>CM069312.1:8786666-10253333 GCA_035609425.1 Epinephelus awoara
ATAGACAGATAAACAGACAGACAGACCACGGTCTAAATGCATAATTCCATCTTTGCAATTGTTAAAAAAAAAAAAGAAAAGTCCTCTGTCAGATACAAAAGAAGCTCAGAACATCAGACTTTGCTGCGCTGCTCTCTACTGCTTTATACCTCAAGATAAATTAGCCAAATGTGTTACGTCCCCATAGGAATCTGAAGGTGGAAAAGGACGATTATGACTGAGCTGAGAAAGTAATGAGACATGACAAAGAGGGTTTAACAAGAAACAGGTGGCGTATTGATTTTAGTGACGATTAAGTGATTAATTGACCAATTGTGATTATTTTATGAACAAGGGCTGACATTGGGAAATCTAATGAGAAGAGACATTGGGGAAGGAACGGGGGAAGTGCGAGATTAAAGAGGAGAACAAAATAAAATCCAGAAGACTGTTAAACAAAAGGAATAGCAACAGCTATCAGGAGTGATGGTGGCCAAGGATTGGGCCAGGATTCACAGAGTTGTAGAGGGCATATAGGATATCCGTGTGTACCGGATTGCATCCAGACAGAATGATAGCACAAGCCTGAAAAAGTCTCCACTTAGCTGTGGCAGCAGAAACAAGTTGTGAACACAACACTGACATAACCTCTTTAATTGATCTTGCAAACTTGTTAGAAACAGCTGCTTATTTACAAATCAAGCAGGCATGGAGCAACATTAGCATTGATTTGGAGTTGTGTGTCTAGCCACCTGATGGATCTAAGTCAAACATTCACTTTCCTTTTAGCTTTGTTTTGCCCTCTGTCAATTCCCCAGGGAAATATCTGGCTCTTTAGCTGCTTAATGCTCCACAAAACTCACCAGCTAGCCTCTAACTGTGTCTGTCTGCTGTTTGGTGATGGGGAGGAAGTGCACAGCAGAAAGGGCAACGGTTTAATTTCAGCATCCTGGGGATACATACTAAACAGGGAGTTTGGGGAGCCCAGGAGGCAAACTGACACCTCCCCAACTTCCAGTCCACTCATATGATTCTTCATGGCCTTTCTCCCAAGTATATCTCTGACCTCTTAGTGCCATACACGCCAGGACGTACTTTGAGGTCCTCGGGCAGAGGTCTTTTGTCTGTTCCAGTGTTTGCTGTCAGGGCCCCAAGGCTCTGCAACAGTCTGCCCGAGGAAATCAGGTCGGCTGAGTCACTGATCTCCTCTTAGTCCCTTCTTAAAACATACTTTTATCGGAGAGCCTTTCCTGATTTTACTTGAGTTTTAATTTAAGTTATACTGTCTTTTATTTACTCAGTTTTTATACGCTCAAGTATTTTTTATCAGTTTTTTCAAAAGCTGTTGTTTTCATGTCTTGTCTGTTTTAATTATTGACGTGTAAAGCACTTTGTACCCCTATCTTGGAAAGTGCTTTGTAAGTAAATCTTCTTCTTCGTCTTTTTTGTCGTCGTCCTTCCGGATGGGGGACTTGAGCTGGTGACCCTCAGGTTCCCAACCAAAGTTCCTATGGACTGAGCTACTGCTGCCTCAATAATAAGAATGATAATAATAATAATAATACTAAACTATTTAAGGAATAGGCCATCAATAACTGCATTCTGAGTGGACTGTATACCTGTGAGTGTGTGGCTAGTGTGGGTCATGCTCCAAATAAAACAGTGGATCCTACATTTCCCATAATGCAACTCAATAGTTAAATTTTTTCTTTGTCTTTTACATTTTCATTTAATTCTATTATTACTAATATTATTTCATTATTTATTATTTAATTTATTATTATTTTTTTTCTGTTTGTGTTCATATTTATTCAGGCCTATTTTGTATGACTGTGAGTGTGTGTTTTAATTTTTCAATTGCTTTAATGCAGCTTGTCACCATGCATGTATTTATTGTAAAGAAAAGGCAGGAGATTTGTAAACATCTAAACATTTTGTATTCTATATCTTCTTCTCTTTTTGTATAATGTTATAAACAGATTGTTGAAATGCAGATAACAACAACAACAATAATAATGAAGGAATAAGCCATCAATAACTGCATACTAAGTGGTCTGTATGTCTGTGAGTGTGTGTGATGGCTAGTGGGGGTCAAGCTTCAAATCAAACAATGGATCCTACATTTCCCATAATGCTATTCATAAGCACACAAAACCCCATGCCCCCAGTTTACACCATTCTGCCTGTGTAGTACTTGCTGTGACTAACCAACTGATTTTGAGTAGTAAGATTGGAGGACTGCCCCTTTAATAATCTAGAGTTGTTTTTGATATAATTAGATGAATAGTCGCAGTAATTGACGTAACATTACCACTATTAGCTACATCCTACCTAAGTACACCTGCCTACAGTCTATCGCACCTGTGTTTTGATTGAACTGTACCTTTAACCCCCTTCTCTCAGTAGCACGCGCAGTGTGCGCTTCCTCCGTCAGAGGGCGCATCCACAGCCCCCTGTTCAAAAATATCCCTGTAACTCGCATTCTTGGAGTCTGGAGCCACTTTAACCAAAGTGTGGACACTATTCAAGTTTTACCTTTGCGCGAGACACTCAGAGCGCACGAGCCCGTCTAACCCACCTGGGTCACCACCGCGCGAGCAGCCTGGAGCAGCCTTTCTCCTCAGGCTCGTGCAGCTCGGGTTTGTGGAGTTGGGACCGCTAAACATCTCCGTCCGAAAGGGAAACGAGGAGAGGGGAGACGGAAGGGAGGCAGGAATCACAGACAAGCCGAGCTGGACACACGCGTAACGTTATTTTTGGGCGCCAAGCAAAGTTAACGTTAACCGGATAAATGTAAACACCGATTTTTTTAAAAAAAAATCCTTCCTATGGACATGTTTCCGCTGCCGGAGAGGCTTGTTGTTTAGACTGTGTTGTGGGAAGAGGGATATCCCCACTGCTGTGTTGTATCATCTCCCTTTCTTTATTGTTTGCTGTGGAAATTACGGGAAGTTCTTGTTTCTAACTTCCGAGGAAACGTTAAACGCAAATACGGTGGGTGACTCCTGCTCTGGTTCAACAACTACACAGACTTGAGAGGCTGTTTTGTCCACATTGTGTAGCAGGCTGTGCTGTTTGGTTCACTGAAATGTGAGACACCAGAGAAGTCGCTACATGACAAACCGCTGCACCCAGCTGTTTCACTAGACACCGCTGTAATCTCTCCATTCACGCCTTTTTGGATCGGATATGCGAAGCAAACTTTTTAAGAATGAAGAGGAGAAAATTCCCATAGCACGCCTCTGTTGTCTGCTTACACCGCCGCCGTCCTCTCAACTGGATCTGTGTTGTTATTTGAGTCTTTCCCAGGGCTTCATTTCCATGTTGTGGAGACAGGAGAGCTGACATGCGTCTGGGATGGGGATATAGCGCGGTGACATACAGTTGCGAAATTGCCTGATTATCGAGCTGATAGTGAATGATTAAGACTTCCGGAGCAGGTAGGGAACCGACCGTAGTGCCTGTGTGTGCGCTGTGAAGCCAGCCCGGTGTGAAGCAGCTTGAGGACTCGGTTTTACTTTTGCGAGGAGAGTCTCCGGAGCCGATATGGAGGAGTGGAGACAATGCGGGCGGTGGTTGATAGACTGCAAGGTCTTGCCCCCGAACCACCGGGTCGTGTGGCCCTCGGCGGCCGTCTTTGACTTGGCACAGGCCCTGCGAGACGGGGTGCTCCTGTGCCAGATGTTGCACAACCTCTCGCCCGGATCAGTGGACCTGAAGGAGATTAACTTCAGACCCCAGATGTCACAGGTGAGCTGCAAAGTTGATTTACACCTCCAGACTATCTTGTATATGTACACACCCTCTTACATATGAATTGCTTTGCTTCTCATTCACACCTTTGGGTTGCCTGGGTATCCATGCCCTAACCCTCCATGCATTGTTTGTAAAGCTGGATTGCAGCATCTTTGGTCCACTGATTTGACACCTTCCTGCCACACTTCTTGGCCTCAGCTCAGTGCAAAGCCACGATCAGTGTATCTGTGATAATACAACAGTTCAACAGATGTTCATGGTGCATACAGGTTTGCACAGGTGAAGGAGCAAGGTGCAGTACCTGCACACAAGTGCCACACCTCAAGTTGATAGTGTCTCCAGAGCTGTTTTATTGGCATGTATGGTTGAACATCTTAATCTTGCAGCACATTCTGCAGTGCAACACTTCCAAGGTTGCTCATTATCAGGTTAGCAAGACTGAAATGTGTCAGCTATTAATTAGTAGGTGCTCTGCAATGACAGCTACAGCATCATCAGATTTGCTTCAGTTTAGAGGGTGATAATTGATCCCTTGTCGGTCTAGAGTTCTGAGTTAAAGGGACCAAAGATCATTATCTGCTTTTGCTTTTGTTCACCTTTTTGGAGTAGCTCTCCAGTGCAGTTTGGCAGTCCAATATGGAGTTGAACAAATGAAGTCAAGGATTATACAGGACATCATACAGCAGACGAGTCAAAGGGAAAAGAAAAGCTGTAGTTTACTATAAGTCCTTTGCGGAGAAACTCATAGCAGAGTATAGTTATACTCAAACGAAACATAAGCGTACATGGTGGTGTGATTAGAGGTTTGGATTGTACATGTCACGCGCCTCCCTTTCTGTAAAGCTCCCTCTACACTTTAGCTCATTCATGTTTCCAAAGCCAATACGAGGAAGTGTCGAGTGCCACAGGAAGTTTACATGACCACAGCGGCGGAGTAAAAGTGTGCTGTGGCAAACGTTTCTATTGACTTTTATTCGCCCCGAAGTCTGCTCTGAAATACCACTGAGCCTTCATTACTGTATGGTGGGAATTCTCTGGGAGCTGGTGCTGTGAATAGATCGGGGTTGCCCTCGTGCAGAATGTTTTTGGTTATTCTTTCTGTCACGCCTGCAGAGGCCGAAACAGCTATCACACCGGAGCAATTGCCCTCTGACAGCACATTTGTCTGATATTCTTGGCACACCTTCTGTGACCTGTTTCTGTCACAATAATGTGTGAATGTGTGTGTGTGCGTTATCTGTCTGGCTGTCAGTCTGTGCTGCTGGCTGCCTCTTTTGTGTAAATATTCATTGTTCTTTTATATCGTTGTAGTAATACATCCACTAGTTGATTAACCTGGAACAAGTGGTAAATCTGACTTGATGATGTTGAACACAGAATATTTAACCTCCAGGAACATTTGATGAGCATTTATTTTTATATCTTATTAGACTAAATGTTTAAAAATGTAAGTGACAGATCAATATTTGGAAATAAATGCTAGTTGCAGCTCTCGTCTGTCCCTCTCTGCCTAGTAACCACCAGTAGCCCGAGCTTATCAGCTCTGGAGGCCACTGACTTCCGTGATTACAAGGCAAGAGAGAGGTCTGGATGGCACGCTTTGATCCGCCCACTAATCCCATGCTCCCGGTCCCACTGTGTGAATCCGCAGCGAGGGTGGAAGGGGGTGTCCTCAGTGACAAATTGGGTTAAACAAAATCCTGGCAGCCGAACAGTAGTATGTGATTTATGATAAGGAAAAGGTCAGAGCGTGTGTGCTCTAACGCTCAGAACACACAGAGTGAGTGGCTAAATGAAGACTAGGTGAAGCGGAGTGATTACATTATTTGCTCAGGACAAAAATGTCTCCTCAGCCCCCAATGGATCCACTTTCATAGTGATTAATAGTTTCAGAAATTGAGTTTTGTCTTGAATATGCCTCACTCTAAACAGTTAGTCACGGTATTATCGAGTGTGTTTGACACAGGGAGTAGGTGTTAAGTACGCTGTAATGCCGTGTGACCTGCATCAGAATGGGGCTTTCGGTGAAACGGTAACATTCAATCAAAAGGGATGTGCTTCTCCTTTTTCTACTGTACCACTAATTCTATTCAGTTGCTGCTGTTAACAGAGCCTAATCCTGATTTAAATGTTGGCATTGATCCCAGTTAGTTCTCCAGTGCATTAACATTGTGTTTAAGGGCATTCTGTAGAGCTCAAAGGGAAGTTATTGTAGTAACACTGAAGTCATGCTATATTATTGTTCCGTGAGGCATTTGTGATGAAAGCGGCCATAAAATAGCATACGAGCAGTCACTGAATCAGTGATTGTAAGGCCACATGTTGAGTGCACCAGCCATAGCTTTTAAAAGGGGGTTTTAAGTTTTACGATTTAAGACTTTAATGGTTTGTTGGTGGATGTTTTGGCAAGTATTTTGAGACTGTAAAGGGTTTGTTTGATTTGCCATACCTGTACTAAGCTGCAGCGGTGATCAAACAAGACGATGCTCAAAGGGGGCTTTGCATGTTCTCCTCATGAGTATTTGGGTTTTAGTGCTTTGACACTTAAATAAGTTTATCGAATAGTCTTTTAACAGTTTGGTTTTGATCATCAATAAAATGTCATTTATCATGCAAGAATGTTAAAGATCTGCAGTTCCTGTTTCTGTATAACTAATTACTGGAACATCCAATCTTGAGGCTTTAACCCCAGGGATTGTGGGATTTTTTTGATAGTTTATCATGACTTTTCGCAGTTCTCTGATATTTTATAGACAGCATGTTTCTTGAGGAAAGAAGATCCTGCAAACTGCTCTTGCTTAGCTTTATAATGTGTTGACAATTATGGCTGTCAAGCAGTTAGAAAAATTATTATTATCTGAATAATTCGCAATTTTTTGCTGTGAAAGTATTGAAAAAATTTCAATTCAAATGAATTTTGGCAGATGTGTTGAAGTAAAGCTGCTGGATTTTGGACACAGTTGTCCTCCTGTTCTCTACCACTGACACTGGTCTGCAATCCATTTTGTAAGGGAGTTCGTTAATCGGTCACAGGTAGATTTACTCAGTTTGCGTCTTAACACCTGGTCAAGTGTGGCTTGACGAGGCTGACTGCTAGCATCAGAGGCGGTGCTAGCATGGACCTCTAGGTTCGCTGCTAAATGCTTTGCGTTGAGTTGATATTTCCGGTTTAAAGTACCTGGATGGTACGAAAATTCCTTACTGCAGAGAACTGTGCTTCTATGAACAGCTCCATCTGGGCATTTTTAATTTAATGTGTTCCATTCATGTGGCCAAGCAGTGTTGTCTCATCTGCCTCCATCATGAGACAAAGCCACTGTGGCCTTCAATGACACACCAGGTCAAAGGGCACCACAGAGCGTGCTAAATTTTTTTATTTTTTTCTGTGATTAACTAATAGAAATTAACACGTTATTTTGACAGCCCTAATGATAATACTTACGTTTTGGTTCCTGTGGACTGTCAGGAGTATTTCTCTTGGCGAAGGTTCAGAATGATCAAAACATTTCATGGGATCTTCCTCTCTCAAGAATCTAGTGATCCCCTTCCAACACACCTGCAACTGAGATAGCTGGATATGCAAATATCTACTTTGATAAAATAGACATTGGTCCTTGTGGGTTTCCTCCAGGTGCTTAAATTTCCTCTGCTGTTGAAAGACATGTAGATAAGATGAACTGACCCATGAGTTGCCCATAGGTGTTAATGTGAGTGAGGTTGCCTATATGCACAAGCCTTGCCTGATAGCCTTCCTTTTTGTCCAATGCATGCTGGGATAGATCCAGCCCCCTATGATGTTTAAGAGGATAGAAAATGGATGAATACCTGCAACTGTGAATACACCATAGGATCAGAATCAGCAATTCAAGCGGTATCATGAACATGCAGCATTTTCTATTAAGAGGTGATTGAAACGTCGAAGCTCCTCGACGCCCTGTAAATAAATAACAGTCATACCCTTGAACAAGAAACAAACATGATAGCGCCTACTTGAGCGGAGCTGAGAGGTGACTTACTGAGGTCTCTGCTATACTTGCAGGTGTGAATGCGACTGTAATAATGGCATAAAAATGAGGAAGGGCACTGCAAAATCAGCACTCTCTCTAGAATCTGCTGAATAAATAATGGTTGAAAATGTGCATTAAAGTGGATAAAAAGGGGAACGTCCTTTCATGCATCTTTGCAGTTCACAGTGAGGAAGTTGCACAGTTAATTGTGGTCTTCGTGAAGTGAATTGCAAGGCACTGAACTGTAAATACTCATAAAATAGTCATCCAAATGTGTCTGACATCGCTCTGGTGATTCCCACCCCTAATATTTATGTTACAGAGCTACAGCAAGCATGACATGATAAGCAGAAGAGGGAAAAGAAGGGGGAATTTAGCCACTTTCATATTTCTTTGTTTGTTTGGTGTGGACAGTGAATGTTTTTAAAATTGTGAGAAGTGGCTTTCTCATGTAAATTGTGGTATCTGCCTTGTTGTGGACAGGAGAGGAGGTGAAGCACCTCCTGCAAAGGAGCTGTCAAGATGACCTTCTTTTAGGTGGTCGAATAAATCCCCAGTTGTGTTTTGAAAGGATTGCGAGGCTGACGTCTTTACCTCAAGGTTGTAAATGGATGCTTAATGAGCACCGGTGCTTCGGAGCTCAAAGTGTACGTATCCAGAATCCAGCGCCTCAGGCTTCGTCTGAAAGACAAGACTGAGCTGTGCTCTCTGAAGCCTTTTGTGTGTTCTGCGGTGTGTTTTTTTTTGCACTCAGTCTTCTCATCCTTTTTTTCCTGTTAGTGAGATGGTTGTGAATGCCTTTGGGATGACTCAGGCGGATATGTATGTGTGTGCCGCTGTGCTTTTGTTTCTGTGTGTGTGTGTGTGTTAGTGTGTGTTTGTGTGTGCACTTGTAATGTCTGTAAGTGTGAGTGAGAGATGTTACAGTACCTGTGCTCATACTGAATCACTGTTGGCTGAGCCCAGAGGTCTCCTGGAGCTTCTCAGTGCTCCGCAGGACTCCAGATCTCACACAGAGCCTGCCGCTTCCACTCACAGTAATTGAGGTTCTTCCTCTTTGTCCAGCTCCCACCAGAAATATTGGCTGCTGCTGGCAAGTAACAGGAGCTGATTTTTAATTCTGCTATTCCATACTTGGGCAGTGGCTAGAAACATAGCTACAAACCTGTTGCCTTTCGGCGAAATTTGCTGCTTTGATTAAAAAAATCGCCACCCTTGTGATTGATATGCAGTATTTACAGCTGTTTCATCACAGTTACAGGGGGCCACATGATTTGGCTGGACCACACTTGCAAATCCACACACAAGCTAATGTTAACTGGAAAATCTGCTTTTTACACACAGTATGAATTTGTTGGGGGGAAAAAAATCACCTGTATTAACATTATATGCCAACAGCGGTATACATAGTAGGGCTGTAACTCCAGATTATTTTTATAGTCGATTCATCTGTCAATTATTTACAAAAGTCTTCTCGTCTATATTTTTCTGTTTCTGTAGTCAGTTGACTGCACAAGTATATAGTGGCTTAATCGCCAGTCACAAGCTCTGCAAGGTTAACAGTAATTCCTGGACAGCTGTATCGAGACCCCGAATCACATAACAGTTTGATACGGTCTTGATTATAGCCGCTTGATCACAGTGTACACTCTCTGTTCTCTGTAGGTCATAGGCGGCGACTTACCGGGCTTAAACCCTGACTGCTCAGCAAAGCCCTCAATCTTTAACTCGTCATCATGTGTGGCATTTTTTGTACTGAATTCACATCAAAGCTGTGTAGTGAGCCACTGTAGGTGTTTGCAAACAGAGTGCCCCGTCTTAAAGAGCTCTGCAGGGTTTGAAATAAGATCAGAGAGCGTCTATAATCCAGAAAACGACATGGTAAATACCAGCGCACCAGCTATTCTGAAATCTCTTTTTGTGACCGCTGTGAGGAGGGGGTCGGTGACTACTGTAGACATCCGCCCACCACTGCCTCCCTCAGGGGTAATTTAATCTCAGCGTTTGGTATACTGTTGACCCCGTGACCCCCAGCGCGCGCCAGATGCAGGTAATACTGCTAATGGAGCTCGTTAGGGACACGTTCTGGGTTGCACAGCTGGGGCAGTGCCACTGGAAGCTAATGGGATTGACAAGGAGGGAATGGGTCTAGGCCAGGATTTTTCTAACCTTTTTGTGTGAGCTTATCCTACTCCTAAGGTCACGAAAATCATTTTTAACTTTAACTTTTGATATTTCTGGGGGTTGTGTGTTGACATTTCCACAACTGGCCTAAAAATTATGTGTCATGTCTTTAGGGAGTGGAATAGCCTTTGTCTTAACCTGCCAATGTCACGGCAGGCAATGTGTCTTTCACACCAAGTTATGTTCAGTTGAGGGGCTTTTGGCTGTATTAAACTTTAGCTAACAACTCCAAACTGAAAACATGTTATGATATTCAGTATAGTACATTAATTTAATCTGTTTGATTTAGGTAACTTTGACCATGATTCCTGGTCATTATGATCAAAATTGAACTTACCAAAAATAATGAACCTGGTGATAAACAACAGGAACAATGGCCAAAGCACTGGTTGTAAAAATAATTGAATAAATATATAATATTCCTTTAATCCCAGGGGTTATATCAGAGGACATACCGATATCTGCATTGATCTGTACAGGGATCATACCCCTTTTCACACCGAGGTAAGATTGCACAGCTGAGTACAGAGCAGTATTCCCGGAGCTGGTTGGAATTCAGTGTACTGTTCAAGGTCACTTCATTAGGGCGGATGAGTTGCAGCAGGAGGGAGCTTGAACTTTGTCAAGTTGAAGGACAGTCTTGGCCTAAAAATAAATATTCCCTTAGAAACAGAAGTAAAACAGACTAAAAAACAGCAGTGAAGGTTTCAAATGCTTCTACCCAGCTGCTCATCTTCAAGATATGACATTTTCTTGTGAGCCGAATAAGAATTTATTCTCTTAAAATGAAGTTTATCCACGAGTCCGTGCCAGTGCCCTTAACTGCATCCACGTTTCACCCCACGTTTCGTATTTTTTTATTGCATCCTCCCACTGAAGGTATGAGGAGGAATGCAGGAAAAGATAAAAAGAAACTGAGGAAACAAGGGTTTAGAGAAATGATACGTGCTTTCCTCTGAAATGTCATCTTAGGCAATGTCTGTTTCTGATGACGACAGCAAAGCTGGATCTGCTGTCAGTCTGTTGTTTCAGCTCTGTGGCTTCTTTTGTTGGTTTTGTGTTTGTATTTGAATTCATATCCATGGTCAAAATAAAAGCAACAACACAAAACTGATGTTTTAAAAAGTGGTGCGTCAGTCAAGTAAAAGACTTCTGGGAAGGCTGGTCTCTTTTATCCTCGCTCAGGCCTCCTTTGGGCAGCCTCCTCGATCCTCATTCATCCAAACAGAACTAAGAACACTGGAACAGTCTTCATGATGGTGGACAGGAACAATTTACTGGTCTGTGAACAATTAAATAAGGGAACTGGCATGTACAGAACATCTGAATATCTTTAATTGTGTCAAAAGAAATGCCCCAAGAACCGTCCTGAAAAGTGTTAGAACAGCTAAAGATTTGTTCATACCTTGATGGTTGTATGACTTGCAGCTTGTACATGAAAAGATTGGGTTAATAAAGGGAAAGAATATTTTTGGAATATTATTGCACCATCTAAGCTCTTTAATAAAAATCTGACTTTACCTCTTCATGTGTTTCATAAATATGAAAAGCTCTCACCCTCTAAACCCCCTGTTCCTACTATAACAATAGTCTATTGTTGATATCCAGGTGTGAACATCTGTCTCTTTTTAAAACAGTTTAACACATTTAAAATTATAGCACGATGACGCACAGAATATATAATTTAATTCAAGGAACTGAGGGCATCTTTGTGTTTCTGTGTAATAAATGTAGGAACAAGCCTAACTTTGGCAGCATCTGGCCAGACGAGCTTGAAAATACAAACAGTGCCATTGAAACACAGTCGACAACCTGCTCTCATTCGTCAACTCGTCAAATTCTAAGGCTTGGTCAGTGGCCTTTGGCATCAGATACTGGTGCAGTGAGGCACCCTCTAGTTGCACTTTGAGAGGCACTGGGCAGCGACCTTTTTTGACAATCCAAGCAACTGCCTTAATATAAAGAGCGAGAAAGCATAGGGCAGGTTGGTCAAACAAACTCAGGACTTTCACCCAGGAGACCGCCATTCCTGTCCCATGTGAAACCAAAAGTCAATCAAGATATTTTTAATAGTATGCTGTATGTGTAGCATACCATGCCAGTGACTTATGCCACACGATGTTGCTTTACGTAAGTAACAGACATACTAATCTTAAGTCAAAGTATGTTTTTTTTTAAACATAAACGTACTATATTTTGCCTAAACCTAAGAAAGTAAACCTAAAATCAAAGGTTTTTGTTTTTCTTTACCTATGTTGTTGGGAAGAAAACTGTATGTTTTATGTAAAAACTGAGGTTTATTTTGAAAAGACATAATACATGTAACAAGTGTAAATTGACATGCTGTCCCAAAGATGCTGGGAGGCTACCTAGAGCATCACAATTTGACGTGTAGGGCAATTGTCAGTATTTCACGAGTTAGAAGTGAGAGTGTGTTGCAATTCAACCTTTTTTTGGTTCAGCCTTTATGTTATTATATCTTGGAGACGAGGAAATATGACATAAGCAATAGCACCTTCCATAGAGTAAACTGATATTATATCTGACTTTGCACTTCATTTCTGTGTATTATTTCTTTACTCTCACATGCCTTTGCTTTTACATCAACCAGTGGTTAACATCTCACGCCCACCACCCCAACACCATGCTATATAGTCATTTAATAGATACAACACATTAGAGAGATATTGCTTATGTAATGACATTTTCTATCCATCGCCATCTAATGCATGGCATGTAATCACTGATTTTAAAGCGATAAATGCTTCTTTCAGATGAAGACGTTCGCCTCTAAATGCAGCAGAACATAAGCTTTCAGCCTTCCTACACATTCATTAGTGAGATAACGTCTTACAGTCTGCCATAGGCCCTCATGAAATAAATAAATATGAGGCTGTAAAGGCGTACAGCTTGTAAAGAATGCATAGCGCAGACATAAATAGGAAAATAGATAAGTACTTGTTGTATAATGCAGCAGTTGAATAAATCACAAAGCAGTGAAGGTCGATATTCATTAGGTGCAAATGAATGGTCACACATACACCACTGTTACTGTTAACTGCTACACTGTTCTGCACGGCTGCTGCTTGTGGGATCAAAAAACAGGAAGTAAATCTGGATTTCAAATGAGCCCATTTATTTCTCACTTTCTGCATTAGGTAAAAGCTTGGTACATTTGCATGTGCTGTATGTAACACTAACCACTGCTGCCACAAGATGTGGGATTGAAGCAGATTATAGACGCAGTGCAAACACTTAAGTTCCCCTTAAATGTTTGCATTGTAAATAACCCAATATTTAAAAAATCAGTGTAAATGCAGATTTAAGCATGGAATGTTAATAACTACGTTCAATAAATGATTCAAGAATCATTGGATAATAATGATTAAATGTTAATTATTACATCTTAATTGGTGACTTCTGGGGCTGTTGAATCCAGTTGTAAAGCCCTTCCCTTGATTAGTGCACAGCTTAACTCTTTCCACTCAGACCCGAGGGGTCCAAATGGTCTGCATCCAAATGCATGCAGTGAGCACTCAGCTGCACATGCCCCAATTTGAATGTGGGCCATGTGGACCATGATGTGACAACTCAGGTGGAAAGGCTGCTGCAGTACAATCAAGGGTTGAGTTCTAAAATCACCAGAGTGCATGTTTTGTCGGGATGCGACCATGTTTTATTATCAAAGCTCAATTTGATTCTCGGAAGGACTGAAAAATTGGGAAATTAAGTTTTATGGGTGGATCAGAGTTTGGAGGAATTTATATCAGCTGACAAATCAATAGCAGATTTGATAGATTCTCAAATGTCTGTATCGGCCTGCAACATCCTACATCGGTCGACTGCAGGTCTGGATCCGGTACAAATTAAGGAATTTACGGTGCCAGCATCTGTGGGGAAGAAATTAATTTGGGACCAGGCAAGATGGAAAGAACATTTCACTCCTGTGTTACTGGCTACTGATGAGTTTTGTGTTATTTAACATCCAAAAAGCCAAACTAGCTTTGGCAGCAGCACCGTCAGAAGTCTAAAACAGAGTAATCACAGCTACAGCAGATAAAGCAAAGCGTTTCTGCCTAATGATGCAACTTTTTAAACCACGTTGCAATGTATGATATTGTTATGTATCATCTCACCCTCTTTTTCATTTGGTATTCGACAGTGGCTTGAACGTGACTCAGCCAGTCTGTAACAGACAACCAGAGCCATGCAGTTTATCATGTGTATTTAAAAAACACTCCCCCACCTAAAGCCTGTGGAACATCTATCTGCCTCTTCCCTCTTTCTCTTCCCCGCATTCCTCAGGGAATGCTGTTAGTCAGAAATGCAAGCACAGGGTTTATGCGGGGAACTCCGCATTGACCTAATCTTTCAGACTGAAAGGGAGAATTTAAGTGATGTCATGTAAAGGCAGTTTACAGCTAATCTAGGAAAGAGCATTTCACTGTCAAGAGGGGAGAGCATATTTTTTATAGCTGACAGTGGAATTACCTTAAATTCTTGCATGTGTGAAAACATTCATTGGAGCCTTGGCTCATTCTGTTAGTATCCTCTCATAATTATCTTACCTAACTAACCTCGGGGGACACATTACACATTGAGGAAACCAATCCACCGTTACAACACGCTGCCAGTTTTGCCATTCCACCAGAGATGGACAAAGAGATCATGAAGCCGTATGGACGCCGTCTGATTTCTAAAGAGGCTCCATCTGCATGGTGGTTGTTGGGGGTGATTAGCATGGGCATGCAGTGGAATGGCGCCTGAATCTTTCTGGAGCCAGATATGCTCTGCTGGGCGCCATCATTCCACGGAGAAATGAGAAAGAGGAGGCCACGGTCCCATCCCTGTTGTGGCGAGCCAGATGGCTGAGTCGCTCCCCTGCAGTTCTTCTCAAACCAGACCACAGAGTATCTTTCTTCCCCTTCCTTTTTAATTGATTTGGACTCTTTAGTTGTTAATCAGTAGTCAGTTTTGCTTTCAGGGCCTTGACTGGCATCTGTCTTCATCCACCACCATCAGTAATGACACTTCGCCTGTTACATGGCGAGCTGTTGTCAGAACAGTACTGGTGCTGGAAGTCTAATTCAAGTTGTTGTGGTGGTAGACTGATTGTGGCTGTTTCCTGCGGTAGAGAAAAGATTAGGATCTGGATTGTGCTCCGGGGAGAGGCACAGCAACCCCCCACCCCACCCCCGTGGACACCTCCAACCCCAGCTGTACACATACACACACACACACACACACACACACACACATACAAACACACGCTCTAATACATTAGCAGCCTCTTTCTGGGGGAAAGATAAACAGCTTTATATTTTCTCTATCTCTTTGCCAAAGGAAACAGATAATATGCACCCCTGTGACGCACTGCCTGGTGGCAGCTAAGTATAGTAGGAGTGTTTATGTTGCAGTAACCATGGATTTTTCAGGCCTTTGCCACAGAATCGGCACAAGAAGTGCCGATATCCAATTACTGACTTGTATTGATCATATCACATAATTGGCTGTGGAAAAGGAAGGGCACAGAGGTAGGGTTGCAACGTTAGACTCAGTCCCATAAAAGACCGGTACTTATTGATCTGCTCCACGGCTCAGTCCCTTGTTAATCATGCAAACAAAGTGGAACAGTGTGTTGCAGGTTACACAGGGTGGAAGAGATCATTTCCCCATTCTTTACCTTCAGGTCAGGGTGCGCTGCCCTGTGATTTGTAATCTAAACTCATCCCAGTTGTAGTCTTGATGTTCTGAAATGTTCAAAATACAGTGTCAAATATATTGTGTTTTTATTGATATTATCTTCAAATTCATTGCATTATTTCAGTTATAAAAGAATTTGGAATCCTTTTTAATACTGCATCTGCATCAGTCAGATATTTTTTTCTCATAGTTGAATTGTTATTTTGTGGATTTCCAGGATTTGTGTGTGAGTGTGTTTTTTTTGTATCACTCATTGTCCCCTTTCTAAAATCTGAGGTTTTTGCAGGTCTGTGAATGCAGCGCAAGCAGAGCCCTTTATGGGTTCTTTTTTTCCCTCAGCAGCAGATTGTAGAGTTTGAATTACGGGGCAGATAATTGATCAGTTAATATGATCAGATCAAGAGGAGCAGCTGCTGCAGCAGTGAGTGAAAGCAAACTTTAAGACCCAGTGCAATGAACGGTTCAGTTTCACTCTCACTGCACTCTGTGGATGCAGTGCAAGGAATAATCGAACAGTATATATAAATTCTAATACCACTCCTGCTGCTACTGTAGCATGCCGATAACAATAAATAAACGTGTGGGAAACCCTGAATATAAACTTAGATTCTGTAACCTACAATGTTTTCAGAAACACATATTAGTGCACTGTTTAGCTGTGTTATGAGAGTTTGTGAACTAGAAGTGGGTGCCATACCATTTCCTGTATTATGCACCGTAAATGGAGGCTGAAAAAAAAACCTGGATCAAACTGTAAAACTAAGCAGTGCTGATAAAATATGAACCAAGATTCTGTTACTGCGTTGCCTGTTTCTTGCCTATGGCCTTATACCTTAGCTTACTGTGATATGAGATTATTTGTTATCAGCAGGATGCCCCATTGTTTCCTCACAAGAACCTCACATATGTCACCCACCAATGGGAGCGTTTATTGGTCCAGTTCGGTGCAGGTTTTCTACATCTTGAGAAACAGAGAATGCCATAGCTCTTTTATGTTTTCCGTGGTCTTGTATCACAAATTTAGAAAGTATTTACATCTTTCTACTACATAGACAGCCCAATTTTATGAAAAGGCCATCTCTCCAGCACTGAAATACTTCATCAGGTGCTCATGGTTTTATTTTAATATCTCTTGCACAGTCTGATCAGCAAGTAAGAAACCACAAAATGACATTTAAACAAATGAAGAGCAAGTTAATCTCAGTATATTTTTGATGCCATAACCAGCAAATCTTCACTGTTTTCATCTGACATTTACCTAAAACGATGAATCAAACTCATAACAGATCCGTGTATTGTTCAGTTAATCAACTAGTCTTTACAACACTAATAAACTGCACAGCACTAAGTTGGATCTGTGAATTCAATTCTCTTGTTGGGTATTTCATTCAGGTTCCCACATATGAAATGAATCAATGACTTATTATAGGCTTAGAGAAATAATCTCGACATAATGTGTTGCATTACTAGTTGGAAATACCCCTCACCAGCAGCTCCAGTATTTATCTCAAGGACACTTTAGCAGGGCAGAGCCTTGCCAGCAGGGAGTAAACCCAAGTTGTGCAGTTGAAGGTCGGCCTTCTTAACCACTGGACTATCCTCACACTGAGAAACAAAACCACCTTGTCAGTCTTAAACAGACGTTCATTTGTATTCTGCAGGTTTCAAACCAAGCTTTTTTTTTCCCCATTAATGTGTCTGAAATAAGCCGCCTTCTTGCATACTAATGAAATTGTAATTGTCACTGTTAACAAAAGCCAGGGAAACCTACTTAAAGCTTTTATCAGCTTTGGAAGTTATCTTGCGTAATTTTCACAGCAATTAAAGAAATCATTTCTGGTGGACAGGAAGGATGAGACAGGAAAGCTTTGGAGAGGGAAAGTGGGGGAAAAAAGCCAGATGGGAAACAGAAATCAGACAGCTCTGAGAATGCACATATTGAATTACGTCTGTGTAGGGTGTTGCAACACTTAAACAAATTCCTCAGAACTGTATATGTGTAGTTGTGCTTATATTTAGTCTACAGCACTGTGTGAGGGCCTGTTATCTTTCATTGTGGTGTGTCACTTCTGCATTGTGTAACTGTGTCTCATTGCAAAATTGCACTCATTTGTACTGTCGAGAACATTTGAAAAAATAATCTTTGTTGGATTACTTAAATGAAATAAGTTAGAACAAAGCTGCATTGACATATTTGAATAAATCTGACAAACACTTATGTCTGACATTTGGAGCTTTAGTGTGGTTACATTGTCAATGTGTGCATGATGATCTATTGTTGATCGCAGTCTTTTCATTTAACGTCCATCTCATTTAGTGTTAAAGCTGCAGTTGTTTCAGCATTTGTCAGCACACGCACCTCGTCAGACTTATGGTACAGCTGCTATGGAAAAGAAAGTGTTTTTTTTTTCTTTTCTCCCCAGACAAAATTGACTATCTCTACAGTTTTCTGTAACGCAGACAAGTTGTCCCGTCCGTCTGTGATTGATGATATTTCTAAAAACCAATTTCTCATAAGTGCCAGCGAGAGGAAGGCAGGTGAGCTTCCTCAATCCAATTTCCCATCTAAAAAGGTGAAGAAAAACGGTAAACCTGCCACCAGTTTGGTGTTAGCATAATGAAAGCAACGGAGGGTGAAGACAGGAGAGCTAAACAATTTAGAATTAATGACGGAAGCTCCTGGGGAAAACAAAGAAACACACAGAAGGTGCATTCTCGGAGAATCTGATTGAGGGGAAGCTTTTAGTAGCTTTCTCCTGTGAAATTGAGCATGTCCCTCACACTGGCGTGCGCCACTCATCTGGTTCTCCGCAACAGACCCTCCATTAGCAGACAAAGATTTGCCTTAACTACTCAAGACAGTGATGACAAGCAGGATTTGCTGATGTCGTGGTGGTCTCTGGGTCAGCAAACCTGTCTGTTTGTACTTTCTTCATACTCACTCTCATTTCTATTTGTAGGAAATAGGCTTGATAGTTTTCTTTTTGAAAAATGGACTTTGCTCAGGTTGTAAAGTTATCGTCAGTAATTAATGCATCTGATTTTACAAATTGATTTCCTTCTTTTGGAAGTCATCCAAAATCATACCCAAACGTACTTTAATCAGGTTGTTAGTTATAGTCAATTATTGATACACTTGTTAAAACACAGTTATGTCCTTCTTACCTTTGGACGTATTCCTCAATTATTAACTAAAGAACTTTGATCAGTTGGTAACAGTTTATTATTGATCTTGTTCTTAACCTTTGGAAATCAAGTTGAATTTGCTTTCTTGCCGAGAGTTAAATAAGAAGATTGATTATGCTTTCATGTCTATATGCCAAAGCAGACTCACTTTATTTCGGAGACTTGCTGTGGTAAATTCGTTTTGCTGCCACACACAAGCTTGATTGCTTGCATTGTTTCTGGGGGAGGGTCTTTAGGGTCAAAACAAGTTTGATTGACACCTTTTTGGAACAGTTATTTGAGAGAAGAGACACAGCGTCTGGACTACAGTAAATGCTCACAGTATTCCAGACATTTGCCGTTTTTACTCACGGTATGCCAGACAGCAGGCATCTCTAATACTCTTAACACATTATATTGTTTCATCAAATGTCATTGAATACAGTATAATTCTTATTTCAAAATATTCAAATGTAGTTATCCTCCATTTTTTGACAGCAGTCTGTCATGTCTGGCAGAGTAACATTACTTCTTACTAACTCTACTTTTAGAATTGAAGGGCTGGAAATGGGGGATTAGAGCTGAGTTTCAAGTCTCCTTCTTATCAGAAGTTTTTTGCAAACATACCTTCCCGTATCTGGACCTGACTCCTCGAGTTTGAGTTCACCCACTACCGGACGTCCTAGAAGGTCAGGGATGGGCTCTATCGACGCGGAAGGAGTAGAGCTTGGTTAAAACACGGTACAACCATTACATTTTTAGAATATTTATTGAGTTTTATCATGATTAAAAACAGCCTGAAAATAGTACTTTGCAGAACCAGGCTCTCCCCACATCAGAGCTTCAGGTCACAAATCCTCCTCGCTGGCCATGTTGGTGTAGCTGCAGGCGCGCATTGAAAACCCACCCGAATCTCTCTCGAATGAATAAAGTAGATGCTTTTTGGATGGTCAAGAGATAAAAAGGGGGCAAAAATGCAAATATATATGATTTTATTTGTGACCTGGAAGTATTTACTTAAATAATTCATGTCAAAAGGTCAAGTGTCTAGAATACCGTGATGTCCGAAATACAGTGAGTCTATTATGAAGCTATAAGCAAGCAGGTGGTTAGCTTCGCTTAGCAAAAAAGAAAGGAAAATACGTAGCCAGGCTCCGTCCAAAACAAAAGCTGTGTCCAAAATAACTCCTGGTTCTCCTTCACGACTTACTGACTTGTCATTGTTACATTTGAAGAAACAGGATATAAATGTTAAGTCGAATTTAGAGGTGCTGGTTGGCAGATTTTTCAGCTTTGTAGCTGTTTCCCCTGCTTTGATTCTTTATGCTATGCTAAGCTAATTGTCTGGTAGCTTCAATTTAATGTATGGACACATAGGGCTGCCCCAAATACCAGTTTTTTGCTATTGAAGCTTCAGTGAGAAAAATCTGTGATTAATTGAAAGGGGTAATGAGAGACGAGAGGACATTTTTAGAAACATTCGTTTTTAGTCAGTGCACTAGCGTGACTTTTGCTCCTTTGTTTGACAAAACTAGGCCTATAACTAAGTTTAAATGTCCTTGTCAGAGAATAACAAATAATTAGCATTTATTCATAATCAATCATGTTGGATGACTATTTCTGAATTTATGGGCCACTTGGCATTTTGGGGGTAATGGTTTAGAAAATGATTATCATGGTAATGGTCAAAGCTTTGATGCAGCTTAGCTGCCCGGACCCTAATAAACTCTCTGTGAGTTATTCATTCAACCAATTTTGAAATGGCTACCCACCATACTCGGCTAGAAGTAACAAATTATCTTTTACTTTTGAGTCATGGATGTGTTATGAGAGAACAATGCATATTCAGGATGGCACCAAGGCAAGTTTTTTAGTCATCATGTTGTGGCTCAAAAGTCTCTTCCTTGTTGACCTTTCACATCCGGATTAGTGTCATTTTCCATTACCCTGTGTACCCCTTAAAAATAGCTTTTGTTGAGAATGTTTCACAAATATTGAATCTGCATAATTTGATAATTCACATTGCCAAGCACAATAATTGACTTGCCATTCAAGGTGTCCTGTTAACAGTTTTACATGCAGGTCTGTTATATATCAATAGTTGTCAGTGGGTAAAAGCACAATTGAGAGTTTATTTCGTAGCTAAAACGAATGCAGTCAAATGCAACACTCAAGCAATAAATCCCACCTTTATAACTGTCATAATGTTTTAGAGAAGTGTTGATTTAACTGTGGCAAGGTAGAATGAAACTGAAATCAATTTCCCTTGTTAAAGTAGCTGTAAAATGCAATTAGCAATGACAGGTTGATTCTTTCTGTGTCTGCTAAGTTTTCCCTTTCATTTTCCGAGGGTATTCACGGCTTCCCACTCCCTGCTTAGCATAAGCACTTGGTGGGTTAGAGAGTGAGCGAGAGAAAGAGTTGTGTAATCCCCTCTCCTCCCTTCCCCTGCACTTAGCCAGACAACAAGAAACATCTGGACGGAGAACAGAGAGTTCAGAACGCACCCATCCCCACCTTGGATGAGTCCAACAATGCTTGGCTCAGACCGTGCACTCCGAGTCTGGACACCACACTGTTATCCTACCAAGCCCTGTGCATGTGTTGCATTCTTATGACTTTGCTGATTTTCCTGAGAAGAATGTGTGGGTGTATTCAAGTTGTTGAGTGCTTGCTGTGTGCAAAGTGTGTAATTTTCTCTCTGAGTGGGGTAAAAGGTGTTATTTTCCTCTCTACATTTCACTCCTGACAACCTGAAGCTGTTTTTCCAGAGGTTTTAATACTGTGTATCTTCAGGTGTGTTTTCTCACTAATTTTCCACATCTCAAGTGGTGTTTCACTTTTGGCCCCCATCATTTAAAGAATACATTCCAAAATCTTTACGCCTGTGGATCTTAAGATCACAGTAAAAGCGCTGTAATGATCAGCTTCTGCTTTGCTCATATTTTAAGACTTTGTGCTGCAAATTTCGTTATGAAACCATCCTGTATTAATGTCACACATAGGCTTTTTCTACATCATTGATCCCACGTGAGTTTGCAGTGCAGGTGCTGCAGCCAGAATTAGAACTGTGGAATAAAGCATGGTAACTTCTGCTTTTACAAGGCTTTAATATTTGCCTTCTCATTCAACTGTGTCTTTCAGTTTCCTTCTTTCCCGCGTATGTGTGGTAAATTGGCACAGGCCGGCCCATCTGCTATGTCAGGACACGGTTGTTGGATGCAGAGGATATGTTTCCCCCAAACCCATGCAAATTATTTAAAATGTCTGCTTTATTGGAGAAATGTGGTGGTAAATCAGTGGTTATAGTGGTACTCTGGTCCAAGACATCCATTTATAAAAAAACATTTTATTTGCAAAAAAGGATCTGTACTTATATTGGGCTGAACAATTAACCGTTTGATACTGAAATCACAATTTTAAGAGGTCACGTTTCAAATAGAAGGAGTTGCTCAGTTTTAATTATAATGCACATTATTAATAGTACGGCAGAGACAAAGTTTAAGCTGGCGACTGTTGATTTCGCTCTCTCACAGGCAAATTTACTCAGCTGTAGCTAATTTATGTCAGTTCTGTGAATTGGCAAAACAAGAAGAAGGAAACTTACGGCTGCCATCTAAGTTAACTGTTGTGGTTCACTCTCACTGCGCTCATGGCATCGTTTTCGGCCGCAGCGGGCAGCTGTATCTGGAAAAAAAGTTGTAAAAACCCACTGCACACTACACGCTCAGCACCAAACAGCAGACAGACACAGTTAGAGATGAATAGGTGAACATTTTGGAGCATTTAGCAACTAAAGAGACAGATATTTCTCACAGGAGTTGGTAGAGACCAAAAACAGAGCTAAAACAGAGTGAATATTGAGTGAATTTTACATTGACAGGTGGCCAGGAACACAATTCCAAATGAATGATCATGTTTTGCAACTAGTGGATTTGGCCAAGATGAGGTTTAAGCACTTTATATCATATATATGTTTCAAGCTCATAGCTGTGAAAAATCTGAATCGGGACCCTTGGGATTCAGAGCCACTCACAGCTCTTCCAGTGAGTCTGTGAAGCTAACGTTACTGTAGCTTAAGCAGATGTCAAAACATTGTCGGACATGACTTACCCGCAAGTGCTGTGAAGATGCAGCGTTATGTTTCCTCGACATATCCGGGTCAGGACCTCTAAATACATAAAGCTTTTAAGTGTTTCAGGTTGTTTGCATCACGCACATCCAAAGCCATGAGAGTGCAGAGTACCCCAACAGGATAAGCTAGAGTGGAGCATCGCATTGGATTTCTCTCTGACTGACTGGTTTAAAAAATTAATTTGGGGAGGTCTTCAACAACAAGCTGCTGCAATATTTTATTTGATTCTACTTGTATTAGTGTTGTTATTTTAATTGAACCTCCAACTGCGATATTGGTATATCAGCACTGCAGAAATTAAGTATTGAAACCAGATATTCAGAATTGATATGTATCGTTGAACCAATATTTTTGACGACACTAATTAATAGAGTTACAAGATATGTTTAGGATAATCCCTGGTATGGAGCACACTGTGTTTAATACAATGTAGACCACAAATACGGGTCAGTCATTTAATTTGTAGGTTATTTTTTAATCGTTCAGCTCTAGGTCATCATTAGACATAAGCTGGACAATGTGGAAACTGGACCCTCGTTGTTTTTGCCAGGCATTCGCACATTTGACCATCATTTCAAGACGACATTGTGACATTTTCTCTTCACATTTTTCACACAATAAAACTGGGTCTTTCCCTCCCTCGTGTTTTCCACCATGTATCCATTAACTCATTGACAATAGGCTTCTCTCATGAGCAAAATTTCCTGTTAATTCGTGAAACCCTCCGCTGTCTCCAGAGTCCACCACCTTCCCTGCCAAAGTCATAACCTTTGGTATACAGTATATCGACACATGCGACTTTTTCCACTTTACTGGCTAACATTTAGCTGAGGGACTGAATGTGTGTTGAGTTTGACCTGCTCGTCTTTGCCCCTGGCAGTGCTCTTTCATTTCTTTCACCCTTACCTTGTTTTTCCAATATGACTTGACCTTGACAGAGGAGTAAAAGGGGGGAGTGCGGGATCGCATTTTCCCCTGACCGCCACCCTCAGATAGGCCCAACGAGATGATGAACTGCAGGGCCTGGTGACATTCATCTTTCCCACACACACACACCTCCTCTTCTCTCAACAGCTCTCCCCTCACCTCTTTTCTCTTGGTCGCCTTTGTTCCGGTTAAGATGGGGGAGGAAATGAAAACCGTGCAGTTGGAAAATAATGAAACTCTTAAGAGATAGAGGACTTATTGTTCAAATGCAGTGTATTCTAAATTCTGTTGAGAGACACTGAATGATGTTGAAGTACTCAGAGTTTTCTGAGGTTAGTGTCTTCTTACGTATTCCCATGCAAGCAGGACAGTAAAGCTTGATAGCATATGATAATGCACCCCATTAGAGGTTTGCTCCCAGTTAATCCACACAATGTATTGGTTTAGAGACAGTGCACAGACATGTTGCATCTCTTAGGTATTTAATTGTCTTTAAATGTCAGCACGAGTGATGATACTGTTGGGAGATCATTACAGGCCTCGCCGGCTTAAATGAGCTTACTTGGAACCAGACAGCTGAATGGCACTGGTGATTGGCTGTTTGACTGGCAGAACTGATACTTTTTTTTTTTTTTCACGCTGGAATTTAATTTGTGTAATCATGGAGGCAACCTTTCAGAAATCCACAGCATCATCAAACATTGATTGATATCTCCAAATCAGCTGTGGGCTTTGGTCCGTCTGTCATGCCTCTGTGCCAACTAAATAGTTAACTTATCAGAAATGAAACATTATTTTCTTTGAATGTTGTAAAGAAAAATCGACATGCTTGTAGTTTATGATCTTTATTAATAATGATGAGGCTGATTAGTTGATTGTTATTTAATTATGGCAGTTAGAACGCCAGAGCGCCTCAATGCTCTGGTGCATCTTAATCTCATTTACGTCTGTTAATTTACATGTCTGGACCACTTGGCCATGTAAATGATGATATTATCAACATAGTGGAAATCCTGTTTGTGTGTGTGTGTGTGTGTGTGTGTGTGGTTTTAACAGCCTTGAGCTGTTGTCTCCTTCCCACAAATGGTGCTGTGGCCTGTGGTGTTCTTAAACCACATTACATTGTTATTTCTTTTTTACAACAGCATGCTGCTCACAGGTTGAGTGCTGGGAGTCATAGCTTACCAGACAAAGCTTTATTTTGTATGACCTTTGCTTTCAGCCATGCTAGCGGCATGTTTCTAGCAATGGCATTGTTGGTCTGTGTTGTGGTCGGACGGTCCATTACTTTTCCAAACTTTAATATCTCAACAACTTTTGGATGGATTGTCATTGGATTTTGTGTAGACATTCGTGATAAATCCCAGGTCTAAGACTCAGTATCTTTAGAATCATATTTCCATCAGCTGCACTTTGTGCGTTGTCCTAATTAGTAGGGATTATGGTTGTCATGAGAACCGATACTTCGGTACCAAGTCGATGCCAACACGCAAAAAATATGGGCTGTGTCAATTCCTGTTGGAACTGACGGGGGCAGTATACGCGTGGAGGACCTAGTCCCGAAGAAAAACGCCTGTTCTCCATCGTCTTTGCCAGAAACAGTGGCTTTTACAAGTGTTGCTGGAGCCACAACATCTCGGCTTGTCGAAAAGTCAGGTAGTAGGGGTCGTGTGTGGAGAGGGTGGCCTCATTTACACGGCAAGCGATGCGTTCGCATAGCGCTCGCACAGCGGTACACAAGCGTAATGGCAGCACACGTGTATTCACACCAAAACCGAACAGATGCGTCGCGCAGCGGTTGCTGCTGTCCCGTCAAAATACAAACCACACCTGAACGGTTGGTGGCGGTAGTGCACCGTGTTTGCAAATCTCCAATAAACCCCAAAGAAGAAGAAGCGAGTTTGGACCCAAAGCCCAGGGTGGACAGGTTCACGCGCCAGTGATAATTCCAGCGCTTGGAGAATTAATATTTAGCACTTCAAATGGGTAAGAACATGAAACATGTGCCTGTCAGGCCTCACTTGGTCAAGGGGGAGATGTCTACGGTGGCCGAGAGAGGTCATAACACACGCAAACTCGTGTTTTTTGTTGAATACCGTGACCATTTGCTTGTGACTTGAGAATCATGGAAATTCACTGGTATTGGTATCGACTACTGAAATTCTGGTATCGTGACGAGCCTAGTAGGGATGTAAATCACTAGTTTTGTGACAATACAATATTATATCAGTTCTTTAGAGAATAATACGATATTTTCCGGTATCAGGAAGTATGTCACAGTACGATTTCGATTAAATACTATTCAGGGGACTGCGATCAATATGCGATATTAGTAAATATCCTCATTGTTTTTTTTCTTTCCTGCTTACCATTACCTGCCTGGTGCTAGGCCGCCTGCACTGCTGTTATAGCAATGTTTAGGAAGCAGATGACCTTGGACAGAAATGATGAAACAGACGTACCATTTCAAAATAAAGGCATATTGATGATGAAATACTTAGTGTTTTCACTTTGGATCGTTTATCATTGATGTGTCATTACAACCCTACTAACTAGCTGATTTCAGCATGCTAGCATCCTAAACTAAGGTGATGAACATGATGAACATTAAACCTGCTAGACTTCAGCATGTTAGCATGTCATTGTGAGCAGGTTAGTTAGCAAGTACAGCCTCACAGAGAGAATAGCCTGGCTGTGTCTCCATTTATCTCTTCACTTTCACCTGCTGGAGGCATTTTCTGAGCTGCTCTGTCCACAAGAGGACCTTTACTCTAAATTGTAGCAGTCACCCTGCATGGACACAAAATTAATTAGCGTAAAATAGCAGTTTAAACTGATCTGGTTTTTAAAAGTCCAGTTGTTTTATTTTTAAATGAAAATAAGCACAACAATACATCATAGATTCTGCAGCTCACACTGTATCATTGTGTTCCCCTGAGCTATATCATGGCCAAAGGAGTGTGTGTGTACGTGTGACACATTATTAATGCGTGAAGTCCCTGAGGAAGTTGGGTTGAGGGTGAAGGTTCGGCTGTCACCCCATGTCTCTGAGATCACAACTGGAGCTACAGGGTTAAGGTTTTCAGGGCGACACAAAAGGAATTTCCACACGGAAGAAGAAGCCTCACAGCTGAATGTTAGAGTCCTCTGACCCCTTGTACTCTCACTGACACTTTTCTCATCCGTGCTTCCTCCTCTGATTATCAGAAGAGGCCCGGCCGGTAGAGGAAAGGCTACTGAAATATTTAGCTTGAGAACTTGTACATTAGGCTACCTCTGGTTAAGAACATCTGACGGATTTTTTTTAAACATTTACAAATGTTCCCAAATGTACAGTTATCAAATCTGAAAGTACTGTAGAAGATGAGTTGATGGAGAGATAAAGAAAAGATGATTTAGTGGCATGGGTTAAAGCATGAAAATGATAATTGTTTTGAAATCTTTAATTTACAGTCAACCTTGTATTCATTCAATGCTTTAGTCACTATTACATAACAGCTTCAAGACAGGGTCCTTCAATACATGGCAGCAATGGAGGTGGCTCAAGTGCAACAAGCATCTACAGTTCTTAGCAGCAACATGTATTTGTGACAGGTGTACTTTTATCAAGGTTATGAGAGAGCACAAATTATTATCTGCCCTACTTAGCACCCCACTGAGATACAGAGGATAAAACACAGAGACAAGTGTGGGAACGCAAACACTTTAAAGCCGCTGTAACCTTGAAGTGCTTATTCCTAATTAAAACCCGAATCCACGAGGCTCTGAGAACAAACAGGATCCCACACAGAACATTTGTCTTCAGAAGCACAATCAAACCAGCGGAATAAAAAGAAGACGTTTCCTTTTTCTCATCTCCTTAATGACAGGTTCCTAACGCCTCAGGACAAACGGGAGTGCTAATGAGAAAAACAATAGGATGGCTTGCTAGACAACAACATGTGATGGGAACACAGGATTCCCCGCCATTTATTTTATACCGCCTTTAACGATACACTTGATTAATTGGCCATTTTGTTGTAATGCAGTTTGAGCAGCACCTTCTATCGCAGTGCCCCGGGCTGCTTCAAAACTTTTAGCTAACATCTCTAGGATAGCACGGCGTGTTTTCCAACAGCTGTGTCCCCGAACAGTCGATTGAGCCGGAATGGACTAGAAAGTTACCTCCTGCATGACTTCACTCTTCACTACGCCATCTGCTTCTTGAATTATTTAACTGCCTGAGATCATTAGGTCTGTTTGTGGTTTGCATAGCAGCGATTGCAACTGTCATTACAGCTGTATGAGACTATCCTGTTATTGAATGGTCTGCATTGGGGAAAGTGTACTTTCAAGAAGGCCCAGATTGCGGCTTCATTAATGCCTACTCACAAACACATAATGCCTGGTTTACTGGGCAGTTGTGCTGTGAGCATGCAGCGTGGTGGCAAGAGTCACGTCAATAAAATTACGCTGTTTATTATTAATTATGTCACAGCCGCTGAGAATACTCTCTCTGATTGGCTGGCAGGTTTCCCTTATTAACAACCTTGAATAAAAATCTGACTGATATTAAACTAATCAGGAGTTAAACAGACTATAAACAAACTTATGGCTCTCCAAGGACACCCAGATGGATGTTGGCTGTTTGCTATACCTTTTACAATATTTGTTGTCTTTCAAAATCAGAGAATAGGTGGTGATCTCGGAGAGGAAAACAAATAAATTGATGATTCATTTTGTCGAGCCCACCCAAGGCTTTCAACAAGCAATGCAGTGCAACTCGCCGAGCAGTGAAGTTGTTTATACTGTGTCAGAAGTGCTTAACTCAAGGACGGGGAGAGAGGCAGTCTGCAGGACGGAAGAGTGGAATTATGAGTAAGAATTGCACAGACGTTCGTCAATGAGGAGAAAAAAAATAGAAATATGGTTTGTGCGTCTGCCAAATTTAATAGGAAAGAAGAGTGACAGTACAGCGCTTGCTTCAGCAGAGGCACATAATGGTTATTGATTGACTACTGCAATCTGAGAGTTAATGATTAATGTACAGTTCATGATCTGAGTTGATCTAAGATAACACATGCTCCATTATGAAATTGTCGTTTGTCCTTTAAAATATGAAAATTAACTTCCACTTTTTGAACAGAGACCTGATTGTTGGTGGGATGTGGCATGCAATATGGAAACTTTATGCTCTTCTCCTTTTTGAATTCTTGTTATTTCCTTATTCACAGCAATTAAATGTGTCATTTATAGCACATTTGTGCTGACTGCGTGCTGGCTGTGTAAGCACACAACACATAGTAAGACAAAAATATGAATTGTATTGAAAAAGAGAGTTTATACATTTGCAGATAAAGACTTTCAGCTGTTAGCACTGAGTGGCCGAGCAGTCAGTAGCACTGTGGCGTAAGTAGTTGTGTAAGGTGGATGTCGGTCGATGTGTCGCCCTTGTTTTTGCAGTGTTCACTCACCATTAGCACAAGTCGGCCCTTGTCAGCTGTTTTCGGCCAATGCCACATGTTGAATCAGCATTTGAGACACTGGAGCCTGTCTGTGAATGTAATTAATCTGATTGGCAGTTCATTTCAGCATGCGAGAAGAGAAATAGAAGTGAGGGAAGCAAACGAATGACTTAAGTCTTGAGGGCGTAAGACCGAAACATGTCTTTTTTCCATTGCGCTCATTAGCAGAAATGATTTTTAATTGTGTTATAGTTCTTTTTTTAAACATCAGGTTGTGTTGTTAATGTGCTAACTGGCTAACTAGTGTCCTGAATGCAGACCACCGCCGCCTATGGAGAGTTATTTCCTCTCACACAGGTGCAGAGTGTACATGCTGCATTGTGGTGTATTCAAGTGTAACTTCATGGCCGAGACAACAGTCGTCCTTCGTTCCTTCGTTCCTCTAGTTCTTTGATGTGTTGAATCTGTCTTGTCAATCCTCTGGTTCTCCCTTTTAGTGACGATACAGAGTACCGCCGCCTGCTGGCATAGAAAGTTATTTCCTCTCACGCAGGCACAGGACATACATGCTAGTTCGCTGTTGGCTGTAGTCTTTGTGGCGTGTTCAAGGGTAATTTTTTGGCAGAGACACAGGCGACATGAGGTGACGCAACCGTTGTGCTTTGTTGCCTCTAGTTTTTCAGTGTCAGTTTGGTGTGTCTGGGCCCAAGGGAACAACCAGAATCTACAGAGTACCTGAAACTCATCGCCTTCTCACACCTGGCATGAAAGAGAGCAATGGCTTGTTGGTTTTTGGAAACTTTCGTTAATTGCCTGACCCTGTTCCCTTCCTCCTTCATGACGTGCCCCTCTGTACTTTGCTTAAGGCAATCTATAGCCTTTAGCAAATCAAAGAGCATCGGATGTTTGCCTAGTTTGCATTTCTATCTCATTTGGCTCCGTCCAGAGTGCTCGCGTGAAAGATCCGACTGTTCATTTGCTGAATATTAAAGCCATCTGTTGGCGTTTGCTTCCTCCTCAGGACATCCCCCTGATGTGCTGTGTGTTTGCCATTCGTTGCAGAGCACGTAAAGCACCCCAACAGTCTAATTAGATTAAAGCTGCAAACTGACAAGACAATGAGCGCACACACATCCAGCACATCAGCAGTGGAGGGTCGGGGTAGAGAGGTCTGACGTGCCCAGCCATGCACAGAGAGAGTTGTGCACATATGCAAATTCACATGCATGTGCCATCTGTAAATCTTGACTCTAGTTAGTAAGTTCACAGTTAAACTTTAACTCTTTGCCAACCAGCTCCTGTGCAAGTTGTCATGTATTTATTAAGTAAAACACACCCACATGCTGTAACAAAAAAAACGTGCAACTACATGATGGAGTAGTTGGCTTTGGTGCTTTGAAACCTAGCCTTTTTTAATTCTGCATCATATATGTACCACTATTTCTTCTCACAGTCATCTGCATACCTTGCCAGGCTGTGATGGATAGTTTCCAAGTGGAAAGCAAACATGGTGATTGGTTGCTGCCGATGGAAGGAGGGAAAGTGTGAACAGGCCGATCGCCGCACTGTTACACAGAGAAATTGATCAGAAAGCTTAAGCGAGCGGATCCAGCTCAAGGTTTAATGAATAATTTAAATGTGGATGATGACTCAGCGTTAGTAGCTGCGTTTACCCCTCTGGCAATATATACAGTAAAATCCAATATGGTGTGTTTTGTTTAAGGGGTGAAGGTTCAGAAAAGAAGGGGGAGTAATGCTGATTTCTCTGGTATTAAAATACATCCGTTCACTTTCTAACGTGATACTTCTGCAGGATTTATATTAACTTCCAGTAAGCATAGAAGCATGCAAATATGTTTTGCAACTTCCCCCAGACTGCCTCTCTACTGATATCAGCTTTATGAACACAAAAAGTGTTTGGTGAAAAAAAAAAAAAAAAAAAAGGTTCATCACTCTTCACTCTGACAACCGGATGTTTTCTTCAGCCTACAAAGTGTTATTTATCTTCCCAAGGCCAGATGCCGGAGGAATGTTAAAATACACTTATTCAGCGCACTGTATCACATCCAAAAATAAATCACCAGTTTACATAACGTCTGCTCACGGTCATCAGCCACAGCAACTTGCTCAGTACTGTCAGAAATGTCCAGGGCTGAAAGAGAATTCATTAACATCTAAAAACATGACTCTGGCAGTTCTTGGACCTGCAACTATGTCTTTAAATGATGGTGGCTGTCTGAACGTTGTCTGGGAATGAAATGGGCTGCGGCGTGACACACTGAAATGATTTGATGGATGACCGACCAAAAGTGAACTGATAACAATTTTTAATTAATTTTTTGAGTCATTTGTCAAGTAAAAATCTCAAGGATGTGTAGGATTTAGTGGCGTCTAGCAGCAAGGATTGCAGATTGCAACCAGCCGAAACTTCTTCCATGTAGGCTTGTTGCGATACCCCCCTTGACAGCGCCACTGGCAGCGCACACGTGACTGATCAACGTGTGTGTCGGCTTTGTTGAGTGTGCCAAGTGCAGCACGATGCTGGTATATGACAGCAAAAAGATGGGGACCTTGACACTTGGCATCTGACAAAGGCTTGCCATGGAAAGAAAGACGAGAGTCAGCCTTCAGTGTCCATGTTCATATCCTGTCGGGCTTAAACCGGGCTCAGGCTCATAATTACAGTTAAAGGGACGGGACGGGCTCGGACACAACATGCACAGGCTCAGGTGGGGTTGGGCTGGATTTTTTTTGGCCCAATCTAAGCTCTTACGCTATTCGGCACGTCATAGACAGGCTGCTAGCTCAGCATCTGCTCCTGTATATATGCACACCTTTTTCTCCGATAACATAAGATCCAGACATTGAGGATGTTTCTGAAATGAGCCAAATTGTCCCAGAGGTTTCTTGATTTCCAAACAAACAGACACATTCAAAACGATGAGGGCACTTAATTGAGCAGTATGAAGTTAAAAATCAGTGTTTTTCCAATGCTGTTTGGTATGGCGTGAAGGGGCTGCTAACTACGGTGGATGACGTGAAAAAGCAAATGGCCCCATCTTGAGTCAGTGTTTGGTTTGTCTGTTCTGGACTAGAGTAGCATACTCCTTGGACGAGGACCCACTCGCTATGTAGATATAAACGGCTCATTCTAAGGTAATGGAAATACAGGAAATCCTGTTTTCAGGTGATTGTACACTAGAGAAAACACACTCAATATATTATATTCCATTTCTGCCAGTATATCCCCCTAAATCCTACACACTGGACCTTTAAATTGGTTATAAATTTGGACAGTTATTAGGAGAAAGCATACAATCTCAAGATGTAAATTAGGTCCCTGGGAAAATTTAATAGACTAAGAAATCATTCAACTCATCAAAAACTATAATCAGCTCATAAATACTGTAGATAACTCGATCATTAGTTTCAGGCCTGAAACACATCACTTTAAGGAGCCTGAATCATCCATTACTGCTCCTTGTTCCCAGCGTAACCTCACCCCAGGTAATGATAAGATCCTTACAGACAAAGGCAGAGCCTCAGATCCCTTCATTTCTATTAAGAAGGCCCTTCATGCTATATTGAGATATGAGTTATGGAGTTCCCAAATCTCGTCGCTCTCTGTGTGTGGCAGAGTGGTGGCTCTAATTTAATGCAAGGAGCTGTGAGTCCCTGCCTCTCCAATCCAGTGCACCGCTGCAGGCCGAGCCTCTAATGGATGTGAGGAGGAAACAAGCTTGTCTGTCTAATGGCCAGGCTTCTAATGCAATGCTAAAATAATCAGGAACAGGGAGGTGGGGGTGGAGGGGTGGTTTCCGGTTTGTGGGGTTGCAGAGGTTGACGTGCCGGACTGCTGGCCTGGAATCTGGGAGGGAAGACCCCCCCTCGCCGAGTGACCAAGGGGACTGTTGACCCCGCCGAGAGGAAGTTGTGATGTAACTCCTCCTGGACGAGCACGAGATTAGATTAGAAGTGATGTTGATGAATGTGGGCTTGATGTTTCCTTTGGTAGAAAGAGGGTGAGGAGTGGCTTTCAGCAAGATGAAGAAAATAAAGCAGAAGCATGATGATGACAAGCAAGATCTGGTATTTGAAGATGACAAAATGAATAATAATATGATTTGTAGTGCATCATTTTTCATTTATCTTTTGCATTATCTCCAAAAGTTCCATCTCCAGCTGCAGTGGAGCTGAAACGATTAGTCCATTAATCAATTAGTGGATCAATAGAAAGATAATTGGCAAGTATTTTATAATTTGAGTAATTTTCAAGCCAAAAATACCCAACAATTTTTCTCTGTTTTATATTATTGCAAACTAATATCTTTAGGTTTTAACTGCTGATTAGACAGGTAAGACATTTAAAGACATCACTGGGATACAGTGATGGGCATTTTTCATCACTTAATGACAGTATATAGACCGAGCAACTGTTGGGAAATGTAAAAATGAATCAACAATCTAAGCTGTAATGTCTTGGCATCAGAAAACACAAGAAAGTTTTAAGAAAAGTCCTTCAAATCAATCTGTTCTTTTAGAATGAAATGTGGTATTTTGTATTTTCTGGTGACGTCTCATCCTTTATGCCATCTTCAGTAAATGTTTACGGAAAAAGTCGGCCTTGGTGTAACACTAGCCCTGATTCTCTGACCTCATATATCAGAAGTTTACAGAACATAATTGATGCAATGGCATCCAGGCCACATGTCTTTACAACCGTTTTATTAGAGGTGAGGACACATTGGCCCTATTACTCATTAACAGCAGCCGGATGTCGTTCTTTACTCTTACATCTTTCTTTCAGGCATGATTAACCGAGCGTGTCCCCAACGTTATGTAAGTTCATTGGTCAGCCACGAGTTTCGGCGCCGCAGACGGGTCTTTGTAATGCTCCTGCTTGCATGGGCGCAGAGGAAGTCAGGACAGAGTGCTGTTTATTTATAGGGCAGGGAGGTCTTTTCCCTTCTCTGTGAAACTCTCCGAGTCAACCAAACAGCCAGAGGAAGCCTCATAAATGATTTCATGTCTAGGCCAGTGACTCATATTACAGATTCATATGTAGCTTAGTATACCAAAGTCCTGCCTGTTAAAGTTTGCATTGCTTTCTTGCTGTGGGAAAACCCCTGCTGCAGCTGAGGTCATCAGCACTGGCTGGATTTTCATTTGTGTTTTTTGATGACACTGTTACCGGCTGCCCTGGAACTGCCCTCGTGTTTTTATGTTTTTTATGATAAGGAACTTTGCTCTGTGTTTGCCATTACACATCATTAGAGCACTAAAAATTGAACCCTCACGTGCTTCTTATAAAAAAAAGAGTCTGTCCAAAATAATATGCTCTGCCTGGGATGGAAAATCCTGAAAGAGCTTCAAGGCAAGCGAGTGGACTTGATTCTCATTTTTCCTCCTCTGTGATGAGATCAGGGAGTTCACGTTGGCAGTTCTGCGTGCTCAAATTGAGGTTACCACATAGGCAGTCACGCCTTGAGAGGACTGCTCCAGCTCCCGCAACCATCACCGTGACAACAACACCCACTGTGTTTACAATTAGCATTCAGTCCATTGCTGATTAGCAGCGTGGTGTATAGTGGACCGCGGAGACCTCTGAAAGACAGACTGACAGACATACACTGAAAAGGTTTTTCAGTCGTGATTTATTTCCCCCCGGGGCATTTCCGTTGATGTGTGCTTTACTGTATATTAACGATAATGCAGGTGTGCATCATCTGGGCCTATAAACCAAATCAGGTGGAAACTATTTGAACCAAGCTGGCCTTTATGAAACCATTTGCTCTGCTTTACTGCTCTGCTTTATTGTGCAAACAAAGGCCCACAAACACACACACACACACACACACACACACACACACACACACACAGTCGTGACACACACATAGATGCGCACATACACTACAAACACTTTGTTGGCACTGCTTGCCTATGGGCTATAACGGATGATATTTACATAGCAGTTTGGATAAGAGAGTGGTACCATTAGCAAGATGGATCGTTGCAAAGTGAATGGGGATTTATCACAAAGCCAAAGCCCTGTGTGAAAAATGAGGGATGTCTGTTTTCCGATCCTCACGTTTCCATTCATTCTCTTTGACTGTCTGCACTTTGCATACGCTTGTTCTTCCTGGGCGTGGTCGTCGCTGCTCTGTCACGCCTGGGCCCTTCCACCAGCAGATGGAAAAGCTCTTCTATTGTCACAGCTCTCCAGCGCACCTCTGAGACCTCATCATCCTCATATCTCCTGCCTCATAGAGCCCTCGGACGGCCCCGTGTTGTGCCGCTGCCAGGCTCTTTGCATCATTAAGATCCTGTGCGTGTGTGTGTATGTAAGAGAGAGGGAGGTTATCACTCTTATGCTTATCTGGTCGTTTGCATTATCTGGGCACAGCGGCTGCATTGTGTTGGATTTACCGATCGCTGGTAGTGAGATGTTACTGTTGTTATTCCACATGGATGGGTACAGTGCAAAGGGACAGGGAGGAGGAGGAGGAGGAGGAGGAGGAGGCACAGGCCAAACCATTGTCATGGATCAAAGATCAAAGATTGTCTATGTGATGATGGAGAAGCAGTTAAAGCAAACAGGCAAATGAAAATTCAGTGAGCAGCCCTGCCTTGCCTGAGGCTTTGAGGCAAGTTGTGTGTGTATGTGTGTGAGAGATGAGTATGGGTTTTTCCAGTGCTGCTGTATCAGACTTGGTTTTATTCTTCCTCCAAATCCTGTTTGCAAGGACTGAATGGTCGATTTAAGATGAGGCTGGTTAAGAATTGCAAGTTCATATCCTTCAAACTTAAATCAATTTATTTAGTTAGTTTGTATTTGGTAACTTTAACACCCTCATAATCCCTAACCGTTTAATAATGTTGACTCTTGGGCCTGAATTGGTTGCTGACGCTGATCTACCGCCTTGTCAATATGTGCACTGATAACGGTGAAAGCAGCTCTAGGGTTAGATCTATTGCTATTGATCAACGAGTTGAATAGAGACACAGCTGCTTCTGCCAGCCGGAGGAACGATAATGTGGAAGAGTTGAGAATCTCTGTTGAGCCCGACTTCTTTTCTCTCCACTAAGTATTACTCAGCCAGAAACAACAGGAGAGGTTTGGCTGAATTTTCCAATTACTGGCTGCCTGTTGACAGTGTGGTGCTCAGAGATATTGGTCCTTTGAAAACGATTTCAGATTTTAAAATTGTTGTCATTAGTGCTGAAATGCTTGGGCGATTGTTTGATTTGCTCATCAAGAAATTAAAGCATTAATAATGAAAAGAAAATGAATCCTTAACTATTTTAATAGTTGGTTAATTGTTTTCATCATTTGTTAAATGAAGATCCAAAGACTCAGGCTGCTGAAAATGTCTGCCCTGTCAATCACAACATTTGTTTGTTTTTTGTTTATTGGTTAATGCATTTTAATTTATTTAATGTTAATTTATTTTGTTTTGTTTTATTTTATTGTCATTTATTTTTTTTTTGTTTTGTTTTATTTTATTTTATTTTATTTTATTTTATTTTATTATTATTGTATTGTATTTTATTTTGATTTGATTTGATTTTACTTTATTTGATTTCATTTTATTTTTATTATTTTAAATTTATTTATATATTTTTTTTAGTCCAGCCCAATTGAATTTGGATTCCTGAACGATAGGCGAATAATTTGTGGTTTCCGACTGTCGACCGGGGAAAACAATGATCTTCATCACCCTCAACTTTAAGATTCATTTTGTCACAATCTTCTGACATGTTACAGAATGGCTAATGGATTAATTGAGAAAATTTTAGGGATATCTTTTAGATCTATGGTAACCTATGCATGGGCGGTTGTCAATTATTCTGGGCTTTTAAACCAAATGATTTATTTCAAATAATCATTAGAATCACCAACAGCAATGGGTCTCCTCTCACCTGTGATCTAGACAGTCGTTTTTACTCATATCCTCTCATCCTATCATTTACACTCGAACCACTGAGGAGCACTTGTCACATGGCGCTATTTTCCAACTTGTCAAAGCCTCCCGGCCTCCATCACTCTCCTCCCATCTCGTGGTCACTTCTTCAATCCTTTGGTGCACTCCGACGCAGCAGAGGGGAAGGTGTTGCACTGCTGATGTTACCTGAGGTACTGAATCGCCCTACATGTGATTGCTATTTTCACCCTCCTACCCCGCAGAGTGTTTCTGTAGCCAAATGAGAACTGGCTGCTCTGACCAGGTGGGGAAACTGTCCCATTAAGCTGAGTGAAGAGCCTCTCGGGAATTCTTTGTAAAAGCTGTCTGGGGTGAATTGTGCAAACTCTCCTCGCCTCCAGAGCATCTTTGACCTAAAATTGGTTTTACGAAAGGGGTTATGTTTGAAAAAGGAGTGAGGATTGGACCAGCAGGCCCATTCAAAGCCCATTGAGTTTGCCATGATATAAAACAGAAAAGCAGCACATTTGAAAGCTGAACCCAGCGAAAATCTGCCACTGTTGCTTCATAAATGGCTAAAATTAATAATGGATTATTGTCAATTTCTGATGATTTCATCACTATGCCAATGAGTAATTCCACTAGGGAAGCTTTGGGTTTGGGCCCTCGCTCTCAGCTGTATTCATTGCATGCCATTCATTTACTTCTACCAGCCAGAAAATCTCATTTCGTCTGCAGATTCAGTTTGATAACTGTCTCATCACACTACCTCGTCTAAAAAAGGCACACAGAGGCATTTGGGTGGAAAGTACGAGCGCTTAACAAACTACGAGCAGAGTAGAAGTAATGGCAAAGAAACATGCTTTGGGATAAAGCACTAAGCTCTCCAAGAAGTGAGATGTACCTGTTTGACCAGGATGATTTCCTTCCCTGGCGGCACACCTTTCTATTTGCCTCCTGACATAGGACTGGAGCAGTCCAGCTGGGTGCCAGAGAGAGAGACGTGGAGACACACAGAAAGAGGGAAGTCACGGCGGTGCACACGGCAATTTAAATTTTAATTGCCTAGATTTATCTTCCCCATACAGTGTGACGGGCTGATAACTAGGGCTGATAGCACAGGGAGCCTGTTTGTTAAAGCTCGGCAACATCCAGATATCTGGGCAAGAGCCACAAGAAAGAGCAGAATGGATTTACTGCAACATTTCTTAACCTCCGACAAACACCCGCGTTCACAGTACAATGCGCAGTTCAGCGAAGGCTTAAGTGCTGAGCTTACCCTGAAAGCCTGGCAAATTGGCCGATTTCAGTCCGTCTGTGACACTACATCACCTACACTCAGGAACACAGTATACTGCTGCAACACTCAGTTCATACAGTTAACAGCTGCAGTGTGCCAAAATCTTTCCTTGAGTTGTGTTGTCGCATTTTAAAAGTCACTCTGTTGGTTTGTTGGTCAGTCCTGCAAAGTTTTTTATAAAGAAAAACCTTATCTCACAAAGTACCATGGCACTATTATTGGAGAAAGCTGGCATTTACAGTTTGTATGTGGTGTTAGCAGTGTCTGTGTCTATGTGCAATACAGTTTTCATGATACACTCTGGCATTTTAGTTAGAAATAACATGGCTTGAAAGGTAAAATGATAAGAATAAAAAAACAAGACTGTGTCCTCATCATCTGTTAATGTTGTTACCAACTCAGTCTGATCATTTTTTTAGGGTCTCTCTGCATAGATTCAAGCCCTGGACTTAAACACATAAAACGACATAAAAGTAATGCATGTAAAGACTTGTGATGTGCTGATCACTGGCTCTAGACTCGGTTGTAGAAAACAAGTGTCACACACTCTGGCTCCTTATGCATTTCTTTATTTCGATGACATTTCAGCCTTTGGGCCAGAGTGTGTGACACTTGTTTATTGCAATCACTTTATAATTGCAACAGACTCTGGTAACACATACTGTATGAGCAAGTTGTTGTTTTCGTTGTCATGATGCCTTTGTGATCACACCTACGTCACTGGAGACAGCCGTTTTGTATTTTCAGAAAAATGCAAATCAATTTGCATTTTTCTGCTGAAATCATAATATACAGTGTTTTTATCTTGATCACTAACCAAACCAGCCACTTTCTTTTGACCTACATCCCCTGCTTCCTCTCGGATGAAGTCTGATTAAACATTAAAACTTTAGAAGTTTTGAAAGTGCATATTGGCTCCACTGGTTTACTTACCAAAGCTAATAATTCAGTGATTCTCTCTTGAGATCCTGAGAGCTGGTTAATATGCTCATGCCAGTGCAGATCCAGTTCATAGTTAAGAGCATGTTGCCATGAGGTACTGAGGTGACACAGAACTATTGCTTTTGGCATTTTTGAACCCCTAAATTGAAGTCTTTTGAAAATGATGCTGACAATGTTTCAGCTTGAAAACTCCAGGGTTGCATTTTAGTTTGGACGAGTGGAAACAGAGAATTTTGAAGCCATGCCAACAGCCAGGTTCACTTCCAATAGGGTCTTATCAAATCAAAACAGTGTAGCTCGGCCTGCATACCTTTTTTGATTTCACCCTTCATGTGGGATCTCCTTTCTCATTGCCATGACTCCTTCTGGCAATGGGTAATGCTCCCACTTCTGCTCTGTGTTGCCGCATTTGCTTTGCAAGGACTCCCAATTTGTTCCCCGCGCCTTGACTACATTATACTCATGTTACTTTTGGTAACAGTTCCACCTCTTTTTAAAGATATATTTTTTGGGCATTTTGCCTTTAATGGACAGGATAGCCAAGTGTGAAAGGGGGAGAAAGAGAGAGGGGATGACATGCAGCAAAGGGCCACGGGCTGGATTCGAACCCGGGCTGCTGCGGCAACAGCCTTGTACATGGGGCGTCTGCACTATCCACTAAGCCACCACATTTCTGGTCTCACTTTTAACCATCTCCGTAGTATTTCCTGCAACTAAGCAACCAACTGCAGACGAGACTGTCTGCTTCTGGTTTACGTCGCCACAAGCATGCCCAGTGAATGGTCGTCTGATTTGCATTTTAGGCATGCTAGTATGGACAGAGATTATTTCTGAAATGGTGCTGAAACACTTGTATATATGGAGATTGATTTCATTAAAAAATCCAAACATATTAGTGTGGATGTGGCCTGAGATTAGGAGGTAGACCTCTTGTCAAACAGAGCAAACTTCATCATTTAGACTCCTCCCTCCTTCAACTTCCCTGCCTCTTTCACACTGTCTGTCCCATTTCATCCACCCATCTTTCCTTATCATTCTCCAGCCCCTTCTGCAAGTGTATGCTTGACTTATTTTTCCACATCTTTCACCACTCTGTGAATATCTCTACTCGGGTCATATTTTATAAACCGGCATCAAAATAAACATGCTTGACCTCCATCTGTGCATTAGTTCCCCTCCTCTTTCTTTCCATCTGTTAATGCTCTATTCCCAACAGCCATTTAGATTCATTTTCAGGCAAACGCGCGTCAACAAATCCAATGAAAGTGTAATTGAAAAATCTTCTTATGGGACACAGCGGCATAATGTGTAATTTCCTCAGTAAACACTGTGCCACCATGCTGTTTTGTAATATGCTTGCACTCAATAGGCATTGTGCCCTGGAGTTGCATCTCAAATTGCACAATATGAAACAACAACCCAAGTGGGCGAAGGTGAGGAATATGAGCAATCGTATCTTTTGTTTCTCTTCATATTTCCCCTGATTTTCTTCCCCTCCTGCCAATATCCCAACAATTAAAACCTTACAAATGTACTTAATTAACTACAACATTCATTTAACTATCTGTTATTGGAAGTGTAATGAACCTTGTCTGCGCTCCAAAAGATGTAACAAAGTCCGTTTTAATGCCTCGGTTATCTCCACTTTTTTGCTTGTGGGCAGCTGAGGCAAAGGCAGGCAGACGGAGGAAAGGAGGGATTGTGGTTCATTTAGATGACAGCTGCATGAGCTCGTCTGGTGATCGAGGGCTCATCAGGTAGTTAATTTGCTAGTGAACGTCGTGACTCCTGTGAGTGATGCCGTTTGGATGATATGCGCAACACTGAGCGGAATAACGACTGCGGCTGCCGCTGAGAAAACTTGTTATCTGACTGTCACGAGATGGATAGACCTCATTTATAATTAGCATCAGGATAGGAATTGACACAGAAAAAAAAAACATGGCGATTGTTAGCTTTGAGTGCTGGTCGTTATATGTTAATGAATGCTGCTTGGTCGTTTGATAGTTGGAGTTTTCAGCGAAAAAGAAATGTTGACAGGATGCACTTTATGAGTTCAGCAATAATCCATAGAAAACATTATGCCTCAGTCATCAAAAGATGTTACACCGGATGTATATTTTTTATGGCACACATCAGCAGCAGAGTCCTGGGATCACTGCAAGAGTGTAATCATCAAAATTTGTTGCCTTGATCCAAACATTATCCTCCTCCTGCTCTCCCTTAAATCACTTTATATGAGATTTTGTGTTTGTGTGTGTCTTAGGGAAAGAGGACAAACTCATAGAGTAGAGGGCTCAGTGTCCCACTCCCCTGCCGTGTGATGGATGGCTGGACAGTAGTATATGTCTAATTATCATTAGCCTCCTGGAGAGAAAAGCCTGCTGTAATGGGGACTCTTATTACTGTAACGCCTTTATCAGCAAATAGCTGTTCTCCTGCTGTTATGCTGCTAAGTCAATGTGGAGATGACCGTCTTTCTTTCACAGAGGTCCAGATATGAGCTTTGCATTGCCATTACTGCGATGGCACTGCACGTGTATACCTACATATATCACTGTAAGGTAAGTGAAGAGTTTCAACTAAGTTCTTTTGCACAGAAATCATGTCCAACCTCCTAAATTTTGAAATTACAGTCATCAAAATAAAACATATGCTCTAAAAAATATAAACTTCACCCCCAGAAATCATGTAATATGATGTCATTCAACTACAAAAGCATGTTTACCACAAACCTGAGGCCAGATGCGTAAGTATGTACATCCAGTAGTTTAAAGGAACAGCGTGTAGGATTTAGTGGCATCTAGTGGTGAGGATTGCAGATTGCAAACAGATGAAACTTCTCCCATGTGCCACACATGAACTCCCGATTAGGATTTTTACAGTCTATGTTGTTTAGGGTTTTTTTACTGGGAGCTGAATTATCCACAGAGGCTTCTTCCTCTCCAAAACAAAAGCCCCTTTTTACACTGCCAGATTTTCCGTGAATGTTGGGCCGTTTTTCCCGCAAGCTGCGAGCATTTAGACACACAGAGCCGGATTTGCTAGTTGATCCGAGGTGCCCAATTTTCTGCTTCGTAGGGTAGACATATTGGTGGAACCCTTTTAGTGTAAAAAGAACGAGGGGCCTTCCGTAACGGGAGGGGCTGTTGATGACTTGTGGGAGGAGCTGTTGATGACGCAGCACGTTCAGCCCACTGGTGGTGGATAAACAGGAAACAGCTGATAGCAGGAATTAGCGAGCAGCTAGTAGCAAGAGGGAAACACAAACCTGACAGACACTGTAAAGATGAGCAACTGGGGAGACAAGGAATTGTGCGCCCTCCTTGCCCTCGCAAACGAAGAGGCCATTAACCTTCAAATGACGGGGACGGTGAAGGACGGGCTGACTTATGAGGGAATTGCCGAAGGACTGACAAGCCACGGCTTCCCTCCCACGTCACTGTCTACGTCACACGCTGAGCTACACATTTTGTTACTTGCTCACGCCCCCCATTGCCCCGAAAAAGGCACATTCTGTATAAACAAAAGTAGGTAGGTGGCATTTTGCTGCACTCCCTGATTTTGTTTTTATACTGCCAATGCTGAAAAAAGACTGATTGGGCTTTCCTGCAAATTTGCACAACTCCTATCTAAAAAGGGCTAAAGAGCACAGTCTCACTCTGAAGGCGTCAAAATCCAGCACTTGGGCAGTGATTTGAGGAGTCAGAAACCAGCAAAACAAGGCATCCTTTAACATTGGTATGATTCACGGCTGGTTGCTGTTTTACTTTAATGGCGTCAGGGGAAATGTAGAGGGACAAGGACGAAAGTTAATGTGGCAAACGTCTGAGTGGGGTGGGCGGGAGGGGTGATGGATTGGTCCAACCAACACCAGCTTTCACTCGAGAGCAGTGTTTGTGTCCTGTAAGAATATTAAGCCAAACCCTGTTCTTTTTCCTTAAACCCAACCATGTGTGTTTGTTGTTGAAGGAAAAAACGTCAATTTGTGGTGTTGTAGATGTAGTGTATTTATTTTGAAAGAGACTGTATTTTAACATCCGTTGTCAACGTCAACAACCCACACACCCAGGGTACTTTGCATGTCGTATGTGGACGTGGAAAGTCCACGACCAAAACGTCAATATGTGGCGAGGTCGGAGTGAGAATGTGTTGAAACAACAGACCAGGTCAGTATAACCGATAACACACTGAATAATTAGTTCCATGTTAAAGTCAGGGTTTCTCCAGTGCTGTTAGGCTCGTTGCAAACGGGTCAATTGCTCAGCACCTGCTAGTGTGTGCTCCCTTTTGTTCTCTGATAACTTAAGATCCAGATGTTCAGGAGGATTAAAGTGGGAGCCGAATCAGCTGCAGAGGTCTCCCCCTCTTACAAACAAATGGACCTAGCAATTTAAACAGATAAAATCATTGAATTAAGTGTGCCAGGCTAAAAATAACTGTTTTTCTGATGCTGTTGGGCTTATCAAGGAGTGGCTGCAAAACACAGTGGCCAACGGGAAAACACTAAAAGCTAGAGTTTGGTTTGTGTGCTCTGGGCATGGCGGCACAACATGGCTCTGAGGATGAGAACTTGCTCTGTATGTAGCTATAAACGGCTCTTAAGGTGACAAAAACAAAGCAAGTCAGATTTTCAGGCCATCATACACTAAAGAGAACATACTTATTATATTATACTGTATTACTGCCAATATATCCCCCTCAATCCTACACACTGGACCTTTAATAGCGATGTGTGTGCATACTTTCACTGTTTTTCCGCCTTTATCATAATTTGCTGAACCATGTGGCTGCATGTCAACCTAAATCCTGCCTTTCACATGTGGGTATGATGCATGAAAATCAGCGTTGTCTTCACAGGAATTACGGTCATCTCAAAGAATTCTTGTGTCACGTTGTTAGCCTAGTAATGTTGGAAACTAGCACGGTTCAAAGACGTAGCTGCTGGTGATGGTGATAACATGATGGGTTGAAAGCAATCCAAACCTCAGTGTAAAAGAAAGGAGGAAAAAAAGGCCTTTTCTTTGCCAGTGTTGGACGTTTTTGAAAAGTCTAGTGCAAAGCATGCTCGGAGGTATGCACACACTCATGGCACATTCTTTATGAATAGCTTTCTTTGTACAGTGTGGCGCACGCAGGCTTTTTATGTAGACACGTAGGCTACATCTGGCCTGTGGCTGGTCTGTGTTGCTTTGCAAAGAATATCAAAGAGAGGAGAGACAATAGATCTTCCTCAGGATGCAGCATCCACCTGCTGCTGTTTAGCAGACAGTTTGTATTTACATTTTGCTCTCGCTCCCTTTGTCAGAGATGTGTTGACGCCTTGCACTGTACTTTTATTTAGAAAAACACAAAATTGCAGGCGACAGTAGTTACATACTCTCCTTTGTTGCAGCCTCACTTTTGGTTTCATATTTACATAAAACACAGCACATACACAACTCAACATTTACATAAACTCCCTCCCTGTTTAGTTTTTAAGCATGATTATATGTGCTGATGCAGATGTCATACTTTGCATTTAAGCTCTGCCATAGAGGTGATCTTTTTTGCAGTATTCTACTTCAGGTTTCACCCCATTAACTATAACAGTGAGAGCCATAAACCAAGCCCTGTGTTCAGCATGCCAGCTCAGCTCACCTGAGTATACATGTGCCTGCTATATCGACCATTCTATTGAGTCATTAAAGAGTGGAGTCGCCTTGAGGGCTATGTCTGCGCTGCGCTTGTAGAGGGGATAAAAGTTTGTGTAAGTGTAGAGTGTAGCTATATTGAGATACTATCTAGGGTTTATTTGCCTGTATATATTCTCTCTTAGTCAGCGCGATAACTTCTTCGATAAGGCTAAATGGACTGTTTGTCTCTTGTGTTATCTCAGTCACATCACAATGGACACACATATTGTACGCGCGTGCATGAATGCGCATTCACAGATACACACACATGCAGACACACACACATTCAAAAAAGTGATTCCAGGTTGTGTTGAATATTTGGGCAGCCGGCCCAGGGTAATAATCAGCTGTACAAGTAAAATATTATTCTGATTGAACCATGATACTGGAATTCATGAAGCCAAAAATCAAACATGGTTATTCTCAATGACTTCATCAGGAGAAATAGCATCTACAGTATATTAACCATTTGACTACTGGATGTAGCAAAACACACACTGATTTATACTTTAAAGGACTGTTCAAGCCCAAATCAAAAATACATTTATTTCCTCTTACTTGTAGTACCATTTAGCAGTCTAGACTGTTTTAGTGTGAGTTGCTGAGCGTTGGAGATATCGGCCGTAGAGATATCTGGTTTTACTCCAATATAATGGAATAACGTTGCGCTTCAATTGTGGTGCTCAAAGCCCAAAAAATACACTTCAAAGATGAGTGCTATTTTCTTTCTGATGAACTAAACCCATCAAAGAAGTATCGTGACAGCGCAAGATGTAAACATTAATGGCCTCCTTCATTCTGCGTGGTCGGTGCAGTCCAGGGGTCGGCAACCTTTACAATCAAAAAAGCCATTTTTGGCCAAAAAAGGAAAAAGAAGATCTGTCTGGAGCCATGAAACATAATTGAGCCTAATAATAAAGGTAACACAGGCTTTAATTTGCCTATAAACATTACTAATAGATCTAAATGAGCATTCATTAATATGTTTTAGCACAAGGTGGCCATTCTGCAGTACTGTTTTTGATTATTTGGTACTTGGCCAATAAAAGCAAACGTATTTGTCTATGCACTACTAAATTCTCTATTTCCCCTGGGACTTCTCCCTTTTTGGATTTGGAATACACAGCTAGGCTAGCTTGGAAGACTCAAGACTACTTACTATCGCTAGTGATGTTTTTAGAGGGGAAGGCACCCGGCCAGACATACAACGCACATTTTAGATGATTAAATGTTATTTTTAGATCGGTGTACATGCTATGCATTTTTACAGTTGAAGAACGTAAGAATCACTTTTGGCCTACGACAATAAATGAAAATTAAATGTTAAAAAAATATATTGGTTATTCATTTCTATATTCTCTGACAAAGCCACAGGGAGCCACTGGAGAGGGGCTAAATAGCTGCATGTGGTTCTGAACCCTAACGGTGCTGACACACCAGGCCGACGGTCGGCCGACGGCCAATGTCGGGCCGTATGTCACCCTAGTTTTTGTGGTGTGTCCTGTACCGTTGTCACTAGTCAGACCCCTGTCGGCGGCTACCTGCTAGGCAACTGCTACTTTGTTTGTCTCATGCATTCCTCGGACTTCCGGTTTCCCTTTTTGAGTTATTTCCTCTCACGCAGGCGCAGAATGTACGTGCTAGTTGGCCGTTGGATGTAGTCTTTGTAGTGTGTTCAAATGCAACTGACACAGGGCGACGTGAGGTGACGTAAGACGACGCAACATTTGGCTTTCGTTGCCAGTCCTTTTATATTGGTTTGGTGTGTCAGCACCTTAAGGTTGCCTATCCCTGGTGTAGTCCAATAGAAAGAAATAGTTCCTACATGAAACTGCTCCCAACAAGATCTGTGGGTTATCTTAAGAAACCAGGTCATGATTTATGGAAAGAGACATTGCTGTTGAGTTTTTCAACAGTATTTTTTGGCGTCTTGAGCACCACAAGCCGACTGCCTTCTTGTCCCATTATACTCAAGAGACGGCAAAAATCTCTACCTCCAATATCTCCAACACTGGGCAACTCCCTCTAAAACATTATTGTCTGATTTTGGGGTGAATTGACTCCTAAATACCTTAAACTAAGACAAACAAGGTCACCCTGCCAGCTTGCACAAATTCCTGTAGTGATGCAACCTGCCATTTCCCAAAGTGTGTGAATCACTGCACACCCACATAAGAGAAAAAAAATGCAGAAAACACAGACACGTAGTCTACAGGCACAGAAATTCCTCCGATTTTCCTCACTAAGTGCAGCTGTGTTTTCCCATGAGGGCTGAGCTGATAAGACAGTGCTGGAATGAAGAGATATGTGTAATGTCAGATGAAATGAGACACCCTTTTTATCCTGAAGGGCTCCCCGCTGAGAGGATGATTGCACTTGTGATTAGCCAAGAGGCCTCATCTGGATGACCCCACATTATCTTTGTCAGTGTGTCTGCGTGTATGTGGGCTTTGTGTCGAAATTAGGGTTCCGATGGTAATTTCTACCTCATCCTTTTGTCCAAATGAATGATTCTAAGCAATTTGCATTAAAAAAGATTAAAATTAGTTATTGGAGGCTGTGTGTGAAGAGTTTAAAGCATGATAGTGGAGTATATTGATATCAGAGAGTATTCTACCAACATTGAGATGTGGATTTCAACAATATTGCCCAACCCCAGCTGGAATGGGCAGATGGTGTATGCATGTGTGATCGGAGGCAAACAAACTTTCAGGAGCGAAGTGCACACTTCAGATGTTTTTGGACAGCTGTCAGCCTGTCACGTATCTGCAGGAAAGAGTTAGAAACAACCTAACTAGCCCTTTCCAGTCCACTGTCTTTAAAGGTCTCTCCTGGGTCTGCAAGATGGTCCCAGTAGTTATAGATAGCGCCAATCAAATGCAGCAAGCTCGCCTCTTATTATGCCTGTGCTGTCAGTCTGACCTGGGGAAAAGTATTATATATTTCATCATGCATGTTGTAGACTCTGTCAGGTTAGTTCTGTCTCCTCTGCCGCCCCACGTCAGGATAATAAAAAAAAAAGACAGTTGACTTGTCCGACATCCAGATATTAGCGTCACAGTGTTTGAGCTGTTGCAAGTCCGCGCTGATCAAATATTCCATTACTCTGCCAGCTCCCCTGCATGTAATAGAGTGGACCAGATCCATGTCCAAATAGTATTAGACTCTCAACACACCCACTCTCTCGCAACAGTATCCAAATAATTACCTCTCCCCACATCTGCTTGCTGCAGCCAGCTACGGTCTTGGCCGGCCGTGTGACACCTCATATGTACACAGGACTGATAGAAATGATTGTTTCATTGTGGTATATTCACACAACGCCAGCATCCATCTGTCAGAGATTGAACAGGGATGTTGCTTTGCATCAGATGTTTTTATTTGTATGTTCATGCATTAATGTTGTGCTGCTTTGTTTTGTGGAAGATTTCATGGGAAGCTAATGTTTCTTGCTGGAACAAAACCAGTGTTTCTTAATTGTGTGCTTGTGTGTGTGTATGTAGAGGGTGATGTACATAATGGTGTTGTATTGATCTTTATAGAGGAACCCTCAGGCAGCTCTGCTCAATGGATCAGAGGTCAGGGTCATCTCTTACAAGGGCGAAACAAAGATGAGGGTAAATACTAGGTTTTTAAAATAGCATACAACACTCTGCAGATTAACTGTTTAAGTTCAGACTGACACAGTGTCAAGAACTTCTTCATTCATTTCAGTGCAGCAACTTTGTTGACACAGCAGATTCTTGACACACAAGTCTCCAGCAGAGTTCTGCATGGGTCCAATTTTCAAGACCCACTACCAAACCAGTGCTGCAACACCACACCCGCCCCGCCACATGCACATATGACCAATTACTGTCAAGACCTGACCGAACCTGTTGACACAAGATGTGCGGCCTGACCCAAAACCACAGACCCTATAATAACCATTGTTCAAATAGTTTTTTTGGGCAACATGTTTAAAGTGAGCATTTTAGGACATTTCATACATGTGGAACTAAGATAATGTATTTTAAAATGGAGGTTATTCAGCATTATGTTTTACCTGCTTGTGAAACTAACCGGTATTTTATTTTTGATTTTTATTTATTCTCATCTACTGATGTGTCTACATATTGCTGTATGTTACAGTATGTGTCCAAGGCAAGCCGTTCAAATGATGTTGTCCGAATCTGAATCTGAATTCAGGAAATACAATTCCAATGAGTATTTTTATATCGAGCAGCACATCTACAGAGTTAACAGGCCTGTCAGCAACACACCTAATTGATGCGGCTCTCATCTTCCAGGAGGCGAAGAACACAGAGCCAACACACAGAGTCAGCAGTCAGATGATTAAAATGTTAAAATATTCAGTTAAATTATTATTTTGATTTTATTTTAATATAGGCTAATTAGCATCTAACACTCACTCAACCTGTGTGTTGTTTGTTTAACACAGAATCACCTTTTTTACAGGTCAAACAGTGGATACTGATGATCAAATGATTGCTGCTGGGATAACATTCCAGAGTTGTAAGATATAAATCAGTGATTTGGCATCTGAATCATGTCAAGTCATGATTGTATTACTCAAAATGGACTGCCTTGATCAGAGTTCATTGTCTCACAGGTGCCTGCAGTGACATGCCCGCTTTGTATGCTTACTATTGTTGGTCAAACGCCAGCTAAGTTGAACCACGAAACATTTCTCCCGCTGCAACTTTGATCCTGGACCCAGTTATCCCAGGTATAACTTTTAAATAATGTCATGATAATTAAAACAGCTGTAATTTGCAATTAAAAACAACAGCAGCTATCTTTGGGCAGTATAAAATGCAGTACAAACACGAAAACAAAATTCAGCCCTAAACCTAAATACCCCACCAGCGTTCTTCCACAAAGTTAATGTGTCTTTGATTATGTCAGGGTGACTTCTATGCTTGAAGTTTAACCACTCAACAATGTTGCAACTGGACCTGGTTTGCTGTAAACTGTGGCGTTCAGGCTCTTCTTGCTGCAGGAAACAAAAAGTTTCAGGTGGGCTGAGACACAAATCTGTTCAAGCCAGTTTACTTCTTTAAGGTATTTTGCTCGCTGTTTGGACCCAGCCTGTGAAGGGAAAGGGAAGCAACATAAAAACAGGTGAATCTGATATAAAATTCACAAAGGGTTTAAGATAATTGGCACAAACCAAACTAGGTGAGGCACATTACAGGGGGAAAGGACTAGTGGGTGCATTTCAAATCAAATAAATAACCAAAACAGGACTCTAAAAATAAGAGGTACTAACTTCACCTAATTGAAATCAAAACTGAAAATAAAACCTCGTTATCTTACCTTATGTAATGCAGAACTAAAAACAGATAAAACAGCACCCCTGCACCTAATGCCTGGCCCAGTCCCCAGGTAGATTCACAAGTACCTCAATAGTAGTTTTACACAGATAAGACAGCTGGATCCTGAGCTGACCAGGTGCCACTCCCCTCAAGGAAGGGGCAACTCCTCAGCATGTAGCTGAAACCAATCTGGTGCAGGTGACCACACATCCTAATCAGCAGACATATCAAAACTACAAGGTTAGACATGTAGTGGGTGTCGGCTTTGGTTGTAACACGAGCAAACATGGGGACTTGATGGTAGATCTTATCTAACCTTGATGCTGCCCCTCTGACCACAGCTGCATGTTGATGCATGTGTACATGATAATATACTGTGCTGCGCAGTTTACAAACATGACTTCATTTGCTCCCTGTTGGTCTCCCGCTTTGTTCAGCTGTTTCCCCCCTCTTTAACTAGGATGACTGGTGTCCTGGCATGGGAAACAGTGACGTCATGCAACAGCCTTGTTCGATTAGTCCGAGAGGGGAGTTAACTCGGCTCCGTTGGTCCTCACAGTGACAGACAGATTTCTCTTCTCCTCCTCCACCTCTGGCTCTGCGTGCACTTCGGTCCATGGTTCTCCTGTTTCTCCTCACCTTTCCCTCCTGACTCAGAAACATCATCTCTCAACGGTGTCTGACAGTAAAAGCCGACACGCTTTAGCGCCTTTCAAGAATGAATACATGAGGAAGTTCCCAAATGGATGTTTGAGTGGACGCCACGACATGGCAACCTTTAGCGAAGCTGGTACGCCTGGCTCACAGAAATACCTCAAGGACGCTCGTCGCGATGGCTGATCTTGTGATTAATGATTGTCCTTGAGGACGTCTTGTTTGTGATATGATTTACCAAACTTACTGTGCATTAGCTAAATGCGCAATGGGCTTGTGTGTTAATTAATTACAGATAGACGGATTGCGGTTGACTTGATTGCTTCACCTTGCTCCCAGCTTATAGGAACAGCTTTATCAGCGCTGTGCGCGGGTTGTGAGGTCTTTATGGCAGCGCTGTTTACTGCTGGCAATTTCTCCTGGTCTGCAGGGGATGTTTACATCGTAGTATAGAGATGCATGTAACCCTCGGCTTATTTCTCCATCTCTGCCTCCTTTTATTTCATCTCAGAAAACATATTTGGTTTATACCTGGACCTCTCACCTCTTAAATCCCCCAGACAGGCTTAGATGATAAGTGCCTACAAGGGAGATGTGGATACACAGATCAATAAAAGTTTGAGCAGAGTAATACTTCCCAGTGAGTCCCTTGCTTCATACAGTATCAACCTTTGATGCTGCTAACCTGAGCTGCATATACCAACATCTAATAACAGTAAACTCCTCCTAATAACCATCTTTATAAATGATAAGGTTCTAATCTGCTTTAAAATGACTGCTATCCCTGTTTTCTTAGGCGGCCACACTCTCCGCTGGCTCTTCCATCTGAAGCTCTCCACTCTGTTATTCAGCAGCTTAGCAGATGCCCCTCCCTCAAACTCACTCTCCTTTTTTGCCATCTGCTTTGAAATTAATGGGCATGTTGGAAAGTAGGCTAAATCCAGAGTGACAGCTTTTTTCTCTCTCCTATTTTTAAAGAGGTGCTGCAGGCGGTGTCCAAATGCGTGGGGGACGGAGCGAGCGAGAGAGAGAGAGCTGGCTTATCAAGCTGCTTCTGCCTCTTAGATTTTCTCACCCTTGCCCTCTGGGGTGCTCCTGAAACCATAGCTCATAGCATCACTTGAGCTGTTGATGATTGGCTGTGCTGCTCTTTCACTCATCCCTCGAGTTGTCAGCCAAGTTACTGGCTCAGTCGGCATATGAGAATATTTCTTCAACCAACAATCAGTCCCCCTGCATCTTGTAGAGTTTTCTGTGATGATTGAGGGCCAACAGGAATGAATTTGCAGAAATGTTTCAAAGAAATTGCATTTGAATTTGATAGCACTTGTTTTGCAAAAAAAAAAAAAATGTGGGTGTTTGTTACACTTTAATTCAACATGTGATGAGCTCTAGAGGGAAAAAATGAAGAACTTTGAATTTCTTTGTGTCTTGAGAAGGTCCTCTTGATGACCTTTTGTGTTGGAAGCTCACATCCTGTGTAGTTAACTGGCCAGGAAGTTGAATGTCCCTCTGTTATTGTTTGTCTGTAAGATAACCCTACAGCTTCTAATCATGGTGGCAAGATATATGGCTACAAGCACCATTAAACACATGGGTACATTTAGTTATTAATGTAGCAATGGCTTTTTTTGGTAACTTGGTTGTGGTTAGAATGGAGCATGAGATGGATTGGCAGTTTGATGCAGCTTCTGTGGTGATGCGGGTGCTGCGCCGGACCGTCGTGGTGAAGAGGGAGCTGAGCTGGAAGGCAAAGCTTTCGATTTACTGGTCCATCTACGGCCCAATCTTCACCTATGGTCATGAGCTCTGGGTAGTGACCGAAAGAATGAGATTGTGGATACAAGTGGCCAAAATAAGTTTCAGGAGCTCGGACATCCGTAGGGAGCTCGAAGTAGAGTCGCTCATCCTCAACGTCAAAAGGGGTCAGTTGAGGTGGTTCAGGCATCTGATCAGGATGACTCCTGGGCACCTCCTGTTAGATGTGTTCGAGCGCGTCCCACTGGTAAGAGGCCCTGGGGCAGACTCAGAATACACTGGAGAGATTACATATCTCATCTGGCATGGGAATGCCTTAGGGTCCCCTTGGAGGAGCTGGAAAGCATCACACCTGGGGTGCGTTGCTTGGCCTGCTGCCCCCGCGACCCGGCCCTGGATAAGCGGATGAAAATGGATAGATGGATGGTTGGTTATGGTTACAGCAATTCCTAATAACTGTGCTTGAGAAGACAAATTCAGGGAAATAAACCCCTCAACACCACCCCTTTTACACAGAGGTCCCACAATACTGCCAAAAGAAGAACATTGATGACGCCAGATTTACTTTTTTACATAAAGCAAATGACGCTGGCACAGTGTCGACCTAGTGTGTGAATTTAGACAGCATGCCAGCATGATGTAAACTACAACGTCAGCCTCTAGTGTGACATAATATACGCCTTGGGCACTCTTGAAACAATAACAGTGACATAACATGGCAGTAACAATAATTTACTGTCCCTGTTATATTGCGATTGATCTCGTCCTTTGCTCAGAGGGTTAGGACCTCTCAGACCTCAATGTCCCCACAATTTGTGCACTTTATCAGGTGCTGTGCCTCTTTGAGTTAGCTGCTAACGGTTGCAAGCTGTTAGATGTCAAAATGTCACACCCATCCTTTCCTGCCAGCTCACACTTTTTCCACAGGCGTCATTTTGGCTCTGTTACGACCTCCACTGTTGGCTCAAATGCAGGACAACTATTACCCCATTCCACGTTCATGCCTTTTAACAGAAGGGCAAGGCAGAATAGCGATGCAACGTTACTACCTTGAATAAGCATTGCAAAAGTGGCTACATAGTTTGCTTGTGGAGATTGAGTCTTCATTTTTATTAGTGGTTTGTAAATCTCATTTGGACTTATTACTTTTAGGCTAAAAAGATAGATCATTTGCAGCCATTATTGAAGTTTGATGATATCTGTGGTGTGATTAAAAGGGAGCTGAAAAAAAAAACATTGCTTTGAAATATTTGTGAGTCAGTTGAGAGGCTGAATTTTTTTTTTTTTCATGAGAATCTCAACAGATTTTTCTGTTTTTACTCCCCATTAATTCACGTAGTTTCAACTGAGGTGGCATTTTACCCTTTATAGACATAGTTAAATTACTTTTTTCATTTGCTTTTAAGGTTTTGCGACCATAAATGATCCTCAGTAGTCTCTTAACGTGCAGTGAACACAATGACTTGTCTGGGATAATAAAGGGTTCCTGATATATTTTTAGAGCTAATGTTAAATGTTTAATAGTGTTGCATGTGAAGCACTCCCTGATGATACAGTATGTGGCATATCTGTTGAATATCTAAATACTGTACACATGTTTTTAGTCTCATCTCTGAGGCATGAAAAAAAAAGGATAACGCTGTGCCTTTTCTGGATTTCTTTGCACTGCTGCCATGTTGTGGATTTCAGACATTGTATGTGGGCTAAAACCTCCAATTATAGAACAGGCACAGTGTTACATCTGAAAGGCATAAGCAGCTACATATGGGCACGCACACACTCTCTCCCACACATGCACACACACACAGATACAGAATATACACATACTCTTTCCATGCTCGAGGCTGGGGGCTCTGATCTTTCCAAAGGTTTCCTCCTGTGGCCCGTGTGCCAGACTGTCTGAAGAGCTGTGGAGGAGCTGGCGTCGCCTCGCCTGCTGGATGAAAAAGCCAGTAACAGTTGCTTTCTGTGGCACAGCAACCAGCCTCTGCTCTCCCCCTCTCCTCCGTCCCTCCCCTCCTGTCTCCATCTCCCACCTCCCTGCCTCCTCTCGAGGAGGATTACCGGCAGAAACTGGACGTTTGATCATGCCTTGCTCTCCACTGCTGCTGTATCCATCTGACAAGGCTTTTTGTATCTCTTTCTCTTCCAGACTTCTCCGCGTGTCTCACTCTGACTGTCTTTTAAAAAAGATAAGATTTTAGCCCTTGTGCTGTCTGCTGTTTGATGTCTCAGATTTAGCTCTAGTCTACCTGGGCGCAGGCAGGACAGCTGGGTCACAGATATGTGAGAAGTTAATTCAATTTCACCAGGAGTGGCGCAGAGAAGATCATAGAGACAGGTGTGGGTAATTTATGACCTTTTCCTCAGATAAAATAGAAAGACCAATGTAAATGGATAATTAACTGTCATGAAGATGAGAGGTTTTCACAACCAACACTCCCTCGACATCTTTGTATAATGCTCATAAATACACAAAAACACATCCACATCAGCCTCCCATGCCTCCCCCGCTTAAGCTTTTTCCCTTTTTCTTTCCACAATGCTTTTATCTCAACAGTGATTAATTGCAAGGGACAGTGCCAACAAGCTTTCCAGTGTAATTTGCAGGGGAAGTATAAACAGGAAATATGCTCCTAATACGTAATGTTGTTGTTGACTGCAGCTACAAAGGGTGACAAGGGCCAAAAGAAAATTGTGACAGTGTGATGCAATGTGACAAAGGACAGTATCCACTGACCTTAAGCTGTCGTGCTCAAGTGTAAACATAGTTGCTTCATTTAGGTCAGAGTGTTGATGTGTTTGAGTTGAGGGAAGCCACCCAAAAAAAACACGCCCCCTCAATATGTGCCTCGATTACTGGGTCTCAACTGCTCTGGAAAGACCATCTAACTGTGACTCATTTGTACTGACACAGGTCTTCTCACTTTTAACCATAGACGGCATAAAACAGCTGTTCTGTCTAAATCACCAGCTGTTAATGTGTCCCTTTAGATTAAAGAATACTAGGTTTCAAATTGATATATATTTAGAATATGATAAAATAGACTTTATTAAGGAACTGTAGATATTTATAGATCAGTATGGGTGCAGGTAAGAGAACAATATCACAGAGAACAATATAATTATTTCACAAATAACACACACAGTTCACAGCTCTCAAACACTGTACAAGAACTGCCTATATAAAATAGCCAAAAATTTGCAAAATGTAGATTAAAAAAAGTATTTCACTGCTAGAAAGATGGTCTTTGCATAAAACTGGGCTGTCTATGCAGTGAAACGATGCAAATACTTCTGAAATTGGTGCTATATGACATGAGAGAACAGAGAAAAAGGGCCGTGAGATTTACTTTTGCTCATTAGGTATAGAACCCACATTTACCAGAGTGCTCTGCGCCGCACTGGACCAGTAAACCTTTCCACTGGTGGGTGACGTCATGCTAGCTTGTCCATTTTGACACAGGTGGGCCGACTGGAAGCAAATAATCTTAAATTGCGGGTAAACAGTGAGCTAAAAAATCTGTTTCTGAAGACATTTTGGGTAAGAAATATGCAACACAGAAACATAATCTTGGTTTGTACCTGAAAGAGAGGCGGGTCTCTCTTGATCCGCTTCTATACTGGTGGTGGCGGGCAAATGAAAATGCAGATGTGCAATCTATAGCTTAAGCAACAGCCTAAGAGCCAGCAAAAAATTGAGCTTAGAGATGAGCAGGGAGATCTGGGCACTGGTAAGATGGAGGGAAGTTTGCCATAGTGCTACTGCCCACACGGTTATGATTTAGAGCTGGCTCAAAATCTGCAAAGTATCCCTTCAAAACAAGAACAATCTGATCAAGGAATAAGTAACCAGGATGACAAATGTGGCCAGATATTTGATACCAGCTTTATTCATTCAAAGAAACACAAGAAGTTTGTGCTCTAGAGAAAGGATCAGCACTCAGTGAATAACCTCCTAAGCCCTATGATAAGCTATTATGGCAAGGCTTACCTATACAGACCACATCTTTGGGGTAATCAGGTGGGAACCTCCTTTCACCAGTGTTTCGTCTAGTTGGTCCCACGACACCTCCAGGAGGCTAGACAGTGATCTCTGGTGTCCCAGAGACGCTCCCCTAATGCCAGGTCTCACTAGTCCCCGCATCAACCCAACAACCTCCTTTACCTTACTTACACATGGCTTTCTCAGCCCAAACAGCACTGCCACCTTCAACAAAACCAGGCTTCGGTTATGCGAGCTCCAGGTAGAGACAGTGCCGATACTACCTTCCCTAGCACATTCACCATAGTCTGTTACACACGCTACGTAGCATAACTCCAATATAAGCTAAAGTTAAAGGAGATAGAGAGGATAAAATCACAGGATCAGCAAACACACTCACCTTGCAGCATGGTCTCAAACAAAAGGGATTCAAATAGGCCACTCCCACACTTAAATTAATAATTAATTTAAAAACCAATATTCAGTACTTGATGATAGAGATACTGTTCACTCTGTGCTGAAAAACAGGTATTCAGGTTCAATACCTCGCCCTGAACCTGGTAAATGAAATAACGGACAAGGCAGAGGCAGCACAGAGTGTCATAATGAGAATGTGTCATTTCCACTGCAGAGTCCAAATATAATCCATACATTAAAGCTTTTGTCATTTTAACTTATGATTAGTTTTTCAGTGCGGTCAAGTGTGAATAATTATTTGATAATGCAACATGAATTAAAAGTATTGTTGCTATGGTTGCCTGCAGGTTAATATTAGCAGCACAATGAAATAAAACAATGGTCAAACTGTAGCAGATCTTTGGTTGAGGTGTTATGTATTTGTGTTTTGCAATTTAAACAGACATCTGACAGCCAATTGGAAGCTAGTATAGGTCATTGTATGAACACACACAGATCTGCAGCTGTCACCGATATTTAAGTGCTCTGTGCAAATAGGATATTATCAGACTGTGCAGAGTGTGCAAACATGATTGTTACTATCCCCAGTGTGTTTGTCTTTCAGGCAGCTTCACATGAAATCAAAGTGTACAGCACATTTACAAGGGTATTGCTGTGGTTTCATATTGCACTCTCTCTGGTTGAGTGCCCATTGGAAAGCTCTCCACTGTCCACTGAGTGGATTTAAACTGCATCTTACAGTATCCACCCCGTCCCATCACTTAATCTGCAAATTGGCCGGTTGCTGTATTGTGTGTCGCAGCAAAGCTGTGTGATGATTGAATGATTGTTTATCCAAGCTGTGGGTCCGATGATTAAAGCTGGCTGAGCTCGGCCCCAGAGCCAGTTGGGTAATTAACAGGCTGTTCTCCATGTTAATGGCATTAGTCACCTTGGAGATAATCGCTGCCATCGAGTGCACAGAGCTGCAGCCTTCTGGTACCTGATAGCCTCCTTAAACAAAGGACTCGCAAACATCCGCCACTAACAATCCTTTCAGGTTTTGGCCTTTTGGCTTCCTGCTCTAATAATTTCAGATGACATTTCAAAATGTACTTCCTTGCTCACGTCTGTGAATATACAAGTGGTGGAAGATATAATCAGATCCTGTTAGTAGCAATTAAGGCTGCAACTAAAACATTTTTTATTATCAATTAACCTGATTACTGTAGTTTCACAGTTGGTTGTTTGGCCCATGAAATGTCATGCAAATAAGGAAAAAATGGAAGTCACAATTTTACCAAAGCCAAGGTGACATCTTCAGATGGCTTGTTTTGTCCAACCAACAAAAACCCAGAGATCCTCAGTTAATTGTAGAAAACCAAGGAAAAAAGCAAATAGAAGCCACAACCAGAAAATGTGTTACGTTGTTGCTCAAAAAAATTACTACAATGATTAAGTGATTACTGATAATTTTTTTGCAAATTGGCCAATTGATTCGTTAATTTATTGTTTTAATTCTAGTAACAATGCAACAGACTAAAAGTACTCCTACATGGGTCCTTAGTAAAGTACAGAAGTATTAGCAGCAACATGTAATTAAAGTAGCAAAGCATTGGTGCTTATGATGAAGGATGCCCCTCTCAGTGTGTCATGTATCAACCAGTGTTAATCTTGTTAATATCAATTATTGCCGTCAAAAATTGTATCAGATCAAAAAGTATATTTCCCTATGAGTTATAGTGGAGTGGAAATATAAGGCGTTTTGGGACTAAACAGTTCTGGGGACTCCCTGAGAGGAACTGCCCACTGGGGAGTTCCCCTGAGAACTACATAACTTCAAGTAAAGGGCTTTCTTTCTGTTTGCATGTGCACCATCAACTGCACCGTCACTGAAGTGATGTAATGTAAGCCGGTCGGCGGTTGGTATAACAACTTCAATTTTTACAACTTTATTTTTACCGTTGCATAAAAGTTCAGTAAAGCCTGGATGTCACTCTTGGTCCTTTTGTCTGTGTTTTCTTCTTGTTTCTTTTATTACGAGCTGTTTGCGTTTTGTGTTGTCTGTTATTACATGGCATTTTTAAGAATGGTGGTTGCCGGTGCTGCATCGGCTGTGTTTGACCATTCAGCCTGTACTTACAGCATCATGGCCAATCGACCTCTTGCGCTGGGAGAGTATCTACTTTGAAATAGGGCTTAAAAACGTCCCTCAAAATGGTGTTCTAAGAAGTGCATACATTCCTATCGGTGCAGATATTCATTACATTCATATAGCTTTTTTATGAGAAAGTCTCAATGTACGCAAGACAATAACATGATCTGATGTGGAGACACAAAGGTATCTGTTTCTCTGAGTAAGCCATGTCAGATGAATTTGAATTGTTGAGTGAGTGCTAATGTTTTTGTAACTGTGCCTTGTCAAACAGGTAAATCTGTTTAGATTTAAATCCCTTGTTAGTTGTTGGGCCATGTGTGTATCAGCCCCGAGCTCACACAGCTCTGCCAAAGATTATTTAAAACTGTGAGACTTAATGGGCTGTGAATGTGGTCATGCTCCGTACAGTTAGGATCTCTATCTAAGTAATGTTTACCTTATGTGTATGATACTAGTGTTTGTTTTGTGCGAGGGGGAAGGAAAGTGAAAGGTATCGTATCTTATGGGGGCTCTAAATCAACGCAATGAGCCTTAAGTTGTGAGGGAAACTCGCTGGGGAAAAAGATAGATGCAGTCTTCCTCTCCCTGGTCTGGTGTCATAAATTACCTGGCCATCGATCCATGGGTGTCTTGGATTCTCGGCAGACCTCCTTCTCACATTCATCAAGCCTCGAGTCTGCAGCTAAGCCTGAGTGGAAATGCCTCAAACACACACTCCTCCGTTGAGTCTCAGCAGCGTGGCCTGTTGCTTAGATACAACACAGATTCGTATTTACTTGAAGAGTGGATAGAACCTGGAGGACGGCTTACGCACCAGTATGTTTAAGCATCTTGGTCCGCATTACATTTTTGATTTCATGTTGTCTGAAAGCTTTTCAGAATACTTGCACTCAGAGAAGAATACATTTACAGTATGCTCTCTGCACTTGAGATTGCCCCTGCAGCAATCTAGGAATGAAACACAGCACAGCCAACAGGGCATCCAGGCTGATGCCGATGATATTTATTGTGTACTGTTGTGAGAACTGGCTTCCTCTGTTTGAAAGTGCAAATGGAGATAGAGCCGGTCATGCAAAGGTGAAGCCTCTCCTGCACAAAACAAAAACACCAGTAACACAAGTAGAAATCTTGCGTGTAGTTTTTCCCACTTCAGAGAAAAGGAGCTCTATGAATTATTAGTGGTCCACAGAGAAGAGAGAAAAAACATATTAAAGGTCGGAGGAAATTGAAAACTCAGGTCAGGTAGAATTAAGATGATAATAGTGGAGGCTATTTTTCCAGCATGTGAAGCTCACCTATAAACACAGCTCTCCCGACTGACGCATTTAGTGATAAACTTTTTAGTGCACAGCAACAGTGCTGATGATGTCATAATCAGGGTGCACTCTGTTTGGATGTGATGACTTTAGTCAATATTTCATCTGATGCATAGTTCTTTGAAACTAATGCATCAAACACTTTGGTCTACTTTCTGAAATGAAATAAAACGTCTAAACATGAAAGGGTCTTGCATCAAAAGCATTGAAAAAAAGCATTGTTTTGTTGTGTCAAAACTGTGGTATCATAGTCCCGCACTCTAGAGACATTTATCTGTTTTGTTTTTATGGTTTTTCTTTTTCAAAAACGGATAGTTTGGGCCAAAAAGGCAGCAAAATTATATTACGAGGCCAACATGCACTGAAGGAAGAAGATTGAGAAAGACACAAGCCCTCTAGCGTCCATAGTAGTTATGAATTTTTCTGTTGGGAGTAAAGGAGGAAGTTAGTGACGTTATTACAGAGCCACAAACAAAACATAGAACTAAGCCACAAAGGACTGCTGCTCTTTCATCCCTTTCCTACCAACAGTTAAGCTTATCTATTAACCAGATCTATGATTGTTTCCCAACCTTAACCAAGAAGTTATTCTTATAACCATAATGCCAAAGGTCTTCCAACCCTTACAGTAGCATTTTAACCCAAGTCAAACAAATTTTAACCTGAACTCAAGCATCTTTTGTCGACTTATTTGGAGGAAGACTTGCATTTGGAATGGATGAACCACTGTGTTGAAAACCATGATTTCATCCAGTATTACAATGCATCCTCATACAACGGTTTGTATGAAATCAAATTAGACCCAGAGCCACAGTTGGCGATATTTGGTGTGACCCAAAGAGATCTGGGTCTCTCCCAAGCCCAGATCCATGCATCGGCCTTCTCATCATTGCTAGCAAAACCTCTCATTCACTACAACTGGAAGTCTAACCTGCCCCTTCTGTTTGGCCACTGGGTCACTGATGTCATGGCCCACTTGAAGCTGGAAAAGCTCAGATATACCACTCAAGGATTTGGCTGCAACTAACTAATTATTTTCATTGTCAACTAATCTGTCGATTATTTCTTCAATTATGATGTGTTAAATATGTTAAAATGTTGAAAAATGTCAGTCTGTCTCTCCCAAACCCCAAAATTATGTCATCTAATGTCTTGTTTCGTACTCCTGCCAAAGGGTTTTAATTCACCGTCATGGGAGAGTGTGTAAAGCTGCCAATATTTGACCGTAAGAAGCTGCAATAAGAGTATTTCGGGATACTTTTATAGTACTTTTCTATGAAAAATTACTCAAATCGATTAGTCGACAACTAAAATAGTCACCGATTATTGTAATAGTCGATTAGTCATCGATTAGTCGACTAATCGATGACTGTGGGCTATTATAATAATGTCTGTACTTCAAGAAATCTAATTTAATGCCTATGTGTGCCCTACTTTTTTCTTTCTTCAGTTGTTCTGTTGCTGTGAATTCACTTGCAGTACTCAATCATTATCATCAGTCTATGTTGACACTGTATATTTTGTATATTCATGTGTATTAAGTGTATTTGAAAGGTGAAATGTAACATGACGACGAACCTTATGATAACTCAAAGTTCACTTGGTTACACCTCAGACCAGAATATCGGTCTCCCGAGGAAAGTTGTGTGTTTGTTTGACCCATCCACCATCCCCACCTCCCTCCATCTAATGACCTTTGCTCTTTATACTACTTCCTTATTTATTCCTGTCAGCGCATTCGTCACATGATCACAGCCTTCATGATTAAATGGGTTACATAGGAATTCTGGTGCATTACTTTTTGTAAGTACACATACAAACAGTGCAGAACAGCCTCAGTGTTGATAAATTAAACAAAGTATCTGGTGAGGTTATCAGAGAGCCCTGTCAAAGTCCTCTTTGTCTGTGCAGACTTCCATGCAAATCTATCCAGTAGTTGTTGAGACATTAAGCATGGATTGAAGTGGTGGACTGACTGACACACCGACATTGCCATCTTTTTAACCATGCACAAGCCTTGTAGTGATGTTGAAACAGTATCTAATGAAACTGTACTATAATAGATGGCAAACTGTAAATATAATATACTACCTAGCCCTATTGGCTGGCATATTAAAGCACCCCCACAAGTTGAAAAACTAGCTCCCTCTCTTCCTTTCCATTATCCATGAGAGGAGATTCTTTGTTCCAAGCCGCGGCTGTTTCCGCTTCAGCAGAGAGAGGAAAGAGCAGTACCTTGAAGACATATCACTTCTCTTTCTTTCCACTATTCTCTTTCACCCTCTCCCATACAAAGGCTTTTCTCTCTCAGGAAGGGGTCTCCTTTTTAGTTAGCTTCAGGTTCACCGCTCCTCTTCTCTCACGAATGACCTAATATGTGTCCATGTGGCGAGCATGTTACTGACGGCATGTTACAGTAGTCCAGGCAATACTTTCTCATGCTGTGTGCTCCTCGTCTCAGGCTTTGCCCTACATGCAGTCACAGTGTGTGCTTGTGTTTTCTTACGAGTAGCCAGTGTAAAGGTGAAGGTGGACGTGATTTAATTATGTAGTCACGCTCTACAATCGTGGCGACTCTCTCCCTCTAGAGTCTATGCTCTGAGCTGAATTATCTTCTTTTGTAATGGAGATTAACCTCACTAAAAACCGTACTTAGCCTATTTAACTTACATATTTTAACATGAGCCGCGAACCCCTTCGCTACTGAAGCAGTTCGGCCTCGTCTGCTGAGGGTTGTACAAGATTTAAAACTGTGGTCAATCCATGCCTGCTTACAGGCTTTTAGGGGTAATAGGATAAGATTAACACATTTGCATACTATTGCAATGCATTATTCATGCACTGTCCTCTTCTCTAATTTGCAGGGGTAGGGCCTTTCTCCTCACTGACTTTAACATCTGGGTGACCTGGAAGCAGGATGAAGGAGCCCCAGCTCTCATTAATCCCCTCTGGGCGTCACCCGGCACATGCTACCTAAACATTTACCAACCTGGTGCAGACGGCCATGCATGGGCCTGCTCCTCCAAAACATGAATGTTGTTTCATTATAAGCTATTAAACTCCAAGTGATGTTCAACACAAATTATTTTAGATTGTTTACATCCTTTCTTTTTCAAACCTTTGCAAATTCGGAGCTTCAGAGAGCCAGTGGAACCATTTGCCGGCTTTAAAATATTCATTAAAGTAGATATTGATTTCAATTAAGGGAATTCAGAGATCACAGAGGAGGAAGTCTCTGCTCTTAAAAAATATCTGGATTGATTTATTTTGCTTGCTTTAAATAAAACAGGTACAACTTGGCAGACTGACAGGGATTAGCGCGTCATCCATTGACTTTGCTATCGGTTACCACCTGATGGTGATGTCTGGAACACAAAATCAAAGCTCAAGATTATAAGTGGACTTTTGTACCATATGCACATCATGTGGACTCAATACCCTGACACAGCAACCGGTAATGTCTCATCGTTGTTATTTGCTTTATCCGTCAACCCTTTAATACCCACCAATTAAAACAATTGCAAGTCTCTGCCAGTAGAAGACATAAAATGAACCCCCTGAGTTTCCCCTGTGTGTCTAAAGTGTAAAATATCAGTAGGAACTTACACACATTGTGTCTAGCTCTGTCCTAAAGTTCAAGCATATTCATGGATAGACATTCTGCAGGATATGGAAAGAATCTTTGGTGTTGCTTTGTGTATGAATCCTGTCTCTTTACTCCTGGGTCACACGTGTCAAAATGCTACCGTTGGTACTTGCTCTCGCAGATTGTACCATTTTCTTGCATATGCTACGAGAAAGATTATCTTCTTGTCATGGATAAGTGACAAACCACCTTCTAAGACAAACTTGCACAAGGTAATCATGGAGTGTTTTCCTCTGGAATACCTAACCTCTGTTTCTCAAACTATACTGTGGCTTCATCACCAGCAAGCTTGACTAACTATAGACACTGCACCTATGGATTGTGCTGTTGCTTTGTATTTATCTAAATGTTTTGCCTTTTTTTCTTGATGGTTGTGCAGACCAATGTTTAAAGAATATTTCTGACCATTAGACCCTTATGTTGACTTTGGACATGAGGACTTCTTAAAGTATTGAGCACCAGGCATGCAGTGGAGGTAGGGATGCTTGTTTGGCCCTGCAGGGTATCTGCAGGCATGGGCAGATTAGGAGACAATGGGCCCCTGGGCACAGGACCCCGCCACCTCTTCTACATAAGAGCAAGACACACAGACTTTGTGGTGGATTTATGTCTCTTTGTTGTCATTATGCATCTTTTTTCCTGGTTTTGTGTCTTTGTGGTAATTTTGTGCCTTACTGAGATAATTTTGTGGCTCTTTGAGGTAATTTTGTATATTTTTAGTTGTTTTGTGTCACCATTTTGTCTCCTTGTGGTTGTTTTGTGTCATTTTGCAGTTATTTGGGTCTTTTGTTAGGTAATTTTGTGTCATTTTGAGGTAATTTTGTATTAATTGTGGTCATTTATCTGTTGCTTTGTAGTCATTTTGTCTCTTTGTGCATGTTTTGTGTCTCTCTGTGGTTGTTTTGCCTGTTTTGTATTTTTTGTGTGTGGCTCTTTGCAGTTCCTTTGCATCTCGTAGAGGTCTTTTTGTGTCTCTGCGGTCATTTTGAGGCTGTTCCTTGTCACTAAGTGTTGATTTGAGTGACATTTTTAAGTGGAGGCAAGAGGGCCCCCTGACACTGTGCCCGGTAGGCTGATTCAGTAATTTCAGGCCCCAGACACCTCCACCACCAAGTCAGCCTGTGTATAGCCTGGGAGGCCAAACTTAGGGCTTAAAAGCAAACACTTGCAGCTGAATTTCAAGCTTATTGCTTTGAGTACAAGGTAATAGCTGAAGGCAATTTAGATCAACATTTTAAGGTGTCTGAATACTGCCATGCATTGTCCTCTCTTCTATCTTTATGATAGAGCATACATTTTGAAAATGGCATTTTTTAATGTGTAGTAATGTATCTTTTCACAGTGTTAGATGTGTGAAAATAGAGTGCTATCATCCTGCAGGCACAAGAGTTTTTTCAAGAGTGGAATTCCATTTCTTTTGCTGATTTTAGCTGTTTAACAAATGTAAGCTTTTCAGGCTAAATGAGATATTACCAGGCGAGTGTAATGGACATTTGCTGCACTGTAGAGCCCAGTGTTTGGGTGAGGTTTATTTGGAAAGGTTGAGTGCTGATCACTGCCAGGCATAAATCTCTCCTTACCAGAAAGCAATCAACACCCTGGCTGCACGATCATTAACCAAACCTCGAAGTTTACGAGATCCATCATCACCTCTACCTGGTATGCGCACATGTGTACATTTGTGCAGGCATGCGTTTGTGTGTGTAGCACGCTCAGCCAGCCTTTTCTTGTGGTCACGTGAGCTCAGTGTTAGTGTTTTCTCACCTGCTGAGAGCTCCCTTCCTGTTGTTCTGAAGGTGCGGAGTGATTCACTGCCCTAGACACAATATGATGGCATGTTGTGTGAGTGTGTGTGTGAATGAGTATTTGGCTGCCTCACAGTTCCCAGACACAGGCATCAGTCTCTTTCATTGACTTCAATTCTCTGACTGGCTGTCTCGGTATCTGATCATCTGTCTGACTCACCTCGATGTGCTGGTTATAAATCCTCTCCTCTCCTCTCCTCTCCACGACAAAGCTAAGAGCTCAATGTTTTCTCTTATTGATTTGACACGCAAATTATGTTATATATTAAACTTTTGATTTTCATTCCCCCCTTATTGCCTAAATAAGTGATTTCAAAATGCAGTCAGTGATTTGGGGAGTAAAGGAAAGGTGTATAGAGCAAGTTTTTCTCAAGTTAAGCAAGTTTACTTTCTCCAGAGTGTTAAACAGCAGAGTGCTCTTCATTGATTTTCTCCGGTGGAGCTGAAGATGCCCCCCGTGTTTGGGTTATGAGTCTGAAACGATGCAGGAAGTTGACCTATTCTATGACATAAAATAAATCCGAAATGGTCATGAAGCAGAGAGTCAGATGTCTTTACTCTTGTATGCTGCTTGACATTCTCAAAAACAGGCAACAGACATGCATTGTTCATCTCGCTAATTATTTCTCTTCCCCACAAAGCACCTGTAAGGGGGGGCGTTATGTTTCCCCTGGGAGTGAGAATGGCTCTGAAATTGACAAAAGTGACGCTCTTTTTCTTGTGATGATTTAATAAATTTTATTAAATTAGAACTAACAGCTTATTTCCCAAGATAATGGAATGCATTATCTCTGCCGGGGGAAATAAAATGAGCCTGAGCCAAGTACATGATGTGTATCTGGAAGTGTGTCTGCAAGCCACGCCTTAGTACTTGTAATGTTTGGACTTGGAGAATTGTTCAGTTTGACCAGCTGTCTGCATTTCTTTGCGTGTCTCAGGATTCAACTAGTGGTAGAAGCGTTTAAGGTAGCAGGAATACATCAGGGATCAGTGATACCGCTTATTTGGTTTGACCTGCATAAACTGAGTGGTCATGAGCGTTTTATTATATTTGGTGTTGAATGTTCTTATACATTTTAAGATGAAATAGTGGTTTTGGCACCAAACAAACGGACAGAATGTGCAGTCTTTTTTTATCATTTAGTTTTTAATTTGCATCATATGTGCAGATCGATGACAGGTATTGATCCAGGAACTATGTTTTGCTCAGTTCAGTTCTCGCAGTTGACTTTCCTCAGCCTTACCTGCAGCTTTCTCCTCTTTTGCTCCACCTCCCCGCGGGGTGTGTTCTCTCTTGGCTTTCCCCTCTTCATCCCCTTCTTCCCCGACACCAAAGAGCTTCTTTTTTTTTGGCAAAGCATCCCACCTTTCCCTCTTCCTCCCCCGATCATCCACATCCCCACACTTTCCCCGCACCCCATTTCTTCGATTTGCTGCTGTTCAGGATTTTTTTACGAGGAAGCTCTAATTTGTTTCCCCTCAGATATGAGCATGTAGGAGTGTGTGCAGATAAAGGCCACCCTCTCAGAGGAATAATGCATTATTCTCTGTGTGATGTGGCGTAGTGATATGGTTGAAGGGGCTTGTCAGGGATGTGACGGGTCTTTGTTACCTGACTCTTCCCTCTTTGCTGCTCCTCTCCCTTCTGCTTCCTTCCTCGCCTGCGCCCGCTCCTCTTCCCCGCCTCCCTGACAACAAGTCTGCCTCTTTTAAGAGTTGTTTGCTCTTGACTGAGAAGTCAAAATCAGAGCTGTTGTGTCGCTCCAGTGGAGCACGCAAGCCACCTTGTAAAAAAATCTACTGCCTTACTACAGCTGAGACCACCTACAGGCAGTCTCTCTCTATCTTTTTCTCTTTAACTCCCTCACATCTCCCTCCCTTTTTCCTCATTCACTTTATATCTCTTCCTGACCTTCTCTTTTCATCTCTTCCTACCCTGAGGAGATCATTTATAATTTGTAAAAAGCCAGATGCAGTACAGATATTTACAGTCAGGGTTGGATCTGATGAATACTGCACTTGCTTCTGGCACCAAAAGCCTTGAGAAGTACAATTTTAGCAGCCAGTCAAAGTGTTAAGTGAGCCATGAGTAGTGGGGCTGACACAATGGTAGCTTTAAATGGCAAACACTTGAAGCAAGTGGTAAACACTTGCGTGTGTTCGTGCTCAGAGATGTACACATCGGCGTTTATGCTTCATGTGTCCACACAAGCTTTTTTCTAGACTGCGTAGGAAGATGTATTTCTACAAAACACCTGGTCTGTATCACCACTTCTGTTTGGCGATCTTTTACTGCAAAACACAGGTGGAGAGAAGCTTGTCTTGTGGACTTAAAAGAGTCTAAGGCGACAGGTGTCTATAAAAAGAACCACTAATGTTATTCCAAAAAGGGAACAGACGCCTGCATGCTGTCTTCACTTGCAATCAAGTTTTATTGCCATGTTTTAGTCATAAAACCATATGCAGAGGTTAGTTTCTTTTCATAGCTTGAAACGGCAATCGCAGGGTTCTGGAGTGATGAAATCGATTAAAACAGTATTACGGTAATGATCCAATCTGCAACCCTGAAAATGAAAAGTTTAATCTGTTGCAGTAACTGGAAAAACACATTGGAATGAGATGCTCTTAATGTTTTTAATGTAGGGTTGCAACTAATGACTATTTTCATAGTCTGTTAAGAAACTGATTACTTTTTTGATATATCATTTAGTCTTTAAAGGAACAGTGTGTAAGATTTAGTGGGATTTAGTGGCCTCTCGTGGTGAGAATTGCAGATTGCAACAAGCTGAAACTTCTCCACGTTAGAATTCCTTCAGTGTTCAATTTGTAGGAGGTTTTTACATGGAGTCAAATTATCTGTAGAGGTCTTATCCTCTAACAAAACAAATTGATGTGATAACCTGAGAAAACACACAGAATAAAACAGTTTCACATAAAAAAAAATCTGCAAAATCAGACACAAAAAAGGCAAATGGTCCTATCTAGAGCTAGTGTTTGGTTTGCCCATTTTGGGCTACTATAGAAACATGGCGGTGCAACATGGCAGTCAACATGGACGAGGATCTGGTCCCTATGTCGATATAATAGGCTCATTCTGAGGTGACGAAAACCCAATGATTATACACTAAAGAAAACATACTTACTAAATTTATATTAAATTTCCGGCAATATATCCCTCTAAAGGTGGTGTCTGCATGGTGTCTGTGTCATTCTGCAGTTATACCTTCAAACCACTAGTGGGCGCAGGGGTTTCTGTGAAGTACAGACAAGTTGAGTTGATTCAAAACACACATTAAACACACATTAAACATGGCTTAATAGAGAAAATATTACAAAATATATACACAAATCGGCTTCACTATAACTCACAGCATTCACAGACAAACACTTGTCTTTATCTGGACACATTTTCCCCACAAATACAACATGCTAATGTCATTAGCACAAGCCTTTGGAATTTTACATTTCATAAATTAGCTTAGCAGCTAGCAGACATTTTCTCTTCTCATATGAAGCCAGGGACAACAGCAACATTTAACAAAGGTAACGTTACAAAATTCAGCTCCATTACAGCTCACAAGGTTCACTGACAAAACAACTGTCTTATACTAAACATGTTTTCCAAACAAATATTACATGCTCACCTTATTAGCACAAGCCTATGGCATTTTACATTGTATAAATTAGCCTAGTGATGAATGGAGATTCCCACTAATCTTATCCAGGATAAATCACACACAAGACTTAAAATGCTATTTTGTGGAGGCTTTATTGTCTCACAATTTATTGTTTCTTATCTGTGAAAATAAAGTAAATAAAAGCTTTGTTTTCACTGAGGGAAATGGTTTCAGCTTGCAAACATAGACAGGAGGTCTGCGTCGCTGTGGTGTGTAGTTACATCTCTAGGGTTGGGTATGGCATAGTAGGTATGGCGACGCTTTGAGGCATAAGTATAAATCCTGCTTTAATCCTATACACTGGGCCTGTAAAATACCAGAACATAGAAACTGCTCAGCACAGAGTTCCTGGAGAGCCAGGTGACAAATCTATTAAGAAAACCACTGCATATAATTTTCAGACACTGGACTAATAATTACATCACGTAGTTGAAAGAAAATGTGTTTACACATGAATGTGTGTGATCCTTTTGACCTTTATATTTTTTCAACATTGTGGTCAATTCAGTGCAGTTTCTGTGTCTGAGATTGCTTCTTGTGCAACATGCACTGGCAACAGTGTGAAAAATGGAGGGAGATCTGTGCCTAGCCTTGAGTGTGTTGCAGACCACAGTGAGGTAATTCCAGATGGATTGTGCTAAGGGCAGCCTCAGCCTAAGGAGATGACCGCAGCCTGTTTATTCCCAGGTGCACTCACACTCTCCACTCCACAAGAAATGGTGTATTTTTTTCATCAAGATCATAGCAATTCCCCCCCTCCACCCCTATCCCGACTCTGTTATCGCCAAACATACATTAGAATGTCAGACACATCTCCTCCCTCCTGATCCATATCTGCACAGCCTCTCTCTCTCTCAGCCCCCCCTCCTCCCGTCTACAAACCACTCCAGCAAATGTTACCTTTTCATATCTGGGCTGGGAAAATAAGCTTTTTTTTATATTTTTTTTTACTCACTGCATGTGAGGATCTGCAGACACGATAACCTTCGCCGCTGAACTGCAAATGTCACTTTGCTCAGCCAACCAATCACAATTCTTGTCATTGGCCAACGGGGCTCTCTTATGGGGTTCACACCCATGACACTGGGACTGAGCAGATGTGCACACATGAATGAGAATGAGTCAGCAGGGCTCTCAGGTGTGGCCAGGAGAGGCTCCACCGAAATGCCACAAAATACCAGGAAACTATATCAGATGAAACTGTGCTATTTTATCAGAGAAAAATAACTGGAGAGGTAGCAATGGGTTGATTTTTGCAGCGGTTTTCCAAGCGCTGAGGCTAATTAGTACAGCGGGCGATGCGGATTGTGTCTCACATGGTCAATTGTAGCAACAGGAAACACTGGCTCATCAGGCTGCACAAAGGTTTAAATGAGAACATTGTGCAATTCAATGCCTGCAGAGTGGGGAATGCACCGCAGCATATTAGTGTACCTAAAAAACCCACAGGTGTCATTGCAGGTGCCTTGAAGCCCAACGTGAAGTGTGGCTTGCAATGATGCTGGTTTGTTAACTGGTTTGAAGCAGCAGCCATTACAAGTATGATTTATGATGTCAATGTTTTCAGTTGAATAAGCAGTCAAGCATTTTGTTCCACATAAACTCCCTCACTCAGATTTTGTTTTGTGTACATTCTGCTTCCACGGTCATCAGTTCATATCGCTCACACGCACGGAGACATGAAAGGGCATATCTGAGCAGCATCTGGATTTACATGCTAGGTAATGTGTTCTTCACACACAGGAATATGGGAGATGGGAGGCAGTTATGCTTATCATTAATATTTCAATACTCCTGTGCAGCTATTGGCCTGGTCCCCAGCCCTCAAGGTTTATCTGTGTGATGGCATATTTTAGTGACTGGGACCGTCAATATTCGTGACCGCAGCGTATTTATTATGCGGTTTATTATGAGTATTCTCGGCTGCTACCAGGTCCCTGTAAACTCCACCATTTTCTTCATATTGGCTTTCAATCTCAAGTTGGTGGGCTGGGTAGTAGCCATTGTAGAGGAAGCAGATACTAATCTGCAATAAGCTAATATCAGCCAATATCATGGCTCGGCCATTTTATCTGTCAGGCTTGAGTTTACAGGTTCTTTTAAGTAGACTTGGTCTCAGCAGATTGGATGTATTTAATTTAACCTTTGCAAATACAAGGGGTCTCTCACACATTATAGTAAATACAGTAAAAGGAATCATGTAGATGTTTCTTTTTTTGGTGATTCCATGACTTTTAATTCGTAAGGCCTTAATACGTCAAGCTGACAGTTATCCGTTGGCCAATGTTGGGCCATCGGCGAGCATCTTTAGCTTTAGTTTTGATGGTGTGTTCCACACTGTTGGTACTATTTGCCCCTTGCTGGCTTTTGTGTAGACAAACTGGACTATTGAATCGGAGTCAGAGACAGTGGAGCCCGTAGGCAAATTAAATCATTTTGATTAGCTGGTCAGCTCAGTCTAGAAGAAGAAAAACAGAAGTGAGGAAAGTAAACAATTGGCTAAAGTCAAGAGGACATGAGATCAAAACAAACTATACTTGGTAAGATTATGTTTTCAGACACTGACCTTTGAAGAAGCTTTAAAGACCTTTTTTGTGATTCCATGACTTTTATATCATAAGACCTTAATACACCAAGCTGCCGGTCATCCGTTGGTTGACGCAGGGCCGTCAGTGAGCATCTGTAGCTTTAGTTTCTGCAGTGTGTGCCACACTGTTGGCACTATTTGGCCCTAGTTGGCTTTTGTTTGGAGCGATTCAGCATGTTGAATTGGCGTCAGAGACAGTGGAGCCCGTCAGCAAATTACATCATTTTGATTGGCAGTTCAGCACAGTCCATGAGAGGAGAAACGGAAGTGAGGAAAGTAAACAAACTGCTCTAATTTAAGAGGACATGAAATCACAACAAACTCGTATATTTGTTAAGATTTTGTTTTCAGCCATTGACCTCTTATGCAGAAACAGTTTGTGAATGTTTGTGTTCGTGTCTTTCAACATCGGGTTGTATTGGTAATGTACAAACTTGATAATCAGCATATTGAATCTGTCTTGTCAGACTTACGGTTTCCCTTTTAGTGACAAACACAGACTACTGCTGCCTGCTGGTATGGAGAGTTATTTCCTCTCATGCAGATGCAGAATATATGTGCTAGTTGGCCATTGGCTGGAGTCTGCAGTGTGTTCAAGTCTTACTTTTTGGCTGAGGGGATGCAACAGTTGGCCTTATTCACCACCAGTTCTTTGATGTCAGTTTGGTGTGTCTGGGACTTTACTTGTCTCTTGCTGAGAACAGGGTAAAACAGACACTTAAGACAACACTTAAGAAACTTTAATTACTGCTTGGCAGCCTCTTACTTCTGTATCACCTTATCTGTGTCTCTAAACACCTTGAAGTGATCTACTCGTGTTCCTTTGCCTGAATATCTCATTGACTACAAAACCAAATAACTGAATGCTAGATCTTCAGTATTTGTCTTGAAGACATTTACTTGGGGACACGTGGCTGTTGCTTGTCAGACATCTAAGCTGTGACCCTTCAGCGTGAGGTCAGTGTCTCAATCCAATAGGCCACCTTTGCCTTGGAGGCAGGTCCTTGCCAGTGGGCTTGTCTGAGGACACCTCGTCTTTACTCTGATGTCAGGAGACAGGCTCCTCCTGTGGCTCTCCTTATCTGGATCCGTGGGGCAGCTCATCAGCCTCAGGAGCAGCAATCAACCTGCTTGTCTTCTGGGGCTGAATAATCACACATACACCAGGAGAGGATGAGATGGAGAGCCTGCCAATCAGCAACCAAGAAATTAAATATTTGCACACATGCTGTTACTTTAACAGGGGATATTAAACACATGTGGACATGTTTCTTAGGGCAAATATTCTGTTCATTTAGTCATGCTTTTAAAACACTAGTATGAGGCCAACATGTTCGCTGTTCACTGTCATTTATGTCTTGTTGTTTTTCTCTCTTCTGTAGTTCCTGTGTTTGAAGAACATCCGGACATTCCTCAAGGTGTGCCATGACAAGTTTGGCCTGCGCAACAGTGAGCTGTTTGACCCTTTTGACCTCTTCGATGTCAGGGACTTCGGCAAGGTAAGTTAAACACTAGACATGTGATGGATGCTTCACTTCCCAGCCTCCAAAAACACTCCGCGCTTGAACTGACACTGTGATCAGCCCAAAAACGGTGCTGCCCATAGGCTACATTCTAACTACAGCGTGCGCTTAGAGACATGACGCTGCTTGTGTCCCTGATAATATCATTTACAGCAGGAGTGATGTCCTTCTCTTGTCAGATGAAAAGCTGAGAAGTGATGTATGGTATTTTTAGATGGGCTGATATACTGTGTGCATGTGTGGTGCAGAAGTACAGAGGCGTGGGTTCATCTACAGTATAGCACATCACGCCCCCGTGCTTTGCTTGGGTTTAAAGATAGTTCAAAGTCAAATCTGTCAGTTACATTAACTTCAATATGGAGCGTGGAGCTCAGATGAGCATTTGGTGTAACACTTCGGGGTCAGCAATCTCATCTCGTGTCACTAAGTGACTAAACACAACTCCGCTTTCTAACAGTCTGCTGCTAGAATGCATAGAGGATGTGTGTGTTGGCTCAGCAGTAAAGGTAGCTGATTCACTCGCACATCATATTAGCTGAGTTTTTATGGGGTATTCAAGTGGAGATTTTTGTATTTATTAAATGGATAATCTCAAGGCCAGTGCCCACAAGGTCTATTTTTACCCCCTTCATTCTGGGAGAGGTTGGGGACACGGACTCTAAGGAGACTTGAACTGCTGCTCTTTTGTATCGAAAGGTGTGTCAGTATTCGATCAAGATGCCCCGTGGTTGCCCTCTTCTGGAGGTAGTCTGGGCATGTTTCTACCAGTTGGCTGTGACTGGCATAGACCCAGAAAACTCAGGAGGGGTGACATATCTCACGTGGCCTGGGAATGTGTCAGGATTCCTTGTGAGGAACCACATCTGGGTGCTCAGCCTGGATTACCGGTGGAAGATGGATGAATGGATGGATGCATGGAAATGTAGGTCTTGAAGTTTGTGGTTGTACATGTCATATATGTAATTAAGTACAAAAAGAGTAGTACGAAACTGCTGCAGTACACAAGGAAACGGCACAAAGTTACGAAGTCTTTTCTTTTCATGTGACTGAGCATGAAAGGTTCTGACTGTGGGTACAAAGCTTTCGATTGGCCGCCTGTCTCAAATAGTAACACGCTTCCTTCATTTTACTGTTTTAAGACTCTCTGCTGCTACGTGAAACTAGTCTGGTATAGTAGAGCTGCAATGATTGATGAATCTCCAACTAATTTGATAATCTTTTAATTAGTTTGAGTATTTTTTAAGTAATAACAGGTCTCTGATTCCTGCTTCTTAATGTAAATATTATTTGGTTTCTTTGCTCCTCTATGACAACAAACTTAATTTCAATGGTTTGTGGACAAAACAAGACATAAGGATACCATCTTGGACTTTGGGAAAAAAACTGATAGAAAAACAAAGACAGCAAAACGTGAGATAGGCCTGGTTTTGCGAAGCCACATGAAAGGAGGAAACAAATGGGTGATAGAGGATGGGGGGAAGGGTATGCTGGTAATCCATAACCAGCATACCCTGTTGGCCTCAGCTTCTGAAAATGAATTGTTTCTCTCCAATTTTAATCCCTTTGACTGCAGTGTGCATTTGGGTGCGGCTACATAGGAGTAGATTCTTTCCAGGCTAGTAGGTTGTTACAACAGGCATCAGGGTCAGTATGATGTCATTAAATAGATGATGGCAGCTGATGCCACTGTGTCAGGTCAGCTGCTGTGGGATTGTTAATACTGTAGCTTTTTAGCTGATGGAAAGAACATGTAGAATTTGTACTCCAGCGACGGGGATTACTCTGCAGAGGTGAGATCTGAGTAAACTGCTTTAAATCTCGCTGTGATCGATTGCAAAGCGGATGCATTTGCAGAAAGTCATCCGCTCATTTATCTAATAGATCTAATTCAGCATATCCACTCTGTTCGCTTAGAGGGACCCAAGAAAGATGGAGAAAGAAAAGATGAGAGAGAGAAGAAAAAGAAGACAAGGACTCATTTGGCAGTTTGTAGATAAACCACAAGACGATGCCTGAGAGTCAATGAGCTCGCAGTGAATGGTATTAAAATCCAACAGCAGTCAGAATCAATCACATAGGCCCTCCATATGTCAATTTGGAAATTGCTTTTGTATGGTCGCAGCGGTGGCGGGCTTGTCTCACCATTGATTTTCCATTAAGGCCAAACATCACATTATAATATATTGAATTGAGCAGATCCCTACTAATGTGGCATACATTTAAATAGTGAGAATGCCTCATAGATGGGAGATTAAAGGGGGCTATTTTATTCATTCAGTTGGTCTCTCCAGTTGTGCAGCTTCTCAATGGAGGTGCTCTTTCCTCTTTGTTACCTTGGCACAGAAGTTTCTTTGTGTGCACACTTGCTAACAAAAGGAGTTATAGCTTCCATCATATATATATCATATCATGCACCTATGCTTTCTATATAAATCTTTTATCTCCTTTGTTGTCATCTTATACAAAGCAAAGAAAAGGAAAGGCTTGGCAAAATAATTTGTTGGAAAGTGAAGCAGGTTAGGCACTTGTGCATTCAGCATTTTGATGTATGGATGTGCTTTTTCAGACGTATAACTTGCTACAGTAGAAACCGACATTGACGATATGTTAAGACTAGCATTTTGTTTCTATGAACAACTACTAAAACATATCTTGATTCTAATATTTACATGTTTTTTATGAGTTCTGGTTGGATGACCTGTTCAGTGCCATTAGAGGATTTCCGGCTTACAATGGTTTGAACAATTAAAAATGAAATAATGCAATAGTTATAGGTGATGTATTTGTGAAATCCAATTTGTCTCCATTATGAGGTGAAGTAGAACGCCTGTGTTGTTTCTTTAAATGTTTTGCCTCCGGTGAAAAAGACAAAGCAGGAGAATAAAAGGAGAGAGAAAGAGAGGAGTTGTCTTAGTGAAAGGCAAGGAGGAACTCTGTGCGTCCCTGATGGCACTTCCTTTGGAAAACAAATTGGCTGTTTGCAAAGATAGAGCCCAAACTGTAGATTTTTAATCTCCTCTGGAAGAGTAGAATTAAAAGGTAGGACTTTGGGGAGAGGAGGTAAGATGGAGAGTTTTGATAGCAGCCTCCTCCATAAACATTAATCAGCCCCAATCCACCTTTCATACCTCCACAGTGGCTGTCAGGGGCCCCAGAGTTCATCTCCCCTGGCCTCTGACTGCCATCTCCCCCTCTAATGATGCCTTTCCCAGGTCACATGCAAATAGAGACCGGGGCCAACTGGGGCCTAATGCTGAAAAAAAAGTAATTGCCCCTTCAAAACCTCTTTCCATTGGGGCTAGTATCGAAACAGATGGAGCACATACCCTGCTCGATGCCCTCTGCTGATTTTTATTTTCATTACTTAACTCATTTCAACCAGGGATACCCTACGCCACACACAGCACGAGCTAGGGCTCCCTTGTTGCGCTCTGTGTTCGCAGAGGGAGAAAGTAGCTGCTTGGTTTTAATGTACGTATCGCCACGCTTCTCCTCTTCGCACCCTAGCCCATCCCCCATCATTAGAAATTCATTATGACATCATTAAACCAATGAAATACAGCTTATTACAGTAGACCCCAGAGAAGGCTTTTATTTAAACACCTCCCTCCATCCGAACCCAGCCGCCTCGTTTCCCTTCTCCCAACCTATTTTAATTAGCCACCAAAGGAACATTGCTGTCATTTAAATGAACATGGCAATCAGTTTATTTGGCTGTTGCCATGATTAGCATAATTAGCCTGCACCTGTTAACCATCTATCAACAGTTTGGTAATTTTCCGTCTGTGACTGGAGAGCAGCGAAGGAAGGAAGCTTTCTGACAGATTTGCCGTCTTCATTAAAGGGAATAGCGTCATTTGTTTGGAATGCAGACAGTGTTGCTTGCATCAATTTCTATCTCATCTAAACAGCCTCGGCGCCATGCCTGACTGACTTGTGAAGTGTCACAGCCATCCAAGTCATGCTCATTGACTTGATAGTACAGAGTCAAGGTGAATGGATTTTATTTGTGCGCCGCATTTGAATGGAAATTAGTCCCTCAGTGTGAGCTCATTGTTTCTATGAAACAGCCATCACTTGGCAGGTGGTTCAGGTGACAGCCGGCAGATTTTGCAGCAAATGCGTTGTAATGATCTGTATGTGTATTTGCATATTTTGCAGGTTTCCACTTTACAGCTATTCATCCTCCTTAAAACAGAGAAATCTTTGCTTTAGCGACCATAAGTGTGCAACTGCTTGTTCTTTGGATGAATTCACATATTTAATTGCAAGATATCTCAGAATTTTTTTGGTCTGCATCCCAGCCTAAAATCAGTTTACTTAATATTGAGTACACAAAACACACCTTGAAACAGATGGAGTTGTAATGTGAAGGAAACACACCAATCCCCTGATTTAATTTATACCAACTGCTCCCTTCTCAGCAGCTTTTCTTTCCTCCTCACTTCCCCCATCCATCTCTTCCCCTTCCTCACTGTCCTCCTCTCCCCACTCATTCATCTCACACCCACTCTCGCTCTGAGTATGTTGTGATAAGACTAAGCCAGCGGCAGGCAAACCACCATTGTGTCGGGGCGGCGTGATTGCCATTGGTCGGCGGTGTTTGATTACCCTCGCTGCTGCTCTGAATCCCGCGCACACTGAACTCTGCTCCTTTCATTTCCTTCCTGCGCTCTACGGCTAAAAATAGCTAGTTGCTTAGCATCCACGCCCAGTGCTACTAACATCTGGAACGTGCCTCAGCCACCGTTGGCCCGCCTGCCTGAATGCTATTTACTGAAGTTGGATTTAACCTCAGTCAGAAGCCCTCAGCCTGGCCCTGTGCTCACTGTGAACACATGCAAATATGCAGAGTACAAGGAGCCTTTGCTGTCTTTACTGGCTTTGTAAGCCTTTGCAAAGCTTGCCATGTGTTAGTAGCTAGAACAAGTCTAAATTAGCTTATTATGAGGCAAGATCTGAAGCTGTAAAGAAATTCATGGCCACTCATTCTTCATGACAGCTGGAGAAATGTGTGTTCCTCTTTGACAAGACAAATTATACAAGGCTACTGAACAATGTCCGTTCACTGCGGAGGGTTGCGAGCACATTGGTACTGATTCACGCTGGTTTTTGGAATAAAAAAGAATAGCTGTAGAAAAGGTGGTGATCCATGCCTGTCAGACTGAGGCGGGGGAGAGTGCAGGAAGTGATGGAGGGAGGTTTAAGGGTCAAGCAGCCAGGGTCACTCACTCAGGTTAGCGCGTCCCCTTCCATTAGTGACCACGTCCTCAGCGGCAGTCCTTTACTGTCAAGGGCCAAGCAGATTTTTAAAGCAATGACTCACAGTTACCTTGTCCGTCTGAAGGAAGTGAGTGGTTCAGTGAGGCTTATCCCAGAATATAATACTTGAGCCCTTGTTTAAATTTGGTTTGAATGTAGTTGAAATGAGGATATTTTTCTTAACAGGTGGATAAAGCACCCTAAAAATAAGCTCTCGCGAAGCTGTTGGTCAATATTGGGCCATCGGTGAGCGTCTGTGGCCCTTATTTTGGTGGTTTGCCCGCACCCTTGGCACAAGTCGACCCTTGTCTCTTGTTTTGGCTGATTCAGCATGTTAATTTAGCTTCTGAGACCTTGGAGATTAAAATAAGCTTATGATATGAGATAAGATTATGTTTTTTAGCCACTGAGCTCTTTAGCAGAAATGTTCCACATTGTTTTCGTTGTTGTTCCACAGCGCGTGTCAAATATCCTTCGTTCTTTCAGCATCGGGTTGTGTTGTTAATGTGCTTACTTGCTAACTGGCATCTTGAATCCATCCTGTCCGTCTTGCATCAAGTGTATTACAATAGAGTATTCTTACACAGCGGTATTGCTGCTTTTACTTACATAAAGGATCTGAATACCTCTTTCACTACTGCACACTGTTTCCCTTGATCCAACATTACACCCAGTGCTCCCCTAAGAGAGAATTTATCTCCATAAACATCTCTGGAAACACATCCGCCTGCCTCAGCAGACACTTTTGTGGCTTCTTCTTCTCTCCCTGTACCCTCTTACTTCACGCCCTGTCCATCAGGACCCCCCAACTGCAAGTTTTTACATAAAGCTTCCAAGACATGATCAATAATTCATCCCAAATGCCACAGTGCTGATGATAATTCTCCTGACATGAATTATAAATGGGAACTTCCTCCCCCTTCCTGTGTTTAGACCTCCTTCCATTTCTCCCTTCCATGCTCCACTCCCACGACCTCATTATTCCTGCAGCTCGTTACCGTGACATCCGCGGAAACAGGTGGTTGCTGAGCAATAGGTTGTCCGGGATACGGCTCAGGGATGCTGACTGTTGAAAGCTGTCCAGTTTTGCCGCTAGTTGTCTGAACTTACAGTACAGTCAAGATGAAATGTGATTGATTGTTGATGACATCTACTCCCACTCAGCCCAAACAGTTCACAGTGTTGTCTGGTTTGCGTGACGGGTGACAAAAAGCTTGAGGTCCAGACTGACCCGAAATGTGTCATTTGAATAATGTCTTAGTGCCATCTGTGTTCCCTCCAGCTGTTCCTTGCCCACCTGCTCTGTAGGGTGACTTTTCGGTCACACATGGATATCCCAATCTATGGAAGCACATTACAGTCCAAAAAGGAGAAAATAAATGGTGTGTTCTCATTATTATGAATTCTGTAACCCACATATTTGACTTGTACATATTCTTTATACGTTATACTGTGAACTTTTGCACATTCTTTGGACAGTATTTTGCACGGTCTTGTACAAAACAAAGCTTTCCATTTTTAATTCATATATTGTCATCATGTCATCATATTTTCCGTTTTTTATTGTCTTTTTTTATGCTTCTTGACTGTTTGCAGTACTGGATTTGATCTTTTTCATTTCTCTGTACTATTTTTATTGTTGTGCACCAAACAACAAGGCAGATCCCTTGTATGTGAATACCTTCTTGGCAGTAATCCTGTTTCTAATTCTGATTCTTAGCATCTCGTAATTGACTCTTCACAAGTCCCATCCCTTTTGCTCTGTGCTCCAATAACAGTTGAGCATGCTTGGAGCCTGGCAGAACCCCAGTCAGTTTTCCGCTTTCCCGTTGCACGTCTCCATGTTTAATGTGTGTTTTGAATCAACTAAACTTTACAGCACTTCACAGAAACCCCACTGCCAACTAGTGTTTTGGAGGTGTAACTACAGAGTGACACAGACACACCACCGCACAAGTATAAATGCTCACAACAGCGTAGGCCACGTGCATAGGCCATGGTTTAGGCTCTGCATAGAGCTGACACACAAGTATAAATCCTGCTTTAGCTTAGCAACAGTAACTAAAGAAGGGACGGGACTGAGGAAGAATCAGTTGTAAGAAACCTCAGTCAGATTGCAACATCTTGATCACATAGTCTTGCGATCTGTACCCCCGATTACGAACTAAGTGTTAATAATGCCAACCATTTTCCCTAATTACAAGGAAGGAGTTTTATAATCACAAGATCATGATATAGCTTTCTTGTTTTGTGTGATTCTAAGTAATACTAACCTAATACAGAATTCATATTGTCAAGAAAATGTCTTTCTCCCCCCGGTAATATGAACGTGTTTCCTTACCATTCTTAGCTGTACTAAAACTACTCTACAGTTGAAACAGAAGAAGCAGTACCTTCCAGTCAGTGGAGACGTTTTACTCTCAGTAAGCACTCTGTCTTTATTCCTTTTTTTTCTCCGCTCCACTTTATTTCGGTACGGTTTTCCCTCTGACAGCAGCACACAACAGTGTCATTTGAATCCACCAGAAGAGAGAGAAGAAAAGCGATGAGCTGTATAAAAATCATTTATTGAACTGTTAAAGCCCGGTGCAGTCTGAATCCTATTGTGGAAATAATTGGCCTCTTTTGTTTTTGGTGACAGTGAGTGTTACTATGTGCTGCTAGACAAACTGATAGACACAGACAATGCGATTTGGCCCAAGCTCCGTGCTCAGCCTGGCTCTTTTGAAGTTTCTCAGCTCACTGGCATGCAGCGCAGTGTACCCAAAAGGCTGCTGAGGTGCGATCGCAACTCTCTCTCACCTTTTGCATTGCGAGTCAGTGGTCACTGGAGGGGGTGCACCTGTTGTTGGGTTTGTGTCTTTGGAGCGCTGCAGGACTAAAGTGGGGGGATAAAGAGGAAGAGCCCCAACAGAGCAGGAGTCTCTGAATTCCTTGCAGCCGGTGTGAGCTCTCATTATTTCTCCTCCCCTGATTCCTCCCTCCAAGGCCACACAGGCACGTCGATGATGGACAGGTACATTCTCTGAGGAATCACTGGCATGAAAAAAGAAGAAAATCACCAAAAAGGGAGAACGTCCTCAATCATTTTTTCGTTGCACAGGGATTACTCTCATACGGAGCTGAGAGGCAAACCCACGTGGCTCATAAATCATACTTATTGTGCACAAATTTAAATGTGCATTTCAGTATATCTCTTAGATTATGTAATAACACCCCATTTGCCCTGAAATTGAAAATAATTTCCCCAGTCTTCATTGTGTTATGCTGTAAACGGCGGCTCAGCACCTTGCACAAGATATTATTTTAGGAGACATTTGGCACACAGAGCACATAATGTCGAGGTAGCTTTGCCGGATCATCGGAATAAGCTGCTTTTCAAAAACCATGATTAAATCATGAGAGTTACCAAATGGCAGCGTGTCACGTAAAAAGAATCCTCTGTGTTTGTTGACAAGGGGGCTTCACTGGCAAAATACTCTGGAAAAAAAACAGACAGATTGCACAGACAGCTCTCTGAATTAAATCTGAATGTTGTCTTTGAGTTTTAGAATTTTTTTTTTATACTACACTGTCAACATTGGTATTAAGAGGAAAGAGCAGACAGATTTGTAGTATTAGATGGCACAGCTAGGAAGTAATACTGTGCCAGTTAGTTGCACCCGAGAAGTGTTAATGGACCATGTGTTCACTGACATGTGCATCAGCAAGTCGTTAGGGCTTGGCTTGGCTCCCAAGAGATGTGAACATGAGTTGTATGTTACAATTTGAATATTTCAGGAGATAGGACAGAGCATCATGTAAACATGATCCCAGCTGCATACTACATACAAATTATGGCAATGTTCTCTTACTGGAAAAAGGCAACATGAGGTGTTTTTAAGGCCCAAACACACCAAACTGAACTGAACTGAACTAGTGGCAACAAAGGGGACTGTTGTGTTGCCTAGCGTCGTCTCGCAACTGGTTGGTTGTGGTCCAAAAGTGAGTCACAGGTCCATGCTAAATGGACCGCAAGTGACTTGTAAAGTGTCATGTTTGTAAAAAAAATACTCTTGTATTTGAAGTACAGTGAATTTTTGGCACAGAGCTTTTATTTTGAAGCGCCATTTCCTGCTGTAAAGTGAATGACTACTTGACAGAGACAGCAAACTAGCTCAACAACATGGCCAAAGCAAGTATGACGCTGAATATATTCAACTGTGGGCCTTGAACAAATGACTAAGGATATATCTGGACTTCATGGCTGGACCAGTTGGGAACCACTGCTTCAGAGAGAGTAACTCACCATACCAGCAGGTGGCAGTAGCCTGTATTTTTTTGATCGCACACCCTCTTAAGTTATTTGTTTGCTTTCCTTACTTCCGTTTCTCTTCTTGTGCATGGATCTGAACTGACAGTCAGTGATTTTATTCCCTGATGAGCTCCACCGACTCCGACGCCAGTTCACATGCTGAAGCAGCCGAGAAAAAAAAGCCGACCAGCGCCAACAGTGCTGGACACACCGCAAAAACTGGGGCGACAGACTGCCTGTTAGTTACCTGGGCCGACTGTCAGCTTGGTGTTTCAGGGCCCTCAAAGAGCTTCACTTTTAAAGTTAAGGACATTTATGGAATAAAGTCTGTGTTTCATATTGGTCTAAAGTAGTTGTGCGTTCTCTTCAAGATGTGAACTATTTAAATTGGATAAGTACTGTTCCAAAAGTTGCATTTTGACGGATACAGTCTTAACGTATCACTTCCTGTCACTACAAAACAGCAAAGTACATTGACTTCTGGTACATACTTGGCCAAAAATGTGCACTGCCAATACTAAACATATCGTGTATTTCAGGACACAGCTGAAGTTCCACTCTAATCATGAGATACTGACCGTATCAAAACAGACCCAAAACCTCAGTCCCCCACAGGATGAAACCGATTAAACTGCAGATGACCCGTTGAACACTTGCAGAAGCTGAAAACTAGATGTTGCTGCCATTATGATAATACAAAGACCCAGCGTAACCTTTTTCCGTATCCATCCAACAGGTTCAGTCGGGCACGTAAACAAAGGATTATCACATGCTCTGAACAGAAATGACTGTGTCAGATATGCGTGACCATAGAAGTGGAAATATCCACTTTACTCAATTGGAACAGTCTATGGCAGTCATTAAATTTGTCATTGCTTTTTATATGTTCCAGTTCATCAACAGGAGCACATCAAAGTGCTAGATGACATACACAGGGGCACAGGCAGAGATGGACACACAACACACACCTCTGACACACACATGCACACACACTGAAGCCTAGGGCCATAAAGTTTCTGTTGAAGCCAGTGCTCTCTGATTCCTCCTATCAAAGGGCTGTAAAATGGAAATTAGCCTGAATGGATGACACTATCTCTCATTACCTGCGGCATGTATTATAGAAAGTTGTAGCAACGCATTTGACTCGACTTGATGGCGGCTGATATTAGCAAGATGCTCCAGCCCACTTACCTTTTACAGATCCTATTAATCCACACTTGTCCTGCTGCAGCACCACCTTTCTCTGCCAGATTCTGCATCATATGCTCAAGATGTTCCCCGTTGCTTCATTTTCTCACCCTTTTATCCCATCGTACTCTCATTGTGCAGCTCTTCCTCCCACCAGATTTCATGTTCTCACATTTCTTTCTCACCTCTGATCCCTTTTTGCTTGCGATTATTGTGTTTTTACCCGTGGCTGTGGCTTGTGTTCAGCATGGCACATGGTAATTTGATACGGCCGATAAAAAGCTAGCAGCAAGGCTCCTTATTGTGCGGTGTTGGGGAGCTTGCCAGGTGTTATAAATGCCCCCTGCAGCGGCCACTAAACTGATGCCTTCCTCCTTGCCTCTATTCATTTATTTCCCTGCAGGTGCCTCATAGCAGGTAGTAATGATGCACAGCCCTTATGTGGCCAATGGGGTGGACTGCCTGATGTGTAGGTAAAGGTAAAACTTACCCCACTTGAGGGAATACCACCCATATTTTGAGCATGGAGAGCGTTAGCCCAGGAAAGACAGTATTATAAAATGCTGGATTTTTATGGTGTTGAGAGACACTGTTCTCCCAAAATGTAATTAGCAACACAAATAGAACAAACATAGAAAGGTAAGAAGGGAAATGTAAAATAGAGATGCTTAGTAGTGTTTGGCTGGTCATCAAACTGGTTTGATGCTAAACACTGGACCAGACCAGTATACCGAATTTTACCAGATGTCATTGCTCCTGAGTAGAACATAATGCACCATGTCCCAAGAGCAAATGAGCAGCAGACAGATGAGTGAGCCTATTAGCTACCATCCTATGTTTATAACATTACTTTTTTAAACAGAAAACACATGTTTAATATTGTAGTAAATAATGTAAATGATAATGTAGCCAACAGCAAGTAGCCTAGCTTGTCATTAGCAAGGGTCATTTAGCTCACCAGAAACTTTCAGCTCCCTGGCAGTCGTCCTCCAGCCAGCCTCCAACTCATTTTGGTTTTTGTAGTGAAATAAGAAGGTATAGGATTGATCATTTCTTATCTTAACTTCATGAATCAACCATTCTTCAGAATTATGTCATAATAACAAACGCCGATTAGGTAGTTTGCATAAATTCAAACCAATTTAAGCTCATACACTTGACTGGATCGGATCAGGACCCAACTCTAGTGCCCAGGTGACCGGCCAGTAAACAAACAAAATAGTGTTTTTGATGAATTAGATGCATATTTTACATTTTCACCAACTTTCAAGAAAGACGAGACAGATATTTTTAGGTTAACAGAAAAGCCCGTCTGACATGGATTTTTTGGTAATACTGACAGTGATGTTGGAGAATATGAAAAGTAACGTTTTTCATATGTAACTTTTATTATCAGAGACAACAGTAACCTTAGGGCTACATTTTAAAGAATTTCCATGTTTTAGGACTTGCATTTAATTATTAGAGTGTTGGAGTACTTGCAAAATTGGGAAAAGGAAAACAAAGTCAAATTTGAAATGCATTTATTGAACAACCAGGCTTATCCATACATTCAAAGTTAAAAAAAAAAAAAAAAGAAAGAAAAATCAGCAAATTTTCTGTTGCTGCCTTTACATTGGTTAGACACAGCACTAAAGGACCACCTCTGGGGTCTGCAGGCGCCCTTCTCATGAGCTGTTCAACATCTGCCAGGTTAGCATGAGCTAACAAAGCAGCAGCAGCTAACATCTGACACTGAGTCTTTAAATGGTCCAAACTATTTGACGCTGTCGTTAAACCTGTTAATAACCGTAAATAAATAAAAATATGTGATGCTAACTGTTAGCCTTGTCCCTGTGTGTGTGAATGGAGGTAGACTCTCACCAACTGTTCCCCAGCACAGACCTCACACTCCTAGTTTCACATGATAAACAGAGGAGTCTTAGTGCTAACAAACCAATACCAGTGATAACCTGGTATGGATCAGACCCTGCCCTTAGATTGGTTTAACTGAGCCAAATAGACCAAGAAGTTGTTTCTTACTGCAGGAGTTCAGTAACAGAGTGAAAACAAAGTGGGAAGAATACAGATGTTTTTGCACATGCATTATATAGCAAAAACTGTACCTGTGTCTGACTGCAGACTGACTCTTGAAGACTTGTTTAAAATAGGGAAGGATGTATTCAGGAGGCAAAGACAGACCATTGCTGACATATTCTCCAACCTCTGACTCAGTTAGACAGCCTCCAGAACATAATACTTGTGCTTGGCTTCATCTGTGCGATTGTGTGTGTGCACGCCATGCCCCCATGCTGCGCTCCGTCTGCCTCGGCCGCAATTACCAGTAGAGAGAGTGCCCATAGCTACCTGCTCATCATCCCAGAGCCGGAGCCCAGCCCCGGACAAAGCACACACAGCAGCTCCTGCCAGAGACTGCATTATGGAGATTAGGGTGAAAGATTGACAAAGAGGCAGAGGGAGGTGGAGGGAGACGGGCTCGATGAGAGCAGCGAGGCTTTGGGGAAGGGAAATTAGTTTGCTTCTGGATGGTCCCCCAAGGCTCAAGAAGAAGGGGAAAGAAAGACAGAAGGATTAGGAGAGGGAGGAAGAGGTAGATATGTAGGAAAACAGACAGCGAGTGAGTGAGGGACAAAAACAAACTAATCTTGCTTAATCAGATATCGGTCTCGTCAAGCTTGCAGAGGTCTGGAGCAGTTCTGAAACGATTGGAAAACTAATCAACAATAATTCTGAGGAGCAATTTATTGAGTATCAAGCAAAAAAGCAATCATTCTCTAGTTTCAGCTTCTGACATGAGAGGCTGCTTTTCTCAGTTTTGTGTCATAAAAATTTGAGCATATTTCAAATTTGAGGATGCCACATGTGTCAGAGAACTTGTCATGTTTTGTTTTTTTTCTCATTAAGTTACTGTTTGAGGGATGAAATTATTAATGTGTTATTTGAAAAATTAAATGATGGTGAAAATTGTTTGGTTTTTATTTATTCTGTGTAATTCTGCCATTTTTCAAACCAGCTTCTGTACTGGGGTAACTTCAGATCTCTGGAGTCTGCTTGATGGGAAGAGAGATGTGATTATGCAAGATAAAGACAGACAGAGACGTGAAGTGAGAGGACACCCACAGAGAAACAAGGAACCGGAGGTGACACCGGCTGACGCCCAGACAAAAACACTGCCAGACAGAGGTCCGGTGTTTGACAGCAGAAAGAATGTTGGAAAAGAACAAAGTTTGAGGTAGAAAGAAAGAGATGCAGACAGGAATAGACACGCTAATTGCAGAATATTGAAATAAGAGCATAAGAAAGAAAGATAAAAACATTCTCGAGGGCGTAATGGAGACAGAGAAAAGACAGAGCGAACGAAGAGTGACATCGCCGTCATTGCCTATTGCTGTGAGAGTGCGTTCACTCAGCTGGGCACCTTAGTGCCCTTTGTGATGAAGGAGAGTGGTTTCAGTGCAGACAATGGGGGGGAGGATAGCAAGCTTATGGCCAGGCTGGGCCTCTGTCAGCCTAAATGGCAACAATCAATAATCCCCTCAGTCAGTTTCACCCTGAGAGCTGCAGTGATGCCCACAGTGCTGAGATGTCTGTGTGTGTGTCTGCATGTGACTTTATGTATCACATAAATATTTCTTTATGTTGTAGGCCAGTGGTTCGCAACCCGTGGGTCAGGATCCCCCAAAGGTTCACAAGATTAATAGGAAAGGAAAAGACATTTTCTGCTACAAAGAATTTGGTTCATTTTTCAGACGTTTTTTCTAATCACAGCCTTTTTCCTTTGAAATGCTGGATAGTTGTATTTATTCTGCGAATGCAAACAGTAAAAGAATGATGCAACTTGTAGGGTTTGCAAACAGACATCAGGGCTGCAGCTACCAATTATCTTTACTGTCCAGTAGTGTTTTTTTCAAATGAACTGTGTGATCTACAATCCCCCAGATAACAGAATGAATTTCCATTAACAGTTTGTCAGACAGTATGTTCACATCAGAGAAAATTGGATTATAATACTAAAACTGGGCTTTTGAAATACTTATAAACATGCTGGTCCAACCGAAATCGTACTAAAGCAAATTTCTCAAAGTCAGACTATCACACCCAGAGTGCGATTTGGAGTTGAATTACTCCTGCAGGTATACAGTCAGTCTGACCCAAGTTGCCAAGACGCTCCGTGCATGCTCCACAGTCAGATCGCTTTAAAGGTGTAAGAGAAGAAGAAGCCGGTAACAACATGGTGGAAGAGCTGTGCATTTTTAGACGGACAAAATGTACAGAGCTGTTATGTCATCCACCATGGTACCAGTTTGCCTCTAGTTAACCATAGCCTGCTTGTTTATCAGTTGTTTGGTCTGTGATGTTTTAGGTCAACCGGAAAAAGTTCCAATACTAACAAGCTAAAAGGGGGCATATCGCCAGTTATCATGGTGGAGTCAGACATACTACGGTCAATAAATCGATCCCCCCCTGGTGCTTGTACACTGGTACAAGGACAATTGTCCAATTCAGTGGCCTAGTCGAGCTGTAACTGTGCATGTAAACGTCTGTCCACCTTTGCATTTGAAGATTCTTTATATCAGTGGTTCCTAACTGGTGGGTCGCAGTCCAAAAGTGGGTCACGAGTCCATTCTGAATGGACCGTAAGTGACTCATAAATGTGTCAAGTTTGTAACAAACACACTTTATCTTTTAAGTACAGTGAATTTCTGCCACAGCTTTTATTTAGAAGTATTGTTTCCTGCCGTGGAGTGAGTGACTAATGGACAGCTACTTAACAGAGATGGCAAACTAGCTCAAGGACATGGCCAAACACAAGTATGACACTACTGATTTATACTGTCCAATCAACAGTTCAAACCCTCCAAATATTTAATTTAAAAGTATGCAAAGCAGCAGCAGCAGTGCATTCTCATATTTGAGAAGCTATAATCAGTGAATATTTGGAGAAAAATGTCTATTAATGCTTTAGACTATTAAAAAAGTTGACTTTCAAACAATTCTATTTATTCACTAATCATTTCAGCACTAGTACATGTTGCTTTGCTTCAAAGAATGACTGGCTGTAAAGGTTTGGAACTGATTTAAGCAAAGACCCTCCAAAGATAACTACCCGTGCAGTATCAGGTGCAACTCTGTGGTCAGACCTTAATTGGAGTAGAAATAATTCTTGTTCAGGTTGTTTATGCACTCCAATTTCCTCTTGGAAAGAGAATCGTTTGTTGTCAAGTTAAGCCCGGTGGGATTTGCACTATGCAGCACAAGGTGCAAAGCTTTGCACAGAATTAAAGGCCAAAGCAAAAAATCGCCGTCTGCCCACACCTGCAGCACTGCTCCAGTATGGACTGGAGTGTTTTTAGAAGTCCGACACACTCAAACACTCAAACGCACACACAGTGGAGACTTTGTTAGTCTGCTGGCACAGTCGGGCTTCCCGGTACAACTTGTTTCCACCCTGACGAGAACAGTGTGGCCGTTGTGCGTGTGGTTGCAGCATTGTGCGGACACATGCATGCAGCCAGTAGTCACACTGGATTGTATTCATTACAGGGAGATGGTCGGAGACTACCACTTAGCATAGTTCACTGTCAATAGAGGAGTTGTGTCTGAAAATGTGATGTCTGCCATTGGAGTAAAGTCACAGTTTAACTCAAAAATATATGTACCATATTTAAAGCTGTCCAGCATCTTTACTGGTGGCTGTTTTGTATTGATTGACAAGCTATTTGAGGAAGAAAACAATAGTTAGTTGTTGTAGTTGGTACATTTCTGTGATGTTCTTCTGATGCTTGGCTGCAGAACACACTTTCCTCAGGGGAATGATGAAGCTTGTTAGTTAAATAAAGCTAATCCATAATGTTTTTGAGGTCGTTTGAATGCAGGTCTGAAGTGGGAAAACAAACCAGGAGCAGCATCCAAACCCTGAAAGTTAAGCGTGACATGCAAACAAAGGAAACTTACTCCACTGAATCTCACAGCAGTAGTGGGCACATTATAAAGCAACTCAGCTTCCCCTAAGCCAAGTCTCTGCCACACACACATTTTTTTTTTTCTAGAAAGAGAGCAAGCTGCTGTGCTGCACTGTTCTGCTGGCAGTTTAATATATCACCTCCTCCTTCTGGCTTTTCCAATATCACTTGGTTCTTGTTGTTTTCGGAAGGGTTTCTGAGCTCATTCTGTGCTGCGCTGAGGGATGTTTAACGGCATCTGAAAGCCCAGATCATCCTTTTTTTCTTCTTCTTCTTCATTTTAGACTGTTGTGGGTTGAGCCTGGCTCCCAGAAATGGAAAATCATTCCAGTGCAGAAAGTCTTACGGACCATAGAGAGTTGTTTCCTCTTTCTCCCAGTGTGAAAACTGCGGCATTGATCTCGCTCCCCGGGTGTCCGCACTGCACAAGTTGTAGCCAGAGCTGAGGCAAGGGGCGATGCTATGGCTCATAAACACAGGGCACACACACAAATGGAAAGCCCCCTGCCACACATGGAGACAGACTGTATATGCATTTAGTCGCATTCAGATGTTCACATAGAAACATAAAAACGCAAACGGGCATGAAGTCACACATTCACTTTCCGACTTTTTATTGCTCTTGACATGACTTCATTTGACTCAAGTGACTCAGTTGAAGGGAACATCATGTCTTTAGCCTGAAGTGTGTGTGTCAGGCTGTGTGAACGACCAGGAAAGGACTCTTTGTCCAGCGTGACTCAGCCAGTACGGGTGTATAGTGAGCTTATAGACACACTAACAGGGAGTTGAATGATTTACTACTTGACACCATGCAGCAGTTTGTAAGAGGAAGCTGAAACAAAAGAAGTGAAAGGAATCAACACCGATATTATCTACTGAAATAATCTGAGAGGGAGGTTTGGTTAATGATGGTACCATATATCATCTTGTAGAAGAGTATTGCAACTTTTTTGCAGAATATAATGTAACATTTAATGTAACAAGACCTTGAATGTCCATTTTTTGTTTTTCTTGACCCCTACAGGATCAATCTAGACCATGAGATTGACATGTTTGCTTTTAGGTGAAATATCTTGACGACTATTAAGTGAAATGTGATAGAGATATTAAAGGTCCTTACAGGATCATTTCTGATCTGCTGACTTTAAATCAAGCACAATCGGCAAGTCCAAATTCTTATTAGTTTATGCACCTGCTAAATATTAGCATGTTAGCGTTGTCATTGGGAACATGTTAGCATGTTGACGTCAGCATTACAACCAAATCACTGCTGTCCCTATAAGTACAGCAGCATAGAGCTTCTAGCATGATTCATTGAGTTTGTGGCTGAAATTTTTGTGTATTCAGTACCTGGATTTATGATGTTACCCTTTTTAGCTGACACCTTATTAGAATAGAATAGAATGAAGTATATGTTAATGCCCACCAGGACAGAAATTTGTCTGTGGTTCTCCACAAAAAACAACAGAAAAAGAGGATGTGCAGTTAGTAAAACATGTCCTCCTGAGACCCTGTGTCCTTGTGAGAGGACATCACATTTTGGGTTTAACATGCTTCATTCTACTCAACCTAGACCTGTTGTGCTCGTTCGTGGACACTTTCGTGGAGACATTGGGACTTTATTATTGTCACGTTCGAGGACTCTGGGACTAATTATCGTTGACACTGTTGAGTTTTTTATACTTACTGGTTCTTACTCATCCTGAATAGCTAGGGGAAATTGAAAATGCATACCAAACAAAAGTTCCGGGGTAGGAGGATATAGACAAGGTCATTAAAAACAGTTCATGTCAGTGTCTCTGGCTCGAATCTCAACATTCACTTTGCATTAAGAATATTTATAGTGCTTGGGATGAAGAACTTCTAGGTAATACATTAGGAGGCAATTCAGGCATTAATGATAAACAAAAAAGAAGATTATGTGGTTAAAAATCCAAAGAAGCAGGCACACACAAAGACGCAACTTGTTGAGAGAGAGAGAGTCTAAATAATTTTGAAGTAAATGTCTAGTTAACATCTCCACATTCCCCCTTAGACTGAAATTTAAACTATCATCGAGGAGCATTTTTTTGAGAAGAAACGTAATCCACTGAACCCTGCAAAAATGGCTTCAAATCTAATTCCTTGTCTAACCCTCTTCGAATAAGTTCAGAATACTAAAATGTGTTCCTTTTTGGGGATTTAATTTTTATAGATTTGTATAAATGCTAACATATGCAGCTGGCTTGAAGGTACAACTCTCCGCATTTAAAGGTTAGCATCAGAGTTAACCTTAAGAGTTAGAGTTCAGGTTGAGTTCAGCCCCATGGGCTACAAACTCAACCCAAGCTCCTTCCCAACATTTTTAAAATCACAGTAAAATAACAAAAACAAAGAAAAAACGGAAACCGAGTCTATTAGGTTTTGTGTTGTCCTGGTGCTCTTACCCACAACAAGCCCTTTAAAACACGTTGACTCATATCAAAGCGCCGCTCTGCTCAACTAAACATTTTCATTTGCCCTGAACAACAGCTCGGATACCTTTGTATTTACTCAGCACTTTGATGTAAAATGCAGTGATATTTCACCTCATATGCTGAGGCAATGCAGGGGAAAGTAATGAGATTTATGTAGCCTGGGGAAATGAAGAGCTTTCAGGTTTTTCAAAGTCCTAACGTCTTGTTTTTGAGTGGGTTGCCCTCTCTCTCCCGTCTGTGTACATCCTGTGTATTCCCTTTCTGTTATATGTGCAGCTGGAAAACAGTGGAGCGAGGATTTATTTATGATGGCTGAGACTCTTTATCCTTGAAGGACAGTTTGTTGTATTTGTTTTTAACAACTGCAGCAGCTGAATATGGAAATGTTTTTCTTGTGGTCTTGAAATTATGAGTATGTCTGTCGGCATTGTCGAATGGAGATGGATTATTCATAGCTGATGTCTATACAGCACAGCTGCTGCAGTATTTACTGTAGCCTCTGCATCATTAGATATTGCTGCAAAGTCATTATGCAGGTGGATGGACAGGGGGCTGACCTGGGGCAGCTAAGCTAAGATAATCCGCCTGCATGGGAAGGCAGGGGAGGGAGGAGTCCCCGTGTGCAGAGGTCAGCACCCACTGCAGTTCCACCCATGTAGGGCGCTTTGTGTCAGAGGAAGCTCAGACGGGTGTCTCGGCACCTTCACACGTGACCTCGACACACTTTCTGACTCACCTGCATACCAAGATTTCCTGCTTTGATCTCAACATTATGAGCCGCCTTTTTGATACCGATGCATATTCACTTCTGTAACTTCTGCCACCACCAAAACACAACGGAGGGAAATCAAATTTTGTTTTGTGGCTCTTAAAGCATTGAAACATCACACTGAAGCATGTTAACAACAGCTTGTTTTTCTTGTAACCTTGGGCCGAATTGTTGACCGAACCTGTGTTCAAACATTGTGCCTTCAAGACAGCGTAAAAACATGTCATGCTTGGATTTCAGTTACTTAAGAGCAATGTTTTCCCTAGTTCCAGAGGGTATTTCTTAAAGTGCATTTTGCTGTCAGAAAGCTGCTGGTTTTAAGAGACCTGCTGTGAGGAATTGTGCATATAATCCTAAGTTCCAACAGAGCTCTAACAGTACTGGCTTTTTGAGGCTGATACCATTACAAAATTCTGATATTATTTGTGATACACATAACATAACGAAATATTACATTAGATTCAGGCACATACTTGGTCTCTAGGGGTCGCCGTGGCTCAGAAGGTAGAGTGGGCTGTCTACTAATTGGAAGATGAGCATTTCGATCCCCAGCTCCTCCAGTCCACACGTTGAAGCATCCTTGGGCAAGATACTGCTCCCTGGGGCTGTTCCATTGGTGTATGAGTGCAGGATAGTAGCTAGCATATATAGTAGACCGTGACACCTGTGTGTGAATGGGTGATTGTGACACGCAGTGTAAAAACACTTCAGTCAAGAACACTTAGTCAAAGAAAACTTTCTTTCCATTTGCATTATTATGTTTGGCTGTATGGCTCTGTTCTTGGGCCTCTCTGCCCTTCCTCAGGCCTACGCAGAAAACCTCTTCCACACGCATAAGTGGGAAGCCTGAGACAGCAAGAGCAGCATCAATGACAAACAGAAATGACACTGATAAGTCAGACACAGCATGAAAAGGAGGAGCTGGGGTGGAGGCGGGTTGCAAAGCAGCTTGCAGATGAAGCAGCAACAGTAGGCAGGCCAGAGCAGTTTAGATAAGGCGCCCTGAATGAGATTCGCTAATCGGTTGCATAGAAAGGAATCATGTGATCTATCAGCTGACTCCGTTCCTTCAGTCAGCTGCTCCAAAAGTTGATTGGGCTGTTTGAGATCAGCTGATGTAGCTGGGATGAGAGCTGAACTTGACATTGTGTCCTGCCTTAACTGACGCTATGCTCAATATTTAGTTTAGTCTATTTACCATTTACCATCTGGTTATTGGCTTGGGAAAATGGAAAATGAGAATGGAAATGGAGTGTAATGAGTTGACATTTCATCTGATATCAGGCAAAAACATATATACAAACATTTTACAGTTGAGATTATCCTGGTGACCAAATGGCTAAGGTGCATAAAATCCACTGGCAATGTCCCTGGATTGACATCAACTGTGGACCTTTGTTGTGTTTCGTAGCTATCGCTCATATTTTTTGTTGTTTCTGAACTGTTTCTACACTGTTAGCTATCAAAAAAGACGGAAATTCAAAGTATCAGCGCCCTCTGGTGGACAAACTGTGTTATCGTAATATTATATTCAAGTTATCTCAGACATGTCTTTGGCATTTCTTCTCATTGGCTAACATATACACCAATAATATGTAAACAAATATTGGTCAGTTTATCGGTAGAACTTTATTACAGTACCACTCTCTCGAAATAATTATGTAACGGTGCACTTTAGTGACCAATTACAGAGAAACCCCACACGACCACTAACTCACAAGGACATTTTGTTAACTCTAACCCAGCTGGACAGTAGAGCAGAGTCAAACTACATCCAATATCATTAACTGCAGCTTCCAGGTTAGGACATAAGGGGACTGCGATATGCTCCCAGGTAATTTGTCACACAGTGATTTCCAAGTGCGACAACACCCAGGTGAAATTGTGTTTTGAAGTCCACACACGTCCAGTCCGCCATCCTTCCCCGTGTTGTTTATCTTTCTCCTCATACTGCAGTTTGATTGTAGTTTCGAAATAACTTTTGAAAAACCATCCCGAGATGAAAAGTCATTTGGTATTGATATGAGAAATGAGAAAAATGTACTTCTCGGGCCCGTGTTATAGGTGCATGTTGTATTGTGAACGAGTCACAATGTGGTGATCATTTTTCACTTTGTGGGGAGTTATAAAATGAAAGAACTCAATTATTGCATCCTGCAGCAAGTGGAGGGCGTTGATTCAACATTTTTCATGTGTGGGCTGCAGGGATAGATATTAAAAATGAGTAAAATCCTGGCTTCATTCTGGGCTTGAATATATTCCACCCAGGCTTCAAGTAGTTATAACTCCATATAACATTATGATACATTTTACATACATACATTTAATGTCAGCTAATATACACCCACATAGCAGCTTTGGAGCAGAAATATCTTTTCTCCTACCAAAAATGTACCCAACACCCAAACTGAGACACATATTAATTTGAGAATTATGTTCACCTTAAAATCCCCCATCACTCAGTTCAAGTGTTTTCTAATTATGACAGTGTTTCAGCGGTGGGAAATGGATTCGTTACATTTGCATGCCGATATGCTGTAGACCTATGATGTTAATAATGTCACTTGCTATCAGCTGTTGGAGAGCGATTGCCAGGAGCAGTTCTCTCTCGCTGAGGATGCTGGCCGCAACAGAGGACAGCGACACAGGCCTCTGCGACAGTGACGAGAGACAAAGAGACAGCACATGTCTCAGACAGCCACAGATTTACAATACAGCTTCCTCTTCTTCTCCTCCTCCTCTTTTTTCTCCTCTCCATCTCCCTCCACCCCGGGCTCCTGACCTTAATAGCAGCCTCTTTCCTGTATGACTGGGAGATATATAATCCAATAAGCACAGCGCCCCCGCCTGTGGCTGAGACCACCAAGCACACATATAAAAACTTGCTAAAAAAAAAAAACCTCTTGCACATGCTCATGCGAACAAGAAGGTGTTCAATCTCTCATAAAGCTGGCGTCTTAGCACTTTTTTGGCACTGTGTACATGTCATCTCATGTGAAAGAGCTGGGCATGAGGAAAAGCTCTGCAGGGAGAGTGAATAGTTGGAGGCAACTTGTTTTCACTTCAATCTTTGTGACGTTTTAACTTATGCGAGCTGAACAGGATGTTGTTTTTGCCTCATTTGCTTGTACTTCCTGCTTAGGAAGGAGTGCTTGCTATTTATACATCCTCTGCCCTCTGCTGTTTTTTATTTGCCCTCACTTGGTCAAGGAAATTCTTAACCTTCCAGAGCCCTCTACCATCTCTCGTTTAAGGCCAACCATTTCTCACAGCATGTCAGAGCCTCTCGGCATCATCTGGGGTTTGATAAAGCCCCGCCCCCCAGCTGCAGATAGATGATAACTCTCCATATATATGTTTTTTCCGCATGTGGTTTCATTTATTAGCCTGTTTTGCTTCACTCCTTTGGTTTTCTGAAGAGCCACAAGGACCTAGGAGACTAAAAAAACAACTGAAAATACGCTTGGGTGGCAGAGGATCATCTCAGCAGGTGCGCGAGCATCTTCATAAAATCTCTGGCTGCATCGGTGTCTGATTTCCACAAATGTCACTCACCTTCAGCTTAACGTCATGTAGCCAGAGAGATGAGGACGTGCAGACGAGATAAGACGAGGCCAAAAGAGAGCAAAAAGGAAGTAACATTCCCTGTGCGTCTGCGAGAAAACACTTGTATACGTGTGAGAGTATCAGAACCTCACACCCCTGGATAAAGGTCTCTAGTGGGTTGTTCTTGACACAGGTGAATTCAAAGTCAACACAAGCTTTGGGCTGTTTTTCAAGGATGCTGGTTGTGGAAGTGGCATATAGGTTTTTGTCTTCTCCACTCTGACAACTTCTGTCCTATTGTGATGGGAGCTGGCAGAGACAAACAGCCTGTCACAAAAACACCCTTGTCTGATATTTTTCCGTGAAGAAGAAAAACAAGATCATGGTGCTTTTCTTGCAACAAATTGCTGAGTCCATTTCAACGGTGTTATCCCTGGGTTCTTATTGGAAGCATTTCTATAAGGGGTATGCTCTATCTGGACTGCTGACATAGCAGCATCAGCGGCAGCCTTAAATCTATTGTGCTCTGCAACAGCACAGACAATAAAAGGAAGGAAAATGCCACAGTGGGACATTGGTTTTAAAGCTACAAAGGAGCAGCAAAGTGTGTGAAACGGAGCGAAAAACCAAAGATATCTCAATGCTGCAGTAATCATCAGATGCTTTATTAAAACCGGCCCCGCCTAATTTCAACTAATCTGGCCTGAATTGGCCAGGTACACTTGGGAATTGATTTGTTGAGCCCGGGAGCTGTCCCATAAATTGCAATGCTAATGGCAGGGCTGAGCGGGCTTCTATCCCTGATAAAGGCAGATTTAATGGAGATATTTCACATGGAATCATTTATCAGAGACTGACAGGCAGGCAGGAAGACTCCCACCCCCACCCTCCCAAAAAAATCTTCACACACACATCCACACAAGCACCTTGATAGGCATGGGCTACATCCCGTCTGTCAGTGCTTGATCCATGACGATACAACTTTATCTGTCCCCAGCAGATTAACTTAACTCAGTTTGTTGTGAAATTAGACAAAAAATGGAAAAAAAAAACAAGCTGGAGCATATTTATATCAGGGTGCATCAGAGCTCATTTTTGGCACTACTGGTCCGTGACGGTGGACAGACAGCGAGGAAAACAGGCTGTGAGGTTTTTTAAAATGCTAGAGAGGATGCATTTGAAGCAAGTCATAGATCACTGATAAAATCTGACAGCGCAATACAAATATGGCTGTAGCCGAGCACAGAGAGGCATTGTTATGCAGGGGGCGCACATGTGCACTCATGTTTGTAAGCAATACAATTCATAATGCTGTTGTCTATTGTGCTTTTTTTCAGAAATATCCATATTGACTTGTACAAGATAGATGTCATAGCTTTTTGCGAGCACTGAAATGCTAAGAGTATAAAAGAGTATAATGCGATAGAGCAGAAACAGAAATAGGAGGTACATGTTGTAACCCCAGCTCTATGACTACACTGAGTACATCCTATAAGGATTCTGTAAGCTCAGGCGCTCGTCTTCATGGAGGTGCACACCAGGAGTTTGCACATGCATGTGAACCCAGTGTGAGGAGCCCTTCTGTACGGAGTTTGCATGTTCTTCCCGTGTCAGTGTGGGTTTTCTCTGGGTACTCCGGGTTCCTCCCACAGTCCAAAGACATGCAGGTTAATTGGTGACTCTAAATTGTCCGTAGGTGTGAATGGTTGTCTGTCTCTATGTGTCAGCCCTGTGATAGTCTGGCGACCTGTCCAGGGTGTACCCCGCCTCTCGCCCAATGTCAGCTGGGGTAGGCTGCAGCCCCCCCGCAAACCCTCAAGAGGATAAGCGGTTATGAAAATAGATGGATGGATGTTCAGTCCATCACCAGCATTTATTTTTTCAGGTTTTTGTCATGCATTTTTTATTTTAATGTCTTCTGATCATTTTGAGATTTCAACTGTTCCCATGTTTGTTGTGTGCAGTTACTATGGTTACAGGTGTTGTTCTCACCTTTTGTGCGGCTACCGGACAAAGCGTCGCTTACATGTTCACATACACAGTGTCCTGTTGCTATGCAGACAACACAACAGACGGACTCTCCTCACTTAATACCACTCATCATTCCCAAACTCCTACCTGTGCTGTCTTCTGCAGAACAGCGCAACACTGAGCCGACAGCTGAGAGTTATTGTCAGGGTTTGGAGTTTAAATTTCTAAATGCACTGTATTGATTACTATGACACATCTACTGCCAGCAATGGGAGAGGCTACAACTGTCTTCAATAAAGCATATATTGTTTTTGAAACATGCACTTAAGCTTAGATTGTAAATCTAAAAAACATAATCAATGTGCCAAAGCTGGATGGACTAAACTGCCCATTGTGACTGAACTCAGATCTACCTCCAAGAAAAACAAGATGAAGTGTCTTAAAGTATCTTGCCAAAGAAGAAATAATAGAAAAAGTGGATAAATTTTAGCCAGTCAACAATGCCCAACATGTCCCAGCATAACCTTTATGCGGGAATCAATAACTGTTTGTGAAAGCCAAGCCCAGATTCACTCAGCCTGCCAATTTGCCTCGTTATAGTTGCGTTTTTTTTGGCACTGTGCTTGTGATTTTTGCAGCTGCCTCTCGAAGGCATGCTGCTCACGGTCTGGTACCTGGTTGCTGCCCTTTTTATAAAGTACTGACCTCACCTGCGCTCTTGGCCTTGGAATGTTCTGAACACAGTAAAATAGGTAGAAAGTAAAAAAATACAGGCAGAGGGCAGAGTCTGTTCAGATAAATACACCATCACACACTTGTAGCTGGCCATAAGTGATGATTTTGTATGAGTCTACATTCTCTTTTTTAAAATACAGTGCTGCATAGTATATCTTTGATACTTGTGGAACCCCAGGGTGCAGGGTTTGCATGTTCTCCCCGTGTCAACATGGGTTTGTCCAGAGTCTGAACCATGCAGGTTAATTGGTGACTCTAAATTGTCTGTAGGTGTGAATGTGTGCGTGAATAGTTGTCTGTCTCTATGTGTCAGCCCTGTGATAGTCTGCCAATCTGTCCAGGGTGTACCCCGCCTCTCGCCCAATGTCAGCTTGGATAGGCTCCAGCATACCAGTTACCCCTAACAGGATAAGCAGTTACGCGAAATGAATGAGTGAATGAATGAAATTAATTACAATAAAACATGGGGAAAGCTTGAGGGTGAAATCAAACTGCAGGGAAGCCATGTAGCTACCGTCTAGCTCATCAGGCAGCCTCCTCTAAGCTTTGGAGTGCAGAGGGCAAAGGTTAGATTACAGTCAGTCTTAGATGTAGACTTTCAAATGGACGGCAGTGTCACGCCTGAGGATGCCTTTGTTGTCCTCATCATGACCTCACCCGACCAGAGCTGCCATGTTCCTCTTTGTTCATCTCATCTGTCTGTTAATACCGCTCCCAGGAGACATGACTACCCTATACGTCTCTCTTTTTTCTCTCTGCCTCGATCTCTCTCCTTTGTTCACCTCCCCCCGCTCCATCTTTTCCTGGAACTGGTGATTTAATGAAGAGCTCGGTCACCATGAATGACCTCTCCCATCATCAACGTCTACTTTTCTTGCACATGTTTTCGTCTCTGGTCAGATCTGATTCAGCAAGCTGCAGCTTTGCTTACTACTGCACTTACTGTTGTTGTAGTCAAGCATGGGTTTTGTCTGTGAAACACAAGACTCATTAGAAGAAAAATCAATGAACTCATCCTCAGCTTGTTCCCCTCTCCTTTCTCCTCAGAGGTACTAAAGTTAAGATATCAGTAGCTGTCATGCAGCACTATATCCAGGAGAGTTAATTTGCCCACCACACAAATAGTCCTCTCATTAGTTAAGATGTTCAACAACTTTATTTTGTGATTAACAAAGCTAACTGGGCTCGGGTAGTCTTGCTTATTACATCAATCTGCCCTCCTGTGTGTGTCCTTTGAAGCTGGCTGAGTGGTGGCTTTATGTGTAATCTAACAGTGGTGGGGATTTGGCTATCCTGCTGTCAAGGTAATGCCCTGTAATTGGCCTTCTAATTCTGTGGGATAATGAGACTAGAAGTGAATGGCAAAGGCCATGCTGCTGTATTTACCTGCAGCAGCAGACAATTAGTACACATAATGCTAATCACAGGCTGGCAGGTGGACCTTTTTTAATGAGCCTAAAAAAGGATTTGTTCTCATGTTCTACTGTCATGGTGTTCATGATGTTGCATGATGATGTAAGTTCCCTGTGTTCAAAAGCAGCTCCTGGCTGAGTTCTGAGCAAAAGAGACCTTTCAGTTAGTTACTTTATTTATATATTTTTGGTAGGTTACACTTTTCTATATTTAGATAAAGCCTTTCAAGAAATCACTGCAACCAGTTTCCATTTGTACATGTACCATTACAGATGAAACAACAGACTACATAGTATGCAATTTTACAAAAAAATCAAGATTAGCTCTCCTAAATAATATGCTTTAAAAATGATCTTAGTGTAACTGTGCATTTAAAGCAAAATAAAAATGTATTTTCCTAAAAAGAAAACCACCGGGGCGCCCAGTAGGTCAGAGTGGGCTCCCATGCACAAAGGCAGTGTCCTTGCCACAGCGGCAGTGGGTTCAATTCCAGCCTGCAGCCCTTTGCTCATGTCATCCCCTCTCTCTCTCCCCTTTCACAATTAAAGGGCTGTACACATGGCACATCCAAACGCGAAGTCAGGTGCTGGGCGCTACCCTTGTGCCAACTTTCAAGGGCGCAGACGCAGGTTGCGTCTGAGGTTGCTTAGTAACCATAACCAGCACCAACTGTATCATAGCCTACTTACCAGAAATCCTGATCTTCATCCATGAATTATTTTGTAAGTGTTTATGAGACCATTGTCGTTGGTCAGACATAAAGTTCTGGCAGCTCTGTATGAAAATGATCAATTTCTCCTTCATATTTATCACAGACTGATGTTTACGAAAGAATTGAAAGATGTGTGTCGGCTGTGATTGGTTGGTCCTCATCATGTGACATGTAGCGCAACCGTTGCACCCTGAAAAATAGCGTTTGAGTGAATTTGACCGCACAAAAAATGCGGCGTGTGTACAGCCCCTGATGCTGTCCTATCAATTTAAGGCAAAAGCCCAAAAAAATTATCTAAAAAAATGAAAACCAGAGTGAGTTTTTCAATTGTAAACTTGTCTTCGTTTGCAAATACACAAAACAATAGTTGGTGAATTCCAGTTATTGTATGAAGGTGATTTGCTTCCAGCAAGCAAACCAGTCACAAAACTCCACTGATGACGTATTTGAATCTGCGACTTGTTTTGGCTTTGATAACTTACAACATATTGACACCAGACAAAAGCGGTTCCTCACCTGTTATGTCTCTGAAAATAATAAGAGACGTCTTCTGCCGCATATGCACACATCTGTCCTTGCCCCATCTTCTTCTCCTCCTGTTGAGTTTCATGGCAGTTAGCATCCATTAGTGCTGCGTTACCACCATCTGTTATCTGTTACTATACCTGGCCTGATCTATTGCGGCATTGCCATAGCAGGTGTGAAAAGGCACGAGACGGAAATGTTCCCGAATGTAGTGCATGTGTAAACAGTTAAAGTCACAAGCGGTCCCTGAAAGGTTATCCCTATACTTTACTGGGACCTGTGTGTGAAAAAGGCTTCAGAGTCGACAGCCATCCTAGCAGCTCTGTGAGACTGTACTTAGGCACAGTGGTGCTAAATGCTAACCTCAGCATGCTAACACGCTCACAATGATTATGCCAACGCGCTGATGTTAATCAGGTATAATGTTACCATGTCCACCATCTTTGTTTAGCATGCTAGTAGCCAATTAGGAGTACTGCTGAGGCTAATAGGAATGCCAGTGGTATGGCAGGTTTTGGTTACAAACCAAATTATTGGACAACTTAAAATGTATTTGAAATCATCATAAGGAGAACATGGGTGGCTGTACTAATCCTTGACTATGGTACCCCAAGTTGCCAGGAATAGACGGCCTTCACACAGCCTGTCAGTCTTTCCTTAGTAGACCACAAGGCATAGACCTCCAGGGATTCTCAGTGCCACCCACCTTCAGAGGGTGCAAGTCTCTGAGGTCATTCAAGACAAGAAAAGACAAGTGGTGATTAAAGTAAGGCCTTCACAGGTTGACAGTGAACTGTCAGATATGTCCACTAACACCAGTTCCTACAAATTGCCAGTTACAGATCCTCATTTAGTTGTCTTTAACATGTCCAACAATTCATCAGACTCCTCTCAGATTCTTTACTCTGAGGAATGTTACAACAGTGTGGAAGGGTTTGGAGGGGATCTGACTGCAGCCTAAAGCTGGAGGTAAAGAGGTGGAAACAACAGTGAGGAGCTGTGGGTCCGTCGGGCTCGTTCTCACAGCAGAGGCAAAAGAGGACACAGTGGAGTGACAGGCATCTCAGTGGTGTTCTGCCCTTTGGACAACATGCTCTGTCTGACGAGACTCCCCATACAAGCTTACAGTTTTACGCACAGACAAGCACACATGTGCATGCAGAGATGTACAGATGCATGCACATACATATTCAACACAAAGACATGTACACGCTTGTATGCACATGTTCAGTCTGGTTCAGTCGCGTAAAAAAATGCATGTAAATGATCATGCTTATTCACATGCCCATGCTGTCTCCTTCTTTTGTGTGTGTGTGTGTGTGTGTGTGTGTGTGTGTCAGTTTCACTCATCACATATGTGCAGCTGTGCATTTGTCCAGTGATTACAGACAGATAATCAGGGACCAGAACGGCTTTGCAATCACACGGATAGGGAAACTGTCACGATATCATAGTATCCATGTTTGTAAAAAGGCTAACATTTTCTAAATGTAAAGACACTGAAATGCTTTGTTAGCTGTTTTTTTTCTTTGCCAGTTTTATCTTTATTATTTTTATCTTTTAGGCTCGAATATTCATATTCATTACAGGTTTTGAGCAGTGTTTTCTTTTCTAATACAACTTGGAACAGTTAATTTCACTAGCACTGAATTATGAAATGCAGTATGCCAAAAAATATCTAAGTGTATGCAGATATTACTTACGACAAAGTAACATCAGAATTGTCCGTTGACCTCTGTCTCTAGTGAGCTCAGTGAACGGTATTTGGTTTTATCTCAGTGGTAATAGGTGTATAAGTGAGAGGGTCAAAGTTGAGGGCGTAATGTTATGAGTCAGTAGTATGTATTGAGTTCTGTGCATACTGCATGCAACAGTATGTACTTTTTAAGAGCAGCTGCAGTACCTGCTAAAAGTAAAAAGAAAAAGTACCTGATTCAGAACGCACCCAAAGTTTATGCGTTTGGAAGAAGAGGGTGACACTCCAGCTCTGTTTTATGCAGTTTGGTGGACGTTTGAGAGCAAGGTAAATAAAAACAAGGAGGTTTTTAATTTGATTACAGTTCATAAAGGGGCAAGTCAAAATTGACTTAGGGCAAGTAGATTTTTTAACGGACTTCCCTAATCTAGCAAGTGAAAATAAGCATTAATGTTGAATTCTGTTTTAAAAAGCTACTTTTTGCCTTATTTTGTTGGGCTCTAGAAATTAGCATTAGGTATTAGTTCTTGTCATTTAATCAACTAAACTGTTAATTGATTAGTCAAAGAAATCAATAGCCAAATCAATGGAAAAAATCTTTACTTCCAGCTCTCAAATTCAATTTTTACGTTTTCTATTATTGGGTTAGATAGTTCCCAATTATGTAATTTTATTGTGCTGACAAAATTTTGCTTCACTCACACAATCTAGTGTTTTGAATAATGACAGATATTTAAAAAATGTCTTCAGCATCATATTTTTCATATCCTCAATATTCTACTTACATGGTGACAAAGATTAGAAATAGGAAGTCTTTTTGAATAGAGATGTTGTGGTTCAATCTCCCATGACCCCTGATGTGTCTTGATTTCCCACCTTCTCTCTGCCCAAAGAGGACGTGTGATTTACTCCAACATGTCACATCAGACAGTTTGGGCCGAGACAAAGTTGGTTTTCATCACCCATCTCCAAACTCCTTTGTCTACCGTCATCTCTTGTGAGCTTCAAAGCCATGTTTATTAAGTCCATCACTTAAATACTGATTAGATTGGACACCCTGGGATCTTGGAGATTATGAGGACATGGAGCCAGGTCTCCTATCAGTGTGCGTGTGCATGAATGAATTTGTGTTGGCTCTTTATCTGCTGCTGTGTGTGACATTGTGATTTGTGATGCTCCTCCAGGGTGAGGATGAATAGAAATATCTCCCTGTGAAGTAATAACCTCAGGCTTAAACACAACACAGTGGCAGCATTTGTTTTCCTTTATTTTATTTATATATTTTATTTGTCCCTGAGAAAAGGAGCCAGTGTCTGTGCAGGACCATAAAGTGGAAATCAATGACAGGCTGTAATTCGCAGCCCCCAGAAAAGATCCTGTTGGATCAATCTTCTTTGTTGCCATCAAGACGTGCCATCCAGACATTATCAGAGGACTTGAATGATAAATGTTTCTGTGTATTTTTCCTTTTTCCTGACACTAATGTCACAGCTACTGATTGTTTAACACTTTATTAAAATGTGTTAAAATTAATTCATAGTGCATGAACAGGCTTTTTATAGCAACTACACAGGTATGTGAAGTTCTTCATTTAGCACTAATTTTTATGTTACCCAAACTAAGGCATTGGAAAAAGTAAAATCATACAATTAAATTTAATTTAATATAAATTAAATCAAAATAAATTTATTTTGTTTTGTTTTGTTTTATTTTATTTGTTTATTTTATTTTTGTTTTAACAAAATAATGCAACTTGATTCTAGGAAGTTTTGGCAACTCTGGAGTTAAACTGCTCCTATCTACAGTGCCTCATCATATAGTCCCTTCTTTGTGTGTCATAGCTGCTCCCATTGGATTTCCTGTACCTGTAGCCATATTTTATCTTTTCCCAGATATTCATGTATCTTTGCAAAAAACTGTCCATGCCCTAGTTATGTCTGGGAAAGCTGTGACAGTGCCCCAGGTATACAGAAGGATGTGACCCCACTTGGGGAATGTCCTTGTCATGGAGCAAGTGCAGAAGTCAGCCACACTAGGTCTACTATCTCCAGGGGAACAAGCTGGTACGACATGGGCTGTAGGATCCACCGCGTCCTTGTTGCCTCCATCACTGTGACGGTCATCTCTCATCCTGTCTTTTCCCAGAGGCCCTAATGTGCACATCATTGTGCCACGTGCAGTCACGCCTGTTTGTTGACAGCTGGTTGTGCTCACACGGGAGACAAAATTGTGTTTTCTCCTCAGAACATCCTCGTTCTAACGAAGCTGACAGGGTCGTGATTGCATGCTGGGTGACTCACAAAGGGCCTCAGGCCTCATCAGTTTTTAACCTACTTGCTGCAAGTCTAAATGAGCCTCTTTTGTCACACATAGGGTATACATAAACCTGACGGTTATCTGCTGTGGCGCCAGCCTCGAATCTACACTGCAGATGACTTGTGTTCCCTCTGAGAAACGTGAGAGCTGGTTATTTGCAGAGATCTCAGATTCATCAGTTGTCACATCTCTGATCTTGACGGAGTACTTTAGAGAATTAAACACTCCCTAGGCTTGAGTGGTGGCTCTGAAAAGTTTGTACCTTGCTGCTTCAGGGAGGACACAGCTGCAGATGCTGCCACTTAGAATTTCCCCTGGCCTTCAAAGGCCTTTCGGCTGCCAGCTAGCTGCCAGTCACTTTCCAGCCAATTACCAGTCAACACTTAGTCCGTGCAGGTGTACGTATAGCTTATGTTCACAGCAGTCAGAATGGATTCTACACGCAACCCAATCACAAAACGACAGAAAAAGTTCAAAGACCGCTTTTGAACCTCTCCTATGACGTAATCCACTCCTTCACTGTCCATCCACATGTTCCAGAAGCTCATATCTTCACTGGCAGAGCTATAGATATTGGCTTTAAAATGAAATACAAGCAAGATATAAACATTTTAGAACCAACTCTCAAGGCTCTCTTTTCTGTGGCATACTCCTTTAAACTGTTTGCATAAAGCTAATTCTTCTTCACAGCCTCTTGGAAACATCAAAGAAAAAGCATTCCTGGTGAACTGCATAATAATGTGCTCAACAGTGGTTAGATACAGTGTAGTGTAGCTGAAAGCTAAGCTCCACTGCAGTGTGTTAGTAGAGTACAAACCCCCCTGCAGCATTACTATGCACATCCTCTGCGAAGCTACTTGGATCTATCCTCTGCTGCCTCCTGCCCTCCGACTGCCCGCTCGGTCTCGTGTTGACTCAGGATTAACACATAAATGACCGTCTAAATGAGCTGTAATAGTGGAATAATCTCTGTGACCTATTAGAGTAACACAGCAATAAGACAAACACGCACCGGAAATGCTCAAACACACACACAGTAATACACACAGTCACACACACACAGAGCACGCTTTAATTGATTTGCCGGGGTTATTTGCTTTGTTGCACGCTTGTTTAAAAGGAGAGGATGTTTTTGTGTGCATGCGATGATGCTAATGGGCCGCTGAGTTCCTGTGTGTCAGTGAATGTTCCGATAATTGTGTAATGATGTGTGTTTGCCTATATTACACAGAGAGAAGCGAAAAAAAGAAAAATGCTAAAGACTAAACTGCGAGCAATAAAAGTGTCACACAGTAACACTAATGGCTTTAGTCAATAGCATGTTTTAGGAGATTATGTTGATCGCATTCAGGGCTTAAGCCGTCTATAACATAAAGCTATTGCTTTGAAGATTAGCAGGGCAGAACAACTGTAAGTCATAAATAATAATGTAATAGAGTGTAGCTGCAGAAGACAAGCAAGACAAACAAGCAAGACAGAGTTTTGAATAGGAATACAGAGGAAAGTTGCAGCTGTTGTAGTGCATCTGTGGAGACAAAAGAATCAACAGCTTAGTGTGTTTACAGTGCAGCAAAGACATTTTTTTTATTCTGGAGGTCTGAAAGGAACACAAAGTGTTACTGCCTACTGAGAGCCACCTAAGACTGTACATTTAATACTTTGCAAAATGTTTTTGTAGCAGTAAAAATGGATGATCGCAGCACTTGTCAGTGTTCAAAAGAAGTCCCAGACAGACACAAGATGTTTGATGGGGAAAGAAAGACTCCAGTTGTGAGAGGAGCAAACCGAACTGCACTTCTTGTTCTTAGTAGTTTAAAAGGCAGTTTGATTTGGTGTTTAAAGGAGGGAATAAGCATAATGGCTGCAGCTGAATAGTCAAAAAAATCTTTTGTCGTTTCCTAAACACTTCTTTGACCTTAATGGAAACCTCATGGGGTCAAGGAAAGTTGTGAAGGAGAATTCATGAAAGACAACAGCTATGATGCTAAGAAAATGTCACTGCACTTAGAGTAGGCTACGTATTTATGTGACAGTTAGATGTTATTGACATGGATCTACCATAATTGAGCTACTGTACAACGCCTCAAACTGTTTTCAATGTTTTCAAACTGTATGGTTTGACTAAAATGAATGACAGCAATATAGTCCACGATGAGCAGCGCTAAAATCAACCTGCGTAGTTGTCCCTCCATTGTGACATTAGAAAGTGTCACATTTATCTTGCAAGTGTGCTCTTCTTCAACGTTTGCTTTACTTCCTGGATTTTTCCCACATGGAAATTCTGACCAATCGAGAGCCGCTTTCTCATGCAGGCATTTGATCTGGTCCGCTTGTAAATGCTGCCGTGAGAACATGAACCAACTCTAGGCAATTATACAACTTTGGAACAAAATTAGTCCCTGATTCACATCCAAGGCAAGACAACTCTAGGTCTGAACGCACCCTCAGATACTTTACCCCATGTGTTCCTACCATGTAGTTTTATGCAGGTTATATATGTGGACAACCCAACTTCATCACCAAGGCGTGAATTTAAATAACAAAAATGAAAATAGGCTACCAGTCACAAAACTGAAACAGAATTGTTGTTTACAATGATTGTCACATCGCTCATATTTATCAACATGAATCCCAAGTAGCATGTGAAAAAATCACTTAATTTACTCAAGATAGGCATATTGTTTGTTTCGTGAAAAGCTGCATACTGCGTCGCTTTAAAGGTCCTCTTCCGTGGAGTCCACCATGATGCTTTCCAGTAGCCCAGAAGGGACAAACGAAACATTGGCTATAGATGCTGCAAATCCTACATTGGCCACTGTGATTCTATTATGTGCTTTGTACACAGGAGAAATTTCAGTTGGTTGCAATCAGCAACCTTATCACTAGATGCCACAAAATCTACACACACTAGGTGTACCCTATGCTATAGGAGATAAGACAGGAATGGTTGAAGCACCTTAGAGAATTCAACCAGCTCTTGTCATGGCTGCCACTTTGATACTTCCGGGTAATTACTCGACCGCAGCCAATGTGACTGTGTGTCCATGTTTTTTGAGGGTGGGGTGGGGGGAGCTAGTGGAGAGCTGAATCGTCCACCATTAACTGTAAAGCTAATCAGCCATCACAAAGCAGATTATGTCAAGAGGCACTCAGCTGGACCCACTGGCACGGCTTCAGACCCTGTTTATGTTGTCCTGATAATGAGGAAGATTTAATCAGCCGCTGTGCAAACTCCAAATTTCTTTTCTTATTTCCCTTGCGCTCTACCTTTCTCAGATTTCACTCAACACACACCACAAGTTCACACACATTTCTTTTCCCTGACAAATCCCAAGGAGTCAATGAACTGTTTGTCTTATCAACACAAAGTCAGGAGGAACGTACAGTTTGATCTGTCATATAAACCTCATCTTCATTGAGAGAGTCTTTTTCGATGGTGTTAACGTAGTCGATGCAGTGAGCAGGAAACTGTGAGTCAGGTCAATTTGTTACTCGCCTGATGTTGTGAGACTGGGGACTCAGTTTCTCTGTTTTTCATGGCCTGAGGTATGATACCATGTCAGAAATAGCAACTACAATCCCTCCTCCGGCTGACACATGGTGTAGTCCAGGGGAAAAATGCTACTCTACATGTCTCACACACACACACACACACCTGCAGGCCTCTCCTGAAAACAAATAGCCCAGGGGCAAATTTTTCAGCGTTTTAGTCATGCACAACTGTGGTTGAAATCTGTTTCTAAAGGCATCATTTAAAACTGTCTGTCTGGGGAATGCATTTATGCAAAGTAATGGGTTTACCTTTAGGATGCTGTCAGTTTATGCTCATTAATTAAGACACTAGTCATATGCAAAGTCAAACGATCATGTTCCTCAGATGTTAATCACCATGGCGACTGAAAATGAGTACAAGCCACAAATCTGCAGCTGCTCAGAGAACTATCTTCAAAAATAATGACTCCATTAATTACAGAGTGATGTTGTTGTGCGACGGTGCTCTCTTTACACCGCGCTAATTGAATGTACCAATAATGGATTTACAGCTAAGTCAGAATGCGGCTCCTGCTCTCCAAGCTGTCTGTCTTTGGCCCTGTCGTGTTCAACTAAATCAAGTCAAATCGAGTGTGAGATGCTGTTTTTGGTTAGACGGCGATGAGAGATGAGAGAGAGGGGAAGAGAGCGGGGAACAAAGATAGAGGCGAGTTAAGTCAAACTAATGATGGAGCATAAAACAGGCCATCTATGTTTGATGAATGTTAGCTTAGAGATGGGAAAGTGAGATGAAACAAAGATGAAAAGGAGGGAGTCTGAAGAACGCAGTTACACAGAGAGAATGGCATGATTAAGCAGCTAAGATAACCACATAGACACACAAGAGCAGAGAGTTCAGAAAAACAAGACAGTTGTGTCTTTGCTTGCTTGTGGATTCCCCACAACATTTCATGTTTGTTACTATTCATTAAACATGTAAACATCCGCTTTTTATTCAACTTGCACTTTCTTTTCCACTATTTTCTGACAATTTAAAGACTTTCTTACTTGTTTATTCGCTTATTTGGCTAATAGTCAACAGATCAATTGACCCTTTACTAAGCCCCGCCCCTTTGTCATGGTCCGACAAGCTGTCACAGTAAGCATGGAGCCCACACTGTAACTAACTGCACTCCCTGATGAAATATTATCATATTTTTGGAAGAATGAAACAGTGATTCCAGAGAGAAGCAGACAGAGGGGTCTACAGTCTGTGTTTGAAGGATATATCCAGGATGTCAAACTGACTCAGCAGCAACAACAGGTTAAAAAGACAAAGATAGTTAGAAGCTAAAGCCGAACTATAGGCTACAGATCACAGTGTAAAAGTGAACCACCACATCACTGCTGATCGCCACACAAGACAATGAATATTTGGGAAACTTTGCTGATTTTGAACCAGCTGTGTGGCATCACAGTGTGTGCAGGGATCCTCAGGGGAAGTCGAACAACGTACATCTGCACAGACTGTGATGACACACAGGTGGTTGAATATCAGCAAAGTTTCCCTGCTTCCCTTCACTGGTTCCTGTACAGCAGGGTCGCTCTTTGTTTCACTGTTATAATCATTAAAAAGCAAAAGCAGCATGTGTATACATTCAGTAGGCTATATCTTCAGTAGCTAGCGACCTTACCCTACACTTTTCAGGGTTTAAATTTAGTTTTGGAACAGGGAAGAAATGTATATCTTTTCCCAACCTCTCCAGGTAACGAGTATCATTAATACACGACGTGCCCCAGGCACAACATTTAGCTCCAAATCCACAAAACCAGCCTGAAAATGAAGGAAATCTGAAACAACTGCAGTAGAGTCAATGTGTGTTTCAGAGGGAGGGGGCAGCTATGGAGAAGGCTCTGTCACCCCAGGTCTCTTATTTGGTCCTCAGTGATGGAGTCAGGAGGTTGGCATCGGAGGAGCGGAGACTGCGGGAAGGAGTGTGGCGGTGGAGGAGGTCAGTGAGGTAGGAGGGGGCCTGGTTATGGAGGGCTTTGTAAGTGAGGAGTAGGACTATGAATTGGGTGCGTTGTGGAACAGGGAGCCAGTGGTCGCTGTGAAGGACAGGGGTGATGTGATCACGGGAGCGGGAATGGGTGGGCAGATTCAGTTATTGCTCAGGTGTGTTGACGGTAGAATATATGCAGATATTAGGAGCTGAACACATTGAAATTAATAGTTGGTGGCATAATTTTCCAGTTCAGGGTGCTATTAAACCACTGCAGAAAAAGAATACACCAAAAAGGTAAAGTAATAGCACCAGTCAAATTATAAATGTTAAACAACCATGTAGAAAATGTGCAGTTGGCTGTGTAATACCTCCTGTCTGCCGATATAAGACTTGCTTCTAATGCTAAATTTAAAAGTTTAATTTTGTGCTGATGCTGCTCTCCGTTTTGAATCCACCATCTGCAATCTGAAGTCTGTAATCTCCCTCAGTAACTATTACACGGCTCGTTCAGCGGCGCATTTCGCCTGGTGTGAAGGTGTGCTAGATGCCGTCTTCACAGTCATTAGTGCTTCAGTACAGGCGCTAATGGAGTGGCTAGCCTGCTGAGTCTCTGCAGGCCTGGTTAAAAGCTTCTACAGTTTTTAATGTCCTCCAACTTTTGTATTTCATTCTCACCTCTCTCTCTCTCTCTTTCCGTCCTTCTTCTGTGGCGAGCTTATCATCTTCTCTCTCATCCTCTCAGCAATTTAACTTTCAGCCTCCTCCATCTCTTTGTTTTCCCCTACTGTCCGTCAGCTTATGGTGGGATTGATCGCCGAGGGTGTGCGAGATGCAGTGCAAGCTGTCTGCTGTCTCCACACACTCACACAGAGATGAATGTTAATCAATGCGATGCGCAGTGGAGGAAACACATCAAAACCTACCGTGTCATCCTCATTCAGGATGTGTATTATCTTTTTTCAATACGCACGTGAGCACGCACAGTGAGTCTACAGCTGCTGCTACTACCAGACAGCAGCAACAGTGCAGTGCCACGCCTTCTCACTGCTGAATGCTTTGAATGAGTTTGCAGCTTTCATCACACACCTGAGGTTAATATCATGTCATCTACTTTCAGGGAGTGTCATCATTTTAATCAAAAATGCATTATTGTTGCTCAGGCAGGGAACATTTTGAAGCCTCTCCATGTTGATGGATTACAGGACACTCTAGCGTAAGAGATTTCAATTTGCAGGCTTTGTCAGTGCACAAGAAACAAAAGCATTTAGCAGTCCGACACTGTTTTCCGAATGTCTTCAATGTCCGACTTGGAAGTGCTGAAAAGATCAGTCAGATAATGAATGATTATATACACTAAGTAAATAGCTGACTAAAAATGGCTAACTTAGCAACATTGAGCCTGGTCATACCTGGTATTAACATGCATAACATGCTTAACATGGGTGATCTGACAACATGTTGAGAGTGCTAACTACAAGTGTAAACAGCCACCAAAATGCATTGTGATCCAATTGCTCTAACCACTTGCCAAGGTGTTGTGGGGTACATTAGATCACATATCTTTTTTGATAGAAATGCTAATGCTGTCCCGATGCATCCCCGACAAGGAATACGTCATCAGCACAGGATGAAGTGGTTGCTTTGGCGACGCTTCCCCAATGCTTTGTAAATTAATTATTTTATGTCAAGTTGGACGAAGCATTGCGTGACCATCCATTGTTTTGCGCTATGAAAGGAGACGTTTTTAAAGATTATTTTTGTGGGCTTTTTGCCTAAACGATACCAGACACCCTGAACATGACTAGCAAGCATGCTGTTGAGAGTGTGAGTGTCAGTGCGTAAGGCCCATTGACTCTCCAGTGCAGGTGTCATAGGCAGAGACGAAATCTGAACACGTGGTCAGCTGGAGAGGCATTATAGACACAGGTGTGAATGGCGGTGTGTCTCGGCTGTTGGATTGTGTTCAGATCACCTAAAAGCATGCTAATACCAGGTGTAAACAGGCTCATTAACGCTACAAACAATGCAACACTTTATGTTGGAGCTGTTTTTACTCCAGTACTCTCGCCATTTAATGCTCTTATATCCCTGAAATTCTCAAATATAACACGACCCTAGCTTTTTCAGTTGTAATCTCCAGGGGTGTATTCTGGCCAATACGGTAATAGATGAGAGTTTTCAGTGTGGTCCTTGCTTGCAGCTGTTTTACACGTGTGCAAGTTGATTTTATAGGGTATTAAAACAAGTGGCAACAAATGGAGCTTAGTCGCTAGGTTATCAATCTAAAAATTTACAGTATGCCTTTAGGGCAGAATTCGCAATTTGTAGTTTATTGCCTGAAACATACAAACCCCTTATATGGTCCTTTAAATCTGAGAAAGGCAATTTAATAATCTCTGAATCGCCATGCTCCATTTTTTGTTTTCTTTGTCTCTCTTTCTCTCTGTCATCATCTGTCTGGCTCGTTTTTGCATCTGTCTACCCTGCCTCTTCCTCTTTTCTTCTTCTTCGGGGGTTTGATCCATTATAGATCAGGAATAAAGTGGTAATTCCCCAGTCCCAGTACAAGTCCAAGTCTCACCTGCTCTTCTCTAAGTATCAGCCTGAAGAAGATCAATCTCCATAAGTCAGTCAAACAGCCCTCCAAGGTACCTTTCCGCCGAGCAGCTCCACCAAAGACACTTGAAGCTCGGAGACATTTCAGTCCGCCGTCTCTGTCGCATTTAGCAGCTCTCATTTGTCTGAATCCGTCTTCCCTCGCAGGCGAAGACAATATTTTCACTCAGTGTGAATTTATTGAAGAAGCACGATTTTTGATTTGATCTTTAATCAAAGCGAAGGTGACAGCATGAATGTCATCACACAGCGGGAACAAAAGAGGCCCTGACTGCTGCAGTATGGCTCGGGTCATTAATGGATGCTAATATAATCTAAAAGTAGAGGACACAAAGTGAAACCACAGAGAAATGAGTCGGAGTCGTGTTTGATGCAGACACCTTTCAGCTTCATTACCCGGTGCTATTACAAGTCGTGCCGGTGTGGATCAGTGCTCATGTCTCTGGGCCATCATTAATATCACACGGGTTTTACAAAGGTATTAAGAGATTACTGTGGCAGAATAGATCACATTTTACAAGTGCTTGCGGAAAATTGATTGATTTTTTTCTGCTTTCATTTATCCTTTCACACTCCTCCTCCAATCATTGTCTTTAGAATAGATTACACGCAGACCCACATCGTATTACTGGGGCAAATCACCTTTTTGAGAAGGGGATGGGCCGGGTTCTGAAAGTCAGAAAAGTTTACAATAAACAAAAGAGCAATGACTGGAGCAACAGGACTGATCCGAAATATTAAAAATGCAGGAAGCACCACCAAAATAATGAGCTGAGAGATGCTTTAATGCTCCGTTGAGCTGAGGGGAACTGAAGAGTTGGATAACAACTCTCTGTGGATTCATTATAGCTGATTTAACTATTGTTTTTATGTCTAAATAAGGGGTTATGATAATAGGGTGAACTCTGGATTACTTGATTAAATGACTACCAATGTTTCTTGCATTGTTGTACTGAACAGTATTATTCAGATGTTTAAAGTGAAGACCGAAAAATCCAAACTGAGGCTGCAAAAGCAAAGTCTTAATCTGGTTGTCATGGCTCTTTCATCAGATTCGTTGTATCTGGCAGAGTATTTAAAACATTTGCAAATAGAGTGCTACACATTTTTGACCCAGATATGACCCAGAGAGAAATGTAATGATCGTTAGTCCACAGCGACGCAGAGATTGCTGTAGGAAAGCATTTTAATGAGGGTTGTCAAGGTATTACAGGTGTCAAACAGGCCGCTTATGATGCAGACAGATACTGATGTGCACTGCCAGATTCATTTTACTTATAATGTGAGAGACCGTAAGACCTAATGGGCCGCTCTAGAGTTGGATGTAATGCAGCATAGAGGACAGGACATGACATCAAGCAAATACGGCATTGAAGCTAATGCGGCGTCGCTTCATCACATCAGAAGGACAGGATGAGTCACGAGACAGCTGGGGGTCAGCAGACCGGAAGGAGACAGAAGAGGGGAACTATTCCAATGCTCACAACTTTGGAGGATTAATAGCATTAGATGTATTGTGTCCTATATGTACAGATGCAGCCACCTAAATGTCTCCTCCCAACTGAAGGCTTCTGGGCTGCTTCCCTGCAAGTTATCAGTCAACGCCCAGCCAGTTGAGGTATATAAACATAACGATGCACTCTCATTCAGACTGTTTGCCAAAAGACGAATCATGCATTATGTTTTTATATGATATTTTCTGTATTTATTAGGGGTGTAAGGGCACACAGAAGTCTTGGTATGATTGATACCTCAGTTTAGGAGTTCCAGCTCACAGTGAGTTCGGAACAGCAAGAAAAAAAAACCAAGTGCATAAGTATTTATTTTGAACAGACGATAGTGCAAGTGGTATTTTGTCTGTGCACAGTCCTCTTGCTGGCAACTGATGTAACATTTTGCCCACTGGCAACTTTGGTAAACCGTACACTTCTGTATGACACTGTACAGACATTGAACAAATACTTTCCCAAACAGCAACTGGTAATAATAGGCTACAAAACTGAAAAGCATCACTTATGTTATGAAACTGAAACTACCAAAATACATATAAAAAACACTGTAAATCTTAAGCATTAGGCGGAGTATTACAATTAGTCCTACCTTGGCTGTACACTTAAATCAGTCAACCAGTTGTCCTTACAGTAATGTGCACATGCAGGTGATGCCAGTGAATGTGTGTTAGCCTGTTGGAGGTGTATCTATACATAGTAAGGGTGCAGCAACTCTCTTTCTGTTGCTGTTGTAGCTGACCAAGAATCTGCAAGTGAGTCTTTACTTGCACTACTGCTAACCCCGGCATAACTTCGGCGTAACCCCGGTGTAGGGCTAAAAGTTTCCAGACAGAACTTGCACTTGTGAACTTGTGTTTCCTCGAACTATGATGGTTTGGTACAAATATGCAAACTGTTAGAGCCTTAGTATTTATCTCAGTGAAATTTAAAAGAGACTTTCATTTCAGACTTTCTTTGGGTTTGAAAGGGAAGAAGAAAAAGTACAAAGAAGCAACAGGAAAGAGGAAGAGAAGTGAAAGGGACCGCAAAACTGTTTTTCACACATTTGAGGGATTTTTTGGGGGGTAAGAAAGCGCTTTTCACGCACTGTTTTACCCTGAGGGCTCGACTGTGTATCCGTGGCAACATGCCAACACACAGCAGAACGATGCCATCATCACCCTGCTGCCTACTTGATGCAACTTAGTGCTGGGTGAAAATGTGCAACATGCTTTGGAAAAACACATCAATCAACACCTGTTGTGATTGTCTCCTTCTTTTTCCTCTCTTTGCTCCTTTCTTCCTCTTCTATCAAAGTTACAACGTGCAACTCTGTCCGTGTTGGAAATATTGTCTTCCCTCTGTGTCTAAGCCAAGGTTTGGATTCCACTGACCTCACAATGTCTGTGTGTTTTTAATGACCGCTTTTCACAGTAGCTAATTGAGCCCTGCAGTCTGTGGGCAAATCTGCAGACCAAAATAACATCAAGATCAGGACTGACAGGAGGAAAAAAAAGCAGTAAAAAAACCCACTCATGCTTTCACACATAGACTTTTATTTGGTGATCCTGAGCAGCCATTTCCTTTTCTTCATTGTTTGATCTGTAGAAAGAATTCTCATTGTGTTGAATTATTTATACTTCTCAAACTTTTATTCTATATGCTGACATATATTCTATATACTGTTCTGTACATGCCATCTAAATCCAGAGAGAATTTCCCAAGTAAACACCTGAACTCCACCTCAGGGCAGTGAAGAACAGAGCTGTGACCTGTCAAGGTGGCACACAAAGTCCCATATGGACTCTTGTCAGTTTGAAAGTCCCAGTGTCCCCTGTGCTGCTTCCCCCTGGGATTACCTTGGATTCATCGGACGTGCTAAAGCTTCCTGGAAACTGTCAGAGTCCAGAATTGTTGACAACTATCTCCAGGCGTTGCACAGAAATACACAGTGCCCTCACCTGTCTTCCATCTAAAATTCAATTTCCAATCATAATTATTCAGATACTCTGTCAATAATGTGTTTGGCTAATTGTCATGATACAAACACTTATAAGCATGAGTGAATATTTTCTCCTCCAATTGCTTTCATTCATCCCATGATGCTTCAGTTTAGCATACGAAAACAGCTCTCCCCTTCCTGACAACAGCTTCCCTGTTTGCACAAATAGTTGAAAATATCTGGAAGAAAATGAGTCCCATGTGGGATTATTTTGAGTTAAATGGTGTGAATTCAGATGAGGCTGCTGGTGCATTTCATTTTGTCAGCCTGAAAACTAGAAGTGGAGATTATGTTGGTAGTGAAAATTTGTTTTTTATGTTTCCAAGGAGCACATCTGTTGGGTCAGATTTCTTAAGAAATGTTCTCTGCTGTCTTTGCTTTGCTGGGTTTTGTCTGCACAGCACGTCCTAATAACATCCATGCACCCATATCAAATATGAAGCACGTTTGAGGCTGTCCACAACTTAACTTGCAAAGTCAAAACATGAATCACAGAGCTTATGAACAAGCCTCTCAATCTCAACACTGGGCTGAAGCAGCAGACACAGGTGTCTACAATTGATATATTAAACTAGCATTCACGGATGGCTTAATCAATTATAACACCTCTGTTCTATGCAGGGGCGTCGGGATATACCGGTACTGACAGTAACCGTGATGATTGATATTAAGCTAATAACTATCCTTGAGCAAGATACTGAACCCCAAATTACTCCCAATGGCTGTTCCATCGGTGTGTGAGTGTGTTAAGAACTGAGAAGCAGGTGGCACCTTGTATGGTAGCCTCGGCCACCAGTATATGAATGTGTGTGTGAATGGGTGAATGTGACAGGTAGTGTTAAAGGTGCTTTGAGTGATTGGATGACTACAGATGACTAGAAAGACGCTATTTAAGTGCAGTCCAATTACCATTTAACCCGAACCTGAAGTGGGACCAAGTGCAGCCCAACCAAAATGTCCTCACTTTCCAAAAATGTCCTCACTGTCTAGCATTCTACAACTACACACACATCTGAAGTGAGGCTAGCTACTGCTGCTGTGTGTGGCTGTTCCTGCTGTGCAGAATCATGCCAGAGGAGATGACAGACGAGAGCAAGACACTCTACCGTCATGCAAAAAAAAGTTAGCTCACCTGTGCAGGAGTTTGTTGGATTCGGTAAAAAAGTCAACGGGAAGTGCAGATGGGCACTATCACCCACCTTCTCCTTCGTCATTCTGCAGATTTCGCCCTTATAGAGAGAATAATTTGTGGTTAGTTTGCTAGCCATGGCTAGAAAACTGTAAGCATTGCATCTACTTTGCATTTTACGTATGAAGCAATGCCTCAAGCATTTGTCCTTGTCAAATAAACAAGTAAATCAATAAGATTGAATAGTCCTAAAATGGAAAATGTTAGATAATGTTAAGCTAATATATCATGGCATTGGACTTGACAGTGTTAGCTCTCACCTGGTTATTTTTTTAGGTAGCGTCGAGATAGAGCCTGGTTGGCTAATGCTGTTTGAGTCAAAGGAGAAGAATAGAACAGAATAAAAATAAAGATGAATTTCCTCCATATATTCGACAGATATTGAGAAAATACTGATATCATGAATTCTTTTGGCCACGATAATCGCGCTTGTTGCGCTTGTTGGTAGGGCAAAATGTGGCGGCGGTTGCAGGGGAATTAGTGCTACAAGCTAAAATACAGTCTGCCCAGTAGTCTGCTTCATGCTCAACCCGCCTCCGAGATCCCCCTCCCAAGTTGCCTGAACTGGGATCAACACTGCGCTCATGTTAGGAATCCAGCGAGTGAAACAAATAAGAAGTAAACCCTTTAAAGTTTGAGAACACTGTGAGGGAATTCTCCAAAGGGCCAGCCAGAGGAGTACAGGAGCTCAGGAGCTTACTGTTCAACAGAATGTCCTGAGGGATCTATGATAGCTGAAGCCTTGGGGATGAGGTGTACACTGTACATATTGTTTTGACAGTTTTTCTTTGCTTAACTGAGAACGTTAAAAAAAGACTATGTAAGTTTGCACATGTTGAAGTGACAGATGGGAGGAGGAAGTGGCTGAGGCAAAAAGAGAAAGTCTTCAGAGAGCAGAAGTAGATAAAGTGGTTGTTAGAATGACTAATTTCCCTTATGAAATCCATCCTGTAAGACCTCCTGGAATAGAGACTTTATTGCATGGTGCGTTATCATTACACTCTCACTATAGATAGCCCTGGAATCCCTTATAGACCTCGCTAGCCTAGTTTCATGAGATTGGAGATTTGATCGGATTCTGCCAGTCCCCCTATGGTTTCACCTCTGACCTGCTTGTTTATACCAGCATAGGACATGTCTGACTTTCTCACTGGATTACTGCTCTGTAGTTTTTGTTGGTCTGAATGTGACCTTGAAGTGTAGCTGTGTTTTTTTGGCCCCAAGCTGAGGTAAACCTGCATTATATATTAGCTCAGGGATGCTAAAGTGCGAAGAAAAAGAAAAACACCATGGTTTGTGGATTTACCCTTCTGCAGTTTTCGCTGTTAATCCTGACCACGTTCCCTGTTCTGCCCAGGCTTTGTCCTTGAGTGTAGCGCAGTGTTTGTGTGTTTAAGTAGGTGTGTTTTTGTCTGCGTTGGAATCCAGAAGGACAGTTATACAAGCACTCCCCCAGCGGGGCCAGAGCAGTTCTGTCTCTAGCCCCGGTTATTCTCTCCTCTTCCCAGCACTTAGCGATCAATTCCTCCATGCAGCCGGACTCCCTGCCTTCTCTACCTCATCCCAAAAGACTGACTCACAGAAGGAGGAGGTGGGGGCAGACGAAATTAGACAGCAGAGGCAGTGAAACAAAGAGAGATACATGTAAACAAAGAGCGAGAAAAGACTCAGAAAAATGACAACACAGTCAATGCAATTAAATATCACTGGGATGATTTCAAAAACTGAAAGATAAACATCTTTTTTTTTTAATAGAAAAGACAGTTTGATCAAAAGCTATTGTTGAATCACAATGGTTGTCATCTTCTGCCGCTACCTTCTGTTGCTCAGTATGTATTGTTTAAACTAAATTCTAATTAGGTTGAGAAACAAAAAAGTGCCGATGAAAGTTGAGGTGAATGGTATTATGTTGAAGACTTTAATGACTTTGCGACTTTCCTTTCTAGTTTGAGTTCATCTCCTCAACTTTTCTGATTGAAATTTTGTAATGTGGAGAAGCGTCTATACTTCTGAAGAGGGAATTGTGTTGTTTCAATAGCCTATCAATCACAAAAATACAGCAAGATAGGACACACACGTATTGAGCTAAAAAACAAAATGAAATGCACACAACATAGATCAATTTCAGTTGAGAAGGATTTGGAAATGAGTCAGGTTTTGTACTGTAGTTTTTGGATATTCAATATTTGTTCAGACAAAACAATCTCATTGAAAACCATGGGCTATGGGAAACTGTGAGGGACAATTTTTCACTACCTTTTGAAATATGCCTTGTAAGGCAAGTGAACATTGGAGCATTCACAGAGACTGCCGTTATTCCACACCAAGCCCTCCTATCAGCAGCATCCCTCCGTCTTCACACACATACACATCTTGCCCCTGACACACACACGTTCTCTCCATCCGTCCTCCCACACCTTAATGAGGAAGCTCATTATAGACAAACAAGCCACCGCCGCTCCTCTGAATAAGCAACTAGGACAGCTCTGCTGTTCGGCTGAGCGTGGAGCCGCTGGCTGAATATTTTATTGATTCTGCGAGTCCAGCTGTTGATCTGTCTTGTGTACCCGTGTCATTAATATAGTGTGTGTAGAACAAAGCCCCGTGTCCTAAGAGTTCATCAGGTTGCAGTAATTGTTAAGTGGCTGCTTTAACGTGCTGCTTGCGTGTCTGCATTTAAAGTTTATGATCTGCCAATATGTCGGGGTCAGGGTGTGCGCTGGTGCTCTCTCTACCCTTGCACTGCAGATTAGCTGTGTGCATCAGCACTAGATGCATATTTATGCTCAAGTTGCGTACACGAACACAGAGGGAGCCCTCTGTCTCCTCTCTGTGTTCATGTTTTTTGTACTCATGCACGTTTTCTGAAAGCTTACAAATTAGGATGAAACAGAGCAGTACCACTGGAAATCATGAGGGCAGTGTGGCTTAGTTTAAGCAAGACACACCCGCAGGACGTGGTGAAGATTTTAAAAATGGCAGAACAGAAGAATTCAGTGATGCAGTCTAACGAATTCTGTCCACGTGTTGCAGTGTATTTAATGGTCTCACAGACCGTCACTGTCAGCAACGCTGCCTCTGTTGAAAGGTGCTTTATCACAACCTCCTCCACCGTATATTATTAGAGATTTGTCAGAACTTAATATTTCTGAGAAGCAGTTATATATGTACATAGATGAAAGATGAAAAATCTGGTGTTCATTCTGCATGTTATTGACAGGTTAACCTCTGATATCTGCCACCACTTCCCTCGCCAGTAAGTACCTGTGGACACTGAGCCATCATTAACAAAATTTGTTTGTTTTTCCTGCTACAATAAGTTAGAATATCTGCCGTGAAACAAATCTTCTCATTAAACACCCTGCACAGGTGCTTTCAGTTCCTCAGGCTGATTAGTTCATTTAGTTTTGGGGGACCTGTGCTTGGAATTAAATGATGTCACAAACTAATGGACCAATAAGAATGACAGCACAGTGATGGTGCTTTCACACTTGCCCTGTTTGGTTCAGTTCAATCGAACTCAAGTACATTTGCCACCTACAGTAAGTGCGGTTTATTTGGGCAGGTGTGAACACAGCAATCACACTCGGGGGCTCACCAAAGCAACCAGACCAAGAGCTTCTCGAAGAGGAACTCATTTGTGGTGAGAACGTGTTTTAGTAGCAGCCTGTCAGCGTCCACATACACTACAGAATCATGAGGAACAGTTGTTTCCAGAGGGTTCAGTGATGCCATAGAGGTCAGTGCCCATATGTACTTTTCCCTCTCCAACTCTCTTTAAGTCATATGACCCATCCCCGGGTCCTTGCTCCTCAGCAGAGTTCATATTAACTTCACATATTGTTGATCCCATGTGACATTCGATGTACAGTGTGACACATTATATATGCACATGGTTTCAGTCTGTCAGTGGGAGTTAATATGGATACAGAAAATGCCTTACAGAACATGTGCTACACACAGGTCAAAAGGTTTATACAGCACTTTTTACTCATTAATCTTTAAACTCTAACTGTTTTCTTTCCCTTATTATTTCATCTCCTACCACAGGTTTCCAATCAATCGATATGCAGAGTTCTTTGTGGAGAAATGGTGCTTTGTTGCTTAAAAATTCCATTGACTCATCATAGATTTTTTGCTGTAATTATTTCAAAGTGGATGCTATTTGGGAAACTTTCTATCAACAGTACCCTGAGCCAAAAGGCTTTTAAAGACATACAGTTGTTAAAAAAAATGCAAGAACCTTGGGGTGCAGAAAGCAGCAAGAGAATGAGTACAGTGAATACAGTGTACTAAGTCTAACTCTCATTCGATAAGCAACAGTTATTCCTATTTTCCTTTGGGGACCATGAACATAAGCATATGAATGGGCAATGACGTGGAAGTAATTACCTAAGCATAAATTTATACTCCTGCAGTCATGCTTGTGAGCCGTTTATACACGAGCTTCTCGGGCTAAGGTGTGCTGAAGCCGAGGTCTTGCTAGCTAATGAAGTTTCCTCCTCTAATATAATTAATTACAGCACTTATCTGACCAGACAAAACCCAGCCCGATGGATTATATTAGGATGCAACATCTTGGCCCTGTATAGCCGACTGGGAAATGGATCATGATTATCTAGTGGTTAGAACAACAGAGACACACACAGGCCCATCGCCTCATATCAGATCAATTAGCGGCGAGGCTCTCTCCCCTTTAATACTCCATATCGTGATGGCAGCACCATCCAGACTGCAAGTGTGGTTTGCCTTTATTTAGACTTTGGATTAAAGGAAATGTGACTCCTTTGAACTAGCTACATGTTAAGTCAGAAAATCAATTCTGTGTTTGAATCCTAGGGTCTCGGACCCGTACTGTCCTCTTTTATTTGATACAAAGTCAACATGAGGACATGAATAGACATGAACAAATGTGGATTTGCTTTAGAAAAGGGCAAAAGGGACTGAACACCAGTCATCTGAGTTTAAAAAGTGTTTTAACTTGAGCCTCTAACTTCATTTGCAGCACCAAGAAGACAACAGAAAAACCTAAAGAAGTGGTGTCCATGCTAAGTTTGAAGAGCAGTTAAATCAAAGTCTGGACCCGCATCTGTACAGGTGTTGCATTACCTGTTCCTGTAGTCTGAGTGACAGTGGCGCCCCTTGATACAATAGCTGCCCCTCTCCACTGGGCCCTCGAGTTGAAATATTTGAGGTGTAACATTACTATCTTTAAGAGGCTGTTGTGTACATTTTTAAGCTAGCACAAAGGTCGTGGTATCTTGTGAGACTAGACAACCTAGGGCATGGTATGGTATCATCGTATCAACCATGTTGGCATAGCTTGTTGGCAAGGGAGCTAAATAACACTCCAAATTTAGGCAAAATTTTGGCAAGGGAACTGGCTTGGCCATTTTCAAAGGGTTCCCTTCAACTCTCACTTTAAGATATCTGAATGAAAATGGGTTCTGTGGGTTCCCATGAGTCTTCCCTTAACATGAATAGCCTTATTCCCAGTAAATTTGTTTCATCCTATCAATGTACTCCTTCAAATTAAAGCTATGTGTCTTTTTAAGAAAAAGGAAACAAGCCTATTGGAGGCACTGTAAATCACCTAACATGTATATACAGATACACAACACATTAAAGCAGGATTGATGTGGAACTGAGAATGTTAATTGTGCTTGAGTTTCGTCCGCAATTGTTGGACGTCTAAACATAAATACACCCTCATGTTGTGTCAATTTTGTTTGCACACAGAGTCCAAAACTTTAATTGACATTTCAGAACAGGTTAGAATTTCTACATTTTTCGCATCCATCTGAAGCCTCTAGAGACGTTAGGCCACAAATCACTGAAGAAACTGTGGCGGTGGGTCACAGCCTCAACAAGACAGGGGAACGGTGTGCACAGAATCATCTCATAACTGAGATAGCTCACTTTCAGCGGGTCAAATAGTAATATTCAGGTGGATGATGATGACGAGAAGGAGGACATCTTTCAGAGTGTGGAGACAGAGAGGGAGGGCAGCTCCGCCCCTTCATGCAGTTGCGGTGCCAAATGCCAGACAGGGAGGGAGTGGTGACAGCCAGATAGGTAACTCCAGTGGAGAGAGGCAAAGGAGGAAACATATATTTTAATTTTGCCACATATTGCGAATTTTACGATGGATAGAGCAATAAAACGCATGGGAATTAGTGTGTAAGGTTTCTGTGTGTAAACTTTTTTTTTTTTTCAGATGACGGATTTAAATATTGCATCAGAAAAAAGCGGACTCAGTGTGCAAAGGCCTTTAGTCTATGCATATCAGATCATTGGTAACATTAACTGTGCTGCCCTACAGCAAATTCGCATCTGTTCATGCCTTGTATCTTGACACTGACTGTGTATGCAGTCGCGCCACCTGTGAAATACACTTCTTCCTTAAAGCAGTTGTGGTCTTTCAGTGTTTTAGTCACATCCCAGTGCTCACACATCCCTTCACAGTTACAGTAGTTGGTTTCAGCCATGCATAGTCTCTGTAATACCCAGCAGCTCTGACATGACAGCTTATGAGCTGCAATATTTGGAGGTTTAATATTTCTAACAGTATATGACTTAGCAACCAACAGCAGCTTCTCACGGGGGCAACTACAGTCTGTCCATGAAAACGCAATACCATCCACCATCCTTCTCTCCCTCGGGGGGGAAGAGGCCCCGGCGTCTTTATCTCCCACTGGCTGACACTCTCCATATTCCGTCACTAAATTACTTCCTCTGCCTCTGTGATGGAGAAGTAAAAGAAAACGATAAGTCTGAAGGCGTGAATATGGAATTTATATACTGTATAAATGGCATTTTCTTATGGGATCCTTTCAACCCGGGCCTTCTGACAGACTGGAGAAATGACTCTTTAGAGTCCTGTGAGAGCCGATAGGAGGAGAGGGATGTGCACAGGAGAGGAATGAAAGAGAGAGCAGCATATACCTACTGTTCTCATCATCAGTAACTTTGTCATATAGCTCGCTTTAACCTCCGTGTTTTGGTTCAATAAGTACGGCATATTGACAGGGGGGTTTAAAGATCAGTCAACAAAATATTCCCAACAGCCTGTCATTCGATCAGAGCGAGGACGAGTAAAGGGAAATACGTCTGTATCATCGAGTCAGGGAGGCTAGTTTATGAGAAATATGGAGTGTGGAAATATTTGTCTCCTGTAAACATCTTTCTGCCACTGTGGAATTTCATTGAAACTCTCTCTTAGTACACTTCTCAGCAAAACACAATAAATATACAATAACACCCCAAACTACTGCCTTCAAAGTGACTATAAAGTGGAATAAACATCTCTATAAAACAGTATCAACTAAAACTGAACACTCATCAAAATAAGATTTATTGCAGAAATCTTCTAACTGGATCAGCCCACTGCTTTTAAACGTCATTACTCAAGACAAGCCATCATCACTTTAAGACACACCTTCCACAAGAAAGCCTTGTTGTAATGGAAATGCAAATCCTTGCCGTGCTGGGCTGATGGCCAAAACCAGGCCAAGCTAAAGCCTAGTTCACATCACACGATTTTCACCCTGATTTTGCGTTGCGGAGACTATCGTTATTTTTGAGTGTTCATGCCTGGTGTGTTTCTGTCAGCGGGAGTCTCGCCAACTGTGTTACAGAGCCCCAGATAATGCGGTGACATCACCAAACTTCCCAGTGTTGACATGATCCATGAACACAACATGCTCCCCATGATCCTGTGGCCGCCACCATTGTTGTTGTTGCTTGCCGGCTTGCCAGCGTTGGCAGATCTTTGGAGAGAAACAAGCAACCAGGGCTATGGGAACAAGCCCAAAAGAAGAGACTATCATGCGTTTAAATAACGTATTAGACGGATATATAGAGGGAAAGGTGATGTTTAGAGAGCAAGCCCAAATAAGCAACTCCACTGCACTAAACTGCCTTACAGCACCATACCTGGTAAATGACTTGTGCCTTTATTCTAACACATAAATAAAGACCATACACTGTTCACAATTTACAGAAACAGTTGTGCAAACTTAAATAATAGCAGGACCTTTAGGATAAATCATATCAACACAGACATTTTTACCAAATATAATATGTGCTTGAGTGGCTCTTACACCCATAAACTGAAGATGATGAAGTAATTCATCCCCAGGTGGAGGATTCAGGGTAAGAACAGATGTAAAAGTGAAAAATAAAGATGAAGTAGTCAGTCTTACATTGTTTTCTTGTTGCTGTGCGAGTTGACAGCAGTTTTTGCTCCTTGGCTTTGAATTTGCATATTCTATGTTGTTTGGTTACTTTGAGACATAATTTGTCTCTGACTTCCCTCACAAACACCACAGTGCCTGGAAAACAATGCCATTTCGGAAAGTCGAGTTGATAAACAACAGCCACAATGTCATATTTCTCTGTTAGACTCATTTTCAGACCTCTGCTCAGTGATTTTGGATTCATGGCTTGTTGCATCCTTGTGTTGTTGCAGCTCAATTTAAGCCATCCAAGCGTATGCAATGAAAAAACGGATTTCCCTTCAGTGCACACCCACAAGCACCCCTCAAAGGCACCATGGTCCCATTTGTTTGCATATCAGGTCTTCTGCCTTTTTCTGAGTTCACATGAGATGAATTGAGCTAATCAGCTTGACGTCACAACAACAAAAAACGCTGGCTAACTTCCAGTTGAAAAACTCTCTCCAGACACATCAGATTAAGTGTAATCATTTGTGTGACTTTGTTCACAGATCAACAACCCAGTTGGGTTAGTGAAATATGAGCAAAGTGTTTCAGAGTGAAGCTTTTTGTCAAACTGTGTTGTTTTATCTAGCAAGAATTATTTTGGCTGCTTCAAAGCAGTGCAGTCATGCATTTCATCAAACGCAGAGCAGAATCAAATCTTTTGTTGGGGTATTAAGTTTTAAAAACAGGCAGCTTAATGCGCTTTGAGTCTTTGTTGCCTACATGTTTTTAATTTTTCTCCTCCATGATTCATAATACCTCCTTAGCTTTGCTTGTGGCCTGCGGAGCTGAGATGATTTTGCTCTACAACGTTCTGATTAAATCTGTATTAGTCATCAGCACACACCCCCGAATCATCTTTTTTCCTCAGATATGGCTTACTTAGCTCATAGCCACAAAACATGTCCTTTATTAAGACATGCTTTGGGAATGGCATCATGTATTATTGAATGCTCAACCATCCTTGAAGTTGTAGCAGAAACTTTATATTTTATGCAACTGTCATCTATAAGTAGGAGATATTATGGTCAGAGACAGATCCTTCATTGTCACAGTGAGCCTCTCAGACGCATTTGCACACATTTATAGATTAGTAAGTGCCAGACTGTGTAATGTAAGGATGAAAATCATTGAAGTGGTTGGCAGGCAACCAGAAAGATCGAAAGTGTATCTCTCAGTCTGTCTGATCGAGGGAAGATGCAAAATCCTCCCTGCTTATGTCTGCAGATGATGTACACAAACCAGAAGTGACTTGTTACTGCAAAGATGACAGGAGGTGTTGTGTAAACTCGTTTTCACATTTGAACTTTGAATTCACTTGTACTAAGTGTAAGAAACTCTGCTTGACCTCCGGAGGCAGAAGTAATGAGAAACAGCTGTCTCATTGCTCCTCAGTTCTGCAGCCGTCTGTCCGGGTTAGTTACTGCTGGTCACCACCTTCCTGCAGATGCACATGGGTGTGAGGGGGGAAGTATGCAGTGGGCTAATGCCTCCACCTACTCACTTTAATACCAGCCAATGTGGTCTGACAGGCTCCTCCTTAGCCTTGAGGGCATCAAAGTAGAATCACTGGAAAGAGGGAGGTTAGAGTCTCCCTTCAAATAAGTTTTAAAGTATGTAAAAAATACTCTGCTTAGGTTTCACTTTCCGCTTAATCCAGCGCTGACACACCACTAGAATATAGTGTGGAGATAGACTTGCATGTTTGAGCCTCAGTCATGCCCAAACTTAGATGAGGAGTCTGTTGTGCACCAAAATTGTTGACTAGCAGATGTATTAGAATAGTTAGCATCATTAGCTTCTTTTGTTTCTTTATATTGTTTGTTAGCTTGAAAGTGGCTGTGGGTGATAAAGTGATAGTTGTTGTAAAACATACCATTATATCTGCTATGATATGGTAGATAATTGCAGAGAGCTACAGGTTCCGAATTACAACTATCTTTTGGATATGTGTTTCTCGTATTAGAGAGCAATTGGCTTTTGTCTATTAGTGGCATACCTAATCTAGCTTGCTCAGGGTATGTTTGATTCTCAGATTTTAGGAAAGTGGACAGACATCGCCCACTTAAGAGGACAAATGTGAAAACACCCCTATAGTGACAAACGTTGCACAGATACAAGTCAGTTAAGTTAAGTATGCTGTATATTCACTCATTGATCACTTAATTAGGTACACCTGTTCAACTGCTTATTAGCACAGAAGCCAATCATGTGGCAGCATCCCAACGCATTTAGGCATGTAGACACGGTCAAGACGACCTGCTGGAGATCAACATGAGCATCAGAATGGGGAAGAAAGGTGATTTAATTGACTTTGAACGTGGCATGGTTGTTGGTGCCAGACGGGCTGGTCTGAGTATTTTAGAAACTGCTGATCTACTGGGATTTTCACACACATCTCTAGGGTTCACAGAGAATGGTCAGAAAAAGAGAAAATATCCAGTGAGCAGTAGTTCTAGCGAGGTGTACCTAATAAAGTGGCTGGTTAGTGAACGTGCATGCTGTTACAGTCTGGCTCAAAGGCCTCCTCTGAGGCAATTTTGGGATTAAGGGCTATTTACATAAACTTCACCAGAAAAAAAAACAAAAACGCACCTCCTACTTGGCCAGACACACCATGACCTCATGAAAGTCAGTGCTTAGAGATGCAGGCCCCATTTTTTGCTGAGCTTTACTGCAATAAGCTAAAACCTCGTCCTTCACCCCCCCTCTCCACCCAAGCAATGTCACTCCACTCCCACTGCTATTGCATGACCTACTGGGAGTGTTTATGTGTATCCGTGTGTTTATCTACGGGGACGAGGCATCATGGGAACATGATTCTGCTTCCCTCTTTGCTTCATTTGAGCAGTTAAACCCCGTGGAGGCTCTGATGCAAACCTCCTCTCACCTCACATATGGCTCAGTGTGCCGTGGATACACTAACATGACTCTCCAACACTTGAGGGAATAGCTGATGTCGCCATACTTCCCTGGCACTGGATATACCAACAAACTTACACCAACAAAAGTAATCTCCCTTCATTTTCGTTCAATTAAACTCAATTATCTCCCGCGAAGACCCACTTCAGGTTAGTTTCACGTGTGTGTGTACATTACAGTGCAGCTCTTCGGAATGTGAGAGTCAATCTGAGATGATGTTTGATAATGACCTGATTAATATTGCATGGCTCATCTCACTTGACTATTAATGTATTCCTGCTCGCTTGTATGGTATCTCTGTGGTCCATCTCTCAGGCGGTTCTGCTTGTTATGCTGGTCCCGTGTGTGCTCGTATGTGTGTGTGTGTGTGTGTGTGTGTGTGTGTAGAGCCCACACACGACAGATAAGAACTCATTCTCGGGCCCTCTGTGAGTGGCAGTGAGGAGACAGCAGAGGGATAAAAGAAAACGGTGGGCTACCCCCTGTTTTTCTTATCAGACTCTGAAGAAGAGGTAGCTGGATAATGTAGACACAACGGTGCAGGTAGAGACTAAGTCGGTTTTAATTCATCCTGAATTTAATTCTTTGTTTTGTTGTTACATTCTTATAGTTTTTACAATCAGTACATTTTTTATGTTCCAGTTGCAGCCTGTACTTTTATTACTGCGGCTAGGAAAGAATATACCCAAATGCAGTTACATAATATGCTTTCTTTATTGTTAGAAGTGGCAAAATGCACTAAAACCTTAAACAGGTTCACAGATAGAATTAGGTTCAAATGTTTTAATTAAAACCACCTTATTATAATTATAATACTGTGAAAAATAATTTTAACATGCTTTGCTGTGAAAAATGTGGCAATCCGATAGCTTCATCCTATGTTTCAGTCAATGACAATCCTTCTTTCGGTGATTAGATTGTTCTAATGTTATACAATCACACCTACACTGGTTGTTATAGAAGCAGTTGTTATTCTCTTGAGGGGGGAAAACAAAGAAACCATTGTTCAGCTGGAAACAGTTGTGTCTTAATTATGTTGCTTCTACTGGAAGTGATGGGCACAGCTCTGCCACATCCTCGCTTAATGCAGAGCCAGCAGTCTGCATGAGAGCACATCAGTCCTGAGGGAACTGTTCCGTCTTGACACCCCCTGTGGAGCAGCCGGGGATGAGCGGAGGAAGAACAGAAGCACTGAGATAGACAGAATCACACACAGAGATGGACATAGGCCAGACACCCCTTACGGCTGTTTGGGTTCCCTGCCACTCACACAGATGTCATAGACCACTGACCCACGCATTGCATTACATCACCAAGTTTGAAAAGTTTTGGGTGCTATTTTATAGACTGCGTATGTAGTTTTTTAAAACTTAAGTCGAAACATCATTCTTAACTTGTGAATCCTCAACTCTTTCATTCATTAGTCCTCCTAAGCCATACCTCTTGGCTCCTTTTCACACATCAATGGAAGATTTAATAAGTTCCCCATGGTTGCAGAGGGGTAGAGGCTTGTTTGGTAGGGCGAAGGAAGGGTTTTAATTAGGGATGTCCTGAGACGATCTTCGGGATCGGGATTTGGACAAAACAAGGCATTTTTGATGGATCAGTACCAGGATGCAACCCAATCACCAGAAAATATGTTGTTATTTCGCATTTCTGCAAACCACAGATATGTTTGTTTGCATGTTATTATGTAGCAGATCCGTTGAAACTTCACATTTCAACAACACTTTGGTAAACCTGGGGTTAGGCTCGGGCACAAAACTACTTGGTTATGGCTTGGAAAACATCTTGTTTGGGCAAAGATAAAAGATTATTTAAAATGATTTAAAATTGAGTCAAAAATAAGGTTGCAGTCATTACACAGCGGAGTAGGCAGTGCAAAAAAGGATTGTTTTCAGCTCTGACTGAAAAGTGGTCAGAGTCGGGGCTTGTTTAAGATCATCTCGAGGTTTGTGTCGCATGATAACAAAATGCTGCTTCACCATGTTTTGTTCTGACTCTTGGGACGGTCAGTAGGCCAGCCCCAGATGTCCTCAGGGTCTTGGAAGGTTCATATGTCACAAGCATTACGGAGATATATTTGGGCACTGAGCCCAACAAAGAAAATTATACACAAGCAGCAAGATTTTGAAGTGACAGTCAACCAGTGTAAGGATTTTAGTACTGGAATAATGTGGTCGTATTTCCTAGTTTTTGTCAGTACCCTAGCACCAGAATTCTGAATAATTTGAAGTTACCAATCAGCTTGTTTTAAAAGTCCTACAAACAAACCATTGTAGTATTCTAATCTACTGGAAATTGGGTGAGGCTGTTGGGAGTAAGCCCTGTTAGGAAGGCACAAGCTCAGCAGGAAAGCAGCGATGTCTCAGTAAAAAGCAGTTGCTTTTTGGGCCACTCTCCCAGCCAGAAAAGCAATAATGCCTCAGTCAAAAAACACCTGCTTTCGGACAACTATCTTGGTCCAAAAAGCAGCTGTGTCTCAATAAAGAAACAACCACTTTTCTATCTACAAAATCGCTAGAAAAACAGCCACAACTCGCAACAAAACGCCCATGTTTGGTGCCTAAATAGCCACTAGGGACGCAGTAATGACTCCTTAAATAAACCAGGTTCTATTTGTTAGTCTCAAACATTTATCTGCAATGGTCTGCAGTTTGGCAGGTGTCTCGCCTAGGCAACACACCATCCCTTGTCGCCTTCACCTCCAGATCACAAAGTCAGCTTATGTATTATGTCACTGTACAAACGTTGATATGATGCATGTGAAACATTTAAATGTAAAGTATTTGTGGTTTGCATGAACATACAATACCAACATGTTCTCCTGGCTGCAGGCCAAACCATTTACTATGTCATTGTTTACACTGCCAGCTATTGCAATCAGTGATTTAGTGTCAGCTGTGAAAAGTTAAAATGTAAACCCATGTATTACCTTTGTATGAGTACGGATGTGTGTGTGTGTGTGTATGTGAATTAAGTGGGATGGAGTGTCATGTGAAGAAGTCATGCCTTGGAAACTGTCAAAACTCTAATTCTTAGTTTTTTTTCTATCAAACAAAACAAAATCCAATGTTTTTACAATGAATTCAATACTTCCCTTCCCCTAATCTGAAATGGAGTTTTTTACTCTGAAGAATGTGTTTTGTTTGAGCTCCAGCTGCTCCCGAGCCCTTCCAGTGGGATACTGTCCTCTCCCACTGTGGAGGGCACGACTGTAAGTAGTGGTTTGGATGGCCCTGGATATATTGCCTCTAGAATGATTTCCTTTCCCACTGTATAAACTACAAAGATGATACTGTATTGTTGAGGTCATTGGACTTTGTCTGTCCTCTCCTCTCATCTTCTTTGGTGGTAGATACCATGATAAGTATGACTGCCATTTTAAGTTTCTCCCAGGCATCAATATGGTTATTGCTACAGGTCAGACTCACAGTATTTTCTAGGGCTGTCCCAAATTCTATTTTTGGGGGCTCGGGAGCCCTTTGGTTGAGTTTGGGAAGAAGTCGATTTCATTAAAGGCATTCATTTCAGAGATACTTTTATTCTGCAGTATCGCTGTTTATACAGTTATCTGTTTGGTGTTTTTATGCATCTTTGTAATCCCTCTCATAATAATAGACTCTGAATCAATGCGTGATAAAGCACTGTTGGGTGGGTGAATCAAAATCAGGGTGGAATATCAAAATCCCCGACTGACAGCTGAATACCTACCCAACAAACAAAAAGTCGAATAAGGTCCAGCTCCAAGCTCTTATATTTTCTTTTCAATAGCTAGCTCATAGTGACACATAATTGGCAGGCACCATCGCAGCCTTAATTTATTCTTGGCCTGTTGGCAGAAGGGTGTCAATGATGTATTATTATAACAGAAAAAAAAAGGGTCACTCAACACTTTGCTTTCATGTTGCCCACATGGCAAATTTTCTTATGTTGCAGACATTGTCATATTTTGTCGTGCAATTTGATTGGTAGTATTATTGTAGTCGCCAAAGAGGCAGTAGTTTTAAATCCACCCCAACTCTGACTTGCATTCAGCTCCTCTATCGACAAACACAGCCGTGTGTTTGCAGCAGCTCCTGGAGAGCTGAGAGGACAGAGGCCAGCAGAACTGCCTTCGCCAGGTGGACTGACAGCAGACATTACTGAACCAAAGTAGTTTTCATGCCATCGCCATGGGAAGAAATCAACACTGTTTATATTTATTGATTCATTGATTTTATTTCCCCGTCCACCATAGCTAATGAGGGGAATCTGCAGCTTACAAACAGATTGGAGGTATGATTAATCAATAAATATATGATTAATACGATGAACACACAAATATAGCGGGATATGTGTGTGATTTTAAACAGCTGACTGTGCAGATTACTCTTTACTTAACAGCAACAGAAATAGACTCAGACTGTAAAACAAAAATACTCAGGGGGTCTCTGGTTACCTTGGAAACCACTAAAACCTTTCGCCAAAGCATGAATGTTTAATTTCTGTCAAGAAACGCTCGTCAAAAGTGTCCAGCGTAAATCATTCTACATAAATGCATTTAACATTCTGTAGCTGCCAGGAGGCCTACTCTAGTTTCCTTTTCTGTCGATGTCAATAATGATGCAAAGTGACAACCTGTGAAAGCTGGCGATGTATAGGCCTATCCAGCTTTCATTTTACATTCCATGTGTGCAGCTACTATAAGCCACGTTTTCTGCATCTCACATGAGTCAAATATTTCAAATTCATTTATACTTGAAGGTTTTGTTTCTTTATGCAAAAAAAAAACAAAAAACGTTGAGGGGACAAAGCCTCCTTCTTTCCAGTGCAACACCACAAGTTCTCTCCACATGAGAATAAATTCTGTCATCAGGCATTTTCTCTCCTTTGTGTCCTCCCTCCTTCTCTCAGGGAACTGTTTGATCAGTCTGATTTGTTCAAACAGAATACTGCTCTCTGTGTTTTCCGGGCAAACTTTCCACTCCACAGGTGGCGTATCTCAGTGTACTTTCCATTTATTTTTAATGGCAGCCCCTTCAGGCATTGGACTCCCTCTCCCTCTTGCACAGCCTGGTTTGTCGCTGCACTCTCCTCCTCTGAGGGTCCCCCGATGGCGAGGGTAAACGGCTTAAAGTTGAGGTCGTCCTTTCGTTAAGCATGATTCTCTGACTGCTAAAGCTGCTGTCACTGCTCTGAGGGCAGGATGTCTCATGAGTTGAGAGCTCTGTGACTGCGCCGCAGCGGGGCTCTTCACTGAACTAATGCCTCATGGATATTGGGGTCCCTCAGTGAGGCTGGTAGAGAGCTAACCTTCTAACTTCCCATAATACACCAGATAGATTTATTTGATAAACATAATAGAACCCACTAAATTGGAAATCATTGCCTCACCAATAAGCAGCACAATAAAGGTTTACTGTGGTGTGGAGGTTTCACACCTGTGTTTTGGTTCGGATCAAACTGAAAAGTCAGGAAGTCCATACCAAAGAAGTAGGTGTGATAGGGCCCTTAATTACCTGAGACTGCGGTTTGCACTCCGTCTCCTAGAGATATTCAACATTGGTTTCTTTTAACCTTGACTGTGATCTTTCTTTTTGGGTGCTTTCAGACCTAGAGTGTGCTTACTTTGGTTGCAAAGTTGCATAATTGCCTAGAGTTGGTTCGTGTTCTCAAGGCAGCATTTACATGCGGACCAGATAAAATGCCTTGCAAGAGAAAGCTGCTCTTGATTGGTCAGAATTTCCACGTTGGAAAAATCCAGGAAGTGAACAAAACGTTGAAGAAGAGCACACTTGCAAGATAAATGTGACACTTTCTAATGTTGTTGATTTTAGCAAGCTGTGTCTTATTTTTACTACACGCCGATCACTAAGACTTTTATGATGTGCAAGAAAAAAGTTGTGAACATGTTTCACTTTTGCAGTCTTTGTTTTGCCAGAGAGAAATTGCTGTCTGACTAGCAGAATGTTGTGATATCTCAGATTTATGTAGAAAACAAATGTGACTAAAAGAGTCTTTAAGTCTCTGAATGAAACACTGGACACAAATGTCTCCTGTCCTCATTAGCTGTGTTTGATGAGCCCTTGTCTGTGACATTGACCCACAGGCACAGAGGTCTCTCTTTTTACATACAGTACGGGGCCCCAGTGGAAAAGCCAACTGGTACAGCTGCGTCCAGTACATGGCCTCTGCATAAAGTCAATACTTCAGCCACACACACACAAAGCTGCCTCTGTCTGCTGCTTTCTCCCTGCCAGCATTGGGTCCCCAGATGGAAGCTGGGAGATTTGGTGACCATAGAGATGTCATACACATGTGCTTGCACATGCACACACAAATGTCTAATGCACCAGTCATTCCCACAGTAGCACAGTAGTTTTTAGCTCATAACTGACATGCACATAGTGGGAATCCAGGACCTCTCCCAGCTGTTAAGTACTCGTATCTGTGTGTATAGGGGTGTGAGTGTGTTTGCAGTCAGAGGCACAGAGGCAGAGCCGCGTGAGGTTGGAACTGAGACAGTTTTCTTCGCTGTGCAGCCCCGTCCACAGCCTGCTGCTGCACGCTCGCCTGCCTGCCTCAAAATGAGCCTTTTCCTCAGGAAGAGGCCGAGCCTTTATGAGTACACTGCTGAGCGCTTGGACCTGCCAATTAGGCCGAACCTCTCCAAACTCTTCACTCCGCAGCGCCGCTGTTATTACACCCCTTAGGATTCACAGCAAGTCCTTTACCGTTCACAGGCATGTGGTTTAAAAACTGATAACAAGCAGTTGAGAGAGCTGTGTGTCAGGTAACAGGAGTATAAGTATCCATCAGACCTTAGAGAGAAGGTCGTTTCTCATGTAATCAGAATATGAATATATGTTTAAGTCATGTCCATGTAGCAAAAGATTTATCTTTAAGTACACAAAGACTGCATTTGCACATCTAAGTTACCAGCCAGTAGAATCTCAAAGTAAAGCCCAATGGCCTTTTCCTGCTGTGGTCTCAGTGTTCACTATAATAGAGCAATGAATAGAAAGATTTGGTGTCGGACAACAAAATCAGCCATTGTAAATCATCTTTGAGCCTTTTTTTTTTTTTTTTTTTATACCTGGCAAGCTGCCGTTTGGCCGTAGACTGCCAGCTTAACTGTTCTTCAACCTTTCTGCCAATTGGAAAGCAAATCAGTCAAAAAATCTGAGTGAACAAGTCGTTTGATCAGTGGATGAAACGCCCCTTTTGGAAGGGTCCCATAAAACAACTTGGCTCAGAGTAGTGATTTGTTTTGGGCTTTTTTTGCAGATAGTGATTTTTCACTAAATTATGTAAGGCGTGCTACAGCCATAACCAAGCCCACATCAACTGCTCACAAAAGCTCTAACGGCTCTCCAACAAGTTTTTCTTTTTATGTCCAAGAGTTTTTAGCATCACTTCATTTGAATAATTTAGAAATCTCCAGAGGATGTTGGCCAGTTTTTAAAAAGCAGAGTCACATTTCGTAACAGTCCTAAAGCCTTTAATTGTTGGTCTGTTTTTTTGTACTCCATCAAAGTTATTCAGATGAGCTTTTAATAGGAGCACTTGGGTGTATTATCTGAACAAAACCTCTGTGCTTTGCTCTCTTAATAAAGTGGCTTATGGCTTGGAGAAATTGAACAGTAGGGAGAATGGCCTCATGAATGAATTAGTCGTCTGCAACAGATTACTGCCGCAATAAAATAGCATGTTTCTCATTTCGACCTTAGCAACCATGGAAAAGCCCTGTTGTCACCTTCAGAGCCCGAGGGGGGCATATCCCGAGCTGGGGCTAATCTGCTGTGTTGCATTTAATCCTTCACTGGTGTTTTGCAGAAAGTAAAGTTGGAGTGTGACATTGCAAACTTGGGAAATATTAGTTAGCATGATTTTTTTTCTCCTTGTTGTATACACTGACTTCAATCGCATATAAAACTGCAAATGAAAACAGTTTGTAGCTTTAAAAAGGAGGTGTATGAGATTAAAACCTTGGAGATTAAAGGGCCGCATTTGATGGAGAGGTTGCTCCTTGCCTTTCAAGTGCCAGGAGTTTTGGCTCTTGGTGGCTATGGCAACACAGGCATTCAGGGTGGAAGTTACATAAGCAACTTGTGAGCAACACAATTGCTCTGATAGTGTTTCTTCCAACTAAATAACAACCCTGTACCCTATACCCTTCATGTGTGATCGCGCATGAGATATGGTTTTACCAATAGTCTAATTAGAGTGTGTATCCGAGGGTCTGTTTTTGTTTGTTTCTGCCATTGCAGTCTGAATAAACCCATCCATCTTTCCTCTTTACGAGTTGTTTCCAACAGCCCCGCCACTATAAAGCGTCACCAGCTCTCAACTGTCTCCTATTAAAGCACAAACTCTAAACCATGTGAGGGGCCTGCCTGGAGCAGTTGGCGGTGCACTGTATGTTTCTCCAAGGAACACAAATGTCACCAAGCAAGAAAAACAGCAATCATCTCTCCCCTCTCTCCTTGCTCTTTCTTTCTCTGCAGCTTTTCCAATACTACGTGAGGTCCAGGAAGCGATGAATAAACAATAGGATAGGCGAGTATTACATGCACAGCCCAGAGCCTAAACACGTAGGGCAGTGTGCTTCCACATGTCTGGCCCTGTCATGTCCATCCTGCCTTGGTCCACAGATCCCATTTCCTGGACTGGGTGGGCTCTGCCTGATCAGGATGCACCATCTTCCATTATCAGAAGGGTGTAAAACAAACAAAACCCACCAGCTGCTTTTATCTTTTCTGGTGGGGAGAGGGAAAGACGATACAACAGAGGGAGAGTATGGGATGAAACAAAAGTAATTGAAGCAGCTTGTAGTCCAGCGATCTGGAAACTTTATATTATTGCTTTTATGTTTCCCTCCATCTGCTATTCCTTCTATGCTACTTCCACTGTTTCCTCAAGCACACCCACACCCCTCCCATCCTCATCCTACCCCCTCCCTCTCAGGTACATTTAGGCTAATGTACCATTTAATGAAATAGAATGAAAAAAAAAAACACCATGCATTGTCATCATGTCCTTGACTGTAGCAGCTATATAAGCTGTTGAAACGCTTCATCAGTAGTCGAGGCAGGGATCCTGTGTAAAACAACTGAACTGATGGTGCAAATGTTCACCTTTGATTCCAGGCAGCATGGCAACCGAATGTAACTTTTTATACACACACACACACACACAAAAGATTGCAGGTCTCTGTTGTGTTTCTGCAGGAGTCCGCGGCTGCTCCCCTGGGACAATAACAGGAGGAAACACATTATTGTAATAGCTCTCCCTGCCTTTCAGCCTTGTTTGTGCTCTTTCAAACATTAAACAAATTACCCCGTTATGCCAGTAAGGTAAAGCTTGTAACAGATGCTTTTCAGAAGGCGAAATCAGCTGTCATAGAGGCTTAATGTGTTGAAATAGCGGGAGCTGGAGCTGCTGGGGCACAGGAGGACTTTTACAGTTAAGAAGAGTGAAAACTAGGTATTATGTGACGCAAACTGCAGGAATATTGCATGGAGATCACTCATTAGACGCAGTTGAGTTATTAAAATCTCATCCTTGAAGAAGCACTACCTCATTAAAGAAGCTGGAGTGACATACTGTTAAGGCTTTTCATTTTTTTAAAATATTTTTTGGGGCATTTTTGGCCTTTAATGGATAGGACAGACAAGCGTGAAGGGGGGAGAGAGAGAGGGAGTGTCATGCAGCAAAGGGCCACAGGCTGGAGTTGAGCCGGGGCCGCTGCGGCAACAGCCTTATACGTGGGGCGCCTGCTCTACCACTAAGCCACCGACGCCCCAAGTCTTTTCATTTTGACAGATTTATACTGAAAATACTGCAATTTCTTTTAGTGGGAACACAGTGACTTAAGCCAATCTTCACCTGGCTTTGCATGAAAGACGTTTTTGTCATTTAGGCTGACAGTAGGAACCGAGGTCGTCTTGTGGCCAATATTCATGACCCTCAGCTACAGGGTGATGGGATCTAACAAACAACTTTGGCTAATATCATAGCATATTGCGATCAACCATTATCTCACAGTGAAACAAAGGAATACAGGTTTGATTTGAACTTGTAGCTCTTGTCAAGCGAAACACGCTTTCTCACTTAGAGAAACACATTAGAGTTCTGCTGACTACTTTTCATTACTGAGAGTGCATTTAGAGCACCGGTTCTGGCTGAAGGAGGAAACAGCATGCACTAAAACCCTCTACTCTTGTCACATACAATACGTAAGGCACCTTCTTTTATGCCTCTTGCATTATTCATTTCACAGTGACGGGCCGTGTCACAGCGGCGACCTTGGTGCTCCTCACTGTTGGCCAGAAGGCTCATGGGACATGTGTTTGATCAAGATGATGGTTCAGGGTCATGGGACAGTTGCGTGCGGGGATTATAGGATCAAAAACCAAAACAATTACAAACAACTGAAGAACTTTACAAAGCTTTTTAGCCTCTTTTAGCTTATTGTTTTGGTCATACAGCACCCTTAAAGTACGGTTCAGTCTCACTACACTCATCGACTTCATTTGAAGCCACAGCATGCAGCTTTTTCAGCAGCAGCTAGGATATAAACCTTGTCCCCTAATGGTACTCGTCAAAGCTATTTTTACTCTGGTTCAGACTCACACGATGCTATTAGCAGCTCATGCTTTGGGCAAACAGTCACATTTTTGCAGGGTTACATCAAGTTAGGCTTAAATTTCCAATCAAGACTCAAGTCTCTACTGAGAACTACTCCCAGTACCTTGTTGACCTCTCCACGGTCTTCTGTGGTTTCCTTCATCCCCTCTTGTTCCACTCTTGTTTTAGCAGTGGTTTTGGAGCACTCGGTTAGTGTGTCTGGGCCCGGCTTTGTGCTTGGCTAACGGCGTTTGCGGTTGCCAGAGCTGTCCACTGGTGTCATGTCAGCGGCCTCGTGGCCAGATTACATCATCCTGAGTGCTTTAAGAGGCGACCCTTCACTGCAGCAGTGATTAAGGAAATAGATAAGACATCACCTACAATATGTGTGGAAACACTCATTTATATATGTGCATGAGTGCGCATATTAACACAGAGATGTTCATTAGGAAGGACCTGCTCTGATGTAGAGATTAAAGGTACGATCGTGCTTGTTGTGATGTTGCTGTTTTCTCCAGAGACTACATGAAAAGACTGGTAATAGCCTTGGATCCAAGTAGCCTCCAACCCCTCACAGATGACAGAACCTCTTGTCAGATTCTTCAATGTCCTCTAGTTTCAGGGTTATTGAGAGTGTCACTGTCTCTTTCAGTTTGAGCTCAAGAGTGTGTGTGTGCTTGTGGGGGTGCACCCATGCACACATGTGCTTGTGCTTGCCTCTCTGTGAGCCTTTTTCTGTGCATATTTGTGGGCTTATTTTCTTGACAACTTTCGTGCTCGTGTATGAACTGTGTATGTAGCTGTCCCGTCCACTCTAGGTTGTTGTGATTCGGTTTACCATCTGAGACAGGTCAGTGCCGTCCTCAGAGGGATAAGCTGTCACATCAATAACAAAACCAGCTGTAAATCCGAATTGCTGGGTGCGTGAGGGCGACCCACCCGATGAAATTCCTGACACCGGTAACACCATTAAGGTGGCGGAGTTGAAGTGCAGGATATTGCCTTGACATTGTTTTGTGTTCACGTGTGCTTTTGATTTATTATTTCAGATTTTGAGGAAGATGCCGTGTGACACGCTCTGATAGAGGTGAGCAGGTATGTTCAGTAAAGTGGCGCCAAGTGGACAACAGGAGTGCATGCTTGAATTCCTTTGTACCACTATGTATGAGGAAAAAAGAACAGGGTTTGGCTTTATAGTCTTAAAGGACGTGAACACCGCTCCCCCAGGTAAAAGTCAGTGTTTATTTGCTGAGCACCTACAGTGGCTACCTGCCACGTATCATGCTGACGTTAAAGGATGGCTTTTTCGTCAGTGTCCGATGCCACAAATCACTGCCCAAGTACCAAATTTCGATGACTTCGGAGTGAGACCAGGTTGCACAAACACTGAGATTGTGTTGTAGCCAATGCAAGGAAGAGGAAGAAAAAGCTGGGTCCTTTTTCTTACAGCGGCCCAGCTGCAGGTTGTCTTACATTATTAAGATGTGTGCATCTCGTTGTCGCTCTTAAATGGTACAAAGCAATAGCATGAGGTCATGAAAATAGCTTTATGGAGCAATAGTGATTCCATAGCCTAACTCATGCCCTTTTAATAGCACAGACTGTATGGAAGAGAGCATGACTTTGCAATAAAATTAGACAGGTGAAATGTGTGTGGCGCCTTCCCAGCACTTTGCGACAACTGACAACTTAATGGATTTTCCTGGTTTGAAAGCCCTGTTTAAAATCCCACCAGCGTCATTGTTGGAGAGAAGGCAAAGCCAGCAACTGGGCTGTAAAGCCACCTTTCTGTTTGCATTTCTGTCAAGATATAAAACTTCATGATTTTTCATGAGAGAGAGAAAAGGTATTTCTCCTTTGGAATGTGGCCAGGCTGAAGGGATAAGTGAGTGCTATTGTGCCACTGAGGGAGAGTTTCCTGCATTTTCAATCTGAAAGAGGACAGAGAGAGGATGAGACCAAGCATGACAGTGGTTCCTATAAAGAGACATTCACTCTCATGAGGTCCCATGAGGGAGCAAGTGTTCTGAGAAAAAATCCAGAGTTCATCTGTTGTCAGCCTGACATTTCGTTGTCAGTTTGAGAAAGGAACATTACTTGTTCCATTTGTTTGACCAAAAAGTGTCGAATGAATAATTGAGCATTTCCTCTTGGTCCTGACCACAAGGTTGACAACCACTACTTTACTGGGAGCCTTCTCTGAAAATTGGCTTCGTGATTATTTTATAATAATGAGGTGTTAAGTTAAAGACATCCTGTGGGATTTTCATTGTAAAAAAGATGTTTATATTCAATGTATGCATCTGTACAGCTGTGCTTTACATGCTTTGAAACTTCTGTTGCTGTTGCATTCCTGGCGTATACTTGTGTGTGCATGTGTACAAGATGAAAACACTATAGGGACCATCTCTTCAAACACTGTTCTGCAGCACCACTAATGGTCCAAAACTCTACAGGGGTTTAAGGGAAGAGGTATGATACCGCTGAGGCTCATTTTTGATGGCTATATACAGTGTATTGGCTTTGAGTCCCAGCATGTATGTTGGGAGCCTCTTAGCACCAGCTCTCCGGTTTCTCTGGGAAACAACAACTGTCTATATCTATAAATATATATGTGTGTGTGTGTGTGTGTGTGTGTGTGTGAGAGAGAGATTCTAGCCTGTTTATTGATGGTAAATTACTCGAGAGTGGCAGGAAATGTGGGTAGAGAGAGTGAGGATGAGTGAGGACATTGAAATTGCATGGTTAGCCCAGGATGGACAACTTTGTTCAAATGTTGAAATGTTCAAAACAACCTATGTGTACATTTACCTGGCAAAAGACCTCTTGAACTTATATTAATGTGGTCGACCAATAGTCGTCATTTAGGGCCATTAGTCGACTAGCCGTCTGCATGTTTATGACATTAATGTTATTACTATATGATATATTTTGGGCGGGGCAACACAATGGTTTGAGTTGAAGGTGTGAAAAAGAATAGTATCAGTAACATTGTTAACACTGTGCTACATTACAGAGAAATACAAAACCGTACTAATGAACCTTCATTAATATAGGCCTATATTGTATCTACAAGTGCACGTCACACACTGTTAATGACGCTGTGGGCTAATGGGCATGTAGCTACTTCCATGTTTCAGATGATACGTCATGTTTGTAGTCGACCAATGAAGATGAGTTTACATATCACCTTGGGTTCATCCTTCACCTTCTCAAAATGATCCCACACTTTGGATTTCCTGCCCGACATGTTATTAACTAGCCTGTGGAATAACAGCAGGCACCAGCCCTGGAAATCAGGGGGTGTACACATGACGTGTCTTTAACTGCTTGGAAAACTTGAGGTCGGGCGCTGTGCACTCCTCTTGTGCCTTTTTTGTGCCAGCTTCCAAGAGCGTGGTGGCAGGATGCATCTCAGTTTGCTAAGCAACCGTAGCAAGCATCATAGCCTATTTACCTTGAATCCTGAGTGCAGAGCTGATCTTCTTCCAGGTGTGTAGTAGTGTGTGAGTGTGTAGGCCTATTGTCTGTGGGACATATGTAAAGCTCTGGGTAGCCCTGCACTAACATGATGAACTTTTCAGTATTAATCAGACTGAATATTTACAGAAGAAGGGAAAGATATCTGTCGGCTGTGATTGGTTTGACTCCTGTCTGACTGCTGAGCATGGCCTCTTCCTGTGTCTGTCCTTTCAAATTAAATTCCCACGCGGTTCAGTCATATAGGTTGTGATATATTTCGACAAGGCACAGCTCCTAATTTTCACATTTTGTTTTGTTTTTTTTCTGTGACTAAGACACCAATGAAATAATGCCAATAAATGACCTTTCTGGTCGACTAACGTTTGGCAGACTATTAGGGGGCAGCCCAAGTGCTTCCCTCTCTCAGTAGCTAAGGCAGATGTGGAAGGATGTTGTAAGACTGACTCACAAAAGGAAAAAGGTCTGGGTGGATGTTTGGGCACACAAATGCGCCACTTTAACTGCAGCTCGTGTCCCGTTGACCATGATGACAATGTTTGCATAAACTTCACCATGTGGTTTTAGTTGTTTAAACATAATGCTAAAGGGGTTGCCCATAGCAACAAACCAACAGATCTAACTTGCTGCCCCCAAGTGGCCAAAGACTTAGTAATTGCAGGTGCAGAAGTCTCAAAATGACCTACTTCATCATTTAGGTGTGAGAATTGCTCCTTGAAAGAAGTGTCTGAGAGTGTGACAGAGCTATAATGGTGAGGGTATTGCAGCTTGGCTCCACATCATTAACTGTAGAATCAGGAAAATACCCAAATCATTCCTCTGCGAGCCACAAGGCATCATCCCTCCTCTAGCTGACTTCTGTGCCCCTCTTTTATCGTCGTCTCTGATCCACCAAGGACTCCTCTGTCTGCTTCTTTTTTTGGAACAAAAAAAAAAAAAAGAAGTCCTGATTGTGGATCCCCTTTTCTGTATCCATGCCCCCTCCCCCAGTCTCTTCCATGCTGTCCCTGGTGGGACATGCTGAATGGAGACCCATAATGAGCCTCTGTCTGTTCCAGCTGACACAGTGAGCTGTCTGAGGCTGTGATGTGTCACTCGTGCCGGGCCTCTCCCTCTCCCTCTCTCTCTTCAGACGTCTGTGTGCAGAATAAAGGGATTCCTCCCTAGAAATGCTTCCAACTGCCACAAGGGGATGGAAGAGATTCAGACCTCCTTCAGTGAGATCCTGTGGCCTAGACTTGTGTTACACACCCCATCACACATCCACACAACAGTGAAACTCTGCTCTTTTCATTGTTTAGAAAGAAGAGATAATGGGAAAAAGCATGTTTAACAGTTGAACATCACTCCTGTGGCTGCTGTACATCACTGCAGAGATTTCATTATGAGCTTTCACCCTCTTCAAAGCAACAACAGCAAACAATTTAGTTTGTTGTGTCTCTGTCACTTTCTGGAGCGGTGGAATGCATCGCTGCAAATTGCTTAATTCAGACTATTCAACGCGTGGTCCCTCCAGTGCAAAGTGGAGTTTGTTTTTCATTAGGGTAAGTGAGGCAGTTGGCGAGAACACATGTGTTTGGCAGCAGCAGCAGCAGCAGCAGGAACGACAGCCTGACAGCCTCTGCCCCTGGAAGTGCGTCTGCCTCCACATCTGAGGGAGCATACTGATAGACCTGGCTGTTTCTATGTGAAGTCATCCAACGCTTGATACTGAGAAATGATGTTTTAGAGGCTCAAAAGGGAAGATTGATGGTTAAAATCTTTCTATAAGTGGAATAAGTGAGCTGACAACTTTCTATTAACGCTAAGGTCAGTTTCACACAGGCCCTTTGGAGACCATAGGCCATTTTCCCAGCAAGTTTGAGAAGTTTGGTGATGTGTGAAAGCTGTTGTTGAACTCAGGTGTGGTCTGGAGCAGTGGTTCCCAACTGCTGGGTCGCGGGTCCATTGTGAATGGACCACAAGTGACTCACAAACATCTCAAGTGAGTGACCAACGGACAGCTACTTGAAAGAGACAGCAACTTAGCTTGACAACATGGCCAAACGCAAGTATGACGCTGAATGTAAAAACTGTGTGGACCTTTAGCTAATGACCAAGGAGAAACCTGGACCCCATGGCAGGACCAGTTGGGAACTACTGGTCTAGAGAACTGGTTTCCACAAAAAAACACTGGTCTGACAAGCTCTGGTGCAGTCCTATGAAGTCCACAAAAGATGTGAAAGCTTGCACACTGGTAGTTGAACAACACCATTGGTATATGACAGGTGTTACGAGGAAAATGTAATAATATGCTGTGCTTTTCTGCAGCAAGATAACTGCACTGTGCTCTGAGTGCAACATTGGCACTTAAAGGTGAAATGTTGTCATGGATACATGTCACAAAAGTGGCCCACGGTATTGAGGGATGGTAATGTCAGTAATGAAGTGTTGTGTAACTTACATTCAGTAGATATTGAATAGTTTTTGATTGGATTCATGCACCCCACTATGAGACACTCTTTCTGGTGACGAAAATGTGCTTGGATTGAAAATACAGAATCCAGAAAAATAAAAAAGGAAAACACATAAGTGGAATCTGGAAAAAAAAAACTAAAATGGATTTCATAGATGTGTAAAAATGCTTTTGCAGTAAAGACTCCACCTTCCAGATCCTTCAAGTGTGAGAACACACTAAATTGCCATCAAGCAATACTTGATTGCCTCCATTTAAGCAGCAGGAGTACAAATTTAGGATTATATAAAGAGGCTCAGAGCTTTTATTTTGTGTGGCCATGTAGGTAGAAACGTGGGTAGAGACGGATGGGATGAATGCAGCAAAGGTTCTCAGGTGGTTTTGACTCTGGGACATTGAAATTATACAGTTAGCCCAGGATGGATGGCCTTGTTCAAGTGTTCAAGTGTTCAAATGTTCAGAACAACCTAAGTGCACATTTACTTGGCAAAATACCTCTTGAACTTCTTTTAATACACACTGTCCTCTCTCAGTAGCAAAGACGGATGTGAAAGGACGTTGAAGCTCTTCAGGAAAAGGTTTGGATGGATGTTTCGGCACACAGATGTGTCACTTCAGCTGCAGCTCATGTCCAGTACTTTTGACCATGATGACAATGTTTTAGTGTGGATATTTTAGTTTGTGCAGCCATGTAGGTAGAAATGTGGGTGATTTTTGCTCCTGTAGGGTCTTTGCCCAGTTCAGGTACCGATAAATTCTCATCAATCACCATCGACCAGGAAGAGTGTGGTCATTGTACACTGAAGCACTCTGTATTTGCTGTATGATGTATTATACAGTATGTATTGATCCAACACTGAATGAATGGCGTCCCAGGACCCTGGCCAGCACAGGATGTATGGAGAATGGATTTTTATGTTTGAATAGCATGTCCTAATGCCGCAGTCCTTTTATATCTGCTCGAGTGTATTCCATGACACAGGAGCAATGTCCCAAGACTATTGTGTCCGTGTCGTAACAATTTGGAGGATTATAGTTGACTAACAGGTTGGCACGTGGTTTAAAAGTAAATTTAAAGTAATCCCAAAAGGTTTACGTTGACTCCCATGTATTAACAATAAAGAAAGGCACAGTAGAGCATCAGATTTTCCTTGTATATCCAACAGTTCATCTCCTTTTTTTGACATATTTCTTTCTATAAATGTGTTTTCATCTTGGGTGGAGTTGTGAGTGGTTGCCACATGCTGATCATCTTCAGGAGATTTGTGTCTTTCTGGCAGGTCCAGTAGCACTTTTCCATAATTTTGGTGAGAACAGAAATGTTGTCTTTAGCAAACAAAACATACATCATTCTTTTTTTTTTTTTTTTGAGCTGGCCCCGCCCAGCTGAGATTGACAGTCACGCTGTGGTGAACTCCTTTGGAAACGTTTTCTTCTCTCCGGCTCAAAGCTCAGAGAGGAGACACACATACACATACTCTTATGGAAATTTGCAAGCAGACATACTGTCACACATGCTTTCACACACACACACACACACACACACACACACACACACACACAGAAGTGAGAACACCAAAAAGTAAAGCTCCCCACATCCTGTTCAGCGAGCTCCCTTCAAACCGTAGCGAGTGTGTGCTTTGCGACCACAGAAGCTGTGTGAAGCCTCAGATTCCCGCACTTATCTAACCGCGCTCTGCTCGACCTGGCAGGCTACGTCAAAAAACATTCCCTTGATATGGCATCAGCGCTCCTCTGAGCTCTGCTCCGCGGCAAACAGGGATCAAATACAGTGTGTCAGATGGATGTTGCATGCTGTTACAGCAGCAAAATGGATGTTGATTTGTAGGTCAGGGCAGATATTGGAGACTGTTTTCATACTTTTGCATTCTAGCAATGATTTTGACAACAAATTGACTAATTAGCTAAGAAAATAAATGTCTTTAAGTGTTGGAATAAATATGACAGAGAGTTATTGGTTCCCTTGTCTGTATGAATTACATAATATTTACAGTAAAACTAATTAAAACCATCATAAAAAAAACAAACCTAAAAGTAATACATATCTTGATGTGGTTTCTAAACCACCATTGCTACTTGACATTGTCTTAACTGCTACTGTGTCTTTAGCCATTTTTTCATATGAACTTTGGACACTGTGTAAGTACACAACAGGAGCTTGCCTGCGTCAGAGGCATTGTCACCAATTGGAAAAACTTTTTTTGACTTAGGAGACACTGGGCACCCAATGTCAGCTGGGATAGGCTCCAGCTCCCCCACAACCCCTACCAAGATAACCGGTCAAGGCAAATTAATGAATTAATAACGTAGGAGAGGTAGGACATGCAGGAGGCAGAACATGATGCCTAAAGTACTCTGGGGAAATTACAGAGTTTTGCTAACGTCTATTTATTCAGTTGTCATAATCATAAACGAGTCTCTTGCTGTTCCTTGGATTTGTTTGACAATTTCGGCAGTGGCCATTACTGACAGAAGTTATCGAATCTCGTAGTCTCTCCAATTGGACAATTATTTTGGCTTCTTTGTGTAAATGGCTCTTGTTCTTCACCATCGGATGTCCGTGGTCTTCTGTTCTTGTGCCAGTTGCGTGATAGATATGTCATCAACACACCTGCTCACTTGCTGTGAATTCTCTGGACAGTTACCTGCCCTATTCACACACGGGCCTCATCGGACATTGCACGGACTATGAAAGACCTGGCAGCGTAAACTCCATTTTATGTCTGATCCAAATGATTGATTAGTATTCTCACATACATCTCTTCTAGTTAATGTCTACTGTGTATAAGTTAAGGGTTGCAGTTCATGCGTGAAAGGGACTTGTGTCAGTAAACACCAGTGTCCAGTTATAGGTACGACTGGGAAACTCTTTCTAAACTATATATTGACCATGCACAGTATTTTTATCATACGGTACAGTATCATGCATAGCCCCGTTTCCACCAAACACTTTCAGTATTGTACCTTTGGGCTCCTTCAGATATGGTTCCTAGACCCTAGCGCTTCCACCACAAACAGTACCCTTTACATGTAGGCGTGGTTGTTACTACCTTTCAAATTGAAATGTTCTGAGAACTTTAAATAATTGAGATGGAATATAAATGAGTTGTTGGCATTTTTGGAAAACCCCCAGTAATTGTATGAACCCTATAGATGTGTGCAGGATTTATATTCTAATGAATGCTGTTATTTACATGTCTGTTTGTATAGGAGGATAGAGATCTAAGCTCAAGTGTGGCAACAACAAAATGCCACGGTGTTCCTGAGTGACATGCCGGCACTGGCAGAGACATTAACCCGCCTCATGAGAGAGAATTATTCACCAGAGTGGAGCCGTACAATGGTGGCCACCAACTTTCAAGCCTCAGCCCAATGCCTTTGCACCCCCTCCTCATCAGCATGCATTATTCCTTTTTTTTTTTTTTTTTTTTGGTGTCTGTTCACATTGGCTGACGAGCGCAGTTTGGTTGGCATAGCCTGGAGCTCAAACCACATCACACATACACTGCACACATTTTCCTCACTCTCACGCTCTCTCACTGTCGCACAGGCTGTTAACGGTGTTTTCAGAGTCAGGGAATGTGAAAATATTCAGCGAGAAGCAGGGGGGGTAGAGAGGTTAAGGCTAAAGAGGAGGGAGGTTGGAAGTGCGACTGCGACGCCACACTGACTGGCAGCGTTGGCTGACGCATCTGGCCATCCTGAAAGGTTAACAGGCAGCAACCTCCCCTCCGTCCGATGTGACATGACACTGTCTCTGCTCTCATCGCCCAGTTTGATGTGTCGTTCTTTCACGGTTCATGAACTCAAGGCCATGGGAGGGATCTTTCACTTTCTGTTGTGTAGGACATCATATAGAGTGGCAGCACAAAGGGGACCCAATTTATTATTTCTGGATTTTTGCCCCCGTTTGATCCGTCACATCCAGGCACATTCATGCATGAAGGGACACACACACAAGCATGCGCACATGTGGCCGTTAACACACATTCATACACATGCATCATACAGTACACTCACACATAGCATAATGTATTTGGTCACCCCCCCTGCGGCAGAGATGCATTGTCTCCCTTCAGAGGAGACATTAATAAGAAATGAGTCCTTTTGAAGTTCTGCTGTGGGCTGTCAGATCTGAACTGACATAATCATCCCCAAGAATAACACCTCCTCCCACCTTTTAACATACACTCCCACACATTCAGCCTCCCTCTGTGCATATGGAGCGAGTAAGACTGGTGTTCTTCTTAACTTGTAATCCAAATGGCCTTTATTCAGTTCCTGCAAACACCCTGATCCCCCACACCTGTGTAATCCTTTGTAGTTTTTTTTTTCCCAACTGCATGCATTTTGGCTGAAATACAGGGTAGCAACACCTTTGGTTTTTTTTCTTGCATTCCCTGCACCCTTTGCTCCCTTCACCTTGAATATTTTATGCATTCACACCATTTCACCAGTACAGGGAGGAAAAGAAACCATCCTGTTATTGCAGCTTGGTAGCATTTACACATTATGCCATAACCTACGCCGTAGCATGTCATGTACGTCCCCAGAAATGTAACTACACGTTGTGGCAACACAGACCTCTTGTTTATTTTTGTAAGCCGAAACCATTTCCCTCAGTGGAAACAAACCTTTATTTACTTGTATTTCAGAGATAAGAAACAATAAACTGTGAAGTCAATAAAGCCTCCACAAAATAGCATTTTAAATCTGTGTGTGATTTATCCTGGCTTCAAATGAGCAGAGGAAATCTCTGCTCATCGCTAGGCTAATTTATACAATGTAAAATGCCATAGGCTTGTGCTAATAATGTTAGCATGTTATATTTGTTTGGAAAACAAGGTTTAGTTTAAGACAGTTGTTTTGTCAGTGAACCTTGTGAGCTGTAACAGAGCTGAACTTTGTAAAGCTACCTTTGTTAAATGTTGCTGTTGTCCCTGGCTTCACATGAGTAGAGGAAAAGTTTGCTAGCTGCTAGGCTAATTTATACAATGTAAAATGCCATAGGCTTGTGCTAAAAACGTTAACATGTTGTATTTGTGTGGAAAATGTGTCCAGATAAAGACAAGTGCTTTGTCTGTGAATGCTGCGAGTTATAGTGAAGCTGATTTGTTTACTTGTGTTTGAAATTGTCTCTCGTAAGCCATGTTTAATGTGTGTTTGGTTGGTTGTTTCATTCATCTGTTCAAGAAGTTAGGATAATATATTGTTGTCAGAAATTATTTGTATCTCTGACTCTTGATTACAACGAACTCAAAGACATATGTGATTTTTTTTTCCCCACTTGGCTGCTTGAATTTACAGTCTTAATGATATGATGTCACCGCAGTGACTTCCCCACCCTGAGCTGTTCTTGAGCAGCACATGTGTGAGGTTATGTCCGTCAGCGCAGTACCTCTGGTAACACAGATCACTCCTGTAACCTCTCCTTCACCCTAAACAACAGGGTTGGTTCCAGGGTCAGTCAAGATCTGGGACTTATAGCCGTGAAATCTTTCAACGAGCCGGGGCAATACCTTAGTTTGATACATACTGCAATGTTTTACGTATCAGTGCTTCGCTACGTCCGAAACACACTGGCTCCTCCACAGCTATGATCTGGATTCAATGTTAAAAACGCCAAACGTGATGAATATTAAAGATTTAGGCCTTTGTTGAAAACATTTGGGGCTGTAGGCATGCAAGTCTCAGCGGCAGCACTCCCCCACATTCACACACATCACACATTTGATCCTCTGTAGCATGCTGTGAATCCCCCCTGGTGTGATACAGTAGTTACTGCCCCACACTCCTCTTTTTTTTTTCATTTCCGTGCCTCCACAGTGTGATTAGAGGGTGAGGGTTTCCTGTCAGGTCACAAGTTCAGTTGTTGCTTCATTGCCAGAGTGTAAATCTGGGACTGATAACACACCTGTGTAACAAAAGGAATTTAATGCAATCATTTAATTTCATTTTATTTTTTAATGTCATTGGTAGATTAAACGCTGTTGTGTAATGGTTTGTTTTTTACTACTTTTAAGGGACTGTGGTGACTAATGAGCAGCACGTTCCCATTTTCTCATCTCATAATGTCGCATTAACAACAGCATTGTTTAAACTCTAAGTATTGCAGAAGAGAGTCATATACTGTAAACCAAAGTAATCAGTGTGTTCTTGCAGTCGGAAATATAAAAACTTTAATTAAGTGGGACATAATCCTTTTTTTTTTATAAATCAGGTATTTCATTCAACAATTCAACAATGACACCAAAATAGACAGAACTCTGATTTTAATTTTGATCTTGATTAAATACTCAATTGCTCGAAACATCAACAGATATTTTTGAAAGTTACTTCATAATTGTTTCATCTGTTGCAGTCCAAAAAATATACTTAGTCCACCAACAAAATAAGAATACAACCACTTAGCATTGCCAGAAACCGGTGGATTTAAAGAACTGCCTCTAAGACATGCACACTCTGTCCATAATATGTCACACCACTCCATCAACCTGATAGATGAAGTCCGACTTGGCATCCCCCCCCCCCACCACATACGCACGCCCCTGGCTCATTTCACACTTTCCAACTTCCTCGCTTCTCTGCCCGGCACATGTTAGACTGGAATAAAAGATGCCCCTCCTTCGCTTTTCCCTCTGCTATAGCTTTTCAATTCACTCCCACTCTTTCTTCAGCTGAATGTGAGGATGTGGAGGCACCACCTGTGTCACTATATACATAGTAAACCTTTCAATTATCAGTATGTCTCTGCGCTGCCCCACCAACGCGAAGTATATCGACTTAACTGACTTATTAAAATTCCTCTCCCCACACACATTTGTTTAGAAGCATTGGTACATCCATTTGTGTGTATGCATGATGGTGACACATATGTACACTGATGCACACCATGTGACCAATCCCATCTGCAGGCACAGATGGAAACACTTGTTCTCACACATACTGCACGGGCCATGCAGCCCACACACGCATCTGAAAAGCCAACTTTTGGACTTGATTTATTCTCTCAAGCCTTCACTAAACTTTGCAAGCAAGAGCCATGGGGACATTGCAGATATATGCAGATATACATTAATACTTATAGATGACTTGGAGAAATGGGTTTCTGATGAACAGCTGGTTGAGCTACTTGAACTACGCAAACAAAAATCTCAATTTTTTGAATCGTTATTTATTATTAATCCTGACAAAGCCTTATCCCAAACTGCGCCATCTATTATGTGCACATGTAGCCCCATGGTATTACATATGTCTTTTACTTCCCCTCTGATGGCTCTTCAGTTTCTGCTCTCTGAGGATGAAACTGCCCCTGGGCAGATAGGATAAATCACTCTGCTCCTACTGACTTCCTGCGCCCCGAGGCTCAGTCGAGGCCCAACTGTAAGCCTGAGTTGATTGTCCTCCTGACTGTGATTGACACGTTCTTCATACTCGGGGACAGCCCGCGTTGATCTTGTTGCGTTCAGCATTTACAGGAGCTTTTTCACAAATGTGTTTTGGTCATGTACCGCTGACCCAGAGACAGTCGTGCAACAATGGTGTACGTAACCTATGTGGTTAGTGTCTGTGGTCTATGGATACCCACATCCCTTTATACGGAGCCATGCGCAGCCTTAAGGCAGGCGCATTGTGTTGTCCTGATCCTCTGGTCTCATGAATAATGTAAAGGTGAGGTAAAGAAGATTACTGGTGTGGATATTAGAGGATGTCTGAAGCCTTGAGCTGTATTAAGGCAGTTTTCATATTCAATCTGTCTTTTCCATCATATTAATGTACTGCGGGTTCCTTGCAAACACCAATAGCTACTCTTTTTTAGCATAAATATCTAAGTATATTTATTGTAAGCCTGTTTGTGGACTCATTGAATGTCTCCATAAATCTTTAGACACACTTTAAGGATTATCTGTCACGTTTATTGATAAAACTAGTGTAAATGTCGTTTCAATGACCTTTGTTCTTTTATTCTGCAATTAGAGACGGTTAATGGCACATCAGACTTATTATTCTGCTGCCTTTCCCTCGTGTTGACGATCTTGTTTAGCTTTGATGTTTTTATTGAGCATCCTTGAATCAAATCGCACTCTTTGAACTTCCTCGTGTCCAGATCTTATTCCATTTGTCACCTCTTTGTGGGACTGTAATTGGCATTTTCTCGGCACGAATCATAGACCCCCTTTTTTTTCCCTGCACATCACTGATAATTTCAGTTCCACATCGCAATCCTCCTTTTTCATTCCCTCTATTGCAAAGTCATTAAAGTCTGGAGGATTATGATTATGTTCTCCGCTGAGTAATACGGTGTAATTCATGATAATTAAGTTCCAATGAAAGAGCTTCCAATTTACAAGTGATTGGGATTCATGGATATACACATGTAGTTTTGACTGAAAAGAAATGCTTATGCATTATTGAGAAATCCAGATATTTTAGATGTATGCCAAAGTTACACTTTGTATCCCAAAGCAACAACCATGCAGCTTTTACTGTATCCATTTTTGCTTTTAATGTTATTGGCCTCATTCAGGTGCATCAGTGAATGAAATCTGCCTCCATCGTCTAGATTGCTCCCCGTTGCCTTGTGCTCCTCTTCATCTGTCAGCAGCATTAGGTATCCCACAGACAGGGTCTTAATAGTGGCAGAGCGAAGGGGGACATGGCCTCTAATGGAAGCCCTTTGTTCAGTTGTCACTTTCACTGCTCCCATGGAAACATCCCGCTGACCAATCAGATGAGCCCTATGGGCAGCGGCCACTGCGTTTCTGTCACTACTCGACTAAAGGCATCTATCACCCTGAACCATCTTCAGTCTCTTGCTTTTTCTCGCCCTCCTGCTCTCCTTTTTTGCTGTATAGTAAGTCGAGAAAATGAGCTTTTGTGTAGTGTCAAAACATGTGTAAGGATAAATGGTATTTACAGCATCGTCCCTCTTATATATACAAAAGTGAAAGCAAAGCTGCGTTGTTGCAGCGTTAAGATATACTGCGGAAAAGCATGAAATAAAAGCTCTATTCTCTTAAAATTCCTTCATGTTTTCAATGCCAGAGTTCCAGGCTTATCCGCTCCCTTTAGTGGCTATGAATACCTCCCACTTGACTTTCTACGAGGTGAGTATAAAGGTAGCCCCAGCTACACGCATCTCTCCCACTGGGTAAACATTGTGCCGTGTGATAAGGGTTTTAGAGAGAAGAGAATATTGGCAGAGTTGAGAGGACAGTAGGGGGAAAAAAGATCGTCTGTATCTCTGTGCTCAGCTGCAGCCAGTTGGAATATAAAGCACCAGTGGGTCGCCGTAGGATTCGTCTTCCAGAAATACTACTTCTCTAAAGACGGGGGAGCAGGACTTAGAGTCAGATGAGGGAAAGTCGTCCACTTGTGTTTGAAAAAAGACACCAATAAGCTGTAGACTCTGGAGGGGCTTTCACTGCGAGAATTTGGAGTGTGTGCATGAGCTCCTGCTGCAGGCCTGTGCATATGAAAATACTACAGTCAGAGTGATCTCAGTTAATATTATTTTGCTGATTTGTGAAATATCAAGGATGGTAATAAAGATCTACTTTTTTAAACAAGATTTTATTTCTTATCTCGCCTCTATTCTGTGGGTACGTACGCGTTCATTCATGGATGTGTTCAACTGTTTGTACAGTATATATGGTATTTAGGTGTCTATGGACAGACATCTGCAGAGCAAGGAATTATTATATGTTCACGACATCCTTTACCTTACATTCAAAAGTCCAGTGTGTAAGACTTAGGATAAGTTCTCCTAAAGTACTAAATGAAGGAACCATTGGGGTCTGGTTTTGAATTCAAGGTACCCGAACTAGTTTCTGTATCAGAAACGTGAAATGAGAAAAATCAAAGAGGCAAGGGTCGGGTTATCCTCATTTATTGTCCCAAAGCTCCAAAAAGGTTAGATCCTACATTTCCCACAAACCAACCATCTCTCAGTCACTATGCCCTGAGTTTATCCCACAGGCTGTTTGTATTTATAATCTCCAAACCCAGGCAGAAATAACCCCGGATGATGTCATCAGGGCTCTTTACTCAGACAAGCTACTTACACAGTAGTTCTCCCTATCCTGAGTAAACCAACTTTCTGTGTAAAATTGTTGCAATATAAACTCAGATGTTTGCATGATGTGGAGGTTTACACTCCCCCCTCCCCCAACTTCCTTATCTCCTCCAGCAGAAGGGTGTGTGCAGACCTCCCTCCCACAGGCCAGCTGGATTACGCATGTTGGTCTAATCCCATCCATTCTCAGTGCTCTCTGTCAGACCAACATGTACTGGACCATCATGCGCCCCAGCCACACACACACACACACACACACACACACTCAGGTGCATGTGTCTGATAAGGACGATGTGGAAGTATTAGCCTCATCAACCCAGTCCCACCACATCATGGGAAATCCCGTTTCATCCCATGATCCCCAGTCTGCCTTTATCACCACAACCTGCTCCAAAGCCTTAAACCCCTGTGTCACCACACGCCCCCAGCTGCAGCTTTGTGTCAGGGATCATCTCTGATGTACACACTCGGGCGGATAGATCTCAAAACATTTCTGTGGCGCCATTAAAATACCAAACAATAGAAAAAATGGCTAAATATTTCCTTCTTGTGTCACTGTATGGATTGTAGCCATCATCTGGAAAGGAGTGGAAGCATCTGGGCATCAGGGACGCACCCGGGGTCAAACCATGATCTGAGGGCAGAGGGATGTTTCAGAAAGAAAATGAAATGTACACATATTCTGTCCGTTATCTTCTTAATTAGAGCCTCATTATCCATCTCTGGCTTTTAAAACCTTCATAAAACTGATTTTATCCATAGAAATGTTGTGCCATGTGTCTGTGATACAGGCCATGAGAGATAGCTCTGTATTTCTTGCAAGAGAAACTATCTGTGTGAGATTAAGCGTGTTATATTTATTCCCCTGACATGACATTGTCGTCAGAGCGCCACAGAACAAAGAGAGACAGGAGAGGCTTTGGTAAGCCCGCACTTCTCCCAGCTATCGCTTTTGCTTTTGGCACTCAATGATGTGCCAAAAACAAGTTTTAATTGGTTGCTTTATCATTATCACATTGTTTTTTCTAAATATTGGACTTGTGCATACTTGTCTGCTGGGATTGCTAAATCATAACTTTTATTTTCACATTTTTTTTGGTGGTAACAGCAGTTTTCCTGCTGCGTTGGCCCACCACAGCTGAAAAACTAACTAATGGATTGGCTGACGGCGGCAGCTGTTTGCTGTTGAGATGAGAGCCAGACAGTGTTGTATGGCAACCTGACCGGAACTGCTCTACAAACAGCTCGCAGACAAAACAAATTATAGGTCTGACAAGCCCCCAAAAAAACCAAAACAAAATGCTGCAACATCAGCATGCATTCACATTTGTACAAATACTGATAGACATGCATACATATAAGCATAAACTATTGCACATGCATTTCCATATGAAGAAACCAGAGAGTAAACGGTGTAATTCTTCTTCCAACTCCCTCAAACCAAAGAAATAAAGCTGTTTTGTCTTCATTTGCATGTGTTTTCTTGGTGAAGGAAGATATTTAGTCTTTGCCACCTTATGAGGAGCAACAGATAGCTGACTCAGCAGTGAATGACAATGGCTACCTCGCATTGCACTTTAAAATAAATCAAATGCAAACTTTTAAATGCATTCTAATTATAGATCAACAGCTATAACATTTACCATGAGTAATAGTGCAAGAATTGACTGCTGTGTTTTTTTGGAGAAGCAACACTGGACCAAATACAACCTCAACGGTATACATGTGTGATGTTTGCCATGTTTAACATCTTACTTCAGCTTGTATGCATGCTGACATTTGCTAAAAACACAAGTGCAGCTGATGCTTATGGCAATGTATGAAGCCCAGTTCAGACCAAAGATTTGTGGCGAGACGAAACTGTTTTAGAATGTTGCAGAGAAAAGTTGCAGTAGTGTGTACTGACCATCTGAGCTCACCTGACGCTGGCTGATGGTGTCACCTGCAACTCCGCTGGTCAAATCGTCAGCAGCTGGTTTTAGAACGCAAGGCTGGTCGCTTGTAGTGAAGTCCGCTGGTCAAGTCAAGATGGCATGTTTGTTTGCTGCGGCAGGTGCTCCGTCCCTGCTCAGCCCTGTTTCCATCCTCACGTGTGCCAGTGTTGGACAACGGCTCGCCGCTGCTGCTGCTTGCTGTATGTGCAGTAGCCAGTGTCTCACTATTACTATCCTCATTTATAATTTAAGAAGCTTCAAATTATATTCGGCCACAAAATAAAACTGAAAAGCTGTAAATCACAACGGAAGTACAGAGAGTTGTTGCATAGAGATGATACACCATCTCATCTAGTTGCATTGGCGTACATTGCAGAATGACGCATTGCAAATAGGTGCATGTTTCAACTCGAGTCTTCGGTCTGAACAGGGTTGTAAGTTTTCCAAGTATTCAGTTGAACATCAAAGTTTGACTTGATGGTTATGTTAAATGAAACAAGATCAACTAACGTCCAATAGCTGTCGAGACATTTCACACAAAATCCCACATGTCAATCAAGTGGCACTACAGGAAAGGTCGGGATCAGCAACGTCAATAGGGTACATCATCTGGCAACCATGAATGTCTCTAGAATTTTTGGGTGTGGATAGTCCAGCCAGTGGATTTTGAAATATTTCATAGGATAAAATACAACTTTAAACTGCTAATACTGATTCACCAAAGTCAACGGGCTTCATCCTCTGGAGACCATGAATGTCTGTGTAGAATTCAGTGGCAATCTATTGTAGTTGTTGACTTTTTCATGCTGGACCAGCGTAACAGACTGACAAACAAAATGACTGATTGCCATCCATAAAATTCTGCCACTAGCATCAATGAAATTAAGCCAGACATTGACCAAAACATCCATGGTTGCAGTTGACTGCTCTGCAAGTCTGTCAGGGTTTTGTATAGGGATTTGCTGACATGATACATGCTGATGTCTCTGTAATGACTCCATATTGACAGACAGCATCAACTTAGTTCCCAGATTGAGGTTTCTTCTTAAAGCAGTAGAGCATTAAAGCCACAGTACCGCAAAAACATTTGGATTCCAGTTGCTCAAACTTTGCCTGTGACTCAGACCTAATTGACACACTTTGCTTCATTGCACAACATTGCCTCTTAGTGTTTTTCTTACAGCTGTTTGTAATCCGAGACTCAACCATGAGTGACATTAAAACATTATTCTTAATGACACATTTTGTCACAGATTGCCCTGTGCACGCCTTTGCACATGGCGCTGATTAAAATGTCAATGACGGTCCAGTAAGTTGGACGCCTCATAACAGCTGATGAAAGACTCTGAAATATGGGACGACACTCGGGAAATTTTCATCACAGCAGGAGGCTCAGGCCTTGTAGCATGCAAATGTCAAACACATGTTTGGGAAGAGGCAAAAAAGAACTGGGCCAAGGAAAACACACATGCAGTCAAAGACAGATACACCCATGCATGTGCACACTTTCTCATTTCCTTCTCTATTTTTGTTTTAGTGGAGCCTTTTCAGCACTTGGAGGAGGGGTGTGATTTTTCTCAGCAGTGTGTTGAGATCGTGAGTAATAGCGCGAGGAACTGACCTGCTGTTTTGTTGGAGAAGCAGCAGTGGACAGATTGCGTGTCTGATCTCGTCTCATTTCTACCGGCAGGGTAACCTGCAGCCAAACACCAAAAATGCTCCTGAACTGATGACCCACCCGGTGTAATGGTTTTATAATGAAAACGTGCCCTACAGATGAATTTTAGTCATTAGTTTTTGTTTGTTTGTTTCTATTGGCTCCGTTCTCACTTTCAATCACAGTTGCATTTCCAGCTCATTGTGAGATAATTTCAGGCACTGTGTTCCACGTCTGTGTTTTTTCTCAGCTCAGTTTGGCTCAAGAATTCATCTACAGGGGAAGAGTTGTTCTACATCACTTTGTTCACACTGTTTGCTGTTTTGTCAGCTGCCACCACGTCCCTCAAGAGCTGTTTTGTTCAAACACGTGTAAATGCAGGCATCAGCCATGATTTGCTGAGTGCAGAGTTGTGCCGTTGCCATCATGCTCACCATGAGGCCCCTCTAGGCATGTCGAGGGTTTGTATGTCTGCAGGGTGAGATTAAAACATGGACTAAAATGTGAGAGGGGTTTATTTACTCACCTCTCTCATTGAACCTTTTGGGCTACAAGTGGCTTCCTTCAGCCACATGTTTATCACATCACAACAACGCCCAGGCCTTTTATTAGAATTTAATTGAACTCTCACCTAAAGGACCTTCGGGGAATTATTACTGACAGGTGTTGATATGGGGTGCACATACATGCTATAAACCAGCTGTAAACCATGTAATTTTGCAAGTAACAGTCCAAGACCAAACATCAAATATTTGACATTTTTGCTCAATAATAAAAAAAGAAGCTTATAAATCGATTCTCGCTTCAAGGCCAAAATGCGCTAAAAGCTGCATCTCAGCTTCAGTTGCCATAGCGAGAACTTTGTTTTATGCCGGCTCAGCAGAGCTCCTCAGTGAATGGAGCTCCGTCAGACTCCTGCTACTGAGTCACAAGATGCTTGTAAGTTCCTTTCGCCACCCCCTCACTCCTAAAACCTCCCACCTTCTTGCTCAGCCTTGAGCCCAAACACTGCAGCGTTAGTCTCCACACATTGTTATGAATGGACTGGCTTTGCAATAATTAAACAGTCATAAGTGATCAGTTCCTGTCGCTGTTGAATGAAGCAGCGTCTTTTTTGTGTTTGATCTGGGCTCATTTATAGAGATTATTAATGCTGCTTGGCTCATCATGAATGTAGATATCCTCAGCAATAATGCAGGGCTTTTCAAGCAGCGTTTCTCTCGAGCACTTAACCAAAGCATTTAGCTTGGTTTATAGCGACAAGAGGGTAAATCCATGGCATCTCCTGCTGTATCTATCAAACATTTTTAGCTGTTTTGACTCCCAGCTACCGCACAAAGGATGTGAAATCAAAAAATGGCTCTGACTCTCTGCTTTAGTTTGAGGTATTGAAAGCCAGGTTAGGTTAATTTCAGTGGTTTAGAGAAATACCATTTTTGAACTGGTTATCAATGTCATCATAATCAGTATTTGATGTCACATATTTTTCTGTCAGTCACTATCTTGGGACTTTTTTTGTGTCTTCTTTGATGATGCTCCACCAGGCCTGTACTCCATCCAGCCTCACTTATTACTTCCTTTGCTTCCTGTTGCCATTTTTATCTTATCTAGACCTCTAGACACCTGGATAACTTTTCTTAAGCTCCAGCTCTACCGGAAACTGTCTCCTTACCAATACTGCATGCTCTACAGGCTGCTGCACCATTGATCTGTGTGTGTGTGTGTGTGTGTCTTTGCGAGCGTGCCTCCAATCAAGCACAACACATGTGAATATGTTCCAGCTGAGTGTTGTGTGCTGATACACACAAACATCCTCCGACACGCATAAGTGAGCAGACCCATGTATTTGTGATTTAGCGTGAAATGGGACAGGTCATGGACGTGGCTGCAGCGCATTGGCAGGTGTTGACGCGATCTATGGAGTATAATTTGCACGTATTAGCCACAGTTGCCCTTTTTTCCCTCAAAGAGCACAGGTTGAGATCAAATCAATGTTCCAGGCAGTAAAGCTAAATAAGCTCTAAAATTGTTCTGTGGGCACATATTCACATCAATAATTCATATTGATGGGTGTAGGAAATGCATGGAAACCTGCTCAACTTCTCCAAAAGGCTTTATCACCATCTGCATTATGTTAAGCTAACCCACAATTTAAACTCTGTACATTTTCTGTGTGGGCTGAATGCCCTCTGTAGGCTTACAGCCATTTTGTCTGGCGCTGATGGGAAATGGGGTCTTTGGGTCAGCAGCGGCACTCTCTCTGGCCCTCAGGCCAGCCCGGAGGCTTTTCTTGCCTGGACATACACAGTGAAATCCCCTGTAATCAAGCAGCTGGAAGGTCCGCTTTGAGGGGATTTTGTGCAATGTGGCAGGTGCCAATCTGACTGCAATCAGGATTTACACAGGCCCGGCTCCTGATGGCATTCAGCAACTTTAACATGAGCTTATGCTCGGAGACTAATCACAGTCATTCATGCGGTTTCTTGCACAGCACTCACACTGTGTCACGGACTAGGTATGCAAGAGTCCATTAGAGAGGGAATGTGTGCACTTAAACACACCCCATGACATTTCTGCTGTGTTTTAAACATCGACTTTTATCCAGCAAGTCAGAAGTCTATATGTATATAGTTGTTTGGTTATGTTGTATTTGCTTAGTTGGTCATGTTATATATTAATTTCATTTCATATTTATTCTATTAGCATAATTTTAGACCATTTTGAATGAGTAAAGTATTAGATTTAGGGAGATTTAGTGGTGTCTAGCATTGAGAATTGCAGATTTTAACCAGTTAGAACTTCTCTCAATTAAAATTCCTTCAGTGTTCATCATTTAGGAAGTTTTTACCAGGAGCTAAATTATCCATATAAGTCACCTCCCCTCCAAAATAAACAGACCCAGTGAATTACACTGGGAAAAACAGTGAAAAAAGGTGTTTCACGCTAAGAAAATTGGTGTATATCCAACGCTGCTCATCACAGAGGGGCTTCTAACTATGCTGGCCAATGTGTAAACACGAATGGTCCTATCTAAAGCCAGTTTTGGTTCGTCCATTCCGGGCTACTGTAGAAATATTGTGCTGCAACATGGCAATCTTGGAAAGAAGATGAGGATGTGTAGATATAAACGGCTTGAGTTAAATTTACTAAAACACGAGTCTTATTATTACGTGATTATACACAAAAGAAAGAATACTTATTACTTTTTTTTCCATTTCTGCCATTATATCCCACTAAATCCTACACACTGGAGCTTTAATATTTATATATTTGGCTTAAGTTTATGACTATGGATAGTGGCCATCAGGTAGCATTTCTGCTGTGGCTTTCTGCCCTTTTACCTTTTACCTTTTCTTTAATATATATAAATATATTTTAGTTCAGTTGTTAATGAATGAATGGCTTTATTTCAAACCATAATAAAAAAAACAATAAAAAACAAACAAGACAAAGATAACAGTGTCTGAAAAAGGCGTAAGTAAAAGTAAAACATATGTGTCCCTACCCCTTTCTTACATTTCTTCTTTTAACACAACTGTTATTTCAAAAAATCCCCAAATTTATGTACAACTAATATACAACTGTCCCCAGTCTATTTACCACCCAATTGAATAAATAGGTAATAATAAATTCTAATAATGCATTTCATTTATAAAGTGCTTTTCAAGGTACTCAGAGATGCTAAACCCAGTTTATTTACAGTCCAAGCACCACCCAAAATAAATAAGCACTCCCCTAACACAACCTTTCCTCATCTAAATGTCTGCCAAAAATCAATATTTTTTAAATATAGTTTTTTAAATTGATTCATATTTGTGCTTTGTTTCAACTCATCACGCAACCCATTCCACGAGTCCACCTCATACACTGAAATACAAATAGTTATACGAACACATTGACATTTTATTAAGTTTTGTATGTTTCAGTGTTTGTCCTAAACTTCTTTGTCTTCGCTTTTTTTTTTTTTTTTTTTTGTAGCACAACAGTATAAACAGCCACACTGAAGAGGGGTTGAATAATCTGAATAAATAAACATTCCCTCAGGGTTTAAGCTGAAGCTAAAGTTGAAGTTATGTCAATGTTCCTCTACAAAGGGAGCATTCTGCTTTATTGCTTGTGTAATATATGAGACATTTACGTGTGTGAATTGTGTGTGTAATACAGAAAAACAAACCGTGGAAAGGAGAGGAGAAAGAGACTGTGAGCCTAAAGGGGAAAAAAAAACAGAATAAGTGAAGGTTTGTAAAAGACAGAAACTCCCGGAGGCAGTGGGACAGTGGGACACACACACACACAGGCACACAGACGGGCTCAGCCGTCCCTCCTCTGTCTGTCTATTATTGATGTTGGGCACGCAGGGTTCCCACTCAGCCATCTGTTCTCAGCTCTCCCACTCCGTGCCCCTTTTGCTTCATGCCTACCACTTTGGCAGGCTGGCATAAGCAGAGCAATGCTGTCCTATCAAAGTGTGAATACTTCATAAATATCTCACACTATCGGGGAGTTAGCTGTTGGAAGAGGAGCCCAGAGAGAGAGGAAGACGAGAAACAGCATAACACTAATGTGATGAATTTTTCATTAATTCAGCCTCTTTGTTGGATGACTTCCAACACATGCATTGATTTGCGGTGCGAAATATAATCATGTCATGATGACTGCATCAGAAATAAACAGAATTGGCGGCGGGGTGTGGTTTGTGATGGACTGTCAATAGTCCTCCTGTGCATGTTTTCAGATCTTAATCAAATCACAGCCCCACCCTCCTACTGTTAATAGCATATGGCTGCAGGTTTCATTTGATTTGACTTGTAATTGATGACCGTGCATATTCAGTCAAGCCCCGTTGCCAGGGGTAACGAGGTCCTCTTGGTCTGCCGATTGGCTGCCGCGTCGTCACATGAGGATTCACTTGGCCTCAGCTGGGGCCACATGTGGCGAGTCTGGAGATGTGTGCGGGTGGCGTGTGTTTGCAAACACTTGGCTTCGCCTCGCGTTTAATCCATAGATGCAATCCTCATCCCTGCGCTCCAGACTCTGCCCTCCACAAACACACACGCATGCACACACACTTCTTATGCAGTAAATGGATCGTAAATGTTGCATGCCAGTCTCATGCAGAAACTCCAAGCCTCAGTGAAGCCGTCTGACTGAACATGTGTCTTCAATTACACCATCCTGACTGACAGAAAGGGTCAGATGTGGGTAAGGGGATACCATGTGGGGTGGTGATTAAGGTAAGATATTGGTTTGGGGCTTTAGAAACCTAAGCTATCACTCCATCGTGTGACTTGTCTTTTCCATATTCCTAGAGGGGTGGAAGAAGCTTTATTCTCTGGCCAGCTCCAGAGTTAAGACCCCCCAGGGAGTACGAGATGAGAGGGAAATTAATAATGTGTAGAGACTCAAAGGCTTTGAGTGAACCAAAGGATCAGAAGAGGGTGAAGAGAGTGTATTAGAGGCAGAAAGGGAAACAGGAACACGGGCAAAAAGAGGAAAGCACAACCAGGCAGATAGGCCACCTGTGAGAAAGAGGAGTGCTATTATGAGGCAGATAAAAGATGCCAGCTCCACACAAAAAAAAGTGTTTTAAAAAGGTCAGGGATTCTCCACTGACAATCCAAATCTTTTGACTACCAATCACAGCCTCTTCGCTTGAAAGGCAGCTTCTAGATAGCTCTTTGGTGGAGTTTCTTTTGAGCGTTTAGATAAAAATCAAACAATTCACTGTATTCACATCTGCTTTGTTTGGAGTGAAACTGTAGCTTTACTGCACATGAAAAGATAAATGAGAATTGTAATTGTCATTTTAGGCTCTTGTTAGAGTGTGAGAACAAATGTATACTTCCTCAGCTGCCCTGAAAACAGATTGCAAATTAGCATTTCTTCCTAGAAGCCAGAAGGAGTCACGAACAGCACTCCCAATATTGAGACATATTTTTCACATCATGGCGTGTGACTCTAGCATGAACTAAAAATGAGAACAAACTCCTTAATGTTAAGGAAACTAGAGGTTTAATATTAATAGGCGCTTTACCCTGTGATGTGTGAACGTCACGCTAGCATGCTCAGTGTTGGCACACTCCTGCCTGGTCTCCCCGGGCCATGCAGGCTTTGGCCCTGCTGCGACCTCTCTGGGTGGAAGCCAGCAGCTCCCCGATCCTTTGAACCTGGACAAACCTGGCTGAAACCAGCTGTGTGTATGCGGATCGTACCACAGCTGATCACGCTACACAGAATTAAAAATTAATTGCTATTAAACACTGAATTTATCCACCTATCTATCCATGCGATTATCCACACGTTTGCTTGTTTTGTGTTTAAATTACGCTATCTGTGTCTCTTCCACACAGATAATGTAGGCTAATAAGACCCAAAAAATGGAGCTAATAATGATACTGGGGCAGCGTGCCATATGTGATCCGTCCCTGCAGCATGGCCAGGTGGGCAGCGTGCCACCCAGCAGCACAATGGGTGCGTCCATAGTGATTTAATAAATACCCTAACCATGGGCTAAACAGACACCGAGCCAAATTAGCAATCTATTCTTCTCCGCTCTCCTCTCTGTCTCTTTCCTTTTTGTTCTCTATCTGCAAAGTGCAGTTAGAATATATGTTAAGGAGGTGTGTAATGGTAGACTGGCCCCGTATTGGAACCATTAAGCATGAACATGACTGCCTATTACACGGGTCTTTAGCGACACAGAGAAATAACCCCTTATCATCCTGTCGAGCTACGGCCCCGTCGAGGGTTCCCTCCATTGAGTGGTTGGATGTAAATGCATGTGATGTATACGTTCTCCACAACATCGCCGCGTGTAATCCTTCCACTCTCTACAACTGATTATGTTAAACACGAGAACAAGTTGAATAGCGAGAGTAAAAGGTTTTGGTCAAAAGCGCTTCAACGTAAGTACTCGGCGGTCCTAAAGTGGTCGTCTTCTCTTCACAACAGCAATTAGCTCATCTTGAATGATAGATACCATCAGCACTGAGATGCGGCATTGTGTGTTTAGACAAGAGGGATTTTGATGAGAGGCTGTGGATGACACACCTGCCGAGGAAGAGGGGTTGAGATAACAATTTTCCTCTCCCTGTCGAGGAGACATCTGGCATTGCCACGGCGTTGCAAGCTGAAATACACCCAGGAGTGGGTAATGAGGCGTAGGAGACAGGGTTTGTGTTTTGGTGTATTTTGGTGTGTGTGTGTGTGTGTGTATGTGTGTGTGTGTGTGTGTGTGTGTGTGTGTGTGTGTGTGTGTGTGTGTGTGTGTGTGTGTGTGTGTTTATGGGAGTGTGATGGTGGTCCCCTCATCTTCCTGAACTAGCCTCTGTAGACCCTGCAAGCACGCCATCTGTAGTCCTCAGCCATAAACCCACTTGTGTGTGACTCATAAGCAGCGTTAAATCAGCTTAACTACATCCACACATTTAACCTTATTTGACCAAAAAAAAGGAAAGTATGGAGGAGGTTAAGAAAATACAGGAAAACAAGATAAAAGGTAAAATAAGGAAAACATGGGGATGGTCAAGTGCGTGACTGTTGTGTTTGTGTGTTGGCGTGTAATCTAACCAAAGTGGTACCCACCCATCCGTGACTGTGCACCACGTCTTCTGAATGTCACCATTAACATGGTGGCCTGCATTATGTTTACACACAGTCCTTCGTGGCAGCGCATATGTCCGAGGGGGGTTGCTAAGAAACATGCAAATAATGTTCAATAATCACCCTGGGAGAAAAGTCAATGATGGCCTGGAATGAACTTGTTTCTTTTAACTGGTAGGAAGTACAAATAATTGTGGTAATGGATTTTCCTCTGTGGAATATGTTGCTTTTGTCGATGATTGTTGCCTCCGACTGTTTGTCTATTGTTGCGTTCACACTGCAAGTGGCTGCAACAGGCTGCAAGTCATTCACAATGGGAGCTGGTGACATGAAGCTACACTTGTCGTTATATGATGGGTGTGATAAGCTACAAATCAAAGTTGAGCTGGCTGCAACATTTTTCAGCGCTCTACCAATGATATGTTTTTGCTTTTAGCTGTGGTGCTGTGTTATAAGGCTGCCCCCGACTACGAATTTTCCTAGTCAAACAATAGTCGTCATTTAGGTCCATTAGTCGACTAGTCGCCCGCATGTTTACGATATTAATCTAATTATTAAATGATATATTTTGGGCAGGGCAACACAATGGTTTGAGTTGAAGGTGTGAGAAGGAATAGTATCAGTAACATTGTTAACACTGTGCTACATTACAGAGAAATACAAAACCGTACTAATGAACCTTCATTAATATAGGCCTACATTTTATCTACAAGTGCACGTCACACACTGGGCGAGCCGCCTGTTAATGACGCTGTGGGCTAATGGGCATGTAGCTACTTCCATGTTTCAGATGATACGTCATGTTTGTAGTCGACCAATGAAGATGAGTTTACATATCACCTTGGGTTCGTCCTTCACCTTCTCAAAATGATCCCACACTTTGGATTTCCTGCCCGACATGTTATTAACTAGCCTGTGGAATAACCGCAGGTACCAGCCCTGGAAATTAACCTGACTCCTGTCTGACTGCTGAGCGTGACCACTTCCTGTGTCTGTCCTTTCAAATTAAATTCCCACATGGTCCAGTCATAAAGGTTTTGATTTATATTGACAAGGCACAGCTCCAAATAGAGTTTCACAATTGTTTTTTTTTTCTGTGACTAAGCGACCAGTGAATGAAATCTTGCTAACCTTTCTTGTTTCTATTAGGAGGCAGCCTAAGCTAGCTGATGCTATGCTAACTTTCTGAGTATTGCTGTGCACACTGGGATGCAATGGGGTGGTGCATTGTGATGTTAAAATGGGGCTCAGGTAATGATAAAAAACAAAGATATTTTTTCACCAAGTAGAAACTTTAGATGACGTTCACTTGAGTTGCTTTGTTGCAAGTAACAGATATAGGCACGGCCTGGAGGAACTAATAAGGTCAGTAGGCACTTGTGCAGCACTTCAACAAGGATTCAGGAATAATGCAGCAGGCCACATTGTTGCTTTGTCACCAGTAGTGTGTTTAGTTTAGTTGATTTTGTTGTTAATTGTTAATTATTGCATCTGACCATTTGTTTTCTAGCTACTTTTGTCGTTGCTTGTTGCCTCTCTCTGTTAATTATATGTTACTTTTATTTACTTTTGTTGTTGATTGTTGTCTGTGATGAGTAGTTGTTGTTATTTTTATAGATTATTGACGAAGTAGATTTTTTTTTTTTTTGCTTATATAGTTATTTGTTGCCTTTGACTGTTCGTCTCTCAGTTACTTTTCGTTACCTGTATTGATTGTTGTCTCTGATTTGTTTTTTAGTTACTTTTGTCGTCAGTTGTTGCCTCAGATTATTTTTCTTTTGTGTCTTTGACTGTCATTTATTTATTGATTATTTTATTTATTACTTTTAGTTGCTACTCTTGTTGACTGATTGTCGTCCTTGATGGTTTATCTTTTAGTTACTGTTACAGTTAATTGCTGACGATCTTTTTATTACATTTATCGCTGGCTGTTTTTATCATCTTTGTTTATTTCTTTGTTTGTTTTAGTGTTTAGTACTCCTGGAGCCCGCATTAACTAACACAGTACCACAGTGTAACATCAGTATCAATGATATAAGAAAGACACAACAAAACAGAGACTAACATCACAAATTAATTAAAATATATTTCAAATAAAATGATAAACAATAAAGAATTATATGTTTATCTGTCTTTTTATCTCTTTGTTTATTTCAGGTGATCTCCGCTTTGTCAAGGATCTCCCACCACAGCATTGCACAAATCAAAGGCATCAGGTATGTGTCTCATTTGCAACTCTCTCATTTGTCATTCGAACAGCCGCAGCACTCACCAGCACCAGTGTCAAACAAACAGTTTGGTGAATGTATTCCACGTTCGCTATATTAAGATGGAGGTGGCTATTAACATCTGCTGCTCATTTACAAGTCAATTTACATTTTTAGGCAATTAGCTGCAGCTTTTAGCCACAGTTATCTTGCAAGGCACAAAACTCACAACACATTTCCATCTGTCATTCAAACTGCGCTGCATCACACTATTTATGTGGAAGTACATCATAAGCACAACTGTCTGAGTCGGGATAAAACATCGTATGCAGCGGTGGTAGTTTTTCACAGATAATGGCGAAGCTGAGAAAATCCTTTGCACTGCTTTATCAAGGCTGGAATGAGCTTCTTATTTCTCTTCATTTGCTCAATCTGCTTGGAGGTTGGTGGCTCACCGGCGCCACATAAAAAGCCATTTTATCCGTCTGAGTAATAAGGAGATGGAGCCGACCCATTAGGAGCCATGCCAGGAAGTGAAAGGAGGAGAAATGGAGAGAGGGAGAGTGACAGAGAGGGAGCACGTCCCTCGCCATTAATAAAGACAACATGAGGTGCTGACTGCTGGCTAATTCACCGCCTGTCCACGCTGACCACTTTGCTGTGAGGTGTTGAAATCAGGGCTCATTTGGCCAAAGTGTAAAACACAATTTCTGATCCTGAGTCAATTTCAGCAATCAGGATATTAATTAAACAGCAAACTATTGTTAGAGTTCAGATTCTCAAACTGTGGGTCAGATAGGCTGGTAATATCAAGTTTCCACTCACCTTGTTTAATTGTGGATCAAGCACCTGCCTACTGAAGTGTCCTTGAGCAGAACACTAGCAATTCCTCTTTTGCCTGAGGGCTACCCTGACCTCTTACTCTACTGCGGGAGGTGAACATGAAAACACAGCTGCTTTGTGAGGATCAATAAAGTATGACTTTATCAAATAAGGTCACATTTGGCTCTTGGCCTGAACAAGAAAACATTAATTAAGGTAATTAGATGGTACACTGAACTACGTTCTCTCAAGGGGAAAGGTCAACATCAGAATTTCAAAGGCAAAATGATCTTACTATATATTATTATCTTGATGATTCATCACTACTAATCAGTCATACTTGCCCAACAAAAAAAGATTCTTTTTTAAATATAATTTTTCCAATTTGCAAAAAGAAAATGTCAAAAAAGGACTTGTCTACTTCAGCTTCCTTTTTTGGATCTACAGTTATAGTTGCCTTGCTTGAGCTAGCATGCTAGTGATCTGCTTCCAGTGGTTTTACACGAGAGAGTTGGAGACATCTGCAAGAGAGTCCACTGTACAAATGCATGGATAGAAACCACAAGCTGCAGAGTAACGTGTTGATTGTCAGTGGTATTTATAGTTGTGCTATTCAGTGTTGATATCTTAGTGCTTAAATGAATACTTCACCGATTCATCAATTACTCCCCCAGTGTTATGTTGAATTTGTGAAAATGGTTTTCGTTCATGCATCTGGTGGACAAGGAATCTAAACAGTGAGAAAATTCTTGTCGAATTGAAGTCGTAGGAGTCTGCGTTGAACAATCGCAAAACTCCATCACAACATCAGTTTAAAAACTCACACATAACTCATGAAGTATAATCCAAGTCTCATTTATCCAGCTGTATGCTTAGTACTCCCTAAACAGGCAGCCCTTTCCAACGGGGAGCTGAACTGAAAATGATACTTATCTTTGATTCCTTCAAAGCCAGACTCCATTGACAAAACGGTAATTACATCTCACTGAACACACGAGATGATGGTCTACTGCTGCCTCGATCAGATAGTTTGTGTTATTGTGTGGCTTTAGACACCGATATAAACAGTGGATTTCCTTTGAGAATGGAAGTGTATTTTGAAAGACAATAATGCATGTAACATGCAGAACTTGACACGGAGTCCCAGAACGTCAACAACCACACACCCAGGGTAGCTTTCACGTTGTATCTGGACATGGAAGGTCCATGACCGAATGTAGATATGTGACAGGGTCGGAGTGAGAATGTGTTTGAAAGGGCCGTCTGTTTGGGAAGTACTGGGCATACGACCAGATAGATAAGACTTGGATTATACTGCATGAGTTTTGTGGGAGATTGTAAACAGATGTTTCAGTATTGATTTGCTGTTCTTAAACACGGTTCCCTATGACATGAATTCATCAAGAATTTTCTCTTTTTTTTTTATTCTTCTGTGGCCAGAGGCATGCGAGAAGAACAGTTATCCTCATGTATTCAAGGTAACAGGGTGTGAGTAATTGATTTATAGATTTTCATTTGGGTGGTGAAGTTTTCCTCTAATGGAGCTTTAAGCAATGATTTCCGACTGCCTTTGCCACAGGATTTACAGATGTAAATGGGTAATGAGATCTGAGACCATGTGCTGTATGATATAACATGAACAGGGTGCTTCTGTCAAGTAGAGCACTTACACAACACCGATATTCACTGACCCTGGTTGGCCTTTCTTAGGGGCTTTCTCGCTTCTTGCTCATTTTGCCTAAGGCAAGGTCAGCTGCATTCAGAGGTCCCAATGAACTGTCAGACCTCTTCTGTCTTGCTTCAAAGCCCCCTGTCATCTATATATGACAAGTCAACTGGTATAACCCATTCAAACACATACCATACTGTAGACGTATGTTGTGTATGTATAGACAGGCCCTCCAGGTCTACTCAACATGGCACCTTTCAGTATAAGGTTGCAAAGTGCTTTTATGGAGGCATACCAGGCAGCATTTCATCTTTTATGAGTCTCTGCACACCTCTAGAAGGGCACACCAGAGATTTAGTACTGCTCTTCTGAAAAATTGGGAGGCAAGGGAGAACAGATAAAACAGGAAAAAAAAGTTGTTAAAATTGTAGCAGCAGAGGCCAAGATGAAAAAAACGGACTTAATGTGTGAAACCGGTGTGGTTTCCATTTAAGAAGTAACGAGAGAACATATTGTGTAAGGGAGGCTGTAATTTAAATGATTTCTTCCAGCTCTAGTTGTGCAGGGTGAAGGTCTCTCTGTCCAGACAATAACCCCACAGTGTCAGATCGTTTATGTACAGACACATCAGGCCATCCACTGTGCTCCAAAATGACCGTAGAGTTCCTCGCTGTGTTGGGTAACATTGCCACAGGCGTGTCCATTGACATTCTGTTGGAGCCCATTGATCTCGTCTTTGATGTGTGTTCACTGCAATCAGGCACTGACAGTTCACGTCTCTGTCACTGTGTCAGCATTCCGGCCTCGGTTGGGGAATTAGAGCTGTGTTATGCACGCTCCTCTGCACATCCAGAGATGCACTGGACACAAATATACTCATACTCCCAGGATACTCTTTAACCATTTAAACAGTTTTACTCTTGGTCACATTTCTCTACCCAGCTGATGTATGGAGTATGGAGTTGTTTGCCCTCACTTTCACCTCTCAGGGAACTTTCAAGCTCAACCTTGCTTCCAATTTTTCCCAGTGGCCGCTTGTGGTATCGCAGTCCATAAAGCAATTTCCCCACAGTCCACCATTGTAAAAGTCACATCTGTAAAACTGTTGACAAGAGGCCTCGAACTGTAAACAAGGTCAATTAAGATTTTTTGATCCATGCAGGTTTTTCTTCTTTTTTTTTTAAATCATTATTTTATTGAACTTTTTTTGCTTTTTTCCCAACATAATTAATCAAATATATGTACATAAACAAGAGGGGAAAAAACACACACTAACTAAATAAAATAATAATATGAAAATGTATAAATAAAATGCAAACATAATTATTAAGAAAAAAAGAAAAAATATTCCTACAAAAATATGCACCACAATCTTCTCTGATCTACAAGCAGCAGATGAACTCCTAGACACTCAAATAATGTATGATTCACTTCAAGATACATCCACACATTTGCTTATTTGGTGCAACTTTTGCCAGCTCTTTGAACCATTCCTTAAAAGAGGGCTTGTTCCATGCAGGTTTTAAATTTGTACATTTTTTCTTTAGCTGAGTAAAACTATTTACATCGTCACAAAGCAAAGTCTTTAAGCAGAGCAAAAACACACAGGGCCAGCAGGGGAAACACTGATGTGCATGTTCACCAACCAGCATAAAATAAATGTAAAATAAACCTGGAAGCTTGAATCTTTTTTGGCATATGTGCAGGGCGAGCAACTCCACTGGAATGAATAGGCGCCATCTTGACATCCGATATCTGTCAGGTAGTTATTATGAAACACCTGTGGTTAAGATGCTTTGCTGACACCATTCAAAAATAAATTACTTGGTACGCCTACTAGCTCACCTGGTAGAGTGGGCGCTACAAATACAAAGGCTGCATCCTTGCTGGGTTCGATTCCAACTCACGGCCCTTTGCTGCATGTCATCTCGACTCTTTCTTCTCCTTTTATGCTTTTTCTGTCTTATCAAATGAAGGCAAAAAGCCCAAAAATATCTTAAAAAAAAAAAACAACTTACTTTGCTCTCCTCTGAAAGTGTGACGATTTGTTACTTTGATATTCTCATAAAAAGATGCATTGAACATCAGTCAAAGACAAGAACTGATTTTTGCTATTCTGTGCTGATTGAAGCTATATTTCAGTCTGAAAACCGTGTGGTCTGGCTGAACAACCTCTGACTTAACTGTTTCCCCCTCCCCCCACTTCTGAAACCACACCTACATCCTTGATATCGTCTACATCCCTTTTATCGTAAAAACCTGTCAATCAAAAACCTTAAATCCTCTTTGCGTCCGGGGCCTTATGATCCAATCTGTTTGTGTGTGCTGGGAGTTGACCTTGTGTTTCTTACAGCTTATCTACTGTATAAGCCTGCGTCATCCTCTGTCCTGTTATTCAGCGCCCCCTTCCTTCGCTTATCTTTACTGTCCTCAGCCAACCTCAGTCTAACCTTCAACCCGCTCGTGCTTCACTGTCCTAGTTCATCACTGAGCCGTGCTGTTGGAGTGTGTGTGGTGTGGGCTCTGGGGAGCGGGGTCGTAGAGTGCATGAGACCTCGGCAGAGTGGATGAGAAGGACGTTTGTTGAGGTGATTAGATAACAGCAGTCTTTTACAGTGCGGTATCTACGGTATATGCATCCCCTGAATGTGATTTCTTGTCCTCAATAAAACTATTGGTTTTGAAAGACATTTTGTTTTAAGTGACATTATAACTTTATGTATGTGTGAATAGACTTGATGAATTAGAATTGCGAATCTACAGCCAGTTTTCCTGATGATAAATACTGTTTGTATAGATGGTTGTTACTGAAGATCTGGAGCTTTTAAACATATTTTAGAGTTCTTATTATAAAGTGAAAAAAAAGAAAAAGTTGTAAACAATTCAAAATGAATTACACTCGTAGAGATTGGGGATATAAAGCAAAATGTAAAGGAATTAATGTGACGATACACATGCAGTCTTAGAAATGCAGACAGCATCATATGTAAAAAGACAGGTTTAAAGTTAAAAAAAGGTGGGTTTATTTTTCAAAAATAAATACATTTTACAAAGTAAATGACAGAGTTAAAGGGCCCTTAAAAGAGGTCAACCAAACATAACTCTACTGGGAAAAAAAGGCTAACAAAACTAGACGTTAACAAAACAAACACACCTAAGAGAATGAGAAAATGGGGCAACACATATAGTGACTGATCCCCCCCCATGATGTCACACCTCTTGGTGCAGTCCGTGGGATGGCACATGCATAAAACCAGGCTCCGCCCTCAGCCCCATCTTTTGCCCAACTCCAACCAGGAAGTGACTTCAGGTAACTCAGAGATAAGGAGAAATGAACTAATAACTTACAGAAACAAATAGCAAAATGACAAAACAATGCAAACTAAGTGTGCGTGCTTCATCTAGAAAACAGTGTGTTGTTAAAGTGCTAATGAATCTTAAACTAAACAAACTGGTGTGTGTGTGTTTTAAGTGACAGCAAATTAAACCCCATTACCACTGAACATGTGGTAATGGGGTTGGTGAACATGGGCATCACTCAACCTTTTGTGTGGCTGTGGGCACGGCAATCACAGACTGCAATTAACAATTATTCTTTTTTGATTGATAAATCAGATGACACAGAGTCATTAAAATCTAAAAACATGTTAAAATTGATAATCGCAATTTCCTAACGCCCAAGTTAATGATTTCACATCGCTTCTTTAATTACACCAAACGTCTAGAACCCATGGATATACATTTTTTTAAACGTATAATATGGTGAATTTCCTCACATTTGAGGAGCTTGAAATAAGACCCAAATTCATTGCTTATCAAAAAAACAGTAGTTGATGCCAATACATTTTCTATTGAAAAACAAATTGATTAATCTACTACTTGTCTCAGCTCCACCCTGAATCCTTCTGTATTAAATGAAAAGCCATTTGCTGTGCAGTCCGTTGCCAACACATTCAGGAATAGTGTACTATGCATTTTCTCAGAAACGTTTTTTTAACAAAATTATTTAAAAACTGCTTGAAAATTCCCACTGAAATGAATGGGAGATCGTGGAGAAATCGACGTAAAATCACTCCTCTTTGGGGCCACACCAAATTGCCATTCAAACTGTAAACGGCTCACGAGACTCTTGACTTAACTGGACCAAGTCGGCATTTTGATATCTAGTACTGTTTTTAAGAAATCACAGTTTACATTTCATGATGATAGGCAGTATATATCACTTTCTCAGCTTCTGCTAATAATAGTACTCAGCGACGGCAGCAGGCACCTGTCAAAATTTCTTGCAAAGGTTTCTAGCCATGCTCTTATTGTTACTCTATTAGGCACTGGTTTTTGCTTTTGCTTCTATAAAACACTTCTTATCTGGTATATTTGTATATTTTGCCAGAGGTTTAATACTCTATTGTAATAAAACTGGGCCCAGTGAGTGACCCTGACCCGGGGAACCCACTGGTTGTTACTGGATGTGAATCATTAAAATTGTGGTTACTGGTCTTAGTGTTACAGTAATATGAAGCATTCTCTGGGGCAAGGATTTCCTTCAGGATAAGTAAAGTTATATTGAATTGAATTGAAAGCTATGTCTTCCATCTAATAAATATAAATTAGAAGGAATAATCAAGACATTTGTCAGATGCCAAAAAAATGAAATAAAATGTAGATTAATAAATTTGGACTTCGGACTGAAACAATGTAGATATGCTTTTTACATTGTTTTTGTTTTCAAGATGAGGGCATTGCAGTGCACAGCAGGAGAATGCACTTTCCCTCCCTGCCTTATTTTCCTCATCCTGTCTTCTACACCCGTGCATTACATGACACGCATTAGTATGCAGTTATCCCAGTGCACATCCACTCCTCATGTTTCACCCATGTTTTAATGCGTGTGCTAATGTCACTCGTAAATGTTGTAATAAAAGCTGACACATGCAAAGAAATAAGCTCTCATATGTTATTTTGCACACGCGCACACACACACACACACACACACACACAGAGCAAGAGCAGAGATTTTTATAGACAGGCCTGGTACAATAAGTAGCAAAGTGCACTAGCTCGCTGGAGCTACAGCGATTTATCGACCCCTACAGAAACAAAGTCGTGTCCTGGGACATGAAACTGCTTCCAACGCTGACCATTTGAGCCGCGCTCACACCTAACGACTACACTGTTGTTCTGCTGTTCGACAATAGTTGATCAATGGGACCGGCTCACTGCGGCTTTGTCCAGCACGCATTCCCTTTATGCCAGCACTGGCTTTAAGGAAGGAGGGAAAGAAAAAGAAATTAGACCGTGAAATCAACTGAGGAAAGGCAGGATAGTGAGGGGGGGGGAGAGTGAAGAGCTGGCTCACACAAGACTTGAATGTGAAACATGGGCCCTCATTTATTTCAATTATGAAGTACAAAAGGTAACATTTGTCTTCATGTGGTGTCGTGGTTGATTGTTATTTAACTAGAAAAGCCTCATTGAAATTATGTATCTCTTTTTTATTTGTGCCCAAGATGTATTATTATTTTTTTTTAAATGTAGTTAATCATTTTAAACAACAAAAGAGACAATTACACAAAAAAGCACACATCAAATCCCTCAAAGCTTCCTCACGTGGCAGAATGAAAAAAACAAGCTTTAATTTATGGGTCCATGATTTCCCTATTCTTCTGAGTTTTTCCCTTGAAAGATTTTTTTAAGTAAATAGATATTTATTCTCTATTTATGTTTCATTTGATTCTGGCCTGTAGGTAAATACACCGTAAAACTTCAATTAAAAGCGTAGTCCCAATTAAACGCTGAGCCCCCCTAACTAGCCCGGTGTGGCTACACATTTTGCCAAAGGCCTGTCTCAATTAGATGCCTGGTCTTGTTGCCAAGCAGCTCTTTTTTTTTTTTTTTATAGACGGTCTTCAGAGGTATAAAACCGGCTTGTTGGCTACCTCAAATTATGTGTGCATTCTTTGATTACCCTGTAAATTATTCATATTTCTTTATCAAATCAAAGGAATCAAAATAATTTCTCATGAAATATTGATCTAAGTTATGAATATTGTTTTAACCAGATAAAGTGGTGTTGTGTCAGTATGCTCAACTCACTTTCTCTCTGATGTGCTGTCTCTCTGAGCCAGATTAAACTAATTATTCATAATTTATATGTTATCTGAAGCCTGATTTTTTTCAGTAATATTCATACTGGTTTAAATAAGCAATTTGATTGTTTCCCAATCTTTAATGAGCAACAGTTTTGTGTGAAAGGAATTAAATGCCCGTCCCAAATAGACGCCTGCTCCTAAAATGGGCGTTTCTCACAACAGACATTTTAACTTGTGTCAGTAGGAAAAGCACAGGTGAAATTGATAACATTAAGGATGGCTGAGTTCCATTCAGTGTCCCAGTAAGCTAGTAACAGTTAGCCAACATGGAAAATACCAGGGTCTCCCCTAAATGGAACGCAGCTGTCATTAATGTAATTGAATACAAATGTGCTGCTCCCACTCTGACATGTCAGCATGTTTGCCGTGAAAAAAGTCTATTAGCCTGTGGTTTCAATGATTTAAGCAAATAATAGCCCCGCCTATTAATTGAAGTTTTACGGTGTCAGAATTCTACATTTCCTGCTGACCTATGTACATACATAGTAGTAGTAGTAGTAAAAGACTTCCAAGATAATGCTGGTAATTGTAATTATTGAATGTGAGTACTATGAGTACTAAGAATAAGCGTCATAATTAATCACTGTCTTTATTTTTATTTTATTTTTTTCCACCTAATTAGTACCAAATTATTAAAAAATAATGGACTTGTGAAATACAACAAACAGTGGAGATGCAGAACTACACCAACAAAACACAAAAGTACAGTGTTGCCCATCGAAAATGGAGAGAGATGTTTGGATAAACCTTTAACAGTAGATAAAATTAAAGACAGAAAAAGTGACACAACTGATTTACAACAGGTTATATCAGAAAATGAGTCTTTGGTTATAGACAGCTTTTTAGATGAAATACCTCCACTAGAGTAGATTTTTAGTCTCAGTCTTTGGACATTCATAGTTTTAGTCTTGTTTTGGTCAATGACAACTCAACAATGGATTTAGTTTCGTTTTAGGTCACAAAAAGGCGTTACATTTTAGTCAGTACTTTTAGTCAGCCTATCTTGGATTGAAAGAATTAGTTATACTTTAACAGATAAAATAAAATAAAACACTTAAATAAGCCAAATTAGGAGGACTTTTGGACAACATCAGTGGTAGGGGCTAATTAAAGTTTTAAAAGATAAACAAATTCACTTTGTTTTCTCTCAATAGACATCTAATTACATAGAAAAACCTTTCAAGTACTGTAACATCCACTCTGGTTCACCGCACAGCATATAGGCTTGAACAACATGAAGCAGGGCGCTTGCAGGAGAGACAATAGAGCATTATTGAATAGCCAGGAGACTGCTCATCATTGGAGCCCTGATGAAATTATAAACACAGTTCAATTACACCTGGTTGTGCCATTTAGGCGAAATGAAAACGGCAGCGTTGGGCAGTGCTTGGCTCCGCAAAACAACTCTGAGGTGATACTTATGAGTGCGCATCTCCGCAAACTACTGTGTAATTAAATTTAGCCCTACGGGACTCCATTAATAACTTATAATATAATGCACATTTCATTGGAGGGGGCCATAAGATGTGGGTGTGTTATTACGCTCAGGGGGGAGCAACTTGTGCGCTGTGTCTCTGCTCATAACAGTGAGTGAGAAAGTTACATAAATCAGATGAGGCCGTTTTTGTATTATGATTTCTTAATAATGGTACTTGTAATTAGTTCTTAGATATACAGAGGTTTTAATGAAGTCGACCACTTGAACATGGAAAAGTTAGCAAAGTTAATGAATCAGAGGAGAGACTGTGGAGTTTGCAGGATTCTTTGCATGTTCGTGTGTGTGTGTGTGTGTGTGTGTGTGTGTGTGTGTGCGCGCCTGAGGGTGACCAGCTGACCTTTGACTATCTAGCTGAGCATTCATTAAGCTGATGGCTGACGCAGTCTTTTAGTGTGACCACTGCTTTAATTACACACAGGCTAATTGCTGGTGTCACACAGATACACACAGCGTCACACACACACTCATACACAAACGTGCACATGTACCCTGCGAAAACGATACAGCGGACTACTTTTTATCGCTCACACTGTAGCCGTCACTTAGTGAGATATTTGGCCTTCACACACCAACAGGTCAGTGTGTGGTATCTCAATAAAAAGCCTCAGTCTTCTGATCGTAGTTTGGGATTAGACAGTCAAAGGATTTCAGAGCTGAATGCTACTGAGAGTGAAGAGCTTTTATCAGATCTTTGTGACGTCTCTGCTCTCTTGACACTGAACTCTCCACATCATCCCCCAGCTCACTTCAAATTCAGCTACAACACGCACGCACAGACATTCACTTTTTATCCATCTATTTATATTGAGGCTATGTCGATTAGCAGCAACCACCTCCATGTATTATCAGTAAAGGATTTGATTTGATTTTGCTTTGTTAGAAACATCTGACTCAGGTGCACTGAGGCTACTTGAACTAGAGTTCCTTGATCTGTTCAGTCTGTGGGACTCTAATTCTAATTTATTCATTACCTTATTTATGTAGGATGTAAGTTTACTCAACTAAAGTTAAGTTGAGTACATTTTATTCATGTATCCCAACATAATACCTTTTCTTAGAGGGCTTTTAAGTCTTCCTTGGAATCTTGATTGGGATAATAAGAGTCCAGACTGACACACCAAAACACAAACTATCCGCCCTGACCACCTCCGATACAGTAGCTAGCACTTCCATCATGCAGGAAAAAAAGTTTCTAATGTAATTAGAGGGATCATTATATAACACATGCACACGCACACTCACACACACACACACTCACACACACACACACAGACAAAACTCTTCCTCAGGAATCCACATAAAGACCAGACCTCCTCCAAAACATGTCACCAAGTGCTTCACAATATGTTTCACAGTATACTGTGATTAATAAGTTGATGGTTACCACACTGTGTACGTGTGCTTATCGACAATATTGAATGTTGAATCTCAACTTTATTTTAGTTATTTTCAAAGAGGAGACTTTACACAAACTGCCATTGACAAATGGTTTCAAGTTTGAGATTTATAGTATTAAAACGTTTCTTCAATCGGCAATAACCCTTCCATTTTTATTCCTTTAAGGCTCATTCTGACTGATAATAATATAATTTTTTATACGGTGACACAGTGAAAGAAGTATAAAAGAGATAAATGGTGGATTAACATGTGAGGACGTGTAGAATTAAAGAAACAAAGATGATTAAATCAATGAAACACTACACTTTTTGGGTACGAGGCAGTTTTGTTGATACAGGCCACCTGGTTTCTTGTAAGGAAAACCTGCTTGCAACTCTACTAACCTTTAATGTCTAATCATATTTATGACAAAAGTCTTAACCATTTTTATTTTATTTTGTTTTCTTTATTTTATTTATTATCAATTTTATTTCATCTCACATTATTTGAAAATGCACAGTTTGGACACAGGATTTGCTGATCAAGAGACAAATCTTGCAATTATCAGCTCATGCGGCCCTGGAAGCGTTGGGATTTGTTGTTGAACCAAACTTAAATGTGGTATATCCCACGTTGCTTTGACTATTCTACTTTACTTTTTAAAGTAAAACTCCCCATAGTCTTAATAAACCTAGAAGATGTTCTGAATGCCTCAGTTTGTTTTTGAGAATGAAACAAGTAAACCAAAATTCATACCTGCAGTTGCTGTTGACTGATTACTAGTCAAACACGTGGGCGCAGTTTGCTCCTCGCTCCTCTCCCACCCTTCCTCACTATGTTCTCCATCTCTTTATGGAATAATGGTGGAGTCCATTGAGTGTGTGTGTATGTGTGCCTCTCCAGTGGCTCTTTGACAGTAAGAAAACAAATCATGTGTTCTGTAGTTACATTATTCAGCCATTTCAGAGAGAGAGTCAAGGTCAACCTTACAGGGCTGTTTACCGTATCAGCAACCACTGCTGGCTGCTGCCGTGTGTGGGATTTATTGCTCGAGGAGAGGATGGTAAGAGCAGTACGCTGCTGTCGTGGTGGAAACAAACAGACAGGTCTAAAGACTAACAACAAACTCCTTAAACTGAAAATATGTCACAGCGTTGAGGCGTTTGGGTGCTTTAAAAGCTGGTAATGACCAATAAATTTTACAGTTTTATTCCCCAAATGTTTATTTTTTCCCCATAAAACATTTTACCATCCTCAGAGCTTAACGAAAATAGCCTGTATTATTAAAATGAATCCAGCATAAGATGGATTAGTTTAATAATACACCCTATTTCCGTTTCAGTAACTTTAGCGTGGTTGATGATTAGCGCCGATCGTGACCTCACTGATTTTAATGAGCTTCAATTGTGCACAGCATTAAGCTAATAGGCTATAATTTGTAGCAATCAGCTCTCGTGAAAGGAAAAAAAAAAAACACATCATAAACACGGTTGGCCGATCGAGATCTAATCAAGCACTTCACAATAATGTTTGCAGAAAGCAGATATCTTTAAAAAGATTAGAAATAAATCCGCCCTGTTTAATGGGCTAATTGATTAGTCATCCATTTTTATGCTCCGCTACTTCCCAGGAGTATTGCGTTTGTTGACGCCGCGTGGGCTGGAAGGAGACATTCGAGAAGAGGCATCGGGATAAGCTTGGAGAGCGTCTCATAACCATAATGTTTCACAACAGGAAAGTGTACACAGAAGAAGAGAAGGTCACTTTTGCCGTGTGAAAAAAATGACAGCTCTAAACTTTGTCATTTTCAATATTTCATATCACTCTGCATTGTCCCTGAGGGTCCTTGAAAGCTGCCCAAACCCCCCGAGAGGATTTATAAAGCACCTGGCCATCCATCTGAAAAAAGAGGCTGTTTTCCCTCCTGAATTCCCTGAGAAAGTCGGCAGTGTGAAGATGCCGGGTTTTTTATCTGTCAGCAGCACTGTGCTGATGTGTTTTGACAATGTTGTTTGTGACTGATGGGGCCCTCTGTTGAATACATCGTGCTGTTCTGCTGCCCAAGTGATGGAGCGAAGAGTGACAACCTGGCAGATAGAACACGCCGTTTTTTGACTGGTTATTTTTCTACCTGGGACACTCCGGTGTGTGTACTAATATTTTATATCTTCTCTCACTTTTCTTGTGTGTGTGTGTGTGTGTGTGTGTCTGTCTGTGTACGTACCAGGCCCTTCCCATCAGAAGACACAGCTCTGAACGAGGATGATGTGTACCGGAGTCTCGAGGAGCTCGCAGAGTGAGTATGAACTCCACCACAAATAAACAGTCACACAATTGTTTCTGTCACTTATGGAGTTTTATTAACCTCGATTCCCCTGTGTGTGTTACCCCAACTCTAACCTTTATTTAACCTAAACCTAACCCTAATCTTAAACAAAAATCAGATTGAGACACTAAAATGTAATGATATACTGTAGCATGTGGGGAGCAGCTTTTTCTCTGCAAACAGCAGGCAAGTCCCAACTGTTTGACTGTGTAAACATATTTCTATTCACACAACACGACTGCACATACACACATCATCAAAACAGGTCATTGACTATGCTAACATGCTGACTAATATTCCAGTATTAGCCCTAATAAATGGCAATATTGCGATTTTGATACAGGTCATGTAAACAGCATATTTGGTTTAGATATTCCAAAGTAGTTGTCCTTGTTTTCTGAATGAAGCATTTTCTGATTAAGATAGGTGGGATATGCTGATGGTGTTCAGGGTTCAGTTGCATTTTCTAGCTGAACATCGGCGCCATGTTGACTGCCATCGGCTTATCAGCAAATAATATGGAGCTTTTTTCCTGTCTTTTTTTCAAGAGAGTGGTATATCAATTTGAGAGTATTATTTATTGATTTCACGTTCAGATTTTGTAATATTGTCCCTCAAAACCCTGTCCTCACACTCAAACAGCCTCTGCTTGCGCTTAGATCAACTGTTTCTGCTCAGACTGTGTGCTCACACTCAGATACCATGTTGCTTGCACAGATTTCCTGCTCCAGCTTCAGCTCTTCTCCTCGCTCTCAAGCTGCTTCTGTGCACTCGTAGAATTTCTGCTCTCAGATTTCTGCCCTTCTGCTTGGATTTTTTTGTGTAACAACCCCTAGTTTTAGAGCGTCTTTAACTGTGTTCATCCTCTCCTGCCCTCCAGGGCTTTATTAAATGTTCTTCCCTTGCTTTCTTGACCACTTTTGGAATAAAGGGACTGTTAATTGAACCTGATTAAAGAGTACCCGCCCGGACGGGACGCTCTAAAACTAAAGTGAGTGCGCCCGCAAGGAGGCAGGGATAATTTCGTTAGTCAACAATAAACCTGGAGTTCTACTGGTTTACTGGGGATTTTGACAGGGTTGTTACACAAAAAAATCCAAGAGCAGGGCAGAAATCTGAGAGCAGAAATTCCACGAGCGCACAGAAGCAGCTTGAGGGCAAGGAGCAGAGCTGAAGCTGGAGCAGGAAATCAGTGCATGCAACATGGTATCTGAGTGTGAGCAGAAACAGAGTAGATCTAAGCGCAAGCAGAGGCTATTAGAGTGCGAGGACAGGGTTTTGAGGCACAATAATAATAATAATAATAATAATGCTCTCAAACTGATAAACCACTCTCTTGAATAAAGATAGGAAAAAAGCTCCATACAAATAAGACGATACTGACGGGTGGCAGCGACTGATGTTTTCCCATTGTGTCACACAAATTTTGCACAGGTTAAAAACAAGGGCTCAAATCTGTGGCCCACAAACCTTAATTAATGAACAGATACAAGAAGAATACAGTGACTGTTTGGCAAATGGGTTCTGTGATGTCACTGTTGTGTGATGAGACGGCAAATAGCAGCCGGTGTCCTGTCATCCCAGGGATTTACCTTCAGGCAGACGACACAGGATGCCCAAATTTAAACTGAGTCTTTTTAAAAATGAATTTGTGCCAGCCTCAATTAAGATTTTAAATAATGTCACTTGATGCTTTAGGGGTTGTGTTGTGTTTGCTTACAGTATGATGCTCTGTTGGTGTTGTGTGCAGTGCTGTTATGGGTAGTATGTGTTTTTATGGTGTATGCTTTACTTCCTTTGGACTATTATTGTGAGGCAGCAATACTTATGAGTCCAAGACGAATTTCCTTACAGGGCCAATTAAGTGTATCGTATCATATTGTTTTGTAAAAGAAATTGTGTTTGACAAAAGGACACTGTAAAGTCACTACTGTTGAGCCAGAGGACGCGCTCTGTTGTTTCCCTGATAATGCTACATTAAAATCATTGTTAAAACTGGGAAGAAGACAGCTAGTTGTCGTTAGCTGCTAGCAGCCGGTGGCCGCAACTAACAGCTCACAGAGGTTGCATTGAGTTGCATCATGATGCATTCAAGCTCTGTTCAGTAAAAATGAGTATTGGGCAAAGGTAAATTAGAACACTCTCATGGTGTGTTCAATGTTATCATGTTTAATGTAGCTTTTGGTGAGAAACTTGAATAAATACAGCTGTTTGAAGGAGAAAATTGTTGATGTTTTTACAGCAATTAAATAAACATCATGTTAGGGCAGGTTAATCTGTGTATGCATGCTACATGTAAATGGGAGTATTGGTGGAATATTCAATTTCATGAGCCTTCATTCTTTTTAGGAATAAAGGCAAAAACTGGAATATTTCCTGCATGTTATTGTAGTAGTTAAACATATTTCTATCCACATTTGAAGAAAATAAGTTGTTTCCTGCTGAAAAAGGACATTTTTATTGCATTTTAGCTGAGAAAATGCCTTTAAACTAAATTATTGACATTTTATATCTAGTTTGAACTGTTTTTATCATCAAAATAAATACATGCTTTACATATTAATAAGCGTAGCTAAAAACATAACAATCCTCTACTCATCATGTATATAACACACATCCTGCGATGTTTCAAGTGTGATTGCCACTTCTTCCAATTTACCCTAACTGCCTAATTACATAAGCGTGCAGCCCCATGTCACTCTGCCCGTTGCCATGGTTACACCAGCTCTGCTCTGGCTTCTTGTGCGGCTGCCTCTGTGGCCGCCTGCCTGGTTTGGTGTGTGTTGGATGGGTGGCTTTTTTGCTGGGTGTGAAGGAAAGTCGCAGGGTCTCGGAGTTGGCAGCGGTTCCAGCGGTGACAGCAGCCACTCGACTCAGATTAATGGAGAATAATTAGTTAACGGCTCCAAGATGGGTGACATTCATCACAGAGAGATGGGGAGGAGGGAGAGCGAGAGATAAAAAAAGAGAGCATGCAGGCTATAGATATATGCCCGCTGAATACATGATTGTGATGTTCTTTAGCGGATGAGGTATGTGCTGTTGCTAGAGGAGCGGAGCGCCAGCCAAGCAGGCTAATGCTGGATTAGAGTGCTGGTAGTCAAACATGCTGCCCTGCAAGCTTGGAGCACGGGCCTCACCTTGGAAACTGAACTGAATACTGCCCAAAACGTTATGAAGAGAGTAGATGAAATACTGAAAACATGTTCATTAAAATATTTCATTTAGAAAAAAAAGTGCTCATAGAAAGGACAGAACATACAGTAGGCGTCTGTCTTACATCATCTACTCTGAGGACTAGTACTTGCAAGTATTTGCATCTTTCTACTGCTCAGCCTTCTTTCATGTGGTAGAAAACTTCTTTCAATTTAATTACTGTTGAAAGTGGCTGTAGCGAGTGCATAGCAGCAAGTGTCACCAAGTCCAGTAAAGCAAGGAAGCATGAAAGTAATCTTGTGATGCATGTTCTATACCATATTATTTCTACAGCTGGTGGCTGTGTCTATAATTTGCCTCAAACCTCAAATCTCCCCTTTCCATTAATGGGTTTTGGCCCCTGTAACCATGGCAGCAGCTTCAGTGAGCTTGAAGCTAGAGTTCATCACTTTTTTTTTCCTGAAATGGTCATCGGTGTTGTAACACAGTGCTCTTTGTGTAACCTGTAGGTGCATAAGGCTGGCTCTTATTGAATTAATCATGCCGCTCAGCAGCACGGCTGCTCTTGACCTTTTACAAAGAACACGCATACATTTCGTTTCATCAGCGGACAGACGCATAATTGATTCATCAGCAGGTCCTGCACCTAATACAGTTGGACACACTTAGCACATAGGCCACACTAGCAATAACCCTGTTCTCAAAGACTTATTAATTAGCCTGAAATATTGATGCATGCATAATTTAAAACGGGTGCATGACTGAACTGCATGAGTGAGGGGAAGGACAGCGATGATCTTACCACAGTAATAATAGTGAGTTTTTATGGACATAGTTATTTTTAAGAGGTTCCCAGAGGAAGAAAGTAATACAACAACAGGACATATGGTGTCATAAACACAACAGCATGTAAGGCATAAAAGAGCAATATTGTCACCAAAAATATTTAGTGTGAGAAAATAAAGGTGGAAGAGCAAAATAATGGCAAGCCATAAAAATCAATAAAATGGCATCATTAAGTTCAGTGATAAGACGGCAAAGGATACTAAGTGCAATGGAAAGCAATCTATAAAAATTGATTCTGGGGTGAGATTTAAAAACCGAGATCATGCCAGCGGACCAAACGTTAAACGGAAGACTGTTCCAGCAGCCCGGGCAGCAAAAGATCGATCAACCTTTCATTTTAATCTGAAGCAGCTAAAAGACTTGAACTGGTGGACCCTGAGAGGTCTCTGAGGATCGCTGGAAGTTCACTACCCACTAATGTAATGATGGCACACTGTACTTAAACATTTGACTCGTTTATTAGATACTGCAGGCTTTTGTGTGTGATACGGATGTAAATATATGCATGAACATTTGTGGATGACCGTGTATCAAGTTCGAGGTTTAGTAGAGGTCACTTACCTCGCTGGATAATTTCCATATTTACAATATCATGTCAGAGGAATTCATGTCAGGGAGGTGGAATGATGCTTAAGCTGTCAGTATGAGCTCACTTGGAAATGACAGCTGTTTATGAATGCCATTGAGATTATATGATAGGTGCATGTATATGAATGTGTGAAGCATGCATTCTGCAGTACCATATCTGTTTGCCGTAGCGTCTCAGTCAGGTAGAAGCCAGCCTGTACCTAATTGAGGTCTCCTGGGTTAATGTGGTAAACCTGATCCGCACTTCCTCCCTCTGGCTTTGCGATGTCAAGTCTTCGCGTTGCTTAACTCAGAGTCCTCCCTGTCTGGAATGACTCCATCCTGGAGTTGACAAAGCATGAAATGGGGGTGGATCGGGCACAGTCGCCAAGGGACTTTTTCCTCTGCGGAAGGCACACATAGATTTCCATTCCGCAGCAAACAGTGTCACAAGCCCTTTGTGTCACTCTTTTGCAGTTTATTTTGCTCCATTAATCCCTCGGGCAGGTCGGCATGAAAAGTCAATAGCCTGAAAATGGATGGGACTCAGGCGAGGTATCATTTACTGCAAGGTATTAAGTCCCAACTTCATATCATCACATGACCACACTCTGAATAAAATTATTTTTGTAGCTAGGCCAGTAAGAATATATTGATTAGATTGTTCAGCGTTAAGCAGTGCAGATAACTCGGTAGATAAACAGGTGTCTTGACAACTACAGACACAGTTTCCATGAAGATCGGCAAGTTCGGATGTCCCTCTCCCCAGCGGCGCTTTCCATTTCCTCCTGGGGGATCCCGAGGTGCTCCCAGGCCAGACAAGATATGTAATCCCTCCAGCGTGTTCTGGGTCTGCCCTGGGGCCTCCTACCTGTGGGATGTGTCCGGAACACCTCCAACAGGAGGCGCCCAGGAGGCATCCTGATCAGAAGCCCGAACCACCTCAACTGACCCTTTTCAACGCAAAAGAGCGGCGGCTCTACTCTGAGCTCCTTCCACATGTCCGAGCTCCTTCCCCTATCTCTAAGGCTGAGCCCAGCCACAACTCATTTCGGCTGCTTGTATCTGCAACCTCGTGGAATATCAAAGCATCACATATCAAACTCTATCCTCCTGCTAAGATATAGGCTTTTGAGTTTGATGGCTATATGACCTTTCCTGAAGTGCCACACTTGTCATGATTTGGCTTCACTGGTAATAAGGCATCAGTATGTCCGTGCCATCCACCATGGTTGCATTGTGAGGTATAGTGACACACACAACCTTGAGAGACCTTAGTTATACGGTGTTTTTTAGTTTTCTGTTTCAGTCCATCAGCTATACAGATTCTACGTGGCAGCATCACAATGCTGTTCAGGGACGATGCTGCAGGTGCCCCCACAGTACATCACATATTTAATGAAAGAAATGTCCTGTATTCAAAATAACATAATACTATTTAAATAGAAACCTGCAAGGCAGCTAAGCCTTCAGGGACCCATGCTTAGTAGCTGTGATATGGTGAGTCATACACCGTCCCTCCTCTGCACTGATGTAACTCCATGTCATTGAGGTCTGGGAGCGGAGGCCAATTGCGTGCAAATGCACTGGACACCCTCTGGCCTGTCACGGTGTAATCAGACAGAAAAATCAGACCTAATTCATGAGCACCCACTCTCTATCTCACTGATGCATTGAGATGCATTTACATGCACAAGCACACACACACGCACACACACACACACAAAGTACATTTGAATGATTTATTAATGTCCGCTAAAGCCCAAGACACATAGGGATGCAAGTAGTTAAGTTGTGATGTGAAAGATTTACACCGGCAAGAATTATGTCCCTCTGTTTTCTCACTCTTTGACTTTCTATCAACACGCACACACACTTAAATTACTTATGCAAGCTTTGGTACCCTGACACATTAACCCTAACCATCAATACAGCATGCCAAAACCCCAACCACTATCTATCGTCAATCTAAACCTGATCCTAACCTTGAGATAAAAAGGGACAGACTTTTGTTGCCAAGTAATTGCCGAAACGAAAGATCAACAGGAAATGGACAGTTTGTTCACACAGTTTCTTTCACAACAAAGTTACAATGTGCTTTACATGGTTATTTTAAAATCAACATGAACTCAATAAACCTCTGCTACTGTAAAATCAAGTCCTAACCTTTTAACGACTGGAGTGACGAATAAGACACCTTTGTTGGGCGGTATCGCAGATGTATGAAATATTGGGCCGATGTTTATAGAGGTTAGTAGAAGTTAACGATTGGTCATTATACTCACCTTTAGTATTGGAAAACAATCAATCACAAGGCCAAGTCCTTAGCCTCCAACAAACCAGACCAAAGAATGACTTAACAATCCAAAATGTCCTCACTATCACCGTTCAAAACTCAAATCGGTCCTCACAAAGACAGAAGGACAAGACACACACTCTAAGCTTCAAAGCAAGCATGTCATTTTTCATTAGCAGCTGCCTCTTTGGTTCTGCAAAACCCAGTACAATATGTAGATTAGGCTTACACGTTATTGCAGTGAGATCTTGATATGGGGTTCATTATAGTTATTTGACTTTGGGATCAATGCGTATTGACAGTGAGGTTCACTAATGACATCACCAATTAGGAATGTAAAGCAGTCTGGAGACTCTGATTATCTAAAACAATCAGGACAAGTGAACGAGCTGTACGCTGTCATTGGAATACAGATTCCTCTGGGGGATATTTATCAGAGTGGACAGTGCTTTAGAAGGAAAGTGAATCAGGAAAAGGGCAGAGATGACATCCAGTTGTTGACAATATAAATAAAAGCAAGCAATCTTACAATGCATATCTGGCACCAACAGATAAAATCAAACCTCACATCAGAGAGACTTGGCGATTAGGAAAAATAGACAATCAAAATTAAGTACATTGACTTTACTGATTGGAACAAAGGAGTATTGGACATTGACTAAATAACAAGCTGGGAAAGCAGAAGGGGCTTAAATGTCATCACTAATCAAAAGAATGTTTCCCATAGACAAGTTGAATAGATACTGATGACAGAAACCAGCATATTCTCTATTCCTTTTCTTTTTTACTATTATTCTATTCTAATAATCTTACTATATAATGACAAAACCTCTGTCTGTGTGTCTGTTCCACGTTTTTCTCCTCACTGACTTGGTCAATCCATGTGAAATTTGGCACAGTGGTAGAGGGTCATGGGAGGATGCCAATGAAGCAATATTACATCAGTTGGCCAAAGGGGGGCGCTATAGCAACCGATTGAAATTGCACACTTTAAATGGGCATATCTCATGCCCTGTATGTCGTAGAGACATGAAACTTTGCACAGAGATGCCTCTCCTCACGAGGAACACATTTGCCTCAAGAACCCATAACTTCTGGTTATATAGATTTTCAGCCATTTTGAATTTTTTGAAAAACACTTCAAATCGATCTCTTCCTAGGAAGTTTGAGCGGTCTGCATGAAACTGGGTGAACATAATCTAGGGACCAATATCTATCTTGGCATAGGTAGAAGGTGACAAAGCTACCAATGGGTATGGACTAGTATTTATTACTTTATAAAAAAGACTACTCAGTCTGCCCTCCCATCTCTCCATGCTCTCCCTGGAGATCCATCTTCTCTTAGATCCCTCCCCAGGTTATATTCATATCACCGCACTAGACCTTCGTTGTATAATACTGCCTCTGAGGGATTAGAGCAGAATGAAGTACATCATCCTCTTTCCGAAAACTTCCCCTTCATGCAACACATCAGTCACTGTGGAGTGCGTAGTAATCTCAGAGTTCAGAGAGGAGACACTGATGGGACAGCGTGGGCCTCCCACACAGCGTTCTCCGTATTCAACATGAGCCACTTTAACTTAATGAAGAAAGAAGCAGCACAGTGCTGAGAGTGAACCGAGCCACCTCAATTAAAACTTCAAACAACCCCCGCACGAGCGTGACGACAAAGCTGAATATTTGATTGAGGGCAGTTCTATCTTCTCTGATTTTTATCCTCTGTTCAACACTCACAGTGAAAGGAGGAATATTTTAGCAGTGACGGCAGAAGCAGGAGGTCGTATGTAGCCATGTCACAGTGAAGAAAATCCTATAACCTGTATGTTTCTAAACCTGTGCCCATGAATCTCATTTAGATTATTCATGAAATAAGATCGTATGTAAAATCCCTACAAAATACCCCATTTTGGGGATGTGAAACTGAAATTAAATGCCCTGGTTTGAACCTGCTTGGTTTGGTGTCAGTACAGCCAGATCATGGCCCCCATTAGGCAAGTAGAGCTGAAGTATCTTCCTCAAGAATACTCAAACAGGTAGATATACGTGCTCCATATCCCATACAGATACATTTGGATGAGGCACTATTCATCCAGGTGGAGAAATCCTCCTTATGTGTGCCTCCAGTCAGGGCCAGGTCAGAGCACAAACAGCATCCCCTGAGCTGGGAGGCATTAAAGTGTCACGCTCAAGGACATTTCTGCAGGACAGCCACACTTAAACCCCTCCTTTCCTGAGTATATGGAGGCAGGAGTAGAGATGGGTAACTCTTAAAGTACAATACAGTCTTTATTTGTTAGTAGTATTAATTTATTTCACTGAATTACAGAAAGATGGAGGTGAAAGGGACAGGTGCACTTAGTTACTGTCGTTTGACCTGTTGATTTTGCCTGCTAATCAGAGCGGCTAGAAGTTGAAGCAATCAAGATAATGTCAAGGTAAACCCTTAGCATTCAATTGCAGCAATCATGTCAAAAAGCCCACTCACTCTGAGCCATAACTCCGTCTCTCAAATCATAGCATAGATGTACTTTATTTAGACTCAATGTGACTTACACTTTCCGTGGATATATTTCTCTCCCGAGTCCATCACAAAAAAATCTCCATCAATCTGTTTAAGTAAGATGCTTCTTGTAACTGCAGAACCTGCCTAAAATCATCATCTTGTGTAATCCAGTCATATTTGTCTGTATCTTCAGAGGTACATTGTAAACAGAAACTGCTATTAGCTAATTTATCATACTTTAAATGATGCCAGAAAAACTGAACGTCCAACTTCTTCAGTACAACCAAGACTTTTTTAGGCAATTAAATTGTAACAATTAACTTAAATGAACTTAAAGCTGTTGCTGTGGTATTGACAACGTAGCAAAAACCGACCTAAAAAAGTCTGTCTGTCTGTCTATCTATCTATCTAGCTCTAACCCAGCTGAGATCTAATGTAACAAATACATGGGCAAGAGTTGGGCAAACAGCATCCATCCATCCATCCATCCATCCATCCATCCATCCATCCATCCATCCATCCATCAGTGTCTTTAGGGATTGACTCACTTTTGCAGCCATCCATCCATTAATTGCATTTCAAGGAATTCCAGGATCTGCATCTCTGCCACTTCCACACTGGCTTGATTTTTCAGCCCAGGAAGTTGGCATATCCCTTAGTGTAACTCGCAGAATCCATGGCAACATTATACATGAGCATAATACTGCCTCCATTTCAATGAGGTGAATGGAATTTAATTTGAACAAGCAAGCAGTTGCCATGCTGAAACCCTTGTCCTCCATTATTTAGCAGGCAACTGTTACTACCTTATTTATTTACAGTTTTAATCATTCATTTCCTTTTCGGCGACCTAAAGCTGCCTGGTTATTAACTACATCGATATGGGCCCATTGCCAAAGTGTATTCCTGCTGAGGCTTCTTCCCTGCCTCAATAAGTTTCCCAAACAATAATTGCTTTTACAGGACAGAGGGAGATGCAGTGTGTGCTCCCAGAGCATGAGGCTCTTTCCCAGAAGACGCTCCTCTCCACAGTAACTGTCTGTGCTCTGCTGGCTGCTTGCCTAATTAAAGGTCAGTTAGCTAGCTGGGTGCCAAAGCAGCATAAACACATTAAAGGGAAATGCCACTCAATAACGCCACTGAGCTGAGGTTTGTGAACATCAGGCGCTGTGTGCCTTTGCTTTGGAACACCGGCATCCCTCTTCAGGTAGGGCTCGTGAGAGATAATGAGCTCTGCTGGTGAGACTGCTTAGTGCCTCTCAGCTGTCAGAGCTGTTTAAAGTGGACGTATGAGCCTTTTGGAGCCAAGTTTAAGGAACTGTCCTTTGAGTTAAGGTTGTGCTTCGATACAGTGATTCATCTAACATGTGAACGTGTGTTTTTTCCCCAGTGAGCATGACCTGGGTGAGGATGACATCTATGACTGTGTGCCGTGTGAGGACGATGGGGATGATATCTATGAGGACATCATTAAGGTGGAAGTACGACAACCCATGGTGAGAACATTGTTTCACAATCTCTTTTATTATACATTTTTTTATAGTCTTTTATGATTCGCGATGCTTTGAAGGTCTATGACTGAAAGATCACCTTAGATGCCTCGTGTCCATTAGACAACACTTATTACCAGGAAGGATGCAATGAATGAAAAGTGCCAAGCAGAGGAAACACTTCGGCCCAATCCCATTTCATACTTTTACCCCTACCCCTAATGAGCGCCACCTTGGAACAGAGTTACAAGGGATAGTGGTTGAAAACTTCCCCTATGAATTGGGGCAACCCTTCCAGCCCCTGGTGCGTCATCGGTATGGTGGCATTTGCATACACAGACGCGTTAAGTGTTGTCGGAATTGGTAAAATACCATTTTCTATAGTGGTAATTTCTCTTGTGTGGGCTACAGGATGCTCGTAATTGGTTCACAACCTAGGTTTTATGCTATCAATCGATCAAACAAGTCATCAAATGAAATATAACGCTGCTTTATGATGAGGCATCTAGCACTGCTCTGTAGGCTAGCGTTAGCAGTGTGTGCTCCTACCCTGCTTGTCTGCGTTAATATTTAAGGAACAGTAACGAGTGCAATTACTTTGCTGCACTTAAGTTACCTTCCATGCATCATAGGCCATTAAGCAGAGGGGAATTCAACATGGACATACAGTATATCAAAATGCAGGGCTTTCATGCACAAGTTAGCAATAACAATGTAACACTGGCTGGTTAGTTAGCTACAGAGATTTCGGCATACCAGTGATTTCTTTTGTCATGCTTGCTATAAAGAAACGGACCATAGTAAATTTTAAACAATATTAAACAAATTAAAGATAATATGATAGTTACAGTAATTAAAGTAATTAAAATATTTTTATTAACAAGAAAATACCTTTTTGGGTTTCTTTTGTGCTTGCACTGCCACCTTACCAATGATTTTTTATAACACTTGGTTTTAAGTGTGCCTCCAAAAATGTAGCCCTCAAGGCCTTTGCACACTGAGTCAAGTTTTTTTTTCTTACATGCATTTTGTTAATCTGTCATCCGAAGAAAAATTGTTATGCACAGAAACCTTGCACACTGATTCCAATGCATTTTATTGTTCTATTCGTTGTAAAAATTTGCAATACATGACAAAATAAAAAGACACATTTCCTCCATTGCCTCTCTCCGTTGGAGTTACCCATCTCGCTGTTATCACTCCCTCCTGTCTTTCGTTTGGCACCACAGCTGCATGTTCTCCCTCTCTGTCCTCCACACTTTGTGTGCGATCCACATCCTTCTCCTCTTCATCATCATCCTCCTGAACATTACTATCTGACCTGTTGAAAGTGAGCTGTCTGAGTTATGAAATTATTCTTACCGCCCCGTTCCTCTGTCTTGTCCCGGCTGTGTCCTGCCGCCACATTTTCCTCACCGATTCTTGGTCAAACGCCTCTAGAGTCATTGGACGGATGCGAAAAACACAGACAATCAAAACTGTTTCAAGAATTTTAATGACGGACGAAAGTTGTGTGTGCAAACCTGGTTGACACAAGGTGAAGTTGTTTTTATTTTTAAACATGCAACAGTTTTCTGACGAAAAAACGGACTCAGAGTGCAAAGGCCTTGACACTTCCCCCTACTCCTGTTTATGAACAAGAATTAGGACACCTTGCCCTAGACACGAACATGCAGAACAGAGTACGGGAAAAGGGTGTATTGGGATTGGGCCTTCCTCTCACTTACCTTAGGTTTTGCATGACATCATATCTCTAAACGCACTGAGATCTCTTTCCTAACTGGTGATGAACTTGACTTCTGACTTGCACTGCTTTGCCTTCCCCATGCTGCAGATCAGATACATGCAGGTGAGTGCTGCTGTGCTTGTGACTCACCACACCCCTGTCAGCTAACTCCCTCCACACTTCATTAAAAACAAACTCATGGCATCCCAATAGAATGACCTGCCAGTTGGGTTATTGACCCTCGCCTAGGGGTGAAGGAGACCCCAGCTGGTTCAGAGTCTGACTCAGGGCCCTTTGGAGACGATTGTGACTTCAGCTCGGTGACTGCAGCGTTAACTGACGTCAGTGAGGACCACCAGCTGCCTCGCTGAACCTGAAAAATGAGACAAATAAATATTATCCTGCAGGCACTGAGCCCTACTTATGATTGGTTGATTACAAGCTGGATTCAGGCCTGTACTGGACGTGCATTTCTACATTGTTAGCCCCAGTTTTTTATTATCTGCAGTGGTTATCAACAGTCAAATCTGTTCCAGATGGCTTAGTTAGTTATTCCACAGTCAGGCTGCTCATATCACTCCCACATCCTAGACAATCCACATAGACATGAGGCCTCTGTCGAGTATTTTTTCACCACAGTCAATAGGGTGAGTCAGTATGCATTACAGTATACTCTCCTCTCAAAGAAGCACATGTTTATGTATATATACCCATGTTCGTACATGGAGACTTACTCAGACATCAGGTCTCTTGAGAAACAGTCTCTGTAGATAAGTTTGTATCTTTTCCCCATCTTCCACCGCCCCCTCACAACATGCCTGCTTGCTTGGCTATGACTTAAAATTCCGTGATTCATCTACATGCATATGCCTCGTTCAGATGGCCAGCCCACACATGCAGCGACACACAAAAGCTCACCAGCTCCCATGCCTCCCTTTCGCTCTTAAGTCAGTGTCATCACCACCTCCCTTTACTCCATGCCAGAGATGCTTGTAATGCACAGTCCAGCTCCTTAACTGTGCAGAGTCTTCACTTTTCTCCTGACTACATTTAAACACAGACTCTACAGTTTTAGATTTTTGGATGCATTTTTCCTTATGTTATAGCAGCATTTGTGAACAGTATAAAAAAATCAATGTTGATAATGAGTGGATTATCCTGGTGAAGTAAAGTAATACAGACTCTTGTAACCAGTTTGAGTCATGTAATCCATCACAATCAACATTAAGTCTGCATTCATTTTTATCAATGTTACATTATGGTTGCATGGTAAATTGATTGGATTCATCTCCACTGCATTATCTCATGCAGATAATGCAATTTAAAAGGAATGCGCAACAATTTTCAAGAGTGTGCTAATAGATTTTAGTGTTTGGAAATAATTAGAAACCAGTGGCCGCCTGGACTGGTAGTAAATACAAGTTAAAATTTCTAAAACACAGCTGCACCATTTGCAAAGTGCTTAGCTGTGATGATATATGCGTTTTGAAAGTTGGTGGTCCTTTTAAAAAACAGTGCTTAGACTTAAATTTAGATAAATGCTCAATGACAATCTGGCATTGGCCTGAATCAATTTTTTTGTACAAATATCATGTCATTTTTTTTGCAATTATCAAAACATAAATGACATGACAGCCAAAAAGTAAAGAAAGAAACAGAGCAGGGGGACGGGAGTCATATTCCGAGAAAAGAAAATTCATATTCAAGTCTTTTTTAAATTTTATTTTATTTTATTTGGTACAATGAAAACTAAAAACAAAACAAAACAGGTTGCACTTAAATGTAGACAGAAACTCAATGGCCTTAACTCATTTTTTTGTGTAAAAGTCATGTAATTTTTTGCAATTTTCATTTAAAAAAATAGTTATTTCTAGAAATAAATTCAGAATTTCTGAGATTTAAGTCTTATTTTATTTAGTTTTATTTAATTTGTTACAATAAAAAAAAATATGGAATTCATTAGAAAAAATCCACAAATGTACTGCCAGTAAGTCAGGTGGTAAAGTATGAAGAGCAACAAAGATAAGAGGTTGTGGTGGATCAGTTGGTCAAGCACAGGACTTTCACTGAGGAGACCGGGGTTGGTGTCCCATGTGAGTCAGCATTAGCTTATTATTTTTAGACTTGGTTGACTTAATATTTTCATTTTTGGGATGTATTAAGCTGCTAAATGCACACCATGTACACAAACTGTGTCAAAAATGCAGACTGTGCTGTGGATGTTGCCTGGCCATCAGCCATTGACTTGCCTCCTCGGCATCCTAGCAAATATGATATTAACCCGGGCATCTCAGAAATATATCAAAAATTAGATGCTTCTTGTCTCGGTCAGACTCTGAAAAGCTGGTTCATGCTTTTTTTTCCAGTAGGCTGGATTGCTGTACAGCACTTTTTGCTGGACTGACAAAGCAAAAGTTAAATAAACTCCAGCTTATTCAGAATGCAGCAGCCAGTTTTAACAAAACCTAACAGGTCTGACCACATAACTGTTTTATCTTCTCTTTACTGGCTCCCAATACAACAAAGACCACCACGACTTTTTCTCCACATGGAATTTGTCACTCTATATACTACGCCACCTGACTTTCTGGCAGTAAACTTTGTGAGCTTTTTCTCGTAAATACACTACGTTATCTCACAGAATATCCATGTTTTAAGTCGTAAATGTATGATTTTAATCTCAAGTCATTGTAGGAAATGACAGGTCACAGTAATCTCCATGAAAAAAAAAACGTATATCTTGACGATGTTATAAATAAAAAGACAATCATAAATCAAAATCATGCAGAGTATTTGTCCCTGCTCATTATGTTTCCCTTTCTCACTGTAGAAAATGGGTATGTCAGAAGATGATAAAAGAAACTGCTGCTTAGTGGAGATCCAGGAGACTGAAGCCAAGTACTACAAGACTTTAGAGGACATTGAAAAGGTGAGTGGCACAACATGCACATCTGCTATATGTGAACATACATCTGAGTGTGTTGATATGCGTGCGTTTTTATCCCGGCACAAGCAGAGTTTCCTTTTGTCACTTCTTCTTTGTTGGTGTATCAGGCCTTTGGGCCGGGTCGCAGCATGGAAATGTCAGCTATTGGCAGATTCATTGGGGAGCGCAAATGTCACAGGAGCTGATCGATAGGGTTATTATTGGCTCAGCCTCCACAGGAGACACTGCTCCCTTGGGCTTTAAGTATAGACACGCACATCACAGGCACATCACAGGCGCAAGGACATATATGTGAACATACACACACACACATACTAGCAACCAGTGTTGGGAAGGTTAACCCTTACACGTAATACATGTTCACAGTGTCTTTATGCATAACCGTCTTTAGGAATTACAGTTGCAGTGCTACATTGGACATCACTACTGCTGAGAAAAAACCCACAAAACTCAATGTGCATACCTCGAACAGCTAATTCCATGTGCTTAAAAGCCATAAACTCACACACACACACCATCTCCCTACAATAAACCATCGCTGAGATCAGTGCTGCTAACACATCACTTTCCGCGTTGACAGATTTCATTCGCAATTTGATGGAGCGCCACAAATCATCCGCTCCGCTAATTTCATTAAACTAAATGTGTATCCTGTGTTTCCCGCATCGGACCAACGCGAGCCTAAATGAGAATAAATAACCCTCTCGTGATCAGAGGACTCGTTAAGCTTAATTGAGTTGGGGTTAATAAAGCCTCATTTCTTCATTGCTTCTTAGTTGAGCTATTTGTTACTATTATGATGATGGAATGTGACAACCATAAAACAACGCCGCAGAAACAATAGGCTGCTTTTTTTTCTGTTAGCACAAGTGCGGCATAGAGAAGAGCTGTATGGTGTTTTAACGTGAAATTAAATAAGTTAATGCATTACAGTATGTGAAGAACAATATGGTGGCTCTATCTTTTACCGTGCAGCTTGGTATTGATTTTCTTTGTTAAACTGTCCTTCAAATATATCTTTACAGATGTCCCAAAAACTTTTCTTGAGCTTTGCTTTATTTTATCACTACATATTTGACATGAAAAACAGACAACTCTGAGTTTTAGTGTCTGTTTTTTAAGGGGAACTTCAGTTATATATGCTCTTGTGTCTGATGTGTCTTTTGCTCCTCTGCAGAATTACATGATCCCACTGAAGCAAGTCTTGAGTCCACAGGACATGGAGGCTATCTTTGTCAATCTTGAGGTGAGTACGCGCTCAAGCAAAGAATATAATGTCTATACAGCACGCCTGGATGTTGTGCACACCCAGTGAATAATTCACTATGTGTATGGATGGCTGAGTGAATGCCAGGATGTGTTGTACATACATCAGGGGTGTAACAGTATGCAAAATTCACGCTCCGATGCGCTGAGATTTCAGCGCCATGGTTCATTGTTCATGAAAACAAATTTCTTTTCGCTCTTTTTGAAAAACTTGAAAAAGCACTGGCTTGTGGGCTGTGATTCTTGCTGTACATCTTGGTCAATATTTAATTTACAAAACAATAAGCAACACGTCAGTATTGCAAAACATGTTTGTCTAGATTTAAGAAGAGAAAGGCATTTAATAATTTGTCCTGTCAGCATAAAGGGTGTTTGGGCCTTCTTCAACGGGAGGCTGCCCCCAAACTTTGGAAGTCACTTCTCCCTCACGACCCCATACTGGACTCCATTGCAGAATAAATAACTGCTCATAAGACCCATCTCTTTAAACATTGCTCATTTTAACTGCAACAACTGCATCTTATTTGATAGTGATTTAGGATAAGACAAGATAAGATAAGATAATCCTTTATTCATCCCACAGCGGGGACATTACAGCAATATAGGGATCCTGCCAACAGGAAGCATGAGTATAAAAAAAGACGAAGCAATATATAAGTATGTAAAACAAAGAGCAGAATGATAAACAAACAGTATAAAAACACAAAGCAGTGTGTGCTACCGCTAAGTATTGTGTGAGGAAAGTAATATTAGAGGTCAGGATTGGACCAGACTCAGAAGATTTCATGAACGAGGGGAGCCAAGAGGATGGGCAATTATGGTGAAGCAGCACCACAAGATGCCACTGTATATTTTAAGAGCTAAATTGAAAAATATTTGAACAGGGTAATAACAAATTCACTTAGAAAATAATAAACTAAAACAAATAAACTTTGCACACATAAGGAAAAAAAGACAGACCCGGGTCTATTGTTCAATGTCTCTTTAAAAGTCATGGTTCGCACAATTAACAGTATGAATTTGCTCACTGATGCACCTTTAAACTATTCCTCAATTGCTAACAGCGATATTTACCAGCAAAATACAATAAGGTTAATCTTGGTCAGCCGTTAAACTGCAGCTAATAACTCAGAAATGGCATAAAAACTGCATGGAAACAATATACATGTCAGTCTCCTTAATACAGCAACATGAAAGAACATGTCCGTTCATCAGCAGTATTTCTTAAACACTATTACATGTCCCATTTTGAACCACTAACAAATTTAGGATAGTCAAATTGGATTTTACATGGTGACATTTAGCACTGAAGCTAGTGGATGTTCACATGCCACATGCTAACTCAACTTACCAGTGCAATGTAGCAATGTATAGGCTTTACTGCTGGTGCCTCAGTGCTTATTGTATGTGTTATTTTTGATTTTATATTATCTAAAGTGAACTTTAAGTGCCATTAAAGGTGCTATTAAATAAAATGTATTATTATTCTAATTATTATCATTAAGGATGCAATAAAAGTGTAGATTGTAATGTTATCCATGATGTTCATTCAGGAAGTAATAAAAGTCCACTTTGCCCTCCTGCGAGCCATCGACCTGAACATGGTCAGTGGAGGAAGCGGCCTGGGGAAGATCTTCCTCGACTTCAAGGAAAGGTTAGTAACCTGAAATCTGTATGTGTTTATTGGTCTATGCTCATGATGTTCTTTTTTGGGTTAAGCCCAGTTCAGACCAAAGATTTGCGACAAGACGAGTTGACACAGGCAACTACCTCCGCAACATTCACACCAATGAAACTAGATGAGATGGTGTATCATGTCTATGCAACAACTCTCTGTACCTCTGTTCTGATTTGCAGCTTGTATTTTGTGGCTGAATATAATTTGTAGCTTCTTAGAATGTGAATGAGGATAGTGAGAGTGAGATATTGGCTACAGATGCATTTGTAGTAGTGATGAAACGGTGAAAATCATACAGCCGGCAGCAACCAGCCATCCAACACTGGCACACTGTGTGGGTGGAAACGGAGAGCTCAGCGAGGTTGAGAACCTGCTACAGCAAGCGAACACACCGTCTGCGGTCATTTTAATTTGACCAGTGGACTTCACCACAAGATGATTGGCTGAGAAACAGTTGTAATGCTTTATGTTCTAAAACCAGCCGCTGGCAATTGGACCAGCTAAGTTGCAGGTGACACCATCAGCCGGCGTGAGTTGAGCTCAGACAGCCAGATCACACCGCTGCAACTCCTCTCTGCAACGTTCTAAAATGGTTCTGTCTCGCTGCGAATCTTTGATCTGAACTGGGCTTTAAAATCCACTTGTATTTGTGAGGAAGCTGCATTTTCTTTCCTACCCTTTAAAATTCAGGAGGTCACATCACGTTGAGTATCCACAGATCAGACTGGGGATTGCTGGGATTAAGTGTTCACAGGATAAATTGATTAAAACAAAACATGTTAGAGGAAAAAGCTGAGAGAGCATGTAAGCAGTTGTTCCGCATTCAACCAAAACGGTGGGAGTAAATCCACTCAAGACCGCATTTGCTTGTCACAGTTATATTACCTGCACTGTGGTGTTTCCTTTTACTGTACACTACCACATTATTACCCCTTGGTAAGTTTTACCTTCTTAAAACATGTGAAAAATCTCAAAGTGCAGTAAGAATGATTTTAACCTGTTTCTGAAAATCAGCTTGTTTCAAGTATTTTCTAAAATCAGGTTTCATGTTTTGTCAAGTGCAGCCACCTGCCGAATCTGTTCTGTTTCAAGATGGAAATCATCCTCTGCACCCCACCATTTAGAAATGACATGCAGCTTTCTGTTTTAGTGGTTTTGCACATTACCATACCACTATTTTTTACTCTACCCTCATTGTCACGGTCATGGTAATTTAAAACACCTATACTACAATTATTGTATCTATAAACTTAACTGTTAATATTCCATTTAGCTTTCCTTTTTATTTCCTTCTTTAGTGTTCTGTTTTATTGCCTACTTTATTGTTCATATCATAACTTAAACATTTTAAATATCTGTTAATAGATTTTCTGTGTGTGATTATGTTGGGGGCTGGAACTACACTTCATTTTACAAGTTGAAATATTCTCACTGCACAGACATACTTGTATAGAAAAAGGGAGATGTGCTTCAACTATGGGATTCTTTGGCAAGTGCTAAACCCAAAATCTAGAGAGCCTCTTCCAAAAATATAGACCTGTTTGCACCAAACACTTTCAGTATTTGGAGCCAAAAGTAACCCTTCAGACATGGTACCTAGCCCTAGTGTGTCCACTGCAAACAGTACTCTTAAAGATTCCATTTTTTAGAATATGTTTCACTTGTTTTAAGAAAATAATGTTTGAATGACTTTATGAAAAGAAGATTTCTGTGGCGTGGGGATTATAAAACGTTGTGAACCGGGAAAGCTGACGTTTATTAGCGAACAGGGTTTTCTCTCAGATGGATCTCCATCTTGCCCAGCTGCTGAGCAACGTGTGGATAATTTGCATCCCTGAGGGGAGCAGTGATTTGCTTCCCTGCTGCGCCGAGCGCGGCTGCTTCATAGGTAATTGTAATGATGGTGATGATAGGTTCTGGCCCCGGTCATGATTCCATACACAGCCACGGCTATGCCACTGTCCCCGAATGATACACCCATTACTGCTGGAGTGAGTTACACACTTCACTGCGCATGTGTACCTGTTCTTGCATACATAAGCGTGTATTATTATTCCTCTGTGTGGTGATCCTGATAGCACACATACTTTTTTCCCTCTTCAACCCTCCAACATGAAACAGGCAGTCACTGTGTTTCTTTGGGCGACGTCACTTTGCATAGTTTATAGGCTCGTCGCAGGCCTCTTCCTTAAGCCTAGGGGGCCGTGTTACACAAAGTTGGTGTGACACTACAGACTCTATTCCTACTAATGGACAGAGGTAGGCACATACTGTCTCCCTCTTTCCCCACACACGCATGCACACACTACTACTGTATCTCCTTCCTTGTTTCGCTCATCTGAATCTTTGATCTGATTGAGCAGTGGTTGGAAATCTGCATTTGCACGCAATCCCAGATAAGGTCCAGCTAACCAGAGGTCCCTGTAAAGGACTGGGAGGTTGTCTCGTGAAAGCTCAGAAGATGCACATGGAGAAACAGATGCAGGGAAAAGATAGGACAGGGGTTAAGCAGAGATAGTAGTTTCCACAGTTCCATCTTTTACATTGTTAATTAAGTAGATTCAGACTGCATGTTTTGGTTTTGCTAGACCAAATATTAACAGAAATTACATGTAGAAAATACATTTTACGCAAAGTAATTCTACCATAACTACACTTTATGGCCAGAAGCACATGGACACCTGAACTCTACAGCTGAATGTGATTGTTGCACATGAAATTCAAAAACCATTTACATTAATCTCCCACTATAACAGCCTTCACTCTTCTTGGAGGACTTTCCACAAGATTTTGATACTTGGCTGCGAGGATTGCCTCCCATTGAGCCACAAGAGCCTTCATGTGGTCCAGCACTGATTCGGTGATGAGGCCTGGCTCACAGTTGGCACTACATTTCATCCCGGTGGTGTTGGATTGGTGAGTCTGTGCAGGCCAGGCCAGTTCTTCCACACCAGCCAAGGAAAACAATTTTTCGATGGACCAAGCTTTGTGCATGGAGGCATTATTGGGTTGAAACAAGACTGTCTGCAAAAAGTTGGAATCACACTTGGTCCAGTATTTAGGGAGCATTAGACAACAGGCTGCAATTTATGCTCACTAAAATTACAGATTTTTGCCACTGAAAGGCTCAGAAGGAACTTACAGAAAGCACCCTCACAGAGATAGACCTTTTTGTTAAAGGCTAATACCCCTTTTTTTTTTAACCAGAAACAGCCCCGAAATCACCATAGCCAATTTCACCAGACTCCATTCAAATAAACAGTAATTGCAGTGTATATAGAGCCAGCATATTTTTACATCTAACTGGTTGAATTAATGGTTTACTTTAAGCAAACCACAATTGGTGATTATTGGAACGATGGAAAAACAAACCACGACAGTTTTTTCAAATTTTATTTTGTTTCCATCGACATTTAATGACACGTGTTTATGATGATAAATTATTGTTTATTTAAATGGAGTCTGGTAGGTTTGGCATCGGGGAGTTGGTTTCTGATTTAGCAAAAAAGATCTTACTCTTTAATAAAGAGGTCACGCTCAAGTACTACTTGTGTCAGGCTGCGGCTTCTGCAGTTCAAGGTTTTACCCAGAGTCCATGTCAGCAAATGTGAACTATTTGAAATGTATCCTAACATTATGGACCAATATGACAGACTCCATGCCCCTTCTTGTAACTTGAGTCAGATGTTCTTCCTCTGCCCCGGACTACATAAATTCGGGACTGACTTTTCAAAAGGTTTATGGAGTCCAGATAAAAATCTGTTCATCTGAACAACTCCAAATTATCTCCACACAGTTAGAAATATTAGCCTTTGCTTCCCTTTTGATGAGACTTTGCATTTTACTTTTGTGGAAATCTCTTAAGCCCCCATCTATATTGGTGTGGCTTAAATATGTGATGTCGTTTCTTAAATTTGAGAAACTATGTTTAACAGTGAAAGGCTCCTCTACTAAGTTTACTCAGAAATTGAGTTCTTTTGTAAACTACTTGAAATGCTTTTATTTTATAAATTTTATACTTTAATTTTATACTTAAATTTTATACATTTTATACTTTAAATTACTTTGAATTTATACTTTAATTTTATCATCTTTTAAATACATTTTGGAACCCCCTCCCCCCTTTATTTTTGTTCATTTTAATATAATATATTTATTTATAATAAATTTAGATATTTTTTTAATTCATTCATTTGTCTTGAATTTATTATTTACTATTCTTTAATTTGATTTTAATTATTCTATCTATCTACCTTTCTTTTTCCAAACTTACTTTGGGGTTTACTTACAGCCAGACAAGACTACGCATTTCATTGGGGAGTCTTGTTTGGAAAAATACTTAATAACATTTGCATAATTCATTGCTATTTTATTTTTATTTTTTTTCAATGCAGTTCCTGTTCTGTTTACCAAAAGAAGGAATGGTACTTTTAATTCTGTGTTGCTGTTATCCATCTATCCCCCCAAACAAACGCATTTAATGGACGCATATTGATGGTGTGCTAATGCCACGAATATGGTTACATTGCAGATTGTTTGGCAGCCCTCTTACTCAATACTGGACCAGTTTCAAAAGCTGTTGTTCCCATTGGTCTCTTAGACACAAAAATATGGGAAAATAGCTACCAAGTTACAAAATATCCAATTTATCCTTTAAGCTTTTCTTGGGACTAAGTTGCACAAATCTTTAAAAAGAGCCCCAATCCAAAGGTACATGCATAGTGTACCTGTGTATTGGATTTTAACCTTCTTCCTTTGGCAGAAATATCTAGCATTTCCCTCCTATTCATAAACAAATTTGCCGATGACATACAGTTCATTGTTAATATTTGTCTCTAGCGACATTCTCCAAAATGCAACCCAGGGTTATTTTAAGAAAACAGTTCATTAGATTTGCAGATTCTGTGCGTCACAGGCTTCGACTCTCTTCATGTGATTGACATGTATACCTGCCTCATTTTGAGCCACTGCGGTGTCTTGTCTCTCTCTGTGGCGATAAGCAACATAGACCGGGGGATTTGGACTCGCACAGGATGGCTCTCATCAGACATCTTGGCGATTTTCTGGAGGACCTGGCTTGGCATAATTAATTTGGTTATCCATGCTTGTAAGTCCCTGTGACCTTTACAACAATGAGCTTGTTTCTTTTTTTTCTCAGGTTGGTGCAAAAGATGAAAAGGTTTTGTTTTTTTTCCGTCTTCTGTTTGCATTGAACTGAATGCCAAGCTGAAAATGTCACTGGTTTATCTCGACTACTTCTCCATTCTTAAACAGCCAGAACCTGACTGAATGGAAAAGTGTGCTCGGGAAGTTCCATAAACTAAATGGGCATCTAAGCACCCTCTTGTTGATATCCTCATTTGCAACATTTCCCAGCTCATTTCCGGAGTAATCTGGCACCCTGATATCCTTGCAGTGCCTAATCATGGCTGCACTATGAGTCTCTTTATTGGAGGTCTTCGCTCCATGTTCTCCTCCATTTGCTGTGTGCTGGATATGTTGAGTGGAGGTGAGGGGGTCCCAATGCCATGTGTCAGAGAATATTAGCTGGCTCCACAGCCTGTCACTTCTGGTTTGCTTGGAGATTGGCTCGACTCGAAGGACTCCACAAGGGTGGGGGGTGAAGGCCCAGGGCGCAGTTACTCAAAATTGCATTTTCTGTGAAATAACATGCACGACAGAGTCCTCATTATAAAAGAGGCCAGCGCAGCAGGGCGATATCACTGGCACTGGAAAGAATACAAGCAAGCAAGTTTTTACAGCAACAGCAAACTCCCAACCCAAAGGAAAACTGTCTCCAACAACACAAACTGTACTCACACCTGTTAGTGAGCTTTTTTTTTCAATTTTGTACTTCAGTAGGTTTTGTAATGACATAAGGGAAAACTTGTCAGTTGGCTCTACTAGGAGAAAAAAACATGTCACTTTTTATTTGCAAGTTAATGCTTCAAACATTAAGGTTCAGTGTGGAATTTCTGACCTGTAGTAAAGCTATGGAGCAGGTTTTTTTATGACTGAGTCTCTGTTTAGTTGTCTAGTGCAAGTGCACAAAACCAGCAAAGGCAGAGACAAAGAAGGGTGCAAGCCAGTGGCGGCTGCTGGTCTTTCAAACACAGGAAGCTCACTTTAAGTTTACGTCATAAAATCTGTCATATTGTAGCGAGGCAGTAACTTATAAAAGGAACATTTAATTGAAGTAGTTTTTCAACTACACTCACGCCATAGAACCACAGCAAAACACACCTCAAAGATTTTCAGATGGGTTTAAACACCTGAACTGTGGTGAAAATGAGCTACATCGTTTATGGACATAAGGAACTCCGGACGGCACTCTGCCAGAAGACTCCACTCACAAATATCTGAAGCTCGAAATGCGACAATGCTGGTGTGTATTTCCAAAGCGCTGTCAGTCGCAAAGGGGTTCAGCCTTTTAGACAATTCCCCCAATCATCATGCATACACCGAGCGTCCTCTCCCGCCTACCGCTCCATTAGGTCCCAGGGAAGCTGAGCCTCCCTGGAAGTCACGATTTTGTCGCATTTATCCAATGACCGTCTCGCTTTGCTGCATGAAAAAAACCTGCTCAACGCTGTCTCATAGGAATGTTCGGTGGCTCCGTGTCCACCGTGCTGACACGAGAATGTATGACAGGGAGGTCGCATTTGAAAACTGGTGATAAACAGCTGACGTTTGAACATCAAAGTCATGATGATAAACGCATCCTAGCGCACGTTTAATGCAATGTAAATTCTTATTTTAATGTAAATCCAATAGTGCGTATTTGACAATTTCTTCTATGAAATTTTAGAGGAAGTTCAGCCTCCCTTGTTGTCTCAGAGCAGTTTCCCCTGGTGCAAGCGAGTAAACATGGATGTAAAAAACAATACAAGATATAAAACACATTAAAAGATCATCCTTGCAAATTTGGGGAAGGAATAGAGGTGTGACATATAATCTTGTTCACAAGAATTCCGTTATATATGATTTTTAATATCATATGAAAAATTCAGATATTAGCTATTTAGATTTGTTGACATATTGATGTCATACTGTTACCCACGGCAACAACAAGCATGGCTGAAGGTTAAATTATTACCGACTCCGCGGTGGTTCCAAAAAGAGGAGCAGCTTCAGCAGTGTGGAATAAACTGTGGCTTCCTGAATGTCGCCCTGGACTCTTTTAGTGAGTTACTGCTCAGAGGAAACTCGTTCAGCGGCTCCTCTGGCAGCAGCACAGCGTCTCTATCTCTCCTCTCTCACCGTGCGCACACAGGAGTCGGTGTCGTCAAGTGATTTTGTCGTAAACCCACGTGCAGCTCAACAAAAATCTACATATATGTGAATGTGTGATAGTTGTGGTGTCGTAACAGCCTGTCACAGGTTACAGCGTGGTGATTAGAGGAGAAATGGCATAAAGGTCCAGATGGGAAAAAAAACAACTCAATCATTTAGGATTCGACTAAAAGGAGAGAGATGAGGGATCATTGCTTAGTTTTACTGAATATTTGAAGGCAAACTGTAAAACTACATCACTTATTTAGTTGCAATACTATTTTCTTAAATTAATAATATTTTTTATAAATGTAATTTTTCATATTGTCAAGAATATCGTTAGCCTATTGCAAAAATACCCGAAATATCGTGATATTATTTTAGGGCCATATCGCCCTCCCCTAGGAAGGAATGTATTCAGCACTTTCATTAGATCTCAAAGATGAACACAATACGTTTTGATGTGTGACAGTTAATGTAATCATAACATGTTTGTTTACAAGAAACTCCCCAGGGTGCATTTCATGGGCCCATCCTGCTGGCTGGAATTTGTCTTTGTTGTTTCCTTGAGCTTGTAATCCTGCCCCATCATTAAGAAATCTCACCTGAATTATCTTTACATTTTTAGTAATTAGAGGAAAATCGACATCTGCTCAAATGCATAAGAAGACGTGATGAACACAGAAACCACATCAAACCAGGCAGCATTTGCATCAGTAATACTCCGCTCTTGCACGTGTTGTACCTTTGGAATCTCACTGCGATTGTTTGGCTTTGTTACTGTTTGAATATTCTGCATGAGGTTTTTAGACTTGCTGTGAGGCTCTTCAAGGTTGCTGTGGTTGTTTTGGAAAAGGTTGACATGCAGCTTCATTAGCTTGGACTGCCCAAAGTAATGTTTGCAGTTTAATTAAGATGCTGAATCCTGAAGTTACACTATTATCCTTGCAGTAGGGTGTTTTAGATTGCACAGATTCAAGCAGAGATACAAAGAGAAAACAGGAAATGATGACTCATTACCTCTCGCCGCGACGCCTTCAGATGTGGAGTCATGTAAGGAGTGTGCTTATCATTGTGTCACTGACTAATTACGCATGACTGGGCCGAGAGAGGATGCATGCTGCAGTGTGCTCGTGTGTCGTCAGCCCTTTTGTTCCACCGCCTGTCTCAGTGAAGAGGACCAAGCCTCTGACTAGCCTCTCAAGTCTGAGGCAAAAGGCTGTTATTAAATGTGTATGATATCATTTGTTTTCACACAACATGCCGTCTAAAGATCCAGTTCTGATTTGACGAGATGGGAGTGATGCAGTGACCTTGGTGTGATGCCACTCATCTTTTGTGTGAAGTACAAAATAACAGATTATTTTCTATACATGCAGCATTTTACTCCTCCCCTGTCCGAGGCTGAACACTCAACTAATCCATTTAGAAATACAGTGGTACTTCACTGACCTCTTTTCATGTCAGACATGTCAACATCCATTGAATTCTCTGAGAAGAAACAGGTGCTATTATAATATTTTATCCTTTTAAATCTCATGAATTAAAGTCTTTAAGAACCCTTCTACCAAAATGAATAAAAAATAACCAGCCTTAACATTTGAGAGCACTTGTCCTGCACTAAATGTAAATTAGTGGCCTAGCTATTCCATTTTTTTCTGATAAAACAAACAGCAAGAGAGAGATTCAAGTGGATTATCATGCTTTTGAATTAATACCTTACATCTTAACACCACACTGAGCTGAAAACACATTCCTTTGACGTATTACCGCTGTATTAAGCTCTTACAGCAAACATTTTGCAGACAATAGTCTATTTATTTACACATTCGGCTGACGTGACAACATTAATTTAGAGTTTAATGTAAGTCTAATATTCTCTGTCCTTTTAGCTCTCCTTTTTCCACTGTCATCTTACACCAACATCAGGCTCTTTAGTAGTTGCTAGCGTTGTATTGGCTTCCACTTGGTGCTAAACAGGCAATCTAACGTGTGTTTATCAGAGCTTGTTTGATGAATTATTGATAAGAAGCCGCTTACAAAATGTAGAAACTTTTATTGTGAAGCAGCAAAATAAGGAAATGTTAAGTTTTCGAGCAGCAACTTCACACAACTTCTACTACGGCTGATAGTGAACATGAAACAATAAAATAAAGCAGATATCTAATGTAAAAGCAGGACGCAGGAGAGAAACTAAACTCAAAACCACAGAGATTCAATTAGAAGCTATAGATGTACTGAGAGCTGAACACACAGAGACTTTTAAAAGCGCCATTCTCTCTGGTCTCCTGCAGACAGAGGTGAGTAGAGTCTCGAAAAACACACGGCTTGTTTGAGGGCTGACTTTACTTGGCATGGCCAAGAGTGACAATGGAAAAAGGGTATAATAGACTAGTACAGGACTGCAATTAACAATTACTTTCATTGTCGATTAATCTGTTGATTTTTTTTTTTCTTGATTAGTCTATGAAGTATTTGGTCTAGATTATCAGGAAATGGTGAAAAATGTCAGTCAGTGTTTCCTCAAGCTCAAGATGGCGTCCTCAAATGTCTTATTATGTCCACACCCAAAAGATATTCAGTTTACTGCCATGGAGGAGTAAAGAAACCAGAAAGCATTCACACTTTAAAAGCTTAGATCGAAAATTTTTGACCTTTAAAAAATTGTATAGTTGATTATCAAATCAGTTGGCGAATAATTTTAATAGTGGGCTACTAATCGATTAATCGTTGCAGCTCTTGACTCGTGCTGCCATTCCACGCTGCCTAGTTGAAGGAGGAATGTGGGACAAGATAAGTGCAGATAAAAGTGTGAAGAATTTAAAATTTGTTGCCCTAAAAGAAGTAGCAGGAGAGATGACATTGCACAAGCATGGGTAGTGTGCAAATGAAGACCTGAGTATTATTTAATATCTGTTTATTTATCGCACAAGTCATGCAGCCCTCCCTGTGAAACCAAAACTGCTACCATCGAGAGGCTAAAGAAGCCTCCTTATTACAGCGTCGTGGTGCTGGCTGTCTGGTCGGACATGAGTTTGTTCGTCGCGAGCGGAAACTTCAAAGAAAGCGAGCCCTCAGGCAGTGGAGAAAGAGCTGCTCGCTCCAGGCACTCAGTGATACACATGAAAAGACTCATCCACACACACTAAAGATTGGCCTTCTTTTTAAACTACTCCACCAGATGAGCAAACAAATCACTCTTTGAATCATTTTCATTCACTCGGCACTTGCGCCGAGAAAAACACCATCATGGTCCCTTTGTGAGTGTTTTGCATGGAGGCGGCACTGATCAATATAAATGAGCATTCGAACAAACTCCGTAAGATCAAGCCTTCACACACTATACAACAAGTCTCTTTAAAGAAACACTGAACCTTTCTAACGTCAATAAATAGCTGCTTCACCTTTCTTTAGTTCCCTTTAATATTTTCACTTGTAAATATTTCAGTAATGTTTTATACTTGTGGCTGCCAGTAATATCTCTCAACACTTAAACTCTTGAACTGCTACAGTGATTCCCACATTCACACTCGAAGCTTGAGGCCGATGCATTTCTGTCCTGATAACGTATTAAATGACGAGCGTCTCTGGAACGTGTCCTTGGATCCTCGCTATGCTGCGCAATCCGCCTGCTTTCTTATAATTGATCAAGACCACCATTAATCTCAATCACTTTGTCATCCTGGAGGGGCGGGAGCTGAGGGGAGCTGTCTCCCAGAGTTTGGATCAAGTCTTAATCAGGGGCTTGTTAGCCCAGGGCCAGTTTAACCATGGTAGGAGCCTCACTGCAGGGGGGCTGTAGTCACAGCACTGCCTGAGCTCCAGTGAAGCTCCAGGGATCATCAGTGGTGGATCTCTGTGGAGCTGAGGATGATCAACCGATGGGGTCTGACAGAAATGCCGCTTTTAAGAGGAAGACTGTGATTCAATGTTCAAAGTCACACCTCTGGCTAAACATGACACTTAACACTATAACTGAGATTCATAAGTTGTCATATTGCGTTGTGGGAGCAGCGGAGTCAAGACTCAATTATTTGAAAATCTATTTATTACATATGGCATTTCAAGTGACACAGTCAGGAAAGATGTGCATCAGTTAGGCGACAATGTCAGCTCATAATTGTTAGAGGAAAAGTGGAATGCAACCACTATAATTTATCTTTTTATTTTTTTAATCTTATCTTACTATATTATGACAAAAACTCTGTGTGTGTCTCTGTTCCACGTTTTTCTCCTCACTTGGTCAATCCATGTGAAATGTGGCACAGTGGTAGAGGGTCATGGGAGGATGCCAGTGAAGCAATATTACATCAATAGGCCAAAGGGGGGCGCTATAGCAACCGATTGAAATTGCAAACTTTGAATGGGCATATCTCATGCCCCATATGTTGTAGAGACATGAAACTTCGCACAGAGATGCCTCTCCTCGTGAGGAATACATTTGCCTCAAGAACCCATAACTTCCTGTTATATAGATTTTCAGCCATTTTGAATTTTTTGAAAAACACTTCAAATGGATCTCTTCCTAGGAAGTTTGAGCGATCTGCATGAAACTGGGTGAACATAATCTAGGGACCAATATCTAAAGTTCCCTCTTGGCAAAAGTTGGAAAACTTACTAAAACTGAGCTTCTATAAGGCAATGAATATTGCGGAGGGCGTGGCTCATCACATAAAGGTGTATAACATCTCAAGGGTTTCACCCATCACCACGCAACTTTGTAGGCATATGACCACACATAATCTGAGGGGACCCCTCCATTATTGACCCCATCAAACAAAATGGGGGCGCTAGAGAGCTAATTTCTTATCTAGGCCTAACCGCCATATGGATTTTTACTAAACTTGGTAGATATGTAGAACAGGACGCCTCAAGGTGACTGGAGAAATTTAACTCTAATTGGCAACTGGGTGGCGCTATAACAACAGAAAAATGCTTAAAAATGGATAAAATGCGACCGTTCGCTGTGGCTCCCCCTGTGGACCAATGTTTGTTTTTGTTTTCTAATTTTTGGTATGACTAAGTCATGGTATGGTGTGCTGTACATATTTACGGAAACTGACAGTGTGTTATTCTGTCAGTCAGTCATTCTGTCTGTCCCACGTTTTTCTACTCACTCACGTGGTCAATCTATGTGAAACCGCACAGGCATTGAGGATTGGCATAGGCAGAAGGTGACAAAGCTACTTTTTCCAAAAAATTACACTCTAAGTATATTCTTTTACAAAGTCGCTTTTAATTGAATTGTATGCATTCACCCCACAAGTTACTGCACATCCGCGTTGATATATTTATCCACCTCAAACGGACATCAGCTGTAGCCGAGCAATCGTACTATCAAATTCACAAACACTCTGTCTGAATACATTGCTCTTCTTAATGGGTTTAGTTGACTATTTAATCTGCAATTTCCTATGACCTGTATCCCAAACACACACCATGTGAAACTGTACGTGGGCAACTGTGCACTCAGTGGGTATGGACTAGTGTTTTTGTATTTTGATTTTCTCTAGGGCTGCAACCAATCATTGTTTTCATCATCAGTTAATCTGCTGATTATTTTCTTAAAATAATTGTTATATATGTTGTAATAAAATGTGAAAAAAGAACATTGTAAGCAAGCAACAGTCCATAATCATATGAGACACAGAAAAGCAGCAAAAAATAACATTTGTCAAGCTGGAACAGGCTGATGTTTGGCGTTTTTGCTAGAAAACATGATTAAAACTATTAGTCAGTTATCAAAAGAGATTCATTCCTTTATTCCTTTATTCAGATCCCCATTAGCTGCCACTAATGTAGCAGCTACTCTTCCTGGGGTCCAATCAGATCAGGGTTTTTTTTTTTTCTTTGGATTTATATATGTATCGGTGAATCGTCTGATCTTTGCAACCCTAATTCTGTGCATCATTAGCACCTTATTTGTATTTCTCCCAAGCTGTTTTCTTCAAATCACTATAGCGCACATGTTCAAATGCCCAACTTTACAGCAGAAATAAACATGTTTATAGCCTGGTACAAAAGACATTTTTGGCTTCTATAGCTGATTTCAACATTCATGACAACCGTACAGGGATGAATTTTTATGTACCTTGCCCATTTTTATTTTGTTTAGGCTTAAAGTTCTGCATAGTTTAGGGCATGGCTGCTTTCCCCAGGTTATCCATGAGGCGTCATTACAGTCTGTGAGCCAGATCAGTTCCACACTCATGTACAAATATGGTCACTTCTAGATAGGAATGGAATAAATGTAGGTGAAGTGAGAAGAGCAGAATTTAATGTGATCTTGTGGTTTTATTTTCTCTGCTCCGTCATACAAACTTTCTCTGCGCGGTCTGTTTGCAGTGCTGCTCTTGTCTGCATCACAGATCTATCAAAGGCTTGATTAGACTTCAGGGTGCCAGCTCTCTGCACCGCCTCACGCCGCTCAAGATTCAGATTAAGAGACCGGAGTGCCAACTCTACCGGGGGGGGTTAGCTCTACACCAGCCGTGCCAATGCCCTACTTTGACTCAGTGAGCGAGCGAGAGGAATGTGTGCCACGTGCAGTGGCATCCTCTAGGCAGGATGACTTTGAACTCCCTCCCAGCTGAACCCACAGATCTGTGTCAGGGTCCCATTGTAATATCTAATGAACACAGCTCTCATATCCTCGCTGCTCGAAATTAAGAGATTTTTTTCTTCCACACACGCTGATAAGAGGAACTCTGCAAAACAGCTGATATAAAGCAGCGTCTTTCATTAGTGCTCAGTGATTACAGCTTATTGGCAAGAGGACGCCGCCCCTCCAAATATTGCCCTGGGATCAAAATCCAGTCATTACTTATTCATGGTATTCACGTATTTTCCTAATCATACTGCATTTATTCAAAAATTCATTTCTCTGCCCCCTATAGAGCCAAATGACTCTCAGGCTGACCTCTCAAATTGTGTTATTAATCTTGAAAATTAATGTGCGGTACATCGCCGAAAGGCACTAACCAGTTCACAGCTAATTGTGGACTCAACAGCAATCTTCTTTGTCTCCTTGTTTTTACAAAGATATGATATATTTCCAACCTTTTAAAACGAGTCTCATTAGTCCATATTAAGCCTCATTTTTAGATTTTTTTTAACCATACATCAGGCTGAACAGGTTTATGAGCTCGTGTCATCAAATTTTCCCGCACTCGCAGAGAACAAGCAGAGAATATCTGAATCAAACTCTCTGCTGAAGATTTCTCTCAACAGACATCAGTGTCTGATGAAGGAGGACAAGCTGTGACAGTGTTTTAGATTAACATTTGTTATTGTTGTGTCCCTCACCAGGTTGTTGATCTATGGTCAGTACTGCAGCCACATGGAGAACGCCCAGAAGACACTGGATGAGCTAATAGCAACGCGAGAGGATGTCAAGATCAAAGTAGAGGTAATAACCTTTATTCTAAACAGATGACAACCCACTGATTTAGTAGTAGTTGTTGTGTAGGTGTGCTTATCTGGTGTCTATATTGCATTAATATCACATTCAATATTACAACTAAGGGTGGGCGATATGGCCCTAAAATAATGAGTATTTTTGCGATAACCACCTTGGGAGCGATAGCAATGGAGCCTGCTAGGCACCCTTATCTGAGGAGCTGTACTCCACCGCCACAAGTGGGAGACGATAGATGGAGTGTGTTCAAAGGTCAAGTAGGCCTTCTGCTGACCTGACTGTTACCCTAAGCATAACTATCATCCATTTTCTTTACTGACCAAGGCTAAAGGCTGTGACGCAACAGAAGTCCTAAAGTTTATTTAACTGATGACAAAATGTGGACTATTTCTCAATAAAGATAGATGTCACTTTGGGCAGTGAAATTCCTGACACAAGACAGCTACCTTCTAAAATAATGTCACCATGTTTCATTAGCAATCATACAAATTGACCAATGAAATACTACAAAATCTAACATCTCTTCCAAAATCATTACACAAGCATGAAAGTCAGATTTACTGTTGAATAAATGATGACACTGAATAACTAATGACTTAAATAAATTCATAAATGCTGCTCCAGATTTGCTGTGGTTACGCACAAATTGAGATGACGTGATAAAGGCAATTAATGTCATTTGCAAACATGCCCTCAGAGCTGTTTAATTCATAATATTCTGTTTCACTGAACATGATTCAACATCACCCTGTTTATACACTGCAGGCGAGTGTGTGGTGTTCAGAGCGGTGGATTTGTAGTGACGGCCTTTAAACGGTCTTCTTAAATCTACTCAAGTTTTCACCCAAGGAAAAAGTTTTATTACATTTATAACTTGACTCTGGGTCATTATCAGAGTCCTTTTCTTCTACTTTTATTATTGTCCGATCTCCTCTGCTCCTGGATCCTTTGTAAGAATCTGAACTGATTGTAGAAGCAAAGTAAGACGCTCCTGTAACAGCAGCTCATCAGCAGTTAGCATGTCCAGAGAACTGGCTCGTGGAGCTTTTGACAAAAAAAAAAAAAAAGATGCGATTACAGCCCGATAAGTCGACACTGAATACGCTCTCTCAAAATAGAAGAGCTTTGTAATGAGGTGAAACAGCTTCTTACTGTCTTCTTACACAAAAACCTTGTTTGCAGAGAGTGATAAGCCGTCCCTGTTACTGCACAGTTATAGAAACAGAATAAAGAAACGCCTACACATGCCCACTGTGAGAGAGCCTTATAGCATACTACGAACAAAGACAGTTTCTTTTAGGCCAGTGCAGAGTTTATAGAAATGTATTCATTAATCAGAGGAATTTCCAAGTCAGCATGCAGGGTAATTGCGTCACAAATGGCTGGCGCGACCGGAGCTTTTGTTTCCCCCCGAAGAATAAACTGGCCTCGTTGTTGCTAATGGAATGCCCCGTGAATGTGTGGAAGCAATGCAACAAGACCCGATGAATTATTAAACAATGAATGAATGCTTGTTAGTAGGAAATGTGCAATGCGGCATTACGCAATGTGTAATAATAACCGCCCTGCTGCTTGTGTTGTTGCTCCTCAGGAATGTACAATGAAAGTTCAGGAGGGGAAGTTCAAGCTGCAGGATCTTCTGGTGGTTCCCATGCAGAGGGTGCTGAAGTATCACCTACTACTGAAGGTAGGAGGCGTCTCATGATGACTGCGAAAGTCCGTCTCTACAGCTCTTTGAATATCTGTGGTTAGATGTTCAAGGTTCAGAGTATTTTCATTCAAACATGTTAGAAAACATGAGGGGATGAAATTGGTTACCCAGACCCAGCAGAGACCTGGGGTGAACAATTTGTGTGCCGAGTGGGTGGAGTGCTTCAGCACCTGCTAACATAAATGTCCTCCAAGGAAAAGAGGCTGCTGCTGGTTATCTTTTGAGCAGATTTAACCACTTGTTGCAGCGCCTCCCTTAGCCGCGGAGCAGTTCCAATACCAAAGAGGATGGAGGATGTCAGTGAGCTCTCCACCACACTCTGGTAAAAGGAGGTCAGGACAGCCTCCTCAAAGGTGGCCCACGTGTGGTTGTTGGAGATGTGCAGGCCCAGGTATTTGAAGTTGGACACCATCTCCACAGCTGCTCCTCTGATGAAGAGGGGAGGAAGGGTGTGGCCTCTCCTCCTAAAGTTCAGAATCATCTCCTTAGTCTTCCCCACATTGATGCAGAGATTGCTTGCTCTTCAGTCCACGCTGGACATGTCTGACAGATGACTGAAGCAGAGGGATGCAGGAAGACTTAATCTTTGCTAAGGTGCTGAAATCGTCAATGAGTCCAAGCTAATAGAAGAGACTCCAGCGCACTTAGATCTGCGCTGTGTTTCACTTCACTTTTATCTGTCGGTCTATCAGACCTTCAGCTGAGCATATATCACAGACTGACTGAAACAGATGTGGAAATTGCTATCTCACACTTTACTTCCCATCTTTTAAATATCAAGCACTCACCTCCCTTCAGGCTGGAAAGGTGGCTATGAAAAGTTTGGAGCTAGTTTCTACATGTAGTCATCTTCGATTCACAGCGGTTAAGCACAATGTAGCTGACGAGTGGCCCAGTTTCACTGTGACAAAGAAGCCTCAAAACATCCGTAGAAACTGCCTGGAAAAAAGTGAAGTGCTGGAAATATATGGTCTCCGATAACACAGATTCCTCCTTCTGTGTCCATTCAGTAAATGTAACATATGGAGATTTATTATCCATTGTTATTTGTTAGATCTAGACACAAACAGTCCTTGAATAGCAGGCCTGCTGTAAATAGCAGCATTGTGAGACTCATTGTGTGTTGAGAGTTTGTCACAGAGATGATGACTCATTTCGGTTGTAATTCTGACTGTCTGTTCCTGTCAGTGAGCTTTGACTGGGGACAGCTCTTTCATCATTGTCCAGACTTTTAGCCTCGTCACATGAAACTGTGTTTGTGACCAGTCCAGCATTAATTTGGGCACTGACTCTTTTACTCTTTTGGAAACTGTTTCTGTGTGACTGCCTGTGCACTTGCTTTGATTCAGATTTGGTTTTCAATTACTGTGGTTATTATCATTTCCCCACCATCTGGTTCCAGTATGTACGCTGAGACTTTATCTTTCTATTCTATTTTATCAAAAAATAGTAGCCAAAGATAAGTTAATCAAAGCTGAAGCTTTATGCTTGGTGTTGCTCAGTTGTGCAATATTTCAGTGTTGCTGGTGGGTTGCTTGGCATTTAGATGTTTAAAGATTCATACAAGTGCGTGCGTGGATTTTAAATAAGTGCGGCTGCCTCTGACTAAGCATGTTCCTAGTCAAGCAATAGTCATCATTTAGGGCCATTAGTCAACTAGTCGCCCACATGTTTACGATATTAATGTAATTACTATATGATATATTTTGGGCGGGGCAACACAATGGTTTGAGTTGAAGGTGTGAGAAAGAATAGTATCAGTAACATTGTTAACACTGTGCCACATTACAGAGAAATACAAAACCGTACTAATGAACCTTCATTAATATAGGCCTATATTTTATCTACAAGTGCACGTCACACACTGAGCGAGCCGCCTGTTAATGACGCTGTGGGCTAATGGGCATGTAGCTACTTCCATGTTTCAGATGATACGTCATGTTTGTAGTCGACCAATGAAGATGAGTTTACATATCACCTTGGGTCCGTCCTTCACCTTCTCAAAATGATCCCACACTTTGGATTTCCTGCCCGACATGTTGTTAACTAGCCTGTGGAATAACCGCAGGTACCAGCCCTGGAAATTAACCTGACTCCTGTCTGACTGCTGAGCATGACCACTTCCTGTGTCTGTCCTTTCAAATTAAATCCCCACATGGTCCAGTCATATAGGTTTTGATTTATTTTGACAAGGTGCAGCTCCTTATAGATTTTAACGCTTGTTTAAGCGACCAATGAAATCTTGCGGACTAATGGTTTTTCTGGTCGACTGGCGTCTGATCTGGACGATTAGGGGGCAGTCCTGCTTGAGACTGAATTGTAATTACATTATACAGTATAGAGCACCATTTCTACAAACAGATGACACATTTTGAAACATGTACTTTAACTTGTCACCCTTCTGTAAAGTGCTGTCATGAAAAACATTGTTGGTTGTTCCAGACACAAAAACATCTGATTTAATGTGATAAGGTAAAATAATCAGTTTATACAGTTTGTACTAGGGATGTTCGATATTGGCTTTTTTACCGATATCCGATATACCGATATTATCCAACTCTTAATTTCCGATACCGATATCAACCGATACCGATATATGCGGGGTCCCCCCCCCCCCCCTCAGAAAAAAAAGAAAAGAAAAACTAAATCATTTTAGGCAACTAACATTACACATATTACAAACAAACAAAGATATCTCAAAAACTATACACCACATCTCTTATATTTTGACATTCTGAGTGAGAGGAGAAGTAGCTGAAGAGTTTGATGTATAATATGTGCATGCTGTGTAAAAGTTGTGTCATTAAAAAATTAAAAACCGATACCGATAATTTCCGACATTACATTTTAATGCCAATATCGGCCGATAATATCGGTAGACCGATAATATCGGACATCTCTAGTTTGTACTGTATATAAATATGTAATACATCACGGCTGTAAGGTGCTGGAAAAGCTTGAAAATGCCCCTTGAAAATGCTTGATAAGTGCTTGAATCTTTATGTGGAAACGGTGTAGGAACCCTGGTGTTAAGACTGATCAATAATGAGTCTTATATCATGTTTAAGGTTGAAAAAAAATCATTTCCTTCCTTATGAATAATTTAATTTCATTTGGTTATTCAATAATTTGGTGTATGTCGCATTTTAGATTTTTAAGATGTTTTTAGTTAATTTAGTTTGTAAGAAGGCTGCTGTTTGTCCACTATCATTGCATCAAGTTGATTGCTGAAATTATGAATCCGTTCATCACTTGATTGATTGATAGAAAATGTATTCACAACAAATTTATTGACTAATTAATCATTTGAGTAATGTGTCCAATTAAAATGCAAAGCATTTGTAGGATTTCTGCTTCTCATTTCTTTAAGCTCATTTCATAATAAACATAATTCCTCTGGATTTTAGTTATGAAAATTAAGTTACTGGGAGCCAAAATCATTAACTCAACCCTGCACTGATGCCCTGTGCCTGAATATGCAAATGTATTTAAGCACATGAATGTCTGACCACTCACATCCCGGCCAATATTTCTCCCTGGAGCTCTCCTCCTGGCGTGTAAAACAAGCTGGCCACTGTAATATTCCCCATGATTAATTGACTTTGCATCTCAATTATGGATGAGCGTATGAGTTTATGATGCAGTGCGTAATGGACTTGGGTGGAGGCGAGTGTTTGCTTCAGGTGATTGTGGCGCTACACAGAGACTGCTGCGACTTCTCTATCAGTTTGAATGGAACCCCTGCAGGAGCCCCAGCAAGGCACTGAGGTCAAATCAACCGCAAACTAATCCGATTAAACGCACCCCATTTCACTGCCTCCAACAGCTTTGCAGTAAACACCGCTGTACAGTATGCTGTGGCCTTGGGGGCATGTCAGACTGACAGGCCCTGTTTTTGTGTGTCCATTCATGCCTAAGGGCACATCTTCAGTTGATGGTGTACAGATATCACCACAGTGGCATTATTTGATCATGGTGCCAACGCTCGCCTTTCTTCATCTTTTATGTACCATAGCTGCACTCTGAGTAAGTGAATTCAGCACAGTCATCTCAGAAGTAATTCTGCTCAAGCAGGGTTTGTATATTTGATGAATTTGCAGCGTTTTTATGAACCCATGTGATCACATATTTTATCTGAAGCTGAGTTTATGGGCTGTACAGCAGCATGTGGTCACAGGCTGGTCCCGCTTGTGCAAAAGTAACAGCATGGTCTTAAAAAGATCTGCTCATTCAGCAGGTAATTAAGGTAAAATGTGGGCCAGTAGCTGGACTTTCCCCTTGGTTGTGCTGGTGCCGCTGGTGCTGGGACGCCAGTGAGGGATAACGTCCTTGACGCTGCACTAATGTCTGACACTGGTTGTTTAGGATGGCTGCACATTTGGCCGTGGAACTGGGGGATGGTATCCAAAGTGTTACACCCTCTGGTGATGCTAACTGCTAGCAGGTGAAAGAGTGAGCAGTGAGGAGGACGACAGTGCAGGAGACTAGATCTACTCCAAGGCAGACATTTAGATTTGTCATAGAAGGGAAAGCACATCTGTCCTTTACCTGCTTTGACAAGTCAAATCTGCCTTTTGAAAGGTCTATAGTATATTCCAAAATGGTAAAAATGGAAAAACCTCACAGTAAAGAAAATTAGTGAAAAAAAGCCAGTTAAATTATGAACGCTGCATTCTGTTGTCATAAACCTAAACTTATGAGCCAAACAACAAAGTGCAGCACTTGTCTTTAGATTTGGATTCAAATATAAGTTAAAAATGTGACGCATTCATGCACAGCTCTGCCAAGACGTCATCTGTAGTCAAATATATTAAGTCCTCCTGAGACCCTGTGTCCTCATATGAGCACATCACATTTTGGGTTACTTGACCTTATACTTCATTCTGCTTAACTCAGACCTGCCGTCCTCGTTCGTGGACACTTTTTGTGTCATCTAGTGGTAGAAAGAGCACAATACACTAATCCATGTAAAAACAAGATGGCTGCCAGCTCTGCCAAGTCAATCTGCGGACTAGCCCCAAAACCTGATCAGATTTGATGGTTGAAATTTGTTTTGTAGTTTGATATGGCAACAAATTCCACCAATTGTAGCAACGGTAACAAGATAGGACAATTAGAAAGTACTCGTTTGAAGACATAAGGAATTTATCACCAGCCCGTTTGAGGACATTGGGACTTTATTATCGTCTCATTGAGACTAAAGCGCAGCTTGGCCTGCATTTTCCTGACCCTACCCGACCCAACCCGACCCGAGGCAGTTATAACCCAAGCCCGGCCCAACCCAGACATACTTTCTGATTTTTAAGTCAGAACGCCTCCTGAGCCCCACGCTGTTTATTACCTGACATATTCATTGTCATCATGGTTACAGCTTGTCTGTTTACCGTGATCACACATGGACAGTGTGTAAATGACCGTCAAAAGGCTGTTGTTACATACAGTCAAACTCGCCTCACGCACATCAGCACAGCACAGTACTGTACACACACTCAATTGGAGTGGAGCCTGTGTTGCATTCAGGCGTTGTCACGTAAATAACAAATTCCAGCACTTGAATAGGCCATAGCACAACACAGCAGCATGTCAAGTGGGCCGAACCAGAGCAAAATTTCTGATTTGTTATCCGAATCCAACCCATTGAGCTCCGACGAGCCCCGTCGGGCTCGGGTTGGGTATCCACACTCTGATTAAGACTTTATTATCGTCACATTTGAGAATATAGGGACTTTATTATATTATTAAAAATATTTTGTTTTTTATACTTGTCAGGCCCTGCTGATCCCAAATAGCTGGGAGAATTATATATCTACCATTCTTAGAACTGAATATGCGTCTTGAAAGATGGCTTCTTCTGTTAGCTTATAACTTTGTTTATATTGTTTATCAGTCTTGTGCAACATATAAGACAAAAAAAGAGATTTTTTCCTCACAAAGAACAGTAGTTTGTTTATTTTTGTGTCACATATAGCTTTAAGGACGCTGCTAATTGGATATGCCAACTGGTTAGACAGCTGGCACGACTTAATTTGTTTTTGTAAAACTATAAAAGATTTTATAAGATTTCTTTTTCTCACTGAGCACCCTGTATGTCACCATGGCTCTACAGCATTTTATAAACCACCCCAATAAACCAGTGAAGGAGGCAGACAGTGAAAAATCAAAATGACGTAACATATTTGTTATTGATTGGCTACTGTACGAGGAGGACAACATGATTTGTAGCGGACAACATATGTACCGTTACCCTGTTACCATAAGGAACAGTCAGACCTGGAGGCTAGTTCGCCATCTCTCCAGCTTTCTTTTATTTTTATGTATGCTGCTGTCGATGGCGCTCGGATGCAATTTATTCTCAGCCACATCAGTGTCACATCCGTAATCACAGTAAAGAGCAGCTATACATCCCTCACAGCGAATCCCTCTCATTACTGTAGGATTCATTTGTTTCAGTAAAAGTTTGTTGTTTGTCTAGAGTTGTTTTTTTCCTTCTATTACATTTTTTTTAACAAAATAACAATACTAACTTTCCTCTACAGGAACTTTTGAGTCACTCAGCGGACCGACCAGAGAGACAACAACTCAAGGAGGCTCTGGAGGCTATGCAGGTCTGTGTGCTTTAAGAAATATTACATAATAACTCCGCAGTGCTCCGAGCCAAAGCCGTATAAATTGTTTCTTACAGCTACTGTGGCTCAAAGGACTGTGCGTCTACAATGATATGACAGATGTCAGAAAGATTTTATGTTAAGAGGGTAAAATAATGTTTGCCTCGCTCTCGCAGGACCTGGCCATGTACATCAATGAAGTCAAGAGGGACAATGAGACGCTGAAGAAAATCAGTGAATTCCAAAGTTCAATAGAAAATCTTGTAAGTTCTGTGAAGTCCTTCATCACTTCTTTTTCCATGCAGAGGAGATATTTTCTTCTTCAAGACTGATCCATGTAAGGGTCTTGAAAACGTGTTTTATTAATCAGCTTCTAAAGTTAGGTGATGGGATCCCACATGAATATCTTTTATCTGCCAAAGTTAGAACAATACTGTTTTGCTTTTTTTCACATGAGATATATCTGCATTTATAGTTGTGTCTGTGCTTTTTTACCCGGTTTGATGTGGGAGGGGTTAGTAAAAGGTAAAGTCAGGTATTCCCATGTACTATTTTTAACAATAGAAGAATCAGACTCCAACAACAGCTGCTCATGTTGCTGTGCAGACCCATTGTCAATCATATCTAATCAAACCACACCCACAGAGTCCTGATTAAGCAAATCAGCTGAGAAGGAATGGGAGTCTGGGGTCATTCGTCTTTCGTTTGGTAATAGAAATGGGCGGGGATATCCAGACCATGTGACGGCGTTGCCATAGGTGCGGCACGTGTGTTACATGTAACAGAGACATTGCAGCTCTGCAATATAGCTGAATCAAATGAAATCATATCCATTTTAATCTCTTCTTGCGATGCACTGAACACTTCCTTTTCTGTTGTATTACGGACAACAATTTGGGGAACAGCAATTCAGGTGTAGGCGGGTGTAAGGCAAAGCTAATCAGCCATTGGTGGAGGAAGTACGGAAGTACACGGGTTTTGATCCAATCACGTCACTGCCGCTGGGAGCCAGCTCTAGTTCTATTACAACTTTCCTATGGCAATGTCCACTGACGACAGAGTCAGCCAGCGTGCTGATGGCATCGGCATTGTGTAAGAGACTGAGAAATTTGTTCTTTTTCTCGAGGTGGCAAGAACAAGAACAAAGTTCTTTTTGGCCAGAACATTTCATACTTCATGAGAAACTCAGGTGCAAAACCCCTGGGCTTCTCTTTGGGCTTTTATGCCTTTTTTCAATAGGACAGTGTGAAAGGTGGAGGGAGAGAGGGAAGACATGCAGCTAAGGGCCGCAGGTTGGATTCAAGCCTGCGGCTGCTGTGGCAAGGGCATTACCTTTGTACATGGGATGCCCGCTATACCTGTGGAGCTACTGGGCACCCCTCTCTTGCAGTATACTATATGCTAGATAAAAAACTACAGCCACCACCTGGTTAGCTTAGAACAAAGACTGGAAACAGTTAGCCCGGGTCTGTTTTTGCATTCCGTTACCCATACTACCATACTATATAGTATGCCAGAAAAAGATTTAGTATGTCCCAATACATAGTGTGTCAAATGCAGTATGCCAAAAATACCAGGATGTTCTACTACATCCAGTCCGATTTTGCAGTATGCAAGCCAGCATGTTTTCTGGTTCTTCTGACCCACAATCCTCTGCACAGTGGAAGATGCATCACATCAACTGAGTTGCAAACAGATGACAGCTTGTCCGCTTATTGACACAGCTGTTTGGCAGCTGAATGACAGCTGTCAGTAGTCGCAATGACGGATGATAACACGTTCAAGTGACTGAAACCAGTCGAATAGAATAAAAGAATATTAACTGTTTAATAGATATTAAATAACTGTATTTTACCATCGTGAATATGTTAGAATCTACAGTGTATGCACTTATTACTTACTGCAGCAGAGCAGAGCTCCCGGGTTGACCTTTGTGTCTGGTGAGCTCTGTGAATGATGTTTTGTTTTATCTCCATGGTAACACATATATGAACAAGACTGGCAAGGTTAAGGTCATAATGTTATGAGAAAGTTCTGCGTCCCAATTGTGTGCATACCAAATGCAACAATATGTACTTTTTAAGGGCAGCTGCAGTACCTACTAAAAGTGAAAAGAAAAAGTATGTGATTCGAAATAAATAGAGTGATGGAGTACACCTACGAGGTACTATTTAGTGCTGCAGGGGGTACGTGAGACTTTACGTGAGACAGGTGGTACCTGTTTGACAAAAATATTTAAAATTAGGTACGTAATTGAAAAAAGTTTGAGATCCGCTGTGTTGAGAGGTAGAAAAATCACCTCTACATTAACTAATTAACACATTTTATCTTGCTTGTTTAAAACTAACACCTTTAAATTAACCAATTAGCACGTTATATCTTGTTCGTTTAACCTGTTCAAAAACAAGTTGAGGTGTAACGAGGGATCATATGCCTGAGTATTTATTGGCCAGGTGCAGTAACATCCCAGGGGGCCCGTCATCACCTCAATTCCATCCTTAATGCTCAGCTAAGCAGCTGCTGGCTGTAGCGTCATATTTAACAGACAGATATGAGAGTGGTATCACTTTCTCATCTTTCCCCAAAATGTCAACCCAATACCTTAATGGGTAACACTTTACTTGAAGGCATCTATATAAGGGTGACATGACACTGTCATAACTATGACATGACACTATCATGAACTAGTCATAAACATTTATGAGTGCTGTCATTAAGTGTCATTCAGTTTTTGTAATGACAAGTAGACATAGTTTGAGTTGTCTTGATTATGACAACTTGACATTAATCAAAGTGACATTACCAGAAGTTGTCTTTGTCATAACAAGTTGACATTAACAAGAAATGCACCTCTTTTTGTGTTAATAACAAGTTGACATAATGATTGATACAAAGACATCTCCTGGTAATGTCATCCTGGTTAATGTCAAGTTGTTATAATAAGGACATCCCAAACAAATTTAATGTCAACTTGTCATGACAAAGACAACTTCTGGTAATGTCACTTTGATTAATGTCAAGTTGTCATAATCAAGACAACCCAAACAATGTCAACTTGTCATTACAAAAACCAAATGACACTTAAAGACAACAGTCATAAACATTTATGACCGTACATAATGCTCATGACAGGTTCATGACCGTGTCATGTCATAGTTATGACCGTGTCATGTCACTCTTATGTAGATACCTTCAAGTATAGTGTCACCCTTTAGGGTTATAGTAAAAGATAAAATCTGAAACCACATTTTAAGGTGCTTCTAACGTTCTCTTTTTGGATTAGGGATCATCTTAGGCATGGGCACCTGCCAGCAGTGAAGTTTAACTCCATCACTTACTATTCAGTAAATAAAATAAAACAATAAATTTTTTGTTAACCTTGTGTATCATTTATAATCCAATGTTCCGGCTCCTATTGTCATTTATAATGCCACATCTGACATACTTGGAGAAGTCATTTTTTATGTATCAAAAGTAATACACCGGCACTAATGTTATCACCATCCTGGAATTCAAAGTTTGTCAGTGTGATTAGTCACTGAGCATCACAGAGCAGCAACCCATTCTCGAAAATGTCCGCAATTTCTTGTCTCTGCTAAGTACGCTGGCATCTTCGTGCCTCCGCCTGTCATGATCCTCCACTATTTTAATGTCCCCAATAAATCATTTAGTCTTGCAGAACATGAACAAGATAAGTTATGTCGATCCGGACTGATGTTCATTTCCCATAATATTTCAAACTGCACAGTCTCATTTTCTTTTTCTTTGCCCGTCACCTCCTTTCCTCTTCCCTTGGAGATGCAAATAGTCACTGGGCTCATTTTGGGCTTGTACACGTGCCATAGATGCAGTAAACAACTAGAAATTTGGATTAGGAGAAGAGAGAAGTCACTGAAGAGGAGCTGAATAGTTTCCAAGCTGTATCATCCATTATCTATTTGGACTCTGAAATTCAAGTGTGGATAAATTATTTATGGCTTCCCATTAAATTTAGAAATCATAGTATGCAGTGGATTGACATCCTGTGTGTTCTTGTGACCTAAGCAGCAGGTGAAACTGGAGGAGTACGGTAGGCCAAAGATAGACGGAGAGCTGAAGGTGTGCTCCATTGTCAACCGAACGAAACAGGACCGGTGAGTCCGAACTTTCCAACTGAACTACCCAAAGCATTTTAGAAATAAAGTAACCCAATGCCAACAGTGACGTGTTCTCACAATGCATGTGTGTATGTCTTCAGGTATATATTCCTGTTTGATAAAGTGGTGATTGTCTGCAAGAGGAAAGGCTATAGCTATGAGCTCAAAGAGATTATAGAACTGCAGTCGTACAAAATGTCCGACGACCCCATGAACAACAGAGACATGAAAAAGGTAAGCTCCGTCCGTTGAGTTTGAGAAAGGCTCACAGCAGAGCAGTTGGTGAAGGCAGCCTTGCTCTAGTGCAGGTGATGAAACATCCTGTGTAATCATTAGAAATGTCGCCCTTGGGCCGAAGGACCTTGTTGATGGTAATTGCAGATATGGAACTTATGAGTAATGCATTGAAGTGTCAGATATGCATTATGCTCGCCCATGCTTGAAAAACCATGTAAATGCAATGAAGGTCATTTAGGATTCATGAAATCGTACTGCAGTGCACTGCAAATCTAACATGGCTTTTTTTGTTTCTGGATTTGATTTGAATCTGCATGTGTCTCTCCATGTTTGCATGTGTAACTGGGTCTTTCTCTGGTGTCTTTCTTTTTGCATGCTTACCAGTCAAGTGGAAAAATGGTAAGCTCAAGTGACCCCTTTATTTAACTCATCTTCTCATAGTGGCCTATTTTTGGCAGTGGTGTTTTTTGGGTGTCATGCCGTGATTGCACGTGCAGCCGAGGGCTCTGTGACGGGTTCTGTGATGCATCGCTAAAGCATGTGGAGCATCTTTTAGTGCTCGATTAAAAGTGATCATATTAACGGTATGCTTTTGTACATGTTTGTGTGAAAACGCAGGAATCATGAGCTTCTTTGCTTCTGTCTTTGTCATTGCCATGGATACGTTTCTGCCATCTGTTCCTCACTCACTTTTTCTCTCCAGTGGTCGTATGGTTTCTACCTGATCCACCTGCAAGGCAAGCAGGGCTTCCAGTTCTTTTGTAAAACTGAGGAGACAAAGAGGAAGTGGATGGAGCAGTTTGAAATGGCCATGTGAGTATGACGACAGGGTAGTTTTCACTCGAGAAACCGTTTTAAGATTAAATAACCAGATGGGAACGTCTGTTTTTGGCTAATAGAGTGACTCAAACAGCTACTTCCTCACAAAACCAAACTGTCTCGTCCAATCGGCTTGTTTCATTCATTATCACTCTTTACTTCCAGGTCCAACATCAAGCCAGAGAGAGCCACAGCCAATCAGCATAACTTCCAAATGCACACATTTGATAAGGACACCAACTGTCGAGCCTGCAAGATGCTCCTGAGGTAAAAGCCCTGATAACTCCGGCGCTGATGTGCATAACAGCACATTCATATTCTGCGATGAATAATGAATGCATTTTGTTCCAGACTTTCCAAGGACTATCCAACAATATTCAGCAGTTACAGAGATATCTTATTCACTGTTATCTCTACAATACGGGCAGGCGCTTTTATACGGACCCATTGTGTGGAAGGATATTTAGATACTGTTTAGGCATGATTTATGCAGTGGTGAAAGAAGCAGTCAGACAAATGAGCCAAAGAGTTGTAATACCACAGTGTAAAAATAACCCTTTACAAGAACTCTGCAAAGTTTGTATTAACTACAGGTGTTAGATACATACTGGAAAATGAAAATACAGAGCGTTTGGGCTCCACTATCTCACAGGTGTCCTTGAATCACAGATACGCCTGCTGATATTATTAGTTATACTTCTACTGTTATCATACACATATGAGTATTACTGTCACATAAATATACTGTCTGCTTATCCTGTTAGGGGTCGTGGGGGGCTGGAGCCTATCCCAGCTGACATTGGGTGAGAGGCAGGGTCCACCCTGGACAGGTCACCAGACTATCACAGGGCTGACACATAGAGACAGACAACCATTCACACTCACAATTTAGAGTCACCAATTAACCTGCATGTCTTTGGACTGTGGTAGGAAGCTGGAGTACCTGGAGGAAACCCACGCCCTGCATCTCCCTCTGTCTCTCCCTCTCTTTATATATCATCTTGGCATATGGATTACTGTAATTTTATCATGTTGATCTGTTCTGAACACACGGCATGAATTGCACATCTGTCCGTCCTGGAAGAGGGAGTCTTCCACAGTTGCTTTTCGTGAGGTTTTTACCTTTTATTTTCCCCGTTAAAGGGCGGGAGGACAGAGGAATGTCGTATGCTGTGTTTCCCTGTGAATTGTGGTGAAGTTGAAGTATAAAGCAGCAGGGTTGCTGGTTCGAACCTGGGGTGGGGAAGGCCCTCCGTGACAAGCTTGCATGCTCTCCCCGTGTCAGCGTGGGTTTTCTCCGGGTGCTCCAGCTTCCTCCCACAGCCCAAAGACATGCAGGTTAATTGGTGACTCTAAATGTCCGTAGGTGGGAATGTGAGTGTGAATGGCTGTCCGTCCCTATGTTTCAGCCCTGTGATAGTCTGGTGACCTGTCCAGGGTGTACCCTGCCTCTCGCCCAGTGTCAGCTGGGAGAGTCTCCAGCCCCTCTGCAACCCCTAACAGGATAAGCGATAACGCAGAATGAATGAAGGATATTAAGGCAGGAAGGTCCCATTGGGGAGGTCTGGTCTTGGTGATGGAAACTTAAACTCACCACTGCTGTTATGCAACATTAATGTAATGCTGCACACTACTAATGAATGTAGTATTAATTGTAACACAAATAAAAGTAGTGTCAAACTTGAAACATGTCTCAAGAGCAAAGAACAAAGTAGTGAAGAACTGAAGCGTTAAACTGAAGGGAAATCCAACCACATTTGGTGAGCAACAAACAAATAAACCAACTCAAATCACAGAGGGAATATGTTGTTGGCTAATGTAACTGCTCATTAGTGTAAAAGCAATCTTTGGAAAAGTATAAGTGTGACTGAGGCTGACGGGTGATATTTTTAAATATTCTCCTTCCCTGCTACACCCACTGCATCCCTGAGCGCACCTCCTCCCATGTGAGTGTGCTGCTCGACTGCAGTGGGGACAACCCGTGTCACTGAATCACCACTTTGACCTCTATTACAGTCAGCCGGCTAAACTCCGCTCTGCGTATTGACCCACAAATTTCATGGCTTGGCTGACCTAAATTCACAGAGCCAGTGGAAGCAGGGACCGGCGTTCTCACTCCCTGCTAGATGCTAATTACTGCTGCAGCCCCAGCGGATCCCGACGTGATTTATGGCACTTACTATTCAACATGGCAGTGTGCAATGCATGCAGTGTTACAGTATCCCTAACAGATACAGTGCTGCTCTTAAATGGAGCGAGTCGATTTTGTGATTCTTAAAGGATCACAGAGTGGAAACGATGGCGCATGTGTAACCGCGTTCACAGGCTTATAGCAGTGAGCAGCAGCTCCCCTTGTGTGTTGTACTTACAAGAAGTTAATTTGTGTCTCAGACACTTCCTGTTTGCATTACTGATGTGTGTGTGTGTGTGTGTGTGTGTGTGTGTGTGTGTGTGTGTGTGTGTGTGTGTGTGTGTGTGTGTGTGTGTGTGTGTGTGTGTGTGTGTGTGTGTGTGTGTGTCCCCTCTAGGGGCATCTTCTATCAGGGCTATTTCTGCTCTCGCTGTGGAACAGGAGCACACAAAGAGTGTCTGGAAGTCATCACCATCTGTAAAATCAGTAGGTGTCTCCTCTAATATTCCAGCTTTACTTTAATAGGGTCGATATCAGGGCAGAGCGTTGTTTGGATTAAATCGTTGATCAACCTTATGTGACAGACACCATTGATTGTTATGACAGCATGTTGTGAAGGTGATTATTTTTGTTGATGTTTTTACCAAATTAATAATGATTTGTGAAACTTCATTCTGTCACAAGTGTAACCCTGCTGTCACGGGACAGTGTCCCACGACTAGGCTACTTTATCCGGGAAAGGAAAATGGGGGATGGGTCCTCTGGAGGTCCTGTGGGAGGGTGGGACTATTTCATTGTGTCGCTGGGTTTGGTAACAAAGAGGAAACTTGGGAGTCAGGAGGAATTACCTGGCCTTCATTATAAAGGCTCAGCTTTGTCACCATAGAATCAGAATCAGACTTAGAAATACTTAATTGATCCCTGAGGGGAAATTTTGATTTGTTACAGTTGCTCTGATGTAAAGAATAGAGATTTATAGGAAGGGAGAGTAAGAGTGTGAAATAAAAGTGTGTAACTATAAAGCAATGGAATAAAAAAGAAGTGAAATGTGCATTTTACTACCGTGTTTAACACTAGTACATAGATATAAAAATTAAAATAAAATGTATATATCGTCACTGTGCTGAGGCTGGAAGTGTGAAAAATTTAGCTATAATATATAAATTTCAGTCTCCGTGACGTCACTCTTTTTTCGTGGATTTCTGTTTTGAATCCTCAAATTTGGCATTTAGGCCATCACTGTGTTCAATTTTTAGAGTCAGAAATGACCAGAATTGGATGAGAGTGTGTAGCTAACTCTCAGCCTGTCTAATACAGGGTATATGCAGGAGTCCTGAGGTTAATGTCAGTACATTTTTAAGACTTTTTTAAGACCTTCCAAAAAAAACCTTAAGACCTCATTGCCACTTCAAGCTGTCGTTAGCAGCAACGCATCTTTAACTTACTAAACAGTTGTAGTTTGCAATTAAATCTATGGAGCACAAATATACAACAGAACTCAGATAAGATGAGAAGGATTTTTTATTGTCTTTTGCTCCTCTGTTTGGCGCCTGGACGTGCGCCGTCGCGTGATGCCACACAGGTACGCACACGGTCCAGAGAGGCAGTCTGAGTGTGCCTACCTACACATTGTGGTTTGTAATAGTTGCGAGGAGGAAATAAATTATACATTCATGGATACTTTTTGTCAAAGTTTGAATGCCAAGAAAATTTAGTACTTCATAAAATCGCAATTAAGACTTTTTAATACTTTTTAATGGCCTTAATTTTCTGACATTTGATTTATCAACTTTTAATACTTTTTAAGACCCCGTGGACACCTTGTAATACCCTGCATAGCATGGGGCATTTACAGCTATGGCTAACTGTGATGTGTGTGGCATTGCTAATATTCACCAGCAGAAACTCAAGCTTAAAACCATCAAAACAAAATGTAACATCACTCCCAAAAAACTGAACATCTGATTTCTTAAAGCTGGTGCCAGGCACTGGGGAAAGTATTTGTGCATGTGTATTACTGTAGACTTTGGCTCCTTCTGCTTTACCCATGTCAGCTCTACAGGGCAACACTTTACTAGTGAGCTAAAGCTAAAATACAGTCAAACAAGCACAGTTGCCTTTTTGTTTGTCATAGCCCCCTGACACATGTGAGAATCGTTATAATTTAATGGTTAGTTAAGCTCATGTGTGATCAATAATGGTTGCCAGATCATTGTGAACCCTCCCTGACTGTCACTGTTTTCTTTTGTCTTGTTTCAGATCCTCATGACTTGGTGAGTAGATCCTCTGTTCGTCAGCATACTGTAGCAATATTATCATCCTCTGATTGCCATTTGCACTCACACAGATGTTGTTTTTATCATTAAATCATACAAGACTTTTGTTTGCGATAGTATCAATAATCGAGTATCTGTTTCTCTTCCATAGGAACCTGGAATATCATCAGGTAAGATCACTTCCTGTCACCTAAACACAATAGAGAACATTTTCATGTGAAGCTGGGTATTCTGTCAGCTGTCATGTTACAAGTTTGTTATGGACAGAGCTGTTATCAAGCAGCACAGCTCTCTTCTGCCATCTAGTGGACACATCAGTTACACATGAACCACAACAACATTGTAAACCATGAGAGTGGGTGGTGATGCAAAGATATGTGCGTATATATAAATACTTTGTGCTTGAGATGTTACTTGAAATTCAAAAACTTGACGACCTTTGAGATAAGAGGGACCATAGTTCTACAGTATCTTGAAATAATCAGTACACAGTGGTCAGTGCAGAGGGGATGAGATACAGTTTGAATTCCTTTGTAATTTCTGGCATGTTTACCTCATAAGATACTTCAAAGTGGACAGAGGAAGGGACATCATGCAGCAGAGATGCTGAACCTGATCTGAACCCAGGATGTTGTGGTTGTATTGTGTGTATCTTAGATCACTGCATCACTCAGATTTCTATGCAAAAACAGGCCTGCCTTTATCAGCCTCAATCACTATGTGAAACCAAGAGGGAAATGCAAACCACACAGTGAGCGGCACGCAAAGCTAGATTTAATATTAGATCTTTCCTCTTTGATCCCGTGTAGACAGCCTGTTGGCCCCACTCACCTCTACAGTATTGATACTCACTGTAAACATTTAACTGTGTCTCCAGGTCCCAAGATGGTGGCAGTGAGGAACTACCATGGCACACCGGCACCTCCAGGGAAGACACCGCTCTGTTTTCAAACTGGGGATTTTATTGAGCTGCTGAAGGGTGATCCTGACACCTCATGGTGGGAGGTACAGCAGTCACTGACATCTATCTGAAACTATATTAGTTTAATTATTAAATGATATATTTTGGGCAGGTGGTGTGAGAAAGAATAGTTTCAGTAACATTGTTAACACTGTGCTACATTACAGAGAAATACAAAACCGTGCTAATGAACCTTCATTAATATAGGCCTATATTTTATCTACAAGTGCACGTCACACACTGAGCGAGCTGCCTGTTAATGACGCTGTGGGCTAATGGGCATGTAGCTACTTCCATGTTTCAGATGATACGTCATGTTTGTAGTCGACCAATGAAGATGAGTTTACATATCACCTTGGGTTCATCCTTCACCTTCTCAAAATGATCCCACACTTTGGATTTCCTGCCCGACATGTTGTTAACTAGCCTGTGGAATAACCTCAGGTACCAGCCCTGGAAATTAACCTGACTCCTGTCTGACTGCTGAGCGTGACCACTTCCTGTGACTGTCCTTTCAAATTGAATTCCCACATGGTCCAGTCATATAGGTTTTGATTTATATTGACAAGGTGCAGCTCCTAACAGAGTATCAAGTATGTTTGTTTTTTTTTTTTTTTTTGTTTTTTTTTCTGCGACTAAGCAACTGATGAAATATTGCTGACTAATGAACTTTCTGGTCGACCCATGTTTGCCATTGATTTGAAATGAATCAATGACTATTAAGTTAAAGTGCTTTAAAAAGTATTTATTACTTCTGGCTCCAATCACCATTGATAGAAACACGACACCTGGATGAACACACTAAATTAGCTTTACCGGCAAGATGCAATGACGCACCCGAGGAGCACTCAAACATCAGCACCAAAAAATATTCTACAAACAGGCTTCCTTATCACCATTTACCTCGCCAATTTCCCTTGTCCAAAATGTTTGTAAGCATGGGTCAATGTTTCTCCCATCAAGTCTGTTATTATAGATCACAGTTTTTCTGTGGGAAGTGGTGTATGCCTCTTTCAGGCCTTGTTTTTTGTGTATGCAATGTTTAGAAACGAGAGCCCTGGTCTGCTGGCAATAGGAAAGTGGTCTATAGCCCATTTTAAGCAGGTTTACTTGTGTTTAAACAACCTGCATACACGCGCTAATTTGGGTGGTAAAGCGGTATAGGGACGCCAGGTGGGTTAGGGGGTTTATATGTAGCAACGACATCATGCAGACGTTTTTGACAACCTCTGAAAATAGTATTTTGGTGATAAAACATATGTTTTCAACCAGAATGTAAATGTTTAAATTTGAATACCTAAGGAGTACTGCTGGGATGCTTTGAAAAAAAAACTAAAAATAATGGACCTGCCCTTTAAGACAATACATTTCAATCAGGAGAGTCTCGTTCTGAGAGAAAAGAATATTTATTTACGTGTGCACATAAGTATGAGAAATGTGAAAAGCCTTTGGCGATTAGACCCCATCGTGATGTCATCTGTTCCAGAAGGGTGGTAATGACGAAGTAGATTAGGGATCTGCCCCATGGAGTCTAGACGCTGGTGGTGGTGATGAGGTGAGATGAAGAGGGAGCTGAGGATCTTGATTTGAGGAGTGGGCTTTTGATGAGCATGTCCTGGGCTCTGGATCAGGTGACTGGAGGTGAACAGGGTGGAGGAGGGTAGGATGATTCCACCTGATTGTGATATTGAGTAGAAATGAAAAAAAACAGTGCTCACTTGGGCACCAGCTTACTTATCCATGGAAGTTCATTTTTATTCAAGTCGTGCCGCCTTCTGACACCTGTCCACACTAAATACTAATATTAGCAGACAGTACTGAGACGGTGAAGTCACGTCATCCTTCAGATTTCTTAGAGCAAGACTTCAATACATCTTTACCTTAAATCCTTAGTTGAACATCAGTGAAGCTGCAGACCTGGAGGATCTTCTCCAGTAAATTAGGCTGGCTGACAGGAGCTGTAACACTGCTGGCTCTGGGCACTTTTGACACTCCTGCTGAATCACTGAGTCTTATACAATTCACCAGGCGAGCTTTTCCCAAAGTGTCTCTGGGCAACTCTCTGAAGCCATTAATTTAAACTCACCTATGAGGTTATCTCTCCACAGCATGACAGTTTAATCTCTCCATGCCATATCAATGGGAGTGTTGAGCCTAAAATCAATTGCTTCAGGTAGCAGACAGTGAGGGCGTTTCAACTTCTGTCTGACGCTGATGGGTGAACCTGACAGATGTGTTCATTTCATTGTGGCTGCAACACCTGGCATCACTGTATAATGTGATGTGTAGTGGATGTAATGTGTAGTAAGAGTCAGTAGACCTTCTGTATAAGAATCTTTTAATGCATTTGTTTGCCTTTTCACCGCCTCAGTATTTGAAGTGTAATACAAATAAACTTTCTTTGCCTTGTTCACGCAGGGAAAGCTGATACAAACACAAAAGAGCGGCTTCTTTCCCAGTTCATGTGTAAAACCATGTTTGGACCCAAAGGTAAGTCAGTCGTATACACAGTGTGTGATTTCTGAGGGCCTTCCTTCAACTACCTGTGTGGGACAAACATATAAATAATCTACTTCTGCTCCATTTTCTGCTTATAAGTTATTTAATGTGCGGTTGTTTTTATCTGTTACAGCCCTTTCAGTCGTTATCGAGCCGGCAGTCCTCAAGAGAATCAGACTACTATGGATATCCTTGGTAAAACTCTTAATTTCTGAAGATTGTTGATGTATGATTATTTCATCCTCATGTACACAATATACTGCCTTTACCCTGAGGTCACTATCCTTTAATTAATGCAGATACATACTGCTAAAAAAAAATAAGGAAACACTTAAATTACACCTCAGATCTTGATGAATGTAATTCATGTTGAAAAGCTTTACTGATGTTCATTCTATAATATATTGAGAGCAAAATGACGTAACAATGGTCAATGGAAACCAAAATCAGCAGCCCACTGAGGGCTGGATTCAAAATCACACTAAAAATCAAAGTGAAAATATAAAAATCTGATCCCAACATGCCTGCATGCACTCATGACAACGTCTGCTCCTGTGGAGTCAGTGGATGGTGTCCTGGGGGATCTCCTCACAGACCTAGATCATGGCATCAGTGAGCTCCTGGACAGTCTGTGATGGCACTTGGCGGCATCGGATGCACCCATACATAAGGTCCCTTAGGTTGTCAGTTATATTTAGGTCAGGGGAACGAGAGCGCCAGTCAATGGCATCAATGCCTTCGTCATCCAGGAATTGCCTACACACTCTGGCCACATGGGGCTGGGCATTATCCTGCACCAGGAGGAACCCAGGGCCCACTGCACCAGGAAGAACCCAGGGCCCATTGCACCAGGAAGAACCCAGGGCCTGCTGCGCCAGGAGGAACCCAGGGCCCACTGCACCAGCGTAAGGTCTGATAATTGCTCTGAGGATTTCATTCCGGTACCTAACAGCAGTCAGGGTACTGTTGGCTATGACATGGAGGTCTGTGCGACCCTCCAAGGATATGCCTCCTCAGACCATCACTGACCCACCGCCAGACCGGTCAAGCTGGATGATGTTACAGGCAGCATAATGTTCACCACAGTGTTTCCAGACTCTTTCACACCTGTCACATGTGCTCAGTGTGAACCTGTGCCATCCTGGAGGAACTGGACTACCTGTGCACCCTGATTGGGCTGCAGGTAGCCTCATGCTACCAGTAGTGACAAGGACACGAGCAGAACACAAAACTATAGAAGAATCATCCAGGAAGGATAAGGAGTCAACCAAAATCCATTCCCCCTTTTTGAAGGTTGTTTTGCTTTTGCCTCTCCATTGCACCTGTTGTTTCTTTCATTTGCACCAAAGCAGGTGAAACTGATTCACAATCACTTGTTCTTCCTAAATGGACAAATTGATATCCCTGAAGTTTTGAAGTATGAATATTAATACTAGTAGAGTGTTCAGTTCATGCACCAGTTCAGTTTAAAGCAGACTCCAAACATAACCCCATTAAAAGATTAATTACTACACGGCTGTTTGACATCAATGACTTGTAAAGCCTTCACCATGTCATTTGATTATATAACTTTGTGTATGGTGGTGATGACATTTATTCTCTGCTCCTCTGTAGGTTTGCAGGGAACATGGAGCGCCAGCAGGCCGATAACCTTTTAAAATCCCACAGCAGTGGGACCTACCTTATCAGAGAGAGGACAGCTGAGGCAGAGCGGTTTGCCATCAGCATCAAGTGAGTATTTCACATCTTACAGGAGAGTGAAAATCTCAGAGGAACGGCTTTATCTGCATCTCATGGGAAATAGAAATTCTCAAGGGATGCCCCAGTCAGCTTTTTCCTGAGCATCTTTTCGCTCCAGCTAATTACCACTTGGTAATTGTTTTTTCTTTTTTAATCCACTTTTTCTGTGTGTATTTCCTCTGAGAAAATGCATCACGAAGACAAATGTGTGAGCTCTTAGTGAAGCTGTCATACAGTGATGTACTTGGAGAAATGCTTTTGCACATTTGTCTTCAAGTCTTTAAGACAGGTGCAAAAGGGGCTGTGGAACCAGCCTTTAGACAAATAATTAAATAAGTCCCACAGTCGCCCCTCAGCTTGTGAAAATTACTTTATTTTGGTCTGTTAGTCCTTCAGGTGTACAACAAAATATTTCATGTTGACAGCAGCTGAACCCCAGAGGCACATGAGTGTGAAAGCACAGCAATAAGAAACTGTAACAGAAAATATTTGTAGATAAAGTTTTAAGGCAAATTTTATAAATAACAATTATAACCATGTCTTCTTGATGTTGTCTCTGTGATGTTTGGTTTGACAGATTCAATGACGAAGTAAAACACATCAAAGTCATTGAAAAAGACAGCTGGATTCACATCACCGAGGCCAAGAAGTTTGAGAGTCTTTTGGTAAGTCATGTAGTTTGACTAGCAACATGAAATACCCACAGTGCCTTCATGTCAGTGTGAAAGACAGAAATCATTTTGTCACATTTTCTAACCCCTCTGTACTGTGTTTTATAACAGGAGCTGGTGGAGTACTATCAGGCCCATTCACTGAAAGAAAGCTTCAAGTTGTTAGATACCACATTGCGATACCCCTACAAGTCGAGAGAACGCTCGCTAACACGGGCCAGTACACGCTCACCAGGTAAGCCTTCTGAATGTCCCTTTATTGTAACACCTTACTGTGGACACCAAAGCCCCGTTTCCACCGAGCAGTACGGTACAGTTCAGTTCGGTTCGGTTTTTGTCTGTTTCCACTATGAAGAGTTGTGGATGGTACCGATGGAACCGTTTCGTACCGTCCCCATTTTTGGTCCCCCCTCTGTTGGGGTACCTAGCACATAAATCTGGTACTAAAAGTGATGCTGTGAACACTGTAGTCTGCTGATTGGTCAATAGAGGACGGTCACTCTGCTAAACCCCTGAGTTTGCCTGAGAAAAACTAAATGCACAAACTTTTTTTTTTAAGACAGACTCTCACCGCAGCCTGTTTTATTTTGTTGTGAGAATGTCGGCGTGCAACCCTGTTCTGTCGACGATAACGAGGTGCAGACGACAGTGTGTGCTGGATGGAGCAGTAAGAGACAACAACCTCGCCCACATTTAAGAAGTTTGTGGCGGAAACGCCAGGGTCTAGGTACCATGACTTTTGGCTCCAAGGGTACCATACCGAAAGTTTTTGGTGGATACGGGGCTAAAGTAAGAATGGAATGACAATTAAATATCACCGTAAAAATTACTGCTGCATACTCACACTGCTGCATGCAACACAGTCTGCAACTACAACTAATATAATTTTCCACAAAAATGAGGGGCTAGGTAAATTCAACAGGCAAATGACAATCAGTAAGCATTTTCACAGAGAAAACTTGACCATAGATGAAAGTGTCATCAGGTATAGAGATAAGATAAAATAGAGTCCGCTTTCCATGTTTGGTTGTTACCTTGTTAATGCAATTTTGTTTCATGAACAATACCCGTATAATTTCCTTCCTCATATGACATTTGAAAACCAGATATTTAAAAGTATTGTAAATCCAGTATTGTTTCCAGTCTTCTTCCTCTCTGTCTTTGCTGTCACATTGCTGGGCATCTTTGCATATTACTGCCACCTGCTGATCAGTGGAGCACATGGGAGACGTTTTACTTGTTGCGTTTCTCTCAACAGAAATCTATTCATTTTAACCCAAACCACAACTTTTTTCCCAAACCTCAAACAAGAGTTACCTTTCTGGTCAAAAGCCCTCAAGGAAAATCCCTCCCAGCTACATCAGTGGAATAGTGTGACTTGGCAGGACTGTGTATCATGTGCATGTTCGATAAATAAAAAACGGAACCCACTCTTAGAAAGACAGCTCCATTGCTCTACAGGAGATCTAAAACTCTATAGGGAACCATTAACATTTACCATTCTGTTATTGAGTTGAAGACAGGCCTTAGCCTGTTCATAATAACTGTGTCAGAATAAGAGCTAATATGTGGACTGACAGTGGAGATAAAGTGACTGAAAGGCTTGTCTGTCTGGTAGGGTTAGAAATAAGTCACAATTCAATTCATGAATGCACTGTGTTCAGATATTTTTTAGAATTTTTTGGCCCAAATGACAACACACCCGACCCCTCTGTCCAGTCTTAGAGGTCGTAGCCATAAAGTGGCCATATTGTCTCTTCAATCTGTACCAGATCAGATGCCTGGTACTGGCCAGCTTTCCGGCTCGGGCTCCATCAGAGCACCAGCCTTCCTATTCTGAGTGAAGTGGCTTTTTCCCAATGTCGCACCGTAAGGGTTCAGAAATCAGAAACTCTGAAGAATAAGACAATGGATAGAAGTGGACAAAATGAGTTTCCTTTGCAGCATGCTTGAGCTCACTCTCAGAGATAAAGAAGGAGCTCAGACATTTGAAAGAAACTCCTAGCTAAATCGCTCCTTCTTTGCGTCCCTTCCCTGGTTAGCCCGTTGCCATTGTGAGCCGGATCTGGATAAGCAGTAATAAATGGATGGAAGCGTGTCTGGCGAATAGCACATAGTGTGTGTCAACTATATCTGCCTACGTCTATGAATGATTATGATAGGACTAATTTGACTCTGACAAGACGTTATAATGTGCAGGTCCAACTTATACGTTTAATCCCTCACCATCTTGGCTGCAAAAATAGCAAGAAAGGGTAGAATAAATGAGACAGAACACCTCCCACTCTGTTTGTCTTCATTGGCGCTCCCTTCCTTGCCAGGCCGGTGACTCTCCTGACTCATACAGAGAGATATGGAGGAAGCCCAGAGAGGAACAGGGCAGAAAAAGAGACAAGCAGTGTGGAATAGATGAAGAGAGAAAGACAAAAAGGAAGAGTTTGTCAGCTAACTCAGACGCTTGTGAACTGGGTGTCTGAGATGGCAACCCTCTCTGTCCATTAGACTCTATCAATACTGGCTCTGCCTTTGCACCGGCTGCTGGCTCCTACATTGGTCTGCCTTTGTTTGATCTGTAGGAAGGACTGGCCACTACGGCAGGATTGTGTCCTTCCTGTATTGGCTAAATTTGGAAATGAATGGAGATAACTGAGTCTGTGCTGCTGCTGCTGGTGTGCTCTCACTTCTCTCTCTTTGATTTCAAGCACATATTTTTGTGTTTTTGTGGATGCAGACGTGCCGTACCCCACAGGTATGCATGGAAACAATGATGGGATTAGGGTGCATTTATGATGGGGAAGGAAAAAGCCGTGGTCGATCACATCCACTTCTCTCATTCCCTTTAAAAGCTATGCTCTCTGCACCATTATGTCCTGACAGTTGTGTAATGGAGGCCAGATAAACATCATCTGGGAGACTGAACAGTGTTGTGCTGCTGTGCAGCAGCCGAAATATGCTGCAAAGAGCAGATGGTGTCACATTTTAATTCATGTTTAACACTAAAAATCAGATGGACCTCATGTTGTCTGTTGGTGATGTGGCACAAATAGTCACCATTAAAAATAATGAATTTAAAATTAAAATGGGTTTTAGTTGGTTGGTTTTATTTTATTTTCCTTAAATGATTTTTAGGGTTGGGAATTTGCCCATCCAAGTGTTTTGTGGACCTGGACGAGGCTTATGACCATGTCCCCCGGGGAATCCTGTGCAGTGTACTGCAGGATTGTGGGGTACTGGGGTCATTGCTGTGAGCCATCCGGTCTTTACAATACAAAGAAGAAGCTGTGTCGGTATACCCAGCACAAAGACAAACATGTTTTTGATGGGTTGTCAGGGTTGTCCTTCGACAGGACAAATGTCTGATTTGGTGACCCCAGAATTGCTCTTTGCTATTTGCAGACAACATGGTTCTGTTGGCTTCATCAGACCGTAACCCCCAGCACACACTGAGGTGGTTTGAGTGTGAAGCAGTGGAGATTCAAGTATGAGGCTACAGTTCTCTGCCAGTTAACAGTGGGCCAGTCCATCTAGGTTGGGAGTAAGTTACTGTCCCAAGTGAAGGAGCTCCACTTCTTGGGGTGTTGTTCCTGAGTAAGGATAAAGTGGAACATTGGACGGACAAGCAGATTAGTGTGGTGCAGGCAGGGATACTAGCGTTGTACTGGACCATTGTAGTGAAGAGAGGGCTGAGCCGAAGGCACATGCCTATTGTCATCAGTTTTGGGTAGTGACGAAATCTAGGGCTGCCCTAATAGACCAAACATTTATTGACCAGAAAGGTTAATGAATATCGGAGACATGCAGGCGACTAGTCGACTAATGGCCCGAAATGACACTTATTGGTCTACTTCGGAAATTCCTAGTCAGGGGCAACCCTAGTAAAATCAGATACAAGCAGCCGAAATTATTAACACCTCAAGAACTGGAACTCCTTCTCTTTTCGACATGGTGGCTTGGTGCAGACTTGGAGAGAGTGCGAGGACCTCAGAAATCTGCAGGGAACTCAGAATAGAGCGGCTTCTCCCCAGTGTCGAAAGGGGCCAGATCAGGTGGTTTGAGTGAGTAGGAGATTCAGGGGTGGACCCAGAATACACTAAAGGGATTATACGTCTCATTTGACCTAGGAATGTCACAGGATTCCCTAAGAGAAGGTGGAAAATGTATCTGGTGAGAGACATGTCTCATACCTTGCCTGGCCTGACACCACTGTGACCCGTCTGCGGATAAGTGGAAGAAAATGGATGGATGTTGGGTAGCATTCAGTACAGTCTGACTGTATCTGCATGCAACAAAAATGGGAACAAAATAAGAGTCACTTTATGACTTACCATCAGGGCATAAACTAACAAGTCCCACAATGATCCAGGAATGATTATAGGTTTTTAATCTGTCTCACCACTGTCACACAGTCAAATCATGACCCCAAAATGATCAAGATTAAAGATCATAAAAACAGAACCCATCTTTAAGAGACAAACAACTTCTATGCGCTACTTTTTAAACTCTGCTTGTCTGGCGCTCTGCATGCACACTCCTCAAACAGCTTCATTTCCTCCTCTTTCTCTTCTCCTCTCAGCAGCCACCTGCGCCTCCTACAACTTCTCCTTCCTCAGTCCGCAGGGCCTCAACTTCTCCTCTCAGAGCTCAGCTCCCTTTTGGTCAGGTACTCTTTTTTCCTGTCTTTTCTTGCTCCTGTTGTCCTCCTGCACCTCATGACTAATTTCATAATGAGCCTCTGTACTCTCAACCTCATCACTTCGTCTTAGTGGCGCTCTTTTCATTAGCGAGAGCATACAACATGCATCCTCCCCGGATCACATTCCCTCATTAAATCATGAAAAGAAAACCAATTTCCTCTCCCATGATGAAACAACCTGTCCTTTCCCATCGTGCTCATTTGTCATTGTGAGGACAGTGTGTCATGCTGAACACTGAACTGACCATCTTTCTTCTGATCATTCCTCACGTCTAATTATTCCCACCACATCTAGTATGACCTTTCTTCTCTGTTAAGTTCTTCTAATGTAAATACCCTGAGCTCCCATTGTTTCAATTTTCAGTGTTTACTCCTCGGGTGGTCAGTACAGCAGTGGCCAGGTATAACTTTGCAGCACGAGACATGAGAGAGCTATCACTGCGAGAAGGAGACATCGTTAAAATCTACAGCAAGATCGGCGGGGACCAGGGCTGGTGGAAAGGAGAAGCCAATGGACGAGTGAGTAAACAATTAAAGTCTGTTCCTGTATGGATAGTAAAAGTGATTCAAAAGCCTACGTAGGAAGAGAACATTCTGGGTGCTGACTCTTGTTTTTGATGCCATGACATACTATGACTTTTTAAAAAAATAAATAATTACATGCTATACTATGACTTTTCATGGAATTTTTATGATTACTGTCTCAACATTTCTGTGGCTGTTTTTATGACATACTACATTATTACTTGTTTTATAACTCCTCTTTAAGACCTACATTATTGTCATTTTAATGACAAACTGTACTACGTTCTGTTTTGTTTTGTTTACATAACATATTGTGAAAGACATGCTATGGCTCTTTTTCTTTTCTTTTTTTCATTCTATATTATGTATTTTACAATACATTTCATGACATGCTAAACCATAACTTTTTTATCCCATATCCGACATGCTATCCTGTTATTTTAACATATGATGCTATGACTTTTTTGAAAATACATTTTTCGACACACTATACTATGATATTTTTGACATACTATTCTATACCACAACATGCTATATAATAACATTGTCATAGCATTTTTATGACAAACTATACTGTGTCTTTTGAATACATTTTTATGACTTATACTTCACGATGGAATATTTAAAACCTTGGACGACATACTATACTATCAGCTTTTTTGATGATTTTGGACGACATACTATACTATGACATTTTTGGATGATTTTGGACGACATACTATACTACGACTTTTTTTTCATGATTTGGGACGACATACTATACTATGACTTTTTTTTCATGATTTGGGACGACATACTATACTATGACTTTTTTTCATGGTTTTGAACGACATACTATATACTATGACTTTTCTTCATGATGTGTTACGACATACTGTACTATGACTTTTTTTCATCAGTTTTGATGATATACTATACTATGACTTTTTTTAATGATTTAGGACGACATACTATACAATGACGTTTTTGGATGATTTAGGACGACATACTATACTATGACGTTTTTTGATGATTTAGGACGACATGCTACTATGACTTTTTTCACTTCATATTGACCACATACTATACTATGACTTTATTTCATGGTTTTGGACGACATACTATATACTATGACTTTTCTTCATGATGTGTTACGACACACTGTACTATGACTTTTTTTCATCAGTTTTGACGATATACTATACTATGACTTTTTTTAATGATTTAGGACGACATACTATACTATGACGTTTTTTTCATGATTTTGGACGACATACTATACTATGACTTTTTTTTTCCACTTCATTTTGATTCCATACTATACTATGACTTTTTTTCATCAGTTTTGACGACATGACTATGACTTTTTTGATGATTTAGGACGATATACTATACTGTGACCTTTTTTCATGATTTGGGACGATATACTATACTGTGACCTTTTTTTAATGATTTGGGACGACATACTATACTATGACTTTTTTCATGGTTTTGGACGACGTACTATATACTATGACATTTTTGGATGATTTAGGATGACATACTATACTATGACTTTATTTCATGGTTTTGGACGACATACTATACTATGACATTTTTGGATGATTTAGGACAACATACTATACTATGACTTTATTTCATGGTTTTGGACGACATACTATATACTATGACTTTTCTTCATGATGTGTTACGACATACTGTACTATGACTTTTTTTCATCAGTTTTGACGATATACTATACAATGACTTTTTTTAATGATTTAGGACGACATACTATACTGTGACCTTTTTTCATGATTTGGGACGACATACTATACTATGACTTTTTTTCATGGTTTCAGACGACAAACTATATACTATGACCTTTTTTCATGATTTGGGACGATATACTATACTGTGACCTTTTTTTAATGATTTGGGACGACATACTATACTATGACTTTTTTCATGGTTTTATACTGTGACTTATTTTAATGATTTAGGACGACATACTGTACTATGACCTTTTTCATGATTTGGGACGACATACTATACTATGACATTTTTGGATGATTTAGGACAACATACTATACTATGACTTTATTTCATGGTTTTGGACGACATACTATACTATGACATTTTTGGATGATTTAGGACAACATACTATACTATGACTTTATTTCATGGTTTTGGACGACATACTATATACTATGACTTTTCTTCATGATGTGTTACGACATACTGTACTATGACTTTTTTTCATCAGTTTTGACGATATACTATACTATGACTTTTTTTAATGATTTAGGACGACATACTATACTGTGACCTTTTTTCATGATTTGGGACGACATACTATACTATGACTTTTTTTCATGGTTTCAGACGACAAACTATATACTATGACCTTTTTTCATGATTTGGGACGATATACTATACTGTGACCTTTTTTTAATGATTTGGGACGACATACTATACTATGACTTTTTTCATGGTTTTATACTGTGACTTATTTTAATGATTTAGGACGACATACTGTACTATAACCTTTTTCATGATTTGGGACGACATACAATACTGTGACGTTTTTTTAATTATTTGGGACGACATACTATACTATGACTTCTTTTGATGATTTAGGACAACATACTATACTGTGACTCTTTTTCATGATTTCAGATGACATACTATACTATGACTTTTTTGCATGATTCTGGACGACATACTATACTATGACTTTTTTTCATGGTTTCGGACGACAAACTATATACTATGACCTTTTTGCATGATTTGGGACGACATACAATACTGTGACGTTTTTTTAATGATTTGGGACGACATACTATACTATGACTTCTTTTGATGATTTAGGACGACATACTATACTATGACTTTTTTGCATGATTCTGGACGACATACTATACTATGACTTTTTTCATGGTTTTGGACGACATACTACACTATGACTTTTTTTCATGATTTCAGACGACATACTATACTATGACTTTTTTTCATGGTTTCGGACGACATACTATACTGTGACTCTTTTTCATGATTTCAGATGACATACTATACTATGACTTTTTTCATGGTTTTGGACGACGTACTATATACTATGACATTTTTGGATGATTTAGGATGACATACTATACTATGACTTTATTTCATGGTTTTGGACGACATACTATACTATGACTTTTTTCATGAGTTTGGACGACGTACTATATACTATGACATTTTTGGATGATTTAGGATGACATACTATACTATGACTTTATTTCATGGTTTTGGACGACATACTATACTATGACATTTTTGGATGATTTAGGACAACATACTATACTATGACTTTATTTCATGGTTTTGGACGACATACTATATACTATGACTTTTCTTCATGATGTGTTACGACATACTGTACTATGACTTTTTTTCATCAGTTTTGACGATATACTATACTATGACTTTTTTTAATGATTTAGGACGACATACTATACTGTGACCTTTTTTCATGATTTGGGACGACATACTATACTATGACTTTTTTTCATGGTTTCGGACGACAAACTATATACTATGACCTTTTTTCATGATTTGGGACGATATACTATACTGTGACCTTTTTTTAATGATTTGGGACGACATACTATACTATGACTTTTTTCATGGTTTTATACTGTGACTTATTTTAATGATTTAGGACGACATACTGTACTATGACCTTTTTCATGATTTGGGACGACATACAATACTGTGACGTTTTTTTAATGATTTGGGACGACATACTATACTATGACTTCTTTTGATGATTTAGGACAACATACTATACTGTGACTCTTTTTCATGATTTCAGATGACATACTATACTATGACTTTTTTGCATGATTCTGGACGACATACTATACTATGACTTTTTTTCATGGTTTCGGACGACAAACTATATACTATGACCTTTTTGCATGATTTGGGACGACATACAATACTGTGACGTTTTTTTAATGATTTGGGACGACATACTATACTATGACTTCTTTTGATGATTTAGGACGACATACTATACTGTGACTCTTTTTCATGATTTCAGATGACATACTATACTATGACTTTTTTGCATGATTCTGGACGACATACTATACTATGACTTTTTTCATGGTTTTGGACGACATACTACACTATGACTTTTTTTCATGATTTCAGACGACATACTATACTATGACTTTTTTTCATGGTTTCGGACGACATACTATACTGTGACTCTTTTTCATGATTTCAGATGACATACTATACTATGACTTCTTTTGATGATTTAGGACGACATACTATACTATGACTTTTTTTCATGATTTCAGACGACATACTATACTATGACTTTTTTTCATGGTTTCGGACGACATACTATACTATGACTTTTTTTCATGGTTTCGGACGACATACTATATACTATGACCTTTTTGCATCATTTGGGACGACATACTATACTATGACTTTTTTTCATGGTTTCGGACGACATACTATATACTATGACCTTTTTGCATCATTTGGGACGACATACTATACTATGACTTTTTTTCATGATTTCAGACGACATACTATAATATGACTTATTTTTCATGATTTGTGACGACATACAATACTGTGACGTTTTTTTAATGATTTGGCACGACATACTATACTATGACTTCTTTTGATGATTTAGGACAACATACTATACTGTGACTCTTTTGATGATTTAGGACGACATACTGTACTATGACCTTTTTCATGATTTGGGACGACATACAATACTGTGACGTTTTTTTAATGATTTGGCACGACATACTATACTATGACTTCTTTTGATGATTTAGGACGACATACTATACTGTGACTCTTTTTCATGATTTCAGATGACATACTATACTATGACTTTTTTGTATGATTCTGGACGACATACTATACTATGACTTTTTTCATGGTTTTGGACGACATACTATACTATGACTTCTTTTGATGATTTAGGACGACATACTATACTATGACTTCTTTTTCATGATTTGTGACGATATACTAAACTATGACGTTTTTTGATGATTCTGGACGACGTACTATATACTATGACGTTTTTTGATGATTTAGTACGACATACTATACTATGACTTTTTTCATGGTTTAGGACGACATACTAAACTTTGACGTTTTTTGATGATTTAGGACAACATACTATACTATGACTTTTTTTGATGATTTAGGACGACATACTATACTATGACTTTTTTCATGGTTTTATACTGTGACTTATTTTAATGATTTAGGACGACATACTATACTATGACTTCTTTTGATGATTTAGGACGACATACTATACTATGACTTCTTTTTCATGATTTGTGACGACATATTAAACTATGACGTTTTTTGATGATTTAGGACGACATACTATACTATGACTTTTTTTGATGATTTAGGACGACATACTATACTGTGACTCTTTTTCATGATTTCAGATGACATACTATACTATGACTTTTTTGCATGATTCTGGACGACATACTATACTATGACTTTTTTCATGGTTTTGGACGACATACTATACTATGACTTTTTTTCATGATTTCAGACGACATACTATACTATGACTTTTTTTCATGGTTTCGGACGACATACTATACTGTGACTCTTTTTCATGATTTCAGATGACATACTATACTATGACTTTTGATGATTTAGGACGACATACTATACTATGACTTTTTTTCATGATTTCAGACGACATACTATACTATGACTTTTTTTCATGGTTTCGGACGACATACTATATACTATGACCTTTTTGCATCATTTGGGACGACATACTATACTATGACTTTTTTTCATGGTTTCGGACGACATACTATATACTATGACCTTTTTGCATCATTTGGGACGACATACTATACTATGACTTTTTTTCATGGTTTCGGACGACATACTATATACTATGACCTTTTTGCATCATTTGGGACGACATACTATACTATGACTTTTTTTCATGGTTTCGGACGACAAACTATATACTATGACCTTTTTTCATGATTTGGGACGATATACTATACTGTGACCTTTTTTTAATGATTTGGGACGACATACTATACTATTACTTTTTTCATGGTTTTATACTGTGACTTATTTTAATGATTTAGGACGACATACTGTACTATGACTTTTTTCATGGTTTTGGACGACATACTATACTATGACTTTTTTTCATGATTTCAGACGACATACTATACTATGACTTTTTTTCATGGTTTCGGACGACATACTATACTATGACTTTTGATGATTTAGGACGACATACTATACTATGACTTTTTTTCATGATTTCAGACGACATACTATACTATGACTTTTTTTCATGGTTTCGGACGACATACTATATACTATGACCTTTTTGCATCATTTGGGACGACATACTATACTATGACTTTTTTTCATGGTTTCGGACGACATACTATATACTATGACCTTTTTGCATCATTTGGGACGACATACTATACTATGACTTTTTTTCATGGTTTCGGACGACATACTATATACTATGACCTTTTTGCATCATTTGGGACGACATACTATACTATGACTTTTTTTCATGGTTTCGGATGACATACTATACTATGACTTTTTTGCATGATTCTGGACGACATACTATACTATGACTTTTTTCATGGTTTTGGACGACATACTATACTATGACTTTTTTTCATGATTTCAGACGACATACTAAACTATGACGTTTTTTGATGATTCTGGACGACGTACTATATACTATGACGTTTTTTGATGATTTAGTACGACATACTATACTATGACTTTTTTTCATGATTTCAGACGACATACTATACTATGACTTCTTTTTCATGATTTGTGACGATATACTAAACTATGACGTTTTTTGATGATTCTGGACGACGTACTATATACTATGACGTTTTTTGATGATTTAGTACGACATACTATACTATGACTTTTTTCATGGTTTAGGACGACATACTAAACTATGACGTTTTTTGATGATTCTGGACGACGTACTATATACTATGACGTTTTTTGATGATTTAGTACGACATACTATACTATGACTTTTTTCATGGTTTTATACTGTGACTTATTTTAATGATTTAGGACGACATACAAGTCATACTATGACTTCTTTTGATGATTTAGGACGACATACTATACTATGACTTCTTTTTCATGATTTGTGACGACATATTAAACTATGACGTTTTTTGATGATTTAGGACGACATACTATACTATGACTTTTTTTCATGATTTCAGACGACATACTATACTATGACCTTTTTGCATGATTCTGGATGACATACTATACTATGACTTCTTTTTCATGATTTGTGACGACATACTAAACTATGACGTTTTTTGATGATTTAGGACGACATACTATACTATGACTTTTTTTCATGATTTGTGACGACATACTAAACTATGACGTTTTTTGATGATTTAGGACGACATACTATACTTTGACTTTATTTCATGGTTTTGGACGACATACTATACTATGACTTTTTTCATGGTTTTACACTGTGACTTATTTTAATGATTTAGGACGACATACAAGTCATACTATGACTTCTTTTGATGATTTAGGACGACATACTGTACTATGACCTTTTTCATTATTTTGGACGACATACTATACTATGACCTTTTTGCATGATTTTGGACGACATACTATACTATGACCTTTTTGCATGATTCTGGACGACATACTATACTATGACTTTTTCATGATTTGTGACGACATATTAAACTATGACGTTTTTTGATGATTTAGGACGACATACTACTATGACTTTTTTTTCACTTCATTTTGATTACATACTATACTATGACTTTATTTCATGGTTTTGGACAACATACTATATACTATGACTTTTCTTCATGATTTGGTACGACATACTATACTATGACTTTTTTTTAATGATTTTGGACGACATACTATACTATGACTTTTTTCATGATTTTGGACGACATATTATACTATGACTTTTTTCATGATTTGGGACGACATACTATACTACGACTTTTTTCATGATTTGGGACGACATACTATACTATGACTATTTTTAATGATTTAGGACGACATGCTATACTATGACTTTTTTTGATGATTTAGGACGACATACTACTATGACTTTTTTTCACTTCATTTTGATTACATACTATACCATGACTTTATTTCATGGTTTTGGACAACATACTATATACTATGAGTTTTTTTAATGATTTAGGACGACATACTATACTATGATATTTTTTCATGATTTGGGACGACATACTATACTATGACTTTTTTCATGATTTGGGACGACATACTATACTATGACTATTTTTGATGATTTAGGACGACGTACTGTACTATGATGTTTGGACTTGAATGTGCAAATTAAAGAATTACAAAGATCTGTTCATCACACTGAGCTTCCTTTCTGCTACACATCCTGTGATCAATCTCATCCAGAAAAAAGGTTTACCTTAACCAGTTATCTGGTTTGGTTTACCTTAACATGTAAACAATAAAAAGACACATTAAAAAAATATTTTATTGCCAAGTAAGGAGCTGATAGTTGACTTTGGGAAAAAGTAGGGAACTTGATGTCAACAGGTCATCAGTGTAGAGGGTGAAAAGCATCAAGTACTATGGTGTCCACATTACTGGCGGCCTGACCTGGGTGTTGCATACTGTTCCACCTCGGATGCTTGAATAAACTCCAGAAATATCCAGATATCCCCTCAAATACTGAGGAATTTCTAGTCTTACATCAACAGCATCCTGATGGGGATACGCCGTACGGAAACACCTCCCCGAATCATACACATATTTCTTATTGCACTCTTTTTATAATGTACAAACAAGAGGAACTGAATTAACATAACATTTCACTGGAATTGTACCTTATACAATAACATGTGATCAATACATTGACAGAAGAGCACAGAAGATTATTCCAATCAAGACTCTGAAGATTTTTCTTTAGAAATATTGTGACTTTGGGTCTGTGGCAATTCCTCTTTTCTCTGTCTCATATTTATTTATTTTAACAAAGGAGTCCCTCATTTTAAAATACTTTGTATGTTTTCAATGTTCAACATGAAACATAGCAGCTGATGAGAGAAGAGATGAGAGAAGATGTTTCTTCAGGTGGTCTTATGATGTTCCTCTTCTTCCCAGATGTCATCCATTGACACTGCAAATCTAAAAATGGCAAAGACAAGCACCTCTCTTAACGAGTATTCATTTTAGTAAGCCCCACTAGTGTGATGTGCTTGTGACGAAACTGAAATTTTTTCATGATTTGGGATTACATACTATATGCCATCCAAAACCATGGAAAAAAAAGTCATAGTACAGTATGTCATCCAAAATCATGCAAAAAGGTCATAGTATAGTATGTCGTCCGAAATCATGAAAAAAAGTCATAGTATAGTATGTCGTCCCAAAACATGAAAAAAAGTCATAGTATAGTATGTCGTCCCAAATCATGCAAAAAGGTCATAGTATAGTATGTCATCTGAAATCATGAAAAAAGGTCATAGTATAGTATGTCATCTGAAATCATGAAAAAAAGTCATAGTATAGTATGTCGTCCGAAATCATGAAAAAAGTCATAGTATAGTATGTCGTCCAAAATCATGCAAAAAGTCATAGTATAGTATGTCGTCCCAATACATGAAAAAAAGTCATAGTATAGTATGTCGTCCAAAATCATGCAAAAAGTCATAGTATAGTATGTCATCTGAAATCATGAAAAAAGGTCATAGTATAGTATGTCGTCCCAAAACATGAAAAAAAGTCATAGTATAGTATGTCGTCCCAAATCATGCAAAAAGGTCATAGTATAGTATGTCATCTGAAATCATGAAAAAAGGTCATAGTATAGTATGTCGTCCCAAAACATGAAAAAAAGTCATAGTATAGTATGTCGTCCCAAATCATGCAAAAAGGTCATAGTATAGTATGTCATCTGAAATCATGAAAAAAGGTCATAGTATAGTATGTCGTCCGAAATCATGAAAAAAAGTCATAGTATAGTATGTCGTCCAAAATCATGCAAAAAAGTCATAGTATAGTATGTCGTCCCAAATCATGCAAAAAGGTCATAGTATAGTATGTCGTCCGAAATCATGAAAAAAAGTCATAGTATAGTATGTCGTCCAAAATCATGCAAAAAAGTCATAGTATAGTATGTCGTCCAGAATCATGCAAAAAGGTCATAATATAGTATGTCGTCCCAAAACATGAAAAAAAGTCATAGTATAGTATGTCGTCCCAAATCATGCAAAAAGGTCATAGTATAGTATGTCATCTGAAATCATGAAAAAAGGTCATAGTATAGTATGTCATCTGAAATCATGAAAAAAAGTCATAGTATAGTATGTCGTCCGAAATCATGAAAAAAGTCATAGTATAGTATGTCGTCCGAAATCATGAAAAAAGTCATAGTATAGCATGTCGTCCAGAATCATGAAAAAAGTCATAGTATAGTATGTTGCCCCAAATCCATTGAAATATCATTGATGTATTACAGAAAAGTGATTTATCTTTTTATAAATGACAAAAGGCACATCTGCCTCACTTTTGCTGTGGTATCCTGATACTACTCAAAACCGTGATACTTTTACTGCTATCGTACCGTGGGTCCCAATTTTGGTACCGCGACAACACTAATTTGGAGAGAGTATGAGAGTGGGAGAGACTGTGTGGATGTGGAGGAGAGAGTATGAGAGGGAGAGACTGTGGGTGTGGAGGGGGGATGGAGAAGACAGTATGAGAGGGAGAGACTCTTGTGTTTGTGTGTATCTCTATTCATGGTTATTCATTTGTGTGTGAGATAAATAAATCTGGCTTTGAAAATTGGAAATGCTTGGATTTTGATTTTATGTCATTTCGTGTTTGTGTGAGGGGGGAGTGCGTTTGTAAGCACACGTGCATGATGTGGCTCTTTGTACTACCACGGTAATTTTTGTGGCTCTTGGTCTCTGACTGGTTGGCCACCCCTGCTATATACCAACAGCCATCAGGCTTTATAATTCTTCAACATATAATAGATGAGCTGACAGACACTTGAATTTCCCCTTGGAGATGAATAAAGTTATTCTTATTCTTATTATTTCTCTTAAAAATACATATTGTGTTGTCACTATCTCTGTAGGTTCATTCTTCACTTACTGTTCCAACAAGTAGGGGAGGTTGTTGCCTAGCAACAGCTGGAGTAGTATTTGAAGTAGCCTTCAAGTATTTTTTAGAACAGGGCTGTTACAGCTCAGCTGTGCAGTTATCTGAAAATAATGCACATCATATGCTGCCCATACAATGGATTCACTTTAGTGTCACCAAATGTTTGTCTTGGTGCATGTATAGCTAAGTTGGATGTAAAATGGAGTCTAAATGAACTCAATTAACATCCCTTGTTTACATGTACACATTATAAAGCTCTGATAATTACTTTCTTATGTTTCAGATTGGATGGTTTCCCTCAACGTACGTGGATGAAGAAGGAGTGCAGTAAGGCTTGGATCCGCTTGGTTCACTGGCGTGGCTCCCTTTAAATCAGGAACCATCTTCTATCTACTGTTCTCAGAGAAAATTACTCACTCTCTTTCTCCAGGAAAATAACACAAGGAAAAAAACAGAACTTTTTTGTTGTTTTTGCTGGATACTCATTTTTCAGCGAGTGTTTCTACCCCGTTTCTCTATCTTCAATTATGCATCAGCTTTGCTTTTGTTTGTATTTTATTTTTAGCAGGATGTCCTGTTTAATTTCTGTACAGGAAAGAAGAAAAAATGGCTTGTTGTCTGTCAGCCTCTGTGCGCTCTGTAGAGGCTTTACTGAACTGAGGACACAGCAGAAACAGACTGTGGATAGCTTTACTTTGAAAAAAGCTCCCCTTTGTTGCAGGTCTATGCGAGGTGAAATAATTGTAAAGTATAGATAATTTATTGAATAGAGATTATTATCATTACTAATGATTATTGTGGGGAGGTTGATTTTAGCAGCAGCAAGGAATCAGATGAGAAAAACTAAAAAAGAAAAAAAAAAGAAAAAGACAGATGCTCTGTTTTCATGTTGAGAGATTTTGCCTTAGTTGTCATGGTGATGCCTTGTGGGCTGACACCAGTGGAGGGAATCGACTTTGTTGACTGGTTTTACTTCTCCATGTATGCATGTGCCCATGTGCGGCCCACACAAACACACACACACAGACCAATGTACAGTACGGTGCCTTTGAAGAATGGTCGTTGCTTACTGAACCTCAACAGTAAAGAACATTGCCATCCCAAAAAAGACACATGAAGTCCACAGGGGACTGTGCTGAAGGAGGGGAGAGGCACTTATACTAAATACTGGAGACAGCTCGCCTTCTGAGCCCTCCACAACAACATGGTGAAGCATTTAACTTATCCTAACAGGTGAGTGGACGGACTCACAGAGACAGCCGGAGGGCTTTTAAAGCCAACAACAATCACATACACTGTCCACATCAGTCTTGGCGTCACGAGTCATTGGGTGCAATCAGCTGGATGCAAAAGGGAAACATCAAGACATTCCACTGGACAACCACTTCACACTTTTCAATCTTGTGTATTTTGTGTTTTGTTTTGTTTTTTGCACAGAATCAAGATTATTTTTTAGGATTTGAGAACTGGACCATTTATTATTTGAAGCCAAATTCAGCCATGTTTTAATGTCTGCATGGAGTTTGTTCAATTGTTATTATTTGTATTTGTACTTCGCCTTATTTTGACAGATTATCAGGTAATGGGATTTTTCCCCCCCTTAACGTTTATCATTTTCCATGCGTGAAATTTGGTGCAGTGCAGACTGGTGAAAATTTAAACAGTGTCAGAAGATTTCTTTTAATCTGAAGGAAATGTGTGTGCTAATTAACATGAATCGACAGAAGGAGCCCTTAATCATTCTGTGATTTTCTAGAGTTGTTGTGCTCAGTGTTTACATTTACGTCCAGTAATTTCCTAATGCCTTAAATATGGATTTACAGCCATTGAGACAGCAGTGTGTTGGCACAGAGCTTTCATCAGTTTTCTGTTGACCACAGATGCACCACACGACTTTTTAATTCTAGTTATATACTGTAGATGTTAAGATGTTTACTGACCTCGTCAGCTCAGTCTACTTTGAACGGATAGTTCAAATTGTGTTTACATTCAATTTGGTATATAGTATATTGACTAACTCTGTTTATATAGCCTTTAAACTTCATATCTTCCACCTCCACATGATGATATGGCATTGATACATTGCTTGCTGCTTCCACTGAAACGTCTTTTCTTAGGTTTGTAAATGTCACGGTACACATGAAGAAAGAAATCAAGAAATGTACTAGAAATGGAAATTATGGAAAGCAGCTGTTTTTATAGATTGAAGACTGAATTCATGCTAAAAGCAAAAAAAAAAGTCATTAAAAGAATTTGAACTCACTCTCAAAGCATTCATACAGCCCACTGAGAAATGAAGTGTAAACACTGAGCACGTCAGCTCTGGCAGGCTCAGAAAGACTTATGGAGCAGTAGATGATGATATGTTTAGTTTCTAAACTTTTGACTGTCTATGATGTGTGTTATTGCAAAGGCTGACCGCCCCGAAAAACGCAAAGTCCTACCACTGTGTGAGGGGGACACACAGGAGGCCTCCATGTTGTCTAGACTGAGGGGTGGGGGGGGATCTAGTCGCTGTTTATGTGGTGGACAAAATCCCATTGCATGTGGCTATTGATATTACAACTCCTGTCAATACGTCCTCAAAAAAATAAGTACTTAATCGTGTACATTTTTTTTGAATGGTTGAGTATTTCCAAATAAGGTCTATCATGAAATAAATATTTCTCTCGGTTTAAATTTCAGACTGAATTGTTTTGTTGTGTTTTTATTTTGTAAATTGAGTTTTGGATGTTCCACTGCCAATAATAAATACACCTAAACTGCTCATAAAATCCAGGAAACAGTTTATTTCAGTGTGCAGTTAAAAGTCAGAATAGATTAAATCACAATGTTTGTTCACAATAACGTCCAGGTAGATGGCGCCTACATCACCTGTATACAATGGCGTTGAGCAAACAGGGATGAGAAACAGATGAGATATCAAAAGAAAATGGTGTGTATATATATGTATATAAAATATATATATATGTATATATATATGTTCTGGGAAATTTTATCTTCCACTTCGTTGAAAGTGTGGGTCGGGACTCCCTTGGTATCTGCATAATGATGGATTTGGTTTTTAGACGACGTCAGCAAAGTAACATAGTAATACATAAAATAAGCACAGCAGGAACGTCACATAGGTTGGAGTTCTGTGTTTCACTATATCTATAAACGCTACAGTCATACAGTGGACATTGTATTTGTCTATAATAAGTTATAGAATAAGGTCTGTGTTATGACAGTATTCACATCCATGTTGAATGAACTGATAGTGTTGCATTATTTAACAATAAAATAACTTCATAAGTGACTAAGATTATCTCAAAGTAATTATCACAAACAACACACAGCACAGTTTACAATTCAATTAATTAGACTCAATGCAGATGCACATTGTTCCAAGTTTCAGGTTCACATTTCCAAACGGTCTTCAAGAGTCTATTGAACCATCACAACAGAGCTGAATGCGTCTCACTTCAGCTCTGTTGTTCACTTTCACACTGCGTATCCGTACTTGCTGTCATATTCCACTGGTGCATATTTGAGGGGTGTATGTCCGTGGCTGTTGCTGGAGGGAGTGTGTGTATGTCCGTCACTGAAAGAGCTCACCTCAGCGCTGCCAACCGGATAGTAAGTAACCTGCGGGTGCTGACTGGCGCTCCGGCTCGTGTGGCGACTGACCGGACGGCTCTCGGGAGGCGGAGCGTCCTCCCTGTGATATCAGGGCAGAACAGAGGAAGAGAAGCAACAAAGGGTTTTACTGCAGAGGACATTATTTCAGTTCAGTCATTCGGATTCAAAGAATTATTGCTTGATTTGTTTCACGAGGGGAATGGCTTTGAAGGCAACTACAAGCTGAGTTTCATAATATGATATCAGAACCCATTTATGGAGCTTTGTGTGCAGCTGCAGTGACCGTCATGTACACATGATTTTTTACTGGAACTGGCTCTGCTCATGCTTATTAACAGGGCTGAGAAATCAATTTTTATAATTGTTGAGCACCATTTGCTTTCATCGTACACTCATGTTGCTGTTATTTCCGATAGATAACCCCGTCTGTGTGCTTGTGTCCATTTCCCACACCACAGCAAAGGTACAGAATTTACTGTTAACAGTTGAGTAATGCTGCTCTGTAGGTGCAGAGCACAAGCCTTTGTTGTCTTAGCCTGTTTGAAGGTCTTTCTCATGCACTCTCAGTGAATCTCTGCATCCACTGCTTCTCTTCAGCTGAAGCAGAAAAGTCACTCTGATGCTGGTTTCAACCAGCAAACACTGACAATAAGCATACAGTGCAATCTTCCCTCGTCAACAGCGCTGCCAACATTCAAGCTTAGAAGCTACTTTGCATTCTGTATTTATGTAACTTTGCAGTACCAGCTGGGATCTGCTCCTCTGTCAAAGGAAACACCCGCACAACTGATTGACTTTGGCATTTTCTGCTCCTGTGGAGGACAAGGACTCAGATTTCTGCTGGTAAGGGGAATAGATTTACTTTTGTTAGGCTGAAATGGAGAATAATATGCTTCAAGTCTTTGGGGCTGTGATTCTTGGGCGTGTAAGTGTTGCCACGCAACAAGAGAGGACTGCTGCGAACAGAAATGTTGACAGAACTAAACAGTAAATTAAACACCAATTAGGTATCTAATTTTAGGTTATTTCCATGGTTGTTTTGTTCTGCCTGTGAAGTTCTTTGTCTTATCTTTTTCTTACTGCTGTGGCCTCATACCGTATTTCATTTTATTTTACTGTTTAGTAATTTGCACCCTGACAGGCAGTTTGTTTTCTAAGAAATGTTTTGGGAAGAACTACATTTGAAACATTTAATTCACTGCTTCAGGAACAGCTTTAAAATCATTCTGTTATAACTCATTCTGTCCCTGTGGATGGTACATAGATAATTACTTATTCAGAGCTCCTATAATTAATATTTTATAGTAATTACTTATTGAATATCACTTGCTATATATTGAACATGTTAATTACTTCTGCAAAGCTGCACAATAATGAATATTTTGTTAATTACATCTTTAAAGCTGCTACATAATGAATATTTCTATTTCAACAATGGATCAAATGATTTTGTGTAATGTGAAAGTTGAAGCTCATCGTGAGAAACCCCCAGATACAGTAATTATCCCCATTCTTTAAAGTTCCCCTCAGCTCTCTGAAGCTTTGTAGCGTCTTTCAGCCCACTGTTTCTGTTTTTATAACACTGTAAACACTGTGCCACATTACAGAGAAATACAAAACCGTACTAATGAACCTTCATTAATATAGGCCTATATTTTATCTACAAGTGCACGTCACACACTGAGCGAGCCGCTTGTTAATGACGCTGTGGGCTAATGGGCATGTAGCTACTTCCATGTTTCAGATGATACGTCATGTTTGTAGTCGACCAATGAAGATGAGTTTACATATCACCTTGGGTTCGTCCTTCACCTTCTCAAAATGATCCCACACTTTGGATTTCCTGCCCGACATGTTATTAACTAGCCTGTGGAATAACCGCAGGTACCAGCCCTGGAAATTAGAGCTGATCTTCTTCCAGGAGCTGTTTATAAGTGTGTAGGTCTATTGTCTGTGGGACAGATGTAAAGCTCTGGGTAGCCCTGCACTAACATGATCAACTTTTTCGTATTTATCAGACTGAATATTTACAGAGGAAGATATCTGTTGGCTGTGATTGGTTTGTAACGTGACGCCTGTCTGACTGCTGAGCGTGGCCACTTCCTCTGTCTGTCCTTTCAAATTAAATCCCGCATGGTCCAGTCACATAGGTTTTGATTTATTTTGACAAACCACAGCTCCTGACAATTTTGTTTTTTTTCTATGACGAAGCGACCAACTAATGACCTTTCTGGTCGACTAACATTTGGTCGACTATTAGGGGGCAGCTCTAGCCTTTACTGTCTCACTGCTCTCGTTAGCAGAACATATTTCACCACAGAAGTAGTGGAAACCAAACCAGAGCTAAAAAGGTAAGTGTATATTTGATTTATTCATGCAGCAGACAGAAAGACGACTGCTGAATGCTGCTGTACGTTTAACTGTTTGATGTGACATACAGATGACAGTTCAAAAAGCACAGCTGGTGTGGAGTGGTCTTTACACTAAGATAAAAGCTGTTGATATTGTATTGTTAGTTTGTTTATCTGTCTGCCTTTGCACGTACGTTTGTTTTTATATTTTATTTTCAAATTCCCTTTTGCAGAGTTGGAGTCTTATTTTTCTCACTGCATTTTTTCAAATGCAGAGGATACAGTACTTGAACTGATTTGACACTCTGCATGACTCATCTCTGAACTTTTTCCCCCCACTCAAGCTGCAATGTTTGTTTGTCTTTTTACCTTGAACACACCAGTAACTAACAGATGTGAGTGGAACTGTTTTTGCCATGGCTCAAATGATTACTGCTGCGCCGCACCACTTGTATGAGCTTTCCACTACGATGCCATGTTTATGTGAAGAGAGTTGAACTCCTGTATGTCACAGATATGGAGAAGGATTGTGGCTTGAAGTGCCTCTCTGTCTCTTGTACACAACACTGTCCTCCCACACTGACGCTGCTCCCATTTCAACATTTGCTTTGAAAGCATGTGGGCTGTTTTCAACTGCATATGAACCACAACTCCAATTTTTGGGGGGAGACACTGTTTATATGCAGGAGGAGGAATCCTGTCAGAGATGTCAGGGTGGGAGGTCAGCAGCAGAACACTGGCTTGGAGCAGCTCTGCATACTGCATACTGCATACTGCGCACTGATTTACGTCATCAGAGGAAGAAAAAAAGCACGAACCACGACCTTCTGTTTGAGACAATGTCCCACGCTGCCCTTTTCAACTTGTTATAGAGTTTGCATTGTTCCAGCTCAGGAGAGACACCTCAACTAAAATAATATGAGCTAAAAATGTACAACTGAAAAATGTGCAAACTGGATACTTGGACATGTGGATGGTGGAGTTTTGTCCCAAATTAGATGTCAACTATTTAAAAGCTGTGAGAATACTGTTACAAAATAAGAAGGTTTAATTTGCCAGTGAAGAAGCTGTGTTAAACTACGCTGCTGCACACAGATGGAATCCTCATCTTATCTGTGCCCAAACTTTAGCCTCTATTAAATGTTAATAAATCAGACAGACGGCTCTATGTTTCATCTGGCGCAAAGCAACACACACTGCAACTCTGATTGCTAGTTTGAAGACTGATGAAGATGCCATTTTCACAGCCAGCGGCCATGATGTGTACAAAGCACCTGCACCCAAAACCCATCAAAATCATGTCTAAAGTCAAAGGCGCAGTATTTTCCTGCAATTGAAAAGGCATTATTCAGATATTAAGATATGCCTAGATAGGTGGGCTCACAATGTTCTTACACCATGCTTGTTACACACACACACACACACACACACACACACACACACACACACACACACACACACACACACACACACTTAGACTGTTGTTATCTGTTGCTGTGTGTATTCTTTAATATGTTTTTATTGTTTAGCCATCCTGTGTCTAGCTTAACCAAAGAACTACAGTTGAAAATTAGCCTGCTGGCTAACACTGGCACATTTACGGAAATGTTGATTAATGTGTACTTTAAATAAAAAAAATGAAATGAAATGCTCAGTCATCTGGCGGCTGCAGATGTTTGCAATTAATTTCATGGCAATGCTATTAACATGGCTAAAACTCTTCTTCTCTTGTTTTTGGGATCTCTTAGAATTCCTTCAGTGTTCATGGTTATGGAGATTTTTATCAGGAGGCAGATTGTCTGCAGCGGTGTATTCCTCTGCAGCAGGTCATTAAAACCCTGAATAAAGCAGTTTCATGTTACAAATCAATGTTTCTCCAACACTGTTTGACATATTGGACAAGGGCTGCTAACCTAGAACCTGCTAATCTCTGCTCATCTTTCACCTCTGATAGCTTCAGATCCAGATGTTCAGGGGGTTTAAACTGGGAGCCAAATTATCTGCAGATATCTCCTCTTAAAAAAAATGGATCCGGTGATTTAAACCAGTAGAAACACTGAATAGAGCAGTTTTGAATTCAAAAACTTCTTTTTTTTATGATGCTGCCCATTGTGATGGGGCTGCTAACTACGGTGGCCGACACAAAAAAAACACAAATGGCACTATCTAGACCAGTGTTGAGTTTGTCCAATCTGGGCTACTGTAGAAACATGGTGGTAAACTTGGTGATCTCTGTAGATGAAGAGCTCTATGTAGATATAAATGGTTTTAAGGTAATGAAAACACAATGATTCTTATTTTCAGGTGATTATACACTACGGAAAACATACTTATTAAATTCCAATAATATCTCTGCAAATATATTCCCCTAAATCCTACACACTTGACCTTTAAATCGCACACATGAGTAAAAAAACGTCAAGGAAGACACAACAAAGTGTGTGACTAGGCAATATACAAGCATCAGACCAATTATTACCAACATCATCAATAACATTACTCTGATTCAAACATCCACTGCTAAACATGATTTAGCACTTAAGATTACTATGACCTGGATGACTGAGAATCTTCACTACAGTGGTTATTATAGCTTCAGTGGTTACTTTTTCTTTAACTGTGCAAAGACAACTTGTTCTAATTCCTGACCCCACAGAACCTAAAGCAACATGTACCCATGGCAGTATTAAACCTCAGTATGCAATGAGTAATACTAGCTGAAGTCTGATGGGTATGAGTTTCCTCAACCCTGTAAAGGTGGTCTTTTTATATATGTTGTATATACAGTACATATCATTGGGTTTTTATATCTTATTTACGGACAGGGGAAAGAAATGCAGGGAATAGAGATGCAACAAAAGTTACTAATCAGACTGAAACCTGGGATGTTGTGGTTCATAGTCAGCATCCAAACCCTAAATTACCCAAAGTAGGTGAGATCAGATGTGTTTTGAGTAATTTTCAGTTTCAGTTTATTTGGATCCACCATTAGTTACAGCAAAAAGCCGCAGCTATTCTTCCTGTGGTCCAGAGGAAGGTAAATCTATACTACTATACAAGCTGTGCACTGACTACTTTAAGTTATATCATGGTGTCATTTCTATAGTGTTGTCCCATGAAAAGATATAATGAAATATCTGCAAAAATGGTGTACTCACCTATGTGAGATACTGTAAAGTTGCCTTGATTTGCTGTAAAGGAGAAGGGAGTTTTAAAGAATGTTGATTTTTTTTCCTCCACTGCAAAATGGCCTCACCCAACCTTTCCCTAAAGCAACAAAAAAATTGTAATACATACACATGAGATGTGTTGATCTCTACCATTTAGTTCCAAGTGGCAGGGTACACTCATGAGTGCTTTTGACTGACAAATGCATATGTGAGTCATGTGCAAATATTATGTTCATTTGCATTTGCTAAATGGTTTCTTTATATCAAAACCTGGATGCATATTCACAGGGCATAGGGCAAACTGTGCCGCCTGCCTCAAATGACTTTTTTTTTTTTTTTTTTTAAACTCATACTCGAGGGAAAAAAGGCAAATTGTCACAACACATTTATGTAACTGCTACATTTACCTCTTGCTGTATAAACATACTGTGTGCAAGTGTGCTTTAGCTTCTGAATGTCACAGAGATGTGCTTTTATTTGTTATTTACTTATTTATATATGTGTGCAACGGCAATAAAAATAATACTGCAGGAATGCACTTATGTCTGCCCACGAGGGAAGTCCCAATGTTTCATTTCCTACACATCAAATCAAGGGGCATTAAAAGAGTAACCTCAGCTGACACCGAAGCTACGTGGGTGCAGCCTGTCTCCATCTCTTTTTTACTTCTTACATATGACTTTTAAATGCTTATTGAATCTGGGTGACATTTTCCTATCACTTTCAACATGTATCATGAAGATATTGGACTAAACTTTAGCATTTAAGGCAAAAACCTTCACGTTCAGCTGAGGGAAAGTTTAAAGATATGTTGAAACGTTTTCAAAGTGTGCAGGGAAAGTGCATAGTTGTTACTCGTTATCGTGTTTTCTTTGGATGCCACAGGATAGATGAACCCGTGAAAGAAACAGTTTGACATTTTGGGAAGTATGCTTGTTCTGTGGGAGAGTTAGATGAGAGGATTGACATCCCTCTTTGCCTTATATAAGAAGCTACAGGGAGGAGATGGTTAGCTTAGCTTAGCTTAGCACAAAAACTGGAACCAGGGGAAAACATCTTGCCTAGCTACAGTGGTATAAAATTACCCCGCCAGCACCTCTAAATCTCACAAATCAATATGTTTTATCTCATTTGTTAATACTGTACAGAAAAACAAAGCATTAACACAACAATCAACCACTTCACAGGGATTCTGGGGTCTCTGCTAGTTGCCTAGCAACTGATCCAAGCCAAAAAAACAGTGCCGCAAATTGTTGACACTGTTTTTGTACAGATTAAACAAATGAGATGCATTGATTTATGAGCTTTAGATATGCCACCACAGTTGATGCCACTGGATAAAGCCAGGCTAACTGTTTTCCTGTTTACAATCTTTATGCTAAGCTAAGCTAACAGTCTCCTCTCTGTAGCTTAATATTTTACAAACAGACTGAAAACTGGTATCAATCTTCGTACTTAACTCGCTGAAAAAATGACAATGAGTATTTCCCAAAATGTTAAAGTTTTGCTTAAAGATCCAGCTGTGATGATTCACTGTTTCTGCTCCTTTCAGAGTTAAGAATTCAAAACACACCCATATCTAGGTTAACATAGCACGTCTTCAGCTTAACTGTATGCACTGAAAATCTAAATTCAAATTGAACATACATATAGCACTAGCTGTATCTAGCAAAGTCTTCTTAAAGTCACAAAGAGGGAAATGTCCTTTTCCAATGTTGTTCCAAGATTTAACAAACTGTATATTAACGCTGCAACTCTAGGACGAGAACACCCAGGAGTGTTTGTTGACAGTATGGGAGCCTCTCATGTTTCCAACTCTAAAGGAAGACGGAGGAGAACAACAAGAAGAAAGAGTTGGTAACTTTTAATGAATCCAACTAAGGCTTTCAGATGAAGAATTCGGCGGAACTGATGTTATTTATATCGTCAGCATCAATATACCTGAAGAAAATCTGTTTCTGCACTTGTTACATAAAACCTCGGATTTCAAACGGATTTTAGACAATTGTTCTGCTCAATGCAGGGCGTTAAGTGAGACTGTAGATCTGCATAATTAAGTGTATAGACAAACACGGAGATATTAAACCAAAATGTAACAAGCCCTGCCTGAATAAAGTGCGCTATCTCAGAGAGTCTGAAATAAAACATATTTTTCTCAGCATTCTTGTTGTATTTACATGTCGCTTTCAGGACTTTGTTTCTATTCTTATCTGAATGGCCTTGATGTATGCTGTTTTATATCTTGTAATACAGATTTATAATTGCCTCTCTGTCTTTAAATGTTTCATTACTGATGTCATGTTTTTGATGCCTGTCTCTCACTTGCAGCGTGAAGCCGAAAGCATCTTATTACTCATTTGTCAGATGTAAAAAATCTGTGTGAGTGCACACAATGATGTTTTATCCAAATGTTCACACCCTTAAACATAAACTGGCAAGCTGACAAAACTACTCAACACTAACAGAGACAGAAGTTTCTTACTCATGGGACTTTTTGGTGATAAATGAACACTAGCAGAAACTTGCCAGACAGTGTGTGTGGATTTGTTCCCGAACTGAAGCAGCTCAGTTATCTACCTGTCAAGCTGCCAACACCTCTAACTGTACCCTGCTGTCTCTGCAGTGCTGTACAGTACCTGATGTCATTGGAGAACTCCTTCTCAAAGCGAAGTCTGTTGCTTAGTTTCCAGTATAGAAGTCCGATGAAGACCAACAGGATGAGGATGAGGAGCAGAGAGCCCACAATGGTGCCGACAATCATCGCCGCTCTGTTTGGGGCTGTAAAATCAGCATGGATAACGAGAAATTATTCTTTCAGAAGCTCTGTGGCAAAAAGGAACACAGTGTGAAAAATACATTAAACTGTATTATTCTTTCTGTCTAGTGCAGTGTGATCCTTTAAAGTTAAATAATATCAACTTTTAATGAAATTAATGTCATGAAATAAGAAAAACCTCATTTTAAATAAATACACTTTGGGGAATATGCTTATTTGCATTCTTGCCAGGAGTCAAGTCAAGTTTGTAGAGCACATATAAAAACAACACATGTTGACAGAAGCGCTTCATAAATAGATAAAATAGAGGAATGATCAAATAAAAACAGTCATACGTGAGAGAATATATTAAATTAATGCAAGCATACAATATCTTAATCATTACTGCTGATGCAGCACCAAACTGCCTGTCCATCTCCTGCTCCATTTTACCCTCACTCATTAACAAGACCCAGAGATACTTGAACTCCTTTAATTGGCCCAGGACTTCTGCCAGCACAGAGGGAGCAATCCACTGTTGTCCTCAGACTTGGAGGTGCCAATTCTCATCCCGACCACTTCACACTCGAAAGGAAACCACAGCAGTGTGTGCTGGAGTGTCAAGGTGTGATGAAGCCAACAGAACCACATCATCTGCAAAGAGCAGACATGCAATTCTGAGCACCCCAAACTGGACCCCTTCCTCCCCCCAGCTGTGCCTTGACATCCTGTCCATGGATATCACACACAGAGTTTGTGACAAGGGGCAACCCTGGTGAGGCCAACACCCACTGTAAACGTGTTTGAGTTTGTGCCAAGTATGCGTACACAGCTCTCACTTTAGTTATCCAAAGACTGGATGGCTTGTCGCAACAACCCCATGCCCTGTACTTCCGCAATACCCCCCACAGAACTCCTTAGGGGAATGCAGTAATGAGCCTTGTCCAAGTCCACAAAACATGTGTTGACTAGAAGGGCAAACTCCAGCAGCCATGCAAGGGTATAGAGCTTGACTGATGCTCCACGGCCAGGACAGAATCTGCATCGCTCCTCCTGAATCTAAGGTTCAACAATCGGTCAGAGCCTTTCTTCCAGCAACCTGGAACGAACTCCAGCAGTGCTATACCCTCATGCAGTGGTTCTCAAACTTCTTACACTGTGTACCATCTAAGAAAAAATTGAGCTCTCCAAGTACCACGATTATGACCAACCTAAACACACAGTGGAGGAGCCTTACCTTATTAGCTACGGACAGTTCACACAGGAGACATGTTTATTTCTAATATGTGGATTATTTATTGTTGATTATTTCCCGCCACAGCCACACTGCAAGGTTCATCAGCACCTCTTTATTTCTCATACACACAGCAAATCAGGACATGAAGAATAACAGCTGTACTTTATTCATGAGAGAAATATTCTTCTAAACTAGTTCACAGATAATCCAACGTCCAAAGTGACTTTTAGCAACAAAGATGTGAAACATCAGAGATCTCACACCACATCACAAATCCATAACAAGAATGAACATTAGCATTAGTAAAGTAAGTCCATAACGTCAGTATGAATGACTGATGAATAACTTTTTTGTTGTAACTGTCACCATCTTGACAAGTCAATACTATACAAACCAAAAACACACACCTGTCTGAACATTATTAGGCTAAATAGAGCAATGGACTTCTCACAAATATTAAGAACTGGCCAACATGTTGGTGAGTACTGACAACTTACTCCTAATGTGAGGGGTGAGAATCGCCCTGGTGCCGTTGGTGCAAACCCCAACACACTTTTTCCAATTGAGCCCATTCTCTAGAATAAAGGTGTTCGGTAGCTGGAATATGTGCTTGGCTGTAGTTCTAGTTTCCAGTGGGTGACAGAAAAGAAAACCTCCTGAGCTGCACCACCACATACATATCTGACGTACACAAGCAAATAAGCAAAATCTGCAACATCGGTTGTTTCATCAAGCTGGAGGGAATTTTAGCAACTTCTTTTAATCCACTCAGTCAGTGTCTTTTTCACATTATCTGCCATGGTGCGTGGGTGTAACACAAGACTGACTTGTGGACTTCTTAGAAAAAAATCCAATGGTTTATCTTTCAGCGCAGTGTGTTTGGTTAAAAGGTGATGTCTGAGATGCGCTGGTTTCATGGATTCATTACTGAGGACGTCACCACATATCACAGTCTTTGGCCTCAGCTCCTCCTCGGCCCCTTGCAAACTAATTCCAAATTTGAGATAACTCAAGTCATATTTCCTTACTGCTTTGCGCCACCTAATGGTAGTGGGTGCTGTGGACATTTCACTGGTGCCTCTTGAGTAGCCGCTAGCATTTGTGCTCGGTTCACGGTCGTCCTCCACTTCATTTTGAGCACGGCTGCTCCAAATATTCTCCTCCTGAACAGCAGTCCTCTTTGTGATAGTTCCAGTTTAGAGCCACGACTGTAGTGTTCTTGAACCACTCATCTTAAGTCTCTACATTTTTACCTCTGTTTATATATCTGGGCACACTTCAACTCATAACGAATCGTGTCTCAAGCACACATGCGCGAAGAGCATGAATATGACTATGTAGCAGAGACAAAAATAAAGGAAAGACAAAACTTAAATTAAATATGAATTTATTATGTTTAATGTATTTTCATTCTAAGTTTTTAAATATTTGATAATATTGTAAAAAATTCATGACTTAACTCCACGCACCACTAGGGGGAGCTCACGTACCACAGTTTGAGAATCTAGGCCCTAATGAATGGAAAAACATCCTACAGCCCCCTTTTATTCACCCTGGTCTGCCACTCCACAGGGATTACCTGATCTCCACACATCAGCCAGGACTGTCCAACAATGTCCACAGCCTTCAACATCTCAGGGCAAATCTCATCCATGCCTTGTTACTGAGGAGTTTTCTGACTACCTCAGCAACCTCTGCCAGGGATATGGATGAGGGTTCCTCCTTAGGGGAAGCCGCGTGACAATATCCCTAGTCTTGGCCAGCAGTTTTCCCATCCTACTACTCCTAACACAGCCCAAGACAAGCCCTGCTTTCCCCTCCTTTGGCGTTTAGCGGCTTGCCAGAACTTTCTTGAAGCCAACCAAAAGTATTTCTCCACAACCTCCCCAAAGTCCTCCGACACCTGGGTTTTTGCTTTGCCAACCGCCATGGCTGCAGCCCATCTGGCCAACCAATAACCGTCTGCTGCTTCAGGAGACCAATCGAGACCGAAAGGCCTCCTTCTTCAGCCTGACTGGTTCTTAAGTTGCCACTACAACAGTCACTGACCACATGGCTCATTCACATTCCATGTCCCCTGCCTCTGTCTGGATGTACCACGTGGTGATCAGTTGACAGCTCTGCTCCCCTCTTCACCCTGATGTCCAAGACATATGGCCACAGATCTGATGATACAACCACAAAGTTGATCCTTGATCTTTGGTTTGGGGCATTCTGGTATCAAGCACACTCATAAATCACCGAAACATGGCATTCGTTATGGCCAAATGATGAGTATCACCTAAGTCCAATAACATAACACAATTTAGGATCAGGTAGGCCATTCCTCACAATCACCCTCCATCACTGCCCACATGAGCAGTGAAGTCTCTAACTAGAGCTAGAACTTTAGAGTCACTGCTCGGTCGGTACCCTTTCTGGGACTCCCCCCAGAGACTCCAAGTAGGCTGGATTCTCTACTGCTACTTGGTGCATAAGCATAAACAACAGTAAGAGACCTCCTCTCAGCAACTCACAGTCAGACTGAAGCAACCCTCTTGTTCTCTGGGGAGAACTCCAACACAGTGGCGCTCAGCAGGGGATCATGAGCATCCCCACCCCCATCCAAAGCCTCTCACCCCGGGCAACTCCGGAAAAGGAGAGTTCAGCCTCTCTCCAGGAATTTGGTTTCAGACCCAGTACTATGCATAGAGGTGAGCCAACTATATCTAGTTAGTAACATTTTATCTCCCACACCAGCTCCAGTTCTTTACCCTCCAAAGAGGTGACTTTCCATATCCCTTAAGCCAGTCTGCGATGTCAGGGGTCAACACGCCTGATTCCCACCCCCGCCTGCCGCCCTGCTCACAATGCACTCGACCCCTATGCCCATCTCTGTGGGTGGTGGGCCCACAGGGTGCCGGCTCCATGTTGACCTTTGAGGCTGTGCCTGACCGGGCTCTATAACTCAATCGCTCTTAGTCTGGCCCTCCTCTCTCAGACAGTTTCATTTGATGTTTTATTCAAATGTCTGAAGAGGTAAAACTATCCAATAATTCACAAAAAATATACATTAGATAGAAGTCGTAAAAGTAAAGATGTGTAGCAACCATGACATAATTCTATAATATCTTGTAAATCATCTTGAAAACCTTTTAGTGGGTGGTCCTGAGCCTAAGGGTTGACACCCTTGGTCTAGCACAGCACCCTGCACTTGAAATGAACATGAGTGATTTGCTGCCCGAAGCCAAAAATCTGAGCACTAAGACTTGAAGTTATGGACTCAGCGAGATGTAATATTAGGGTCTGCTCCACAGATCATGAGGCCCACAAAGACAAATTAATTTTATGGATCCACAGAATGCAGAGGGCTTGTTTGAGTCTAAACCCCGGGATGATTTATTCCATAAAGATACAGTGAATCACTGACTGTACTCCCTCCTGGTGCACTTACAGTCACCAGATTCATTCCCTGTGAGACAGCTCAGGTATCTCTCTGGCTTCTGTCTTGTTCCGAGCTGTTCAGAGGTATTACTGCACATGGACTGCCCTCTTAAGGGAATGTTTGGATTTTCTTTGACCTTTTTACACAGTGCCAACTAAACTAAGCTAATTAGGTGCTTTTAGTAAATCCACTTTTTTCTATTACTGCCTTTAACTTGTGTCATTTTTTTCTTTTCAAGCTAATAGGGACTGTCTACATACAAGGCAGTGAAGTCACTTCAGCATTACTCATGTCTGACTCAGCAATAGGAAGCAAGTGAAGAGCGGATGGCAAAAATCATTTTGTCCACTGTGAATGAAGCCGTTTTTTGCCATTGACTGTGACCTTATCCTGTCATCATTAGACAGCATAATAACGACAGCGCACTGATGTTACAGAGCGCAGTGGTTTAAACCCTGTGTCTGAGATGTGGAGCAGTGGGGACATGGTGGCACAAGAACAGAGAGAGAAGACTTAAGAGGATGAAATGGAGGTCTGTCATGATTGCATGTGTGCATCATGTGTGATGAATGTGAACAGGAACAGTCTGTGTGGGAGTGTGTTCCCTTACGTTTGTTCGCTTTCAGGTTGATCCTGCAGTGTTCGGCTCCAACAGCATTGTTCACCTCACAAAGGTAAAATCCTGCGAAGCTCTGAGAGTGGTTGCTGATTTTTAGCTCGCCAGTCACACTGTCTGAAAGAACACACACACTCAAACACATATATACTAAACATGCGCTGTATATATAAGGGGATAAAATGACAATACATCCGACGGTTTCTAGGTTTGTTTACTGAAAGTGACGCACACATACATGAGGTTCCTGGGTTTTGTGGGGGTTTTTTTACAAATCACTTAAAAACACAAAGATTTTTACTCATTTTGTCTCATGCTGCTAAAAATTATTGTGCCTCTGGCGGCAGAAGACATTGATCAATGCAGTTTACAGAAAACAAAGCTTTTCAGGAAATGTTTTGTGTTGTGACAGAGCGCAAAGAAAATGGGAAGAACATGCAAATGATCTGCTAATTATGCACCACAGTCCCTCTAAGTAAGCAGAGTGTTGTGCTGCAAATCTTTATTTCTTCATCATATTTTCACCTGGACTATTGTTTTCATATGATTGTAAAAATCTCGATAAACACTGATGAGTTCTCTGATTCCTTAGGGTTTTCACTCACCTTTGCCCACACATTCTTCAACACACACATACACACACACGCACACTCTTTGATCTGTAGTAGCATCATGACATCAGCAGAGGTCACACTTACTCTGCGTGGCTGCAGCAGGGATAGGGCCTGCACTTTCTCTCCTCCACGTGTATTTCAAGGGAGTGGAGCCTTTTGCAGACTTGCAGTGGATAGACAGAGCCTCGCCAACCAGCTCCCCTCCCTCCACCCAGCACTTAGGCACAGACGGCTTCGCTGAAATCATACAACAAATGGATAATTTCGCGCTGCCATTTTCATTCCTTTTTTCCTTGAAAAACAGTGCAGCTTTCTCCGTTTAGGAAGTAATTGCAGAAACCATTTTGATTCTGGCTTTGATAACAGATTCACACTATTTAAATGGGTGATACCAACAATGTGATGCATTTATTACTCATATATCCTATTAAATTTTACAAAAACATGTCTTCATTACTGGGAATGGGTATTGTTTAAAAAGCCAGCAGTGTCCAAATACCAGTACCAATACCAATACCCTAGTAGTGACACTGATACCAACAGATTACTTCATTTGACACCTTTTCTTACTACTTAATTCAACAACCATCATTTGAATCAAAGCATTCAGTGGTGTAAAATGCAACCAGATGCTACAGGCATGTAGTACAGCCATCTTTTAAACACTTTGGTGGCATCTCAGCATGCTTAACTGCCAAGTCTGTAAATACACCACACTCCACTTCGTCACACCAGACTGTGTGGGTTCTAGCTGCTGCGGCAGCAATCACACATTGCATTAAATCAAAATTATCTTGCAGTGATTGGCTGCAAGCAAAACCATATGAATAGTCTTTTCTTTTCTTGATCTGGATACAAAAAGGATTGAATACTGGTATCGTTTGACTGGAGAAGTTTCCATACTTCCTCAAAGGCACAATACAAATATCCAGCCCTATTCAGTACACATTATAAATATATATTCTATCATATATCTATTGACACAGTCTCTGAGCCATTTATCCTGCTCAGGATAATAAAAAGAGCCCGATCTATAAAATGACTGTTGGCTCTCAGGACAGTCTGTGTTGCTGTTAGCATGAGGACAGCCTCAGGCTGTGTATCGATATGTGAGGCTCTGCTGCAGGTATTCACTCAACAATCTGCTAGTTTTTATCGAGGAGGAGGGGATTTTATCTGATACAGGTCTGATACAAGTCGAGTGTGAGAGTACACAGTCCTAAGAAATACAGTACTTTAGGTCAGATCGGTTAAAGCTGCACCACATATTTTGTGAAATAAATGCATCCACTGATCAAAAAATATGTTTCTTCATTAAACATTAGTTAAAAAAAGCTCCAAACTCTTAAACGCTTGGACATTTGAATGTTGCTTGTAGATGATGGTTGAGCTAGATGTAAGAGCATTGGTTTGAAGATGCTTTTTCTGGAGCTGATTTAGCTATCCGGGTCATTTTTAAGCAAAAAATCTGTATTACATTAACAAGAATTCCATAGTATTAAACACAATAAATAAAGAAGCAACTGTGTCCACATAATTTCCTCCCACAGCATAACAAAGTTTGCATTTATCAGATTTAATGGGAAATGTTAAAACTGCTGTAGAGAAAAGTGATGCTTCTGGCCACTGAGTTGTTAATGTCTTCCTTTTATTACCTCTCACATTTAGGCTCTGACTGTAAAAAAAAACAAAACAGTTTAGCCATACTTTGAAATTCTTGCCACTATTTAATATCTATGCCCATGTACGATGAACTGTAAGAAAAAACAACGCTTGAAGTCTGGCGGTAAAAAAGTCTTCTGAATTGCGAAAATTAACAAAACTTTCAAGGTCTCTGAGCAAAGTGCTGCATCTTTTAAAGTTGTACTAAGAAATAAGACGAAACGATTGCTCTATCAATCTGTTATGGTCACTTGAAAAGAATTAGATGCTTTTAAAAATAAGTGCATGTATGAGATCAAAAACACTTCATTAAAGCTCTCCGTTCTGATGGACCCTGTATCCCAACCTTTTTATTCAGATTTCACATGCCTCCTGAAAGAGGGTTTTTTTTTTTTTAAACTGGGCCAATTATTTGCTCAATCACGCATCCTTGTACAAGGTTATTTAATGCAGTGCTCATTTGTGGATTCTTGATAAATAAATCTGCCAATGGGGTGGCCTCCTCCTCCACCCCAGCTCCTGCTCGCGCTCTTCAAACAAGATGAGTTGGACTGGAATCAAGTAAATTGCTTCGCCCCTCTGACAAATTTTAAGACCGAATACACTGACAAATGGCTATAAGTGATGTGTCTTTTCAAATTATTTTCATCTTTTCTCAGTTTCTCGTCAATTGCTCAATCTGTATCAATGAGTTTCAGAGAAGCAGAGACCTTGCGGAGCCATCTCCCTTCTGCTCATTCATTTTATCACAATGGTCAAACATGTGATCACAGCTATCTAAACTGACTGTTAAAAAACAGTTGCAGCTTTTGTAAATGTGTTGCTCCAGGGAGCAAAACCATGTTCTCACATAGCAGGGACATTTCATTATTAGCCACTAAAGAAAAATGTGAAATCTGACCTGAATTTAGGGAGCGACATCTCATCAAATAAAGACTTTTCTTTTATAGAGCAACCCTGACTGGTAAAAGCATTTTCATAACAACAGACACTGAGAGGGTCGTTATCCTCGCTCTCACTGACACCCCTGTGACCTTGAATACCACTAATGGATATAAATCACACGGTAATGTAGTAGTAGTCTTAAAAGACAAAGGCATGCCTGATAGCAGGCACCTTGAAATTAGCTTTGTGGTAAATTGCAAGTGTGATAGATACTGGCATGTGACAAGGAAATGTAACCTTCAGTGTAATAGACAAGATAAAATGTTTGAAGTGCATGTGAGCAGCTGCCTCCTCTTTAAAACAAAACACTGCAGTTGTCAAAGGTGACAGATGTACATAATGTAGCCAGGTGACACACACACTGACCCCAGACTGCAACCCAATTCCCAGTCTTACCCAGTACCACAAGTGAAACCTTGCGCATGTCCACTCCAGGTGATTTCTTCACTTTACACTGGTAGGTAGCACTATGAGCAGGTGAAAGCACAAAGATTGAGATCGAAGCGTCACCCATTGAGGGGTCAGGAGCAGCAAAGCTGAGTTCCTTTGCAAGAGCAGGATTACCATGGACGTATCTAGTGCCGCTGCTGTAGGACACGAGCTGATGGGAAACAAAATATTAAGAAAGATTCAACAGAGAGACGACAAATGACTCTGAATGGCATGTTTAATTGATGTTAACTAATGAAACACGCATCCTACATTTTTTCCCATATATATTGAATAAAAAAGGCAAATGCATATACCCCTATAGGACACACCAGCTGAGTATTACCGCCAACCTTGTGGCTCTACAGAACTATTTAGCCTCTTGTAGCACATCGTCATGCTTTACATTTACTGTAATGTTCAGTCTCTGCACTCTCAATGACCTGGTTTCCAGCAATAGCAAGCATTAGTGGAATAAATGTTGGCATCATACATCTCTACAAATCACGGATACGTAACATTATTTGTGTAAATTATTACACAATAGATATGTTAAAAACTGTCATTCCAACATCACTTTGGTTGATGTGTGGTTATGTGTAGGCAAAAAAAAAGAAGAAAAAAAAAAAGGTTGTGATTAATTAAAAAAAAAAAAAAAAAAAATATGTCACCAATGTCTCCAATTGTAAAAACCAACCTGTGTCATGTGTTAGTCTTAAACAGTAGTCTGCAGCGGTTTGCAGCTTGAAGGCCATCTTGCCAGATGTCCACTGGATCCGTCGCGTGCGCGATCCGGCCAAGGTGCCGGAGCTAATCGTGGCCACTCAAGTCAATGTAAGCTGCTCCACCAGAAGCGCCGTGGCTCCGCTCCACTAAAAATACGTGCCAGGTCTATTTTTGATAAATGTCATGCGATGGTGCATCAGTTTGCCCCCTACTGCCCCCTAGTGGACAAAAATCGACGGCTTTAAGTTTGCAGTGGATAAATCTTTAGACCCCTTTAAGATAAAGAGCTGGTAAGAGCTATAATGTTTATGTGTTTGACTGAAGAAAGCATTTAATTTGCACAAGGACCAATAATCCACAGCAGTCACTTGTCTAAAGCAGCACATGCTGGACCTGGTCAATCACTGTATTAATGTCTGCCTCCTAAGGGCAGAGATGAGCGGGAAAAACACCCTCTCAAGTCTCCAACACTAATGACTCATTTAATTTAAAAGGCAAATTGGATAAACGAGTAATTCCTGTGAAATTAAAAAGGTGGTACGAGTTCATCCACACTCCAGCCTCACGGTATGCATTTTGATTTTAACATTTAAAGGCACAAGCATATCACATGAGAAGGAAAGGAATTTGAAATGAGGTGGAAAATCTGAATACATGTTTTAAAGATGTTCCTGAAATGATGGAACGTGTCATGACACTAAGGTTGTGTAGTGGGTTTTAACCTTCGTGTTGACCCAGTTGTGTTCTGTATTCTCAGTAGCTCAAATATACCAAACTCTTTACATTTACCAGTCCATAATTTTCATTTCCTGAAAAGAACTTTGTAATTTAGTACTAGTTTGAAGAAAAGATGGAAACAGCATTTAATTAGCACACTTGTAATTAACCAGTTCAAATTGCTTGCAGAACCTACACAGCCTTTTCAGTGAGTGCAGCATGTCAGCTGAGGATACAAAGATACAGGGAAGAACGAATGAGTGAATATATGGACCTCTCATTTTCTGGGACCTATTTCCCCTACAATTTTTACCAAATAACATGTTCTTGGAAATTGTTTGGAAATTATTCAGAAATCATAGACCCGAAGCATAACACATTACCAGAACGTGTTTTTCCATCCTTGGAAAAACACGCACACAAAAGAGTGCCTTTGGATAAATTACAAGTGAAATCTGACATGTACCTTCATGTATCAGACCCTAGACACATCTGTTGTAAATCTGCAAAGTTCTCACTCTGCCTCTTACCATCTGATCCTTCTGCGTGCTGTCCGGACTGACCACAGACCATTCAATGTCAAGGTTTCCGGTGTCAAGAGGGCTTGGTGTGTAGGTGCAGCCCAAAATCACACTCTCTCCCTCAGCCTTTTGAATGGTCTGCGGACCCGTAGATGTCAGCTGCATCCCTCGCGCACATTTCAGTTCTTAAAAAAAGTTCACACAAGAGACACATTTTAGCTGTTTCTAAATCAATTAGTGTTATCGTCAAGGACACATTATGTGTTCTTATTCTGCAACCCTTTTTACACATGGAGTTAATGGCTTTTATGCACAGTTTTATAAAGACATTTAGTACTGATTCAGATTCTTTTCTCAGAGGAAGGTTGGCTAAGAATCAACAAAAATGCAACCACAGTACTTGTAGCCAATTGGTACATAGAAATATAAAAATAAATACTTACTGGAATTACTTTAAGAGCAGGACAAACTGCATTTTAGTAACAATAGATTACCATCAGGTCAAGCATGTACAATACAAAACTCTTGGCAGAACAAACCTTGAAAACAATTTTTATTGGTTCTTACACCAGGTCCTTCACTGTATTAAAGCTCAACAGGAGAAGCTACCACTGCAGTTTCCAAATATCCTGAAGCAGCTCAGTACAATGAAAGTGCAGTCAACGAAAAAGCTGTTGAGAGATTCAAGTGTTCAGGTTCTCTCTAGTGATCTTATTAAGTGTTTCTTATTTGTGCTTATGTACAGGTAATTAATAGTGAGGAGTCGCCACAACTATAGTAAAATCTTTCACTTTTTTTTTCTTTTACTTACGTATATAATATGTTCAGGCAAACAACCTATACGTGTCTGCAATCAAAAATCACTTAAAGTGTTTCAATAGAGAAAACAAGTTTTGAGTAATTAAGCCAAAAGTGGATGCTGTACGATATTACACATGAAGCACGAGTGAGTCTTAGGCCTCATTTACACTGCAAGCGATGTGTTCGCGTAGCGCTCGCAAACGCATGTTAACAGCATTCACACCGCATCCGCTCTACGCACTGTTCGAGTTGCGCTGCTTTCGCGAGCAAGCTCGAAAATAGAACAGACGCTGTTTTTTTTTGCGAGAGTCTTGAGCAAATGGTGACTGTATTCAACAATAAAACTTGTGTTTGCGTGTGTTGTGACCTCTCTCGGCCACCGTAGACACCAAGACAAATGGGTTTTTTGTGCTAAGGCTAGTAATACAAAGCAGACAAAGACTACTTACCCATTTGTAGTGCTAAGTATTTATTCTCCAAGCGCTGGAATAATCACTGGCGCGCAAACCTGTCCAACCTGGGCTTTGGGTCCAAACTCACTTCTTCTTCTTTGCGGTTTATTGGAGATATGCAAACATGGTGCACTACCGCCACAAACTGTTCAGGTGTGGTTTGTATTTTGACAAGACAGCAACGCTTGTGGACCGCTTCGCCACTGCTTTGCAAATGAGGCATTAAAGTCAGGGTAAAGTAAAATCTGAGTTAGACAGTTGAACTTTGTTTCGCCCTTTTCTGTGTCCAGGATTTTTTGTGCAGGGCTAAAAGCCTGCTTGATGATGTAATGGAGCAACCCTCAGCATAAGCCCCACCCTTAGAAGAACTAGAGCCATTAAGTGTTGCTGTTGATTGAAAAAATAAATCAAAATTTCCATTCTGTTTCAGACTGAGAAGCACTTGTAGGGCTGGGTATCGCCACTGATTTCCTGAATCAATTCAATTTCGATTCAAGGGCTCCCGCTTTGATTTGATTTCCAGTTCGAATGAGAGAGAGAGATTCTCTGAGAACTAATGGTGTAACATTTACAAGGAATTATTTTTTAAAAAGAATACATTTCACAACAGGCCACCGGTACGTTTTAGGATTCGAGACAAACTGCACGGGGAGACGCTGCAGCATGATAATAAATTGGACCCAAATATAAAAATGTTACACATAAAGAGCCGGTAACGTTAGAGCTTCTCATTACTACAGTTGTTCATGACTTAGCGCTGCAGCTCGTTTAATGCCAGCGAGATTAACGGGGTTAAAGCGTATATTAAAAGATCGATCTTGGCTTTTATGAATCGCTATCGGGTCATTCCAGTGAAGATCGATTTAATTGGATGAATCGATTATTTTAACCCAGCCCTAAGAACAAGGTTAAATTTTTAGGCAGGTCAGTGTCCTCTGGCCCTGATGGCTTAAACATGTATGGCTGTACAAGTCCAAAAACCCTCTTATATGGAGCATCCATTGTAGTGCTACAATTAAAAGAGGCTGCAGCTTTCGCGCTAGTGGGTGTGCCTTCAGCACATTCAGCGGACATGCCCCCAGTGTCTCAGAGCAGACAATACTGCCTGTTCTTTTATGATTTTGAAAAGCAATTTTATGTTCTTGACAATTTTTTTATCATTCAAATTTGGCTGGGTGCTTAGTAACATATTTTTCTGTGGTGTGACAACCTCACTACACATCTTTATTCTTGTTTTACCCAGACTTCAAATTTAATAGTGTGAGTTCCATTTGTAAAATGGCTAAAAAACAGCACAAAACAAATTGTTTTCATGCCAAATCAACTATATTTCAGTCAAGCAACTGTTTTAACTTTGTTTGTTTTTTCCACACCTAGCATGTGATCTGACAATGTGTAACACACAATGATTTGTTCCATCCAGGCCACAACTCACATGCATGACAAGTGTAAACTTTGCTGACACATGTAGACGGCTGTGTGGATTTTAGCTCCACAACATACAAACACAACTTAATAACAGAAAAATACCCCTGGATCTTAATAATTACTTTGTTTGTGCCAAACTGGTTTTCCAGCTGCCATTTCCTGCAGAGTGGACGTATCTTGTTGATATAACCCAGGGGACGTTTGCTACCGCACTGGTCACAAGCTGACACGATGATGACATTTACATGGCAAGAGAAAACATGCCTGATACAACTGTAATGCATTACATTTAATAAGAATCTCCCCCATTTTATCATTCCTACGTGAAGAAGCATACAAATATTTTTTTTTATATAGATTTGTATTTGAGATCTGCAGCTAAGCCGATGAAGAGCCCCACCCTAAAGACAAAAAACATGAGCTCAAATCCCTGGAACATTAGGGAGTCAACAGTCATCTGGAGGCATGATCTTAAAGCCTGATTGGACAGACAGTGAGCGCCATGGTAACACCTGGGGAAGCTTACACCACTGAGGCCCACCGCTCAGCAGCATGCAACACAGACAAGACATGAAAGTCTCAATAAACATCTCTAAAAGGAAGCTTCATTTAACGCTATGAAATCTAGTGTGGTGGATAACACAGGGCGCAGTCACTGCATCTGTATGTGTGCGCTTGTCTTAATGTGTGTGTGAGTCTATATTCTTACCTGTGCTCAAGAGACCTGCGCTGCATAACAAGAACACAAACAACCAGGGCGGGCAGCTGAGGGAGAACGCTGACCTCAAACGACTGCAGCTTTTTCTCAACATAGTCGTCCTGTTTGAAACAAAACCATTAACAGCAGGTAGTCAGCATGACTTCGACTACAACAAACGGACAGCACAGTCTTTACATGTTTAACACCTAGTGGCATATGTAATTGATTTTCTCAACTGGTAAGAAGTGTGCACACAAGTTGAAGGAGAAATGAAAGAAACAAGCTCTTGAGAAAGTTTCTATAGATATTACCTAAATGCAGAAACCACCTCCAAATGTCTGACAATGGAATACCAAGGATCAAGTAGCAGTGTGCTGTCTGGTGCTTTTGCTTTACAGGGACTGCCTCCTTAACTCCTTCCTCATTACCATAAAGCCCTCTGATTGGATGTTTGACCTGTTTTACCTGTCTACAAGGAGGTTTCATTGTGACTGCCATTAAGCTGTTAATACTGCCTTTAGCACCCTCTAACTACCCCAAATACTCGGGCTTTGTAATTACCAGAATCACCAAAGCTAAATGAAACAAAATGATGTAAAATTCAGAAATTAGCCAAAACCAATGGAAACATGCTGGAGGAAATCAGTGCCCTGGCAGCTGAATAACAATAGAGAGCAATCCTTTGGTAAACAAGTGAAACTGGAGGAGCAACCATACAATTAGACAGGGTTTCTGTAGATGAAGTGGTTGGAAACTCAGGGTGCTAATTTGATGAGAACTGAACTGCGCTGAAAGCAAAACATTTGCAGCATTTTGCTGCTTTGTCAATAGGCAATAATATTTGCTTGCACATTATTCAGCTGTCTGTGTGTCTGCACATGTTCCCTTCAGTCACGCACTTCACTTTTCATTCATTTAGATAAAAACGAGCATAGGAAATAAAAGCTGAACTAATTTCAAACATACAATAAAAAGACAATCACCTGCCTCCCCCGTACAAGGAAACACACAGCCACTGAACAATCCTTCATGTTGTTTCATACACAGTACACCATACAACGCTTCAGCACCTCTCCTTTATTAGAGGTCTTTAGTTTCAAATAATAAGGAAGACAAAGAGTGCACAACGTCTCAAGTGACAAGAAACGGATTGTTCAGCCAAAGACGTGAGCCAGTAAGGTTTGCATACGTAACCAGGACATACGAAAAAAGGAGAGAGCTTATCTCTGTGCCAGATCTACAGGGAAACAGCCTTTATAAATAAATGAGAAACAGTAGGGTGTCCTTCAGTAGACACATGCAGAAAATGGATTAGTGATAAAGGATGAAAAGCTTTATCTCCAGTTGTATGAAAATATCAAACACTTCTTTTAAATCTTCATGTGAATTTTCTCTTGTAGTCATTTATTCCACTAGCTTTGGGCAATCTTTTGAAAAAACATTTATATTTATAGCCCCCCGCTGATAAAGTACAGTTATCAGAGACACATCATTCTAACAAACAGCTAAACTCTTTCCCTGACCCAACACACCCACTCTTTTCAAAATGTGAGCAGTTCAGTTCATTTACACTACTCTGAGTAACTACTTTAAAAGAAGGTATTATTGAAAACAACATTTGTCTAAGAGTGGTGTGGATTTTGCTGGAGGAAATTATAAGTGTTTTAAAAGCCTGGAACTGATACCCCCTTTTCCTAATTGCTTTAATATGAATAAAAAGAGCAAACTGTTTAAGGCTACCTCTTGTACTGTCAGCAGATAGACAAAGTTAGATTAGGTTGAATCAATGCACACAATGGGTACAGATATAAATGAAACACAGTTCATGCAGTTTTATTGTTAGAAGCAGTGAATGTGCGATGGAGTACACTCTCCTTAAGTATCACTTGCATTTGATGTCCATGATAGTGGGGAGCTGGGAGCCGGTAATCATTCTGAGCAATTTTCACCACCCGCTGCCTTTTTGCTTTTGTACTTTTGAGTCAGAAAGAGCAATTTCCTTTCCTACTCTGTGCCTCCACAGTGCCATGCAGTTGGTGCGGCCATAACAGTTTCAAAGATCCTCAGAAACAAGTGTACAGGTGAATAGTGGACACCCAAAAACCCAAAAAAAGTTTTTTTGCACATAGGCCTGCCCATAATTGTGCATTATTTCAGAGCTTAACAAGATATTAAGGGCTGACAAACAGTAACTTTAAGTATGATGAACAACACGGCTATGGCTCTGCACTGACCCCTCCACACACACACACACACACACACACACACACACACACACACACACACACACACACACACACACACACACACACTGGAGAGCCTCTTATATCAGAGCTACTAAACCTGCTACAACACAGGTACCCACACAGTGTTTACATGGCCAAATATTCTGTTTTCTTGCCCTTGTTCCAAAAAAGACAATATTACTATTAAGCTGTTTACATGGCTAAAGAAAAGATACTTTACTAACATTCTTGTTTACTTGCCATGCCACACATTCTCTGTTCAGACCAGAGATTTGCGACAAGACAAAACCATTTTAGAACGTTGCAGAGAAAAGTTGCAGCAGTGTGAACTGACTGGTCTGAGCTTGACTCACGCCAGCTGATGGTGTCACCTGCAACTTGGGCTGGTTTTAAAATGCAAAGCATGTCACCTGTTTCTACAGCCAAACGGCTGGTAATGAAGTCTGTTGGTCAAGTCAAGAACAGAACAGAACGGCACATTGCAAGTAGCTGACTGTTTGAACTTGTTGGATCATGAGAACACAGCCGCCCTTTTACATTCCTCCAATCACCGTCTTAAAAAGGTTGGTGTTACATATTTGCGCATATCCAAAAACTTTGACATCCTTTCATAATGTTTAAACAGATGTGTTTCTCCTTCCAACCAGAAATGTGGGCTTTCCTTTTGGGCATGTATCTCTACCCTACAGCCTTGCAAACTGTTGGTGTTTGTTCCAACGCACCCATGACAACGTACAGAGCTGACAGTGAACAGAAAAGAGGCTGTACATTGCAAACTGTGGTAAAACCCAACTGAAATGCATATTCCAAACGTGCTGTATACATGTACCAAGAATGCTCCTAAAACCTGAAAAATTCACCATATCTCACACGTTAATCCGAAAATAAAAAAACAAAATACATTAGGAATAAAGCCTAATTCAAAACATCCAAACGTAATATGTTGGTTATGTGACATCTGTCAGATTCGGAATATTGTCATACTTGGAAAAATAGTGCAATATTAGTTTATATGTAAATGCAGTCAGTGACTCTCTTAGGGGACTATAAATGTGCTTCTAGTGACTGCCAAAACTCCACCAGCCTGCCTGTCTTACCATCAGAGAGAGAAACAAAAGTCTGACAGCAGCTTCTGCTGGCTGGTTAACTCTAAAATCAGCTCAATGTCTGTCTGTGCGACTGAGCGATGGTCAGTCAGTCTCCCCCATGTCTCCTGACACCACCCCCCTTCTGAATGTGTAAAACTAAGAGGCTAGTGACTGCCCACTGAGCTAGCACATTCACCTGCTGCAAAAAAAAAAATAAAACACAAGAGTTACACCTTGGGATAACGGCTATCTGTGACCTAAAACAAAAGTAGCAAAAGTAGGCCAGGGGTGTTAAGTACCCCCATACTTCCTGCGCCCCTATTCAGACACACCTATCTCCAAACTCCAATTTTGATCTCAACTACACACCTGTAAAGTTCTGTGACTGCATCTTGCAGAGTTGTGACACCATCACAATGACAATATCAGTCCTCAGACACACAAACACATTAACACCTGGCAAAGTATTCAAAGCTGCTTCTGTGGTAATCTCCGCTACAATAGGTGCCTTTAGGACCACATTTCGCTGTGATGAAACACAAACACAGACTCACAAGGTATAAACAATGCCAGCCCTGCTGTTGCAGCTGGCAATAAAGATATAAACATGTGTAACCATTGTGCAATATGAGTTTTTGGCCTTGTCTAAGTAGTTGGACACCATAAACCCCAACATGCCAAGTATGGCTTCTCTGGGAATAACGTTTCTTGAGCTAGAAAACAGCTTCAGTGGAGAAAAATAAACAAAGACACAAGAAAACAGGCAATCCAAGCAAATACAGCAGGGAGTTTCACTGCTTGGATCAATACACGAGTCCTAGAAAAAAACATGCATGTCTTAATTCTTCCACCAAGTCTTGTTGGCATGCTTTTTATGTTACTGTGTTATAATATCTCATTACACTTTGCGAAAATGAATTCATCAGTTGCTTTTTACATGGATATAATTGTTTGTAAGCAAGTGAATGAAAATGAACCAACCAGGTACTAGTAATTGTTTCATAAGATAGTCCACAAAATATACACTTCGCTGTTGCGCCCCTGACCTGACTGACATTATATATGATAGTATTTATCATGCACGTACAGTACCACTTTGATTTCTAGAGATCCTTTATTTAAAGCTGCAATGTGCACTGCCAATAATATCTTTCACCTCCACTGGCCAGACTTTTTTTTTTACTTTTAAGCCTTGTATTATATACTTTAATTTACTCATAGAAGTTTGCAAAAATGATATAAAACACTATATAAAAACTGTAGAAATGAAACAAAAAAAGTCAAAAGGAAGGAAAATGTAATAAAAGAAATATAAGCAAATAAACGTTAAGTAAATAAGAGGATGTGGATTTGTACTGTAAAAATGGAGTTGCATTGTGACATTTACTTTTTTGTTTGAGTTTGTTTAAAGCTACTCTTACCTTTCTTGCATTTCACACAGCACTTCTGAAAAATCTGAACATCCACAACAACCATCCTCCACCTCCCTCCAAAGGCCTACTCCCTCCTCCTCCATTACATCCTAATTACGTTTATGATAGATGTAGGCCTTGGCAAGGCAAGGCAAGGCAAGGCAAGGCAATTTTATTTATATAGCACCATTCATACACAAGGAAATTCAATGTGCTTTACAAGAGAAAACATTAAAGGAACAATAGATCATTAAAAACAAAAGCTAAAAGCAAGACAATAAATAGTTAAAAACAGTGCAGAAAATGCATTTAAAAAGCAAACATAAAGCCAAAGCAACAGCAGACAAATAAAAAAACAATAGCTACAGATTATCCTAACAATAAGTTACATATCTAGTTCACTGGTAAGCTGCAGTAAATAGTAATGTTTTAAGCCCTGATTTAAATGAGCTGACAGTTTCAGTCGACCTCAGATATTCTGGAAGTTTGTTCCACAGGCGGGGAGCATAGAAACTAAAGGCTGCTTCACCGTGTTTGGTTTTGATCCTGGGAACACTGAGTAAACCTGTTCCAGATGATCTGAGGGGTCTGGATGCTTCATAACGTACAAGTAAATCAGATATGTATTTAGGCCCGAGACCATTTAGTGCTTTATAGACAAGTAACAAGATTTTAAAGTCTATCCTTTGACACACAGGAAGCCAGTGCAGTGACTTAAGCACTGGTGTAATGTGCTCCACTCTCTTGGTGTTGGTGAGGACTCTGGCAGCAGCGTTCTGGACGAGCTGCAGTTGTCTGATTGATTTTATACATAACGTTAGATACACGGAAGAGAAGAGCGAGTGTAACATTACAACCAAGACAGTCAAACGCAACCCCGGAGTTTTAAAATTCAACCGGAGTCAGTGATGACTGATGAGTTTTAGAATAAGGTTACGGTGCTAACGTTAGATAGTAGCGTTAATGTTACTGGTAAGTGGAAACGCACAAGGAAGATAACGTTAATGTTTCAGAGGCCACGCTACAGTAGGCTAACGTTAGCCATTAGCAACTGGATGCTGTGTTGTCATATATAACGTTATATGTTATATTAGAAGCAAACTAAACTTGACGTTACCTGTCCTGCACAGTCAAACGCAACCCCGGAGTTTTGAAACTTATTTGGGGTCAGTGATGACTGACTTTTATAACATAACGTAAACGCTAACGTTAGATAGTACTGGTGACTGGCAACAAACAAGACAGTAGGCTAACCATCAGCAACTGAATGCTGTGTTGTCATATGTACAACGTTATAGCCTATGTTACATTAGAGGCAAACTAAAAACACCTGTCCAGCAGAAACTCTGCAAGCGGTTACGTCAGTTGGAGGCCTCTACGTGGGGAAGACAGATAGGACGCTCGGCCAATCATTGCATTTGGTCCGAACGCAAGTTCGAGTTTTTATCTCTGGTGAAATTCACTCACATTTTAGTGTGCCATCAACTTATTAATAGCATTTTAACCTAAACAAAGAAAAGCGTAACATTTCCAGAGAGTGTTACTTTAATAATGGGCCTACAACATAATTTCTAGTGAATGGGTGGCCATCCTTTAATGTTCTTCTACATAGTTTGAGTTTGTAGGGTTTTTTTGGGGGGGGTTTTTTCAGTTTATCACTCACACACACACTTACTTTAATACTTTAATACATTCTGTGTGCTTGTCCATTTTCCTGTGGAAGACACATCCTCACTGAGCTGATGTCCATTGTTTCCTCCCTGTAACTAAAAGAATATTTTGTAAGTATGCGTGTCTACAATCTTCAGGGATTACTTCCAGTGCTGCAGTCATTAAGATTCATTTGCAGGGATATCTCCAGAGCATGATTTATGAAAAGACACACTAGAAAGTTTAGAAGTTCATCATCATATAAAAAAAAGCATACAAGTAGTTTGCAGACCGTTCTCAGCACCTCCTCCAGCAGGCTGCTGTTAGCTCCTAATTTATTTTCACCATTCGGTTTGGGGTTCAAAAAAATAACGGTCATTTATTCTATTGGATTAATTTTCCGTCATGTTGAATTCTAAGTATGTTCTCCAAGCTGCTATTTATTTTTAATGTATACTGTACTGTGTTGTGTCATACTGGCAACAGCTTGATTTTGCCTCTGATTCACTATTAATAACTCCACTCTGTTCATCAATTAATGTGTGATGGTTGTTCTTTAAGTATGTCCCATTTGGAGATTTCCAATACAAAATATTTTATATAATGAATAACTGCGACTCATAATGCTAGTACAAATGTATTGCTTAGGCACAGAATAAATAAATTACTACATATTCATTGATAATTTAAAATAGGTATTTTGAACATATGTGATCCAGGAAATGATGACCTGATTTCTTAGTAAACTAAGATTTAGTTTTATTTTTTATCGTCTGTAACGGTTACATGTTGTGTGTCTGCACTGTTGTTTAAATGTGCTGCTTTTTGTCACAGCCAGGACACTCTTATAAAGGAGGTTTTTAATTTCAATGGTGCTTTTCCTGGTAAAATAAATGTTAAATAGAATAAATAAATAAATCCCTACGCTTTTTTGAAAGACAAAAAGAATACAGACGACTTTATTTCATTTCTACTGTTCAGAAATCAAAAGCCTTCTCCTGGCTTTTATTGCGCAGTCGATTCTTTGCCAAGTAGGTCACAAGCTCAGTTGTTCACAGTTCCAAAGTGCACTATTATGAAAGCAGCCCAGGCTTTGCAAGATAACCTAATTGATAAGAAGAGGAAAAGGGGAACACAAGTTGGTTCTCTGTTTCTGACTCCACACTTCACCAGCACCGGTTAAGTTGGCACAAAAAAAACGTAGTAGTCACTTGAGCTTGAATATGACTGCAGAAATTTGGGACGTTATTATTGTTGGCGCGGGACTATCTGGACTGAGTGCGGCTCATTTGCTCAGAAAAAGGAATGCCAAGTTGAGAATACTGATATTGGAAGGAAAAGGTTTGTAAAATTGAGAGCAATTGGTAACCTGAGAAAGTGAGTCATTTTGTACTGGATTCATTTTGCTGTGAAGCTGCTGAAAATAGGTATGCCTCTCACTGAATCATGTCCCGTGTTTCCATGCAGATCGGGTGGGAGGTCGCACAGTTTCCACTGAAATACCAGCAGCCAATGGTGTTGATCGCTGGGATTTTGGAGGGCAGTGGGTAGGACGGTAAGGCTGGTCAAAAACTACCGGAATAACAGAGAGGAAACTAAAACAAGTCACGTTAATGTAACATTTTGAGTGTCACCCAAGTGGAGATCACAAGGGTATTAGATTGAATAATTATGTCTAACATGGATTTTCTAGTTGACAAGAACAGAAAAATTGAACAATTTGTTCAGGAACTTGTTTTGTTTGTAACACTGAAAAACCATTTAGTAGCAATTGAAATGCAGCTGAGTAGCACTGTACATGAGACAAATATAAAATCTGTGATTCTGGAGCAAGCTGCTAGTTTACTACTGACAGCCAGTCAGATATTGAGAATAGCTGAATAGATTTCTAATGAGTGTTAGATGGATGAAAGGACACTTTGACAAATACAGGGTTCATATCAACTATAGGGATGCTCCTAATGTTCGGCCGATAGTCAGTAAAATTACACAATCAGGAGATTGGGATCTAGTCACTGATAAGTGTCTGTGTGTCAGGGCCCTGACACACCAAGCCAATGGCTGGCTGTCGACCAATGTTGAGTCGTCTTTTGCCCTAGTTTTTGCAGTGTGTCTTGCACCGTTCGCATTAGCTGGCACCTTGTCTGCTTTTTTCAGCCAATTGAGCATGTTTAATCAGAACTGGAGACAGTGGAGCTTGTTATATGAGGAAAATACTTTTTTAGTCATTGAGCTCTTTAGAAGTAACAGTTCGTAGAGGTCTGTGTTATAGTGCACTGTTGCACAGTAAGTAACCTTTGTTCTTTCAACACAGGGTCGTGTTGTTAATGTGCTAATTGGCTAACTAGCGTCTTGAATCTGGCCCGAACACACCAAGCCGACGGTTGGCCGTTGATCAATGTTGAGCCATGTTGAGCCCTAGTTTTTGCAGTGTGTCTTGCAGCGTTAACACTAGTTGGCACCTTGTCAGCTTTTTTCAGCTGATTCAGCATGTTATATCAGCACTGGAGACTGCAGAGCTTGTTGTGTGAGGAAATATACTTTTTTAGCCATTGAGCTCTCTAACAGAAACTGTTCATAATTGTTTGTTATTGTGTGCTGGCGCACGGTAGATATCCTTTTTTCTTTCAACACTGGGTTGTGTTGTTAATGTGCTAATTGGCAAACTTGCATCTTGAATCTGGCCCTGACACACCAAGCCAATGGTTGGCCGTTGATCAATGTCAAGCCGTCTTTCGCCCTAGTTTTTGCAGTTTGTCTTGCAGCATTCACAGTAGTTGGCACCTTGTCAGCTTTTGTCAGCAGATTGAGTATGTTAAATCGGCATTGGAGACGGTGGAGCTAGTCAGCGAATGAAATCATTCTGATAAGCAAGTCTGCCCAGTGCATGAGAAGTGAAACAGAAGCAAGGAAAGCAAACGACAAATATCAAGAGGCAGTGAGATCAAAACAAACTTTTTGATATGAGGAAAAATACTTTTTTTAGTCATTGAGCTCTTTAGCAGAAACTGTTCATAATAGTAAATACGGTGAATATCCTTTGTTCTTTCAACACTGGGTTGTCGTTGTTTGTTAATGTGCTAACTGGCTAATTAGCGTCTTGAATCTGTCCTGTTGGTCTTGCGGTTTCTCTTTTAAATAATGAATACAGACCACTGCCGCCTGTTGCTACAAAGAGCTAGCTCATCTTGTGCAGACACAGAACATACATGCTGTTTGGCCTTTGCCTGTAGTCTTTGCAGTGTGTTCAAGTGCAACTTTTTGGCCGAGAAACAGGTAATGTGAGGTGATGCAACAGATTGCCTTTGTTGCTACTAATTCTTTGGTGTCAGTTTGGTGTGTCAGGGTGAAAGAGAGAAAAAGTGACAGAGACTGCAGTAAGCAGATGAGAAAGAGTGATTAGAGCAGAGGGGAGTATAAGCTTAGCGATGCAGATATGTGCGCTAGGCTAATTAATACAATGTGAAATGCCATAGGCTTTTGCTAACAACGTTAGCATGTTCTATTTCTTCGGAAAACGTGTTTATAAGACAGTTGCTTTGTCGGTGAACCCTATGAGTTGTAATGGGACCCAACAAATGGCCCATATAGCTGCCAATTAAAAAAAAGATTAAAAAAAAACAAAACTCATGATCGGAGCATCTAAAATGTATTGTGAAAAGAACAAAATTGGGATCTGTATTGTTAAATGTTGTGCTTGTAGGCTGGTACTGTAGTCCCAAGGCCTTTGACTGCAATTTGTATGCTGCTGTGTTGCTGATTATATTACAAACTAGTGCTGCAACTTGTTTATCTACTACCTATGTTAGTGCATAGTATTTATGTAAGAATGACGTGCATATGTATGCAGAAATTACATTCATTTAGTTTGACTATCTATAATAATGTGAAATAATATGTTTTTCCAGTGGACCCCAGGAATAGTAGCTTTTGCGCTGGTAAGAGGAAATAGAGTTCATGGCTATACATAGCTGACAGTCAGGCATGTAGAGAGTAATGACATTTCTCTATCTTTTCAGATCTTTGCATGTGCTCAATCTCGCTTCTCTTTCAGCCACAATAATGTATCTATTTTCAATATCTCATGCGACCATTGTGTTCCAAGTTTTCTAATCTAACAACCTGAAGTAACTTGCCGTACATTCAAACCACCAAATTACTCATATGTTTCAGAGGACTTATTGTACAGGAACCCTGAAGCTGAAGTCCTTTTTGAAAAAGGATGTTTGAGAAATTGCAGTCATGATTCAGAACACTTCACAGAGTAACAAAATAACAAGCTCTCACATTTATATCTAGGAGCTGTCTAGCTTGTAGGTTACAACCTGTAGTTCTTCTTGGCAAGAGAACAGTTCAAAAAGGGAATGTGTGAAGTGCATTGTTCAAGGGCACTTTGATGACAGTTAAATTGAAAGAGGAGAGGGCATCTCTCAGGTGCTTCATGTCTACATTTTAGCAGTTTTTTCCCCAGTTGTTCAAGCACTCACTCAAGCAATGTTGTATTCTCAAGCCCACTTCTCGCAACTCAGAACAAATGCATTTATGATTATGTATCAGCTCTGTTATAGTGTTATAGAGTGATATACAGTGTGTTAAAATCCTACAGTAAATCCTGAATCACTGTAAACATAAGCAACATAAAAAATGGCTTCCTCTCTCTGTCAGAACCCAAACACACATCTTGGAGCTTATAGAGGAGCTTGGCTTAGAGACCTACCAACAATTCAATATTGGCAAGAAGGTGCACCACATGGGAGGGCCAAGTGCCAAAGTTCGCACCTACGGAACCAGTATTCCTGCTTTGTCCCCTGTGGTGCTAATGGATCTTACCCAGCTCCTGTGGAAGGTGAGGCAGCAGACTTACACAGCAATATTCTGTACTTCCACCATGTTCAATCAGAGCAGAGGAGAATACTTATGTCTTATAAGGATCAGCTAAATACCCCCTACTCTCAGTGGACAACTATAATATAAAGCTGAGGAATGGTTTAATTAATTTCCTGTTGCATGTATACCAAGAATACGATGATACACAGCATATATCAGCAGATAGACAGTATTTCTTCAGAGGCCAGTTTTTACAACCCTATATTCATATAATCAGCTTTATTATCCAATATCCTTGCTATGCTGGGAATCAATAAGAAGTCCCAAATGGATGTGGTAATGGTATTTTACATTTATATTGCTGTGTGCTTTTGGATTGATAGGACAAGAGCATATTTATCACACAACAAAGTACCACAAAATCTCCTGCTCAGGATAAGTGCTTAAAGTAGCAGTGGGAGGTAGAAAATGTGGGGGGAAAGCCCTGTCAGAATCATGTTTGGCAGCCTCCAACTATTGTTTTGTTTTTATCTGTATCAATGGGATGCTTTTGGCTCTCAGTGGTAAAGCATCATGTGTGGGCGTGTGGTGGTGACTGTACTTTGCACTCAGATTGACAGATTGTGTGCCACAGTATGCGTTGAGGATCCTTCGAGGACTCCCAACGCTGTTGAGCTGGACTGTATGACCCTGCACTCATACATTGAGCAACACGCGTGGACTACAGGTCAGGGTTAAAAGCAGCTTTAAATATAACTCCCTTTATTTTCCTCAACTGAGCATGCTGACTTCAGTCTACTTTGTGTGTGTCTTGTACAAGGTTTGTAATGGATGCTACTGTATGTTGCATACAAATCTAAACCTTCAGCAAAGAGAAAAAACATTTGGTTATAAAATCAACTACAAACTAGATGCTTTACTTAAATGTTTGTTGTATTTTATAAAACAATTATAAGTTGACAGTAGCATCTCTTTGAGGTCGTGATGCTCAATGTTAAAAAAACAAGAGAAAGAAATGAAGATGAATAAAAGCTGAGGTCCAGTCTGTCTCTGACCCTTAGCAGTCTCTGCAAAGTAAATGTAAAAAAGGTAGCTCATATAATAGCAGTTGCAAAACTAATAAGTTCTCAGTGTAGCAAGTGTAATGTGGGTCACCATCTTAGTTTAGCACATTAGCATGCTGACAATTGCTGACGTGCAAATTAACTAAAGCCCTTTTCCCACTGGACAAAGGAATCCACTTACACCCAGTAACATCTGGCTTTTTTGTATTTAATGGTAATAGCTATAATCAGCATATACTCCCAAGACAGCAGCCACAAGTATTTATGGGCTCCAACTCCAATCAGCTTCAATCAGCAGTGATGGAAATATGGAACCCAGGTGGGCACCTTTTACTGGCTCTATGCATTGACTGGCCACCAGAAAATATATCTCCAAAAATGTCTGTATCCATCCAAGCAGTGCTTGAACAATGATTAAAATTGAGAGGGCACCCAGTCTGAGAAAGAGGCTTAATGTTAAGAGATAAATTAACCCCAGTTAACATTTTCACTGGCCTCCATACTGCTATCTACTTTTTACTAAACTGTTTTCGGGCTTTTCTGTGACATTGAACATGACACATCACATAAACATGTACATGGCTCTGCTCTACTGGCAATGGGAAAGCACTCTATTGCCTATTTTCAATGGTTTTCACCCACACAAATTGTGGTGGAAAAAGGATAAAACTAACTAAAGCCAAAGTACAGCTAAAGCCTAGTTCACATTGCATGATTTTCACCGCGATCTTGACGTCTCGGAGGATCTTGAGAGCCACCTTGGGTCAGAGGTGAGTCGGCAGATAGTCTGCCACGACGAGCCCTCATGTGTGAACAAGCCTACGAGCAAATCGCCCCTCGTCTGTGACTGGGACTGGATATCTGGCATGCTAGAAAACTGGAGAGGTGTGACACGACTGACAAAGAGCATCAGCCAATGAGAGGCGGGATACGTCCCACGTCAGCATGCAGGACGACAGAAGAAATGTGAGGAGGACAAGCCGCAGGGTTGCCACTTGCCAGGTCCGCTTATTAGCTGCAACTTTGGGCTTGTTTTTTTTTTTTTTCTTCTTCTTTTTTTTTTTGTAAAGTCATTTACAAATATTGGTAGTCGCGGGTTGCGTTTTTTGGGGGGGGGGCTTGTTTCTAAAGTGGAGTTGCTTATTTGGGCTTGCTCTCTAAACGTCGCCTCTACATATATATATATATATCCGTCGCTTCTTTTGGGCTTGTTTCTCTCCCCAGATCTGGCAACACTGAGCCGGCCAGCAACAATGGCGGCGTCCACAGGATCATGGGAAGCGCATTGTGTTCGGACCCAGGCCCTGGAGGCAGATATGACTCAACACTGGGAAGAATATCCATGCCTTTATGATGTGTCGTCTCCAAGTTAAAAAACGTAGTTTGGTGACGTCATCGCGTTCTCTGGGGCTCTGTATGTGGTGTGCGCACATAGGTCGTAACGCAGTTGGTGAGACTCTTGATGACAGAAACACACGTCGGCAGGTATGAACACTCAAAAGATTACGATAGTCTCCGCGACGCAAAATCAGGGTGGAAATTGTGTAATGTGAACTAGCCTTAAGGCTAATTGGAATATCATTAATTTCTCTGGACTCTGGTCATAAACTAAAGTGTAAATTATCACAGATACAAAGTAATTAGCATCTGGAAATATTCAAAGTCTATACCAAATTTCATGACAGCCCATCCAATATTCGTTGAGATATTTCGGTGTGGTTCAAAGTGATTTGTAGTCAGTACAAAAAATGTGTAAGTCTAGATTGTTACTCATGCTTAGATTTTTATGCCAAACCAAATACATCACAGCACCCGTTTTATTTACCTACACACTAAAAAGGCACATTTGACAAGATAGTTATAAAAGTTATCCTCATCCTCTCAGTTGTCTCTTTGTTAACAATAACCTTTCTGAAGTTTCTGAAATGGTCAATGGTAAAGTGGTAGATCTTCATGTAGTAGTTCACTATATGGTATGCAGCTTTGCAGAATACTGTCATTGCATGGGGATACATAACTACTGCATGTGTGAGAGCTCAGAATATACTCATCACTCCTTTCTGCCAGAACTCAAAGAGGAGATGGGACTGTGTAGCAGGTCTGTTCTTGGCATGGAGCCATCCCAGATGTCCTTTCTATTCTTCCTCATGTATGCTGCAGCAGCTGGAGGGCTACTGCCACTGCTGGAGAGCACTACAGGGTCTGCTCAAGAGCTCAAGATAAAGGTACGCAGCTCATATCCTTCCCCTGACTGCATATTGTTGACTTGAGTGCTTTTTCAAAACGGCAGACTGCATTGGATTTCTTCTTTACACTAATAAGACTTAGCAACCGGCCCTTTAACACAGTCTGCACATCTCGTTCGAGCCCTGTCCCAACAAACATATTGCCTTTCTTTGTCCTCCACACGTCATCGATTGGCACAGTTTAAACACTTGGAGCTGTGGTTTCGTATTGGATTTTCCTATTTTCTATGAGTTCACTCAGCATGAAAGTTATGGTTCCATACCGGTCTATTTTTGAGCTATTGCTTCTGAGCATTCTTTCTCCTCAAGTGGTGGACTGCAAAAAGGGCTGAAGGCCAAGAAAAGAAAAACAGAAAATGGCAACAAAGCTTTTCTAGTTCCAGACTTGTATTATGTGTATTAGCACATTTTCTCCACTTTTTTTTTTCATCTGCAGCAATTTTCTTACCAAGGCATTTCACCTGTATTACTTGTAGCACTGTGAGTATGACAACACCGCAGCTGCAGTAAAAGCAGCATCAAATTTGTGGAATCTTATCAGGTGTAGATAATAAGGACGAAAGGCTAACAGAGGTACAACTCATCTCTACGATATGTTATCTTGTTTTGTTCTTTAAGGCGATTTTGAATATATTTTTATCTGAAATTTTAGATTAAAGTCAGTACTCCTTTAGTTGCGTGTATCTTTCCCTAATACTTAACACCCAAGCATTAATTCAGATTTTATCTTGTCCTGTTTTTATGATTTTTATAAATGTGTTCTTATGATTAAGAAAAAGCCACACTGTAAACAATTTTCAGCAACTGGAGGAAAGCAGCTCACACAATTTCCTGGTTAATCCAAGAATAGCTCAGACACTGTTTCTAGAAAAACACATTGCTGATGATTTTTTTTAATGTTAATTTGTAATGTATTCATTGCACTGAGGTGTCAGCAGGCGTCCTGGAGGCAGATATATAAAAATATTGGCTTATATAATTGAAGTATCTGGATGGCTGGTTGGACACCACCAGGAGGTTTTGGGTTTAGTGATTTGGGTGAAGAAACCCTTTGACTCCCTTTGACTTTGACTGTGCCCATCCAGGGTATCAATAGATTGTAAATGTAGTATCTGTCTCTCCACAGGGAGGCACCCAACAGCTTTCGCAGTGTCTGGCAGAACGTGTTGGGTGGAAGAATGTCCGGCTGGGTTCTGCTGTGACGGCCATATGGCAGGTAGAGTACAGTAACAGCTCACTCAGGGATTGATGAGGCGCGACACAGAGATAACAGCTTCCTCAGTGGGGAAACAGGCCGTCTCCTGTGAAGGCACTGTCTGTTCCGCCTGACTGTCTTCCTTATCCACAGCTGCGAGACCAAGAGGGCTCTAAGAACCTCTAAGTGTAGGGCTTTACCTAATTATACTGTTTAATTCTACTGTTTATGTATTTATTTATTGTTAGCGGGTAGAAAACTGAATTTTGATTACAGTATGAAAAAATCTATAATGTGATTGGTGGATTGGTATTTAGAAAATTAAATTAAACACCAAAGTCTCTCAGTAAGGAGAATGTTATTAAACTCTGCATTCGCTAAGATGTTCTTTGACTGGCTTAACAATTGATTGATTAACTGTTTAAACAATTTTGGGAGCAAAAGTGCCACAAAAATGTGAAATTTGAATTTCCCTTTGGGGATGAATAAAGTTCTATCTAAAGTACTATCTATCCATCCATCCATCCATCCATCCATCCATCTAAAATCACAGGTTATTGCCCTTCAAATGTAATTGATGGTTTTCTTAGTTTTGTCGGTGAAGATTCTCAGTCATCCAGGTCATGGTAATCATAAGCGCTAATATCGTAGGCAACTGGACTTGCTTGCATTTCTTGAAGATGCTTCGCCTCTCATCCAAGAAGCTTCTTCAGTTCTAAATGATAGAACTGTTGTATGTAATTGTCCACCCCAAGGACAAAACACCCAGACATAAGCAGAGTAATGTAGTGCATGCAGTTCAGTGCAACCAGGAATGCGCAGATTTATACATTGGGGAGACAAAATAACCACTCCACAAGCGCATGGCACAGCACCTCGGGTCAAGACTTGGCTGTCCACTTACATCTACAGGAGAAGGGACACTCCTTTGAGGACAGCAATGTGCACATCTTGGCCAGGGAGGAAAGATGGTTTGAAAGAGGAGTAAAAGAAGCCATCTACATCAAGCTGGAACGACCATTGTTAAACAGAGGGGGTGACTTACGACACAACTTATCCCCCACCTACAATGCAGTCTTGGGATCCCTCCCCAGACGACTTCACACCCATTCACCCCTGGTCCCACCTGACCCTAACAACTCACATGGTGGCCAGGTGGGTCAACGACTCACGTTGTGACCTTAACGACTTAACGACTCTACGACTCTGCAAGGGTTCCCACCCACACAGGGTTTATAGCCTGCAACTTCGTACCAGTCATTAAGAGCTGTAGAAGCTTCTTGGATGAGAGGCGAAGCGCCTTCCAGAAATGCAAGCAAGTCCAGTTGCCTACGATATTAGCACTTACAGTTTTCTTAGTTTTAAATACAGTTTTGAAGGAGATAAAAGGACAGAAAAGTTTAGGGGACTGTTCAACCGAAAATCAAAACGTATTTTTTTTTATTTATCTTGTACCTGCATTGCTATCAGTCAATCTAGATTGTTTTGGTGTGAGATGCCGAGTGCTGGAGATATCGACCGTAGAGTTGTCTACCTTCTCTTAAATACAATGGAACTAGATGGTACTCAGCTTGTGGTGCTCAAAGCACCAACTCAACAGCAATGTCTCTCTCCAGAAATCATGATCCAGTTATTCAAGATAATCCATAGACCTTGTTGTGAGCAGTTTCATGTTGGAAGAGGTTTCTTTCAAACAAGCTTCACCCATGAGTCAAATCACCACGCAGGAGGAAGCGTGCATGTAATGCTATCTCACCTAGCACCGCTGAGCTAGCTAATATTATAGCTTAACTGAGGAAGACACCATTAATGTTTACATCTGGCGCTGTCACAAGCAAGAGCCTCTCATTCATGAGTAGATGCACACTTCCTTCCGTGCAATGATACAGTTGGTGGGTGCAGTTAACGAGAAAACAGTTCCTACATGAAACTGCTCACAACAAGGTCTGTGGATTATCCTGAGTAACTTGGTCATAATTTCTGGAAAGAGACATTGCGATTGAGGTTTTTTTTTTAGCTTTGAACACCACAACCCGAGTGCCACCTCTACCTAGTTTCATTATATTCAGAAGAAGGCAGACAAAACAAGCTGTTTCAAGTGGGTACACTGTGTTCTGGGAAATTGTGATATGGATTTTTCACAAGTATGTTTGTTTTATAGATCAAGATATTACACAATTTACAAAGAAATTAACCAGTGATGAAAATAATTGTTAGTTGCAGCCCAATGCACTACATAATTTAATTGATTAATCAATATCATGGAAAAATAATAAAATTGCCTATGCTGAAAATGATAATTAATTGCAGTCCTACTCCCCAGTACACTGAATTGATCACCTATCCCAGGATGCATTGGGTGAAAGGAAGGACACACCCTTGACATTTTGCCTGTCTATCACACGCCTAACACCTATTGAGAGACGAACACACACACATCACATTCACAGCTACAGGCAATTTAGAGTTTACAGTTCAGCATCCAGAGGAAACCCACAGAGGCTCAGGAAGCACATGCAAACTTCACACAGCCGTCCCGGTAGGCTTCACACCCAGGACCTCCTTGCTGCGAGGCAATAGCGCCATGCACATACAAATCACAACATGTAAAATCAGCATCTTGGCCTCCTTGAGACTTTGAGGAAAGCTTGTCAAAATTCGATGAACTAGAGACCTTTCAATTTGAAGGGTTGTTTCAGTGACACTGGATGATGAACTCCTGATTACAGAGAGGCTTCACTGTTTTAATCCTCGTGAATAAAAGTATTTTTTAAAATAATCCTAAGGTTACAAGGGAGCCAGTCAAGAGAGCTAAAAATACAATACATTTACTGCCTAATTTTTAACATCCAAAAATATCTAGCTGTTTTTCCCGTCTCAGAGGATAAGAGCTTTCTATGTACAGTGACATTCTGTGGTGGGCGAGTTTTAATTATCACCAGAGGCTTAAGTTTAGTGCATGTGAGACCAAGGGAGCATGCATACAGGAGCTCTGCAGCTTTTAAGAAACCATACAGTAGAACATCTTACCATCACAAAATTACGACAATATTTCCTTGTCTGAGCTTAGCATCCGTGACAATAAAACACAATCTACAGTAATGAAATTGATCAGCTTCATTTATAAAACTCAGCCTCTTGAATAAATATCTGCTCTGAAAATTATTTTCCTTCACTGTTAAATACATAATTAATTAAAAAGTAGCGTGTCTGGATACATTTACTCAACATTTACAACACCTTTGTTGTAAATCAATTTTCTCACAGGCTCAAGGTTCATGTATAGACATATAAAATGGTGGCATTGACAGAAACAGAAATTGACTTCCAAATATGCATAGTTTGATACTCCTACACTGTGAAATACTTATGAAAATAAAATGTCAGCTACTGGGGAGAGGAAATGTAAAGTAATTAAATACAGTTAAATACAGACTGTGCAACCATATTTGGGAGGAAAAAAAGTGTGTCCATAATCAGTCAGGAAATCACACTTATAAATAGCTTCACCACACCACAGATGATGTGATGTACTAACAAATCTGTGCAACTTGCTTATTAAATAAAGCTGTATATCTGTTTATATGTTTCAACAGGATGCTGAGTGGGCCAGGGTGACGACCATCACCAACACCTTCTTGTGCAGAGCTGTGATCGTCACCTGCCCCCCTCATTTGGCAGGTCAGTGTGCGTCTCCCACCTCTGTCGACTCACTAAATGAAATTCTCACTGATGCAGAAGGCAAATATCCTCCTCTCCCACTACGTCAGTCAAATGTGGCAAACTGTGCATCCATGCAGATAAATCTTTGATTTTCGTAAATCTTTTTTGGCTCTGGGGTGTGGCAGTCACTTTGGTTGAAGTAAATTCAGTCTGAGGTCGGGCCACGGGCTGAGGAATTGCCTGGGCTGGATTTTGAACCAGAGCAAAAGTTAGGGCCAAAACTTTAACTAGGGGCTAATGGGACATTCGTTATGGTCGGCGGTGGGAAGCTGAAGTGACAAACACGTCATTACCGACTTCTCTGCAATAGAGCAACCAAGGAGGGAAACATACGGACCCCTGCAGTAAAGTGTTGCTGTTGACAAGAAGCAGAAAGTTTTAATTGACCCGACTAACGTAGCATTTAATAACATGCCATGTTGAAAATCTAACTTCAGAGTCTTTTGTCATTAATTAACAGCACACATTACTGCAAATACAATGCCTTTAGTTCGACTGTGTGGCCAGCCATGTGCACTGACATCATGGTGTGCCAGTGAGTTTGAGAAAACATGCAACCCCTGAGGAAAATCCACTTTTTCCCGACTTACTATCAACTGCAGGGCTTATAGTGGTGACTTGGAGTTGATTTAATTTTCGCAGTCTGGCTTCCGCTTGTCACGTGTGGGACACATACTAAGACTGGAGCCGGGGCTAGTTTTTGCCAGGTTTGGAAGGGGCCGAAGCTGAATCTGAAGCTGGGGCTTACACTGGGTCTGTGCCTGTTTGTACTAAGCTGGCAACAGATCTGTCACTCAAAGCCTCATACTCAGAGCCATGGACCATGGCCAGGATCCTTAATGAGACAGGTTTGGGAGCAGTGTTGAATTATGCAGCATGGATTGCTCTGGCTCAGATGCCACGGTGCCATGCTTTGGCCTTAAATCAGTGTGGGGAGATTGACAGGGACTTTCAAAAGCCAAAGTCAGGCCAGTGATTGAGACGTCACCTCTCCCACAAGGAGTCAGGGATAAATTAAAGGGAAGATTGCTGCTTGAAGTCATCTGTTTCGTTTTAATTTTCCGGAAGTGGGTATACTCGAGCAGCTTCCCAGTTAGTGGAGGAGTGAAGGAGAGAACTGTGACTCTATGATTCCTCCCTGAGACAGTACGAGTATAAAACATTTGGTAGGGCTGGGCATCATTTTAAAAATTACAATACCAGAACCACAATACTGATGGAGTACTTCATTTGCTACCCATAATGTCAGTGGAGTAGCATGTAGTGCAGCCATAGTTTTGAACACTGCTGTGGGAGTGTGAGCTCCGCACTAAAGACAGTTGTAGGAGTCTGGTTGGCCATACACACATAGTGACAGGGCTAACTATGATAATCACTTGGCAAATGTTACCCAACAGTTACTGACAGCTTTAAGGACGAAGCTGAGCTGGCTTGGTGCGACATTGTTGGGACTGTTTAAAGGCTTGATGTTAGCTGTTAGCCGCTGCTGCTGTGTTTGCTCATGCTAACGAGGCAGACGTTGAACTAACCATTCACTGGGAGGAGAGTGGCCCCCGGAGATGGCAGCACACGACAGTTTGCTGATCCAGATAGGGACCAGATAGGGTTTATGGTAGATTGTGGGGGTTTTTTGGACTTCCAGTATGGCTATTAATGTTCAAGAAGTTCGGCCATATAGAACAACTGCCAGCCATTTGGTTTAAATAGCCATATAATAGCCTACATTTAAAAAGCAATAAAAAAAAACCTCATATTAAATAAAACAAAAAAACAAAAACAAATTAAAGAGGTGACCTTTTGAAAAAGAGTGACTAATCACAGGTTAATTGCCAGAGTCAAAGGAGGAAAAAGACTCTGTTCACCCCAATTTGTCAATAGTCCCGCTGCTGCCTATCAGCAGTCACCTGGCCGTTCACACCAGAAGCCCATTTCTCTGCTCTGGTCAGCAAGTGATTCTGCATCTCTGCTGTGCTCTAATCACATGTAGAGCTGTGTCTCTGTCTGTGTGTGTTAACTCGTCTCTCTCGCTCTCTGTTTAGACACAACTGACAAATATGTGGAAGCATGGTGTTCCTATTTTATCGTTTAACATAATCAGATCATTTATATCACATCTAATATATATATCATTCATAATACACTACAGTGTCTTTTCCTGCCACATTCACTCACTGCTCGCGAAAAAAATGGACCCGATTCTTAAACTATTGCTGCAGAGCCAACCGCATAGCATTTAATATAGGCCCATTTCCACCGCGGGAACTTCGGGGTAAATTTACGGGGCCGTTGGTGCGTGTCTTCACCGCAGGAACCACCTTCGAAGGACAGAGTTCTGGAACTTTTACAGGGTACTGAGTAGGTACTAAGAACGGCCCCGAAAAACTCCCAGGTGGGGCTTGGGATTTACTTGGTGCTGATTGGATATACTCAAGGCGGGATGTGACATCAACAGAAAGCCACAAAATAGCCAGCATTTTTAAAACTCAGCATACGAGGAGTCGCATTTTTAAAAAGGAGTCACATCCAGAGCCCGGTAACTTCACAGGAACCTTCCTCCTACTCCACCCTCTCAGTGGAGACACGGCGGTTGAGAGGGCAGAGCGAGAGGACGTTCCTGTAAAGTTCCTGCCCCCCAAATAGTACCAGGCACTTCTTCAGTGGAAACGGGCCTTATGACCAGCCCCATCTCTCAACATGGAAGCCAAAAGGAAGCGGGCAGCACTCCACAGAAAATAGGCGCACTTTGCAGCCCTTCCCTGTCCAGCATAAACCACACAGGCTACTTTCCATCTGGAGTGTCTGTTCTACATGGAGACCTGTGATGTGTTGGAGGTCTTCCTAGAAAACGTGATCTATGATGTCATCACTTAAGTACACTAAGCACGCTGAGGAAGATCGTGACCGCCATGGATGTGGCGTATGCTCCGAAGAGGCACAGGCACTGCTTAATTTAAGTTTATATTTAAGTTGTCTTGGCAACTATACTATACAATTTAATATGCAATTACTTCATCTACATTTTAAGTCGGCATATTTTCCACTGCACATTTCGGCACATTTTATTGCCCAAAAGACAGCATATCCCAGCTAATGTAATCTCTGGGTCTGGGATTAGACCCTGCTGCATTGAATGAAGGTATCATTTGACTGGAGACATTTTGATATTACTTGGTACTGGGGGTTTTTTGCGGGGTAACAAGTACAGAGTGCTGAGTATGGTACTTGAAACCTGTTAAGGTACCTGTTAAGGTCTTGAATACAGATACCCAGCCCGAGTTCATGGTATCCATAACCTCTCATATCAGATGTTTGTTTCTGACATTCCTAATTCCTTCTCAAGTCACTTACTTTTGAGTCAACGAATGGGTGGATGGATGGATGGATGAATGAATAAAGAAATTAATACTCTCTGGGGTCCAAGAGGTGTGTGGCATCAAAAGACATCCACCACTGCATTCACACACACACAAACGCGAAAGCTGGATATGAGCTGTGTGTTCCCCAATATATCACGTTTGTCCTGTTCTTGGCTCCTGGATTTATCTCCCCATTCATCCATCCATCTTTTATAATGAGTTCCGTCACTTTCTTTTTTCTCCTTCTTTTTTGTTACCACTTCTCTCACTCACCTCAATGATTTATGAACTGTTTGGTTTCACTGCATATGAGATTGCTATGCATGGAAAGGATGGGCTTGGAAATGAGAATTTTGACCATGTGCTGAATTTTGAAGATGTGCTTGAAGTATGTGCATATTTCAGTTGGTAAATAGGTTTCCATGTATATTCATTCTGAGACTTCACAGCAAAAAAAAAAAAAAATCCTAATTAAGCTTTCACAGCATGAAGTTGGAGTATAATGCAATTAGCGGTACACTCTTACATTCAGCAGTAGTTACACAGACAGCTCTGCAGTTACTAAATTAACATTCTGTTTCAATGTGTTTTTCTGTCTCTCTTTATCAAGTATGGAGTTCCTGGCAGAGCATGCTATCTGTCTGGCTGTGTATGCACATATGTGTCTGTGTGGGAATGTGCCAGGATATTTATTGTTAAGTGGGTGAAGCTAAAGTTCTTGACGTCACTTGCAAAAGTCGTTGTACCTGACTAAAGGGGAATTTCATCTGATTGCAAATGAACTTGACAGGCAGCCAAGCAACACTATATCTGATAGAGCCATCTATCTTCTCGTGGAGGAGAAGCTGCTGTAATGACAGCAGGCTTGGGCAGTGTTGAGGAAACTATTACATCTGTCACTCACGGTTTAGTCCAGAGGCTTGTTTACACTAGTCGAAAACAGGTAAGCAGCGCATTAGCGTTGATTTGCCAAGTGACACTGTGAGCCAGGATTCTAGGCCAGTGTGTGCCGTGCTGTGAATGAAACTAATGGGGCCTCATTTAGGGATTAAACATGAAGTGGGAGCTGAAGTGATTGTGAAGATAAGTAATGCGATGTGATTTTTATCTTGCTGAATTTAAACTCTGTGGAAATGAATTAAGCTATCTGTGTGTATTTCACATTTCCTCTGATGAGCAATATAGCAAATGTTGATGAGCCAGCAAATACAGTACATGTAGCTTTGCAGAGCTTTGTTCAGCAATACTAAAAGTGCAGATCTCCAAAGGACAAACCATGGTCAATATGCTCTTCTGAAGCTCGTCATTTCTCGGGTTGGGTACCAAAACCGGGTGTCAATATGGCACCAGTTTCTACATGACTGGTACCTAGCGGACTGAATCACAACGCACATTTCTGTGCCTCATTTCCATTCTAGACTGTGTAGGTAGCAAGTGTGAGGCTGAGAGAGCGAAAGAGAGAGCGCGTCTGTGTGACATTGACGTATGTGAGTGAGGCTGCAGAGTACAAAATTAACCTAGCAGTGCAATATGTGTACAGTTGAGGCCATTTGTCACTGAGTAAATGCTACAACTCCTCAAGACCCAAGCCAAGTTCCCGTGTCTTGCTTGTCACCTGCTGATTTAAGTGAAGCGGGTTAGCCCTGAAATTGGCAAGTAAAGTTAAGGCTCAGTCATACTTTGCATTGAACGTCCATGGAGAGCTGCGGTTCTCTTCATAGTAGACTTCATAGTACTATTGACAGTCCGGCAGTGTTGGGAGGTGAGCTAATCATCCTCCTAATGTCAAAATCATGTAAAAGTGAAACTAAACAATGCTGCTGGGCCTGGAGTGACTGTATGTCAAATATCCAACTTAAAAGTAACTTAACCAGGGTGAGGTGGCTGACTGAGGCTGGCTTGAAAGCAGTGCTTTGGACTGGACTTGAGTGGGAAGTGCACACTTGCTATGCCTACAGTCTGCACAGTGACAAAAAATGGACTGCATGCAGAGGTCCACATAGGGGTCCATGTGGACAAAGGTGGATAATCAGTTTTACATCACACTAGCCAAAGTGGACTCTTGTAGACACATGGACGTGGAAACTGTGAATTGGCTTTTAGACTTCCAGTGGAACCTGATCAGCACCAAGGTGGATTGCTAAGGTGAGTCCACCTCATTTCCGTTGATATCATTGCAGTGGCAATCTCAGGAGAAATACGTTGTTGATCATCATTTTGTGCTAAGGCTGACAAGGCTGCCATCTTGGGGTCTGGAAGAAGAGTGAGACAGTGACACTGCAAATAGAAGCAGGCTAAGTGAAGCTTTATTAAGTCATATTCAATGGGTTTCCATATGACTATGCCTATATGTGTCTACTTCTCTTTATTTTTTTATTAGGCTATGCAGTGCTCTCAGAGAATATGTAATATGTTGCAGTGAGGTGTGATTGAGGAAAATAAATCGCATTTGGTATTGTTTAGTGGAGGCAAAAGTTTTTGTTTTGTTTTTTTCTGGACTGACATAAGACGATAAAGCAAGGTACGCTTTCAACCGTAGCTACCTTGTGACTGACACATTTAAAATACAGTCACTTCGTCATAATATGGTCATTTCTAGCTTCAAAAGAACAAGATGGAGAAGGCCAAAATACCAAACCAGAGGTTTCAAACTAAAGTCCACAAACCAATGGGTGACATCATGTTTGCCAACTCCATTTCTTCTATACAGGCTATGAATCTGACAGATAATGGTGTCTGTCTGGCAGCAAAATAATGTGTTTATGTAGGACCCCTTCACTTTTGGTAAAAAGCTGATGGAGAAAATTTTTTTCCAGGGCCTTTACATGAGCAGCCAAAATAAAATTTATCTTCTGTTTGTGGTCCACCAGCTACATTTAGTTGGCCATTTATTCATAGGAGATTAAAACCCATCCAATATTAAACCACAGTTAAATGAATTCCTAAACTAATGAGGGGAATTTAGCCAAAAGGGTCATCCTCCTTGAGTCTATTTTTGTCCAGACCAACAGCAGAAATTATTAAGTAATGTCAGAACTCAGTGTGTGTAAGAGAGATGGGGGAGGGTGGCTGCTGCTGCTACTACTGCGCCTTCAATTTCAATAAGTGTCAAGGGGGTACGTACATAATTCAATAAAAGATCTGTGATGTAACATACCCATAGATACAGGACAGGAATCCATCTTTTACATTTAGATTAAGTGGTTGGTGAATTGTGCTGTCTATTTCTGATGGCCCTACAGATTTATGACAGTGAGGGCTATTTTTTTCTTCTTCTTTGGTCTCCATCAGTTGTTATAGCCTCATCCTTTTGAAATGCGCATAGATTTGTATGTATAACTGTGGCTGTATCTGATGTCTTTCATGTAGTAAAGTTGAGGTGAATGTGTTTATGTACCGAAAAGGACAAAAAAGTCTGTATCCATCCTTTCAAAACTGGCCTTCTATATGATTACCTTCTCATAACTTTAGTCGAAGATGTGCTTCTATCTTTGTTTTGATCAAAACATTGAAACACTGAAGTCTAATGTAAAGGCTTTTTCTCTTTTCACATGGCCATTATCAGAGTGACACACCTAGCAAGAGGTTGTGCGTGTAATTACTTCTTCTTCTCCTTCACAACAGGCTGTTACATCATATGCTGTGCACTGGTCTATTGGCTTTTTAGGATGAAAGAGACGATCCAATTTCACAGCACACGCAGCCACAGCCATGAACTAAAACTCAGCTCCAGCTAGCTTTAGCTATTTTCATACCTTTTAAAGTTTCTTTGCACCACTCTTTATAAATTGCCATTCGGAAGCTGCATCTCTGAATCATCATCCCTTTGATGTTATGTCTTGATTTGAGTGGCTTTTCATGTTTTACTTTCCTCATCCTTCTGACAGTCAAAGACACTGAAAGTGCCTGTGCGCTATGATAAAAGTTCAGAGTGAGAAAGTAATGGAAATTCTGAAGCCCCTTGCTGAAGGCTACTATGGATGTAACTTACAGGTCAGTGACAAAAGAAAATTGAGGAAGCAAGGTCAACATTGTCCGGTAGCACATTCACAAAAATGGAGTGAGAGGATTCAAATGCCACAGTATTCTAAAAGGAGAAAGTGAGATTAAGGCAGACATAAAGTCTATGAAAAGACTGAAAGGAAACCACTCTGGGGGAGGCAGTGTCCTTAAAAGTCACTGTGTTAAGGGTTAGGAACCAGCAGTTGTGCAGATTGCTCCGGAGCCATAAGACACTCTTGTACTTGCAGCTGTTTTCAAAAGATGACAGAATGATGCAAAAATGCAGTCTGATGAACTGTCAAATGACAGTACTTTAGTTCAGAGAACGATGCAGATGAGGATTGTGTCAGCATCCATTAGTGGGGACTTGCTGCACTCCTCCACATCTGATCCAAAGATAAACTAGGACGACCAATCACATTCAAACTCACATCGCAATCTAATAGAACACATTAGTCAAAATGCAAAAACTGCTATTAAAAAAAACAAAAACCATTCCAGATTGGGAGCAGCTAGCCATGTCATGACAGCATGTGTCATGTGTGAATAAAAAGAGGTTAGGAAAACTCATAAAATGCCACATGCAAGCTTTAATGCTCTAATACTACTGTGTGAAAATGGCCAAGGCCAGGTTTAAGTGCAATCTACATGTTTACATATTACATTGTTTGCTGCAGCAGGTGTGTGGTCAAGGGAGACAAAGAGAGTAATGGTGGATGAAGTGAGAACAGACAGAAACAGTTAACAAAATGTTCACAACTGGACTTTAAGTTATATACGCATTGTAAAGTGGTAGAGTCAGATTCAAAAAGCTAGTGATGCGCAGGTCAACCGACAGCCCAGGGATCTTGCGGGTTGACCTGCAGGTCAGGCAGTTCAGGTATTAAATATTGTGGGTTTCAGATGAGAAGGTCAGAAGGTGACAAAGTAGCGTTCTGAGTAAGTTATTAATTTTAGAAAAGTGCAATAATCCAACATCCACCCTCTTTTCCTTCTGTCCGTCTCTCTCAAGACAATGACACGGTCGTTGGTCAATGTCAGGCCATTGGTGAGCATCTGTCCCCCTATTCAGTGTGGTTTGTCCCACACCATAACCCCTCTTCAGCTTTGTTTTGGCCAATTCAGCATGTAGAATTGGCAGTTGGCAATTCAGCTCAGTGCATGAGAAGAGACATGGAAGTGGGGAAAGTAAACAAAGAGCTAAAGTCAAGAGGGAGTGAGATCCAAGCAAACTTGTCACATATAAGATTACTTTTCTTTATCCACTGAGCTCTTCAGCAGACGTTTCATGATGGTTCTTGTTACTGTTCACTGGCGCATGTTGATAAGCTCTGTTCTATCAACATTAGATTGTGTTTAATGTGCTAAGTAGCTAACTAGCATCAAGACGGTCTTCAGGTTTCCCTTTTTGACTGACAATTACAGACAACAGCCACCTGCTGGTGTGGTGAGTCATTTCCTCCCACGGAGCCATAGAACATACGTGCTGGTTGGCTGTTGGCTACAGTGTTTGCGGTGTGTTCATGTGCAATTGTTTTGCCGAGACACAGCAACGTCAAGCAACACAGCAAGGGGGCCTTCACCCCTGCTAGCTCTCTGAAGTCACTTTGGTGTATCTGGGTCTTCACACAGCAAAGAGCTTTATCATCAGCATTGCTGCACTCAGGCTTTCTGTTACTTGGCTTTTGACCAGGGAAATCTGTTCAGATTCAATATATTTAAATCTCTCCACTCATAATGTCTCGTAAAAATACTTCCCTCTGCAAATATGTAGGCCTAACACCATATCCTAACAGCAAGTGCCTCTCAGTCCACATTGAACCCGTTAAATATGCCCTTGTGTAACTTCATATAGCCTAAACAAACCACTGTACCTATCAGCTGTGCGCTCAAGATCATACTTAAGACATAACCACTTAAAAGATGGGTGAGTACTTGCTGTCTGCCTATGCTTGTACTTTTAAAATAGAAAACAAGTTTTATTTTGTGATATTCTCTGCAAATGTCATATATTATAGCCGACAGCAAGTAGGTTGTTATTAATGTAATTATCAGAAACACAGCTCTGGTTTGAGGATTGGGTCTGGCTCACTGACTAATGCATAAGTTTACAGGATGGGAAGGGTGAATTGATTTTCGTAACAGGCCAGGTTGATGCAAGCTTAAAAAAAAAAAAAACCTGACCCTCTCTGACAACAACCTGACCTGACTACAGTGTGCACTTCAGTCTGTCTGATTTGTTACAATACTCTACTGACTGAAAATCAATAAAATTAATATTTATTTTTTGTATTTATTAATGTTCACACCAGGCCTGTTCTGCAGTGCTTGTTGTCCTTTTTTAATATATTTTGTAAGTTAAGCCACAATGGTTATATTACATGTTTACAAGGCTTGAAGTTACAAGTTATAATATTCCACTCTTTGATTGAATGTTTTCACCATCCAAAATAGATAAATAAAGATAAAGATATATAAAATCAATTCATGTAATTGCAACATAATGTTATGGCCTGGGCTACATCAAACAGCAGATGATATGTTGACTGTATATGATGTGTTTACATAAATCTAAATAAATCACTATGTCTTCAAATAAATTAATGATCAAGTTGTAAATCAGTCAAAACTGGTGTGGCTAATGTGGTAGGACTACCACAAATAAACTACACATATACTGTAAGCATATGCAACTGAAGATTTACACATACAGCTGAATAGAAAATATAAGCATGTTGTGTTTTTTTCTGCTTACAATGCGTATTGACCGAGGCCAATAAACACTGCTGAAGCAAAAGATGACTTATGACTAACGATGGTAGCTGTGGTTTGTAAAGTTGAATAGCTCTGGATATCCAGCAACCGCTGCCAAAAGTTTATGCTCCATTGTATACCAACTGTAAACTTGTTGTCGTGACCACTAGAGAAGGCCCGCCTCTCAAATCATCCAATTGAACAATGGGAAAAAAGCGAACATGCCGTGGAGCACAAACACCAGGTGCCTAGAGCGCAGAAACACAAGGCGCACAGCACAATCCCATTAAAATCAATTACAAAAAACCATCCAGCAGCTAAAGCGCTTTCTGTGTGATTAGGGTCTTAGTCCGCATGTCCAAAGACCTGTCAGTCAATTCAGGGATGCGTCTATTATTTATACTTTATGCAGATTTAAGTTTTGTTCACACTAAAATGCAAGGCAAATTTTCACCTTTCGTTGCTAGTTCCAATATGGCCGCTGGAGTGTTTTTTGGAGTTTTTCGCAACTCATGAATATTCACCCTTAACATCTGTGCTGACTGTTGTGCTAACTAACACAGGAAGCAGCTAACGCTAATGTTAGTGACAAATTGGTTCATCGAAAAGTATAACCAATAGCTGGTTTCAAGTGATGTGAACATGTTGAACAAGGAGGCTTATGACCACGGCAACAATCTTTGATATTGTCCACTGCAGCACATAATGACTCCCCTTGATCTGTTGTTTACCATCTAAAATAAAAGACCCACTGAATTTCCTAAGAGCATTTCGTTAAGAAACAACCCACTATTCTCCAAGACCTCACCTTATTTTTTCTAGCTCTGTACAGTACTGACATTGAGTGGTAGAGCTCCAGGCACCCACAGACAGCTACAATATGTTAGTCCTAAATTTCTGATTCTGGGTACTGTCAGAAGAATCTCAACCAGATCTCTACACTAAAAAGGCTTTCGCAATACAGTGTCATGCAAATTGACACTTCTGCGTTGCATCATTCATCATCCTAGCTCAGCATGAATTTGCATCTATTAACGTCCTTGCATTGACTTTGTACAGCCTCACTTGAAAATTTGTGTTACGTTTGGTGACCGTACAAGATGTCAAAAACACATGAAGTTTTCAAACTCTTTAGAAATAGTCATTAAATGCTCTGTGGTGCTTTGAGGTAAACGGCAACATAAACACGCTAACTTGCTGATGGTAAGCAGGTATAATGTTTACCATGTTCACCATCTTAGTTGCGGATGATGGGAATGTATTTGGTAAAATACCTTGGGTATGTAAAGTATTGGACATATTGGAATTTTGAGCTGATGGTGGCTCTAGAGGGAAAAGGCAGTGGATCACCAACGTCATAACAAATCATCAATATATGTACCAAATTTTACATTTAAATCAATCCAACAGAATTGTTGAGACATTTCACAAATAATTTCAACCTCATGGTGACACTAGCTGAATAGTCAAGTGAAGTAAAAGGGATGTGTCATCTTGGCACCATAGATATCTGCACCAAATGCCATAACAAATATTTGTAGAGACACTAAAAACCAAAAACGTCAATCTGCTGGTGCTACCAAAGGAAAGGGGGACTGCTAAAGTCAGTAGAATCATCATCTGGGCGCCATAAATGTCTGTGGAAGATGTAATGGCAATCAATAATTAGGTCTGGATTTAAGTGGTGGCCTTACCGTCACTGCCTTCTGAGCCACTTGCATGGCTAAACCTGTGAAAATGCTACACTCTCACTGACCTCATCAACCTCTAGATAATTTTGCTTTCTTCTTTAGTTAACAGCATCAGACAATGTCTTATGGGCCTACTTTCTGTATGTTTGTGAGTGCAGTTTGACGGTATACTAACTCAACAGCGAACACTGGACTGTTGTGAAGGTGAGGATATTTTATTTTTCAAGCTCCTCTCTCAATTTTATTTCAGAGAGGAAATCCTCAGTATTTATCCCGTGGAGATGCCAAGCTATAGTGGATAAGGTTTGCAATTTAGGCCACCTTTTCACAGAGTGCCAAAAGTGAGGTCCCTTCAAAATTAAAGTAAAAGCCATCAACAAGTCTGGAAATTACTGGATGCCAGAAAGAAAACATGACAATAGTGTTAGTCTGTCACTGATGTCTGTTTACAAGCAGTACTCTGGCCCTATTCATCATCCAGCCACCTTTCGGGCACACAGAATCAGATTGGTGTGTGACATGTTATTCATTTAGTTATATAAACTGGCATCCCCATGAACCTGTTTATTCACATCATCTTGATTTAGCTGTGATGCCGAGTTATGACGAATTTCTACTGAAGTGTCACAGCAGATTGGTGCACGTTAGAGATGATGACAGTGTTGTCACTAAAGAGCACTTAAGTGCTCAAAAGAATAAGATGCCAGAATACGTCTCATTTAGCCATCAACGATTTAACAAATAATGAGGTAGAAGGCATTCCTTGATATCAACTTAGATGGTTTTGGTGTCAAAACAAGCGGCTTTATGGATATGACACCACTTGACAGGTCTTATGTCATGTGTACAGTGCTGTCATTTGGACGTCTAAGTGACCATGTCAAATTAGTTCGAAGCCACTTATCATGTCACTGTTTTTCAATTTTACTGCTTCGGGCTCATCAATTTTGTTTAGCATTAAGGGCATTATTTTGAGGTTGCTGACAGGCTCTTGACAGTTTCTAAATGATGTTTCACATCTTCCAGTGGTTCATTCGTTAAAAGCCTGGCTTTTGGCCAGATGTCGCTTCACTTGCCAGAGAGAGCACAGAAACAGTCTGCATTCTCTGCATGCGTGACATACAGTACCTCTAAAGGTACTGATGAAGTTACTTGACTGCTCTCACATCACGGAGATGGAGCTTTTACAGATGTAAGTGCTGCTTTTAGTATCCAACCACTAGAGCAGTATAAGGTCATGGGGATTCCTTTGTGAGGCCATTAATGCTAGACAATGATTCAAGAAGAAACCATTCTAATCAATAGAGGGATTAGCTCAAGTGTGCTATCAGTCTTCACTTATTTCTTCTTCTCTCTTTTGCTCCCTTTTTCTCTGTGAGATAAACTAAAGATTGCTACATGTGTTATATGTACAGTAAAGCACACCAGGTGAGACCAGGAGACGTGTGTTAAATGAACTAAAAAGAGCATTTGAGATTCATGGTGTACTGTTGTTTCCCCCACAGCAAAGATCCGCTACCAGCCGGCCCTGCCCAGCCAGAGAGAATTCCTTACTCAGAACATGCCTGTGGGCCACATGATAAAATTCATTATTACCTACCAGACGGTGAGTAGCAGAATATAAATCACGACTGAACAGACGCTAACATGAATAATATTATGAAGATACAAATTTAGAAACATTAATTTTAAACAATCACTCTTTGTCCTCTAAACAGTTGTTGCAGCTTTGACATATTTTTCTTCCCCAGAGGGTTTAACTCTAAATAATGGTGTAGACACACGCATACAGAAAATAATGATTTAGTTTATGAAGCAGGTTGGCTACGGTGGATTATTAAATTGGCTGTACTTACAAAGAGGTGAAGCTATTTCAGTTTATGATACATAGAAAACAGCATTTGTAAACAGCATTTGTAAGGGGTTGAATTGCAAACTCGATACAGTTTATGAAAAACATTTAATCACACTACATGCTTGTCAGATTTGATATTTTACAGTTGCAACACAGGGGCCCATTTTACAAAGCAATTTGCGAGCATTGCTTGCACGCAAATATCAGCTGCATCATGTTTCACAATTGATTGTTTCTTGCAAATTGCAGATACATTTGTCAGTTGCATGGGTTGCAACTCCAGCGTTTGATAAGGACATTTTGTTAAAATGATCATATTTTCGCTTGGCAGCCTTTTATTTCATGTAAATTCAAGAATGCTTTCTAGCAGTGGCATCAGCAGAAGAGAGGGAAATTTGTTTTTAAAGAGGTCTTTGTTTACCTATTTCATAAAATAGAAAGCCTGCGCGGTAGACAACAGTTGACTCATCTGGCACAAGTTCTTCAGAGATGTCAACACTTTGTACAAAAGAGCGTCTAGCACATGAGATTTGATTTGTTTAATCTTTTCCATCTTGCACTTTACAACCACGAAATTAATTAACAAATTGCTTGTGCACCTTGTTAGTAGATTAAATTTGTCTACTGTAATGAACAAAAAGTCATTAGTGCTTAGATCTGTGCCTTGGGGTCTTGCCAAAAAGCATTTGGGTTCTGATAAACACAAACAAAAATATTGGTCACTGATCTAGAATACAGTTTGTTTGATATCCTTCCTCTCGGTTGGTAGTGTTCTACATGATAACAGTGCTTATGTTTTCTAACTAGTTATGAATATGACATGCAAAGTGTAAAACAGGAGGTGGGCTCATGTGACTGAAACAGGCAGTACTTCCATATTAAAATAGCACAGTGAACAGTGAGGGCGTTTAGCAGTGTGGAGGAGTGTTTACATTCCTGACATATGGCAGGCAATGGCGGAAGTAAAAGCAGAGAATAGGTCTAAAGCAGACCTAACAGCAGCTGAGAGTCAGAAACACAGATGCAACAGACCAGTGCACTCCACACTGAAAAAGGCAAGATGACATTAAGCCTGAGCCAGGGCTGACAAAACAAACAACAAAATAGGTGCAGATTATTATGTGACTATATACAGGTGAAACAGACAAAAGGCTGTGTCCGAAATCACTCCCATTTACTACATAATGCACTACATGTACCCACTGTCGTTTTATTTCAGTGAGTGTTTTCCTGAGTGTAAATTCTTGCAATAAAGGTCCCTCAATAATGTCTACAATGGAACAAAGATGTAGCGTATATTGTAAATCACAGTTGCACAATAAAGCTTTTAGCGATCACACAAAGTGAATATGCTTAATAAATGTTCAACACTGACCTAAGCTGAATCCTATTATCCGCTTGTGCACACCTCGCGCCATAGGCGTTTCTAGAGATTTATTTATTTATTTATTTAAACTATATGTCCCTTTTTAACAAGCTAGTTAAAGTGTCAAAACCATAAAGTACTTGGTAGCAACGTAATATTTTAACAACAAAAATACAGCAGCACCCGAAACGTTACAGGTGGTCAGTACCACTGTCCTCTGCTTGAACTGGAATGAGAGAAGCTAGCTGTTGTGTCATGCGCATGTGTTAATATTAAAGCCAAGGTGCTACTGACTAGCTCACTGACTCGATGCCCATTAACATTATAACTCTTATTGTGTGTATTTATTATTATTATTTTGTGGATTTCAAGCAATTTTCTTTTTTGAAGTGTATTTTTATTTATGTATTTGTATTATATAATACAGACAAGAAGGAAAAAGGCAGAGACAAACACTGAAAAAGTCAATTACTGTTAATGTGTTAATGTTACATGTTGTGCATTGCATTTCAAATAAAAGTCCAAAAAATAAGTCCAAGGTCCATTTTTGGTATTTTTGGTACTCACTATAGGGGGCTGGTTTACTCCAGAAACATACATACTGTTTATGTGTATGTTGAGGAGCTGCTGTATCAAAATGAGTTATCCTCCCCCAGAAATTAGGGTTACGATATTTTTCTTTTATGATTCCAATCCATTCCTCTTTTGCTGTGGCTCAGCGTTTAAATAACCTTTATCAGATTTGATGGTTTAGTCACAGACTTTCCCAAAAAATGTTGTGCTTTTCTTTCACAAATGTGGGAATGAAATTGAGTTAAAATGTACAAAACAGCGAAATTTATCTTGCCTGGCCGGGCAACTCTCTGGGTGCTCAGCACCCCTAAACCTCTGATCCGAGAATCGCCCCTGCCTCGCGCATACGTCAGACCAGGCGTAAGGACAGTTTTAGCCAAGATGGTGGCAGGTGATATAAAGAGGAGATTGAATACAGGGTGAGAAACAGGTAATTGTGGGGGATTTTTTGCAGACTACACAGCACTACTCAAAATGTCGATCAAAGGCATATTTATGAACTTAATTTCTATTATTGGTGAGTAATAAATCTAACCACTTTTTAAATTTACATTTCAGCCACCATCCCCCTGTCAATGACTGTTTAATTTTAATGCTGAGAAGAGCTTTTCAATGTTAGTTTCAACATGAGCGCCTGACTGAATCACTGATCATCCTTATGTGTAACAATAATCATGGCCGAGATTTTTACCATGGTGATGTTTTGCAGAAATGTGATTAATTAGTGGTACGCAGCATAAAAATAGCCACAGCTGTGGGTAATAGCAGCTGTTCTGGCACTGCTGGAGAACCTCGCTGTTGCAACACAGTTGGTGAAATTATACTTTATTTGCCGTATTTCTCATTGACAGGTCTAATGAGTGGTGAAGCGGGAATTGATACTGATTGCAAACAGTTGTTTAAGGGTGTTGCTTCATCCATTTGTGGGGAACTGTGGTGGTGGCAATTTTGGCAGAGATTTAAAAACAAATAGAATCAGAGGTGCGCAAGGCTTTATAAATCTGAAGAAAAGATGTGCATGCACATGGACTTTCCCAAACTTGTAGACTCACACACACTTTACATGCACAAAGTCGTGAACTCTGCCATGTCAGTTCAAATCTATAATTTATAAGGTCTGGATGGGCGTCAGGAAGGGTTGTAAATTAGCTTTTTTGTCCACCTGCCACTCTAGCTGGTAAATTCTACCAGCCACTCAACAGATTACCATTGTTTTTGTGGCTGGTGAGAGAAGCAAATCTAGCTGCCACTTGTATATTTTATCAAGCAAGCTTGCTGTGGACCTCCAGAGAAATCTGCTCCAAGTGCAGACCACACCAATTTGGAAGACTGCTCATCAAATAATCAAGACACAATTTCAGGGTTAATTTGTGGTGCACCACCACAATATCACCAGTTGCACCACATTTTTTTCGAGACCAAGGTGGCAAAGGCCTGTGGCGGGGGACATCTTGACAGCTGTACTTTTAGATACGGTCCCCCCCTCTATCAAATATGAAAGGAGCCCCCCACATGCTTGAGCTTTACACTGCTGACTTGTAAAATCAGAACAGACATGTCCTGTGATTTTCAGCCTTCTATGATTATATTTACCCTTTACAGCAGGCACATCCTGACCGCTGAGAATATTACTGTCAGGTATTGACCCCCATCTATTAAATATGAAAGGACGTTGAAAATCACAGGACATGTCTGTTCTGATGATACAAGTCAGCGGTCCTGAAATGTGTGTTTCTCTTCTTCTCTTTGCCAGACGAAAAACAAGTGTGTTGCATCGAATGCTCACCGCTACGGCATTGCTTTGGGTTGTGAGCGCGCATGACGTGCCTCTACATTGAAAGTAATGGGATTGTACACGCAAAAGACGCTACATCTGATGCCCCCCATGCACACACACACACCTTAACCAAGGTGGCAGCAAAAATCACCCAGGTGGCCCCCCTTTATCTTAGATAAGCAGGGAAAACCCTGGAGGTGCGTTTCCCTCCTTCTCTCGTGGCAAAGCATACTCTAGGCACATACGGAGCACCATCTTAGCAAGCATAGTGAAAGTGAAGGTTTTGGTGTTATCTACTGTTGTTCAACCTGTAATGTTTTCCCATGGAAACCGCACACGCCACAATCCAATGATGGGTTTAACCCACGAAAGGCAGTTTGCTTTCACTCGCTTTTACAGCAGCTGCACCTCTAATCCATCTATCTGAATTTATCAGCTCCAAGTGATCCGACCACTTACTGACTCGAAATCTCGATTGTAATGATCAAACTCTTTGTTCACCAACTCTCCATCGCGCAACTCAAACTCAACGAATTGTTACTGAGGAAAAAAGTAAAGCAAAAAACCCCGATTTCAGAGTGGGGTCACAAACTGATCACAAAAGGACAAACAGACACAAAGAAAGTTTGCCTTTCCAGCACCAGTGAGGTCTGCTTCTTCAACACACACACACACACACACACACACACACACACACACACACACACACACACACACACACACACACACACACACACACAATGAAGACCCTGGAACTAGCTCACCTAAATGAAATGCTGTCATTTCTCATACTTCTCTTTGTACATTTTTAAATCAAGGTGATGACAGAAACATGTCACCGCCAAGGGCCCTGTCTGCAAGACCTGTGGGTGAACATTTGGATTTAGTCTTGAACTGTGTCTGTACATGCCTCGAGGGCAGCCCCGCCACTGCTGTTACACGGCTTTACTTTGTACGACCAATGTTGTGCTGCACTTACTGTGCATGTCTCAAAGCTCTCTAATGACTCAGAGAGCCACAAAATCCAAAACTCATATCTTACTCTTGCTGAGAGTATGATCCTTGCTATGTAAACCAAGCACAACCATTTGTTGCATTCATTCTAGGGGTAGGAATACCAATGCCCTTATTGACCTTTACTTACCTGTCTGATTCTTTATCAATTCCCTTGTTAATTCCCGATCAGTGTAAAAGGGGGAGCTGGTGGGTGAGTGGAGCCAGCTATAGCCTGAGAGCTACCTGCAGCAACAGTGTCTGTCATGATCTAAAATGGAGGAAATGAGAGAACATTTGTTTAGCATTAGTTTCTCATTTAGGTTTTCTAAGTCAAAGAAAAATCTATTGAGCCTGCCTGTGTGGAGCTAATGTTAATATAACACAGGATATTTACCCTCAGTAATGGACATGCTGCTCGGCTGGGAAGCAGTGTCAAATATATGGATTTTCTGAAATTTGAACCCACACTATGTAGAAAGATTTTCTTACCTGAAATCATCATTTTTATAGACATTACTTTTTTTTAGTGAAATGAAGCTTTGGACCATTTCTGCTTTTGTAGGCTCTCATTTGTTGTGCAAAACCATTCAACATGCAATCATAAGCTGAGAAAAAGCAACCCGTGCCCTCCCAGCTCAACCAACTTAGAGATAATAAGGGCTGTTTGAACACAGTGATTAACAATAGCTCAGATTTTAGACAGTCCTCCAGAATGCGTACCTCCAAAGTTAAACCTTGGCCCTTGCCACCAATTCCAAGTGTCAGTATACTTGGTAAAGACACACACTGCCCATGGTCAAATGCAGCTACTTGAAAAAAGGTTATTGAGCAGAAGAAAGTCCACTGATCTACAGGCCTCTCACCTAGACCAAGGTCCCCTGAGCTGTACTTTGAGGACCTGAGAAAAGCTGTTCATGCTTGACAACCCACAAATGTCATTGACTAGAAGAAGGTCTCGCATGAAAGAGTGTCAAATACTTCCACAGTGTGGTGAGAGACTCATCAGTTTCTACAGGAAATATCTGGTTGCAATAATGTTTTTTATACAGTGGCATTAGATGGTAAATTATTGTGATATGCTGACTTTTAGAATGATTTAGTTTTTCAAAAAGTCTATCTATTCACTCAGGGTCTCTCACCTGAAGAAAATCCAAATTGAAAAATATCAAAATACTCAAGTCCATCAAGGCCCGCTATCGTCTGAAAGAATGGAAATGCCATGCAATTCACTCATCCTTATAGTTGTGATTAAACCAAATGTCTCACTTCGACTGAAAACAGCTTCGGAGGGAAGTACACAGTGCATAGAAACACCAGCAATTTCCACTGAAGGGAGAGGAAGAGTGAGTTTAGTGCCGGACACTACCATCTTCCTCTCTGTCATTTCAGAGGAGAATAATTTAAAAAACAACCCTCTCGCTAAAACCCACGACCACAGGAAATCACTGAGACACTTTGATAGCAGATGGCAGCAGACACCTCTCTAGCAGAAGATGTAATAAAAGAGAACACTGAGCTGACCGAGCAGTTCACTGGAACACTCTTGTCACATCACTTGTGCAAGCCCAGGGACTTTGCATTTTCAGCATAAATAGTTGAGTCTGCACTCCTGCCTTGGATTATCTCCTCCACAGTGGGCGACAATCCTAGAAGCACCGGCTTGTCCCTCTCAGGTTCCAAGTCCTTAGAGGCAGCCTCGGGCCGGGCATCACATCTGTCTCTGCACTTACCTCTGTCGACGCTCCCCAGTGTTGGGTAATTTGTCAGGGCAACGTCCTAATGATCTCAACATTATATGGAGCTTATGTGAGCACTGGATGTAAAAGACTGAACATCAGCAAATTCTATAGCCTTCAGGAGCCCATTTGTGCATGGTGTATGTGGTGACAGGTCAGGCTGAAGCTGGCAGGGGGTGTCTTGTCTTCAGGTAAAAAGATCCATATGTGGCTTCCTGAACAAGGTCCAACAATGTCAAAATTGTGACCAGGCAGGTTAGGTAGCTGAGACAGAAGAGACTAGAACACGACGGTGTGTTTTTGCAGAACTACAACCTTCCAGCATGCTGTGCATCTGTACTGCCAGGAGCTACCTCCTCTCCTCAGTGTCTCCTGAGGTGTCGAACAGAATGAAAGTATGCCATCATGCTTCACGCTTGTTGATCACTCAAATTAGCCTCCCTGACAGTGCTCTTTGGCAGGACAGATGTCCTGTGCAGAAAATGGATGGGTCTGGCCCTGAAAAAACAATTTTAAGAAATAAAAGAATAGTGTGCCGCCATAGAAAAGAGATATTAGATTTCAACATTATTCTTCTGTTGGAGAATAAAATTGTTATGCAAGAATGTTCCTCTTAAAGCAATGCCTCAGAGTACAATGTAAAGAAATGGCGTCTACTGTATTTGCTCACTGTAAGTTTAGTTTTTCTTTTGCAGTCTATGATAAATTTCTTCAAACAAATGACAAGGCAAGATGAATGCAACTGCACAGAATTATTCCTTTAATTATCCTTTCTCAGATAACGCTGGTATTTATTAAGAATTAAAAAATGTAACAGTCGTGTTTCAGACTCACATTAGCCTGATCATAATGTACTAGGCAAAGTACATCTGCATGAATGGATAAATGCACATTTAAATTCATATGCATCCAGATGTAGGCATATATCTGCATGCATATGCAAATTCAAATGCATAAGCACACACAGGCAATAGGTAGAAGTGGTACAAAGACTGCCAATATAATCCTCATAGTACTGCAACATCAGAGTAAGTCACAAAATGAATATATGCATGACTAAAAAATGTCAAAGAGAAGTGTCATTTGGTGCTCACTCAGAAAAGTATGTACTACCCAAAAGCCTTGGTGGCAGGTTTATCACAGCCACTTATTATTACATGAGGCAGCAAGGTTGCCAGAAGACTACACATAGCGTGTGCCAGAGAGCCAAATACTTACTTTTTTATGAGACATTTGTACTACATTTAAACTGTAGGTCTCATGCTATCTTGTGAAGGACCATAGCATGGCCTTGAGACTCTTGAGATACGATGCTGAAATTATAAAATCTGCCTATATGAAATGTATTTTACTTTGTTTGTACATATATTACAACACACAGCGTTTACTCAAGTCATTGTACATAATTTTGGCCACTTTTAGATCACAGGTTATGTTTATACTGTATGGTTTGTGAATGGTAGTTTAGTACCACACAGTTATACTATGCATATTTTGTGAATGACATGTATTCCTCACACAGAGCTAACTCAAGTGACTTGCATTTGTGACAGAATCAAAGATTAGTTTGGGGTATAACTAGTCTTCTTCTCTAATTGTCTTAGATGAAAAGTTGCTGTTAGGGCACAGCAAACTCCTGTCATGTAGTTCTGGGTTATATCATTTAACAACCACAGCATTAACCAAATGGGCAAAACAGCAGAAGTAAACGTAAAGACGCAGTAGCTGTGTTACCAATTTGACAAACAAATGTAAAAAAAAAAAAAAAAACTTTTTCTGGTGCATTGACACTAGGGCTGGGTACCAAACTCTGTACTGACCAAATTATGTCAGCACCACTGAGCGCCAATTCACAATATGTCCATCTGTGCCAAATGCTGGTACCTGAAAGTGCATCTGAGTGAGAACATATTGTCTAGACAGAGGCAGAAGTGCCACCAAAGACTGCAACCAGACAGAGCTCCACAGAGTTCAACTTAAGACAAGAGGAGGAAGTGTCCTGAAGCCAGGAAGCTGGACATGGTTCAATACGACAGATGTGCCGCAATGGTTTCTCCATCTGGTCTATATTCTTTTTTACACTATTTTAGTAATAGCTGAGTGTCACTGCGAGACAAGCAGACACATACACACAGTCTACTATGTTGCCCCTGCAACTTGTTCAAAAATTACATACTTACTTCACTTACAAGTACACAAAACAAGTACTTTTAGGTGTGTGTGTGTATATATATATATATATAAACATAAACATTATATATATATATATATGTATATATATATATATATATATATGTATATAAACATAAACATTTTCATTTTCCCTACTTCATCAATACAAATGTTCAAAATTTCACTGGTGTAAATCTCAAAATGACAGTCAAACATTGGCTCTGCACCATTACAACGCCGGCGTATGCCTGAGGTGCGGCAAGTAGGCGAAGCCTGCACATAATTTGACAGTTATCCCTGCTGGCAGATACACTGGATCCACCACAAAATTTCAGAGGGAGAGCGGTGTTTACAACCATGACCACATGGCTCATACAAGCACAAACAAGTCAAGGGAGATTGATGAGACAGAACTGATGAATGTCAGATTTTGGCAAAATCCTACTGTCACATCACTGTCCATGTAGGCAATAATTCTTCTCCTAGGAGAGCTTCCATGGCTTTTGCCCCATCAGCCGACATTGTTGTTTATTTTGTCAGCTGGTTGATAGATTACACTCCACTTAAACAGCTTTCCTGGCCCTCGCCGTTACATGTTGAGGAGTGTAAGGGTGCACTGAAACGGAGCGCACCCACACAAGGCACATGATCAGCGTTCACAAACGCCGAGTCCAACTACAGTTTGCATTTATAAAAGAGACTGCTCTTTTCTATTTCTTTGGCAGTTTGGCACCTTTCCCTGTGTACTGTGATTATAATGATAATGCCATCACATCAATGTAGTGCCGCAAATGCATTTACAAATCACAAAAATCTTCTAAGTGCAAAGCTTGTTAGAAAATACTATTTTCCATTAACACTTGTCAGAGTTTTGTCAAGAGCTGGAGGCGGGACAAAATTTGATGGAGGCAACCGGCTCCAAATTCTCTATGCAGGAGAAACCCTGTAATTGACACACTGGCAAATAATCAGCATATGCTGAAAATGGTGCATGGGCTTACACAGGACACAGTGATAAAGGTGTTTTGACACAGGTTGTATGGCATTATTGTACTCTACATTATTAACACTTGCTTATTTACTAAGTTACTAAAAATGGTGTTGATCCCTCTGAATAAACTTGGTCAAGGATGCTGGTAGAGGGAGACAATTCAATAAAGCAAATTAGTTGAGGTAACTAGCTTTTTCCATTTTTATATTCTGTGGTACTTACTTTATTGGTAAGGGGATACTTTTAAACCACAATCCTGAGACAAAAGGTAGCCCTCAAGTGAAAAATGTTTCACTGCTACAAATGATTACCTTACTTATGAACGTTGTTGAATGCAGCACTTGTGTGACAAAAACATCCTGTTTAGCTTTCAAGGGCAGTACAATCGATCTGGGTGGATGTCTGTACTAAAAGAAATGGCCCTCAATACAGCTCATGTACAAGTGGGTTCTAGTTGGGTTTTGTGCTTCTGTAATTGTTGCTGACATATAAAGCTATGAGCTCTTTGTTTCTCTACAGGCTTTTTGGAGGGAGAAGGGCTTCTCTGGGGAAATAGTGACAGGATCCTCTACCAAGTGTCCATTCTGTGTTACCTTTGATGCAACCAGCCCCAATGGTAATGCTGCCTTGGTCGGCTTCATTGCTGGCGAGCAGGCTTCCCAATGGAGCTTCGAGGAGGTAATGTGGAGACAGATACACTTATTAGTATTTATCTATAATTTAAACGTGTCACGTTCCCTTCTTGTAACACAGCCTCCTGCCATTAGTTTGAATTTTCATTGTGATTCATTATAGTCTCATTTTAATTTATAATGCATAGAAATGGTAAATGAGAAAAGTAATTGATGCACATTTTTTTTCCATCATCAGGGTGATGTGTGTGTTATATTTAAATTGATAATGGATAGAAACTGTGGTTTGCCAAGCTCATGCTGTGGGCAGGCATGTGATATTCCATTATCAAGAGCTATTCCTAAAATTATGAGTTACCTGATGAGATGTCGTGGTTTCAATAGCTCTGAAGTCTGGGGGTTTCGTTAGACATAAATTGTATGATAAATCTAGGTGCACATTAAATTATGCCTTCTCCTGGATCAGTGATTGATGGATTATCAATCTATCTGATTAGCAGCAGCAATATTCAGTAGGGATGCAAGATAATATCGGCACGTCATCGTATAGGCTGATAATGGGAATGGGCTAACATGCTTTTTCTTATATTATATTACATACATTGAATAGCATTCTATTTCATGTCACAATCTGCCAGTGGGCCATCACAATGACAGTATGCATGCATAATATGATGTTAATTCCACTACAGAAGACACCTGATGATCACTTAAATTACTTTGGTAATCGGTATCGGTTATCAGTCAAATAAGTTGTTATATCAGCGTACTGGGCAACGGCAAAACAATCCAATATTATGCGTCAGCGTCTCTAATACATAGCATTTTCAGGAGTATATTAATTATTTGTTTAAATCTGAGGTATCTGAAGTATGGTACCACTGCCTCTCCATGTCTTTAGTCACCATTCTTTAGCCTCACTCATTGTCCCGCCCACAGCATTAATTAATATGTTGCATATCACGAGTGATGGCCAATCAACACTATCGGCTGTTGTGCCTAAGATGGTTAAAGACAAACATAGACGGTAGCTGCTACTGTGAGCGAGCAGAGCTGTGTGCTGGACGTAAGGCAGCAGATATTGAGATACAAGTGAGAACTGTAAGGAGAGGAAGAAGGGGTGAGACAGCGACTGGACATGGGCGAGAGATAAGATGAGTTTATGAGGATCCAGACATTTCATTCACCAGATGTATGCCGATGCGCATTCAACCCACGTCTGACACATTCATGTATCAGCCACCACTCTGTCACTTGTAGAAGAGACTTGATTCTGCAGTGTAGCTGACGCATTGGTAAGGCAGAGAATAATTCAGTAAGATCAGGCTTCATGATCACAGAAAGGTTTTGCATTGCAGCAAAACTTCAGCCAGTGCTCTCTGGATGGATGCACTGAAGAAAAGGTCTCAAAGTGCAGTATGGGAGTATTACATATACCAACACTGAGGAAGGCAGGCTGCAAAACATGCAAAGAAAATGGAAAAGGAATGGCTCTCTTTTTAAGATAATGTTAAAAAAGTGCGTTGCTGGACACAAAGGCGAATCCAAAAAATACATGGAGAGGCCACAGACCAGATATAGCGCCAATAGCTGTTTAATTGATAACCACTAATGTGAAATTTCGGGCTACATGCCCCTCATCAGACATGCCCCAAACAATTTGTTATGTGACTGCAGTTGGTTCAGATCGAGGTCGGAACACATTCTCACCACTAGCAAACTGTACCAGAGTTCATTTGTAACCGGACCGAGACCACCTCTTCAAGAAGGTCTCGGTCCAGTTGTTTGGGTGCGCACCAGAGTGTGATAGCTGTGTTCACACCTGCCCAAACGAACCCTGACTTAGAGGGCAAACGAACTTGACTTCGATTGAACCAAACCAAACATGGCAGATGTGAAAGCACCCTTAATTAAACAATAACCTAATTAAACATAAACTGAACCAAAGTTTTGTGGCGTTATTCTAAATTCTACTCTACACTAGTCTCCTTGACTACTAATAATCCAGGGTTCCTACACATTTGGAATTTCAAAATTCCATATTTTTCCATACCCTAATTTCCAGACTTCACTGCGGTTTTTTGGGGTTTTTTTCAGAGAATATGCGACATCCAAGTAAATGTATCAGTGTATCATATTTCACATCATATTTAATTATTCTTAATAGGCGATTGTAGCCAAGTACCATAATGGCATGCAAATAAAAACTCAGGTAAGTTCAATGTCTGGGCTGAGGCAAAAAGGTTGGGACTCTGGGTGCAAGCGATGCAGTAACGAGACATGGTTTTTCCTTTCATGTGGCTCAGAATCACCTTCCCCCCTATGTTGGTCATGTCAAACAATTTCACACAAAGCTTGCATCTAGCTCTTTGTGTGAATTGGGAATCCTTGGCCAACCAGTATTTATATACGGTATTGTCAAGCCATCCATCCAAAAACTCTACCCATTGTGAACCACGTGAAACTCGTCTTCTTGTCGAAGGTGCAGTGTTGGAGTGAAACTTGATACCTGGGGGGCTGTAGGAGGGTCATGGGGCAGTGGACTGGACATACCACTTGTCAATCAGGTAAAAGGGGCGGTATGTTTTCTGAGACATTTGCTGTCACACAAACTGTGCTTGGCCCGGCATAAACCCATAAAAACCTAATGTTCTATTTTAGAAAACAGTATTTTAGACAGTGGTAATAGTCTGGAAACAAAAAAATTTTTCATACTTTATTTTTCATTTTCCATACTTTTTAATACCTGGAAATTGATCTAATTTGTTTCCATACTTTCCATACTTGCATAGGAACCCTGATAATCACTATCGGCCCTGAAAGCTCCCATCAGTCAACCCCTACCCTGGATGTACTTTGGCTGGATTTTAAGCATCACTCTGTGTTCTGACCATTTCTCCTGCAGGTTCAGGGTTGAGCCTGGTGAAGTTTTTGTGTGGACACAAAGGCAACATGGTTTGCATTGTCCAACTGATGTCACTGTGTCAGAAAATGCTTAGAGGCAGCGTTATGAAAATGTATGAGTGAACAGCACAGCATGAGGAGAACAGTGGGGGACTCCTGCCAGCTTTCAATAACTGTTACTTTGGTAAATATAGAACGGACTTTTGAGTTTTTTCAATTCAGACCTACAGAGTCATTTTATTAATTTTAATTATTTTTTTATTCTTGTGATACTGTTAAGCTTCACAACTGCACTTGGAAGGTGAACCTCTATTTGTCATAGACTGGAGAGATGTAAAGAGCCACTTGATGATTAATAGTTATCCATTAGGTGAACTTGTAATCCCCCCATGATATATCTTCTTACACAGATGTGGCATTATATTCATACAGGCGTAATATGATTGTTTCCGATTAAAAGGTCACACATACCTCAGCTTCTACTTCAGCAACTGAACTGTGCTTTTGACAGCTGTGATCCTCTTGCACTCCTATACACACTTCATGCACACCGAGCCTACATCCTCTCCTTGCTTTCCCTCTGAGTTGACATTTTCTTTTAGTGTTTCCCTTTACCTGAAAAAAATAAATAAATCCAGCCTTGTCTCTGGTGTTGTTTTGGCATTTCACTCATTAGCCTGACTTGCTACAGTGCTCAGGCGTAGCTGTTTCCCTGCTGTGCCATGCTGCACAAAGTGCTAAATAATTAACCTGCACTTGCTACTTTACTGCTAAAGAGAGGAAAACAGTGTTGGTGTGTGTGAGGCAAGTGGACATCAAGGTTACAATTATGCACTGTTTTGTGCAATTTAAGTAAATTTAGCTGTATATATTGATATTTTTCCCTATATTTGGCTCTTATACAGCTTGGTTGGATTCACAGTGTTGATTTTCAGTTTGTTGGTTTTGGTTTGCATGAATGAAGTCCGATCTTGAAGGGCATTTTTTCCTGAGTAATTTTAGGTTTCAGCTGACACAATTTGCTGCAGGGCTGCTAATAAACATTGAGTGTTTTTTGTCATAAATTTGCCATTAAAAGCAATTTTGCACAATGTTTAAATTCCCTCTTTGTTCCTCAATGAGATGTATTAAGAGACGGAGTTTCAGCAGCAAATTATTGCAAAAGGAAGACAAGGTAAAGGTGTGCTGAGAGCAAAGGTAAAGTGAAATGCAGATGAGGAATCCTGGACAGTTTTGCAACATCTGTCAGCATGTTTTATAGTGATCTGTCCTTTTGGTCCTCAGGCCTCAGCTGCTCTGTGCATAACTCACCACGTGAACTCATACAACCACGAGCATGTGCTGACCACGCTTGAGTTATTCAAATTGACTGCTGCCTCCTTTGTCCAGCTTAGATTGGTTTCTTGAATATGCATTCATATTTTAGCAGCCCATGTGAGTGATGAGCAAGTGTAATGCAAGTGCCATGCTGGCACTGATATTTCCCTCTGTTTGCAGGGTGAGGAGAGAAGAAAAGCTGTGGTTTCCAGTCTGGTCAAATACCTAGGTCCTGAGGCCGCATCTTTCATCCATTATGAAGAGAAAGTAAGTAGATCAGTGGCAGATGTCTACTGTATTAAAACAATAATGATTTGGTCTGACTACATTTTTAGTGCTGAAATTCATAGCCTCATTTTTTACCCTGCGGTCCACAGAAGAAAGCTAGTTTGTGTAGTAAAAGCTTGCAGATCTGTCAGTTAAACTTAACCCAAATGATTTACTATAGTGTAGTGTAGGGCTGACCTTCGAATCCATATTTGGACATTCGAAGGTTCGGAGCTCAGAACGAATGTAATTCGAAGCATTCGATGACCGGGGGGGGGGGGGGGGGTTGTTGACTCCGCGGAGGTCATCCCCAAGCCCCGAGGGCACAAAGCTCAGATTTTACGACCGATGACTGATGGACATGTATTTTTCACATCGCCATGACAGAAACGTGCAAGAATTGAAGGTAATGTAGTGTTTCGTGGAAGTGCGCTCAACACTCCGCTTATAGTGCGCCCGAGACTGTGAGAACCTTAAATTAAAACTCTCGGCGCACACTGCAACACAATCAAACAGATGCGCAACTCAGAGGATCTGAAGTGTCTCTGACACCAGACTCAGAGCGGCTCTGAGTGCGCTCGTGGCTCATTGACGGTCTTAGTGTTGCATTTATGGCCTCCCCCCAAAAAACGGGAAAAAAAGCGCAGAAGCTTCGATTTTTTTTTCCACTATCGAATCCCGTGCCATCGAACGAAGCTTCGAAGCTTCGAATTTTTTGGGTCAGCCCTAGTGTAGTATAACGTATACTGGTGCTTAAAAAAACACTTGCTACTTAGTGTGATAATAGTTACAGTCTCACGGGTCTAACATTACAACACAAAACAACACTACAAACAGGGAGCTCAATATGGGTCTAACCAAGACCTGTAATAATCACATTTTTACCACCTCTACTTCTGTATTCCAGCAATGCAATTGTTAATTCACCAGTGTCCAAAACTAACTTTTTGACTTGCTGGCCAAGGGGACTGGTAGATGAAAAATTCCACAAGCCAGCATATTTTTTACTGGCTAAAATATTAAAGTGCCCCCAGGTCACATATGTACTTGTTTCAGTACATTTCATTGGAACAAACTTAAAGACAAGGCAAGAGCAAAAACATTAAGCAAAATTATTCTAATATATTATAGGTGCCCTCTAGTAAGCAGTGCATTGTCCAGGGCTTTTACTGTGAAGGAAAATGGAAGGAGTGAGGCTAATGCTCTGCTGTTGAAAGTGAGGGGCATAATAGGGAATCGACCCATTGCTAAGTCCTGCCCCAGGACGCAGACTGGCCAATCATAAAGTAGTAACAGGCCGGCTCAGACCAGGGTCCAACAACAACCCAGCTGTGCTCCATTGACTCTACTGCAGATTTCCTTCATTTTCAGGCTGGTTTTGTGGATTTGGAGCTCCATGTTGTTTCTTCCCTGTTCCATAATAGGGTTCGGCGATCTCCAGACACCACATGAATGCAGCAAAAAAATTCAGCGTGCTTTGCGAGCCCACTCATGTCCAACATGGCCCGGAAATATATGTGCATACCGGCAACAAGCACGCCGTCAGAGAGGGTGTTTAGCACGGCTGGTAACATTGTTAACCATATGCGCATATGAGTTCACGTTACAGCGTCTTGTTTACCATTTGCTGAGCCATGATAGTTAAAGCATTTTCCACCTAAGTTATTAGATATATTTGCGTTATCTACAAGTTTACTGTACTGTTTGTCATCTACTCGCTTTCAAATGTCCGCCACGGACATTTACACAATGTCACGGATAAATATGGGTAAATGCATTAAAAAGAAATCATCACATATCTCCTCTGATAATGGTTTATTCATTTAAAAACACAGTGTGCTCATTTAGCACACTATTTCATGTAGTTTTTATCTACGTAGCGCAACAAAAATAGAAGAGCATCCTAAAATAGAGAGTTGTCACGCTGCTCTCGTTGCCGGTGCAGCAGCTGTAACTGATAACAGGGGGGCGAGCTACTACAGGACTTGCGTTGCAGACGTGTCGTGCTGCTCCCGTTGCCGGTGGACCCCGGCCGTAACTTTCAGCTCCGCCATCACTGACGTGTTTTGTGAAAGACTCGTCGGAAATCAGTGTGAAGCTGCAGGTTCCAATACGCACACACTTTGAATTGTGCTCTACATAGTAATTATGGACTATATGTACCGAGTTGAATTCTGTGGAGACAGACCATTAATTTAGCAAAATAAAATGAAAAAAATCGCCCAAAAAAATTGCCCAAAATGAAACCAACTGTGATGGACTTGGCCGATGGGCGATTGGCGATATATTCGTCCAATCGCCCAAGCCTATTCCATAACCAAAATCAAACCCTGAAAAGTGTAGGGTTAGCTAGCTAGCTACTGAAGATATAGCCTACTGAATGTATACACATGCTGCTTTTGCTTTGCAATGATTGTAACAGTGAAACAAAGACCGACCCTGCTGTACAGGAACCAGTGAAGGGAAGCAGAGAAACTGTGCTGATTCAACCAGCTGTGTGTCATCGCAGTGTGCACAAATGATTGTTTCACTTCCTCCTTACAGCCCTGCCCATTTGGCCGTTGAGGTGTATCTGTGCACACTGTGATGCCACACAGCTGGTTCAATATCAGCAAAGTTTCCCTTTATATTCATTGTCTTGTGTGGCGATCAGCAGTGATGTAGTGGTTCACTTTTACGCTGTGATCTGTAGCCTATAGTTCGGCTTTAGCTTCTAACTGTCTTTGTCTATTTAACCTGTTGTTGCTGCTGAGTCAGTTTGACATCCTGGATATATCCTTCAAACACAGACTGTAGACCCCTCTGTCTGCTTCTCTCTGGAATCACCATCACAAAGGGGCAGGGCTTAACGAAAGGTCAATTTGCTGTCTTAGTTCAGACAACAGAGCCTCCATGTTATTATTTTATTACATTTATAAGTACGGGCGCAACTCCTAAACCTCACCTACACATTATTGTCACGGACTCGGACAGCAGCAAGCGATACTTTAGTGGATCAGCTGATGTCTCGTACTGTAAACACTGCTACAAGACTAGGGAGCACTCTAGATGGTCAGTTTCACAGCATGACACACGCAAAAACATTATACGTGTAAGTGTGTGTGCTGAGGAGCAGCACATTTTAACATGACACCAAAATGTGGCATGCTCTCAGCATAGTTTATTATTACATGACTATATTAGTACAGTCATTTACCCGCCAGCATGGTGGATTTACATTTAATCACCAAACAGACAATCTACCCGCATTTGGCACTTGGAGGGTGTTAATTTTGGACCCTGTAATCCACATTCATTAAATGTGCTAATGTGGACCACAGATGTTTATGACATGATCCATACCCAAAAAGAACAACCATGGAAACATATAGAGAAATGTCACAAATATGAATATCATCACAGCTGAGAACCCTTAAGTAATATTGACATTGCCATCCTAAGTTGAGGTTAGGCAGCATGGCATGATAAAGCGTTCTGGTGAGCTTTAAAATGGCTCTGGGACAGTAGGAAATTACTTTTCTCTGATGGTAGGGGAGGGCATCCGTAGAGATAAGCTAGATAAAGGTGACTTTGTTTTTTATCCTCACTGTGGACCTACATGCCTCCTATTAGTTAACTTTCCAAAAATAAAGGCTCATTTCTTAGACTGTTTTTATGCAAAAAACACACATTAACAAACACAATGCATTATACTAAATCCCTGGAAGGTGGATGTTGAAAACCAGCTGATGGAGGGCGGAGCACGACCACCCATAATGAACACACATAAACTACCACTAGCACTGATACTACTGGGAACGAACGTATTACATGCAGTAGATATTCTGCTAGCTGAATGTTGTGCCACACACATACAGAATAGCTCCTCTGCTCCATTACATGATGCACAGCATACACTGGTAGACTGCTGAACAGCACATTAGTCATGCAGACATACGATTTTAGTCCCAGAACTCCTCACCTCACAGTTGAATGGCAAGATTAAAAGGTAAATTGCCCTGAGGAAACTTGAGGCAGGGATGTTAAGCGAGACATCACGATTTCGCTTTGTAGGGACTCAATGGGAACATAATTTTATAGAATACAATAACAACAGAGCTTAGTGAAGGGGGGGGGGGGGGGGGGGGGGGGGGGGGGGGGGGGGGGGGGGGGGGGCTGATAGTCTGATGGTTAAGTACATCTTTAGCCTGATTTTATGGTAGCAAAATATGATCCAGAGTTTGATATTTTATACTAATTATGTCTGTGCTTGTTATTTATTCTAACAGGAAATATACTGACAAGGCAATTACCCACAAGTTCCAAACATATTTATCATTCTGTTGTGATTGTGTCTACAGTTCTTCCCACAAGCTGAAGGGCTTCTGCTCATTTGCATTTCCATTTTAGGAGAAAAGTATTTATGTTGATGAGTGAACATTTACTTATTGAATTTTAAAAAGGTACTACACAGGATCTTACTAAAAACAATGTATAGGCTTGTACAAAAGTAATCCCTTCCAATCATCACTTATGACCTACTAGAAGTCTGTGACCGTGTATTTATCGGCACAGACTCTTCCCTCTGCTTGTATATTCTTATTTTATTTTCATTTTGCTGTGGTTGGTATGCTCCTGGAAGAGTGAATCTAGGGTTGGCTTTCACTTTCACTGGAGAGAACTTAAAGAGAGGATAGGGATGAAGAGCGATGTGGAGTTGGCCAACTCTATCATTGCTCAGAAGGAAGTGTGCATCTACTCATGCAGGAGAGGCCTGTGCTTGTGACTGCACGAGATGTAAACTTTATTAGTGTCCTCTTCGGCTAAGCTGTAATGTTAGCTAGCTCAGTGGTGCTATTTTAGCTAGCAGTAGATGCACATTTCCTTCTGCACAGTGATATAGCTGGCAGATGCTGCCTAGTAGAAAGAAAATAGTTCCTCCATTAAACTGCTCACAACAAGGTCTGTGGATTATTTTAAGTAACCAGGTCATGATTTCTGGAAAGTGACATTTGTTGTTTTTAAGGGGCTTTTTGTGCTTTGAGCATCACAAGCCAAGTGCCATTTAGTTCCATTTTGTTGGAGAGAAGACAGAGATCTCTACAGCCGATATCTCCAACTGTCGGCAACTCACACCAAAACAGTCTAGATTGATACAGATTGAAACGTCCCTTTAAGGCTACTGACCAAATTATGTTGGTATTACCACGTACTAATTCACATTAAATAAAACAGTCCCAAATTTCAATACCTGAGAGCACATTTGGGTGGGAGAGTAGCCAAAGTATACACAAAAAAAGAGAGAAATTGAGACTGCGTAACCCCTGCAGCTTGTGAAAGTCACAATGAGTCAGGGAAAGAGCGAGCCGAAAGTGGTCACACTTTTTAAAACTCGATGCAGAAACTCTCACTGCAATTATCTATAATGCAAAAAGCAAAGCTGGCTAGGGCAACATGTCTAACCTGAGCTATAATTTGTCCTGTGTCTAAAATGTTCGAAATAAATAACAAAATGTTCTTAATAAGTAATGATGCTAAAAGTGGTACGTTTGGGCCTAATTTGACAGAGTGAAGCAAGTACCAAAAAAAGTACAGTTTGGTACTGGATTCCAGGTAACAGTACTGGGTAAAGGTAATGGACATACTATGGGATAATATTAGATTTTCCTGTCTTCAGATGACTGTACAACTTAGATAACAACAAACAATGAAGTATTGGGGGCTGCAGTTTTTTAGTAATGTCCAATGGTCCAATGATATAATGTATTTTCATAAGCTGTGCTTTCAAATAAAATTAGAATAGATCACATTTGGGCGGTGTCATTTTGTTGAAACAAAGCCATGCTTTTGCACTGCACTATGAAATATTACAATGTTAGTGTCATTTAACTTTTCTGCTCCACAGGACTGGGCTAAGGAGGACTACAGCGGGGGCTGCCCTGTTAATGTCATGGCACCAGGTCTGCTAACATATTACCACCCTAGCCTGAGGAGGCCCTGTGGCAGGTAATCACCCCACTGATGACAAATACACCACAGAGCACCTCTCCTTCTCCCTGGACTCAAAAGAGTCACCTTTTCTCACCGAAACAAAGGGTAATGTAGAGGGATGCAGTGGAGCAAACTGGCCTGACAGTTTCTAAATCTTTGATATAAATCTTTTCAAGAGCTAAATTTTGACTTAATGTTCAGTAAATTGCAGCATTGTACACTAGATGACAGTATGAGAGATATTGACTGTGGTTGCTAGATGATCGTGCTATTTTTATACCACAGAAACAATGTCTGCACTTCACCCTGCCAACTAGGTATTACTCACTAGTACCCAGTGCCTACAGATCATTGACATGAGTCGTGGGAGTGATTATGCCTTTGCTGATACACATTAGTCCAGTTCTCAAGAAATGGCAAGAGGTCGTCAGCAGTGGTGTTCTCATAGGAAAACGTCCTATAATCCATTTCTAATGGCCTGCTCGGAGATGCACAAAGCTGAACGAATGAGAGCGAGAGGTGGGGAGGAGGATCCAGGTAATGTATTTCCATAATGACATTAAGTCTGTGGGGAGCAGAGCAAGCTCATTACATAACGTGACTCAAACAGCGGCATGGGGCAGCAGCCCTTATCCACAATCCTACCCCATATAGAAAATGGATCCTCAAGGACACGCTGTGACCTTGACACATATCCAGCACGTGTAATGAAGACAAGCCTATGCATGGTTGACAAAAATGCTCCTGGTGCTTCAAACATAACAGCATGGTGGATTTCAGGAGTTTCTAGTGGATTATGGGATTTTATTTGGGGAATATAAACCTCAATACTGACCGAAGTGTCGTTTTTAGAGTTTATTAGGGACGTCGACGAGTAACCATTTAAAGGTCTGAATGGTTATGCATGTCAATCTATAGGTTAATTTTGCAACTCTTCAGCTTAATAGTATTAGCACTGTGCTGTACCACATTAACAAAGCTAGAGATGTATTCTATACTAGACGGCGCTGTACACCACATAAGTCAGCGGATATGTTGCTCATTTAGCTATTACTACTGCTGATTACGTCATCTCGACCCATGGTGGCGGGACAGCATTGCTGTGGAAACATTATACCCAGATTTGGTTTCCCCAAGGTCGCCCCCAAGTGAGTAAGCAGCTAAATTGAGCCACTAAACACCTTTATCATTGTTATCGCAGTTAGCTTTGTTAGCACGGTTAGCACCTTTGTTAGTGTCAGCGTGGCTAGTGATGCAAACATAGCTAACAATTCTAAAGAGGTTCTGATGCTGAAAATTAAGCCACTTACTAACCAAGACAACCTGGGGGGAAACTAGGCGTTGACCACCATGTTTCCGCTGCAAACCCGTCCCACTACCAAGGGATGGGACAACGTTAACGGCGTCAATCGCCAAAGGAGTGGCAGCACTAGCCAACTCCCACCTGGCTGATGCCAAGCGCAGAGCGACTGCTTGTCTGTAAGATTAGTCAACAGAAAAAAAGAAAAAAGTAAGAGGCAACATATTTACAGTGCAAAACATACAAATTTCATCACCTCTTAATGGATAGCAATCCGAAATGCGGACTAAAAAGAAACAGCCCCTTGGGTTATACGTCACTTTGCATATGTTTTTTCTTTTTAATCTTAAAGTAACTAGTTAGTTTCCAGTTAATGGGTGTCAGGCTATTGACAGAAAAAAACTGACCTTAACTGACATCCCCAGTCATGTCATCCAGCGAGGCCTTACTATTCTAGGTGAATACCCTGCCTAAGTGCTCAGTATTAGACTTTCACAGAGAGGCCATCCCTACTTAATTCTAGGTGTGGTTGGAGAGAGTAGATACAAGAATGATTAAGAAGAAAGATAATCTGCCAAGAACTCTGAATGCATTGACCCCAGTGGGTAATGCTTTACTAAGTTAACAGTTCCAAAGGAATAAAACTATGCACTGACTCAAGTGTTTGCTTTGAAGGATGCCGACTTTTTTCAAAACAAAAAAAGGTTGTTTGTGCTGCACCTTGCATTGTTTGGATTATTACTACCGACAGAAAAGGATGTAGAGTTACAGTATGTTCATATCAGTCTTTCCTGCATGGGCTTTTGCTTCTTAAAAAGGCAATGCCTCATCATTACAGACCAATTTGTACGTCGAAAGCCTGGTTGTAAACCAACACATGCCACAACAGCTCAGCAAGAAATGATTGCTAAGCATAAGGTCACAGCACAATTCTTGTACTAAAAACACGAGCCCCACTGAGCGACAAAACGTGCAGGTCTTTATAGTGCATCAATAATAAAAAAGGCTCGTTCAAAGTCCCTAAGGCTGTCTGCACATAGTTGGAGATCTATGCTGCACTCAGCTTAGATCAACGCTGATATGTCTATATAATTTATGATTTATAAAAAATAACATTTAAAGTCATGGTTATGCTGCCAACAATCAATACTAACTTGTTTAGATTAGATTTCGTCTTTGTTTAAAGCAACTATAATCAATATCCATATTATGATAATGTATCAACTGACATTAAACGACAATAACTGTCAATTGCAGCTCCCCTCTGTTTTAACGACCTTTATGTAAGTCCTTTTCCTCACTGTTTAGCTGTGTAAACTGCAACTTAACTGCTCATGCTCTCGGCTATCATAGTGTAGTTTTCAGCTGCAGCAGACAGCTGTTTTCTGTGAAAAATATCTAAAGGCCCACTGTACACTACCTGCTCACCAGCACACCGCAGACAGACACAATCAGCAACTAGCTGCTGTACACAGCAGAGCATTTAGGAGCTTAAGAGCCAGATATTTCCTGGAGGAGTTGGTCAAGGTAAAAAACACAAAATGGTGAATACTGGATCTGCATTTTCCACATGGACACGACGCCATATGAATGTTAATTTTGCTCTACAACATACAAATAAGCAACCATCTGCAAATAAGTTGGTGAAATCAACGTAAAGGTGATGATATAAAAACAAATGATCAGGTCACTGTTTAAGATTTTAAAGTCTAATAGCAAATGGATTGAAGTTCAATAAGGCTGAACTTTCAAATCAAATCAAAATAACTATTTATTCATCAGGGATTTTATTTGTGTTAAAACATCAGTGCGTACCAGGGTCTGAAACTAACACCCGCCAAGCACCAAATGCATGTAAATCTCTGAAGGTTATCTGCCACACTGGCGGGTAAATGTACCAAAATAGCGATGTAACTATTAACTATATTGACAGTCTCAACCACATTTTGGTGTCATTCAGGGGTGCACTGCTCTGCTGCTTCAAACCTACTCCTGTGCTGTCTGTGTCACACACATGCACTCGTTTAAACTGTGCCATAAATGTGACCATTTTAAGTCCTCCTTGTTTTGCAACACTTGGGCGACCAAAGCAACTGGAACGGGTCCGGAGGGGAGTTGAAACTCGTTTAACTTAATGGTAATGAGCTCTGACGCAGTTCAGCGACAACCAATCGGAATGCTGACATGCTTCGATGAAGCGGGTCCCAGAAAACAAGCCATGTAACTTTGGTTCCTACAGCTCACTTGTTCCGACAATGGATATCGAGAAGTTGATTACTTGCGTTCACGCCCACTCAGTCCTTTAAAATGTGTCAATATTCAGTTACAGAGACCAAAATTAAAAGAAGGAGGCTTGGGACCACGTTGCGGAGGTAGTCGGTTGGTCCGGTGAGTTTTAAAGTGTGTAATGTTAGTAATAGAGGAGAACATTGCAGGCTAATGTTGCGACGTAGCATGCAAGTCTTCCTTGCTTGGTTTGAATGGGATGACATCCTGCAAAGCAAAGCATTTTATCAACATTATTTCTGTTGACCAACTATGAGCTTTTTTGACTGGCCTTGGCCAGTAAGTCAAAAAGTTAATTTTGGATACTGTTGCATACACAACACATAACTGGACAACAACAAACAATTTGACAACAGTGTCAAGTAGGGATGGGCAAACGATCAAAATTCATTATTTGATCATCAAAAAAATTATCGATCAATTATTGATTAATTGATGGGCGAGTATTTTAAAAGAGAGGAAACAAAAGATTGCAGTGCAGACTGTCGCTGCAAGAGAGCGCAGCTGCCCCAGTTTCTAGCTTCAACGCCCCCGGCCAAAGAGGAAGAATGGAACGCATGCGCAGTTCACCCCTGGGTGTTTACAACCGTTGCTAGCCAGAGTTACAGGCTTCAGTTTCCAGCAAAACCTCCGTCTTTCAATGGCATAGTGTTTTCAGAGGCCTCAAGGGAAGCCGCCGAGGCTTTGGAGAGCGATGAGAGTCTTCGTCTGTTTCTGATTTTTTTGCCTGGCATAGGTCTGGTGGGAGTCTCGTAGGCCCGTCGAACCGCCGTGCTAACGAGACCCCGCCGGACCTATGCCAGGCATTGTAGGGGAAACACTGCGACTATCGATCAAAATTATTTGTGATCGATCAAAAGCCTTAACAATCAATCATCGATAATCGAAAATTGATGCCCATCCCTAGTGTCAAGCACCCAAACAAGCTCAAGCTTTAATGAGTCTAACAGAAGAACTTTTGAGAACACTGAGTGCAGCACTGACCGGCAATTATGCCGGTCAGTGCTGCACTTTGTCCAGGTTCAGCATTATCCTCACAAGGCGTTTATCCCAAAGTCCCCAAAAGTACAGACTTAAAGGTCAAATCTGAAGAACACTGGCCACTAACTGCTGCACAAATCTCCTACACATATCCTCCTGTTGAAAAGACTCAGTGCAACAACAATGCTTGATGGCATTTGCATCAAACAGCCTTGAGAAAATCCCATCCTGCCAACACATACAGTATGATTGTGATATGCAAACACAAAGCCCAATAGCAAAGCATCTGTTTATACAAGGACAATACAATAAAACAAATGTGCCTCCTCCTTGCTTTACTTCACCAAGGGCATCACTGACACAAAGTTAAGGAAAAGCCAGCAAGGAACAAACAAATGGTGCTTCTGGAATCAACAGACAAGAAGGTAAAAGAACAAGTCTCTCTTCCAATATAAGCCACTCCTATTGAACCTTCCATGGGGAAAGCACTCTGATTCAGTATGTCCATGATCAACAACACTGACTTGAAAGTAGAGTTGCTCCGGTAGCAATACCAGTACCGGAAATGACTTTGATACTTCCTAAAATGCTAGAGTGGGTATCACCAAGTACACTCACCCAAGCACCGGGTTTATTAGTGAACTTTAAAGTAGTTTCACATATGGAAAAAAAACTGCAGTTTTCCCAGAAATCAATTCGTCTTAGCCGCTTTAAAACAGCAGCCTGCACAGAAAGAGAAAAAGCCTTGATCTCCAGTAAATCATTAAAAGTTAGCCAGTAGCAAATATCAGCAATATTGACAGTATTTTACACTGCAAAGTCCCAACAGTAAAAAAACAAAGTGTACAGTACGCAAGGCTTTAGTTTCAGGGTTTGTACAGCTGTTATTTATTTTACTTTTTTAATGATACAAGTTCAGATATCGGTATCTATATTGGGAAGGCAAAAATGGTATCGGAACATTTCAGCTTGAAGTCTGTAAGTTTCCTTCAGTACTCACAATTAGATTACTCATTTCTTTTGAGTACAACAGATGCATAAAATTGAAAAATGCAATCTGTACCACCACAAATACCCCATTGTACAGTATTCCAAAATATACAAAGACTAGGCTGTGAATGAGGCTGTTAATTAATTTGGTCTTCTTGAACATCTTCAAATATCTGTTCACCATTCTTACACCAAACACTACCCACTACGCAGAAACTTCATAGGACTTTGTCAACACAGTTTAGGGACCTGTGCTTAGAAACTAATGAGCTGATTGTGTCATGTGTCTCACTGGTAATACCACTGACAGGACTGTACAGTGGGAGCAATGAGCACGACAACTGAGCTCTGAACATTAGAACAGATCTCGGTTCAGAACAGCTGTTAAATGTGTGTTGAAATGCAATTTAGCCAAGCACAGGGGTGATTTCTGTTGGTGAAAACAGGCTGCACCAAAAGTTAATTAGTGTCCATCATTGTTGTCAACCAGAGACATATACACACCTCTAATTTTAAGCACTGATTACAGATGCACTTCATAACTGTAGTGTATAAAATAGAGGGCGAAGGAATAAGTATTCTCTCATATTAACTCACTTTATATTTCCATATACAGACATCAGGCGTATCATATTGTAGGAAAAGTAAGTAACACAGGTTTATTCTGGAGAATGCTTTAGTCACCGTGATCAAATGCTTGAGAAAAGTCACGGAACAGAAAGAGAGCTTTAATCTTCCTTGAGTCTGTATTTGCGCTTAAGGTGACAATGTGGACCGGTTTTCTTTCTAAATCCATTTTGTTCATCTGCTGTTATAGTATCTGACTCAGCCCAGTGGGAAATGTGATTAAATTGACACAGCAGAACAGTTTGTATACAACGGAGGTCAAAATGATATCCCACTGGCTCAGAGGGATTCTTTTTATCTTTATTCCCCGTTTCAGAGATCGGATTAATTCTATACATGTGCATTTCAGGAAATCCTCCACGGTGGAGACTTTCAATGGCAGACCATCACATTCACAGGCTTTACCCTTGCCAACAATTAACAGAAACAAAGCATTGCATTAATTCTGACAGAACACTATCAGTTTCACTTAACCCATCTTATAATCACCTATTGAAACAAGACACCAATCAAGTTCAATCAAGACCACAAAGCGGTCTTTTCAATCTGGCAAGCTCTCAGTCTTCTCAGCATAATGCCGCCGCTCATTATACTGTTTACCGCCACCTGCTATGCGTGTCGCTGTAATGGTTGTGTTGATTGATTTCTCCCCTCACTACTCCTGCCTCTTTTATTTTTTAATCACCATACTTGGTGAATACATTGCTTTCCATTTCCATTATCATTTGTATATGCAGTGGAAAACGCTTATAGCGGTCACAGTTAGAGTGATCAATCGTTTATACGGATCAAAAAGCTTGGAACAGATTCATTCTTGTACAAATGCTGTTTAACTAATTTGCTCAAAGTAATCAAGTAGTCCGCTTGTTCATTTGAAGTCTTTTCATACATTACAACTCATGGAAAGATGTTTTAAAACTACATTTAACTTAATTCCCATGATAAGCTAAGTTACTTCGCCTCACGGTAACCTGTCTACTTCCAGCTGGCTACCTGAGGCTTGTGCTGTGAGCACATTAAAATCATGACGGGAGAAGGTGAGTCATTTTCTCTCAGTGAAAATCGTATTCTCCTTCAAGCTAATGACAAACTGCCAAAACAAGCCAATGACAGCAGCAGCAAACTTGGTGTTCCTCGGGCTACCTTGTGTGGTCTACTCAAACAACGAGAAAAAGTCATGGCTGCTAGTGATGGAGGCAGAAAACAAATGTGCACAGGGAAAGCACCTGTGGTTGAGGCCGCCCTCATCGAGTGGATTGATAATGTCCACTCACATCATGCCCAAGCTGTCCATTTCATTACTTTACATTCATGTAAGAAATACAAAAGTGTCACTTAGATGTTAATCTGCATGAGAAATAAAGAAAAAGTACCGGTTTTATTAACAGGGCCCTTTAAAATCCATTTAAAGTTTTTCCAGATTCCTTTTTTTTTTCATTAGTTTTTCTGAGTTCTGTGTCTTATGCACATATTGTAGAAAGAGTTTCTAATCACTTCATGTCAGTCACCAAGTCAGTAAGAAAATGTTCAAAATTTAAAGAATATCAATAGCTTTGTTGTAATATAATATTGCACTTCTTAAAATAAACACAGGGCTTCAATACTGCTATAAGACAAAACCTCTGTGCTTTTGTAAAATAAAGTGCTTCACATCTTGTTTTTACATTAAATTTAGCAGTTGTCCTATCCTTCAGTTTATTGGATGACCGCAGGGTCCAACAACAACGTTCACTGTCAACCCAGTATCAAAAAATACAGCAGAAATAGTTTGCAATTCACATACTGTTGAATAATAAATAGTTGGCAGCATTTTTTACTTTAAAAATTAGTTTATATTAAAGCATCTTACAGTCTCCTGCTTGTATAACGATAACAAAATAAGGGGGAGGCGGCGTGCCCCACTGTGTTGTTTTAACATATCCTGCAGCTAAGTGCAGCCTCTCTTTAATGCTGCAGTGTGTGTTGGTCAGCCGGTCTGGTTTGTTAACATTACTGCTGATGGCTGCTTCATCCAGTAATGTTAGTCTCAGGGTGGTAGTATTAAAAGGATTCACAATGTACTTCACATTCATCCCCAAATATTTAGATATCAAATTAAAACAAGTTTGCAACTGTTGCATTTTGTGAAGATAAATTACAACTTGACTGTGTGGCACTGTAGGCTGTCCCAGTGCCGCACTGATCTCGCCGTCCGCCTCGAGCTGTCACTCATCTCTGCGATCCCAGCCGACATTTAAGTTGGAGTCAGACAAACGCAGAGCAGAGCAAAGTCTCAAAGAGCAGAGCAGACAAGCCCAGTCAGCTGGCTGACTGTATATTCTTGCCTTAAGTAACTTTTTATACCCAGTGTGTGTGGAGGAGCTTAGCCTTGCCCTGTGAAACACCAACACAGAGAGCAGAGGACACAGCAGCATGCCTCTAATGACACCAAAACATTGCAGCATGGATTTTTCTGTTCAGTCAGCTTGGGCGCTATGAAAAAACATTTATAATGGTAGGGAAAAACTAGATTTTTATAAATTGCTTCTTCATTTTGGCAAATTCTATGGTATCCCATTTGTGTTCTCTGCATCAAGGAAATTGATTACTGTTTTTTTTCACACTTCTAGCTCAGTCACTGTTGTTTAAATTAATTACAGAACATCCTTAAACAAAAGTATTTCCCCAAGTGTTGCAGTCAGAGGTCCTGTACTGGAGGTGTCGTCAGGCAGCGCTCACAAACTCACTTTTTAGGTAGTCTTTATCAGTCTGAGGAGGCCTCTCAGTGGATAGGCAGGCGGTGTGCATTACTAACTCCGAGCTTGTTGACATGTTGCCAAAAGGCCTTTCAGTCTGAGGTCGTCTTCTTGGATATTCTGCTGATGAAGTCTCGAGTGAAATCTTTTTGTAGGCTGAACTGAACTCCCAAGATGCTTTTGAGCATTTCTCATCGTAGCTTTGGCACACACTGATCCTCTGTTCACTCCTGACTACTCATCCAATTTCTTGTTAGCACCCTCGCTGAATAGCAACGTCCCTTTGTGAAATTCATTGTCATAGCCTGCTTTACAGCATCATGGAAGTGTGTCTGAGTCCAGGGGAGGCTTGTTTGCTGCTGAGGCCGCTAACTTTGCAGTTCAGATGACATAAATTAATTATCAAGGATACTGGCCAGATTAAAGGTGCTAAGGGAGAGCCCTTCTCCATTCCTCTGATTGATGTACAGAGATGAGGGCCGGTATAGAGCAGTAGAGGAGCCTTGAAGCAAATATGATGGGCCCATGAATACATGAGCTGTAATCCGCTATATGTATATGGTGCCCTTCGAATGGTGACCCAGTGGACTGTCTTGTGTGTCGTTACGTTAGACCTCAAAGAATAGAATCCAGTGGCGTTAACAAGACACCTACTGTAGGTAGTTGAGTCTTATTAGCTTCCTTGAGTAAGCCAAGGATTATGGTTCTCAGAAGACATGCAACACATACTGCATAATCGCACACAGGGGAGCTGAGATGGACAGATAAATTTCAACACTGCGTTGCATCTAACTCAGTGTCATGTGAGCTGACTGGTTGTTATAGCTACTTTAAGGAGGCGGTCTTGTAACAAAAACCCGCTCATGTTATACTCCAATCCTGTAAAATAATGGAAAAACAGACAAGTGAATATAACTTGTCTTGTATAACAGACCTCCATGCATGTTTGCCTATGTGCAGCCCTGATTAGCATGTTCTTGCCTTAAGGCACACATAATCACAAGCATTCATAGAGCGCAGATCATTAGTCTCTCTGGGTACAAGAATATAATTGCACAAGTTTCTGAATAACAGTCTTTAATAAATTCCTACTTTCTGTGGAGCACTTTAACCTTCTAGAAGATGGCTGTCTTTTCTCTGGAGAGGCTGTATGCAACTCCTTCAACCCACATAGCATAACCCAATCAAAGTGTCATACACTCCATCAGAACATGCGATTACATTTGATCATATCTATCACATGCTGCAGGGTGGCCGGCTGTTGAGCAGAAGCTGGGAATCTCTCATATACCACTTTTGTTCTAACGCTGCTTCTCCTTCCCCCCAGCAAGCAACCAATGGAAGGCTACAATTGAAAGCGTGCATTATTCATGTTGGGCTGTGGCTCAGCTCCACCTCACCAATCAGTGGTGCCACAGAAACTAGCCAAAAGACCAGCCCCTCCATCTGTATCTCAGAGCAATGGCTTTTAGTTTTCGCTGAACCAGCAGAGCAGGAAGAGCACTGAACCTTCTCTTTTGCAGGGTTCGTACAGAAATTACAAAATGAAATCCAAGGGCTTTTATGTTCTTTTTTTAAGCACTATTATTTTCACTTTCAAGGACTTCATTCAAAGCTAAGCATTCCTTTTCAAATATAAATGTTTTACTTTAATGGTGTGATCAAAATCTCTTTTTACAGTGAAGGATTACTTATCATACTCTTTTTAGGCATACCTGTATCAAATCCTTAACAAAATAATGGCATGAGAGCAATGCTGCTTTGAGCTACACTAGGGCTGAACCTGACTCAGAATTATGTCAGGTGAATGTTTTTTTTCTTCATATAAAGTTTTAACATTTAAATGGGCTCAGCGGGATGTCCAGTGTGGCAGCAGTATTCATGTAATGTAGTAAACAAACTGACGGAGCTAACTATGAATCAGAAATGTGAAATAACATTTGTTGTTGACTAGAGCTGCCCCAGACTAAGAATTTTCCTCGTGAACCAAAAGTCGTCACTTACGGCCATGAGTAGACTAGTCGCCCACATCTTGACAGTATTGATGTGAGCATTAAATTATATATTTTAGGCAGGGCAACACAATGGTTTGAGTTGAAGGTGTGAGAAGGAATAGTATCAGTAACATTGTTAACACTGTGCTACATTACAGAGAAATACAAAACCGTACTAATGAACCTTCATTAATATAGGCCTATATTTTATCTACAAGTGTACGTCACACACTGAGCGAGCCGCCTGTTAATGACGCTGTGGGCTAATGGGCATGTAGCTACTTCCATGTTTCAGATGATACGTCATGTTTGTAGTCGACCAATGAAGATGAGTTTACATATCACCTTGGGTTCGTCCTTCACCTTCTCAAAATGATCCCACACTTTGGATTTCCTGCCCGACATGTTATTAACTAGCCTGTGGAATAACCGCAGGTACCAGCCCTGGAAATTACCCCGACTCCTGTCTGACTGCTGAGCGTGGACACTTCCTGTGTCGGCTATTAAATTCCCACATGGTCCAGTCATATAGGTTTGTTTTTTTCCCCGACTAAGCAACCAATGATAAAGACCATTCTGGTCGACTACTCGGGGGCAGCCCTATTGCCAACACTACATATCAGACAAAAGCCAGGAAGGGTCAATGATGTTATCTCATAGCCTTACGATGGAAAGTTTTTCCTCCTCTGTGCTGTTGCATCACATCAGCAGCTGTCTGTACTAGAGAGCTGCATGAAACTCAAGAGCACTCACTCTGCAGCAAAATCTGGGGACCAAAATGTTTCCAGAGGTACACTGCACAGCACAACAACTGCCTGACGTGAAGAAAACTCAGTTGAATTAGGGGTCTCCGACTGAATTCAAATTTCCAACTTTCTGACTTTCAAAGGGCAGCCCTATGATGCACCATCTTCAAAGAACATTTTTATTGCAAGAGCATCAGTGTAACCACAGAAACTTACAACAACTGAACCCTGCAGTGAGCAGTGTCCTCCTAGCTGCCCCACACCTGCTGTGCTGACTGTCTGCACACAGCTCAAGAGGAGAGGGAGAAACCATGCCAAGCTTGCCTGATAGCAGACAGAATTGTCAACTCGTTACCAGAAAAAAAGAGAACACAAGAAAAGAGAAATCACCTTTAAAAAAAGAACCATTTGAAAATAGCACAAGGAAATTATGCCAGCTGGAATTTACGTTTCAATTTCAGTTTTCAGTGGAGCTATCACATTGGCACATCACTAATGTGACAAGAAAAGAAATCACGGTGAAAATATGGCTCAATGAGTTAATTCATGTTTAGTTTAGCCATGGCAACACAGACCGACTGGTTTTTGGCAGGTTTTAAGAGTTGAGCAAAGTAAAAAATAAACTATGACAAATGCGTCAGAATTCAAAAAAAGAAAAAGCCAAACAATTTCTGGTTCTGAGCAATATATAAGCAAAATGTAAGACAGTGTTATATGGTTCAATTTCAAGGACTTTTTAAACATTTTGTTAGAAAAGGGAGCTATTTTCAAGGTATTCCAGTATTTGATTTTTTCCCCACACACAATCTGAGTATGTCAAATACCTTGTGTGAACCTCGTCTTTCTTCACAACATCACACATAGTGCTGAGGAGTAGTTTCTCTGACCAAGGAATGGTCTCTTTATCACTCCCTCAGTCTTGTCTCTATGACCAATGGATTGGAGCTTTGAGAGAGGTAGCTAACCTGCTGCTAAGCTGCCATTATTTAGGGGTGAGTAGTGATATGTTTTCACAGTGCCTCTGGTAAAGAGAGACTATAATGCATCATCTTCAGTTCTGCAGTCATTGTCTTCAACCTCTCGGGGGCCTGGCAATTGGCAGCAGCAGCACCCACTGCCACATATTTCCTCCCAAGCATTGACTCCAATCCATTTTTTCCGTTGCACAAGACTGCTAATTTTACAGTGCTTTTTTGAGAATGTTACACAATCAAACCGAGAATTCTACCATCTTGCCAATGACAAAGCCCTGCAGTCTGCATACTCCAGCTCAAGTTTAACTCTGACAACAGTATTCCAACTCCAAGTCACATGACAAGGGACAGTGTTTACAACAAATTCTGGCACCATGGGTAGGAACTTGTAAGGTTAATAAGATATCCTTGACTTTGTTTGTTGCATTGTTATTGAGCTTTCCCCAGTGAGCAGTCCCTACAGGCTTGAACAGGCTCAGCCTCATTTGCTCAGCAGGTACTTGCAAATTTCAGTGAACAGAGAGTATAAGCGCCAACAAAGGACAAATCTGTTTCAGCTTGTCAGTAAGGAAATCTTACTAGTTAACAGCTTCACATGTGTGAACTGATAATATAACCGAGTGTTAATGGCTTAGGACACTACATAAATGGGCTTAAAGAGATGTAATCAGTCTAACACAGGATAAATTGAAGGCCTCTTCAAGCAGCAACATAAGGCTCAGTGTTTAGTATGGCTCACTGATTTTCTTGATTTACAGGATCCACTGGGCAGGCACAGAGACAGCCACCCTGTGGTGTGGGTACATGAGTGGCGCAGTACAAGCTGGTCAGCGAGCTGCTCTGGAAGTACTGGCTGAACTCTGCCCAATGACCCTGACCCAAGAGGAGCGGGAAGCAGTGCAGCACAGTCAAACTGTTCAGGGTGCCGCCAAGCAAAAACCATCATCCAAACTCATGCATATGTCTACAAGCAAAGCTATGGTCATAGCAACACTGGCAATAAGTGCAGCCTTCTTGCTGGCTCAGAATCAAAATGCACTGGAAAAGGTTAAAACCTACTTTTCAAATGTATTTTCAGCGACCAATCGTAATATATTCCTATTGTAACAGAGACCTGTGAACACCTGTACATTCCACCTGCTTAGACTGAATGAACAATAAAGTTTTCACTGAGGCTGATTCTTTCTTTTCTATTCCTATTTTCACATACTGCATTATTGATAACTTTAGATTGAATAAGACTGATTTACATTATATCATATCAAATCATGTTATAGTTAGAGATGTCCCAAAGTTGTTGTTTTTTGCCCTCGACCCCGATCCGAGTCATTTAGTATTTAGAGTCCCAATCTGATACTTCTATTTTCCTTATAATAGAGCTGCAGGATGCACACTTCAAGTACTTTTAAGTTATAAAAATCAATCTGATGTATATGTAAGACTGAATATGTGTGATGCAATGCATTACATGCACTCTTTTTTTTCGGCCTTGTCGCTGTCTCAATGTGGATTTCTCTATCACTTTAAAGGAGTATTCTACAGTGGTTGCTGCTTCAGTGCAGCCTCTTTTACCTGAATGAAATGTAATCTGTTGAGTGTTTATTTTTGTCTTCTGTGCATGTTTTGGGCAGAAAATAGTCTTCTCTTAAATTAAAACGCAAGAGCTTCTCACACAGAGCTAAAACAAGTGCTCATAGTCTTGGTAAATAACATAAATATACATTTTATTTGTCTTTCATGGCGTGTGGTGTTTCATTGCAGGCGCGGCTCAGTCCCTGCTCATCTGTTGTGTTCACACCGGGCAGGAATGAAACAATTTGTGCGTGTGAATTACATGTAAAGTCAATGTGAAGATGTGATTAGACATGAACTCCCACCTGGCGACGTAATGGAGGCAATGAATGTGACACAAATGAGGCACAAATTAAGCTGCTCCAATGAAGAGAGCAGCCAATCACAGTTTGGGATCCTCCAGGGACTTATGACACAGACGACGTACTGGCAGAACTTCATTCATCAATTCAGCAATTTCATGCGCGTTTAATGCAAATGATTTGCATGTAAAAAGAATACAAAATATTCTAGCATTCAAAGCGAGGGAAACGATGCAAAAATCTACCTTGCGACTGGTGTGATCATAATATTTCACAGTTGTAGAGTTCAAAACGGCTGCACTTACCTTGCACATACCTTCATGAGTAAAATTTTGACAGCTGACGTTAATGTTACAATGTGTAATTTACATGGTTGTTCATTAGCAAATATCAACTATTGCTTTCATAAATATGTATATACTAAAGTGTAATGCAATTCACACAAAAATGGAAGCTTTCTCATAGGCTTAGAATGATTTCTCTATATATACACTGGCAGGGCACGGTCTGCTGGAGGCTGCCCTCCTGCGTCGCCATATTTGAAGTGGCCGAAAGGGATATACGCGCTTAGCTTTTTGCGTTTACCTTGAACTTGCCGTCACTGGAGACAGTTAAGGTGAAGATCAATGCTTGCAACTACTTTTCTCTCTCGTCTAAGTTCGAGTGACGGCTACGTTTACGTGCTAACGTTATCCTAGCCTTGGCTAATGTTATCCCAGAGCTACAGCTAAATGTCAAGGCTTTTTGTCCTATGAGGCCACCGTCACTTACCCGACGGGAGGGGTGAGTGAGTGAGCGCAAGTGAGCGCTGCAATCTAGAATTTGACCGCTGATGTCACTGTTACTCACCATTTTTACACACTGAGGCTTTAAAGAAAGGTTCGGATTGGGCTCAATAAAGCTCAATATAGCCAAATTGAGATCAGTTAAAAAAAAATGCCTTGACTACCAATCTTTGAGACCAGATTGGGACATCCCTGCATATAATATGGGTAAATTGTGGCATTAATTAATATGCTTAATGACTCACTGACTTAAAGTGTGCAGATAAAATATTACGGTTTAAAAATGTTCTGCACTATGTAGTGTGATTATTTTGTTGTTTGCATTGTAAAGTATTTATCAATAACATTTTATTTGCATCTTATTACTGTACATGTCTTTTTTACAAATAAAACTATTTCATTTCATAACAAAAGCTTAACTTGTTAAAAAAAACAGACTTGAGTTTCCCCCTCTTGACTGCAAAATTAAAATAAAATGATTTAATAACTAAGACCCTCACCACAATGTCATCAGTTTAATCATTTGCTCATGACAAATGATGAGAAAACTATTTTCTGTAGCAATACCTGGAGATATTTGCATCCCATCTCATTTGTATTTTTAACATTTAAGATTCTGACCATAAAATTTAGTTGTGCTTGTAAGCTAAGGGCTTCAGAGTACTCATGTTGTGTTTAAACCACTTTACAGGGAGAAAATGGAGCTTTCATACGGCATGCCTTGCATTGTTTCCCTGAGAGCCATAAAACCTGCCTGAGAGGCTTGGAGCAGAGCCACATACGCGCTTGTGCGCCCACAAAACCACCAACAGACATTCGAATGAGCGTAAGATGGATGAACCAGTCACACAATGATAACGTCCCAGAGAAAGTGATTTAATCGCTATCGCTTGATTGCACAGTTGATCGAAAGGATTTTTGTCAGTCCCCATGTCTCTCCTGGAGAGTATCTCAAATGCCCAGTGATCATTGGACGGTAGTGTGTGACTCCGTTGGCGCCATAGCTTACTATTTGTCTCCGTTATCACTAGCTTGCACTGGATCAACTGCCTCTTCTCCCTGGTTTCATTTAAGCTGGTCTTGAGTGGATCAAGACCAACAGCCCAACATCTCAAATTGTGTGACTTTTTTTGCACCTTTTGGTCACTCATCTGGTGATTTTAGGTTGAAAGTCACAAGAGTAAAGGCTCTCATGTTAAGCTGAGTTTCTGAACAAACATCATGTAAAAAACAAAAGACATGTACCATCCATTTTTCTGACTTGACCCCTCTGAGAGTAAGGGCAAAGCGGACAGGTGTGCTATTTCAGGGAATCCACAGTGCTGCTCAGAGGTTCCTTCACATGGTTTATGTCACTGTAGTGTTGTCAAAGTTATCGATACTGATCTATTCTGAATATTTTAAACGGTTTCAATACTCATTCTCCACAGTATTGTTACACTGGTAACACTCTTCTGATGATCATGATCACATGATGAAACACACACCACTGTTCCCCCATAGCTCCACCTCTTCTCACTCTTACTTACTGCTAATGTACACCAAACATTTACTAGAACTGCAGCTTCAAATTAAATGCATTTAACTAGCTCAACATAAGCTAACTTTTATCATGAAGGGGGGCACAGGGAATGCACTGTGTTTGTAAATGAGCTCTGCCCTTACCTCTGTTTATAAAAATGTAATTTTGGCATCTTCTGACAGCAGATCAGTTTGACATATTGCAGGCAGCAATGGAACAAGGAGGAGCAGCCACAGTGAGCGGTTAGACAAAGAGCTGCAGGCAACACGCTGCACACCTCCAACTAGGCAAGGTTACCAACTCTCACTTTCACCGTGTCCTGCTGTCTGCAGACTGCAGCATAAAATCAGATTGTGGTTGCTCCCAGAGTGATGGAAATAGGACACTTATTGCCTGACTTCTTTTTTAAAACAACAATGGTTTGTTCTGCTGCTCCCAGAACTCCATGAGCTATAGTATTAAACCACAGTTACCACACCTGTAACAGAATAAATACAGGTGATTCTGATTCTAACTATAGATGTCGCCAGATGACATTGCCTCTCTAATGTACATATGTTTTAGATATTGGTTATATTTACTACAGTTATTTTGCTGTTCTCTGTGACGAACAACAAATATGTTGTTGTCAGCTTACAGCCTTATTATATTTATCACTTAATAGAAACTAGTCCATACCCATTGAGTGCACAGTTGCCCACGTACAGTTTCATACAGGTCAGGAAATTGCAGATTAAATAGTCAACTGAACCCATTAAGGAGAGCAATGTATTCAGCCAGAGTTTTTTGAATTTGATAGTACAATTGCTATATTGAAAGTACAGTAGTACCATTGTCAATAGTGGGATAGTTAGAGGGCTAAAACTGTACATTAGTAGTTGAGGCAGCATGTTGAAAGGCAGATAGTTAAAGTGCGGACGGTCGCATTTTAGCCATTTTTAAGCATTTTTTATAGCGCCACCCAAATTTCTCCAGACACCTTGAGGCGTCCTGTTCTACATATCTACCAAGTTTAGTAAATATCCATATGGCAGTTAGGCCCAGATAAGAAATTAGCTCATGAGGAGAGGCATCTCTGTGCAAAGTTTCATGTCTCTATGACATACGGGGCATGAGATATGCCCATTCAAAGTTTGCAATTTCAAAATCGGTTGCTATAGCGGCCCCCTTTGGCCAATTGATGTAACACTGCTTCATTCACATCCTCCCATGACCCTCTACCACTGTGCCAAATTTCACATGGATTGACCGAGTCAGTGAGGAGAAAAACGTGGAACAGACACACACACAGAGTTTTCATCATTATATGGTAAGATTTTGCATTTCATGCCGTTAATACCAAATTTTCCTGTCATATTCAAAATATTTTCCAAGCTAATACTTCAAAATTAGAAATTCTAGTATCTAGTAACATTGCCCGCTTCAGGTATGCATGCAATAACCCATCTGGGGGAGTGGCAACTTGCCTTATCAGTTGCTGTTTTGTTGTCATATAATGCAATCGAGTTCTTGGCATTGATTGTGAACCCATAGTGTTTGTGAAATAATGAGCGTTTCTTAGAAAAATCTATTAAATCTTTTGTGTAAATGACTTAAAACACCAACGTGCCATCAACTGGATAGTCACAAATATATCAGCTTTTCAATGTCAAAGGCTAAACAGTGCAAGGATGCAGGAGAGAACTGTCACATCTAATTTCCAATAAATATTAAAAACGTTCAGAAAAAGCCATTTTTGTTAAACAGGCAATGTTCACATTTCACCCTGTCACCTTGATGAAGTCTGAAAGCTCACAATCTTTATATTTTCAAGCTTCCTAATTTGACAGTTTCATTGTGAAAAGCAGCACATTGACACAAAGCAGCCAGCAGCATTTATATAACACAGTCATATCATAATAAAGAGGGAATATTGTGTTTCATCACTTATCAGGAGGGAAGACAGTTAGCTAGATGTTTTGATGCTCTTTAGATGAGGTTGAAACACAATAATTAATTTCTCAGCCCAGAAACTTTGAGAACCAAAAATGTGGTACATAAATTAAAAACAGAAAAGACAGATCAGCATCTTTCACTATCCCCCTCGAACACTGCACTGTGCACTGTGTGTTTTTGTGCCTATTTGTTTCCCATAAGTAATGCTGCTGTAATTACTGTAGCCTCTGTAAACACCTGTCGCAGCACTTGCCTTAGTGTTGCCCTCAGGCAATAGCACCAACTTTAAAAAATTTATACATTGCAGTGCAGTGTAATCAATATTAGTGACCATAAACAACTCCTTTTACAGTTAAAACCAGACCCTATTTGTTTAAGCTGATGTTGCTATCATACTATATGTTATGCTGACTTATATCTAGTCATACAGACACTCATGATAACCAGGAGTCCCATAATGCAAATCAGCAACTCTGGAATAAATACTGCCTTTGTGAAACTTATAATTTTCATTTATTTTAAATAATGTCAGCAGGGGGTTGATTCAACTCTCACAATTGTGTTTAGGCTGCATTTTGTAGCATTGTTATGCAAATATCCTATGAAGTGCCTTTCAGTTAATGCTGGCAAGGGTTTACTTATGGCCTCTGCTCCTCGTTGCCAAAGCAGCTTGCCTGTGTTTAACATACATCACTATTTTTGAGGCTGTTTTGAAAAGTAAATGAGTCATTTGTGCAGCTGCCTTTGCAGCTGTGATTTAGAGTTATTTCAAAGTTAAAAGAAATTTTCTTTTTAATTAATGTGCATACTGCGTGATGTTGCAGGATCAATTTGCTCCCAATGCCAACATTCAACAGTGTTTTTTTTATCTCTTTTGTTGGGCTTGTTTTATGAAATCTGAGGCTTTGCAGAATTGTTCAATGTCAATACTCTGTCTGTAAATTACACAAACCAGCTGCACGATTCATTTCTGCTCTGAAGAGTGTGTTAGAAACCTCACAGGGGGATGTCAAGATCAGGTAGTCAGGGCTGTAGATATCACTGTGTGAACCAATCACAGAATGACAACATCCAAGAGAAAGTGATTTATTCGTTATCACTTGATTGCCCAGTTGATTGAAAGGATTTTTGTCGATTGCCATTTCTCTCCTAGAGAGTATCTCTAACACCCACTGATCGTTGAGCAGTCGTCTGGCACCATGGCTTTCTATTTGTCTTCGTTATCACTAGCTTGCACTGGATCAACTGCCTGTTCTCCCTGGTTTCATTTAAGCCAGCCGAGGCTGAATCCGGGCCAACAACTCAACATCTCTATATACAGTGCAGTGTCGGCGACAGAACAAATCTGATTTCCACTCAGATTTCCACATGGGGGACACGCATAAACAACTGCATGAGCATCAAGGTGTACAGACAGCTTCAGATGCTGTTTGAAAGAGAGGAAATTACCAAGCCTCGACAAGTTCAAGGGCATTCAGACTCAAGCCAGACCTAACATTTATGAATGCTCGACACCAGCAGAAAAGAAAACAGAAAAGAAAAAGCTTTCCCACCACGCCACTATTTTATTACATCCACGACTCAGCACCAAGGACAGCGACAATGTTGACTAAACACAGGAAACCAGACGGATGCGGACGTGAGCGAAGTACAGATTAATCCACAGCAGAACAAAAGCACAGTAAAGCCAAGGGTTAATAATGAGCTTCACTTACCATTAAAATAGCTGAAGGCGGAGAGTGTCTGCACAGAGCTGTGTGACGATAACATCTTTCCACTCATTTGGGCTCTTCTAGAAGTTCTCTGTGGAAGGCCAGCTGCACTAACTGGGCCTTCCGTGGGTTTTACATCACTCCATGGTGTGGAAAACAACTGTTTCTTGCGTGGCAGTCAAGAAAAGAGCATGTTGAAATGCAGCGAGGGGTCTCCTGCACCCAAGCAGTGCTACAGCAACTGCTCTGAGAACAGCGTTTGCTAGTATCTGCCTTAATAGCAAAGTACAAAGTCAAATGTAGAAATGGGCTTGGTAAAGTTAAAATAATATTGCTTTGGTTTGCAAACCCCTTTAAAGAAGCGGTAACAGCGGTCGAGATGCACACAGACGATGCGAGGAGGGGAGGAGGAGCGTTAATTAGCCGCACCTGTCCACCGCTAGCTGCCGCTAAACGTGTTAGCTTCACAAGCTAGCTAGCTTAGCTTAACTGTTGTGTAGCAGTTATCGCTAAATAAACATAAAAAATGGATATTCTTCACTTTCTTCACTAGTAGGAACTGCTCCCGTCATAACTTGGTGAATACTTGGGGAGGAAAATCTTTTTAAAAGTCCGTAACGTGGTATTTTTTTTATTTAGCACCGTGCTGCCAGCTTCGATTTAGGCGCGCTGTACACTTCCGGTCTCATTAATCATCACCTGAGTGAACAACGTCGCGCATTGGTTCCGCTCCATAGTTCCGCCCCGCCCACCTGCACTTTATCATATGTATAGATAATTTTAAGGGGGAGTTTCTCCCACATAAAAATTCATAAATGTTATTTATATGGTTTAAGATAGTCCAAAAATATTACTAAAAATGAACAACTTTGCTCCAAGTCCCAAATCTACAGTGTTAAAACTCAAATTTGTGATGTCATAGGGTGTAAAGCATGGAGCCTCTTTATAATGAATTAGAAATGATTGTCTAGATCAGTGGTTCCCAACTGGTTCCCAAGTGACTCACAAACATGTCAAGTTTGTAAAAAACCCGCTTTATTTTGGAGCAAGGTGATTTTATTTGGCACAGAGTTTTTATTTTGAAGTGTTGTTTCCTCTTGTAGAGTGAGTGACTGACCAGCCAGGCTGAATCCTAATCTACAGACTTAATTCATTTTTAATTTAATTTATATACTTTATTAATCCCCGAGGGGAAATTCAATTTTCAACTCTGTTGTCAATTACACACAGGTCTGAACACACACATGCACAAACAGGACCTATACATGCACGAAGTGGAGAGATGTCACAGTGGGGCTGCCCATGACAGGCGCTCCGAGCAGTTGGGGGGTTCGGTGCCTTGCTCAAGCCCAGTGCCCAGGAGGTGAACTGGCACCTCTCCAGCTACCAGTCCACACTCCATATTTTGGTCCAGACAGGGACTTGAACAGGTGACCCTCCGGTTCCCAACCCAAGACCCCCAAAGTCCATTGTGGGGGCTCATTCCTGGAAGTCTGGCAGTGCTGAGAACTGTCCAGATCCACTATTCATCCAGTCCACAGGGGCCCCCAAGTGGACTTTCAGCAGTCTTCCAGAGGGTCATGATCGTGATACAGACATATGTATGACTATAGGCTGTAGAGGGACTGAAAATACATTTTTTATTGTGGCAGCAGGGCTTCTAATGTAGCTAAGTAATGCCCAATGTATTGAGTTATAGTCCTGTCCTTATTTACAAACATTTCTGTTTTTGAATGCATGTAGCCTGTATGTTGTAAAGAGATGTATCACAAAAAAGGCAGTACATGGGATTTATATCTTGTTATCTGCAGGGACACATGAGTAGGCACTATTCATCAACTTATATGACATATGACAGCAGCTATAGTTGAAGGTTTCCACGGCAACAAGTAAAACAGTCCCGAGGGCTGTCTATCATCTGCTTGCAGTCTCTGCCCTCGCAGACTTTAAGTGATGACGGGAAATACGTCACACTACATTCAGCTGAAGTCCACGAGGGCTCAGTCCGCAAGTCCAGAGAGTGGACATTTGGATTCAGCAAGAGAAGTGCAGAAGATGTTTTTGACGACACTGAGAGCAGCCAGGGAAATGTTGTTCATTTATGGGTACATTTTCTGTTTCAGAGCTGAGAACACTACAAGAGAATAAAAATCATTTAGGCATTACATTTTCTTTAATGCATATGTTGCTTCTGTAGTTAGGAAGCTTAAAGGAAAGATTGACTTTTATTTTAGAAATAAGTCTTGTTTTACTTTCAGTGCTAAGATAAAAACTTGTGGAAGTTACTTTTCTGTTTGTGATTGATTACGGTGACATATTGTAGATGCACGCAACCTCCTCCATTTTGTGAAGCCTTGATTCAGTGTACCACGCACCTCTATGTTTTATTACAAACACAAAGTCACTTACTCATCACTGCATTCTTTATGATTTAGTGGGCTGGACGTCTTTGACCACTCACACACAACAGCATGGGTATATTTTTATCTGTAAAGCAATATTGGGCAAACTTCCAGCCTGCCTCTGCTCCCTTCTGTGTGTCAGCTCTGGTAGTTACCAGCTACGCTCCTCCAAGTGGTTGCTTTTTAATGTACCCTGGATTTAACAGATCTGGGGAAAACTGCATTCTCTTCCTCTGCACCACGGGCATGAAACAATTTTAGAATTAGAGACACTTACATCCATTGATGACTTTAAGGGCATCATAAAGAATGTGGTGATAGAGACATGTGCTTGTTTTTCTTGAATAGTTGTTGTTTTATTGTGGATTTTTGTATTATATGTTGTAATTGTTGCATTTAAATGTGTTTTGATTGGCTGCTACCTTGGCCAGGTCTCTCTTATGAAAAAAAATCAATCTCAATGGGACTTCCTGGTTAAATAAAGATTAGAGGCGTTTCTCAATACCAAGTGTGCCAAGTTTGGACCTGTGCACTTGGGAGTTTGGACCTGGCAAGTTTGACTGATGGGTACAAACTCCCAAAGATGGCTGCCATTGCTGCTGGTCTGTGAGAAATGCATTCTGGGATACCTGGCTGTCAAAAGCCCAAACAAGTCACCTCACGATGCATTCCCGATGGAACGGGCAGAGCAAGCTCACATCCTGGCATTTGGACTGTACTTGGCTGGATGCGGACTTTGAATTGGAACAGTACTTGGGCTGCGACTGATGACGTTTCACAAGAACGCAGATTGAGAAACGCCTTAAGTAAATAGTAAATAAACTGAAATAAAGGAAAATAAAGATTCTGTGGGTCTATGAAATCAGTCCCCCATATAAAGCTGCTCCAGACTATAGCCTATACCTGACATCCCAAATTTGAGACTCTGGTTTCTGGCTTTGAGAGGAAGAAGCTCGTGTTTACAAATATTAATTGAACATTATTTCCATGGCCTTTCATGAAAATAACGAAGTCTTAATTGAGGTGGCGTTCCCTTTTAAATGCAGCTGAAATGCGTAATAAACGTGGGCCTATAATTATTTCGAGAGAGCACAGATAATCATAGATGGATACTATCATCTGATTTGATCACTGAGGATGACGAGTCACAGAAATGATTGTTGGGCCACAACTATTATTACTATTATTATTCTATTAACATTATTATTAGCATTAGTTTGTACTTGTAAGGGACGAGCAGCCAACAGAGAAACACTGACAGCTGCAAAAGCAGTGTCCAATGTACTGTGCATGTTTATAGAGCCGAAACTAATTTCCAACATGAGTCCGATGATTGGCATTGATGTTCAAGTAATCATTAGAATTACATGTTGCAGTTTAAAATCTGTGCATATGAAAAGAATAAAACAGGAACAGTCATGACAACACCCAAGCAACCGCTCAGACAGACTGATGAAATTCACAAAACACAGAACAGAATATTTATAAGTCATGTGTACAAACAATGACTGGTTGATGTCATGATTACAGTTCTGGGCACCAGGACTTGGCTGTTGCAGAAAACAGTTTAAATGAATCTGCTCTGAGCCGGCAGGTAGGGACTTCCAGAGGGTTGTACCTTTAATTAAAAAAGCAGTTTGTGCAATGAAAGTTTTACAGTGTCTAATTCTACAGTTTTCTTCTAATGTACTTGAGGCAGCAGTATAGTAATTGAGCTAATATCCTTTATTTTTGTCTGCCACTTGTAAATAAAGATAAATGCCAGGGCAGCTACACGAGTGAGTCATATTAAGCTCAATCCCAATTAGCAGCACATGTCAGCTTTAATGGAAGCTCGGTAATCTTTTTTCATGAGTAATATTTCTAGGCTACAAAATACAACACAGAGGGCTCAACAAGGGCGGGGAGCTTCTGCCTGAATTTCTGGCACTTCATTTACAAATCCGAGGGAAAATGATTGTTTGTTGTGTGGCGGGGAGTAGGACTCTCAGAAAAACAATCAGGACACATTCCAAACACAATCAAACTGACACCGAAATACGGAGCGGTTAGATTTGCACTTTGCCTCGTGATCAATAAGTCATCTCATCACAACAGGAAATTTACAGATATGAAATGTAGTCCAGCTCTTCATTCAGGGCTCTGGACATGTAATGGCCCTCGACTTAAAGATACTTTTTTTTTAAATCTTTGTAAGGGTTTCTTTAATTCGTCTTCACCTCTTTTAGGCATTTCTAAATCTTCAATACCTTCTGCTTCATTCGGTTCTAGATTACATCCATACTGCTGTTTATAATGCTTGGCCATGGGTTGGTCTCCATTTCCTGTGAGAATAGCATATTTGTGCTCAGCTATCTCATTTTCCGTTTTGCTCTCCCCACATAAAAACAGCCACACGGGCATTACAAGTAGTAAACTACATGAGTGATATTGTGGTTAATGGAACCTTTTATAGTATAGGTTTTATTGGAGTGTACAGTGGATCATTTTCTATGATTTTCCAATTATTGTTGATGATTTGCTTCCTTTTCTCTAGTATTGCACTGTGCCACGACATAAACCTTTCCGTGTTCCTCTGGTTACGTTTGTTTCCGTTGCAGTGGATCCTGTATGTATAGGCCTTGTTAATAGCAATAATTTTGCAGCCTCAGTTTAGAAAACATGTTTCCAATCTGGCTCTTGATCACGGATCCTCTTCAGATGTTGAAATTCTCTATACAGGATGTTCCTCTCAAGTGTTGGGGGATGAAAACTGTCTGCCCGTAGTGATGTGTTTCTGTCTCTTTGCTTGCCAGAAACAATAGTATGGAGGTGTCATTCATCAAGTTCCATTATGGTCCAAAAATCAATCTTTTAATACTGTAAACTCAGTCCCAGGTTTTCATTTGTACTATTCAGCTATACATGAAATGATAACTAGTTCTTGTTCAGTACTTGAATAAATGAATATAAGGTCATCTCTGTATCATAGAACCTGATCTTACCTTAGAAGTGGTCCTCCTATAGGTCCATGAATAGGCTGACTAGGCTTCTGTTGTTGATTTAGATCATCTTGAAAAAGGAAAACATTCTTTTAAGGGTTCATTCATTTTCCATTACCACTTCACCTATCCCAGCCAACATTCGGCAGTGGCGTGTCACACCCTGGACAGGCTGCCAGACTATAACAAGCCTAATAGTTTCTTTATGTTTCTGCGTACATTGGACGCAACGTGTACGCTGTCTACGTCGCTATGCAATTCCCCGCCAAAACACATGTGTGCGTGGTGTTCTTTTATATACCTACCTAGCCTCTGTGACGTCTATGGTCATTGCTCGTTCATTGTTTGTTTATCTTCCGGCTTTGCTCTCGTCACAGTGAAGATGGCGACCGAGAGAGAAAGACTAATGCTGGCGCTTGAAATGATCGACATTGAACAACAAATGCTAAACGCTCTTCAACTTGATCCATCTTTTAATCAAAATGAAAATGACGGTGCTGTGGGAAACCTTGCGAAACGCCGGAAATTATGTAATTTGAAGAACCAATCATAGCTCTTGCGGTCTGTGTTGGGTCTGCGTTGCCTCAACACATGGGCCTCTGCGTTGGTCACAGAGGGACGCAATGCCTCTCTGCAAAGCCCTCTGTGTCGTAGGTAAGCAGAAGCATAAACCTTGCTTAACACATAGAGACACACAACCATTCACACACATTCACACCTGGACAATTTAGAGTCACTAATTAACCTGCATGTCTTTGGGCTGTGGGAGGACGCTGGAATACCCAGAGAAAACCCACACTGACACGGGGAGAACATGCAAACTCTGCACAGAAGGGCTCCCCCATCCTGGGATTTAAACCAGGAACGTTCTTGCTCAAGTCTTAATAAGATGTCAGTAGGTAGTTTACTTCCTGTGGGGCCTCTAATCGAGGCCTTCTTTGTGGTCTATGTTGGTATATAAGGCTTTCACATCCACTGTGGCCAGGAAGCAGGATGTGACCTGATCATTAATAGCAAGTCTAGAAGGAACATGGATATCTGGGAGGTTAAAGAAGACATCACTATATTTGGAAATAGGTTCTGTCAAGAGTCCATTTCCAGAGAGTATTGTTCTGCCAAACTTCTGCCATAGTATTTGACAAAATGTGACATACATAAATATGTACGTAAAAAAACTGCGTTACTGTGGTCCCAAATTTCTTTGTACAGTATAGTCTAATTGTTTTCATTTAGGAGCACATGTAGCCTACTCCTTAGGGAAAGTGATAGCCTAAGGCCCTTAATTTACTGCAAAATACATGATATTACTACATCAGCTTATATTGTATTGTTTGACCAACCTGTATAATACCGTCGGACAGGTCAGCTGTCGTCTTAGAAACGCTGGCTTTCAAGTCAAGTGTCTTTGACATCAGGGCTTCGGGGGTTGGTAGGAGAGTGCCATAAAAACAGTGATCCTCCCCCTGTAAGATGTCTAATACAACAGTGAAGGGCTTCAGGACAACACAATGTTGTGTACTCCTTGTCTGTGGAGCCCTTAATTTCCAGTCTGACGCACAGGCCATTCAAGTCGCTGCTGGGGATCTCAGTGATTCAGAACATTGCTTCATAGAAGGGATTCCACCTCATGGACGTGGACACCAGGAGCTTTCTGTGACTCACCTCCTTGACAAGCTCTGACACCACCGTGGAGCAGCTTGCTCTTGTCTAGAGTGCACTTGGCGATGCTGCTTCTATAGACAGCTTTTGAGCCAAATTAATCAATGCAATCCCTTCTTTCTTGGATAAGTTATGCTTGGTCGTTTAATTTTTACTGTTATTGTATAATTTTCTATGTCACGGTCAGTCTTTCTGCAGAATGTCATAGGTGCAGGATTATTGCCAATCGGACAAAAATATAATGTAGGGCAAAATGCGTTCCTGGACCCAAGGTCAGATTGGTGAGCAAGGGCAAAGGTAAAGGTAATCTTTATTATCCCAGAGGAGCAATTTGCTGCACGGCCAGCAGTAACACACAATCAGTACACAAACAAACAAAGCAAGGGGCTACGTAATCTTATTCAGCAGACCAAAAGCAGCAGAGGCCAATGAGTTTTTTCAATATATTGTACTTGCATCTTGGAGGATTATATCTACAACCAGATGAAAGAAACCTGAGCTCATTGAACGAAGGGTTACTAGGGTCAGCAAGAATTGACTGGGCCCTCTTTTGTGGCTCTGACTTTGCACACTCGGGAGAGGTCATTAAGATTGGTGCCTGCAATTTCCCTGCACACCCTAACAATGCCTTTTAACCTGTTCCTATTTTTCAAGGTAAATTACTTGGACTGAGAAGGCTAACACTGATTCAATAAAGCACTCTCGTAGAGGTGCTGTCAATGTTAAAGCTCCTGGGCTACATGGGCTGCTTGGTACACAAACAACAGGGTCAAAGGTTAACTTACAGTCAATAACTGTCCCAAGGTACTTGCACTGTTAAACAACTTCAACAGGCTGGCGATAAAAGCAGGAAGCGTGGGAGGAGGCTTCTTCCGAAAGTCACTTATCATTTTCATATGTTTTAGACACATAAATCCAAACAGGAGCGTCCGCACCAGATACTAAATTCACCCACCACCCGACCATGGTCAGGTTCGTCATTACCTGGCAGGGACGAAATGGAATCATCCACAAACTCGATGATACGTCTGCCCTCCTATCATCAAGTTCAGAGGTAATTCCTTTAGACCAGTGGCTCCCAACTGGTTCAGCCACAAGGTCCAGATCTCTTCTTCGCCATAAGTTCAAGGTCCACACCTTCTGCAGTAGACAGAAATCACTCACTCACTCTACATTAGTAAATGGCACTTCAAAATAAAAGCTCCATGTCAGAAATTCACTGTTCTCAAATAACTTTACATGTCTGGACCTGCGACCCAATTTTGGACCAAGACCAACCAGTTAGGAACCACTGCTTTAGACAAGACAGGGCGACTTCCATCTAACACCAGGGTATCTGAGATTTTGATATCTTTTGTTGGTCCTGTGACTCCTAATGATTGGCAGGGGCGGAGCAGAGGGTTGTTGCGACAGCTCTATTCTAGCTCTATTCTCTCAAAAGCTTCAAATCTATGCTAGAGTATTGAAGGCCACATTGACTTGGCATCATTGTCGATCCCTGATTTGTAATTAGAGTATTATGGCATGGATTCAAATATAGCAGATTTGTCAGCTAAATATTCCCTCTGACAGCATTGTATAACAAAAGATTTTAAAATTAGCAATGCAGTCTTAGCCAAAGTCCTGTGTTATGTAACTTAAAAATAGGAACATCAGGCAATTTTTGCCTCCTTCTAGGTGGCAGGAGTGAAAATTAGTCATCCTCAACATTTGTTGTGAAATAGTTTCAGATGGATAAAGAAAGTTGGAGAACAATTGCATATAAAAGGATGTAGGCTCTACAGGAAGGATTTTTTTCTTGGTAACTATCATGTTTTTTTCCAAGTGATGAACAGATTTGTAGTGATTCTATTATCTCAAAGGGCTTGATATTGATATTGTGCATATAGCTGCTGTAAAAATCTTCCCAGGGTAGAATGGGATAGACCCCGCATGTTCAAAGCCCAGTTCAGACCATTGATTGGCGACGAGACAAAACCATTGTAGAGCTTTGCAAAGAAAAGCTGCAGCAGTGCGAACTGGCCGTCTGAGCTCGACTCAAGCCGACTGGTGGTGTCACCTGCAACTCAGCTGGTCAAATCACCGGTGGCTGGATTTAGAAAGTAAAGCACACCTGTTTCTACAGCCAGTCAGCTTGTAGTGAAGTCCACCGGTCAAGTCAAAATTATCGCAGACAGCCTGCTCGCTTGCTGTGGCAGGTGCTCTGTCCCCGCCGAGCCCTCTGTTTCCATTCTCATGTGTGCTGGGGTCGGACTGTGGGTCACTGCTGCTGCTGGCTGCATGTGCTTCTGCCCTCTAACACACACACACACACACACATACACACATTCTCATTGACTGCTTAATTGGCGCTTGTTATTTATATAACTGTGGCGTACCTAATATGAATACAGTCCATCTGATGCTTGTATTCGCCGTTTCATCACTACTACAAATGCAGCTGTAGCCAGTATCTCATGATCACTATCCTCATTCATATTTTAAGAAGTTACAAATTATATTCAGCCACAAAATAAGCCTGGAAATCTGCAAAATAGGAAAGAGGTACAGAGAGTCGTTGCACTGAGATGACACCTTGTCATCTAGTTGTATTGGTGTGAACCGGCAGGTTTTTGGAACATTGCAGAACAGCGCATTGCAAGTAGCTGCCTGTTTCAACTCGTCTCAAGGCAAATCTTTGGCCTGAACTGGGCTTAAAAGTTCTAGCTCCGCACTGGTGATTGGTCGGCAGAGTCTGTCCCTCTGCTTCCTCTGCCCCCGTCTTGTTTTCCTCGTCCTCCGTTTGGGTTGGTTGGTGGTTCTGCATTGGCAAAAAAAAAAAAAAAAGCAATATGCACTTAGCTGTGTATCATCATCATCATCATCATCTTGGCTAGTGAGCGTAAAGGAAACAGATGTGTGTTGAGTTTTCTTGTGAATTCATCCATGTCTTTTGAGTTTCAGTTTCAGTTGGAATCTGCGATTTTCATCTTGATGTGTGACTTCCAGCTGTAGAGATTCCTTTCTCGTCTTTCGTCCTGGCTCCTTTGATAATCAAGAAAATGAGGTCAGATGAACATTTATATAAAAGACCCTCCCATTTTCATCTCCTTATTCTTTCTCTAGTTGAGAGGATTTTTTTTTTTTACTTCTGACTCCCCAGGGGGTACGTCCCTCTCGCCAATAATCAACGCAATTATATGCCAGTGTAGTCTGATATCCTTTTCTAACAGTCTCTTACGTCCAAGAACATTTTATTCACAATTAAATCTTGATGTATGTGTTCAGTTTCTTTCAACAGAGAATCTGAATCCTATTCTTCTGCCAGGCAAGGCAAGTTAATTTATAAAGCATTTTTCATACCCAAAACAACCCAAAGTTACAGATTATACAGGTAAAAGTACTAGAAACAAACGATAGAAACAATAAAAGCCAGCAATCAAAGACACATAGAATAAAAGTAAGAGCAAACAGGCAAAAGTACACAAAGTCAAACACTAAAAAACAGCAGAACAAACAAACATCAAAGCATATAGAATAAAAAACAGAAACAAATAAACAGAAGTGATTTAAAAGAGAATTATTTAAAAGCAGTGGTGAAAAGATACATCTTTAGCTTGGATTTGAAAGTGCATAGCATTGTCCCAAGTCTTCACTCTTCTGGAAGTTCTTCTGGAGCAGTATGAAATCTAAAGCAACATCTCCATGTTTAGCTTTTAGTGGGAATAATCAGTAATTATCTTGGACCTAAACTGTTCAATGATTTGTGGACAAGCAATAGAAATTTGAAGCTGATTCTGTGGTAAACTGGTAACCAATGTAGTGATCTGAGAACTGGAGTTATATGCTGAGCCTTTCTGTTCCTTGTTACACCCCTTGCAACTACACGCTGGATAAGCTGCTGTCTGATTACCATCTTAGGGTGCTTTCACACCTGCCCTGTTTGGTTCAGTTCAATCAAACTCAAGTTTGTTTGCCCCCTCAGTGCGGTTCATTTGGGCAGGTGTGAACACAGCAATCACACTCAGGTGTGCACCAAAACAACTGTTGGAGCCGCGCCTCGTTTTCAAACTGTATGGTTTGACAAAAAAAACCAATGACAGCAATATAGTCCATGATGAGCAGCGCTAAAATCAACCTGCGTAGTTGTCCCTCCATTGTGACATTAGAAAGTGTCACATTTATCTTGCAAGTATACTCTTCTTCAATGTTTGTTTTACTTCCTGGATTTTTCCCACATGGAAATTCTGACCAATCAAGAGCAGCTTTCTCACACAAGGCATTTGATCTGGTCCACTTGTAAATGCTGCCGTGAGAACACGAACCAACTCTAGGCAATTATACAACTTTGTAACAAAATTAGTCCCTGATTCGGACCAAAGCAAGACAACTCTAGGTCTGAAAGCAGCCTTAGACAGACCTGTAACCATTGCAGTAATCCAGCCAGCTAAAGATAAAAGCATGAATGACTTTTTCTAGATCCTGTTTTGGCATAAAGGTCTTGATTCTTGTGATGTATTTGAGGTTGAAGAAGGCTGATTTCATGTGACTACAATAGGATAAAGACTCTGGTGCTTTTCTGTTGAGGGTAGCCTTCTTCTTGTAAAAAGGACTGTTGTAAATGATTTGAAAAACACTCAGCAGAGTGGAGCTACTCCTCAATGAATACCCTCATTGAATCCAGACAAACATCTATCGAGAGCAGGTTGGCTGAGGAGTGCTACCTACTGAATGTAGGTTTAAAAACATAGGAGACCTTAACAATTACAGTCATTCAGTGCTACTCTGACGGTCTGGTGGCTGGCAACAGCCTTGGTAAAGGCTACCACTTGTTTCTACATACTCTGATGAAGACTGTTAGCTGGTATGCATAAGCACGAAGCCCATTTATCAAATACAAGTAAAGTGAAACCTTTCTCTCGTCTTCCTCTGTGTCATATATATATGTCCTTGCATCCACAGAGTACTTGTCTTTTGATATCTGCTTTTGTGAAGTGAGAGCCCATCTGTTTACTTTACAAAATCAAACTGAATTGGCCAAGAGGAGCAGCGATCACAAATGGAACCTTGAAAAACATCCTGTTGGACATGAAGAAGTGTCTGTTTCTTAGACACAGTAAAAACTGCAGTCTCAAATATTACCTTAGGTTTATTTCATAACTTGTGACAGTCTCAACCAAAATTAATGCCATAAGCTGTGATTTTGCATTAATTAGTTATTTTTGTTATTTTATCTTATTTTATTATTTTAATTCATGCATACATTTTTTTACTGAGCTCTCGTATGGACTGTATTACACTGAAAAGTGTCCTGTTCCTCCTGGGAGCCATGCCAATGGGTCGTTAATAAAGGCAGATTAAATGAGTAATAAAATGAGACAAAATTACTGAGGAAAGACGAGAGCAGATTGTCACACCGTGGATTTTTATATGGGCTTCTTTAACCCTCTTTGAGACCATTTTAAATGTTAACAGGCGCCCAAAGAAAACTGCCTGGGTAATGAAAAATCACACCAAACAGTTAGTATATGTCACAAATTTGGACATGTAAGTGATCAAACATTGTGATTGAGCTTCATCTTGTCTCATCTCCAGGTCGTCAAACAGAAGTGCTTTGTCACGGCCCTCAGTGTGCGGCATCTTCACGAGATGCACCAAGCTTTAAAATAACTTTGGTGGAAACCCATCCACAGCAGAATTTGATGTCTTCTTCACTCACCCTCGTCATGCACTCACATCACTCATGTGACATTTTAATGCCAGGCTGTGTTATTGTTATATAACAAACATGCTTAGTACTTTTGTTGCCTTAACCTAACAGCAGCTGTTTAGCATTAATTGCATATTGCAGTGTTTTGGCTGTGCATTACATAAGCCACGGTACCTTTGGAGGATTGGGATATACGCCGTTCGCATAACCCAGTTGAAATTAATATAGTATGTATATATAAATGCTTGAAGATCCACTCATCACTAAAAGTGTATGTCATATAAAAACTAAAGTAATGGTCAAAGCTGTTAAAGTGAAATTTAAGGTGTGTTGATTGATTCATATCATCAACTCATGCATTGAGTGACATAACAGGTTAATGTTCCACCTTAAAAGTTGCTGGCAGTCGGCCCAGTGAACCATTTTTCACTCTGACTACAGCTGCTGCAAGAGGCAGCAAAACATCCTTTCATATTTTAGTTAGTTACAGCTACAGTCTACAAAACTCTCCACAGTATGAACAGTGGTTACATGAGCCTCAAAACCAGCCACAACTCAGCCCTGAGCAGAGTGACCGTCCTCTACTGACCAATCAGACTGCAGTGTTCACAGCTCCACCTTTTAGTACCAGATTTGTGTGCTAGGTACCCCAACAGAGGGGGGACCAAACATGGGGACGGTGCGGAACAGTATTGGTACCATCCACAGCTTTTCACAGTGGGACTGACACTGAACTGAACTGTACTGCTGGGTGGAAACTGGGCTATAGAGACGCTAAAGGAGTATGACAAAGCTTTGGTATCTGATGACCTGGGAATGACAACAGATCATCCTGCTAACACACTGAAATAAATATTTGAGCTTTACTGTGTTGTAACGAGTAAAATAGCCATTACAAGTATTTTGATTTCATGTTGACATCTTACCTCTACAGTACATGCTGTGGGATATTTTTAGACATCCTTGACGACTTGTGTGAATTTTGCTCAGAGTTAAAGGACCTGATGATTGGGGAAACGTAAGAGACGCAGATGATTTCATTGCATGGCACAATTAAGCAATTACAATCCATATCATGCACTGTGACATACACTACTGAGCGAATCCAAATGAGGGACTTTGAAAGAAGGTTCAAAAATCAGAGTCACTGAACAGTTTGATGAGTATGAAACTGAACAAAAGTCCCACCCATCTGTGCACCTGCTACAACTAAGCGACCAATGAAATCTTGCCAACTAATGACCTTACTGGTCAACTATCAGGGGGCAGTTCTAGTTTTAAGGTAATATTTGAGATTGGTTCAATAATTTTAAAGCAGAATTGCAAAGAATATTAGCATGAGCTGGAGACATAGAGAGAGTGAAGCATTTATTATTTGAATTTCAGCTGTATCTTTTACTTTTTTACTTTTTACTTCAGAGAGCTCAACTCCCATGCCAAGTTCTTATCAACTCCTAGATAGGAGCAATAGAAGGCATCCCTACTGCAAACATTACAAGTTGGCATGGCTTGTGCACGGCCCAAGACAGGAGGGCTGTGCAGCAGGTGATTAAAACCGCCCAGAACATCACTGATACCCATCTACCGAGTACTGGTGAGATGGGTGAGGCGAGGTGCCTGCACAGAGCCCAAATATACAAGTATTAAAAGACAGCGCTCACCCCAGAAACAGCCTGTTCACCCTGCTGCCATCTGGCAAAGGATACAGAAGTATCCGCTGTGTACCACCAGACTACAGAGCAGCTTCTTTCTTCAGGCAGTAAGAGTACTCAACTCATCCTCCACACTCCATCATAAAAATATGTTTGTTTTGTGTTTTCCCTGTATATCAAACGGGACCACAGCTTGCATTTTGTTGTGCAATCCTGTGTTGCAGAATGACAATACATGACCCTTGAAGCTTGGTAAGGTTTTCTCAAAAGCACATGCCCTGGAGATGACAAGAGAGAGTCAAGTTAAATGCATTTACAACATTTTGTCTATTTAGTTTGAATCACTGCAGTTTAAAAGTAGCTTTGCCAAATTTCAATGTTCAAAAGCTGCATTGAAGCTTACACTATACTATAATTAGCCCTTAATCCCAGAATTCATTTGTGGTTTTTAGCTTTGAAGTTCATTCTTAACCTTAGGGACAGCATGAATGACAAAGTAATCTCAACTTAAAGATCCACTTAGCTTTTTCATAGCTTTCAATCACGTCGCACAGTCCTCATCAGCAAACGTGCTGGTTCAGGGGTCGTCTCCTGACCTATGAATGGAACTTCAGTCACAAGATAACAAGTGGTCATAAATGGGGGTGAGATGGAGATTGTAACCCCTATCTCAGGGACGGTCTCTGGTATTGGATGTGGATGGAGTCCTTGACCTTTCCACCGGCTCCTGGTCGATGACTACTTTGACCCGTTTTGCTCTGGTGGTCACAGACAGCTGATGTCGTCTGCTTCCTGTGTTCATTCAGTCTTTTGCCTCTTTACAGCTGAATACAACTATATGTATAGTGTCATGACATTTATGTTGTACACATCAGAGCTCCCAGCTTAAAGAGATAGTTCACCCCAAGATACAAAATACAGATTTTTCCTCTTACCTGTGGCACTATTCATCAGTCTAGGTGGATTGTTTTACAGCATTTTAACTTCCCGTAGTTGGAAAAGCACAGGTAAAACTGATAACATAAACTGATCCAGCATGCGAAACACATTCTCACTCCAACCTACAACACTGTAAATTGATCCCCCCCCCCCTTCAATAACTAGCGCATGTGGTCGGGTTAAGGCAACGAAAGCATGTGGTTAGGTTTAGGAAAACACCACTTTGTGAAAGTTGGTACTTGTTGGACCCATCCACCACCAATCCCACCCACCCTACTTGGACTTTCGCCGCCTTAACTTTCACTCTTGTCCATTGGACGCCATGTTTTAATACAATGCCGACGGTCCAACATCATGCCAGCATTGAAGGACGGTGTCAGTCGTGCAAGTCACTGCCCAAGTGCTGGATTTCGAGGACCTTGGAGTGAGACTGACACAGAAAAATATGTTTGTGCTTTTTATAAAAGTAGCAGCCTCAGTGAGCATTGCAATCAAGCAGGACAAGATGCCAAGCTCGGCTCATATCCCAGCTACATCAGCTGACCTCAAGCAGCCCAGTCATTGATGGAGCACCTGACGGATGGAAGGGAGTCAGCTGATAGATCACATGATTCCTTTCTATGCAACCAATTGGTGAATCTCATTCACGGGGCGCCCTATTTAAACTGCTCTGGCCTGCCTACTGTTGCTGCTTCCTCTGCAAGCTGCTTTGCAACCCGCCTCCACCCCAGCTCCTCCTTTTCATCAGTGTCATCAGTGTCATCAGTGTCTTCTCCGTGTCATTTCTGTTTGTCATTGATGCTTGGGAGTCTTTGCTGCTGCTCTCCCTGCCTTAGGCTATCCATGTAGAGGCATAGAAGGGCAGAGAGGTTTGCTCTCTCTGCCTCAGGCTTTCCTTGTATGCGTGTGAAAGGGCAGAGAGGTGTGCTTTCTCCACTTTAGGCTTTCTCCATATAGGGCCTAGGAAAGGCAGAGAGGCCAAATATAATACTGCAAATTGAAATAAAGTTTTCTTTGAATAAATTGATTCTGACTGAATTAAAGGTCTAATTTATCTGCAAATGCCTCCCTGAAGAGACTCAACTCATTGATTTCAATGTATTTTGGAAGTTATCATTGCCCTTTGGAAAATACCCAGATGTGTGTTCAGATTTTAGCAGATAATAACTTGTTTAAAATTCCCTGCTAACCATTACACAATGGGTGGCACAAATGATCATGCAGTGAAGGTCAGATAAAACCGATTCTCACTGCAGAATGTGACAAAGTACATGACGATCTGTGTGTCCTGGATAAAATCTTTATAAATGTTGATTCGATCTTTGATTGAGCCCTCAAGGTATTTTTCTTACTATATCATTCTTGTTATATTTTCATTATTTAACATCTAGATTAAAGTGCCAGCAGTTGCAACTTCAATATTCTTGTTTCAACATTGCTGGTTCCCTGCCTGTGTTTTGTCTCCAGCTCCTATAAAACACTGCCTCTCAGCTCTTGGTGCTCGGGGAGATGACATGACCTCATCCTGGTACTTCATTTCCCTCTCTGTCTCCCAGTCCGACCCCATGTTGACTGTCAGGTTTTCGCTGCTTGTTTTGAAGGCTTTAAATGGGTCGGACGGCCTAGACCTTTTTACGTTAGCTCGTATAAAGCTCTAAGTGATTCCACAGAGAGCGAAAGGGTTTTGAGGTTGCAAGCCCAAGACTGTGGAAGAGCACTCTTTGAATCAAATCAGCAAAACTCAGTTTATTCTTAAGTATTCTAATGCAAGTCAGCAGAGCTGTGAATGTATTACTGTTTGCGTTGTGCATGTTTGATTGGTTATTTTGCAGCATTTTGATTGCCCCGTGGTTGTTTTCAGCCTTGATTTATTGATAAACTTGACTTCTTTTGAACTTAGCTACCACAGCTATTCTGTTGTTTTCATCTATGTGGAATATGCAATGGGGTTTTTTTTTGTTTGTTTTTTTATGAAACGTTTCCGTGCGTTTTTCATGCATATTTTAATAATTCTGGTCTCATTTCAAACATCCCCGTCTCCCTAAAGAAATTCAGTCCTGAGGTTAATTGAGTCAACATTTAAATCACTTTGTTATGGAGAAATCCTCAAGACAGCTATGACTCTGGAGGGCAGCAAGAATGTCACAGGACAAATAGACCTCTCTCTGACACACACACACACAACAGAGCCACAGCTTAACAACATGTACTTCCACTTCGCATGCTAATCTCAAGCCCGCATATCTAAAGTAACAGCAGCAAACATTCTAGGCATCGGCTAATGAAAAAAATGATGGACATTTGATCTTTACTCAATTCTTTTATCACACAAAAGCTATAAAACCACTGGTAGCGATTTAAAATCCTGTCAAGGTCACATCATGAGATGAATGACAGTATGTGTCTGCAGATACTGGGTAGGCTGTATTCAGTATTTCAACAATGATGTGGCAACAGGGCCTTTGAAGACATTTTAAATATTTGTCAGTCAAATTTTGCAAGAATCTATTATATCTGTGAGCTACCTTGAACTGATCAAGCCTTTGATAATCCACTTTAATCGAAAATCAGTTTGCAAGAAAATACACCTTTAGTAATAAGACATATTAAAAACAAAGTGAGGTTAAGATTTATACCTAATGAACAAAATTATACTCACATGTGAACGTGTATGATTCATATGCTTAAAAACTACTGTGATGGTGGTAGAGGACATCAAGGCTGCCAGCTCTCATTCACTGACAGTGAGACTCATGCTGCTGACATTTCTCTCACACACTTCACAGCATAAAATAAAATTTCTCAAGCCGGAAAAAACAAACTTACAACTGAACTTGTAGCGATATATCTGATCTTTTGAATCAACTGACCTCTAGTCAGGCTCAAGTCACATAGTTTATGACTTTTGACTCAACTTGACAAAGTTAAAAAAGACATGCAACTCGTGCAAAAGTTGCAGAAGAGAACCACAAAGGATTAAAATTACATTACTGAATGCCAGTTGGAAAAAAATTATACCAAGATCATTTAATCTGTGTGAAAATACTATGCGAAAATAACAGGTATATATATACACCTGTACCTGTTCAACTGCTCCTTAATGCAAATAGCTGATCAGCTAATCACATGGCATCAACTTAATGCATTTAGTCACAGAGCAACAGAATGAGGAAGAAAGGTGATTCAAGTGGCTTTGAATGTGGCATGGTTGTTGGTGCCAGGCGGGCTGGTCTGAGTGTTTCAGAAACTGATGATCTACTAGGATTTGTACACACAACCATCTTTAGGGTTTACAGAGGATGGTCTGAACAAGAAACAATATCCAGTGAAAATGCCTTGTTGATGCCAGAGGTCAGAGGAGAATGGCCAGTCTGGTTCAAGATGACAGAAAGGCAACAGTGAGCCAAATAACCATCCAACACATCCAGCCTTGAAGCAGATGGGCTACAGCAGCAGAAGACCACACCAGGTGCCACTCCTGTCAGCTAACAACAGGAAACTGAGGCTACAGTTCACACAGGCTCACCAAAACTGGACAATAGAAGATTGGAAAACGTTGCCTGGTCTGATGAGTCTGGATTTCTGCCGCCACATTCAGATGGCCGGGTCAGAATTTGGCTTCATGGATCCATCCTGCCTTGTATCAACGGCTCAGGCTGGCATTACATTTGGTAAAGGGTGCATTAGGACTTGTTTAGGAATCAAAACTCAAACTCAGGCCTTTGGTCTTGACTTGGGACTTAAGTGCAAAGACTTGAGACTTACTTGTGACTTGCAAAACAATGATTTGAGTCCACCTCTGCTATTTATATATCTAAATACATGATATACACATATACAGAGTGCTTATCGAAATATGAATGCTAATGCATATTTACCAACACAGGGAGCTGGCCTGCCCACGTGCGTACAAATGACGAATCTAAAACCTGTGTGAAGACTATATTACAGCAGGATAAACAGATTGAGGGTATTTTGACAAAACTGAAAGAACTCCTTTATATGCAGACAAATACAGGCTGATTACCAGTGACTGTGTGTTGTTCTATGCAAGATATTAATAACGATGCATCATGTTTCAGATGTCCATCCTGTCTGTCCTCGGACTCGCAGCTGTCATGACTTTTTCTTCACAGAGCGTTTGTATTTATCTTCTTACCACCTGAAATTGATTGTTAGTTGCTGCTCTGTGTGCACAAGTGGATGCTACTGGCCCTATTTTCACGGACCCAGTGGCTTGGCCATGGTCGCAGTCAAGTACGCCCTGCCGAGTGCGTCTGTTTTGGTAATTTCGTGGCCAGGCTCCCTTGGCGCGACTAATCACAGAGCTCTCCTCGTCATGATGCACTGACCATCCTGGGAGTCATGTAGAGAGCTTCCATCAGAGGAATCCTATCGTTTTCTGGGACTTGGGATAGAAATTAACTTTTAAAAGTTTACACTTTGGCCAGACTCGTATAAATCTTGCTGCCCGGTGTATTAAGATACAGACGTCGGTGAAAGACTGGCAGGGACTGGCCGTATGGATGGTCCTGAGGGAGTCATTAGCAGAGTGAGAAGTTTTAAGTGATTCTTCAGGAGGGACCTTCTATGTGAAGGGTAATTAATCAGCATCATTTAGGCGTGGATGTCTGGAGGTTGGCAAGAAGCTGAAGTCTATGCTGATCAACCATACTTATTCATCATTGAGCATAATTATAGAACTGGCTTTTCATCTATAAATGCTTTAAAATTTAAATGTGGCAGCTGAACTTCAGAAACAAAACTCCTGGAGGTTACAGAGTGATGGAAACCCGTGATTGAGCTCAGGCAGACAACTCAAACACCCCGTACAGTCACATCTCTCCACATGTTGCTACATATATCCAACCAAGGCCGTAGCCATGTGGTCAACACTGGTGGGGTCCAAATCTGCCAGGAGGCTCTGGGGTCCTGTCACAAGGTGGAAGTGCTAGTTTTATTATGTTCTATTATGTTGCTGTGCTTCTGTATGTCGCTGTGTTTTATTTTGCATGTTTTATTGTGCTTGGTTTTACTGTTTTCTTTTATGCTTACCTGGCGAAAAAGTGTTTTACAGATGGACAATGCAGCCATTCAACCAGATAAGACTGTGTTGGAGAACAACCAATGAGGTGGCGGAGAGGAGGGCTTCAGCGGCCAGGGCCAGGTGTGTTGGATTGGGCAAGACAACCAGAGAGAATAGCCAACAGCACTGCTCGAAGGGAGCACTGAAACCGGAGCAGAGGAAGCGTGAAGGAAGCAGCACCAGGGGACAGCGGCGAGGCGACACCGCATCTGAGGCAGCACGGCAGTTGGCAGTCTATTCAGAGGAGGTCCACTGAGAGAAGCCGGTGCAGAAGAGCAACCAGTGGCCACAGCACTACAACACTTCATAGCTATCAGGCACAGTTGGGAGCTCTGCACGAGTAAGTGAGTGTCCCACCTCGACTTGGGTGTAGTCAGTAATGGTGCTGTCGACCAGTGTGCCGGTGCCAGATAACTCTGCCGAACTAAGATAAGGACAGTTGATTGTTTTAATCCTCCAGCTGCATACCCGGACATTTTTAAGAACATTTTACCGCAGGCTTTTTATATTCTTTATGACCATTGCTTTACTTTCAGAAAATACTATTCTACTATTTTAACTTATTGTCTTTTGAGGCTGGTCTCACTTTGAAGTCGTTGAAATCTGGGGCTTGGGCAGTGACTTGCGGCGTCAGAAATCAACAAAAAAAGACATCCTTTAACGGCAGCATGATACGCGGCCGGTTGCCTTTATAGCTTAGCGGCATCAGGCGGAAATGCTGCTGGACAAGGACAAAAGTTAAGGGGGCGAAAGTCCCAATAGGGCAGGCGGGAGGGGTGGTGAATAGGTCCAACAAACACCCTCCGTAAACCAAAGTGTATTTTGAAAGAAGACAATGCATGCGACAAGCATAACTTGAGATGACGACCCAGAACGTCAGCAACGTACCCAGGGTACCTTGCATGTTGTATGTGGAAAGTCCATGACCAAGCACGTCAATATGCGACAAGGTCAGAGTGAGAATGTGTCGGCCTTTTAGGGATTTATCTGCACCACTCATGGGTTTAGTACTGTAACTATTCTAATTTTTGTAATAAATTTGACTTTTTACTCGACCTGCACTCCTTAATTCTTTTAGTGTTGCTCTCCCCTTGATTTTAAACTCTACTAGGTATACTCTCCTCCCTCTTACAGTCCCCCCCGATATATATTAAAATTACTGCCTTGTATCCAATGTTCCTTTTGGCTAATTTGCAGTTAATTTAAATGATCTTTGCTTCGCCCGTTGCTATGTCCAGTTTCTTTGCAACCTCTGCTGCAAAAGTTGAGGTTAGATAACTGTTAGATGACTCTTCAGTGGGCGGTTGGTCATGTCAAGCTGTTGGCCTCAGCGTCACTTCTAGGAAGAAGCTGAGTTTTCCTCGCCCTGCTGTCAACACCTCAATTTTCCCAGAGAGGGGGTTATCATCAGCTACAGATCACGGCTTCACTCTACCATGGTAAGTGGTGCTTCTGCTAACATGTGTATTATCAGATGCATTGGCTGTGTTCAGCCAGTGTGTGTTCGCAGCTTGCAGTCGATGCCCCGTATGTGCTGGTTACTTCTCTGCTCTCGTTATGCAATTATCCCAAGTGCTGCTTTTGTATTGGTATTGACTGGGAGTTAATTCCTTGTTGCGACTGAGCTCATGTTTCTCTTGGTTATTGTTTGTCAGGGGCATTATGATGCTTTTATTCCTATATTTATGCTTTTTTATTCACAAGTAATCATGTTTGAATGTTACAGGCTGGTGGTTGCTCAATGCAAACTCTGATCTCTGGTTGAGTGTAATGTATGTTGGCTTTCAGAGTGTAAAACTGACTGCCGTCTTGCTCACAGCCTATTCACGTAATTATTTCTCATTACTGGCTCCAAAATCAATACGTCTCATACAGGAGAGGTATTCACATTCACGCATCTCTACACACTTTTCAGCCAAACTATTTCAACTCCACTGTAATGGCTCACTTTGCTATTTTGCTCAGCTGCAGTCAAGCCTATCTTAGGTTCATATCCATGTACTGATGGTCATCTACTGCTTGTCAACACGGCATGGCATTTCATAAAGAGAGACTATGTGCTGCACGGCATGAATATCTGATGTTAATATCCGTAACTTGATAATCATCTGCTGCTGACATGTCTTGGCCTGCTGCTGCATATCAGGTGGATTAGTCAGTTTAGATTTATTCATTTCACTTCACAAAGGTGTTGATAGTGTATTCCCTGCAACAGCTGGAGGTGCTTTGTTGGAGGAACGGCCACTCAGTGAGTGGTGCTGCTTTTACACTGCTGAGCTGAGTTTGGTGTGTTCTTGGGGATCTTGGACTCTGGGGGGCCCAAGGCACAGAAACCCGCTAAGGGCCTTAGGGCCTTGTGGATGGTACCAATGAAACCATTACGTATCGTCCCCATTTGCTCCCCCACTCTGCTCAGGGCTGAGTTGTGGCTTGTTTTGAGGCTCATGTCACCACTGTTCACACTGTGGAGAGTTTTATTAGTAAACTGTGACTATAAAATGAAAGGATGTTTTGCTGCCCCTCACAGCAGCTGTAAACTGAGAAAAATAATTCTCTGGGCCGACTGCCGGCGACATTTAATTAGGAGCATTAAATTGTTACATTATGCAAATCCATAAGCGAACCTTAAATTTCACTTTGACAACTCTGACCATTACTTTAGTTTGTATATTCTCTCTTGGATGACACACACGTTTCAAAATATCTATTATTTATGACCTGATTATGTGAACAACAAATATCCCAATCCTCACTTGGAGGAAAAAAAAAAAGTGTTGCAGGGCATTGTTCCTTTGGGCTACGGTAACACTAAACCCCTGAGCTTGCCTGAGAAGGACTAAATGCACAGACCTGCTATTTTTAAATACCCCATGGAGAGAGACTCTCACTGCAGCCTGTTTTACTTTGTTCTGGAAATGTTGGCGTGCAGCTGAGTCTGAGGGGTTACTTTTGGCTTCAAAGGTTCCATACTGAAAGTGTTTGGTGGAAATGGGACTTATAAGTGGCCACTAGGGGGCCACCTTTTCTCAAATGTTTTGGGGGCTCCTCAGACATTTGCATGGTTTGCCTCTCTTGATGGTGCGTGCATGAGGGAGTGACATAGTCAAAGTCACCAAGGCCCAATCCCTTTTCTTATTTTAAGCCCCACCCCTTGTTTACGACTGCCACCTTGCCCCTTGGAACAAAGTTCAAGGGGTAGTGGTTGAAATCTGCCCTTATGATTTGGAAAAACTCTTCAAGACTCTGACACGTCAGCAGTAGTCGCTCATGCTGGTGTTTACGCAAACATACACGACGTGTACATTGCAAATATGTCATCTTTTGAGCGCCTCTTTTTAATTTCCTCCTGGATTCCTGGTGTGTTCATTTTGGGATATCTTAAAAACACTGTGGGGGGAGGGGGAGGTAAACTCAGAGGGCTAACAGTTGCTGGGCTCTGGGAGAGGTTGTGAATATGTGCTTTGATGAATGCTGAGAATTGGGACTCGCTTCACAGGCTGCATTTCTGAGAATCAATGACACACGTGTGGAGGGCAAACATTTCCTTGGTTTCCATGGCACTGTTTGCTCATCCTGATTGAAGAATCTTTAAAAATAAGGAGAAAGCACCAGACCAGCAGTTGGCGATGATGGAATCAGATATGATCTCACTGAGAACCCCGCAGTCCCCCAGTCAGGAGCAGATGGCTGAAGCACATGATCTGTTGAACGCCACTCCTGGTGTGGGTTGCGACAGCAGTGACTGTTTTGAAATAACTGGTGCTTACATAAAGGCTTGCCATTCGCTCCATGATGGAGTTTGATATTTTAGTTTCTCACTCGTTTCTCTCGAGTCGCTGACTAATTGCTCCGACAGTCATAATTAAAGTGAAAGCCTCCCAGTGAGCTGCCCTCCAACTTGGAGATTATATGAGGTTATGATGAGTGATCAGGAGTCATTCCTAGAGAGGCGTACGTATTGCTGCTTTTAAAAAAAAATGAAAACCAGCTTCTGAATGAAACTTCACATTGAAGTGTCAAATCAAATTAACATGCCCAACATGAAAAGAATGAGTCGTCAGTGAGTCAGCCGTCATGAGGTAAAGCAAAGTTATTAGTGGCACATTTGTTTGAAGCGAAGACCAGGAGGAGGAGGAAGAGGAGGAGGAACATGAGAATCTTAAGGGGGTTCTGTATATGCTTTGATGACCTTGTATGTAGGCATATATTTTATGTATCCTCACAGCTATTTCTGCGTATATCATCATGGGTGATGGAGGAAATTGGTATATGTATTTAATTCCTGGTTTATGTCTAAAATGGTCATTAGATTCCTGGCTGGCAAACGGGTGGGGCTGGAATGAATGAAACAGAAAGAAGGGAAGTGTTATTATTATTACATTTTATAAATTATTAATAATATTGCTAAAGTTTTTATAAGGTTAAATAATCTCATCTTCCTTATCAAATCGTTGCCTCGATTCTAGCTATTCCCAAGTCTCTGTATTGTGATCTGTTCTCTAGCTTGACCTGTGTGTGCATGTCTTTGATGCACAGGTTTCCACACACTTTAAGCTATCATATAATCTGAGATGGTGGATGGAGAGGCAGCGTCTGAAAGTTATGTATCCAATGTCATGGCGGCGGCTTCAGTGTATTTTGCTTATATTTTAACATTTTCTTCCTGAGGCCTTTCTGTGGAAGTGTTATAGACTGCCAACTGTTTGGACTTGGGTCAACAGGGAGCCCGAGCCACATGAATAATGCATGGTGTCTGCTCGCAGGCATACAGCCCTGTCTGTGCTGCCACTGCACATGCAGCGCCAGAGACGGAGGCTGAGTTACGGAGATCATAGAGGAGAGCGGCGGGTAAGACTGAGACACAGAATGGAAGGACGGGGGGACCGCGAAATACAGAGGACAAAACCAAGCACAGAGATTTACAACCTGTGTGACAGAAAACAAGATATTTAAAGGGTCTAATTATTCTAATTACAGTAACACATTTCTCGTGTACCACTGCATCTAATGGTATTTTTCATTATCGATTGATCTGTCAAGCATTTTTCTTTTTTAATTTAATGTTAATTTTATTAAATGGAGCCTCATAATAACCCAAACCCCGATGTGACAACTTCAAATGTGTTGTTTTTTCCGGCCAACTGTCAGAAACCCAAAGTTATAACATTTACAGGCAAATATTTGTATTTTTTTCATGATAAACAACGTCAATGCTAGATGCAAACCTGCGCGGCTGAAAAATAAAGTCAACCACGGAAATACCAAAAAGTGCAGTGTCTTAAAATGGCCACTAGAGGCTGGCTCCAAAAGCGAGTCACTTCCCATTGACCTCCATGTTAAAATGGCCCACCTTACAGCAGAAATAAACATGTTTACAGCCTGGTACAAAATACCTTTAGGTCTCTAGAGCTAATTCACCCTTTCGTGACAACTGCACTGGGGTCAATTTTTATAATACTTACCAACATGCTGCGTCTCAGGAGGTTTGGCAAGTCGTCCGCTGATGCGAAGATCAGCAGATCTATGGCAGTTCAATGCTTAGCTCCTCAGTCCACGCTGAAGCATCCTTAGGCAAGATACTGAACCTGATGCATGTGTCATGGTGTAAGTACCTGTAAATGGTTGAATGAGTAGCAGGTAGCACCTTGTGTGATAGGCTATCACACAAGGCATGTGTGTGACATGTGTGTGAAAGGGTGTAAACATTCTTAAAGTGGTTGGAAGACCAGACATACAAATGCAAGTCCATTTACTCGTTTACATTTATATTAAGGCTTAAAGTTAAGTTCATAACTAAGGATGGGGCCGACATTTGGATTCAGCCATGCTGTCCCGTATAGGGGCGGCGCTGTGGTGCAGTAGTTAGCATTGTTACCTTACAGTTTGTGGTTCAAACCAGGCTAGGGGAGCCCTTCTGTGTGGAGTTTGCATGTTCTCCCTGTGTCCGTAGGTGTGTATGTGAGTGTGAATGGTTGTCTGTCTCTATGTGTCAGCCCTGTGACAGCCTGGCGACCTGTCCTGCCTCTCGCCAAATGTCAGCTGGGATGAGCTCCAGCCCCCTGCGACCCCTAACGAGATAAGCAATTACTGAAAATGAATGAATGTTGGGGTAAAGTATCCTCAGGCTCTAAGTCAGATCCTTGCTCACGCTCCACTCTCTAGTCCAAATATGGTCACTTCTGACTCCAAAAATCCAAGACGGCTAAAATGCCAAACTCAACAGACCACAAGCCAATGGGTGACGGCCATTATTTTTATACAGTCAGACAAAAACAACATTTGAAATGTGACCTTGGACTTTGAGAAACTCGGAGGGATAATCAGTTACTCCTATAATAATTATTTGCAGCCCTACACTGGTTAAGGTTTTCTATGTGTCTCTAATATCTGTTGTAAACAATGCATTAATCAACTAATCATGCCAGCACTGGCCACTAGTTGTGTCTGCCCTGACAGATAGTTTCAATTTCATGTGCACAAGTTTTGTGAAATCTGTCTCTGAGGTTCTTTTGCTGCCTAAAAACAATGGACGTAAATGGAATTTTTATCTGTGCTCCCTAAAGCTTAAAAAAACCCACATTTGACAAACTCAACAGCAAAAGTATTTTTACAGAAACAATGCCCCAGTTACTCTGGATAATCTACAAACTTCACTGTCGGCACTCCCAGTGGAGCTAAATGTTGTTTTCAATGCTTTGAGCATCACAAACAAAATTCCATTCACCCACAATGTACTGGGGCGGGAGCAGAAACCTCAGCGCCTTGACATGTACACTCGGTTGCCAGTTTATTCCTCGCTGAAGCTAATGCAATCCATTACAGCAATCCTGCAATAAATCCTACATTCATCACGGGTGCAATGTTCAGTTTTTGTTGATACTGTCCATGATTTTGTAGGAAACTGAGCGTAAAACTGACACCATCCATGATTTTATAGGGATAAATGTCGTTGTGTAATTTGGGTGAACTGACCCTCTGAGACAGAAGAACGAAGCGGAGCATAAAAGGAGACAGAGACGCAGTAAACTGACCAAGAACGTCATAAATAATGAAGTTTAGCGGGTGAGATGTAGGCACCCGAGACGAGACGATTGAAGGAGAAGTGTAGTAGCAGGAGGAGATAGGTAGAGAGGAGTATGTGAAAATACCACAGGGAGCGCCGGGCAGATTGGCCATCTGGACCTCTGAGCTGACAGCTTGACATGTTCCAAGTGCAGCGAACGTGGAGCAAATTCACTAAGCAGGGCCCCCTCTTGAGATATGCAACACATTACACAGGAAGCGTAATTAGAGGGCTGGTGGGGCCCACAGTGAGCGTCACCGTGAACAGAACGGTCGAACAGAGATCAATGTTCTGCTCTCTAAATTAATGAGGCTAATGTTGATGTGACAGCCTCGTCGCCGGAGATCTGTGGGGAATAGGACAGATTTCAACAAGCGTGAATGGAGACATGGAACAGGGTACAAGCTTATTAAATTACAGTGGGCAGCCGGTACACACACACACACACACACACACGAAGAAAATGCTTCATACTTGAAGACAGAAAATGATTAATGAATATTTTAATTTGACCAATTCATATTGCTCACCAATAAAGTCATTATTTTTCATTAAAAAACATACTGTTGAAAGTGAACAAAGAATACAGCTGCTTACTAAATATCAACAAATTCAAGGGGGGGAAAGCAGAAATTTACAATAGAAAATGATCATTTTCTGGTGTAGAAAGATTATGTCTGAAGGTTGAAACAAACAATCCACAACTCAATGCGTCTCAGATATAATTCAGAACTCAAAACGGATGAAACACACACAGCAACATCTGCAGTCTCTTCGAGGGGGGGGGGAGAGACGGGTTGATTATTTTAAGGAAAGTGAAGCATGTATTCAACGTAAGTCATAAAATGTGAGCAGTGCTCGGAGTTATCTTTCAAGATCGGTTGTTCACAAAGACGTACACATTACACACATTTAAAAGAAAAAGAAAAAAGAAAAGCCAATTGGGTAATGGAGCACTGCTGGACGAGAGGGAGGGTTGAGGCGTCTTTTGATTTTTCCGTGGATTTCTTTTAAGAGAGCAAATCCTGGATCGGTTACAACTTGTGGTCGGGAGAGCCAAAAAAACTCGCTCCATTTGGCTCTTTGGTATTTGGTGTTGAAGATGGCAGAAACACATATTCATAAACTACAACATTAACAACATTATAATTTCAGAAAATTACATTTCACCCTTGATAAGAGCTTTTTCTTTTTTCCCTCTTTTGCTTCTGATTGCCCTTACTGTCCTCCAAATCAAACTGGATAGTCGAGGTTTGATTGCAATTAGAAACAACTTAGAAAACGGGCTTAAAAAAAAAAAAAAAAAAAAAAAGGCAAACAAACAATCAAACAAAAAAAACTTCACCAAAGGTCATTGGCTGGGGGGGATAGCTTTCTTTTTCCTCTGGCAACTTTTCACAGGCTTCAAACGATCTTCCGGCTGCTGACTTGATTTCCACCTGATGGAGCGGATTCCTCGGTACAGTCGGGTGCACAGAAACTCCTTTCATAATGTTTCTGCTCCAGTGAGGCACATTTACACCATCCGAGCCTTTGATTAGTCTTCCTTAAAAAATATATATATATATTGAAAGGTGATAACATGATGCTTCGTATGGAATCAAAAATCACTTTAAATTATACACAGCTGTTGTTAGCAGAGCGGTCGGAGCCACTTGTTCAGTGCATTTTCTTTAAGGATTCATTGCTCAGTTTACACTTTTTTAAAGCCTCTTGAATTTGTACAGTCTCATCGCCTGCGTTTAAAACAATGCCACGTTGTCCTCATGGAGACAATAGGGTTTATAGTCTATACAATAAGCTCCCGTGTTGGTTATAACCATCCATTAGTGCTCATAAGTCTTCGTCCAAGGCTCTGCTTTTCAAAGGCCTGCATTCCCGCAACCGTCTGTGTCAGTGTCCGTGTAGTGATGGAGCATGATGGAATGCAGCAAAGCTGATGACCAAAGACCACAGGCCACAAAAAAGACATTATAAAATCTTAATAAAGAAAAAGACAGTGTTATTTCCTCTATGTCTTGGTCAGTGGTTGCCCTTGTTAGCGTGGAGGACAATTTGAAAATGAATCTGAAGTATGGGCGTAGGATCCTGATGGGTTCTCTGCATATGTCTCTCTCCTGTATCCCTGTGTCAGTGTGGTTTGCTGCGCCATCCAAAGCAGTTCCTTTCAAGGGTTAATGGATGGTAGGCACATCTCCCAACCAGGCACCAGGTAGGGGGCGTGGGCATGTATACTCATTCTGCGAGGACAGAAAAAAACAAAAAGAAGACAATAAAGTTAAAAAGCATTTAACAGCTGGTGTGTGCCAGTTACAGAGGTGGTGGTTACAATGTAAAGTTAATTACAGTGTCCAGTGATTTGATAACAGTACAATGGGGCTGTGACAGTGCCAGCAAAGCAAATTAGGGTAAGCAATTAAGCAGATGATGAAATCCCATGTACTTAGATAGCTTAGAAGGCTGAGGTGGAGAGACTCCCCTAATGTCTTACAGAGATTAAGTGAAAGCTCAAGACAAAGAACTCTTAGTATTCATGTTGAAAATTTCAATTTGAGGCTGCAATAATTAATTAAAAAGCTGCTCAATTGAACCCTCTCACCTAAACATTTTGTCACTTTATGTCACGTTGTTTGCAACAATAGATATTCCAATTACCCTCTAGTCAGGCATTGATCGGCAGCCGAACAATAGCTGGAATACCAGCTGTAACAGTTTCAGTGGGCAAGTTAATTACACGACACACGCCATCAAGAGAGGGTGTTTCAGTTTTTTTTCCCAGAAGTTTGTTTTCGTATGTATCTTTAGAACAGGAATACAGCACTGACATGCTGTATTTACGCATGATTTTTAATCCACACAATAACCAGGTTGACAGATCCAGGTTGTGATTATCGTTTGTTTCATCTTCCTTTCATGATTGTCTCTTTTGTCTGGTGTATATGTTAAACCTATAATTTCAACCAACTTAATAACTATCTATAAAAATTAACAATTCCTACACACAGAATATACTTTAATGATAATGTTTTGTTTTGTATTCACAGGATGGTAGTAGCTGACGCCAGAGAGGGGGGGAGGGATACTGATCAGCAGACTTTGAGGTTTTTTTTTCTTCTGCTGGTACGACCACAAGGTACGACTATTTCCAAATGAAAAATATGCAGGAAATTGATTCATGCCTTTAGCTCGAGTCGACTTGACTACGGTCGTGCCCTTTTTACTGGCCTCCCCAAAAAGTTCCCATGGGAATGCAGCCGGTTTCATCTAAGGTAGGTTGGAAAAACGATGGACAACACTAAAATGAGAGTGCTGGTGTTCTAACAAATAGAGCGTTTTATTTCTACATGAATTAATGAACAGTTAAGTTTCACTTTCACTGCTCCTTCTGTGTCCAGAGTACGCTCTGAGCTCTCAGAGTGTGGAGAATACCGGTACTTTGAAATTGATTCAATTCATTAATTTCGTTAATTTATTTTACTCATTTATGCACACAAACACCTTTCTTGTTCCTATTGGAGCACAGATTGCAAAAGTGGTGTGTATGACTACACCTGTATCAACATTCAAAGCAAACATTCAACCAAACCGTGACGTCCGTACCGAGGTACTTTCGAAACACAATTTTGTGGTACCGTTACACCCCTACTATTTATTGTTCTAAAAGTTTGTAGCCAAAAGGACTTTTCCTTAGGAATAGGTACCAAAAAGTATCGAAATTCATATTGGTATGGGTACCGAAACAAAGACTTTGGTATCGTGACAACACTAGAGTGTGGTGCTCTGAATAACGGTATATATTTTCCAACAGTGTTTCTAATAAACGGTCCAGCTCCACAATTACAAAGTCAACATGTGGCGGTGAATGCTGATATTGTGGTAGGCTGCCACGAGTGAATGAATGTGTGGGAAACTCCAAAGTTTTCTTTTGTGCTATCAGACTCTCAAGAAGATAAAAGAGCTAGCTTTTGTCGGCGCTGTATGTGAAGGTCACTGTGTATGAGTTGAGGGGATACAGTTCTCAACATGGAGGCTGCTGAGCTAGTAGCTAGCTGCAAATGGTGCTTACTCCATGAGAGAGAGCTAGCAGTGTTAGCCTGGGGGGAACCAGAGGGTGGGTGCTACACTTCCAGGCCATCACGATCCCGATATTTGTGTGACCACTGTATGCGCAAATTCCAAGCAATGGCCATGAGCACACATGCACTGACATACCACAACAAACCACAGAGAAGCTCAGATTACAACAGGTAGCATGACTTCATTCTCTGCTCAGGGTGCAATTACTCTGCTGTAAGCGGGAGCCTACGCATGTGGCCTACACCATTGAGAGCATTTATACTTGTGCGGTGGTGTGTCTGTGTCATTCTGCAGTTACAGTTCCACACCACTGGTCGGCGGTGGGGTTTTGTGAAGTGCTGTAACATTAAGTTGATTCAAACACACTAAAAACACACATTAAACATGGCTTAATAGCAACAATTTCAAACACAAGTACACAAATCGACTTCACTATAACTCACAGCATTCACAGACAAACACTTGTCTTTATCTGGACACATTTTCCCCACAAATACAACATGCTAATGTTGTTAGCACAAGCCTATGGTATTTTACATTGAGAGAGACTTTTCCTCTATTCATGTGAAGCCAGGGATGAAGACCACATTAAACAAAGGTAATGTAAAAAATGCGGCTCCATTACAACTCACAAGGTTCACCAACAAAACAACTGTCTTATACTAAACATGTTTTCCAAACAAATAAAAAATGCTAACGTTATTAGCACAAGCCTATGGCATTTTAGACCGTATAAATTAGCCTAGCGACTAGCTGAGATATCCCTACTCATATGAAGCCAGGATAAATCACACACAAGACTTAAAATGCTATTTTCATGGAGGCTTTATTGTCTTCACAATTTATTGTTTCTAATCTGTGAAATTAAAGTAAGTAAAAGCTTAATTTACACTGAGTAGAAATCCCGCCTTACAGAGCAAATAGAGGTTTGAGCTATTTTAATGCTCTTAGTGACGCATACAGACCCTTAAAGTTTCAAATACTCTAAAAGGATGCAAAGAATCATGGGAGCAACCCTTAACATGACTATGCAGCCATATATAAATACAAAAGGATAAACGAAACACTGTGTTATGTTTCAATACAATCTCAATAAATCACTAAACGACTGCTTTAATTTGTAATTTAATCTAATGAAATGTTAGTTTGCAACTCTGCACTCAGTATAAAACACACTGACTTGAAATAAACAGACCCGTTCCTATCACATAGCATATTTGTATCACTAGGAATAGTAAATTAGGAATCATGACAAGTGAATAATTTGGGACCTTTAAATGTCAACGCTTTCCCACAGGTCAAGTCAAGCTTGTTGAGATGTTGTTGAAAATTTGTGAGAGATTTTGACATTTTACTCTCATTTAAGAGCCACAAGCTTTGAGCTGATATTCACACTGAAGGCGGCAGAGGCGCGGGCACACACACGCAGCCCAAATACCCAAGTTTGCCTCTGAGCATTTGTGCTCTGAAACCTCCACTTTACAACTTAACCTTTTAAAAAGGCCTATTTGCGACTTGGCTACAGGTAAATCCACATTGCCTTAATAACGCAAACGCTGTGAGTTCTGCCTGGCTAAGCAAATTTCTAAAGCTCTTGGAATCGGCTCGAAAATTATCCCGGCTCAAGTTTTTGCTGCTCAAGCTGAGATTGTTGTCAGTATGAAGCAGATCTCTGTAACACAGGGCTCAGACGAGTACGCCCAGAGCACAACTTTTATTTAAACCTTATCAAACAGGCTGATAAGTCTTTACTCAACTCTTTATCTATCTCTCAGGTGGATGTGAGTGAAGTGAAGACAGCTGCACAAACTGTCATACCTTAGACAATTTCAGCGGAGCACGAAAACAGAAACAACTTGAAGCAGAAGCCCAGGCTGTGCTGTGAACACGTGCACAGTAAGGTGAACACTGACGCAAGCAACAGACACAGAAGCTGAGGAAAACACCCCTCTGATCAGGCACATAAACGGAAACACATCACCCAATCAGAAAAAAGATGCAATAAATAATGAAATTAATCAATCATCTCCCCACTTGTTTTGTCATTACACAATATTAAATATCACAGATGCATTTTTCCCCGTTGCAATTGCTCTTGCGCTAAGCCCCGCCCCTTTGTGATGGTCCGACTAGCCAAGTCAAACAAAGTTCATCAGCGCACACTGTGATGACACACAGCTGGTTGAATATCAGCAAAGTTTCCCTGCTTCCCTTCACTGGTTCCTGTACAGCAGGGTCGGGTCTGAGCCGGCCCAGTGCTACGCTATGATTGGCCAGTCTGTGTCCAGAGACTTAGCGAAGGGTCAATTGGTAATGCAGCATGCACTTCCATTGACAGCCTTATTTATCTGGTATAACAAGGAAAATAAGACAAGACACTAGACATCCACTACTAAACAAAACGTGCCAAGTGGTACAAATTACAACACAAACTGTTTATAGACATGTATATAGTCTTATACATGTCATATACGTGTTACAAGTTATCCAGCATTCTGCCTGGAACTGAGCATCTCTAGCTCATCAGCAAATCACAGCGCTTTGTACAACATGAATCAATCCAGTTTGTGGTCAAATGCAGAGACATGGCAGCAATTTGAAAGTAATTGCAGTCTCATCACTTACGCCTGAATTGAAGAGATGCTCTTCACACACCTTGTTGAGTGACTGCAGGAGTGCATTGCTTGTAAGACAGTGTTTGAAAGGGTTTCATTATGCTTGCATAATGGCAATAAAGTTCTTGAAAAAAATTAGTGGTCAAGGGCCAGCTGTTGCGCGGCTCATTATGCTTTATTTGATGGTTAAAGCCTTCACAACAAGAGCCAAAACATTAACCAATTATTTTACTTGACAGTCTTTATTTTGTGCTGTTTTTTCCCCACAGCTGTAGAGTCAGAGGTGCACTGTTAGGAGAGGCTAATATTACAAAAAAAATTGGGAAAAAGGGGCCCGTGATGGTGCATTTTCTAATGACAATTAACAACCCCTTAAGCCTGCCATAAAGGCACTATACAGTGCACCGCAGCTGCTGCTGAGAGACAGAGAGAAAGGCTGTGGCGACCGGAGCAGAGAGGCAGAGAGTATGTCGTTAAACATAGCAGCGCTATGTGTGTACAGTTTAGGCCATTTGTCAATGAATAAATGCGACGACTTCTCAAGACCCAGACAAGTTTCCTGTCACCTGCTGATTCAAGTGAAAAGGGTTAGCCCCAAAATTAGTGAGCGAAGTTAGCCTCCCACTAGAACCTGACCTCTTGATGGGCTTCTTTGCCAGGCCCCCCCGAGTCTAGGATCGCGACTGCATAAAATATCATGTAGTTATTTTAGCCCTGCTCAGATGTTTGCTTCGTGGACACAGCTGAGCTGTTATTTACGAAAACTCATTATGCTCCTTCAACATGATTTTCTTCAAGTGCTTAGTTAACGAGGAGTATTGTAATTTACTCTGCTGCTCACACTTCTTCAAACACTTACATTGCAAACAGCCAATAGTTATTTGATGGCTTAGAGCCATAAGTTTAAGACGGTGCTTTTTACATCACTTTGCATGAAAAGACAGGAAGGCTGTGGATATTTTCGTCCCAGCCTCCACAAATCCTCATCATTTCTGCTGCCGGCATTGAAGACTGACCGCTCGTTTCCTTCATAGCGACAAGGAATAAGTGCCGCTGTGCGGCCATGAAGAGACTTTGTCATCTGTCACCCGGGACATATGCTTCACTTGTGCACTCTCACAGAAGTGGAGAAAGCAGAGGTGGAAAGGGAACTAAAATCTTTTCTTTTACTTTGCTTTTCCGTTTATAAAGCATTGTTTTCTGGGACAATGGAGAGCACTGGTGGCTTTTCAAGACAGAGCAATTGTCTTCCTCCACCTGCCCATGGCAGCTTCTAAAAATGCTGCTTCTACTTCATGAAAAGCACTTAAGTAGAGGAGCTCTCGTCTGTAAAAGCAAGGCCAATGTAGCTTCCTTGGTTCAAGCCAAAGTGAGAGTTATGACAAGCTGGCAAGAGCCCAGGATAAACTTGGCAAACATTATGGTCAGGGGTCCTTCCTTCCCAGCAATGCAAACTAGCAGCGTGTGGTAATCGAGTAGCTGTTGGCTATTTACACTGTTTGAGATCTCAGAGAACCTACACCACTGTGCCACAAGTAATCTCTGCCTCAGAGGACGTCACATTTCAGGCATATGAAACGCCTGGGCTAATGTGATGTCCAGAGACAAGCCAATAGCTGACAAGATGCATCCTGAAAAATTGAGTCTGATTTTGAATTTTGGAGAGAGAAAGGGGATTTGTTTGCCTCAAGGACAAACACCCACTGTCCTTTGTGGATCTTGTGCCACCCCATAACAATCTACCCTGGGGAGTGTTGTGTTTGCACACACACTTTAACAAAAAAGGCTCCTCTGTCTTTCTTCCCCCGCATGAGCTCCTAGTTGTTGGAAAAACAAGACATGAGAAGCTGGCGGTGATCCTGGTGGTTTCAGACTAGACAACTTCCCCTTGATAGCCAAAGTTTACTTGGCTGATGTAGCCACCACACGAGTAAGTCCCATAACACATTGTCACAAGGGATGAACGGCACACACAGCATCCAACCTGGGGCGTGAAATCCAGGGAGGGACTGGCTGTGAGTCTAGAGATGTCCCCTGTAGTGGTGTGTAAGATATGGAAACATGCAGTACATCCAACAGAAAGAGGCTAAATGAAATGAGGTTTACTGTCTCGTAGTAGTAGTACCTCCTTGGTGTCGGTGGGATTCTCAGCTTATTGCCATAGCAATCCTGTGTGAAACTGCTGTGACATTATCTCCAATGTGACACTCCCTGAATCCTTGCAAAAGCAACTAAACAGAAGAATGTCTGCACTTTGTCAGTTAGTCAAAGTACTGTACGCATTTTACGGCATAGTGTTTAGGACACTTTTGGGGGCAGCTTGGCTACTTGTTCCATATCTTACAAGTGACAATTCTAGTGATGATCGTCATTGACATATCAGTTGTCTGCGGTGTTGTAACCCCACCCTCTAGTATCCGCTCAGTTTGCTTGGAACCTTGACTTGAGTGTTGGTGAAGAGTCATCCAGGTCATCGTAACCTTAAGTGCTATATCGTAGGCAGCTGGACGTGCTTCGGTTTCTTGAAGATGTTTCACCTCACAGTCGCAAGCTTTAAACCATGTGTGGGTGTGAGCCCTTGCAGAGTCGTTAAGGTTACACGTGATGGCCGGGTAGGTCAACAACTCATTAGGGATAGATCCAGGTGTGGGCCCTGGACTGATCTAACTCCTAATGACACACATGATGGCCTAGCAGGTCAACCACTCGACGACTCTGAAACTCAGAGCTCACGTGTGACCTCAACGACTCTGTAAGGGTTCACACCCACACACAGTACATTAGAACTGAAGAAGCCTCTTGGATGAGAGGTGAAACGTCTTCAAGAAACTCAAGCAAGTCCAGTTGCCTACAATATAGCACTTGAGAGTCAATTGAAGTGGTACCAGAGCAAGCACCAGGTGTGAGATAGTATTCACTGCTTCGTTGAGTTAAGTAGAGCCTTGCTATACCATGCAGAGGAAAACGACATATTTTATTCTTGAATGGGCAACAAAAGCCACAGAGAAAAAAATGACCACTGACACCTTCGCCTGTCTGACACAAACCCAGCTGTGGGGTTGTTTGCAGCTAAAAAACACCAAACAGCAACAACTATGAATTTTTCTCCTTACATAGCATTGTGCAAGCGTTTGTACATCCACTGGCATTGCGTTAGCATGAAAACTGAGCCCTATGAATTATAAGCACAGGACATGTACAATGGCCTTGTCCTTGCTCACAGAATTAGGGTTTCAATGTGTAACCATTAATTCAGATACATGATATCAGATGCAGCCTCAGTAGCACGGCAGGTAAACAGTGTGACAGTAAGATAACATAAAACTTTAGAATACCTTCAATTTCCTGCACAAGTTGATGGCGACACCAAGCCAATTAACCCGAGCAATATAATTATATAACATCACAACAAAGCACCAAATGCATTCCCTGTTAAACTGGAATGTCATCTGAGATAACATGCACAGGACTCTGAGCTGTAAACATCACAAAAGAACCTTGTTTACAATGAATTAAACGATCAGTCGTCTTACAGCGGTAAACATTTGTGGGTTTGTATGGAGGTAAAAATCTTGGAGAAAAACAATTTAAATATATCTGAAAACTGAAAACAATGAGCCTTACACATATGAATGCGTCGCGTTGGTCTCTCCACGCCGCTGTGAAAGCATTGCATACACAACAAAACAACACTAACAATCATAATTGAAAGGCGCATAATTATAAATGCTGTTCCGCTGCTATGCAGGCATTCAAAAGGCAAACTGACCATTTCTAAGACTTAAGTTGGGGTCTTTTCAACAACACAGGTTACATGTCCAGAGCTGTCCCCGCTTTCATCCAGCCCCTCTACCGCCTGGGTTTTTAATTAGGACACTAATTAGCAGGCTACAAACATGGTGTAATTAGTCTGCTCTCAGTCAGGACAGCTGGAAGTAACAGACGTATAGCAGCCACTCTCAAAGGGATCACAGGCCTCTTACTCCACTCAGGGCTCCAATTACCCAGCTCTATCTCCCCCACCCCGCTGCCTGTATGTACATGTGATGTTTCATGTTCCCTTCTTTCCCTGAAGACAGAGAAAAGAGGCAGACAATAGGAAATAGGCTGAATGTGTCAAGCTGTTAAAAATTGAAATACTGTATTCACCGCAACTTTTCGTCTGGAGAACACACCCAGTGTGTATGTGCGAACAAAGCTGCACATGTACATGTATAAAGTGTGTATTTGCATGTGTGTTTTGGATTCACCCCACTCCGTCAAATTAGATCACGGCAGACATAGATCAGCTGTAATCTCCATATACGATGCAGACAAAGGACAAGGAAGCACGACCGAGCTTAAAGAAAACAATAATTGTTGAGGACGCTCTTCCTGGGGAGCTGATTCCTTTGTAAGCTCTTGATCTCACCAACACAGATACTTACACTTTTTCTTAAGCGCTCTATCTCTCTCTCTGACACCACAAACACATACTCAATCCTGTGATTAACCAAGACCAAGCGACATTTCTCTTTTAAGAAGTTGCAGGGCTGATTCTTTTGTGTTTGATGTTTCAGTAGCCCTGGTAAAGGAATGAAATGGTGGCTAGACCACTGTGAACAAAAGATGTCTTTAAATGTCTGTCCCATTTGGTGTGGAGTAATTGGGAACCTCTCTTTGATAACAAGACAGTGTTCAGTGTGAATAAAAGGTAAATTAATGTACTTCCTGTTAATGGTCTGACAAGAAGCCATTCGTTAAAGGCTTCTAATTTAGTTTTCAGCAAGGTCACAGCAGTCAGGCCAGACTATTAACACAACACATTAATGATGCAATACATGTACCATGGGAAATTCAATTGTCTTAATGGTCTTTAAAAAAAAATCCAACCTGTTACTTCCGCAAACATCAGGGAGGATATGCCATGTCTCTGACAGGCATTCCCATCTTTTTTGAAATACATACATAATACACACCAAGGTTAATATTAGTGCTGAGAGCATGAATGTATGAATACATAAATCTTGAGAGGAAGTGCAATATTTGCCTCCAGCCATACTGTATTAGCCTGGCATCACCAGACCAATTTGCAAATGTGAATTAGACTGGAACTTCTCAGTTCATTTTCCATTTCCAAAGGGTGTAATCAGCAACTGTAGACCAAAATGCCTCTGGCTAGACCTAGAACCAATCGAAGCAATGAAACATGTGACCTAACACTGAGTGAGTGACGGATAAATGTTAACAGACTACAGCGTGCAGAGATGAGCTGTCTTTGTGTTGCATCATGAACAAGCGCTGCCAGTTTTGCCATCAAAATTTGAAAATAGTACTTCAAGGAAAAGTTCCACATCAGCTGCAGCCATCTTGGTTGTTTTCGAAAAATGCCTCAGCAGCGCTTCTCTCTACTAAGCTAGGTTTATCCTCACAGGTGCAAGAGTGTGTGAGAATAAATCATGTCATCATGTATTTTGTGTTAAGCATAAAGTTACCACAAGGGTCAAAGTTGGATTTGTCAAATTCTTGCAAGCCACTTTAATTTATTTGTGTCTCGCTGTTTTATGGGGTGCCAACACTGTAGTTAAGGTGTGGCTGGGTTTAGGCTCAAAAAGCTCCTGGATAGGGTTAGAAAATGATCATGGTTTGGGTTAAAATGATCACTTTAAACACAGAACATAAAATCTCATGGAAGTTTCAAATATAGGGTTGTTGAAGAATTTTCAGAGCGCATAATTTAATAGCTGAAGACCTTCGGGGACTTCTTTGGATCACACAGTGTGACACTATCCCCCAATCCCAAATGGATCCCTTACAGTCTCGTTGACTCAAGCCCTATGCCCTTACAGACCTAGGACCAATTCCATTTCTTCCCCTTAGCCCTTCCCATTGGTTTTGCGCGCTCACGTGAGGGGAAACAGGTGTCCTAGGTCTGTAAGGGTTTAGGGCTTGAGTCTGTAAAGGATCAATTTGGGATTGGGGGATTGTGTGCTGTCCAGAGATTCTGAAGGTGTCCTTGACCAGTTCTTGCATTTAACCCCAACCAGTATTCCCTTGCAAGTTACTCCACGTTCCCAAATAAGATTATTCTGTCCCGAGCTATGGCTTTGTGAAGTTTCTATTGGCTACTACTAAACAACACGCACGCTCACCGGGCTCACTCTAACTCACCCCGACTGTCTCTAACAACACGCACATATCTAAAAAGACTCTTTCGTCAATTGGTCCTGGAGCACAGGGAAGTCTCCCTTCCCCTTAACCTTGGGAGCTATGGCAACAGAGCCGGCTACGCACCCTTATCTGGGCAGCTGTACTTCCTCCGCCACAACTGGGAGACGATAGATGGAGTGCGTTCATAACCAAGGTCAAGTAGGCCTTCTGCTGACCCCTCTGTTGCCTCAAACATGACTACAGTATCATCCATTTCCTTTCTGAAAAAGGCTAAAGGCTGTATGACTTAGCTTGAAAATGCAAACTTTCGAGTGCCAGCATTCAGATATTTGCAGGATGCCAATAAAGGAAAACACATGGATTGTAAACTGTGCCATTACAGCACATATACATCATTTATAGTACGTAATTAGTCAGGCTGAAGAGCGGTCACATCCAGTTTGACTGGCATGTCAAAGGGTAAACACTTTATTTTAATGGCCTCACCTAATTAGAACTGTAAGAGCACGTACAGCAGTACCAGCCAGCCATGAGGGAGCTCTAGGAAAGGCTATTTTGGAAATTGTGTTTATTTTTGTGTAACATACATTTAATGTTATCCCTCTGTGCCAGCGCTGACCGTGGCCGAAGGCAAAATGTTTTCAGGCTGTCCGTTTGTCCCGTTCTCATGAGCCTGAAGGTAATTTTATTACATCTTGCACAACCATCCACTTTGACTCAAGGATAAACTGATTTGGCACATTTCACTCAAACATCTGACAGGATAAAATGATGAAGTGATGAAATTTTACATTGAAAGGTCAAAGGTCAACTTCAACACTGTGACATCATAATGTTCTGCAAAGACACTTTTCTGGCGATTATTCAACCCCATAAAGGGGAGACACTTGATCTGACACTGAATTGGAGACACGAATCTTTGGTGCTGACTGTATATGTCTTCTTGTTCTGCTGGGTTTAAGAGTGTTCATGTGTTTGAATTTGTAGCTTTTTTGCAGTAACATCCATATTTGAAGCATTGTCAACTGTCATGGCTACATACACCGATCAGCCAAACGGTTGTCGACCTGGCCTGCAAATCTCCCACACCGCAATCTGATAGAGCATCTTGCGAAGTGCTGGTACCCCACCTCACAACTGACAGGTCTCAAATCATCCGAAGCCAGCATCCGGTGCGAGACACCACAGGACACCCTCCAGAGGTCATGTGCTCATGGCTTGACATGTCTGAGACAAGTCCGATCCAGGGAGGCCCAACTGTGGATTAGGGGTACCTCTGAGGTACCAACATGTCCCATAGATGCTCGATCAGTTTTGAATCTGGGGGATTTAGAGGCCAGATCGATACCTTTAACTTTTTGTCATGTGCCTTGGGCCATTCCTGAGGAGTTTTTGTGGTTTGGCATGGCTCATTTTTCTGCTGGGGGCCACTGCCATCAGGGAGTACCATTGCCATGAGAGCTGATTACTGAGCCCACAGCGGTGATGGGTGGGTGGAGAGCATCAAGTGGAATCCACATGAATGCCATGACCAAAGGTCTCCCAGCCGAACATTACACTGTAACAAGATGATCAATGTTACTCACTTACACACCCACCACTGGTTTTAATGTTTTGGCTGAATGGTTTATGTGTCTGGACAGACATGGACGTAAACTGCAGCTCGACTGGTTGGTGAAAGCATAAAACCACAATGCGGTATATCTAGTTAAATGCTATAATGAAGATGTCTCTGTGTTGAGCATCTCCAGTACCTTAGAGGAAAGAAACTTGACTGTGCTTAAGAGTGTTTACTCCTCACACTATCCCTGTGTCTAACAACACACAATACATTTTATTAGAAGCGAGGCGAGGGTAAAGTGACCCATATGTAAGTGGGCCACTGAGAAGTGAGCTGCTCTAAAAGAGCATCATTTGATGTTAAACAGAAAGCGCTTTTGTGTTTGAATACATTAAGCAAGAGATGCAAGCCACGGTCTAAAGGTATAGCTCAAAGATCTCCCTGAGGATATCTGATCCAGTGAGTTGCGGCTGGGAGCAAACCGAGCACGTCCCCTGATGAAATCTCTCAGCGTGTGCGCATATTTATGCAACTGCATGCACATGCATGTTTATCTGTGCCTGAGCGTTATGATTTATGATGATTGTGATTTATGTGGGTGATGGATGACCACATTAGGAGCAGCCGGTCCCCCTCCCCTTCCAGGTCTCTCTCAGTATAGATCATGTGTTGCACAGTATATTTCAAAAAACAAATAAATAAAGCAATAATTTCTTACCCTTGTTAGGATACATGAAACATCTAAGGGATCATAGCCACAGAGGTATGTTCTGCTGGTGTAATGAGGACGTGGCCACAGCGTCATCCATTACTCATGTTATCCCTCTAACACCACACACAGTTGCCAACAACCATGTTCTCAAATTAAAAATCTTTTTATGAGTGTTGTTTGGTTGCATAACTTTTTGTGATCTTGCTCTTTTGTAATAAATATCACAAAAATAATAGTTCCTGTGCCTTAGAATTCCTGCTGCTCGTGTTGCTAGGCAACATGTAGCCTAGCTAAACATGAAAGGGGCTGATATCAGCTTGACAAGTATATGACTGTGCAGGTTTTATAAAGTCAAACAACTTTGAAATGGGTTTCATCATACAAAGCTACAAGAATACAAAATAGTGTTGCATCATGGACAACAGGGCATTAAGAGGATCTCTTCAAGATAGATAGATACTTGATTAAACCCCAGCGGGAAATTTCACTGCTACAGCAGCTTAGCAAGAAAGACAAAGATAATGTGCAAAAAAAGACTGTACAATCCTTATCAATATAAAAAAAACTTAGCAACTGAGATATGCATCACCTAACTTTTCCCCCTCTCTCCACCTCTCTTCCATTATCACACACTCTAGCTTTCTCTCCCACTCTTACTTCCTCTCTCACACTCGAACTTGTGAACTCTCCACATCTGCTGATTATGAAGACATGTTAGCCTCAGCAGTTTTGGCCACTTTGCTTTTCCCCTATAGCTCTCCTTCAAACCTGCAGGACACCTATGCAAAAGTAACTTGGTAGAGATCAGCAGCGCATTGCTTATCAGTTTAATTTTCCATTAAGAAAAATAATGGGAAATTTGAAAATGTAATCCACTTTTTTTTGTTGGCAGATACATTTAAGATTAAACTGAAACCCATTTTGTCAATTTTCTGCTTTTTTAAATGCTTTAAATGAAAAATTAAATTTTCGTCTGATTGCCTGATATGGACAGGAACAGATCCAGTTCTATCGTCAAGTTTGCTAATGACACTGCAGTGACGGGCTGCATCACCAACCGTTATGAGAAAACCTGCCTGGAAGAGGCAAAGCCAATGACCTCTTACCAATGACAGCAAAATCAAGACGCGAGTAGTGGATTTTGGGAAGATGCATCATAAAAACTACACACCTCTGAGGAGGCCTTTGAACCTTTGACCCTTTGAACAGAAAATCAAGCACGCTGCTCGGGCTCAGCTTCACAAATGATCAGAAACACTACTGTTTCCATCCTCCTGGACCTTTATCAAGAGTGTTCAGCGTCATTATGTACAACATTGAGTCGATTTGCAACCAGCCTCCACCCCAGCCCCTCCTTTTCGTGCTGTCCGACCTATCAATGTCATTTCTGTTTGTCACTGACGCTGCTCTGATGCAGATTCAGCTTCAGACAACTTTATTTATCCCGCAAGGGGCAATTAATTTGTAGCTTTCCCAGTGTACATTCATGCATACATCAGACACCAATATCACCATTGTCGAGGAAACATATTAAGAGCATGGGACAGAGGAGAAGCTACGCTAAAAGCAATAAATAAGAACAATAAATAAAAACCTAAAAACTTCCTCTGCTCTGTTCCTGGGGAGTCTTTGCTGCTACTCTCCCTGCCTTAGGCTTTTCATGTAGGTGCATAGAAGGGCAAGGAGGTTTGCTCTCTCTGCCTGAGGCTTTCCTCGTTTGCACGTGGAAGGGCAGAGAGGTCTGCTCTCTGAGCCTTAAGGCTTTACATGTAGGAATGTAGAAGAGGCTTTCTGCTTTTGCCTAGGAAAGACAGAGCCATACCACCAAATATAATATAGCAAATGGAAATACAGTTTTCTTTGACTAAAGTGGTTCTGACTGAACTTTAATTTAAGTCAAACAACACCTCCAGGAATCAAGATGCTGACAGAAATCCATATTTTCTAGAAATGAGCTGTTGCGTCATGTGACAGATTTTGATACAACACGCCACAACTGTGTGGAGGGTGAGCACCTTCAGGTACCTAGGAGTGTACACCACTAAGAATCTGGCATGGTCCACACACACAGACACCTTGGTGAGAGAGGCAAGGCAATGTAGCTTAGGAAATTAGTGGCTCCGAAAGACCTTTTCCTCTGGTGCTGTGGAAAATATCCTAACAGGGGGGTATCACTGCTCAGGAACATACTGTATGCCCTACACAGAGCGGCAGACCATCTGATGTACACTCCTCTCTCTGCAGGACTTACCCACCAGTAGGTGCAGAACCAGCACTAGTAGGATTATGAAGGATCCTCACCACCCCGATAATAGACTATTCCAGCTTCCACCCTCAGGCAGATGCCTCTGTAGCAAACACACACAGACACAGGACGCAATCACAATGGTAAACTGTGACTTCTGTATATCCTTGGCCCTGTCTAGCACATTGTGTTCAGTGAACCCACTGCATTGCTTCAAACATTTTCATACTTGCACTCTAGATATAATTGTTGAGTGTATGTTTACTGAATTTTTGCTTAATTTACTCAATTCATATAATTTTCAGAGAATTTATTCTGCCAAGCTGTGATTTCAAGTATTCAAAGGTTTATTTGTCACATTCTCTTAAGGCTGCCCTTAAATACTAAAGTGTTAATACACTATACGTTTATACATGGTGGAGTGCAAATATGTCAAGCACTGAAATGCATTCATCAAAGACAATGTGCTAGAAAATGCCAAGGATATACCGGGTACAGAGTTCACCATCTTGAATTCCATCTTGTGTCTGTCTGTGTTGGCTACAGAAGCATTTGCCTGAGGGACGCAAACACAGACTGTGTGTAAAATCTCAGAGAAATAAGCATTTTGTGTGCATAAAGAAAGTCTTTGATCTTTTGTTTCAATTCATGAAACCATGGGGACAAACATACAAGTGTTGGGTTTAAATTTTTGTTCACTGTAGATAAAAGATTTGGATTTGAAGGTCAGTTTTTTGGAAAATCCATTGAAAGTTATGCCTGAAAAATCACTGCACTAAATATAGTTGCAAAAATATCCGTACTCCAATAAAACAGTCCTGCTCGCTGATTTTCAACAGTGCCCACAATGTCCTTGTACAACCAGAAATACTGCAAAGATAGCTTATTCCTCAGAAACATTATAGAAAAAACCTCTGACAGTTGACGAATTCTATCTTCTCTTGGCGTATATCATTATATTGCCCATCCCTACTGTGCACTGTGCCACTATAATAAGACTGTGTCTATGTTCAAATCCAAATCTCTCGTTTCCGCATGTCTTCTGGGGCCCAGTTGGAAACTGAGCGACACAGGGGTTCTGCTTTTTGTCATGTCGACTCCCTGCAGATCCTCTCATCTCAGCACAGGACATTCCTTCAGTTCTTCCCTGCAACTAACACTCTACAGTTGGGTTTCTGTGTTTGCTTTGATCACAATTAGCTAGTCCATACTCAAGGCCATCAAAGCTGTATTTGGAAATAGTGATCCATATGTGAGCAACAGGTAACAAGGCATCAATATGCTGTCATTATTCCAAGTTGCACAGAGGCCACAAAACTGAAGTCAATTTTTCTCATTTTCTATTATTGACTTTTATTTTTACACGGAGAGTTAAACTGATAAGTGCTGGACGGACTGTAATGATCTGCTGTGTGAAATAACCTTATTGAGGAAAGAAAAAGTCACTCTAAATTAGAGTTCAAGTGCATTTTTTCTGTGGTCACAGACAGTTCAATTAATCAACATTTCATAAGCATGAATAACTCATTACCGACGGCAGACTGTTGGTTCGTGACTTCATATAGTATAGTGCCAAAATGTGCAGCAGCAAGTCCTCTCAGTTTGTGTTCAGTCTTACATCGTTTCATTGCCAATGATGTGAGAAAATGTCACTTATTTAGGTTTTGTAAATCTTTTCCTTCCACACTGACTCGATAAACATCATATGAAATCAAAATCTGTACTTGTTGACTTAATGAAATTCAGTTCAGGCCTGTCTTGATGCAAAACACTGCATTTGAATATGATCAAGTATGATAGAATGGTTGTAAACACTTTTATTATTCCATTATTTCTACTGGACAGTATTGTGGCCACTTGTTACAGGAGAGGGTTTTTGGCATCGGTAAGAGAGAAGGATGTAAATTAAACAGGACTCAATGTAATGATCATGATAAAAACCTTTTCAGAGATTAATTATGTTCCCTTTGGACAGATACTGGTACATTCTCATTTTATTAGGAGAAGTAAAATGGAAATCAGTCAATTCAGATTTAGCCTCTCAGGCAAGCCATTGTTTATTCACAATGTAATGCTGCTGTAATTTATATACTGTGTGTCTTCAGTAATGATCTCGACCATGCAAAGCTGTTGGGTCAAACATACTGTATATTGATGGCTTTTTGTTGGCAATGTAACAGCTGACTGTGGATAAAAGCCTCATTTCAACTGCATGGTACCAGCATGGCTCAGCTTGAATCAGCTAGCTGAGAGCTCTTGGAGTACCTGGTACTTGGTGCCACGTCTGTTGAGGCTCCAAGCAAGCTGAGCCGATAATAGGAGGTACAATTAAAACACTGCAGACTACTGACTGGTCAAAGAGAAGTGTCACTGGCACGGCATGGTACATCCTGCACAAACCTGCCATTTCTAAGGAGTCAAGCTATGGTGGATCCATCCATCCATTGTCAACCGCTCATTCGATACTGGGGCAGCAGGCTGATCAAAATATTCCAGACGTCCCTCTCCCCAGCAACACTTTACAGCTCCATCTAGGGGACCCCAAGGCTTTCCCAGGCCAGACAAGATATGTAATCCCTCCTGCATGTTCTAGGTCTGCCTTGGGGCCTCCTCCCAGTTGGACATAGCCGGACCACCTCTAACGAGAGGCACCCAGGAGGCATCCTGATCAGATGCCCAAACCACCTGAACTGACCCCTTTTAACGCAAAGGAGCAGCGGCTCTACTCCGAGGTCCCTCCGGATGTCTGAGCACTTTACCACCCTTCTGAGGAAAGACGTTTCAGCCGCTTGTATCCACGACCGTATTGTTTCGGTCATTACCCATAGCTCATGACATGGATGGGTAACGGGGCTATCGTCAGTCACCTACAATTCTTAATTCACTTGACCCTAACTTAAAAAAAAAACAGCCATCAAAACCATGTTGTCGTTGAGCGATGAAGTTTGACTGCTGATGAAAGGATCCAGTGAGAGCTGGAAGGAGCAGCATGTGCTGTGCTGTTTTGAAGATGACACTATGAACTGCAAAGAGTCTGGCCTACACTGACCGGTACTATCTACAGTGAAATCCAATTTGAGAAAAGCACCTGGTACCAAAAAAAGTTGAATTGAGTTGAGTCAAATCATAGGCAAAAGTAAACCAGACGGAAAAATGGAGTTGAAAGGGCTATTTCTGAAATTAAATAGTGTGAATATCACCAATGTGAAGCTTCAGTTCAGGAGTTGTGTGCTTGGGTAAATGCAACTGTGGTAAACTGAGAGATGATCTGTGATATGATATTTATGATATTTTAAAATGTATAACATGTACTGTCTACAGTATGGTGTACCATTCAAGCTAAATATTTCCAATCACATTTTAGCTTTTCAGTGTCAGATTTAGATTCTGTAACTTTGTGGCTCAAGGGGGAAGATGAGTTTTCCTATTCACTTCAACATATTGAGAAATATTTTGGGAGTCAGCATCTGGCAGCTATCACAAAAACATGCACATTAGATTCATACTTCAGCACTGGTTGTGGATGCTTGTGTTGGCTACCTATTTGCCTCGTAAAGCCTAGTAAAATCATCACAAAGTGCAAACTTTGGTAATTAGTAAGACACACCACCCTGCTGTTTGCTAAGTTGTCAGTTGTGTCTAAACACAAAGTGAGAGAGACGAGCAGAGACAAACACACACATACTTGTACTATTATCTTTGTGAGGGACCTCATTGACATAATGCATTCCCTAGCTCTTTACCCTAACCTTAACCATCACAACTAAATGCCTAACCCCAACCCTTACCCCAAACTTACCTAAACCTGACTCAGACCTGAACCCTAAAACCAAGACTCAATATTCAAACAGGCCCTTGAAAAAGTGAGAACCAGCCAAAAAGTCCTCACTTCGCAAAAATGTCCTCACTTTGTTGCTCAAATATGGTTTTTGGTCCTCACTGTGTAGCATGTACAAGCACAAACGCACACACACGCAGGCAGACAGACAGACAGAGACGCTCTGTGTGGGCAGAGGAGCAGAATTGCTTGTTGACTGCAGCTTGTTTAAAAATTTAATTTGTGTTGTTCCAGAAACCGCAAAGTACTGAAAAAAAGGTACCGATAGGTACCTGTACCAAATTCAAGGTACCGGCAAATACACTGGTATCGGTTTAAATGTGAACAATACCCAACCCCACAGAGGTTATGGTAGCTTTAATACAGGCAACAGGACCTGAGATGAACCGTTACATGAATCGTAAGTGTCACTGACCCCATTTACACTTAGTCACTTCATGTGCCTTGGGCAGACTGGAAAGCTCTCTGATCTCAAAAAAGCTGCGTTTAAAAGCACCCAACTAGCATTTGAGACGGATTAAAATCTAGTTAGGTGGTTTGAATCCAGCCAGGTGAAGAAAAGTTCTAAGACATACATGTAAGCTTGACTCCCCACAAGTGTAACGACATCAAGCGGCCTATGGAAATGGTCACTCACAGCCTGGCCTCTGTGAAAACCTTAGCTGGAGTTAGGCTGGAAGTAAACTAAAATTTGTCCCATTAAAGAAACAGTAAAAAAGACTCAAGCAATTTACTCTTACACTCATATAGGAGGTTCACTCTGCTGTTTTAGTGGGTTTTTTTGTCTAATCTCTGATCAGTGCAACCACTGAAAGATCTATGTGGGGGCGAGAGCATTGATCTGTATAAGTGAGGGTGCTGGGTGAGCCAGAGCCTCTGAAGTTAAAACTTTTGTTTCACTCCGGATCATTAATGCAATTCATCCATGTCTTTTTGTTCGTCTATGGATATGTGCTAACACAAGCTAAATTGTTATTCTCCTCCAGACAGGAGCAACATTACCAATCACAGCCGACAGATATCTTTCCCTTCTTCTGAAAATATTCATTCTGATAAAAAGGGAAAAGTTGATCATGTTAGTGCAGGGCTACCCAGAGCTTTACATCTGTCCCACAGACGATAGGCCAACACACTTATAAACAGCTCCTGGAAGAAGATCGGCTCTAATTTCCAGGGCTGGTACCTGCAGTTATTCCACAGGCTAGTTGATAACATGTCGGGCAGGAAATCCAAAGTGTGGGATCATTTTGAGAAGGTGAAGGACGAACCCAAGGTGATATGTAAACTCATCTTCATTGGTCGACTACAAACATGACGTATCATCTGAAACATGGAAGTAGCTACATGCCCATTAGCCCACAGTGTCATTAACAGGCGGCTCGCTCAGTGTGTGACGTGCACTTGTAGATAAAATATAGGCCTATATTAATGAAGGTTCATTAGTACGGTTTTGTATTTCTCTGTAATGTAGCACAGTGTTAACAATGTTACTGATACTATTCCTTCTCACACCTTCAACTCGAACCATTGTGTTGCCCCGCCCAAAATATATCATTTAATAATTGAATTTATATTGTAAACATACGGGCGACTAGTTGACTAATGGCCCTAAATGACGACTGTTGGTCGACTAGGAAAATTCGTAGTCAGGGGCAGCCCTAACTGTGATCTGACCGAAGGAGACACAGATAGGACATAGCCATATATAAGTGTTTGAAATCTCATCTGTGTTTCATCCTCAGTACAAAACAGTTCAAATAAATAGTGCAATTGAACCAAATGATCAAATATGAGCCTATTCAACCTGTGTTTACTCATCTCATCCATGTGATCCTTCCACTCTGGGAAAACAAGTGTCTGACATGTTGCACAGAGCGTTTGCATTCAGAGACAATGCTGCAAATTATACAAAATGACAGGCGACCAGGCTCTGAGTAAATGTTGCCTCATTCAGTTGCATTTCTGGTGCTTGCTGAAAGAGGGGGAGGGCGTTACTCATACACTTTCCCATCCTGAATCTAAAATGGCCCTGACCTTTTGATCAAAAGGCCTGTTGTCAAAAGGTTTCTATAGCTGCGATAAGGATCAGGGTTGGAATGTATCAATTATTTCATTAAACTGTCTCTCCGTCTGATGATGTATAATTTTTGCCTCAGTACTGCACAAATAGATGTGCCACTTACACCGTATTGTGTTATGTGAGGGTGAAATGTTCATGATGCCACATTAGTTTCCTGCCACAGATACAAGGGGATAACACAACACCATAAAACGCAGGCCAAATTAGACGCCTCTAAGGGGTTGGTGGAGACACACTACGTAAATTTAAATGCATCCAAATATAACAGAAACTTTGCTGAGTGCTCTTATTTATCCAACAGAAAACACTGTTTTATATTTAGCCTACTGGGTCTCAAGTTTCTAGTTTTCTTGCCAAAAAGACAGGCATGTTTATTTGAGTTTTATTTTCCAATTTTGTTGCACGTAAATAATTCATTAGCTTAATTTCGGACAGAACGCTGCCATGATGAAGCAGTGCCAGTAACTGCAATGTGTGTCACTGCGCTTAATATCTTTGGACACCAGTGGAAACAACAAGGCATGGGATTTTTCTGTCTTCCTTTTGTTTGTTAAAGGTTCTTCATGCAAATCCTGTTTACATGTTCCAAATCAGCTGTGACTTTCTGATATAATAGGATTTGATCCTGAAGAATTGCCAAATAGCTGCAGGAGACATCTTTTTCATCTCCCTCCCCTTCCCACTGGAGTGGCTGTTGACACTTGCCAGAGGGTGCAATTGTGCAATTAGCACTCCTACTGCAACTACTGGTGACAGTGTCATACTCAGCTGTTAATAAATAGCAGGCGTAATGTGACATTTAACAGAAAATAGAATGCAAATGATATCATGGTCCTGAACGTGATACATTGGACTTTATCAAGCGGCCTGTTATGAAAACACTATTAGGAGGCCGCTGACAGATCTCAGAACATTACAATGAAAAGGCCTAAAGCTGGTCACATTGATTCACTATTTAGTACTTAAATTAAAACAATAAAACCAAAAGCATCATCTCCTTCATGAACTACTGTTTAAATGCATGAATGGAAAAAAGCAATATGTCGTAACATGTACTAACTGTAACCATCTGGGTGGGTCGAAAACAAATTTCCACCCTGGTGGACAATGATGATACATTCTATTCAATTCTAAAAGTATTTCTCGCTTCAGCACTACACTGTCTTCCCTTCCACAGTAGGTGCGCAGTCCACAGGCTCAGACCACCCCTCAAACACTGATCTACATGTGTTTGCTATGGAAGTTTAGAGCTCCTATGTGGTGTTGTGCTCACATATTCGCGCCTTGTGTGGACCAATGGGCCGTAAAGTTTATGATCCATGACCCCTTAAACGGTTTCTCACTTCATTTGTTTTTACAAGAACTGATTCAAGGAGAGGGGAATCAATTCGGAGGAATTATTAAAAAGAAGAATTTTTTTTTTTTTTATCAGAAGCTCATGCAAAATAGGCAAAATATCTGGAAACATTAACTCCAAACCAAGGACTCACCATCAGAGAGACACTGAATATCAAGTGGCTTGGTAAAAGTCATCTGAAATCAAGCCAACATCACCATTTACTAGACTCATCACTAGAGTACATATATAAAATAACCAGTCTATTCTACTGTATATACTATTTATTATGTCATATATTATAGTATATAATATATAAAATGCCATAAGCTTGTGCTCTTAACATTAGCATGTTATATATGTTTGGAAAATATGTTTAGTATAAGACAGTTGTTTTGTCAGTGAACCTTGTGAGTTGTAATTGAATCTAATTTTGTAACGTTACCTCTGTTAAATGTTGTCTAAATGTTGCTGTTGTCCCTGGCTTCACATGAGTAGAGGGAAAGTCTGCTAGCCATTAGGCTTATTGTTACAATGTTAAATGCCATAGGCTTGTGCTAAAAACATTAGCATGTTGTATTTGTGGAGAAAATGTGTCCAGCAAAAGACGAGCGCTTTGTCTGTGAATGCTGCGAGTTATAGTGAAGCTGATTTGTGTACTTGTGTTTGAAATTATTGCTATCAAGCCATGTTTATTGTGTGTTTAATGTGTGTTTGGAAATGTGTGGGTGTGTTTTGATTCAACTACACTTTACAGCACTTCACAGAAACCCTGATGCTGACTAGTATTTTGGAGGTGTAACTGTGTCACAGAAACACCACGCACAAGTATAAATGCTAATGTGTAGTCTACGCTCTAGGCTCTGCATAAATCTGATACACAAATATAAATCCCGACTCAGCAGGGTTGGACCGGTGTGTAGTTTTTCAAACTGATTTGATATAAAGCCAAACACCAGATTGGACCCGTTTCTGAATGCCACCTTAATTTGTTTTTTGTTTTCTGTTGTTGTCATGAAGTAAGGAGGTATTGTGTAGGTAATTCCTCATTTCAACTTCAAGCATCAGCCGTTCCTCGTCAATTGCGGTGCTTTCAAAGCAGTGACAGGAGTGAGTGGAAACAAGGCATCTGGCAAAAGGTCAGCTCAAGCGGCACAATGCGTCGCTAATTAAGACACTGCTTTCACTGGCCTCAAACCCAAAATGTTGCCAAATTGGTGCAGTTTTAGTGTTCCTGATCCCATGTTTCATCTCGCCACCCCCAAAAACACATGAATGTCCTAGTAATCAAACACAATGTGCCCTGCACTTTCCCCCTCTACTGAATTTTGCTGGTGCTCTGCTCCGGGCCTGTCAGACACTAGTGGCTCAGTTAGTCCATTTATGAACATAATAGTATGTTAATCAAGTCATACTCCTTACTATTCATGCAATGCAAGTTGGATTTAGTGTTGTTATGCTGTCAGCACAGTTTTGCTGATGTCGGTGATGATGTTGCCAGAAAATGTTATAATAACAAATGCCGTTTCAGCCAGTTTGCATATAATCAAACCGATTTAAGCTTGTACACCTGACTGGATGGGCAAATCTAGAAACTCTACTGTTACGCCAATATAAAGACATTTTTAGCATTCATAACTGTGGCGTAAACAGTGAATGAAGGCTTGACAACACATACATACATTTGCATCTACACCAAAAACAAAAAACACTATCTAGCTGACAGTCAGAACTTTGGAGGACAAAAAAAAACTTTCTCCCTCTGTTACAATGCCATATATTTTCAAGCTTTTCAAACTAACAGGGGTCACTCTAAGTAGCAAAGCAACTCCAGGCGGCATTACTCTGTTCTACAAAAAGGAGTGGCCTCCGTGGGTGGCTGTGGCTGCCGCCTGATTCCAGCAAATGAACATTATGCCTATAGGGCACCATTCAATTATGTGATCTCCACAAATGTCTCGGCTCTCCTCAGAAAACCACACTTTAATAATTCAAACATTTGCAGAGAAAGAGCCAGAGCCTTGTAAAATTAAAATTAATGTGACAAGAGAAAAAAGGGGTGGCTGCAAATACAGTACGTTTTCAGCCAAAAAAGCAACTTAAAGCAAAAAAATCAAGATAAGATGGGGCTATAAAATATAGACAGTGTTGTACAATATGATTCTGATGATACTGGCAATTCAAGATGAAGCACTCCTGAAAAACATCATTGTGAAATTGGTATTGATATTTTCTTACTTGTATTGAATGGACATATTTTTACCTAATATGCTTTGAAGCACTAAACAATGAACTGCAGAAAGTGAGAGTATAAACTACTATCTGCTAAACAGGAATGGTATTCAACCTGATTGTCATACCTACATGCTTTTAGAGGTCCACCATCATTCTCGTGCCCACGAAAACAAAACCAGACTGCCTGACTGAGTACCGACTGCTGACACCCTCCTCTGCAGTGATGAGGAGCTTTGAACATCTGGTTTAGGATAACATCTGCTCCTCACTACCCACTGGACCCTTTATACTGGACCCACTACAGTTTGCCTATGGTCCCAGCTGATCAACAGAATACGCTATGGCACACACCCTCAACACCACACCATCTGGACAAGAGAGGGAGCTAACTAAGATTGCTGTTCATTGACTACAGTTCTGTGTTTAACACCATAGTCCCCCCCATGCTTGTCATAAAGCTCAAGGAGCTGGGATTGTACGCGTCACTGTGCATGAGGATCCTTGATTTCCTGATTAGAGTGGGTGGACACACCTCTTCCACCCTCATCCTTGAAACCGGAGCACCACAGGGCTGCGTTTTGGGCCCCCTGCTGAACTCCCACTTCAGACCCCGACACCATCATCACGTTTGCAGACAACACAGCTACAGTATGGTGGACCAACACTCTCACTGTGACCTCGTCACATATAGACGTTTGGTCATGGACTTTCCACGTCCACATACAACGTGAAAGGTACCCTGGGTGTGTTAGTTGATGATGTTCAGGGATGCCTTGTTAAGTTACGTCTGTTACATGCATTGTCTTCTTTCAAAATACACTCCGGTGTTCACAGGAAATTAACAGTTTTCATGCACTTTCTTTCAAAATAAACGGATTGTGTCTGTACAACAACGCGACAAAAACACGTAGTTAGGTTTAGGCAACAAAAACACGTGGTTGGGTTTGGGAAAAAGAACAGGATTTGGCTTCATAATCTTAGAGGACGCGAACACAGCTCTCTTGGGTTAACGTTGGAGTTTGTGGGACCCATCCATCACCATTTCTGCCCATCCTACTCAGACTTTTGCCGCCTTAACCTTCGTTCTTTTCCTGCCATGTTTCCCCTTGATGCCGCTGAGCACTGTTGAACTATAATGGCAACCAGCCGTGTATCATGCCTACATTAAAGGACGGCTTTTTTCGTCTGTCTGACTCCGCTAGTCACTGCCTGAACGCTGGATTTCGATGACTTCGTAGTGAGACCAGGTTGGGTGGGTCTGATCAAAGAGGGCCTACTTGAAGAAAGTAGAGGACCTGACCCACCCTGTTGTAGGGAAAACGAACTACTCTTGAACGTCAACAACACAAGAGATGATAGAGAACTACAGCCCGTTCAATATCAAAGGATCCTTGGTGGAGATGGTGGATAGCTTAAAGTACCTTCTATCCACATCAACTAGGGCCTGACCTGGGCGCTGCATATTAACTTAGTGGTGAGAAAAGGCAGAGACTGTTTCACTGTTATACCCTCAAATACTGAGGAATTTCTACTCCTGCGAGCCTCCTGATGGGGAACATCACAGCCTGAAACAGCCCCAAACAGGACCGCAAGGCCCTGCAAAGAGAGGTTTGTTTGGCTAAACACACAAAGGGCACTGCACGAATAAGGCTAGGGGCATTGTTAAAGATCTCAGTCATGCGGATAACTGCCTTTTCTCTGTGCTGAGGTTGGTAAGAAGGTAACAGATACACCACGCCAGCACTGAGAGTCTCAGGGAGAGCTTCTACTGGGGCCACTAGGATCACAAAGATCACTGCCTAAGACTACTCCCTCCCTCAAACATGCTCATATATTCATTATGGCATGTTTTTTAATGCACTAAGTGAAGGAACTGATAGGATTAGGTTTTACTGGAACTGTATCTTAAATGATTTCATGTGACAAATAAATTGACCGACAGCAAAGGGTTCATAATACAACACATAAACTCAGACTCCAAACGTGATGAGTGCTCTGTCTCCCTTGAAGAGAAGAATGAAGCATTTTAAGGCGTTTATGCGCACCTCACACTGTTTCAAGGCCCACGCCTCGGTATGTGTGGCGGAGACAGCTTTGTCTCAATCCTTCATCGTTTGAGTAAACTGGTCACTGCTGCAAGCCTCCTGAAGGAGCTGCAGCCCTGCGCTCTCTGAATAGAGGAGATTTCATGCCACTTCGTGCCTGATTGCACATTATCCACCAATCTCATAATGATATAAATAGCACTTGGAATAGCATGGTGCCTCCTTCTTCCCTCTTTTGATTCCAGCTGATTTCCTGCAGGCTTTATTTTCCCACACCGTCTAAACTCAGCTGGGTCGCAGTTGCCAATAAAACTGCAAACGAGGAATCAAAGGTGCTAAAAGGGAAGGTTAAATAAGAAAAAAATGGGTTGATTGGTGTGTATGTGTATCCCCTGTAGGAACAGTGTTGAACTTAGGTTCCAACTAATGACTATTTTCATAGTCAGTTATGATTATTTTTAATGATCATTTAATCATTAATCATTTGTGGTTCCCAACCTGGATTTCAGAGCTCCTCCAAGGATTCAGTCTGAGGATGTGAGATGACTAACAGGACAATAAAGAAAAAAAAACATGGTTTTGCTACACCAATGATCATATTTTTAGCCATGGTAGTCGCTGATGGTCGGTCCATCACTTTGGTCCTGACTGGAATGTCATTGCAATTATCGGATGGATTGTCATGAGCATTAATACAGACAGTCACGTCCCCCTAAGGATGAACTGTGACAGCTCTGGTGACCCTTAACTACTCTGCCAGCACCATCGTCAGATCAATGTTTAATTTTTTACAATACCTGCAAAACTAATGACGCTCCTATCAGTCTCTGCTGCACTTTATGTTTACTGCTTATTCGCATGCTAGCACACTAAATTAATTACGGTGAACATAGTAAACCTTACGCTTATGCATGTTAGCATTGCCTGAGTGCAGCCCCAGAGAGCCGCCAGCATGGCTGTAGGGCTTGTCTTGTTCCTTTTAACATTTAAGTGAAAAGACAATAAGCAAAATACATTTTTGACTGGAGGGAGACTTTAAAAGATAGATTTAGATTGTGTCTTTATGCCATATGCATGCTGAGAGTTGAGACACTGTTATCAATCTTCTTCACACTGGTCATGAAGAAACACCTTGTAAAGTAACTATACAGTAAGAAACGGGACAAAATCCACAGCTAATGTGAAGCCTCAGCAGTTCAAGTGCATATCTTCATCCTTCATCTTTGTTTTGTCCTGTCACGGCAACTAACAGAGGGTATCCATCGCTATGAGAAAACACTCTTTGGAGAAACACAAGTAGTATTAGAGAGAGTGTAATACTCGAAGATGCCAAATCAATTTGACAGACTGCTAAAGCCTCATTAATGCTGGCTGAGCTCAGGATGGAATGAGGACCTTGGCCATGACAGGAGCGAAGGAGGAAGAAAGGGGACATTGAACAGCACAGCATAATGAGTGACAAAGTCTGTGTAGGGATGAGGTCGGGTTGGTGGATGGGTCAAACAAATACAAGAATTTCACCAAGCAGACAGCTGTCTGTGTCCTGTTTGAAACCAAAAATCAGTATGTACCTACCTCACATTAAGTTGCACAAATCTTATGCAGATTCTTCTCTAAACCTATCCACGTAGTGCCTAAACCTAACAAGAGTGAAACCAAAACCTGACGGCCATTAAATGGGCTGATAACATCCTTCTGAGCCTGCTGGTAGGTGCAACAGGCCCCATCTACCCCATATGTATGAAGCTGATAACCGCTGGTAATGGCCATTTATTGGGATGATCACTTTTAAAATGGGTGCATTGCAATGTCTATTAGAATCCAGCCCGGGACCTTTGTTGCATGTTATTCCACATCTTTCTCAATCATGGGGCTGGAGGTTGCTGAGGTCTGCTCTGGATACTGACATCTAAAAAGCTAAACAGCAAATGACTGGCATTCTTTCTTAATTAGACTTGTTGATTTTATTCGTGTCCACAAACTCATGAATTAATCAGTTGATTGTTTTATGTTACACTTCCTGTGTCTAAAGTTGCCGCAATGCACCTCATAAAGGGACTGTGTGAGCATGTGTAGGCAGAAGTGTTGTTCATTTTAATTAAACTCTCTGAGCAGTGTAGTAATGTCACGATACTGCTAGTTACGCTTACTTCCATTCAGTATCTGCACATTTTTTTTGGCCGGTTGTGTATTTGTGCTGGCTTTGCAGTTACAAAGACCGCGGCAGAATAAGATGTTTGTGTGTTTTTGACAGAACAAGTGAATGTGGGTGGCTTGATGCTACTGTTATCTGAGGATGAAGCATGCAGGGGCTGCCAAAGCCCGTGGCAAGAGGAAAAGGGGGGGCAGGTAGGAGATTATAAAATTCAATTTAGGGCAATAGAGGGGGTGGATCTTTTATATAAGTTGCCACTGAGCTCTACTCCCCCTTTTTAGTCGGAGACACAAACACACACACATGCATACACGCACTTTCAAAAATCAGCTGTAGAATCTTCTCTCTCTGTGTTTTTGTTGTGATATCCAGTAAAACAGAAGATCCCTATTTGTCTTTGCTGCAGGGCCAAACTGAGCTCCAGATGCAGCTAATAATACACGGCTCATTGGGGTTTCTGTCGAGTATGTATGACTGTATTTCTGCATGTGCAATAGAGGGGAGCGCCCGAGGTAGAGAGCCACGTTTACAACATTCCAGTACATGCATCATCATCCAGCACAGGCTCTACAGGGAGTTCTTTTGAGGATGACCTAGCAATCGAGGGAAGAGGGCATGAAATTGCCCCTCTGAGATATTTAAGAGGTTGCTGCACTGAATAAGTGGAAATACTTCTCACCAAAAGGGTTTGCCGGCATTGTCATCTGAGCAGCTGTTCTCACTGTCCACATTTTGAAATCATGATAAACGAAGGTTTTTTCAGGGGGTTTTTTTCAACCTGAAAAACACTCAAGCCAGGCAGAGAAAAACATATATCTTGCCCTCATTACCCCCTTTTCCATTAAAAGCTGTTCATTTATTGGCCGACAAGAGCAGCATGATCTCGCTTCCACTCGAGTGAAACACGCTGGGAGTTTAAAAGCTGCATTGAACAAAAAAAAACGAAAGCTTTCTATAAACTGTAAAACCCTCTTAATAATTCAATCTTTTAAAACTATCCTGCCTGATCACAGAAATGATGAATTTAATAATTTAAGGCCAGAGAGGATTTTATGATGCACACATTAAAAGCTGCTGTTTCTGTGCCTGGAAGGGAGAATTTAGGGGGTGAGCAAAAGACTTAACTGGAATGTGGAATATGAGACCTACTGTATATTCATTGAGATCTCTCTCCGTGCTACACGCCTGCTTGCACTTAAGCTCTTAATGGTTCCTTAAAACTGATGAGGTAAAGGGGAGAGGGAGCGTAAAATGAAAGTGTTCTTCTAAATGTTTTTTGGAGGAACGCCTATCAAGTGGAACGGAACTGGAGGGGAAATTAGCCAGGGGACATGCAAAGTGAGTGCTGTGGCTGGCTGTGTGTCATCCTTCTTTCTTCAAAGCTGTCTGAGGGGAGGAGGGGTACGGCACAGTATCTCCGAGAGGCAGGGAGTGCTCGAGGAAAAAGACCAGAGAGAGTCAGTGAACTGGCTAAACTGAGGTTGTGATGGTCTCTTGTGAGAAAAAACAGTTACTGAGTGCTGATTTCTGGGACTGTTTGTGTGGTTGTTTGTGCCATGAAAGTATTTCCTCTCAGAGTTGTACATGCTGTAGTCATGCAGAGTAATGAAGACTAGGGATGGGTGTTGTTAGTATTCTCTTGAGACCTGTGCTGCTTATCAGAATCAATACATCCCAGTACTCTTATCAATACTCCTTAACTGTAATGGGATTCAAATGTGCAGTATAATTAAGTGCACCACTGCTCAGCGTGCCCCGTATTTATTTATTTTTTCCCAAGCATATCGTTAGTGGTTCACAGGGAGGTAGAGAGAATTACTGTGTGAGATCTAGTGATCAGCTGTCTGGCTCACATGTAATTGGTACAGGAAAATTCAAACACAAACCTGGTGTTACTTGCTGAGTCAACTAAACAAGGAGACCGCTGTTTGCTCCTTGACTGTAACCAAGTGATTATCATGGTAACCGTGACAATAAAGGCCCCCTGATCAAAACGAAGTGGTCATTTTAACCCATGCCATGGTGTTTTTCTAACCTTAACTAAGTAATTCTTTAAACCATGTCCCTAAAGCTAACCAATTAATTTTTGTGGGGTATTTATGTAAGGGATGGGGAGTTATTTTTCAACAGTCACCAGCTCACTATACATTATCCTGCTTAGAACATGGCTTAAACATTCAAATGTTACAACTGGCATCAGTGTTATTAAACTGCTGGCAGAGTGTATTGAGAGGTAGAGAGGCGTTCAGCAGAAACTGCGGCCATTTTCTGGAGCGGAGGAGAGGATTTTACTCCACTTCTCCTGGTCGGAGATGCTGGGTGCCCAGTAGCTGCGAAGGCTGCCCTCACATTTATGGCCAGTGATCGACATGATCTCCCTTCTCTCCAGGCCAGCCTGGGAGAGCTGTGTGGACTAACGTTAACTGAGTCTGATGCTCCTCAGTCTAATGCCGTTGCTAGGGAGCAGCAGAGCAGCGGTGATACCTCAAGAAATAAACACCGCAGAGTTTTGTTGACTGACCAATCAGAATCAAGCATTTAAGAGTGCCATGTTCTAATATATTATTACTACTTACCTTCCGACTCAACTGACTGGTGAACAGGCATCTAGCTTACAAATACATACATAAAGTTGGGCTAATGTTAACAAGGAAGACATTATCAAGGTCAAGCGCGTTGCTGTTGATTTGCGGATCCTAGCTACTGTCTGTTGAGATGACATCACACAACTGTCAGTCAGCCCTGCAGTCTAAAAGCTTGTCTCCCTATTGCTGCTGCGTCTTGCTGTTAGACATTACTACTGCACAATCGATCAAACTCACATTGCGTCATGAGCCAATGCAAGTATGACGCTGAATATATGAATCTTTGTTGACTTTGAACTAATGACTGAAGAGAAATCTAGACCCCATGGCTGGACCAGTTGGGAACCACTGCCTTTGACAACATTTAACTGATGTATTTTCAACTGGGGCAGCACGGTGGTGTGGTGGTTAGCACTTTCGCCTCACAGCAGGAGGGTTCCTGGTTCGATCCTGGGTGTGGGAGCCCCTCTGTGCAGAGTTTGCATGATCTCCTCGTGTCAGCGTGGGTTTACTCTGGCTTCCTCCCACAGTCCAAAGACATGCAGGTTAATTGGTGGCTCTAAATTGTCCGTAGGTGTGAATGTGAGTGTGAATGGTTGTCTGTCTCTATGTGTCAGCCCTGTGATAGTCTGGCGACCTGTCCAGGGTGAACCCTGCCTCTCGCCCAATGTCAGCTGGGACAGGCTGGATTACAATCCATTTGTGAGAAGAAAATTAATTTTCATCAAACAGTGTAGTTTAATAGCAGTTCAAATACACTCAAATATTGCTGAATAACTCAAGAATACAATACCACAACTAGTTCAAAAAGCACATCCCACTGTGTTTCATTAGCTCATTAAAGAATATTTTGAGAGTCTGTGAATGGTATTTGCTTGTGAAAAAGAGAACACCACAGAGAACTTTAAACTGTCCACAGACACATTAGTCATTTAAAAGACAGCTGAGTCATGGTCTATAAAGTGTTGTTACCTAATTTTCATATTGCAACCATATTGTATGCTCTACCAATAATTGTTTATTTGGCCTGCTTTAGAACTCCTACAGTAAATATGGTTCATATGTGTATTTGTTTTGTTTGATTAGACCTCTAATGACTGCGTGGGCTGTGACAGATGCTGATTGACTGACACTTTTCTGACTCAAATTCACTTCTTTTAAAATATATATTTATACTCTAAATACGCTTTCAGAATTTTACAAAATAATTACCAATTTAGCTCACATCTGTTTAGTATTACTTTATGGGTAAACTTACATTACAAAATAATACTGAAATATAATCATAGCATTGGAGAGCGGCATTATATTTATTGATAGCAGCCTCTCTGTATGTCAAACTGCTGGTAAGTCACTCTCTGACAGCATTCTGATATCAAACAGACCACCTTGTGATACATTTGACAGCTTTGCAGTGTAGCTGCTTGAGCTAACATTCACGTTAGCTTCACAGACTGACAGGACGAGCTGCCTCACAGCTCTGGATCCTGGAGGTCCCGACTCAGACATGGTGATAAGCATGAAATAATTATATTTCTACAACTTTGTTCGCCAGCTGTCAGTCATTCTCACTTGACAACTGCTGAGCTTCCTGCCAGGCAATCACCTAGGCTGTTTATGTACAAAGCATTGGGATTCTCACTAAGTTGATTCCAATTTGAGGTGTCACGATTCAGTAGCTTGTTTGCAATCACACTGTAATGATGCAAAAATCCAGATGGGCAGGGGGTGATAAATCCATATACTGTGTGAACGCAACTACATAAAAGGGTTGGATGAATATGCAGGTAGCAGTTATTGAAATTGAAATATGTTGGCTGTGACTCACACTGAAAGAAGAAGAGCAATGTTCCAAACAACTTGACTGATTTGCCTGGTGTGGATATGATCGTCATTACAAATTACCTCGTCCTCCACACCTCCTAATGTTATCAGCCTTACACAGCGAGGAGATGAAAGCGTACAAGTCTACAACTATTTTGTGTGTGGTTGGGTCCATGACCGAACTGCCATCTTGCTTTTGGCAGGGTGAGTAAATGTGCTTAGGTATAAATGCCTTTATATTTCAACTCTTGTCTATGTGAATGATGTCTGTGTGAAGTGATGGGTATTATTTATTGCATTTGTATTGTGTATTGTTTGTACACTATTTTCTACCTACCTGATGAACTATTCCTGGAGGTCTAGTGAAACACTGTTAAAAATCTGGGTTGTGGCTAAAAACACAGCGAAATTGTCACAGCCATCCTGGCCTCACTCCGAAGTCGACGAATTCCGGTGCTTGGGTAGTGACTTATGGCGTCAGATTTGTGTGTCATTGTTTTTCATGCTGGGTCCAACAAGTACAGTGCTATGGAAAAGAATTTCCCCTTGGCAACAATAAAACCTAACCTAACCAGACACTAACAAAAAAAGCCGTCGTTTACTACTGGCATGATACGCGTCAATTTGCCATTACACTTTAACAGCAAGTGGTGTCAGAAGGAAACGTGACCAAACAAAAATGAAAGTTAAGGCGATGAAAGTCCAAGTGGGGCGGGCGGGAGGGTTGGTAGATGCGTCCAACAAACACAGACTTTCAGGAGGGAGATCGGTGTTTGCTTCCTGTAAGCTTTTAAAGCCAAATCCTGTGCTTTTTTCCCTAAAACCGACCACGTACGCTAATTGTTGAAGGAAAAAAAAAAACGTCAATTTGCAAGTCTTTGGAAAGAGACTGTATGTAAACGGTAAATTACCTGTGAAAGTGGAAGTGTACTTTGAAAGACAATGCATGTAACAGGCAGAACTTGACACGGTGTCCCAGAATGTCAACAACCAACGCACCCGAGGTAGCTTTCACATCGTACAAGGACGTGGGAAGTCCATGACCAAACATCAATATGTGCTGAAGTTGGAGTGAGAATGTCTTGTGTCAGCACACTGTAATTTCAAACTTGGGGGATTAAAATTAGGGCGTTTGACGTTTAAATTTGAAATTAGTTGACTTGACTCCCCCCTGCTTCTTGCCTTTGTTTTCCATATTTGATTGATTGGAACAGCTGTAAACAACACAAGTCACAGGCATTTGTACAGTGTTGATAGTCTTTGCCTCCAGTTGTCTGCCCTCCATCTGGACAGCACACTGATGTAAAGCATCACACGCAAAAAGCTATTCAGAGCAGATTCTCAGTCTCATGAATGAATATCATGTTTTTAGTTTGCTGATATGCAATATGAAATCTAACTGGCAGTTCAGCTAATTAGTCTTGATGAAGGTCACGTAGAGCAGAGAAATCTGAGTGGGAGTAGACAGCTTAAATGAATGTGTGACGTTATTTTCCACTGGATGAATGTTGTGTACAACAAAAATACCAGTTTTGTACTCCAGACTCTACATGTTCGAGAGTAAGGAAAAAATAGAAGGGTGTTTGTCTATATTTTTATATCTCTGGCAGTGGAGTACACTCTCTGCTGAAAGGTTGGTACCAGGGAAGTCTATCATTATCTACAAAATTGTATTGATACAAGTCTGTCAAAATGAGTCATTCTCCTTGGCTGAAGTTTTGTCAAGTTGCGCAGTGTGTGCTGGTTGGTTGGCCTGTTTGTTAGTGCTGGAGTTCAAGGATCCACTCTCTAAAGCTAGTCTCTGGGTGATGATGCACTTTCATCTCGCAAAGATACTTATCAAGTTCTTAGATCCAAAACGCACCCAAACACGAGGCTTCTTTGAAGATTAAATGCGCTACTTTCACAATCTCTGACTTGATTCAGAATCGTACAAGACAAGAATCTCAAGTCTTATTTGAATCAACTATTTCCATCACCCCATTTGTTACGGCACTGTTGTCAGTTACAATTACAATTGAGGCTCTGGCAATTTGGAAATTGCACTTTGACATTGAAAAATGGAACTGCACAGCATTAACAGATAGATTTTTAATCAGTATTAGTGTTGGATTTGCCAGAGCTGATGGCCTTGCAGTCATTCTAGGACCAGTCTTTTACACTTCTGTGGTTCTTTTCTCCTTGTAGGAGGCATTATAGCTGTCAGGATGTTTGGTTTGGTATGTGACATCTGTTCGGTTCACCCTGTAACCCAAGCAAATAGTCAGCTGATAGATCACGTGATTCCCTTTCATGCAACCAATTCAAACTGCTCTGGCCTGCCTACTGTTGCTGCTTCCTCTGCAACCCGTTTTGCAACCTGCCTCCACCCCAGCTCCACCTTTTCATGTTGTCTGACTTATCGATGTCATTTCTGTTTGTCACTGATGCTGCTCTGTTCTGTTCCTGGGGGTCTTTGCTGCTGCTCTCTCTCTGCCGAAGGCTTTTCATGTAGGTACATGGAAGGGCAGAGGTGTGCTCTAAAGTGGTCCTGACTGGACTGTCTATTTATGTCTACTACTCACACGAAGGGAGCAGAAATCCTAGAGAGTGAGTTTTACCTGGCACACTCTGACAGTGCACCAGTTGCTGTCTATCTATCAGCCGTAGCATGCTAGTCAGCTTAGCCCAGTTTGCCAAGTCAGTCAAGCTCAACGATTTGTGTCAAACCGTATGCAGACATTGTTCAGCTGAAGTCCAGTGTATCTGCAGAAACACTGCAAACATTTCATTTCAGACAGCTTCACCTGAATGTGTCAATTTGCAGATCGAGACAAAAACAGACTGGAAGGCGAGTCCTTCTCCCCACAACATTCAGGCAGCCTCTCTCTGCTGATTTGGAAATGCTACAGGAGTGTTTACCGCTGCAGATATGCTACCACACTAAATATGTGAAGAAAAGAATACTGAATTAAAGCAAATGCTAAAAAGTGCGTAGTGCACAGTAACAATTATGGACAATAAACCACTTTTACATATCAACATTAAAATAAATCTACCTTTTTTTTTTGTGTGTGTGTGGGGGGGGGGCATTTTTGCCTTTATAGATAGGACAGTTAAGCGTGAAGGGGGAAGAGAGAGAGGGGTAATGACATGCTGCAAGGCGCCACAGGCTGGAGTCGAACCCGGGCCGCTGTGGCAACAACCTTGCACATGTGGTGCCTGCTCTATCCACTAACCCACCGACGCCCAAAAATATACCAATTTTTGATAAAGCATATCAGCAGACCAATCACCTCGGCGATACCAAAACCGAAGTACATCCCGAACCGGGAATGTTGTGTACGATTCCAACCCTAGGCATCATTAGTGGATAGATTTTGGTGATTTCAGCAAACTGCCAGCATAGCTGCACACAACTTCAACAAGAGCAGAAGCCCAATCAGCCAGAGTAAATAATGACACCTGTCTGGTTTTTCAGGGGCTTTTAAGTTTGGAGTATCCAACCCCAAAGTGAGAGAGACAGTGTACTGTTCAAACTGTTTCCCTGCTGGGCTCTGACACCATTCTGTGTCAGCCCTGACAATACCTCACTGAATCCTAGCCACGGCAGGGTAAATGTGTTGTGTTGCCTTTTGTTCTTCCACATTGCCATCCGCAGAGACTGCTGGCGCTGCACAGACCCATAATGAAAGGCACAGCCAGCTGCGTTGGCCAGCAAGATGGCACTTTCATCAAACTAAACCAAGCTTAAGCCAGCTTCTCAATTATTTAACGCCTGAAACAAGCAACAGTGTAGAACCCCCCCCCCTTCCTCAACAAACCACCGCAGACGACCGTCAGTGATGTTGAAAAGGAGAGATTGTTTTTGAGATGATGAGATTTGGATTATGGTTATGTAGAGAGAGACAATACAGTGACGCTGAATGCTACAGAAATACTTGCAACTTGAATAGAGAAACAGAACACCGATTTTGTTTTGTAGCAAAGTGAAGTCAAGCTGCGTACTGGTGCCAGATGTATGACTAACACAGCAGGGACAGCGCTGTGCACACCGCCGCCTGGGCCTGTTTCTAGGTCCTAAAATAAATCGGTATGTCATAAAGTGAATTTGTTTATGACATACTATATTATATTTAGCATAGAAGCTTTAAATTGATTATACATAAACGCCAGGTTTGGAACATGTCTAATGTGTTTATATCTCTTTAAATATACATCAAAAAGACATTGTTTTCTTCCCATTCTACAAAGCTGATAACTTGGATGCTACAGACTAATTTGGAATGTAAATAATCACAACATCTATTTCTGCTGTGCCTGAGATTTTTTTAACCAAGTCTCTGTAGGATTGTGAAGCAGAATTGGGTAAGTCTGAATTCAGAGAGGAACGTAATTTATTTTCTCCAACATTCTTCTCCCGTCACAGGATATGTTTCCTGCGAATGCCACAGAGGGGGCCAAACTTACACTTAATGAACTTTGCAAAACCTGGCAGATAATGAGAGGTGGTTAATTTGGCCAGCCCACATATCAAGCCATGGATACAGATTTTTTTGTATTTCATGCACAGTGCACAGGCCCCACAGTTGATTATTCTGAGAAAACTGCATTTTTGATCCCTGGAGAGTAGTTCAGTGTTGGGCAGATGTCGCTGCTCAAGGACCTGCCTCTGTGTTTACAAAACCACATTCTTTAATGTGCATTCAATAGTTTCTGGATGACTGTGGAGTTCTACAGTGTGGCACATGCTAAATCAAGCTGTGGCACAAAATTGAGTGTTTCTCAGCAAACATGATTTTTTTTCAGTGAGAAATTCAAAACTTCTTCACCCAGCCATGGAGACATGAGTCATAGTTGAAACTGAGGAAGTACGCAAATGGAATTGCTGAATTTATGAAAGGACTCAAAGCTTTCTGCATGAATAGCATCCTAATTGGGTTTAGATTTAATATTGGTTTTGCCCCTTAATCACCATCGGACTGTACCTCTGTAAGTGCTCCTTCACTCGGAGAGAGCACCTCGAAGACAGTCCCAGTCCCTGATTGCTTGATTAGCTGCTGCCTTACTAAATCATGTGCATACAGATTGTGAGCTCAAAGGCGGAATAAAACATCTTCTTTCAGTTGTGCTTCGAGAAACCGCAGAAATCAATTTGATCTCACAATATTGTTCTTTACCACTGCCTTTTCAAAAAGCTCACACGCTACAAAAGCATGAATCATAATCCGCTGCAATCACAATGGTTCCACTATAGCTCTGAATGTTCGGGCTCATCGTGTAAGTAAACTCGCTCTGTTGTAACTGTCAAGCTTTCCGTCTCTTCACAGAGAACGAGGAAGGATGCAATAAAGAAAATTGCCAAAGCTGCAAGTAGGAGCTTGAGAACCATTTTACAGTGGATGTAAAAAAAGATAAAAGCTGGAACTGCTCCATTGTCAATATCAAGAGGTTTACGACTTATAAAGAGTGGGCTGACTTTGTTGACTTGCTTTATATTTATTTGACCTTCAAGTTGCCGTGATGCTGACAGATCCAACAGATAAAATATATCCTAAACTGTGTGCAATCAAGTATATTGAATAAATACTTCCACTCTTACAGAGAGACTTCAGTATTTTTCTTTACCTGGACACTGTTTTTCCATGTTTTGTGTCTCAGTGACTAATTGGGACACCTATTTTTGAAAGTGGTCCAGTATTGAGAGACCGTTCAAGCCACAGCGGTGAAACAGGCTGCAGTGTAATCCCTATGGGCATCTGTGCAATTCACATCCATTAAAAGTGCTTGTTTGCCACTGACAGGCTCAGATTGCTATTAGAAGTGCCTGACAACATCACAGAAAAAACGCTACACAGTCATTAAGTGCTTTTCCTTAACTTTTGCCGAGCCTGTCTGTTTCTAAGTGTGTGTGAACAAGTCTCACTCTAAGAGAAATCCTGTCCTAAAACCTTGCAGACTCTTCCATGTTGTCAAATTCAGATAAATATTCAGCCATGACACTGAACACTCTTGAGCAAGACTTGGTCACAGTGACAAAACAGATGAGCCAAAGGTTAAAAAAAAAGTTTCATTTCTCTTTAGGGTCTTTTATATAGTTTTATCAGACACTTCTAAGTGAGCATAGCGTTAGTTCAGGCAGGACATGATGTCAAGCTCAGCTCACATCCCAGCTACATCAGCTGATCTCAAACAGCCCGATCAACTGATGGAGCACCTGATTGATGGAAGGGAGTCAGCTAATAGATCACACGATTCCTTTCTATGCAACCAATTGGCAAATCTCATTTGGATGCCCTATTGAAACTGCTCTGGCCTGCCTACTGTTGCTGCTTCCTCTGCAAGCTGCTTTGCAACCCGCCTCCACCCCAGCTCCTCCTTTTCATGCTTTGTCTGACTTATCAGTGTCATTTCTGTTTGTCATTGATGCTGCTCTGTTCTGTTCCTGGGGGGTCTTTGCTGCTGCTCTCCAGGGCAGGGATGTTTGCTCTCTCTGCCTTAAAGGGATAGTGCACCCAAAAATGAAAATTCAGCCATTATCTACTCACCCATATGCCGAGGGAGGCTCAGGTGAAGTTTTAGAGTTTCATTTTTGGGTGCACTATCCCTTTAAGGGTTTCTACTTAAGCACATGGAAGGGCAGAGAAGTGAGCTCTCTCCACCTTAGGCTTTCCAAGTAGACACGCAGAGGGGTGGAGAGGTGTGCTCTCTCTGCCATAGGCTTTCCATGTAGACACGTGGAAGAGGCTTTCTAGAGAGGCCACAGAACAGAGCCATACTGCCAAATATAATACTGCAAATGGAAATTAAGTTCTCTTTGACTGAAGTGTTCCTGACTGAAATAACAATCTGAGCGTGTCACTGGCAAAAACAGACACTTTTAATGGACGTAAATTGAAGGCTCGCAATTACCTTTAGAAATTACATTGCAGCCTGTTTCCCAGCTGCGCCTGGAGCGCTCTCGCTCAAGACTGAAACATTTTCAAAAATTGTTGTCTCCATTTGTCACTTAGACACAAAATCGTGGGAAAATAGGGTCCAAGCTGAAAGTTTTCCTGAAACAGTAAAAAAAAAAATACAGTAAAAGAAAAGCTGCAGTGAGATACAGTATAATACCATTACTACATTATACAGCACAGGTTGTTCCGTAGTAAATACTCATTTCAGATATTTGTGTATGTTGCAAATGTTTTTCTTGTTGCCTTTTTTATTTTCCCAATAATGAGATAATACATTATAAGCCTGACGTTCAGAATATACATATTGTTATGATAGCTTTGTTGGTAGTTTAATGAATGTCTTGTGGGTGTGGTTTAGGCAGCTGGTAGGATGCATGGTCAGCACTAATGTCACACTTGGTGGTACGTGGTAATAACTCATTAGCCACTATAAGTCGCACCTGGAGGGAGAGCTGATGAGGCCTTTGAGCTGAGCGGGCACGCCACGGGGGAGACGCCGGAGGCAAGACACTCTGAGGACAAAAGAGACAGCGTTTGACACGCCACCACGAATTATCCATGGCAATACACATTCACTCCAAACAACCAGGAAGAAGAGCGAGCTGGCCGGCTAGTCTGATGGAACTACACCCTAGGGGTGTCCAGCAGAGCAGTCCGGTCCAAGCTAGCTGGTCGCGAGGAGCAACAGCAGTGGCCTGGTAATGAGTCAACCACACACACACCCGCAGATAGGAGAGGTCACACTCACCCAGGGAAGTCCAGGTACATTTCCCATGTCTGATGCAACGCTAAGTTACGGGCTCGCTAGCCTTAATTAATGAGGTTTCACAAGCCAGGTATATCATAGCAGCATAACAATATATTCAATATTCAAAGTTTTGCACATTCTGTCTCTGTTGTGAAAATTAATGTTACTTATTGTAAATTCCTGCAAGTTACAATTTGAGGTGGTATCACACCCCTTAGTGTAAGATGTTGTTTATTATGTAATACTTGTGAATAATTTAAATTAACTCCCCAGATGAATATGAGGTTATAAGTCTTGGTTGGATCCTAGATTCAGATCTAAAATTCAAGTCCCACATTAGCAAGGTGACGAAAAAGTGTTTTTTTGTTTGTTTTTTGTTGTTGTTTTTTGCCTGAGAAACAGTTCATGTATCATTTTTAAATCAAAGAGTCCTCCCTGTAAACACAAAGTCCTCCTGCTTGTATACAGAGCCCTGAATGTGCTAGGACCAAACTATTGCAAACTCCCTTGTTAACACTGCGATCATCTCCTGTTAGTTCATTGGAGGTTCCCAGCAACAGCCAAAAGAAAACTGGGGATGAAGCCTCTGTCAGACCTACTACCTACAGATATCAGGGAAGTCAGTTTGCTGAATATTTTAGAAAGAAAGTTAAAAATGTATCGCTTCACTTGAGCCTATAACTAGCTATGACTTCCCTGATACAGGCCTGAAACTTTTTTTTTTTTACACTTTGCACTGCTGCAATTTTTAAAAACATATTTTACTACATTTTTTAGAGCTTTATAATTTATGATTTTACAATTTTTCACATTTTATGGTTTTAAGATTTATGGTTTTGCTTATATTGAGCAATGGTGGCTCTGTGTACTCTATTTTCATCTAATGTTTTGTTTATTAATTGTATTTAATTACTCTTTTATATTGAATAGCCTTGTTGGCCTGCTTCATGTTCATTCTCTCTATTTTCAATTGAGGCACTCAGTGCATTTAATTCCCTTACTGTAAAAACTGTGTGCTGCTTTCTTTGTATGAAAGGTGCTAGTTAAATTAAGTTTATTGTCATTATTATTATTGAGTACTTCTTTTTATGTCTTTTGAAACAAAATATTTAGCAAGCAGAATGTTTCAATTAACCTTTTAAACTCTGTCTGACTCTCGGTGAATCTGTCACAGGTGTGCATCCATAGATGCTTCCTCAGATCGAACCAAGACAACCTGCAATTGCGAGTTTCAGGCGAGTGAGTGTAATTACCCTGGTTTATAAATATACTCCTTATCACAGCAGAGGGATCCACATTTAAGCCATATCATAAGCTTTGGGATTACCGTAGTGCCTCGCCTCAGTGCAGATTACCATAAATCTCCCCACGCGGCTGAGGAGGCGTGCGCTGTTCCAGGGAAACTCAGGTTAACATGAAGGGCAGTTGCAGTGCACATCCATGCATGAGACCACAGACCTTAGTGACCCATAATGGATGTTTAACCTTGTAATGAGCAAGTCTGCATGATCCACTTTTTAGTCATATTAAACGCCTCTCAAGCGACTTTTCTTTTCTCTCACTTCCCGACACACCTCATCCACCCCTAATATGATTTCTGCACAAATCGATAATGTTGTGTACAGAATAGAGTTAAGGCAGTGTGGAAGTTTGCATGAGCAATACATGAAACAACATATTCCTAGAGAAATCAGTTCTACATACAAATTACCCTTCAACTCTCCCCCAAACAAACACACACACACACAAACATACAGTGCAAACACACGCCAAACATGTATGAGCCATGCCATGCTGATTTGGTGTGGTGTCTGCAAAATAGTTAGACAGTGTCCAATCATTCATGGTGCCTGAAGGTTGATATATTGTGAAGAACATTTGTGAGGCCTTGAACTGCAAATTCAGTAGAGATGAATACAGTGTTAAGGCCACACTCAATTAACCATAAAGCACAAATATTTGGTACTGGTACTGGTATTTTTGTTAAACTCTGGGCCTCTGAACCCATTTTGTAGACTGCTTTCTTTGGCTCATATTAATTATTTTCTGTTTTCCACTTTAGAGTTTTTAAGGTAAAACCTGAATAATTGGAGACGTCTAACACTCAAATTCAAGCGTGTCATGAACGAAGAGTCAAGGATGCTTAACTGTGATTCAACAGTGTCTTTTTACAGGGCATACTTGATAAAGGATTTACCTCTCTGTCGAGCCTTTGTATTTTGATTTTGAGTTTTTATTTTTAGGCTGATGCGATGAATCATACCTCACACTCCCTGGCGCCAGAAATTGTGCATGTGCAGGAACCAGTGCCATTGCCTAGCACCTCCAATGCCTCTGGTGTGGCAGCAGGGTTGTAGCTCATGTAATACTCTTGGAGCTGGGAGCTCAGGTTCTGCTCCGGCTCAGGACTCTTTTTGCGACGCTTCCGCCCCACCATGGATCGCTGCTGCAGCAACCTGGTTGCACCGGGATAGCGCCGCCATAACACATAGATAATTGTCAAGATTAGGGACATGGTGAAGAAGAGTGCCACGCTGCCCACCACCACTTTGTGCAGAGTCATGTGCTCCAGCTCTGGGGGTGGTGGGAGAGTGGGTCTCACGCGAGGAACCGAGTCTCTTGGGTCTTTGCTCATATGCCCTGGAAAGGTAGGGTGAGGAATCGGTCGAGGTCTGAATGGCGGGACAGGACCAAAGGTGTTGGCTGGTAGCAAAGGTGGAGAGCCGCTAGTGGGGGCAAAGGTTGGTTCACCGGTGGCTTCAGAAATGAGCTCTGACATTGGTGAGGGTGTTTCTGTCAGAACATAATCAGTTTCCTCACAAATACCATGGCTCCTTGTGGCTTCCATAATTTTTTCTCCCTGCAGATACTTTGGGCTGCTGCATATCATAGTAGTGTCCTTACTACCCCGAAAATTCCTCAACCAAGCTACAAGTGGGCATATGCCAGTTCCACAGTCCCACATGTTTCCAGCCAGGCTGATGGAGGTCAGTGAGATCCACGCTGACACCGCCTCCTGAGACACATTGGACAGTTTGTTGGACTCCAGGTTGAGGACTTGAAGGTTGGGCAAGCAGTGAAACACAGCAGGGTCCAGGGTCTGGATTTCATTTCCAGACAGGTCAAGTTTCTGCAGTGTATACCAAGTCCACGGGAGGCCCTGGTTAACCACCTTAATGCGGTTCCATTGCAAATAGAGTGATCTCAGATTGGCTAAGCGTGGAAACAGGAAAAAGTTGATCCGTGAGAACTGGTTGTGCTCCAGATGCAACTCCATCAGCTTCTGCAGCCCCAGAAAGGTGGTGCGGGTAAGAGCCTTGATTCGATTGTAGCCCAAATCCAAAAACTCCAAACTTCGGCACTCCAGGAATGCTCGGATCGGGATGTTGGAGAGACCATTTGAGCGTAGGTGTAGGTTCTGCAGTTTCCGTAAGCCATGGAATTGCCCTGGCTGCAGGACTTCCAATTTGTTGTAGGACAAGTCCAGACTGCGAAGATTGGGAATTCCATGGAATGTTGAATTGTGCAGGGATGTGATCCTGTTGGAGCTCAGTATCAGCTCTTTAAGCCTGCGGACGCCCTGGAATGCTCGACTGTCAACAGCTGAAATCTGATTATGGTCCAAGTATATCCAGAGAAGCTGGCTGAGGTGAGCAAATTGATACGGTAGCAGGGTGTGCAGATCATTGTAGCGCAGGGAGAGGCCTTGGCAGCCTACTGAGATGTTTTCTGGGACATCTAAGAAGCCAGCCGAATCACAATGGACAGTTTTCCCCTCACATCGGCAGCTATTAGGACAGGTGCGCTCACCAAAGCTGAACAGCAGGGGAGCCCGTAATAGGAGAAGGAGAGGAAAGAGGAGGTGTGTCAGTCGTCCATCACACAGCAATGGACCTAAAAGAAAATATGAGAGAGAAGAGGAATGAGAGGAATGTAAGGATTTTTACAGAAGTCACATTTTCAGATTAGTTATATTAAAAAAGGCCAGAGACAAATAAAAAAATCAGTATCCTTTGTGAAGCAAAGGGATTCACAACCTTTTGAACAGATTTAGAGATAATTCAAAGTTCTTTCTTAACTAGTAAAAAAAAAGAGCTGAAGCATATGAATGGAAAAACTAGACAGAAGGCTCAGGTGATTTAAATAACAAAATAGTCTTTAGAAGAAAGTCATGAAAGCTTACTGCAAAATACTGACTTCAACAAATGACCGCTGCAGAAATGCAAAGTGACAATTTGCTGCTTTTGTCCGACCAACAGTCCAAAACCCAAAGACTCATTTATTATCATAAATGAGTGAAAAGGAGAAAATTCTCACATTTAAGAAGCTCAAACAAGCATTTTGTTCCACATTTTTGGCAGAAACTATTAATCCAGTCTTCAAACTAGTTGCAGATAAACCTTCGATCAACATTTGCAGATAAACCTTCGATCAACAATCGACTAATGGTTGCAGTTGTATACCCTTCCATACTGCTACTCATTCTTAAAGCAGCTATAGCATGAATCATAATCTATACTTTGTGTACCAATCTCTTCTCTCTTCCTGTGATCATGGAATAACACAGGTTTCTGCAAATGTACACTTATTGAGATGTTGCTCCCCTTAAACATTTATATACTGACCAAAGACTTCTCAAGGATGATGAACATCTGGGCAAACATTCTACTTATGTGTCAAGGGTAATCACACAGAGACTCTGTGCTTAATTCTAAAACAACCAAGAACTCCACATAGTTGAGCACTTTCAAAGGACCATATGAAAGGGCTGTTTCTCAGGAGAGGCACAAGCCCCCCACATCATTTGCATGAACCCTTTGATCCCGATGTTAATGTAAAAAGGGAAATGGTTGCATTTTTCACTTTGTCAAAGAAAAATCCGGCATCTTTTCTACCTTACAGTGAGACATGCTGTGATCGTTGTCTGCACTCTCCATCTCCTATTTCTTAGAAAAGCTAGACCTCACCTTTCCCCACTTCAAGAGGTTTTCACAGTTCCCTATCCACTGGAATATACACTGTATGTTAAATATAAAAGGAGACTGGGATAATAGCAGTTCAGAATTCCATTAAGGGTTACGGCCCTCCGGGGCCTTGACCTTGGCAGATATTTCTAATTTTTTCCAAGAAAATTCACAGAAATACAAAGGCTTGAAGGTTCCATTAAGAAAAAGTTCAGAATTACCACATTTTCTTAGAAGTTCTCCTTACAATTAAGACTGGATCTTTGTAAAGATAAAAGTTATTCACAAAGCATCTTAGCCCTTAAGAGAGCTCCTTTGGTGAAAAACTGTTAGGAGTAGGGGGGAGGACATTTAAGAGGCTTAAGAGTTTCTTTAGCAGAGGAAGAAAATGGCAGAAAGACAAAGAGGTAGGAGAAATGATGCTGAATGACAGTGAGTTAAGGCTACAGATTAGAACATGCAGGGATAATGTTTATGGTTACTCATCAGAGATATGCTCACATCTCCCATCCAACGCAATTACATCACAACCCCAGAAACAAAGTGATCACAACACTAACATATTTGGCTACTGGAAGAACCATCAGTGCAGCAGTGATGACTTGGGTCTGTGTCAAATTTCATCAGCAGGATGATCATGCTAACAGTTACAGCACTTTCAGTGCCTCATATTGTGCCGCAGTTCATTTAATTTCCACTGGACATCCACACCTTCCAGGGTCACAAAAGGACAACCAATCACATAATTTAAATGAATGTATCACACCAAGCAATGGGGTCAACCACACCTCCGCACTAAGGTAAAAGTTTCTGTCTCTCTCAAAGTTGCTCTGAGAATTTTCCTGTACCACTCCTATGCTAGGACTCCTGCAATCATTTTTTAGGCATTACATTAGGTGTATTCTTAGGCCCCGGTAAGACACCTGCTTTTTAAATTGTAGCTAGACAAATGTTGAACCACATGTTCTTAACATAACAGCAATTTTGAGCAGGGAGGCAAACTCACAGACACCTTAAAATCAGCGTAGAAAATGGTGACAGGTGGAGGGCACTTGTCCTGGCTCTGATTAAGTGTGGGAGGCTGTTCCCAAATAGTATGTTGGTCACAGGAAAAAAAGAGATGCACAAGGATATATGAGTGCTACCAGCTGATCCAGGAACTTTTTTCCTCTCTGAGTTTTTCAGTTTGAGGCATTCAAGTCAAAAGTGCAGCGTGGAATAATGTGAGCAACGCAAAAGCAGCACGCAAAATGCTTCACTTTCATTGAAAACCTCAAAAATCCACCGGAGGCTGTTAAAACGCACTCTGTCTAATAGGGGCCTTGGAATGTTTGTGAATACGACCCCAGATGTGATCTGTCTGAAACTGCCTGATCTTTATCTGTCAGTCTTGGTGGAACCTGTATTGATCGAGTCTATGAATATAAATATCTTGTAATCTGGATCAATGGCAACCTTACCCTTTAAAATCCATGCAAATGCAACGACCGACAAATTACAGGGTCTGCTGGAGGGTGCTTCTAACCACACTGTGTGACCAGTCAAGGACTCCCGGCACCTTTTTTTTTTTTTACGTTGTTCTACAATTTTAGAACAATCCAGCTGGACAATGACCCTCAACATACAGGCAAGGCAATCAAGGTTTTTTTTTATTGGCAGACGAGTGGAACGCTCTTGACCATCGGAGTCCGTCACCTGATGCCAGCACCTTCAAATTAAAGCTGACAGCTGGCCCTTTTAACCTTAAAGTCTTGTTTGATTTCAGATTCAATACCCTGCAGTGGACAGCCAACCCGTTAAAAGATGTGTCACTCTCCTAATACGCTGTGACGGCCCTATATGTCAAGGGACACATCCTTGACCCAGGGCTCTCATCTGGTCTTGCTCTGACTAATGCTCAGACTAAGGATATTCATATTGTACTTTTACCTCCCCGCAGGCACCTCTCTGCTCTCTGTTCGGTTTTGCAGCAGCTGCTTCGCTGTTAACAACCACAGATTTGACAATTAACAATAAGAAGCTCGTCTACAAAGGCATAAAGGATGTTAATTTTGTTTGGACAGGCTGAGATGGCAATGGTTCTGTGAGTAGGAGGTAGGTGAGGGCGGGGATGACAAGCAGCATTGTGGAGATGTATAAAGCAGTAGTTACAGCAGGTATCCAATTAGGTTTTTTATATTATGGTGGGTTTCAAGGTCTAGTAGTTTTTAATAATAAATGCTGTCACAGGTATGGGGTTTTTAATTTGAGTGGTGGAGAACTATCATTTGTTGAATTGCTAAGATTATAATTGTGTGTGTGTGTGTGTGTGTGTGTGTGTGTGTGTGTGTGTGTGATTGTTAAACTCAGAGAGAGATAGAGAAATTATTTAAGTGGGTTATCCGGTGCACGGCACATTTGCACTTGTGCCTAGGTATACAGAAGCACAATAGTAGAGAAAATGTAGTGCCAGAAAGGGCTGTGTGATGGAAAGGTAAAGTGTTTTTTTTTTTTTTTTTTTTACGTTGCTCTGTATTCGTACTGGTATTCCTGTTTGTTTCTCCAAACTTGGGGCTTGATGAGCATCATCTACTTTTGTTAATACACTGACCAAACAATCACTTTACAGGTCCAAATTGTAGGATTTAGGGCAGAAATGGAATATATTTTAATAAGTAAAGTAAAGTAGTAGTTGTAGTAGTCATATAGTAGCATAGGTAGATAAGAATCGTCGGAATGAGCCATCCATATCTACACTGGAAGCGGTTCTTCTCCACGGAGGCCGCAGTGTTGCACCACCATGTCTCCACAGTAGCCCAAAATAGACAAACCAAACGCTGGCGCTAGACAGGGCTTTTCAAGTTTTCCTGTTCTCCTCGGCCACTGTAGTTCGCAGCCCCTCTGCAACAAGCTGAACAGCGATGAACACACCTTTTCATTGTGGAACTGCTTTATTCAGTGTTTTTACAAGCTTAAGTCCCCAGCTCTGTTTGTTCTGGAGAGGAAGAGACATCTGCGGATGATTCGGCTCACAGTAAATCCCTCCTGAATGTCTAAATCTTAAGTTATCAGAGAAGAAAGGTGAGCACAGCAGATGCTAGGCAGGGGAACCCAACAGCGTTGGAGACACACTGATTGTTATGTGAAACTAATTCATTCTGTGTTTTTCATGATTTAATTCACCTGCTCTGTTTGTTGTCGGAGATGAAGAGACTTCTGCAGATAATTCAGCTACTGGTAGAAACCTCCTGAACGATTAACACTGACGGAATCCTAACCAGGAGTTCAGGAGTTCAATTTCAGCTTACCATTAGATGCCACTAAAACCTACACACGGCTCCTTTAAAGGTTAAAAATGCACTCAAGAATAAAAGCAGCAGTATTAGTTATGCTAAAGGTAATGGCATTGTAAGATGTTTAAAGTATTTCATGACATCATGAGCTGCTGGTTGATTTCTCTGTTCGGGTATTTTTAGTCTTCAGTTAAAGTTTCCTCCCCCTATTTTTACTGATTGGATTTTTTGTTTATAAAGTGCTATTGCACCAAGCTCTGGGCTACAAGTCTCTGCATATATTATACATGAACAAAGAATACCTTCACCTATCTCTCCCTGTACACATGGGTTGCCAATATGAGAAAACACATATTGACAGAACAAGGAAATCATATTCCTAATGATTAAACATTAGCATTGATTCATGCATATTAAAATATGACTTATGAACAGTTGACCTGATGTTAGCTGCCCACGGACTGTGCTTGGCAGGAGCTGACTATGTGTACAACACACACATTGGTGCGACTATACTCGTGAGGACCCTCACTGACATACCGCATTATTACCACATACATAACCCCCAAGCCTTCACCCTAACCTTACCTAGACATGACACGAACATCAGGCATTAAAACAAGACTTAACATTTAAAATGGAGGTAGGGTCCGGACAAACTGTCCTCACTCTCCAAAAATGTCCTTACTCTCAAGGTCTGACACACAAATTGGTCCTAAAAGTACAAGTGCGCACACACAAACCCCAAATGTTGTGATTTGTTTGGCATATGCATAGCAAGTTACGATTTGACCTTGAACAAGGTTTGTAAAATGACAGCAAGCCAATGACGTAAATATAAAACAGAAATGCATCAGCTTGCTGGCAGAAAGTGCTACTCTGTATACATAAGTTTTGAAGAGACATATTGCTTTCCAGAACTCTGCAGACAGACAGACAGACACAGTTAGACATAATCAGACAGAAGGAGGCGACAGTAATGATGGAAAATTGCATGACTTGACAATGCAAATTCGTAAATTTGCACATCCTGTGCATTCTTGTCACTTTATATTCACATTGATGAGTCCTTAGAAAGCTGGCTTCAAGGCAAGACTCCAGAACAGAACTACTTTACAAACAGAGAATCACTTGTCTTTTCTCAGTGCTGACCTGCTGTTGTACTTTAGGCTGTAACTAAAAAAAAAATCCCTTCATCCGTTGTCTGACATATACAATGCAGAGCACATTATTATGCATCATTATGCCACAACTAGGGGGGTGTCACACAACACTGTGACAATTTCATGCTAAAGAGGCAGTAAACATGCACTGTCCTCCATGATCTGCATAAATCACAAGCTACCTGTGGGTCACTGTGTCTGTAAAGACAGGTTTGTTTTTAGCCATAAAATATGAACTTTTGACTTTTCGTAAAAGGATGTTTTATTTATTTTACTTCAATTATTTAATGTTTGTTTTAAAGCTACTGGAAACCCAAGTCCACAGCAGCCTTCAAACTGTTATTTAGGTTATTATGTACATAATAGTAAGCATCTGAACAGTATTGCAAATATTGACAAATTAGGGTTGGCTGATATGGAGAAAATCAATCACCACCAAATACCCCGCCATCCATATTGTGATGCCTCTTGATAATCATCAGTGATGTGGATATAACGACTAAAGCCCTATTCGGACGGGCATAGTTTAACATGGAGACGTGGGGTAAAGTAATTATTACCAAGGATTTTAGTCCCATCCGAATGTGCCATGTGTGTGATCATTACGGATAATGTCAGCAAAAATTGTGGCGACTTTTACCCTCTGTAAAACGGTCCGGAGACGATACCTCAGGTATATTAATCCCGTGCGATCGTGATCCTCTGTAAAAATGTATGTAAATATTTCATCACGTCCTGTTTACAACCATTTTTCCACGTTTACAACTAGTTTTCTGCATTTTTTCAATGATGGAGGCACTTGAAGAAGCATTCGGTGTTGTCGGCAGTCGTGATAGTGGACATCCTTCTAATGAACGCATAGCCCTATGTGGGACACCAATCAAAAGGTTGAGAAGAAAGCACTTTTCAGAGCCACAAGACTTCTGGTTGTGTTAGGTAGGCCTAATATAAATCCATATTGATAATCGTTGTGTACACACAACCCTGATCATGGGCAATATTTCATATTGGGCTAATAAACGTAGCATGCACATGCCGACGGGGATGTGATGCCAGGGCGCAAACCGAGTTACTGCTCCCATCTCTGGTAGAATTAGGGAGATTTTTTGTCCCGTGCAAATAGGACATTTATGTTACAGACATCCTGTGATAAACTGACATTAGTCCACATCCCCATGTAAAACTAATCCCGTCCGAATAGTATTTAAGTGGGTAAAAGCAAATCATAGAACAGCTAACACAGTCTGGTAAATTCAGAAAATTACATTACTAAAATGGAAAGCAACCTCTAAAACCTGAAAAAGATTAGGGCTGCTCCTGACTAAGAATTTTCCTAGTCCACCAATAGTCGTCATTTAGGGGAAACACAATGGTTTGAGTTGAAGGTGTGAGAAAGAATAGTATCAGTAGCATTGTTAACACTGTGCTACATTACAGAGAAATACAAAACCGTACTAATGAACCTTCATTAATATAGGCCTATATTTTATCTACAAGTGCACGTCACACACTGAGCGAGCCGCCTGTTAATGACGCTGTAGTATCAGTATCAGTATCAGCAGTATCCTCTCAAAGTTCCACAAAGTTACAGACTGACGATTCAATATTTTAGCTGTTGCCAACCTGTAGAATATGACACACTTGCTGATGTCATCTCAGTACGCACCTTAAGTCTAGGAATACCTGCTTTTTTTTTGGTCTAAATGCCCTGAACGGTTCAAAATAAGGTACAGGAACTAGAATGGTGACAATTTGCAAATGAAGGTCAGGGGGCCTCCTGACACTGTGCCTGATCCGTCCGTTTGGTGATCCATCCAACATGACAACATGTCCATCTTTTATTTTCCTAAACTGTGGTGGGGTCATCCACAAAAACTCCCGCTTATGTAGCCAGACCAATTCAAGAATTTCACCCAGAAAGCTATGGGTTTTACATAACGGCTACGTCTCTCAGCTGGAGCTGGAGCTGTATCTCTCCCTTTCCTGACATCACATCTCTAATGTTCTGAACATGGAGATTAATAATGTAAGTTGCTCACCATCACTTAACATATACTACATGTTATATGTAACTGATGTATTAGAGAGATGTCAGTCAAAAGGTGATCTGCCACACCTACACTGTCTTAAGAAATGGTCTAAACAGCAAGATGATCTGTGTTTAATGTGGGTTTTCTAATAGTTATTAATGTTTATTTTCACCTGGATACCACAAATATTTTTACTATTTCAAGCCATCTTTTTAGTGACTTCAAAGTTTGTACTCAAGCTATTAATATTTCCTGCAGGGTGCATTGTGTATGGGGTGGAACAGTAGGTTGTTTGGGGCTAACAGTTAATATTTATTAAAATTGCATGGAGGGAATGTGGCAGCCTAAGTTCATAAATTAGGGCACATGTTCTAGAGCACACCACTGTTTAAGCTTAATGGATCTGCCCTAATTACATTTGTCATGTAACGAGTAAAAAGCACTCAAAGAGGATGTTCCTCTGCCGAAGCTGAATACACAGCCCTCTGAATTTGTGATTTTAATAACACAAAATGTCAACAAATTATTGATGTGTATCTAGAATAGCATCAAAATAAACAGTGATAGACAGCTGAGGGATATTAAGAGATTATTTTCTTTTGAGTTTAGTAGTTCAGTATGCTTAAAAAAGCCAACGTACCAAAACTGTGTCACTTTTAATGGTTATGATTTCCTTCCTAACCAGACAATCAAAACGTCAAAGTGGCAGTCTCAAAGATTTCAGTTGTGGTTGATTTGGCGTCACCTATAGTTACTAGAGGTAACAAATGCAGTTTAATGCTACAGGTCACAGAACAAAACAAGCTATTGTCGTTTTAATAAAGAAGTCAGGCACTAATTGGTCTTTCTCCTTCATTCTGTGAGCAACTGTGATCGGATTTATGCGGCACACGGCGCAAGTCTGCAGACAGCAGGGCACAGTAAAAAGAGTTGGTTACCCTGCTAAGTTGGAGGTGTGCATCCTGTCACCTGCAGCTCTTCATTTAACAGCTCACCGTGGCTCCTCCTGACTGTTCCACTACTCCCTGCAATATTTCAACTCATTTGCTTTCAACAGATGCTGAAACTGACTGTTGTCCTGTTTTGTAGATGCACTTTTGATGCCAAGCTTACTGACAAACATACTGCATTCCCTGTCAACCTTTGTTTTGCCAGTTAAATGCTTTAAACATGAAGCTGCAGCAGAGGGAAACGATTGGGTTTGCATAAGCAGTAAGTTAATACAGCACTGTTTCTGTGAATCATCACCCTCAAAACTCAGTTCATAATTACTGCAATACTTTCATCAGTGGGCCGTAACTCATACACCACTGTGTTAGCTCATTTGGTAATAAATACTGACGTAAAGGCCCAGCATGTAAGATTTAGGAAGATATATTGACAGAAATGGCATATAATAAAACAAATATATTTTCTTCAGTGTGTAATCACCTGAAAATAAGAACTGGTTTTGTTTCTTACCTTAGTCATTTATATCTACATAGGGAGTGGGTACTCATTTATGGAGACTACATGGACAACTGCCATGTTTCTAACGCAGCCCACAACAGACAAACCAAACACTAGTGCCATTTGTGTTGTTGTTTGTTGCAGTTAGAAACTCATCTGTGACTAGCAGCAGCACATAAACACTGATTTGTGTTGTCAGACTGCTTTACTAAAGGGATAGTGCACCCAAAAATGAAAATTATCTACTCACCCATATGCCGATGGAGGCTCAGGTGAAGTTTTAGAGTCCTCACATCCCTTACGGAGATCCAAGGGGAGAGTGGGTTGCAGCACAACTCCACCTAATGGAGGCTGGGTGCCCCAGATTCAAATGTCCAAAAACCAGAAAATATCTCCATACTGCTTGTCCGTGGTGATCCAAGTGTCCTGAAGCCCCGACATAAAAAATTGTTTGGAAAAACGTTATTTAAATTTTTTAGCCTCATTGTAGCCTGTAGCTCTAACTGCCTCTCTGTGGACTGCGCTCACGTGTGTTCTCTTGCGCAAGACGTGAGACATAGGCACCGCCTTCATGTGTGTTCGCATGCTTTCGCTGGTCTTGCACGCAAGCGCACACACGTGAGCTTGGTGTACACAGAAGCAGTTAGAGCTACAGGCTACAATGAGGCTAAAAACAGAGTTTAAAATTACGTTTTTCCAAACAACTTTTTATGTCGGGGCTTCAGGACACTTGGATCATTACGGACGAGCAGTATGGAGATATTTTCTGGTTTCAATTATGTGGTTTTTGGACGTTTTAATCTGGGGCAGTGTAAGCCTACATTAGGTGTGTGTCGGGATGTGAGGACTCAAAAACTCCACCTGAGCCTCCCTCGGCATATGGGTGAGTAGATAATGGCTGAAATGTTTATTTTTGGGTGCACTATCCCTTTAAGGGTTTTTACTGATTAAATTACCATGACTGTTTGTTTTGGAGAGGAAAAGACCTCTGCAGATAATCAGCTCCGCATAAAAACCTACTGAACAACTTGATCTTAGGTTATCAGATAAAAGTAAGCTCTGGCCGATCATTATCATGTTTTCTGGGTATGAACTCATTTGTCACATGATACTGAGGAAAAATACCTGAAACTGTCCCACACAAAGATAAATATTTATTAAAGATACTTTTGGCAAGTAGCAGGAAAGATATAACTCGCAAATGGTTGCAAGTTGACCCTCCAACATTGCCCCAATGGCTGGGGATTATATACTGTGCGGAGAGACTTGCTTTTATTTTAAGGCTTGAGATGGAGAAATGTATAAAATACTGTGAGAAATGGATTGTGTATAAACGCCGTTGAGAAAAATGTGACACTGTATGCCTGGATGTAATTAAAAAATGTACTGTTTTGACCATGTACAGTAACACCGATGATGGGTAGCTAAAGTGCCTGTGCTCTTTCATGCCATATTTTTTTCCTGTTTCGTCTGTTGTGGTAACACCCCTAGAGAAAATATCTATAAAACTTGGGTGTCGTTGACGTACAGTTGTTCAGGACAGCAGATTGCTCTGTGTTTCTACTGGTCCAAGTGACGGCTGTGACGGGAAAAGTCAACGCCAAAAATAAAATAAAACATGCTAGACTTTCTGTTGGAATGTCATGAGGTGTCCAAGGCGTGGCGTCAGCTGTCGTCTGCTATGACACACTACATGAGATGAAACGATACACCATACAACACTGCGTCGGGCTACAGTGGGGCTGGTATCATGTAGTGTGAACTTGGCATATTATTTATTTAATCTTAAAGATTATTATTTACTAAAAATAACATATGGAAGTAAAGCATAGAAAAGTGCAATATATTGCTGGGTTTTCATGGATATGCCAGAGTACAAGCAAAAAGCAGAGCAGTCTGACAACAGAGAAGATAAATAAGGTCTAGTGATAGTGAGTGCATGAGAACCGAGTGAAGATGCATGCTATGTGGATGCAGGAGCTATAAATAAATCCCTTGAGTCCTCCAAGCAAAAGATGCAGTGCCACTTCCATCACCTCCATTAGGTAGTCCAAGCATCCATGGCACTATACCCAGTCCTCATTCTTCCCTACATGATAATCCCATTGAGAAGTGTCTGTTGTGAAGCCCTTAGGGAAACCTCACGATGTCATATCACTAAAACTACATTTGGGATCAAACGGAGTTGAGGATCCAAACATATTTTAGATGTTAGAGAACTCCAGGCTGTGCGATGTGATAGAAAGCCACAACATTTAGCCACTGGCTCACTGACGCCTCCACAAGACACTATTTTTAATTAGCACACATTTGCTCAGCATGGATTTCTGCGGAGACAGAAGAGTAACAAAAACCCGCTGGACATGTGTACACCCGGCCCCCATGAGAGACTGCACAGAGCAGCACGAAGAGAGACTTTCACTTTAGCACAGATTGATGGTCCAGTCATTAAATGTGGTATGCTACACAGGCATCAGTCAGGTCTTCCTCTTTGTTTCTTCATGCATCAGATGCTGTAAGAAGCAAGACACGAGGACTCCCGCAGAACAATGGGGGAAAGCTGCGAGAGCCTCCCACAGCTTTCCAAATATACACGATTTTCACATGAATCATTTTAAACGCTTGTCTCCAAGTCTGACCGACAGCAAACACAGAAAGTAGCCGCCTGGAACGGCCATTATGGCTAAATGCATATTACTGATGTACATCAATACATGTGTCACTGTGGGGAGAAAACACAGTCAGAATCTCACATATGAGTGAAAATGCTGCAACCACAGCTCAGGCAGGCATCGCTATCTGCTCCCCCTCATAAGAGATTTGATCTCATGTGGTAAGCTACACACATCTGTTTACCTGGCTCCCTCTTCTTAGTAGAGCATGACCAATCACAGCCACAGGGCTGTGGAGATTTCATATCTCGTGGAAGTTACATCTTGGAGATTTGAACAACTTGCAGTGCAGTAATACAGAAGTACACATTAGTGTACTTATCACAAAGATAAAGCTGTGCCTAATAACTTTTTAAGTATGAATGGCAGTGGATGGAAATGGCAACTTAATACAACCTGCAGCCTATCACACAAGCAGTTTATGTGATAGGCTGCAGGTTTTATAATACTGCCGCACTGAGTAATTTCTGTCATAGAACATAAGTGGATTGAGCCTATAGTAGCTCTGATTTTTCCACAGGGGATCCACCTGTGAAACCAACACAGTAGAGTTTGACTGATTTTTAAAGGCTGATCGAATAATAATTTGTAATGACAAAAAGCCGATAGGTGAGGAACTGCAATTGAAACAGTGTCAGATATAAACAACCTTTGACTTTATTAGAAACTACTGTTGACTGAACATCTAAGCCAAAGTAATACCCCAAAAAAAAAATTTGGATAAAAAATAATCAACATCTACATAAATAAGCTATATAAATTAGGGGTGACCCCGAATAGTCGATGATTCGATTCGTAGAAGTCTGATTCGACGGCCAGTCTTGCAGCGGTGCCGCGCTCGGGAATCATGTGGTGATGATTTATGGTGGCGGAGCGCATAAAAAGCACTATTGGGCAGTGGCGGCGCCAGGATTTTGATTGTGGGTGGGCCTCCAGAAAACTGGATGGGCCAGTTAAAATAAACAAAAAACGGGTTCCCCTTTATCTCCTTTTCAGCGCTTTTCTGCAGCATTGAGGACAGCGACACCGGTGCACCAGTGTGGCTCCCTTGTGTCGCTGTCCTCAGCTCAGTGCTGAAGTTTGGAGGAGGTATGTGCTCTCAAATCAAACTTTTTTGAAGGATTATTCATTTACCTGAAGTGTCTTGAAACCAATTTCACCGCTGATTGTTTTCTTGATAGAATCTGATTTTTTATTTGGCTACTTTTTGTCCGACGATTGAGAGCGGTGACGCACGGTCCTCGTGGATGAACTGGTATGAGTTGATTAATGAAGTAACTTGAAGTCAGAAAGAAGGAAAACTGTTTTACTTTGACTTTTATTATTATTATCTTATTATGCCAACTGAAGAATTAAATGTGTTTATTTGGGTGTTTTAGCTCTTTTCTCTGGAGCGGAAACTGACGCAAATGAGCTCATTAATCAATGAGGGGGAAAACAACATGATTCGACGATTAGTCGGCTAAAGGAAAAATCTGTCAAATCAGATTCGACTATGAAAATTCTTAGTCGGGGACACCCCTAATATAAATCTGGATCTGAACATCCAGCAGTAAAGATTGATGAGTGGAAGTGACTTTTGTTGTTCTTAAGATATTAATTTTCCTGATAGTTAACATGAGATACTCAGCTAAACAGGGACATTACCTCAACTTCATGTAGAGATCAGTGTAAAATGGTGATCAGAGATGGGCAGTATTTATTTGAAATATGTATTTCAATAACTCTTATTTGAGTATTTTGTAATTGGCAGTTGATCAGGAGCAGCTGATTGATGGAAGGGAGTCAGCTGATAGATCACATGATTCCCGCCTATGCAACCAATTGGCAAATCTCATTCAGGTCGCCCTATTATAAAAACGAGACTGGGTAAAAACCAAGTATATGTCTGGAACATGTATGAAATGCTAGAGGGGTTTTATTTTGAAACAGGTAATGGTACTCAAAGACTTTTGTTCTTTTGTGCTGTTGCAGTTTGGCCAAAAACTTCATGTAAATACGTTACAAACCAACAATTCAATTGAACTCTTAAACAAAGGTTGCTACAATTTTCTGGATATCGTAGTTTGGTGACCTGATTTGAATTAAACTGATTTAAAAATGCAATACAAAAAATATAGATTAAATCCTAAATGAAGAGTATTGCACCAATTTATGACGCACTTATATATGTTAGAAAATGACAGAAAATCAAGGCAGAGGGACCAACCCTTCCATGCATTTTTCTCCTATGTCAAATCCTGGCGCCTACATCGCCCACGATGCAACACTATAGCCATTTATTTAAAGCTGATTTCAGTTAAAACCCAGTGTGTTGCACTTGAGCCAGCAAAATGGCACTCTTGGAGAGGGACAAGATGGGTAGCTGTGCCTCAAAGAAATCTGGAGCACATTGCTTGCTATTTTATTGCGTGCAGCGAATAATGCTTCAACACAATTTGCGTTTGATGAAGATGCAATCGCAGCCAATGAATATCCATTACAGAACAGCCTCTGTGCTCCAGCTTCCCTCTGGGCTCAACTACTCCCCAACTGGGAGTAGTTTGCTGAAGTCAGACTCAAATGTTCACACTAAATGTCAACTAAAATGGGCTTGTGAATGCACAAAACAGCAAAAGTTAAATCATTATATAATTTCCTAAAATATATCTCATCCCCAATTACCTCACCTACGGTCAAGTTCCAGTGGCAACCTTTCTGAAATCCCATAAAAGTGAGACTGCCCCCCCCTCCCTCCCCAGCCTCCGGGGACAGAGCAGATTCTGGCAGGCCCGACAGAGTCAGCTGTCGTCTTCCTTGGCGGTGCGACAAGTTGATATTTCATTTGAATGCACGGTGCTCTGAGCACTGATGCAAAGGCTATTATCCAGAGTGCCCAAGTGGGCTGGCCAGCGGGGCTAAGGCCGCACGCTGGGGCACTTCAAAGAAATGAAAAGTGCGCAAGAAAACAAAATATTTCTTATTAAATGGTCTACTGTAGCACAGGTTATACACATTAAAAGGAAGGGTTTCTTTGTGGCAGCTTCTCAAGGTTATAGACTGGAGGTAATATATCATCCACATCTTAAAGATGGATTTATGAATCTAGTGTAGACATAATACATTTTATGTTTTAATTTTACTTAAGCTGTTATGTACTATACTACACTTGCCTCCCCCTCTTTCTTTCATTTGTCACCTCTTATTAATGAGGTATTTCACTGCAGGAAATAAAACTAAGCTGTCTGTGCAGTAGAAAAACTCAAAAACCTTTTCAAATTGGTGCTATATGATGAGAGAAAACAGAGAAAAGGGGCTGTGTCATTCCCTTGAACTCAGGAGGTAGAAAACCTACAACTACCTAAATGCACTGCGCCACACTGAACCGACAGATGCTCACACTGGTGTGTGACATAATGCAGGTTTGTCCATTTTTCCACAGCAAATAATATGATAACCAGCTGGTAGCAATGATCTCTATACAGTAAGCCTAAATATGTTTCTAGGCATGAAATAGGTAGTGCAGTGGCGCCCAGTAGCTCAGTAGGTAGTGTGGGTGTCCCATGTATAAAGGCAACAGCCTTGCCGCAGTGGTTGCAGGTTTGATTTCAGCCCTTTGATGCATGTCATCCCCTCTCCCTCTCCTCCCCTTTGATCTGTCCATCAAAAAAAGGCAGAAAAATAACCTTGAAAAATATATAGGCAATGCAGTATCAGAATTTTGGTTTATATTTGGTCAGCACTGCTTAGTTTTACTGTTTGATCTCAGTTTTTACAACACAGGAAACAGCAAGGTGCCCACTAGGTTTAGGCAGCATCACAGTGTTACAGTATTCTTCTGTATTTAGAAATTGCAATGGTATGACTAGGGATGTGCCATATCATCTCATTCATGATAATGCCAGTATAACTTTTAATATCATAGGAAAAATTCTTATTGTGATACTCGCCATCTTTCCACTTGTTGACATATTGACTGTTACTGTTACCCACGGCAATAACAAGCATGGCTGAAAGCAAAATTACTACCAACTCTTCGGTGGTTCCAAAAAGAGCAGCAGCTTCAGCAGTGTGGAATAAACTGTGGCGTCCTGAATGTTTCATGAACAGAATCGGACTTCTCTGACTTTTTACCGCTCAGGGGAACTCATTCAGCGGCTGCTCTGGCAGCAGCACTGCGTCTCTCCCTCTCCTCTCTCGCTTGGTAATGTAAACCAACATGATGCTCGCGGCTCGACAAAAAACTACATATATGTTAATGTGTGATAGTTGTGGTATCATAACAGCCTGTCACAGGTTACAGCGTGATGATTAGAGGAGAAATGGCAGAGCATAAAGGTACAGGTGGAAAAAAACAACTCAATCATTTAGGATTTTACTAAAAGAAGGAAACCACCTGTTGATTTATATATATAGATCCCAGGGGACATTTTTTTTTAGATTTGGGAGCTGTTTAAATGTGTAATTTGTGGGAGATTTTATTTTGTTGAACTATTAATATTGTATACAGAATCTGAATCTCACTCTGAGTTACTGTTGTTGTTCACAAACTAAAGAAATGAGATCATTTTTGTTACGTTTTTACTGAATATTTGAAGGCAAACTATATCACTTATTTTGTTGCAATTCGTTGTTGTTTTTTCTGTTTTTTATTTAATTTAATTTAATTTAATTTTATATACTTTATTAATCCCCCAGAGGGGAGATTCAACTCATCATATCATCAAGAATATTATAAATAAAATAATAAAATAATAAATAATAAAAAATAATATAAATACTGTGACTTAATTTTAGGGCCATATTGCAACCTCTAATGGTGACTGCCAGTGGTGGGGATAACGGTACAGGGCTGTAAACAGCCGTTCCCATACAGCAGAGAGAAACAGCGGGAAAAACAGCATATTTTCACATGTAACTTGGTGGATTGAGGTAGTAGTTTGTCCAAACTAGGGGTGAGTTTGTGTACAAAAATCTCTCAAAGTTTAGAGTGGGTCATTTTTTTGGTTTAAATGTTTACATGGGTTTCACTGCTGGGTGGTGCTATTGCATAATACCAGTAAAGCTCCAGTTATCCGAATACCAACCGGATGGGCCATTTAACCAACGGTTACAGGCCGCCACTCCGAAATATTGCCATTCCGATGGTCCGCCATCCTGAATTCTGGTCCCTGAGCTATGGCGAGCCCGTATTTCCCATGCATGTCAGCGATTTTCACCGGGGACGCATGTGAGTAATTCAGGCTGACTTTACCTGTTTTACAGCAAACTCCTCTGGTAATTTTATTAAAAAGCATGGCATACAGGTCCACAGTAACTTTCGTGTACTAATTTTTCATAACCGTTTATGATCTCAAACACGTGAACACGTGTTAACGGTGATTGTGGGACAGTGGACTAACCAACACAATTAACAAGACTAACAAGACGGTTTTAGTGAGTTTTATTTTGCGCACACAAATACTGTCAAATACCATATACCTGGGTATGGAGGTTTGAAAAAAAACAAAACAGATACTGCCCAAGCCTAGCACCCACTTCCTATTCACACATTCTCATATTGCAGCCAAACAGTGCACTGCAATAGGTTTACGAAGACATTGGAGACGAGGAATAGGCAACACTGTAACAGGATCTTGGTTAATATTTGATCAGCTCTGTCTATTTTTACCGCTGATTTGTGAGGAAGTGAAAGAGAAGGACATGTCTCTCTCGATCCACTTCTATACTAGTTTGTGTCTGTGGTAAGTGGTATTCAAAAATTAGCAAGTACAATCTGTAGTTTGAGCAACAGCCCTATAGATCCAGCCAAAATCACACCATCCGGTGGATGACACATGGATTTGAGCTAAGCGATAAGCAGAGAGATCTGGGCACTGGTGAGATGGAGGGACGTCAACCATAGTTCATTCACACATACTACCCACATTTCTATGATCCAAAGCCCGTTTATAATCCGCAAAGTATCCCTATAAAAAATGTATAAAATGTATGCATGGTGCCTTCTCAGGGAAAGCCTGATCACAACAGAACTGGGAGGCTGTATTACATATAATCTGTATTCCTACAGAATTTAAAGCTTCAGATATGGACTCGTTAATTCCTCCAACCCCACCTCCTGCCTTCCCTTCCCTCCCCGACTGTCTTCCTCTCTGACATGAGAGCCAAGGGTTTTAAAGTGTGTGATGTGTGATCGAGCTTAGGCAAGCAAAATTCTAGGGCACTACCGCATGTGTGATATATTACATTATTGAGTGTGTGCGCTCAGATTTAAGGCACATAAAATTAAAAATACTTTCAGGGCACAGAAGTATGTGACATATTACCAGTCACGGAGCCCATCATGCAATGGTGATTAATTAGACACACTGGCATTACAATATTGAAATGAAGTACCTTTTACACACTTAAAACCCATTATTTTAAGCCCATTAATTTGAAAATTGGAGTCAGCTGTAATTTCAACTCGCAGCAAAAGCAGGAAGCGGTATAAAACGGCTGATTTATGATAAAAGCTTATTTTACTACTACTGGGGCTGCACATACATGCGGAGATAGGAGGAGCAGCCAGTCACTGAAACACATACTATACTTTACAACGGGAAGAAGATGTATGGAAAACTACAGCGCAGCTTGTTAATATCGCAGCAGTAATGGCAAAATGCAGCTTAAATGGGGCAGCATCCATTAAAAATTTAAATGAAATGAACAGTCAATTTGGTTTGCTCACTTATTCTGTCTGGATTTGTGAAGGCTGTAGTAACGGAGGTCTTGCGAGTCTACGACCTACTCGAGTGTAACAGTAAAAGAGGGGAATAAAGACTGACAGATTGCTCCGGCTTTGCCTGCTGGCTTCTTTATAGGAAAAAGAGAAAGGCCTAAATGATTACCACTTAAAGACCTGATGCCATGATTAGGTGTATTGATTTTTTTAAGTCTAAGCATTAACATTCCAGATCAATGGGATTAGCAAAATACGGTATGTAGAATTCTTATTTATCCACAAGAGAAACTGCCTGTAACGTACATCAACTTCTCACTGTAAGTGCAGTGCAGCCGAGCCGGACGCCATGTCTATTGATTGACGTGTCTATCACTCTCATTTATACCATGGCCACTGTAAATTCTCTGTTCTGATTGGCCGGCAAGTGTGCATTGACTTTTAGCAACTGCACGATATAAACAGCTATGACTAAAGGTGTGGAAGAACCATGTTGTATTAGACTGCCACTGCAAAAGTAAATTGTACTATGCCACTCACAATATGCATCAGAATTAATCGTTGGTCATGTTGTTTTTTCTTAATTTGCTTTTATGTGTCTCTGTCCTCCACTTTTTGTCCTGCTATTGCACAATTTGGGTTCTTTGAGTTTCAACGGAGCAGCTTCTGAATCACCATTTTCTATGACCACATATTGTAGACCGTATAACAGCTCAAGGAAATTCAATTTCACCAAAAGGTCAGTCTTTGATAATCCATCAATGCATATGGGATAAACTGCTTTTCACTCTTTGTGAGCCTCATCATCACTAAATAGCCGACTGAGGGGAGTTATTAGCCTCCAGAAGTGCATGTTGGAGTTGGACGTGGTTGTCTACATGAGTCAGAGCCCTTTACATCAGGGATACTCAAACTGCTATGCCCAGGGGCCACTTTGCAAATGACAGGAGGCCAGGGGCCAGCCAATAAACAAACAATAATATTCATCTGGTAAAATCACAAAAAAACAAGGTAAATCCAGTTGTGGCACCCCTGCACTAGGGCTGGGCAATATAACAACTATGAGCGATATATCGATGTACTTTCTAGCAACATGTAAATGGCACATCGCCGCTCTTCTTGGTAGTGGTAGTTTTTGTGACAATGAGACAGCGCCTGGATGCAGGCGACAGATCTGTTTACAAAATGCAGCAACAACACAGACGTTTCATATACAAGACGTATATAATGTGGGCAAAGTGTCTCTCGCTCTTTCCCTCCCGCGGCCTCTCTGTTGATGCTCTGTGCATAAATAAGATTAATATCCTGAATAAATAAAGTATTTAATTCGTTTTCCAGCACTGGATTAATTAAAAAGGCCATAGAAACCTTTCAACTCCCCCCACATAGATTTTTAATTGTTCTAAACCTACTTGATACTTATATACTCATGTTATAGTTTTTGGTCCTGTGCTGCAAACCTTTGAACCTCTGTAGCTCCAGTGCTGTGTGCAAAATGTTAACGTACATTATCTTATTATATAATGACGAAAACTGCCTGTCTGTGTGTCTGTTCCACGTTTTTCTCCTCACTGACTCGGTCAATCCATGTGAAATGTGGCACAGTGGTAGAGGGTCATGGGAGGATGCCAATGAAGCAACATTACATCAATTGGCTAAAGGGGGGCGCTATAGCAACCGATTGAAATTGCAAACTTTAAATGGGCATATCTCATGCCCCGTATGTCGTAGAGACATGAAACTTTGCACAGAGATGCCTCTCCTCATGAGGAACAAATTTGCCTCAAGAACCCATAACTTCCGGTTATACAGATTTTCCGCCATTTTGAATTTTTTGAAAAACACTTGAAATTGATCTCTTCCTAGGAAGTTTGAGCGATCTGCATGAAACTGGGTGAACATAATCTAGGGACCAATATCTAAAGTTCCCTCTTGGCAGAAGTTGGAAAACTTACTAAAACTGAGCTTCTATAAGGCAATGAATATTGCGGAGGGCGTGGCTCATCACATAAAGGTGTATAACATCTCAAGGCTTTCACCCATCACCACGCAACTTTGTAGGCATATGACCACACATAATCTGAGGGGACCCCTCCATTATTGACCCCATCAAACAAAATGGGGGCGCTAGAGAGTTAATTTCTTATCTAGGCCTAACCGCCATATGGATTTTTACTAAACTTGGTAGATATGTAGAACAGGACGCCTCAAAGTGACTGGAGAAATTTAACTCTAATTGGCAACTGGGTGGCGCTATAACAACAGAACATTTTTTGGTATGACTAAGTCATGGTATGGTGTGGTGCTGCAACAAGGGCTAGCCGCACCTTTCCAATGTGAACTACCAGTGCTCCCCACTTTTAAGTCAACACATTATCTGAACACTTTATCTATCTGTCTTTCAACGTGCTGCCTCAACTACTAATGTACAGTTTTAGCCCACTAACTATCCCACTATTGGCAATGGTGCTACTGTACTTTCAATAAAGCAATCGTACTATCAAATCCACAAATACTCTGTCTGAATACATTGCTCTTCTTAATGGCTTCAGCTGACTATTTACCATTGCGTGTTGCCGGTCAGCCTGTAAATACTGAGATATGAATTTTTGCCATATCACTCAGCCCCACCCTGCACAGGTCAGATGTACTCAGGGGTGTTTCTAGAATTCACAGATATTCAGGGCTTAGCCTGGACCACAGATCCTCCTCTGGCACTTCTCTTCTTAACAATATCCCACCACTGACGAGATATTCCCGCAATCCGTGTTTTCACTGTTATAAGATAGGGGGCGCTGTTATACATCTTGTGAAATAGAACAGCACTGCAGGGTCTGAAAACAGATGAAGAGGAAGATCTGATGGAAACCAGAAGAAGATGCTGCACTACAAGAAAAATTTAGGGTTGTGCAAGCTGTGGAGAAGTTGATGGCATCAAACTTTGACAATTCCTGTTCTGATCAACATTCGGAATCCAATTTGGATGAAGAAGCAAATGATTGTGGTGGGACGAAACGGGATCTCCATGACAGTGACAAACGGACACAAAGACGGAGACAACAGAACACTTAACATGATGTGTTCGACTATACCTCACAGAGAGTATTATTTTTATTATCATTATCAACATTATTCTCATTTATACAATTCTAACTTACATAAGGAAATGAGAAAAAAAAAAATTCATGTGAAATTTATTTTGTACTTGAAAATGGCCATCTGACAAATATTTACCTCAGGTTTTTGTTCGAAATGTTTTTTTGTTTTTTTGTTTTTTATAAAAATGCACAAATTCAAGTGTTGAAAAAAAAAAAGTAATTAAATAAGACAAAATAATTTTATATATTTTTTTGGCTTTAAAAAACAGAGTGTCTCTTTTTTAGTTTCATGTATATACTGTTTAAATATTAATAGAACTAATTATTCTGTGGGTCTTAAAAGATTAGTGAACATGATCAAAAGTGCTGGCAGTGGCCGGCAACTTCAAATTAAATACTCTGGCGGGGAAAGTTTAAAATAAACAAACCCTATTTTGTTGCTTTTTAATGCACTCTGGCAACATATTTACATTCAAAGTACAAAAAGCCGCCGGTATAAATTAATTTATTTTCACTGTGCGTTAAGAAATGATCGGTGGGCCAGCAGGCACCCTATCACAGGCCAGATTTGGCCCATGGGCTGTACATTGAGTATCACTGCTTTACATCCTGCAGGAAGTGGTGAGGATGGTTTTTAACAAGCTGCCACTACAGTGTGCGTGTGTGGGAGACGGAGCGTTAACATATTCTCCTTTGGAAAGACTTTCAGACTTGATTATATAGCGAATCAGGATGCAGCACTTTTCTCAAATCACATAGGATGAGTGTGTTCAAGAAACGTCTTCCTCCCCTGATTTGTCACAATCATCACATCTGAGGAGCTGGAACCAGAATCTGGCATCTGAATATAATAAACAATAAACAGCCAATTTATAATGAATGCATTGTTGATCACAGTTCCCTGTTATTACTCTGTTGGCACTGATTAATTAATCAACCTCAATAAATTTGTTTTGACATTTCCATTCTGACTTTGATGTGAAGCCGCCAAACATATGATAGAAGTCAATCACAAACAGAAATCACACCCTTTTACCGCTCGCCTGTTTGTGGAAGCTGCTAAGTATGCTCGTCGAGGATGTAAAATATAATTTGGAAGGAGGGAGACCTTTAAAAAGGCTAATTGGTTATTTTGAATGTCAACATTTTTACACCAGCAGGTTCTGTGTGTGGCCATGAAAGCTGCCCGCTGTGGAAAGAGGCAGCCTTAATGAGACGTGTTGGATGGAAGTCCACTTGGAGGAGTGACTTTTTACAGGAGCTTCGGCCAAATCATTCTGGTTTGGTGCCGGCTGCTTTCTCTCAGCCACAGCTCGGCCTGATATTCCACTGACTTTGAGCCTTATGAATATCCTAATCGTACATCTGTTTAAGCATGTTTGTGCAGCCTGATTGTATTTCAATAAAACCACATGTGCATCGAGTGCTGGGTGGTGGCAGTTAGGAGAGGTCAGGGCAAAAGTGAAATCTGCACGCTGCTTAATATTCCCATTAAAACTTTAATTATCTGTTGCTGCAGTGTTTTGATCTGACAGGAGGTTCGTGCCTGATGAAGATCCATCAAAGATATCAAAACTGCAGCAATAGATAATTAAATTTATGAAACAGTGTACAGATTTTATTTTGTGCCTTGATATCGGCTTCTTCATCCGGCTACTGTGCTGCTTATCTTTCTTAGACACTGGCAGTAGCTTAACTCCTTGGCTGTAAAGATAGACAAAAATGTAACAACTCTTTTCCCTAAAAAATGATTAAAGCACAATGGAAACTATTTGATATCATGGCGTCTAATTGGGGTGAGGAGGTCTGAGTTTTAGTTGTCTTATTTTATTTTTAATAATCAATTTAGAAGGAAGCACATTCATTTTTCCCTTCATGAGAAAATATAGATTTCCTCAGATCACACAGCAGCAGGAGGCAGACACTTCGCTTCTCCAGCAGCCGCGGACGATAACTCAGCCATATCACTGAAAGTATTCCACCTTTCCACCCACGGCGCTTAACATCCGGACTCAGCCTGTCAGAAAGTGACAGCTGAAACTCTTCACAGGACCATAATATCACCCATATCAGGAACTTTACTGACACCGGCTTTCCTATGGACCTAAACTCACACACACTCACACGTTATTGGTTTAGAAATCCGTGCAGAGAGGCAGAGAGGCAGAGAGCTGCACTAATCGATATGAGTGCTGGTGTCAAAAGATCAGCACAGACCGAGAAGTTTAAGCCAGCCACTATGAGGCGAGCCGGATGTAAAGACTGAGGAGTTGACATCATGGATGATGACTTTGTGTGTGGTATGCAGGCAATCAGTAAAGGTCAGCAGCAGATCCATTCAAGACAAAATGTTCACCTTCAAACAGAATTCAGCGCACTACGCCATTGTATATACACTGTATGTACTTAGCCTTGACAAAGCAATTTTTTGTTTACCTATCTGAACCTTGAGCCGCTCTTTATGCTGTTCCTCCTGACTGTGAAAGGGTTGTGAATGAAATCATATTAAAGACCTTTTCATGCATTGTTTTGCAAATCTGATGTGAATCCACCAGAATTAAAGCACCATCTGCACGAATGGTAACTAAATAAAGAACACACATTCAGCACAAATGAAACATTCCTGCTGATCTGATCACAGGTGCGTGTGAATGTTACTGCTGTTGGTGCTTCTTTTTCTCTGTTTCCCAAAAGTCCAAGTGACCTCAAATAACATTAACCTGTGTGTTTAAACTTTTTCTGAGATTACACATTAATAGATCTTTTCCCTCTCCTTCGTGTCTATTTCTCTGCACGTCCCTCCCGGGGCTTAATACTTTACACAAAGAGGCTGCCCTCATCAGAAAAATGAAAGCCGTGGTCATTTGTTTAAAGGCCCTGAAGACCTCATTCTAAGTCAGCTTCTTGCAATGAGCTATGGGCTGCTATGTGAACTCACATTTTTCCCCTGCCAAAGTCAAAGCAGTGAAGGTTGTTTCACAAAAGAAACTTTTGTATTTGTGTTTTTATCTAAGCTCTATCGCTGGTTTGAGATGGGTGGGCCTTTGCAGAGAAAGGGTGACATCAGGCGACCCTACTACCAGAAAAATGTTGCCATTGGTAGGTTCCTGCAAACCACAGATATGTAACATTTCTACACTATTATGTAGCAGATATATTGCAATTTTTCTTCACAACGCTGCAGTTATCATATGGTTATGTCAAGGTTGAAAAAAAAATTAGTGGTGGCTGGGAAAAGATCATGTTCTGACTTAAAATATCCACTTTTGGTGGCAAAATCACGGCTGAACATGCTGCTAGTGTCTCGCAAAAAAACAACAGCTTTTGTCTGTTGGTCTCGAACAGTGGTCTGCTGCCTGCAGCATGGCAGTCATCTCACTTAGGTGTCACCATCCACCATCTCTCCATCTCTCCATGACAAAGTAAGCTCATGTACATGTGATCAGAACTACTCCATTGAATATGATATCTATGAAATGTAAAAACGCAACATATCTGGTTTGCAAAACAGGCAATGCTAACATTTTCTCTTGGCCAATGGGCTGCGTCATATACTGCCATGCACCAATTAGGATTTAGCAGTATCTGAGTCCAAATATGATGATGACAGTTGAGGAGTTGTTTACTAATGTTGCCAGGCAACTGTCAATTAAATCTAATCAAACCACACCCACAGTGCTGCTAAAGCAGATAAGCTGAAGATTTTATTAAGTGTCAAACTCTAAACAATAATTAAAGATGTTGTTTTCAGAACTTAAACTTTGCATCTTGGTTATGTAGTCATTACAGTAATATTTATGCTATAGACATATACTTTTTTTGTAGTTTTCAGGGAAAACTTAAACACTGAAACGCCCATGTTTGCATTTTTTTTTTTGATAAGTGACCTCTTGCGGCTGAGCACTGAATTTAAGAGTAAAGGCAGAATTGTTGGTTAAGGGGCTGTACACGTGCTGCCTTTTTTGTGCCCTCAAATTCATTGTTTTCAATGTAGACATCCAGCAGGCGTCCTCAAATGCCAGAGCGACGTGCCTATGTTTGAGGCCACAACAGCTGCACCCTGAGGTATTCAGAGTACAACTTTTGGAACTTACTTTCTTTCTTCTGAAATATTTCCCTTCTACTGAAAATATTCAGTCTGATAAATATGGAAAAGTTGATCATGTTAGTGCAGGGCTACCCAGAGCTTTACATCTGTCCCACGGATGATAGGCCTACACACTTATAAACAGCAGCTGGAAGATGATCAGCTCTATGCTTAGGATTTCAGGTAAATAGTTTGTTAAGACGCTCAGGCGCAACCTGCTGTCACAGGCACATAAAAAGGCACAAGAGTAACACCAAGTCACCCATTCTGACTTTGTGTTTTACAGGCGTCAAAGACAAGGCATGTGTATGTATATGGCCCCTAACACCTCGTCTCCTACCAGCAGTCAAGGCCCAAATGCACTGAAAGCATCTGATGCAGTACCTCTATTGCTTCAAATGGCCGAACCTGCACCATAAGCGTCAAGTTGCTTTGATGCCCCCAAACCGACCTTGTTTTCACTTTGTAGTGTGAAATGATCAACACCTCCACCCTGCAATCCATCCATCCAATACCCTAATAAACTAATCAGCCGACTTTAGTGCCGCAATGTGTGTGTGACAAAGAGAGTGATAAAGAAAGGAAAGAGAAGGTGGAAGGTGGACTATTGCAAGCAATGTTTCTGTAAGTCATTAATAACTCGCAACGCAGCATGTGGGCCTCATCACGCCCACTTTCCACGCCCAGATACAACATGAAAGGTACCCTGGGTGCGTTGGTTGTTGACGTTCTGGGACACTGTGTAAAGCTCTGTTGTTGTTGTTGTTGTTGTTACATGCTTTGTCTTCTTGCAAAATACACTTCAGTTTTCACAGGAAATTTACAGTTTATATACAGTTTCAAAATAAATGCAATATGTCGAACACAAATTGACGTTAATTCCTCTGACAACAAAATCATGTCGTTGGGTTTAGGAAAATGAACAGCGTTTGGCCTCAGAATCTTATAGGACGCAAACACCGCTCTCCCTGGTAAAGGTCGATGTCTGTCTTACCCATCCAGCACCTCTCCTACCCGCCCTACTCCAACTTTCACCAGCTTAACTTTCGTTCTTGTCCCGCCGTGTTTCCCCCTGATGCTGCCAAGCGCCATTAAACTATAATGGTGACTGGCCGCGTATCATGCCTTGTCCAAGCGCCGGATTTCGATGACTTCGGGAGTGAGACGGGGTTGGCAGATAACTGTGCTGAGAACACTGGCCCAATTCGTGTCCGACACTTGCCACCTCCTTCAGTTTCCTCCACCATTTTAGTGGTGAAAAAACAAAAATCAAAGCATTCGAATAAATTATGTGGACTTTGACTATCATGGCAACAACTGAAGCTTTGAAGCCTTCATGTCAGCCCTGGAGCACATAGAGTGAGAACGTACAACAGAATTGGGCAAAAGCAGACGTTAGCACCATTAGCTCCTCGGCCAATACAGTTGTAATTCTGCAATGCTAAACGAAAAAAACTACGACTGCTGACAGCTATACTACTATAGGTCTTAACCGTTGTGCTGTAACATGTCAAATACTAAAAATAAGAAATAGTAACAGTAATAGTTGACCAAGATCTTCCCCTAACATTAACCAAGGAGTTCTAGTTGCCTTCACTTAATCAAAGCTGAACCACTGAGGTAGCAGATCACGTGCTGTTTCTAAAGGCACTAACAAATGATCTTTTGTCATTCAGACTGGAGGACTTGCATGAAAATAAATCCAAAATATTAAGAAGAACCAAATGTATAAAACCATGACAACCACACGTAGGCTGCAGTGTGCTTCAAGGACATACAAATATACACAATACATTATCATGTGCTTCTTGTTGCAGAGCCTTTTTTTGTGCAAGCTCAGCTCCAAGTGCCTACTGCCAGACTTTGTTCTCAGTGTTGTGTCTCTGCCCATATTTCACTGCATGAGTTCAATGTGCAGGACACACTGTTTGGTGGAAGTCTTTCACACTCACTTCAGAATTTCAAGGAAAAAATACAAAATGGAAAAAGACGAATGCAAACTTTGAGGGAGTGTTGAAATTCAAGATAGTCCGGCGCTCTGCACAGCGACAGGGACAAATAAAGTGAAACGAATGACCTGGAGGTACTGTATAAGAGTTCGATGTGATATGCTGTGTTATGACGGTTTGATGGCGTGTGTGGGTAGTGGTGAAGTGAATATTACTAAACTGCTGCAAAAATTGCCTGATGGGGGCTTTCAGTCAGGCTCAGAATGAGGAAACACGCCTCACCCTGACAGAATAATCCTTATTGATGGCTTCAGCTATTTCAAAAAGGAGCTACGGCTGCAGCCATTTACGCTGCTCAAGGTTAGTTAGGTTTTCTTCTTTCTTCTTTAACACATAGGTGGTCTTTATCATACATGACATGGCCCTGGAAGAAGAATCATAAAGCCAAACAAATCTACATTTTCTTCTATTGCTTCAATCGGTAGAATGGAAAGACCTTGTCTTTGAAATAATAGGGATTTTATTTGAATAAGAACTTTGCATTTTGACTGCGATAATTAATTTTAACAATAAACCAGAGCTTAAAAACTAGATCAACATCTGCTGCCTAGGACTAACATAATGGCCTTATCTGCAGGAAAAAGTTAGTGGTTTTGTGCCAGTGGCAAACCTGTGAATAACTCCGCAGCTCTAATTAACTGCACTATTATAAGTTTGAAGAAGCAGAATGGAAAAAATGTGTCCACAGGTTTATTTCTTTCCCCAGAAATTCAGCTTAGGTTTCCAAGACGTGTGCTCCGTGGGCCAATTACTGTCTGTGTCTGCTCTAGGAAACGGATGGATTATCGAATAAATTGAAGGTTATTTGAGCCTAATTGCCCTGTTGTTCTTGCCTAAGCAGCTCTACTACGGCAGAACGAGTGTGTGCACAGTCAGAGCGGAGACCGTCGGGCCCTTGTGTCGTTCACAATGACTCCTGCAATGCTTTTCCCTGCCCTTACTTCATGTCGGATGAGGATGTAGCTTCTGTGCATCGTTTGCACAGTTTTGTTGTAGGTTGAGGGAAAGCTTAGGCCACAAAGATGTGATTAGAATGTATCAGTGTTGGGCTTGTCCGTCAAAGCATGTTAGAAATAAGTCCTGCTTTACTTACAGTGCTCAGAATAACTTGCAGAAGCTGCTTTTCTGTCTGTGATTGATTACAGTGACATATTGTACATGCATGCATCCTTGTTGATTCCGTGCACCACACATCTCTACGTTTTATTACAAATGCAGAGTCCTGTACTCGTCGCTTCATTTTTTATGATTTCATGGGTTGGACGTCTTTGACCATTCGCGCACAACAGCACTGGAATATTTTTATCTATGTAGCAATATTGGGAAAACTTCCGGCCTACCTCTGCACCCTTCTGCTACGCTCCTCTAAGTGGCTGCTTTTAAATGTACCCCAGGTTTTAACAGATCTGGGGAAACTGCGTTCTCCTGCTGTGCACCTTGGACGTGGAACAATTTTCAAAAAGAGACACTTACATCCATTGATGAATTCAAGGACTTAATAAACACTGTGATGATAGACATGTGCTTGTTATTCTTGAGAGGCCAATATGTTTGAATAGCTATTTTATTGTGAATTTTTGTATTAAACATTGTATTTGTTGCATTTTATTGTGTTTTGATTGGCTGCTACCTTGGATGGGTCTCTGTTGTAAAAGAGATTTTCAAGCTCAATGGGACTTTCTGGTTGAATAAAGGTTAAATAAATAAATAAAATGTTCTTCTTTGAAAATAATACATTGCTGGATACTAGTTTTGAAACACTCGACTATTAAATTAATTGCCAATGAACAAAAAATGTTGGCAACAGTTTTGATGATTATTTATCAAGCAAAAATGCCAAGTGTTGCTCAGTTTTAGCTTGTCAAATGTGAAGATTTGGTGCTTTTCTCTGATTAACATCAATACTGGTGAGTTATTTTTTGACTGAATGCTCATCACAGTCTCTCTTAAATTGCTTGCTTTGCCCAAAGAACACCAAAGTATTCGGCATACCTGGATGTTAAACAGATAAAAGCAGCAAAAATTCAGCCCAGAATATGGTATAAACTTTGCTTTCCCATTTTGGACGACATACTATACAATGACATTTCTTGATGATTCTTGATGATGTACTACACTATAACAATGTGGCAAACAAGGCGGTGGATAATAGGGCTGCAACGATTAGTCGACTAATCGACTATTAAAATTATCTGTGACTATTTGAGTACTAATCGGTTTGAGTCATTTTTCATAGAAAAGTACTATAAAAGTATCCCAAAATACTCTTATTGCAGCTTCTTACGGTCAAATATCGGCAGCTTTACACACTCTCCCATGACGGTGAACTAAAACTCTTTGGCATTAGTACGAAACAAGACATTAGATGATATAATGTTGGGGTTTGGGAGAGACAGACCGACATTTTTCAACATTTTAACACATTTTTCGATAAAATGATTAGTTGACTAATCGAAGAAATAATCGACAGATTAGTCGACAATGAAAATAGTCATTAGTTGCAACCCTAGTGGATAAAGACTGAGACCATCGGGCCCCTGTGATGTTCACAGTAACTCCTGCAGTGCTTTCCCCTGCCCTAACTTCACGCTAGATGAGGATGTAGCATCTGTACATCGTTTGCACAGATGCTGAATCTAAATTCAACAGCTTAAGCCACAAATATGTGATTAGAATGTATCAGTGTTGGGCTTGTCCGTCAAAAGTAGGCTACATCCTTTTATTTAAAAAAATAACACAATGCTTGATAAGAGTTTTCAAACACTCAGTCTATTAAATGATTTGCCAGTCAACAAAAAAATCTTGGCAACAGTTTTGATGATCATTTATAAAGCAAAAATGCAGAATGTTCTCAAGTTTAAGCTTGTCAAATGTAAAGATTTCCTGCTTTTCTCTGTTAAAAATCAATGTATACTGAATATGTTGGTGTTGGTTGGGCAAAGCAAGCAATATGCAAGAAACTGGGATAGTCAAAAAATAACTGATCAATATTGAAGTAACACTCCAAACAGTTGTTGCTAAGCTGTGATTCTCAAACACAGCCAAAGCTGATTCTGTCTTTCTGTGTGGATGATAAAGAAATTATGTTGATGTCATGTTTTATTCTGGAATATTGGTGGAAAAAACTTCATCCTTGAAGATAGTATGAACTTTGCTTTCCCAATTAAAATGTGGAAAACCGGTCGATTGATAAAGACAAGTGATTAGAATGTATCAGTGTTGGGCTTGTCCGTCAAAATAATGCTCTTACTAAAGAACAATAAATTCTTTGACAGTAGTTTTGAAACGCTCAGTCTATTAAAAGAATTGCAAATTTGCAAAAAATGCTTGCAACAGTATTGATGATCATTTATTAAGAAAAAATGCCAAATGTTGTAAAGTTTCAACTCGTCAAATGCTGCTTTTCTCTGTTTAACATCAATGTAAATGGGTGCTTTGGTGCTGTGAATTGTTGGTTGGGCAAAGCATGCAATTTGGAAGAAATTGCAAAGAGCATTTGTCAGAAAAATAACTGATCAATATTGAAGTAACACTGTGAACAGTTGTTACTTAGCTGTGACTCACAAGCACAGCCAAAAATGATTCTGCCCTTCTTTGTGGATGATAATTAAAGTATGTTGATGTCATGTTTTATTCTGGAATTCTGGTGGAAAAAAACCTTCCCCCTAGAAGATGGTATAAACTTTCCCATTTAAAGTGTGGGGGGGGGAAAGGCGGTGGATAAAGATGGGCTCCTGTGAGAGAGCTTCAGTAAGAAGCTTTGAAATCCAAACAAATGCAGGCACTTATTTTGGCTTATAGTAATTGTGATGACATAATTAAAACCGTAATAGCATGTGCTCATTAGTTGACTAAGCCGCTCATTTCTTGGGGAAGTGCCACAATTGTGCACAGATGTTTGGGGGGCCAGCATGCATCTCTGCAGCCTGTGTCAGCTTTTCAGTCCATTTAGAAATCAAAAACAAGAAATAAAAATGAACATAACAGCATGAATCCAACAAGTGAGATAAGTCGAGACAGAAAATGAATCACAGTGGTGCAGTTTCAAAACGGCTCTCTCTCCCTGCACCCAGCCGCCTATCAAACATGCCCTGTTCTCGGTGTTTGCGCGCGTGCATGCGTCCGCGTGCCTCACGTATGAATAATAGTCCTTCACTGAGATATTTCAGCGAGTAAAGTTGCACTGAAAGGAAAAAGGGCGTGAAATATCAGGAGGCTTTCCGTGAGAGCAGCTGCAGAGCGCTTCAAAGTCAACATCATTTCATCGCGTTTGCAGTGACAATCCTGGACACCCACAGTCCTCTCTGAGCCCCCCCCCCCCCAAATATATGCAAAAAACAGGAGAGCTGCGGATCGCAAAGCTGCTGAAACACTGGAGGAGAAGAAGAAGAAGTGGAGGCTGAGCGGTGGATTTAACGTTAGCTCTGGAGCACCCACAGTCAGTAAAATGGAGGAGGTGATAGGCAGTGTGGGATGAGATTGTAGGTGCCCAGAGCTGTCAGGAGAAGAGGGGAGGTAGGAGAAATAGGACGGAGTCAAAACATGTCAGAGCTTTGAAGGGAGAAGACAGGAGGGGGCTGAGAGGTGGTGGTGGTGGTGATGGAGAGGAGGGGGGAGGCCACAGAAAACGCACTCATCACATTACGGCCATTTAAGGTCAGGTCGGGATCTAAGGGGGGAATAAACTTGTTCCAGTAACACGGACGTCATGGGAGAGATCATCTTTAGCTCCAACTCATCCTGCACTGCCACCTAAACCCACGACTGACTCACATTCCGGGGGCTACTTCCCTTCCACATCATAAAGGTGAGAGATTGTCTCCCTCCTCTCCTGTGATACTGAGAGGTGCCAACACTCCTGCATTTTAAAATTCAAGGAAATATTTGGAGGAAAATAAAAGTCTGAAGATGCCAGCGCGCTGCGCAGGAACAAACCGCCAAAGATTTGGGAGAATTTTCCTCCACATGCACACACTCCGAGATGCGCCAAAGGACCAAACACCAACCCATATTGATATTTTAAGGACCACAAGTGCGCTTAACTACACGGACAGTGATGATTTGCAGTCTCCCGGGGTGCTCGCTTCAAAACGACACAATCCTCCACCTACTTACCCATGTTGTCTCATCGGTCCGTTCCCTCCGTCCTCCGTGGCGCAATCCGCCGCACAGATCACGACTTCCTCCGTGTCGCCTTTCCTTTTTCCAGCACCTGGAGAGCCCCGGAGCTTTGCGCGCCTCTCACGCGAGGGGTGACTCACCTGCCTTCATTGTAAAAACAAAAAAACAAAAACTGTCTCTTGATTATACAGAAAAGCTTTTAAAGTTTGCGCCCATGCTCCCCGACGCAGGGCAACTTTCCACAGCTGTCACAAATATCCATCAAGTGCCAAGTTGGGAGTCAAACGCCCGGCTCTACTGGGCTTTTTCACCAGATGCAAGCATAGTGTTGGAACAGGTGCCCGCGGAAACAAGAAGAAGAAGAGATAGTCACGCGTTGCAAAAGTTAAAGAGGTGTAAAGGAGGCTGGGTTCTTGCCGCGGGGGACGGTGCAGTCAGCGGCGGAGGCAGGTGTCCTCTGCGCAAACATCCAGCGGAGCGGCAGAGACGCCAGGCAGCGATCACACAGCCAGGCACGGGCACTGTCAGGGGCTCCTGAGCTGTGCAGTGCAATTGGCGAGCAGGTCCGCGTGTGCGCGCCCGGCTGCGTGGGGGACGTGTGCGCGCGTGTGCAGGCGCGAGGAAAAAAAAAAAAAAGAGGAGAGGGAGCAAAGCATTCAATGCAGTGTTTAACAGCTGTAGGCAGATTTGGCCGAATGTGAGATTTGCTTTTGTTTTGTTGTGGATCTGATTTTTCCCCCGTCTCCATCACCACCGACACCACCACACATGCAGGAGCCGTCTCTCTCCCGCCCTGCTTCACCATGCTTTCCCCTCTATAAGTCCATTATGCAGGTGTTGTGGAGGATATGCTGAGGGCTCTGTGTGGTCATCATTATAGCATGAGTGGGTAGCCTGCCTGATCCCACCTCTTGTTGCATAATTATTGCGGATGGGAAGGCTAAATGCGAGAGTTTTGTTGGAGTAGGGATGCTGCTGGACGTGCTCTCCAAGATATATTCTTTAAAATTTATATTGCAGGGAAGTGTTTCAAAGCCTCTCTCATTAGGGAGCATGTCACTGTCTGAACCAGAGAGACGACGGTTGTTTCAAGCTCTAATAACTTTTTGATTCTGGTATGATTAAAAATAGCCGTAATTAAGCCTTTTTTTTTGGCAATAATACAGTCCCCCCCTGCAATGACATTTCTCTCTAATTTAAAATACTCAGTTGGAGTTATACCCACAGTCCATAACACTTTCAAATGTTTGATTTAGTCCCCTCTTCTTTAATCACGTCATATTGAGATTCATGTTTAGCCTCCCAATTGGTACTTATTCCGGATGATTCAGACACAAGAGATGAAAAAAGACGATCAATTATAAAAATGTGGCCATTATAAGAAATGGCTCCAGCCTGACTTGACTTCTGGGTTAGCCTTGGCACACTATACAGTGACTTAGTGAAAGTTTTATGACAGTATGACATTGAAAGCACGAGGTTCAAAGTGAGCAAGTACAGACGATAAACTTCAGTCAGGCTTTGAGTGTTTTTGCACTGAGGACAAGATTTCAACTGTGGAGGCTGTTAGAGCAGCATATTAAAGCATGCGGGTTAGGGAAGACATGCTTAACAATCACAAATTAAATTTTTTAATCTTTAAGACAGGCACTGTAAACATGTAAAGAACTGCTAAACATAATCCATGCATGCTGTGTATCTTGTCATATCCACCTACCTCATGTATGTAAAGCAACCTTTTACACAGCCAAGTCTGAAGAAGGAAATGTTGGCATTGCACAGATATGTTATGATACTTGCATGTTTCATATGCGCCATAGCAACATTTCTTAAGTGATGCAATTCATGAGCTAACTTTGTCATCAGGAGGCGGAGGAGATGGAGGATGGTGTGACACCTTGGCGAGAAGCCTGCTGAGCTGCAGACCACTGATCAAGATAACAAACAACAAAACTGTTTTAAGGGCCGCCGCCGACTAATAATTTTCCTTGTCGACCAATAGTCGTCATTTAGGGCCAATAGCCGACTAAGTACTAAATTATATATTTTGGGCGGGGCAACACAATGGTTTGAGTTGAAGGTGTGAGAAAGAATAGTATCAGTAACATTGTTAACACTGTGCTACATTACAGAGAAATACAAAACCGTACTAATGAACCTTCATTAATATAGGCCTGTATTTTATCTCCAAGTGCACGTCACACACTGAGCGAGCCGCCTGTTAATGACGCTGTGGGCTAATGGGCATGTAGCTACTTCCATGTTTCAGATGATACGTCATGTTTGTAGTCGACCAATGAAGATGAGTTTACATATCACCTTGGGTTTCGTCCTTCACCTTCTCAAAATGATCCCACACTTTGGATTTCCTGCCCGACATGTTATTAACTAGCCTGTGGAATAACCGCAGGTACCAGCCCTGGAAATTACTTGATACTTGATACTTATATACTCATGTTATAGTTTTTGGTCCTGTGCTACAAACCTTTAAACCTCTGTAGCTCCAGTGTTGTGTGCAAAATGTTAACGTACAAAAAAAATTCTGTGTGTGTGTCTGTTCCACGTTTTTCTCCTCACTGACTTGGTCAATCCATGTGAAATTTGGCACAGTGGTAGAGGGTCATGGGAGGATGCCAATGAAGCAATATTACATCAATTGGCCAAAGGGGGGGCGCTATAGCAACCGATTGAAATTGCAAACTTTGAATGGGCATATCTCATGCCTTGTATGCCGTAGAGACATGAAACTTTGCACAGAGATGCCTCTCCTCATGAGGAATAAATTTGCCTCAAGAACCCATAACTTCCGGTTATGTAGATTTTCCGCCATTTTGAATTTTTTGAAAAACACTTCAAATGGATCTCTTCCTAGGAAGTTTGAGCGATCTGCATGAAACTGGGTGAACATAATCTAGAGACCAATATCTAAAGTTCCCTCTTGGCAAAAGTTGGAAAACTTACTAAAACTGAGCTTCTATAAGGCAATGAATATTGCGGAGGGCGTGGCTCATCACATAAAGGTGTATAACATCTCAAGGGTTTCACCCTTCACCACGCAACTTTGTAGGCATATGACCACACATAATCTGAGGGGACCCCTCCATTATTGACCCCATCAAATGATATGGGGGCACCAGAGAGCTAATTTCTTATCTAGGCCTAACCGCCATATCAATTTTTACTAAACTTGGTAGATATGTATAACAGGACGCCTCAAGGTGACTGGAGAAATTTAACTCTAATTGGCAACTGGGTGGCGCTATAACAACAGAAAAATGCTTAAAAATGGCTAAAATGTGACTGATCGCTGTGGCTCCCCCTGTGGACCAATGTTGTTGTTTTTCTTCTAATTTTTGGTATGACTTAAGCTTTTTTCACACAGAGCGTGCAAAGCGCAGACCTCCGCCGACAAACCCATTCATTATGTTGGTGCTACCGCAGCGCAAGAGCGCTCCGCTCTGCTGCCGAGCTGAGTGGCACGTCAGAGGAGTGCATGCCGCAGTGTCTGTGCGCCGCCAGCCTGCGCTCGAAATAAATTTCTTTTATATTTCACTGCAACGCGCTGTGACAACACCTCAGCGCGTCCAATAGCAGAGAAGAGCCTGAAGTAGACCCGGAAGCGGTCACCATGGAGCTGTAGCTCCTGAATGAGTCTGTACTCCCCCAAATCCTGTCTTGCGCACCTTGCTCTCTGCTTGCTCTGCGCCCTACCCCGCGGTGGGCGCTGTGAAAATCGCGCTCTGTGTGAAAGAGGCTTAAGTCATGGTATGGTATGCTGTACTCAGTGGCTATGGACTAGTTTCAAGCTAAAACATTATCTTTTCCTAACCATAACCAAAAGGCTTTGAAGGCAACATAAGACCAGATAATATCCTTGTATGTGTCACCACACTCTGCTTATAAAGCTAATTATGATTCTGATATTGGTGTAATATTCAGATGTCCACATACTTGCAGCTGTACAGTGTATCTTTCATTATCATCATGTTTGCTACATGCCAGACAGCTTAGGATACCTACAAGAGGGCTGACTGATTAAAATTCCAACCATTTCTTAAAATCCTCATGTACTCTTACAAGAAAACACCATCTCCAGGAGAGTCGTGTCTTTAATATTGCAACTATGTGACTTTAATCTCTTCAGGTAATTTTTCAAAATCAGCGTGCATGTGTGACACAAAGCCATTTAACAAAAACAACTGAAAACTTCTCAATGCAAAATGAGCTACGGAGACTCAAAACATAATGGTTTGTTCCTGCTGTGGGCAAAACAGCTGCAGTATATCTGCCTTTGTGTGGTCAAACTGACAGTATCACAATAATCTTTCATGAGTTAGATCTCCTTTGACTGTCAGACCTGTTCAGTTTCTTTGAGTCAGTCACACACAACAACAGCACTTCCTTTATTTTTGGATGGATTTCTCCTAACAAGCATTTCTCCTGGAAACTCCTCCAGGTGCGTGCAGGATTTAGCCTTACAGCTCTTTACATACCACGCAGTGCTATTATAGTAAATCGTTCAGCTCCTGCTGCATTCTCGAGATTTTTCACATATTCTAAAATTGAATGTGGTGATGACATTTAGTGAAGTGTCAGTCAGGAAAGACACTTGAGACAAGGACTGACAAGAGCCATGAAATTAATGTAACAAGCACAGGGAGCTGCCCGATGGAGGTTTGACGTTAGCCCCCTGTCACCTGGAGCCACAGTCGCAGGGAGGCAGGGACGTAAATCATTGGGATCCCTCCACTCCCGTTCCTCCTCCTCCTCCTCTTTGACCACAGACAGGGCCTTGATGCTGGCGGTGAGGAGGAGGTGGGTCGTATGCAATAAAGTGCACTGTCAGCAAAGACATGTCAAGTAAATACAGGAGGAAGGGGAGGAATGGGGTACAGTGACAACAACAGGGAAAGCTGATGCTACTCAGGTGAGCCGGCGAGGCAGGTTAGAGGAGAGCTTCTTAATTGCTCTACATGGGCTCTGCGAGAAATAAAATTTTCAACCCAGGTACCAGAATAAATGTTGCACTTTTGCACTATGTCACATTCAACCACTCACACACACAGTCACACAGCAGTCACCTTGGCGACCATACAAGGTGCCACCTGCTACTCAGTAAGCGTTCACATGTATTTGCACACCCACGAAAAAGCCAACAGGAGCAATCTGAGGTTCAGTATCTGGCCGAGGATACTTCGGGATCGAACTGCCGCATGGGCTACAGCCACCCCACGCGTATAAAAAGTACAAATGTAACACGTGTGGCTTGCGTAAACATACAATGCCAACATTTTATTGCGGTTAGTTTGTCCTCCCAACAAATTCAGCTAATTCTCACAAGCAATGTTCACAATGATGTGTCTCCAAGGTTAGGAAACAGCTGTGGTAGAAAAAATAAAAGACTTAATAAAAGTTTAAGGCCCCAGTCACACAAAGAGCATTTTTTTTAAAAATTGAATGCCACTAAAATCTAGTTATTGTTGCTACGCAACCAACCCATCACCTCCAATTCCTAACCTTCCCTTGAAATCAATCTACCGTCTATTTTAGCTAGCTAAAACTCCTACTTATTTTCACAGTTATAAGTATCAAGTTGCTAAAATGGACAGGCAGAGAGTTCTTGCTGTAGCTCTGGCTGAGGGTGAGAGGCCGTCAGCAAATAGTTTGTTGGGCACACAGAGATCTGTGTGGGTACATGAGAGCCTAAAAAAGAGGGTGGATCACGAGGAGTACCACCAGTTGGTCCAGGAGCTTCGCCTCGATGATGGCCACTTCCAGGTGTATTTTAGAATGACTCGCGGACAGTTTGACAACCTGCTGTCTGTCATCAGGCCCTGCATACCTAAAATGAACTAAGTCATATAGCTCTGGGTATCTAGCAGGGTAGCACGATATATCCTCCACTGTTTACCAACTGGCAGCACGGTGGTGTGGTGGTTAGCACTGTCGCCTCACAGCAAGAGGGTTCCTGGTTTGAACCCTTCTGTGCAGAGTTTGCATGTCAGCGTGGGTTGTCTCTGGGTACTCCGGCTTCCTCCCACAGTCCAAAGACATGCTGTTAATTGGTGACTCTAAATTGTCCGTAGGTGTGAATGTGAGTGTGAATGGTTGTCTGTCTCTACATGTCCAGACCTGCGATAATCTGTCGACCTGTCCAGGGTGAACCCCGCCTCTCGCCCAATGTCAGTGTCAGCTGGGATAGACTCCAGCTCCTGCGCGACCCTCAAGAGGATAAGCAGTTAGAAAATGGATGGATGGATGTTTACCAACTGCAAGCCTGTTGCCATGACTATCACACAAGGCCCACCTCTCATATCAGGCGTATCATATCCGATTGGGCAATGGGAAAAGAGAGATGACGTGAGGCACTTTTCCGCTTTGGGTTGAAGTTTATTCTAGAGCTCAGAAAAGCCAGGCACCTAGCAATGCAAAAAATGTTAGCAAAAAGCTTCATTCTCATTAAAAACAATTACAAAAAGCCGCCACCAGGTGTTAAAATGCTTTCTGTGTGATCAGTGCCTAAAACAGGGACTGCAGACTTTGTGGCTCTGTAACAACGTCCCACTATTTCCGTCTTTGCTCCCAACAGACAACAGTCATAATTCCTACAGCCGCTAGAGGGCTTCGTCACATGAATATGAGTTTGCTGTCAGCATTTAGTGATTCATATTCTTCTTTTTGTGGGATGGTGCTCTCAATAGGAACACTTGGATTTGAAGGACTCACTGAGCCATGAAGGTAGTTTTAGTTTGATTTCTTGAGGTGAATTGCATTTTCATTTTATAGGGTTTACAGCGCTGAAATCAAGGATACCGTTTCTGAAAGAGTTTTTTCATTTCTGTGAGGAACACTTCACCCAAAACAAAACCATTGTTGGGTCTTAACCTAACCGACCTTAACTATTTCAAGAGACATGGGTACAAGAGGGGATGAGGAGATTGAAAGTTGCAAAGAAACTCCCACATGCTTTTAAACTCACAAAAATACATTAATTTGGGATGTTATAGTGCTTGAGCTTCTGCAGGCATAGGCTGTGCTATCAGCACCACATTCACCTCCATTGTGTTTGGGTGGTAGAAAAAATGTCAGAGATGGATATCTCAAAACCTGAACTAAAAAGCCAATGCTATCTGGCCAGAAAACATGTTTTTTAAGGTGAACAGGCTTTGGTTGGATCTGTCACGGCCATTATTAAGCCCCAAAATAATGGTCTATTTAGTCTATCAGTGTTGTTTTAGGTGTTGCTTTGGATGGACATCTGCTTTAAAATCATTTCCCACAATTTAAGTCAAACTCAACTAAAAAAAGCATCTTGTTCTTTGCCTGCACGTGTATGAATAATTCCTTAAACAGTATTTTTGTGAGGGAAATCAATGAACTGCTGTCACTGCATACATCCACGAGCTTCCACATGTGCTAATTTTGTCTGCGACTTGACATTTCCTAATGTGTGAGAGGATATAAGGCGGGAATGTGATGATGGATTTGGCTAAATGCAGAGTTTTATTTTGGTTGAGACTACCTTCAAAGCCCCGCCTGTAGGTGTTTATGATGAAATCATCTTGCAAATTTTGAGAAGTTGCCATTAATATCTGGCATGATACAGTTCTTCATGTTTCAAAGTAAAAAAAAAAAAAAGAAGCTCATTGGCTGTGAGAAGAATGGCAAGAAAAAGGGCTTCCTCTCATGACATTCATTTCTTTGAGGATTAAAGTTGGCGTCAAACATCTCTACATTTTTTAGTGCTCTGTAGTTTTGATGTGATTAGGATAAGGATCTGTTCATGATTCTGTTGTTGAATCAGTTGCAAGTTTAAGTCGGTGTTGAAAACTTTTTGTCATATCTAGGACAACAAAATCTTGTACTGTGAATAACAAATGTTAAATGTCTCAACTGGGCAGCCATCTTTCTTTATCACATCACCCCTGCTGATGTAAGCCATTACTGTCGGAAAAATTACCATGGGAGAGTCACCACTCTGAAGAAGAGAAGAATGAGAGACGTTTTGATTTTTAATGCAGAATCCAGACTTTAACGCATTTTCCACAGTTAAATTTGTGTTGAAAGTGATGCAAAGTGCATTTCTAGGTCATAGTAGGGTGTGTATGTTTTCCAAATAATGCAAAAAAACAACAACAACAAAAAAAAGATCAGGTGAGAAAACACAAGTTGTTTTTCCACCTACAAGTGTGACTGAATGACATTTTTCAGCTCACATCAAACAAGGCTTGTTTCTAGACTCACAATTTCCCACCAACGCTCAACAGGGAGAGAACTCTGATCAAGAGGCAGAGATAAGAGCATCTCTACAATGCCGTGCAGCCACCAGACATGGTGCAATCATCGGCATGCCCCCGTGTTTATCAACCAGTTGACTCGCTACGTGTATTAATATTCCCACTCTCTCAGCTTTTCATTGAACACAGCTAGAGCATATCAGTTTCCTGCAGAAACGTAGGAAGTCAATAACTGCAGTAAAAGTGGATGGGGGAGGGTGCGGAGGAAAGGCTGCAATAAAAGAGTAAATTAAAACACTTCATTCATTCAGTTCAGTTCATTCCACTTCAGAAATGAACCGTTAAGGTGGATTTTCTTTTTGCAGTAAAGTGTGCACTTGTGAGCAGCTTTTGCATAATTTCAAGTGCACAAGTCTTTGCAACTAGAGCAGTAGTCAAAAGGTAAAAAGGGTCATCCAACCACAACAGAGAAAAGACTCATTCTGACTGGCTGTTGAAGATTAAACATCCAGAAAATTCTGGTTTTATTTCCTTAGACACCTGCCTCTGAGATCTCTCCCTTTAATTGTTCAAATCAAACAAATAGGGAATCAATCAAATTTGGCCTTAACTATTTTCTAATAATGCAACTGTAGGTACATTTTTAAATGCCTTGATTATTTTGGGGTTATTTTTATGATTCACTGATTATTTGTTTTGTCCATAAAATGCCAGAAAGTGTAGAAACAGCAACTCTGTCTCATTCTGTGTGATTGTCACTGACATCGTCTCTTGGAAACTCAGCTGGACAACAATGTAAGTTAAGGGTCTGAAAAATCCAAGCAGGGTGAGTGGGAGGGGTGTTGGATGGGTCCAACAATCACAGACTTTTACCCAGGAGGCCGTTAGGGGTGGAAATCACCAGTGGATGCAGGATACGATATTATCACGATACAATGTTATTGCGATTTAAAATAAGTTGCAATATTGCGGTAAAATATTGAAATATATTGCGATTTATTACCTTTTTTCAAATGTAAATGATTTCCCCAGAGGAAAACTTCATCAACATTTTATAAGCTTTCCGTCTGTAGCAAAATGTTTCTACTGGACAGAGAAATCAATTGATTGTATTATTCTAGTAGGCTACAAAAGTTTAATTTGTGTTTGTAATTTAAAAATTTATGTGATAAAAAAAATTGATACTTGGCACTGTGTGATGATACGATATTGCAACACATCGCTTTCTGAATGAATGTAAAGCCAAACCCTGCTATTGTTTTCCAAACGTAACCACATGCTTTTGTTGTCTACAGCATTTTCCCAAAGGGTTCCTTTGGCTGGAATTAATTAGTAGTCACGGCAATCTCTATAAACAAATAAATTCTGCATGTGTATGCAGAATCTATAGGCAACAGGACAAGATTTTGGTATCCAAAGTGTTCTGGTTTCTGTTTATAGTCCATTTGAAGTCTGTCTAGTTTTGAGACGGTAACTTTTCGGGCCGCGATTAATTGCCATATTCATGCGTGTTTGTTTTCCTCGTCCCTGTCCATCAAAGAGACTAGACGACAACAGCGTTCACTGCCGTGCATCGTCTGGCAGCCAGGTGAGTTGGTTCATTAGCGTAATGAACGGAGGGAAAGCTCTTGTCATTGAGTGTCTTTGTCTCTGTGGGGGAGGCGGGGCTATGGGCTACACACACACACACACACACACTTGGAATTTGTAAACCAAATGACAGAGGGGAGCCCAGTAATTTGGACGAGCTGGCAATACTATTGCTTATTGCAATCATTTCTGACACAATTAATCGGCCAGCAAAATTTGTTATCGTGACAGGCCTACCCATCGACTCATCTGATGAGAAGTTGGTTTTAGATTAGCATTTGTTTCTTTTAAAAATAAGACGCAATAAACAACCTCAACAACTTTCACTCTGAAATACTGGTACTTGGTCAGTGACCTCTGGTGTCAGACAGCCAAAAAAAAACAGCGTGATATGCGGCAAGTCGCTTTTATTTCTTAATGGAGCCCGGCGGCGGCGGCGGCGGCGGCGGCAGGGGGAAGCATGTCCAGGAAACAACATAAGTGAAGGGGGCGGAAGTCCAAGTAGAGCAGGTGGAAGAGGTGTTGGATGGGTCCAACAATCAGCGACTTTCACCCAGGAGGCTGGTGTCAGCTTCCTGAATGAATGTAAAACTAAACCCTGTTATTATTTTTCTAAAACTAACCGTGTGTGTGTGTGTTGGCAAAACATAACCATGTGCATTTATTGTAGAAGGAAAAAAAACATCAATTTGTGGTGCTGATGTAGTCCATTTATTTCAAAAGGGACTGTGATATGAACCAGGCCATTTTTTTGTATTGACGTGTTTGTATTTCTCTGCAGTGATCTGTCAGATGTTCTCTCTCCTCCCCTCAGAGTATGTGCATGTGATTGAGTGTGAGTGGATGTTGCAAGGCAGGTGGTGATCGCTGATTGGGCAATTCGGAGAGATTGCTGTCACCCGTTTGGTCCGGTGCATGACAGACGACTTTTTAACCTCCAGCTGATGGAAGCTCTTCCTCCCTCACTCAATTGTACCAATTGTAGATTTGTTTGTCAGTACCTGCAGGCAAAAACGTCTAACTTTGTAAACCAACCGTGTATGCTGATAACTTTATTATTTAATTTTTGTGGTGAGTTTTGTTTCGCAGTTTACTTTTGTAGAGTTTAATTGGTTTCTTTTGTTTGAGCACTGTAAATAGAGCCTTTTTAAGCAGTTTTAGTAAGAGTGAGAAGCCATTTTTGTTCGGTGTTGCCATGTTCTTTTGTCTTGTTTTGTATGGTAGGAGTTTAGGTTAGGAAATTGTCTTTTGTTTGTACGCAAACTGTACATTTCCTGTGACAAACATAAAAATGAAGTGTCCAAGGCTGAAGCTGACGTGCCGTCATGTATATGTGCAACGATATGTGACGAGGTCGGAGTGAGAATATGTTGGAGAAAGTGGCCTTCACAATTTGCCAGAGCTCAATGTGATGACTTTAAATATCCTTGAATTTTACTGACACAGTCAAAAAAACAAAGATATGCATTTTGCAGTGATATGAAACTGACTGAAACGGATGTGTTCAAGAATCTGGGACCAGCAAATGTTTGGCATTTTCGTTTAATAAATGACTGACTTACTAGTGACTTATGATACAATTAATGGATCAAAATGGTTGTCGATCAATTTTTTATGTCAAATTAGGTAAACAGAAACTATTTCCTAGTTATTTTGGACAGTTTTCATAGGAAAACATTTCATTATCCAGACTTACAGGGCCATTGTCTTGATCCTTTACTGGTTGCCTGGCAACACTTGGTGACTATAGGACTCCAGGAAATCACTGTGACCGACTGCTGATTGGCAAAAAAAAGTTACAGCACGTAACCCCTTACAAAACCACAGCTTGTCGCTTCTACATTTCTGTCCGTGTACAGATATAACTGCAGTGATACAATGAGTTCAGAGGTGTTGGTAGGATTGCTTTGGGGAGACCTGGGATAGCTCCTTCCCCTTGATCCCAGCCTCTCTGCTAAGCCAAGCTTATTGATTCTCAGCAAGAAAGAAAATGAGCCTATTTTCCAAAATGTCAAACTATTCCTTTAAAGAAACAATTTGTTTGACACTCAGACGAAGCTGGAGAAAGTATTGAGTTCTGGAGCTGATTAATTTCTTCAATTTATTAAATGTTCAACTTGAATGGATGCTCTTGAGTTTTTCGGTCTCCATAGTTCACCTGTGCTTAATCAGGGCCACCTGCTCTTTAAAATCGTGTGAAGTACATCTTTGTCATATTTCTTAGATGATATTATGAGTCGGAGCCATGCAGCAACATTATATCTGCATACCAGTGGTTTCCATTTACTATCCTTGGATTGCAGATTTCCGCTGGTTTTCCATTCTACTTGGTCTTTAATTATATTCATCAAGTTTCAAAGTCTAAAATCACACACTTATTTGACCACTGAATAAAGGGTGGTATTCACAGCTATATGACTACGTTTTTGTGTCATAATTTTAGGACATTAAACTCTTCAGTCTCCAAGGATACAGCCCAGTCCCCATTAGAAAATGTTACTGTACGTATCTGCAAACCACAGATAAGTTACATTTGTACATTTCTTGTGTATCATATCATCATTCCTAAGATGACATAGTTCAGATTTCATGTAGATGAGCAGAGCATCAGGAGGAGAAGGGGATGGTGGATGGTGTGGCACCAAGGTGAGACAGCTAAGAAGCAGCAGACTACTGTTTGAGACCAACACTGGTATTTTTTAACAAGAGGTTGGGATATTTGTAGCCATAGTTGTGATAACAAAACCAGGAATTTTACATCAAAACAAGACCTCTTCCTAACCCTAACCGAGTGGTGTCTGTGCCTAAACATAGTGGTGGGTGATAAGGCACAAAATATTGATCGATATCGCTATTTATCACCATATATTTTTTGATAATGCTGCAAGTTTTAAATATATCTGACAATGTCTGATACCTGAAGAAACCAAATGATCTTCCAGCGTCCCTCGGCACTTTCATCAATTTTTTGAACCCGTCTGTCTCCACGGCGCTCATGGGCATCATGTCATTGGCTGACCACAGATGAAGTATGACACTGCGTCTGTTATATCTCTGCTCCTTTTCAAAATTCTCGTATGGGGTTGTAGTGGCAAAAGAGGACACTATTGATTGCTCTTTTGGTGCAGCCACAGCAGCAGAAGTGCTAGGCTGTTGAGCAACACTTGTCGGTGGGCTTACTGCAGTTTTTGCCTGGATTTTCATGGTCTCAGTGTAGTCGCTGGGACGCCACCTTTTCAGGTAAGGTTTGTTGGGTTTCCCGTCCTGGTTGGCACTAACCAATGACATATTTTGCAGACTGAATCTATTGTACTCTATTTAATGTAATTTCTGTTTCTAGCCCATTCAACAAATTTACTCCACATACTGAAACACATCTTTTGTTTTACATTTGTTCTGCACTTTGTTTTTGTGAATATAGTTTTCTCTCTTAGTTCATACTGACGTTCTTTTACTTGAAACAACCTCTGGATACAGTCTGGTAACATGCTATTGTATGCTTTGTACATTAGTGATGCTATTTTAAGAGCTACAAGTTCACTAAATTTGAGTGCCTGTGAATTTATGAATTTTTTTTTATCGGTTCACGATAATTGGCTCCATTTACGATTCTGATCGTTCTCTACCGAAGCAAGTAAATTGGATTAATGATGGTTTCATATGTTTTTCCCCAAACCTCCACAGAGTAAGTAATGTATGGCAGTATGCAGGAATGATACAATATATGTAATGAATTTGAGTTGAGAATATATTTTGTTTTATTTAATATTGCAATGGACTTTACATATCTAGTTTTATTTACATTCAGTGATAGCTTGATAATGTTGAACCATTGTTTTAAAATATCCAGTTGTCTTTCCACTGTATCCAGAAGCTGCTCAAGGTTTTTACCAGAATAAAACAAATTTATATAATCAGCAAACAAAATTAAACAACTTTCACACATTACAAATATCACTGATGTACAATGTAAAAAATTGTGGACCTAACACTGACCCTTGTGGAGCTCCACATGTAACCCTCAACAAGTCAGCCTTATTATTGTTTATTTGCTCATATTGACGTCTATTTTCAGGAAAGTTCCTCAGCCATTTGTGAGCTACTCCTTTAATCCCATATCTCTGTGGTCAATCGTGTCAAATGCTTTCTTTTAGACCTATGAAACTCCAACCGTATTTTCTTTATGGTCTATCAATGCGGATATTTGTTCTTTCAGCTCCATCACTGTGAACGGAGGACATAGACATTTTCAATTTTTTTGCTTGATGTGCACACATTTGCTGAAACAAGAGAATGCCAATGAAAAAGTCTATGAAACTTTAAAGATAGTTGCCCAACCCTATATTTATAGATGTAACCATATGGATGTACTTTTGTGAAAGTTTCTGTATTTGTTTTATTTTCTTTGTTCTATTATAATGTTCAAAAAGCTTGCTGTGGACAGATGTTGCAAATTAGCGCCACTAAACAGTGCATCTGGCTCTTGTGCGTAAATGTATGTTACATTTCTAATAATAGTGCGATGTTGGCATCAAATAGAATGAACTAACTTAAAGACCTTAACCCGCCATTGCACTTTTTCAAAGTACTTCTAATTGACTGCAGGAAATGTCATGAATCATGACATCAGTTGTTACAGTGAGTCAAACTGCAGCAAAAATCGATAGTGGCTCATATTAAAACTTATTGAAGTTCTGGAAGGAGACATGACACAGCACATAAGCTGGGTGCTGTCTCACTCACCATGTTGTGTTTAATAGAGTTACAGACAGGACAGTTCCATTAACTTATATTGTCCCAAAAGGAAAGTGATGACTGTGTTGTTGACGTAGTGACATGTCAGCTGTATTTATGGCACTTTTATTTTTGCTATAGTGCACAAGCTTACAAACACAGGATGCATCACATCTGTTTTTCTATTGCACTAACGAATTCTGTCATTCATTAATTTCGCCGTCCCTCCTAGTGGGAACAGCGTGTGCTAAATAGGATAAAGAAAATGCACACATGAAGGTTAGAAAATACAGTGGGAGGTTAATCATATAATACTGTCTGATATAACATAATAGAGAAATGTTGGTGTATTCAGATGAATGTTTATCAATTAAATGTTTGAATGTCATTCATCCATGAATCTGAGAATACCAGTTTCTCCGACAACATTTAAAAAACTGGCTATCTTTTCAAATGCACTCATGAACCTCTTGCTCCTAGTATGACTGAGGCAGACACACAGCATTCTTGTAGTTATTGAAACTGGCTGGTATTATAAACAGCAAGGATTTCCATAAAGAAAGAAAGAAAGAGAGCATGATGAAGAGAGGAAAATATAATACTTTATAAAGTCGAGCTATCATCAACAATTGTTAGACAGTGCTGAAAAGCATTGTGGTTGAATAATCTTGGCGACATGTATCCAAGGCCGAGGATGGGTGATGTCATTTTTCGTAAATCAGTTTAGAGAAACACAAGCTGAGGCTTGGGGCCTGATCTTTTTCTGAACTAGACTAAATGATGCATGTTAGATTTGACATAAATTGTGTGCATGCATATCAATTATTCAACATTATAAACAGAGGTCGGTCATGCAGATAAGGTCACATTATCATAATACGCCACCACTCATTCTGTCCAATGAAGTTTTATCAATACACAGCAGCAACAGCCAAAAATTACTTCAGTGCATGATCTCGAATTAGTGTGCAATGTAGTTTATCAAAGCAAACATATGGATGCACATCTTGGTGATCACGAGGGACTTTGCTGTAAGCCCATCTATAAAAGACCCGAACACACGGGGAAGATTTCTGTTGGAGTCGTTCAATCAGTGTGACAGGTCAACAACTGTATGTGATGAGATGCAGCTCCACACTTCTGCTGCTCCTTCACACCACAGACAGTCAGGCGGATTACGGGTTTCTTTATTGCACAGTACACTCCTGTAGCACAGTAAGACATTGGAGTGACTATGGGAAATCAGCACTGGTTTCAGGGTAATAGTTACAGTGTATTTCTCATTGCTTTGTGTAATTCAGTAAACAAAATTACTTTTATCTCGTGCTGTAAAACATAGCAAGAGGTATTATAATGACTTGGTGTAATCATAAAGTGTATATTATTACCCAGTGTATTCTAGTACATAACAAAGGCTTTGAGATGAAATACACCTCAATATGCATTGACATTACACTGGGGAAAACCCTCAGTAAGCCTTTTTGTAATATAAGAGAAGACTAACGAAAAGTAAAAACAGAGACATGCATAAAATGTTACCTGGAACACAGTATGACACTGGCAGTCTGAATAACACATGGAACTGGTGCAAACTATACTGAACAAAAATATAAACGCAACACTTTTGTTTTTGCTCCAATTTTTCATGAGCTGAACTCAACGATCTAAAACATTTTCTATACACACAAAAGACCATTTCCCTCAAATATTGTTCACAAATCTGTCTAAATCTGTGTTAGTGAGCACTTCTCCTTTGCCGAGATAATCCATCCCACCTCACAGGTGTGGCATATCAAGATGCTGATTAGACAGCATGATTATTGCACAGGTGTGCCTTAGGCTGCCCACAATAAAAGGGCACTCTGAAATGTTCAGTTTTATCACACAGCACAATGCCACAGATGTCGCAAGTTTTGAGGGAGCGTGCAATTGGCATGCTGACTGCAGGAATGTCCACCAGAGCTGTTGCCCGTGAACTGAATGTTCATTTCTCTACCATAAGCCGCCTCCAAAGGCGTTTCAGACAATTTGGCAGTACATCCAACCGACCTCACAACCACAGACCACGTGTAACCACACCAGCCCAGGACCTCCACATCCAGCATGTTCACCTCCAAGATCGTCTGAGACCAGCCACCCGCACAGCTGCTGCAACAATCGGTTTGCATAACCAAAGAATTTCTGCACAAACTGTCAGAAACCGTCTCAGGGAAGCTCATCTGCATGCTCGTTGTCCTCATCATTTAGCATTTTATTGATGGCATTTTGAATGCACAGAGATACCTTGACGAGATCCTGAGGCCCATTGTTATGCCATTCATCCACGACCATCACCTCATGTTGCAGCATGATAATGCACAGCCTCATGTTGCAAGGATCTGTACACAATTCCTGGAAGCTGAAAACATCCCAGTTCTTGCATGGCCAGCATACTCACCGGACATGTCACCCACTGAGCATGTTTGGGATGCTTTGGATCGGCAGCGTGTTCCAGTTCCTGCCAAAATCCAGCAACTTCGCACAGCCACTGAAGAGAAGTGGACCAACATTCCACAGGCCACAATCAACAACCTGATCAACTCTATGCGAAGGAGATATGTTGCACTGTGTGAGGCAAATGGTGGTCACACCAGATACTGACTGGTTTTCTGACCCCCCCAGACCCGCCCCAATACGGCAAAACTGAACATTTCAGAGTGGCCTTTTATTGTGGCCAGCCTAAGGCACAGCTGTGCAATATTCATGCTGTCTAATCAGCATCTTGATATGCCACACCTGTGAGGTGGGATGGATTATCTCGGCAAAGGAGAAGTGCTCACTAACACAGATTTAGACAGATTTGTGAACAACATTTGTGAGAAATGGTCTTTTGTGTGTATAGAAAATGTTTTAGATCGTTGAGTTCAGCTCATGAAAAATGGGAGCAAAAACAAAAGTGTTGCGTTTGTATCGTTGTTCAGTGTAGAAAAGAGCTCTCAGTAGAGTGCAGATCTCTGCAAGGCAGCTGCCCCGGCTGATCACAGCCACTCTGGACAGTTTCTGTAATTTGCGTCTCTTGTTCTGTATGTTATGTTCCAGTCTCTAAGGTGACCTTGGGTGTCTTGAAAGGCACCTTTTAAATAAAATGTATTATCATTATTAGAACTATTTTATTCGACGCTCTGCAGTGAGTTTCAGAAGCATCACAGAAACGCATAAAAATACACGCCTTGTCTTTGTTTTTGCCAGAGCCACGGCGAGTTACACATCTGTATGTGAGACACAGATACGATGTAATTATGAGGATGAATGTATTTTCAAAAATAAAAACATGGCCACAAATCTTTAATCCATGTTGTTCATGACTGGACTTTTAATTGTATTAACTTTGTCTTTAGGCTGCAGCCTAACAAAGTAGACTATAACATCAACAGACACATTTAAAATAGACCAATAGAAACCATTTAACGGCCTACTTACTTTCTTAGGGTGGAAGTACAAATATCGAGGAAAAATTACAAAGTAAACAAAATCTACAAGTCTATAAAATCAGGCCACTTCTGAAATGCTCCTGCTCTGCTATGTTACTACGTGGCGAATGCAACAGCACCAGATCGCAGCTGCGTCTGGTGGAAATGTCCCTCCCAGTTCCTTTGACAAGATGCCCGAGGATAAAGAAAAAATGGGGACTAATTAATATCAAATTGTGCCTAACTTTAGTGGATCATAACATATCAGATATGGAATTAATCTGCAGATGCTCGGGTTTAAAATGAGGCTGAGCTTTTCTATGGCTGTCAGTTTTGAGCCATGACGACAGCCAAAATGTGGCCTGCAACAGACAAGGAAAGGCTTGGGGTTTTTAGCCGAGCCAATTTCTGGAAAACCTGCGGCCCCTACCAGCCGGGTTAAGAGGAGTTAGGAACCACCAGGCAATGGCGGTAAGAAACAGTCAACAAAACAGATTTTCAACAACAATGAATTGCTGCAACCATAAGAGATCCTTGAGTGTACATTAATATATGTTCACACAAAATATTGGAATGATTGGACCAGTAGTTTGCAAGATAAGTTGCAGACAGACGGATACACACTGACACACACACACATGACTAAATGCATTATCCCATACTGCTGTGGCTGCAGGGGGATGAGACACTGAACAATAACCACTTACAGCCTGTGCCAGCTGACTCCCAGCGGACGAGTCAGCCAGATCTCAGGAGGCAAAAATGAGTAACGCTCCAGTGAAACCCCTGAGGGGTCAGCCATAAACATGCCCAGTGGATTCAAGATACTGTAAACAAGAAACTTGTCCTTTCATAATTCAATCAATCAGAATTAAAAGATTATGTTTATGTGTGGAGGAGGGCTGCCATGAGCTGAGAACTAAAAGAAATGCAGATAAACGCTCTCTGCTGGATTGGCACTGACACCAAGCTGGGTACCACAGGACACTAATGCTCTGTCCCTGACTTCCTGTGTCTCTGACTGGGAACATAACAATCAGTCAAATGCATATGGAATCATTCACATTCCTCTTGCCTGCAGCAGGGTCAGTGGAGCCTCCATACATCTTTTGGTTGTGCAGGGGTACAATCCCAGGTGGGCTTGTATGCCCTTCCCAATAAGGCAAATTGAACTGCAAGTGCAGGGAGGCTATGGTGCATAAATACAGGAATCTTTTAGAGCAGAGCTAGACCAATCAATTGGACAGGCAGCTATATCAATATTAGCTCATCACAGATACATCGACGAACATGTCAGATGATGAACAACAAGAAATGTCAGTAGAAAAATCCCATACTTTAACACAGTCCACCAAAGAGCACTGACTTAAGCCTGCAAAAAAGATTTATCAGCCAAGGGAACAATGTGAGCTCTCTCTTAAGCTGAGGTGCTGCCTGTTGAAGTGGCTGTCAATCAGCAGATCACAGTTCCCCAAACTGGCAGGGTCCTCGGGGGGAGGGTGTTCCCTGGGGATGCTGGACCTTGGCTGATGGCTCAGTTGCACCAGGCAGCTTAGGATTGATGGCAGTGTGAGTGTAAGTATCGTGAGAGTCAGGACATCAAGGCGAGATTCAACATGGCAGCCTACTGCTGAGATACACACCAAAAATAAGATGAACAAAAGAAGAATAAAACAACACTTTTGTTCAGATTACAGCCACAGCACACCTTCTACAATCAGTTCATCTACCACTATTACCACCGACAACAACACAAAACAGGACCCGAACTCAGATAACACCCACAAAAAGGAAAAAAAAGAACTCTTTAATGGAGACATATTACCTAGGATGCACCAGGCAGATGAACTGGCACGCTACTGTATACCCGCCATGTGGGGACCTGAGGCATCCCTACAACACAGGAGGTGTCTGCAGTCTTGGCAGCTGGATCTTGGCAATCTGGACATCACACCCCAAGGCTCACTAGGCAGCACGACCAAATATATGATCTGAAACCATCAAACACTGTGCTAACCATATGTGTTGCAGGGTCAAAGTCAGTGTTGACGTTTGCCTGCCAGACTTCTCAGTCATTAAAGCAGATGCCAGCAATGAGGCATCACTAAGACTCTGGACCCCTGGTGCCCGAATGGACTAGGATACAAATGCTTTTTCTCTAAGATGGTGAAGGCATCGCCCTCTTACTTTGCCTCTGATTGGCTTACCCTGACATTCTTACCCTTACCCTAACCAATCTCTCTCCTTATGCCTAAACCAATCCAACCAACAAAAGTAAAGAGTACTAGCCAATGTAGAGAAGGAGTAGGGTGGGTCATGCCCTCGCCATCCTAGGAAGCAAATCTGGCATCTGGAACAAGTCTTTGATCAAATTGTTATGTAGAGCTTCCAATGTGACATATTAGAGTCACTGTTTTATGGCTTTTGTTAGGTCTGATCCCATGTAAAATACTTAATCTGGGGACTCTATAAAAAGGCAAAAGCAGATCCTGTATTTTCCTTGTGGACCAAAGCTTCTTTACAGCAATTAAACCTCATAAACCAAGAACTACACCACTCCAGAAATTCTCTAATCAAGTGGGAAGTGGAGGGCAGACCTGGAGCTGACCAACCACAAGTCTAGCCTCAACCGAAGGACATGGCATAGAAATGTACGGCTGAGGAACCATTCACTGGTGTGGGACTGCTATTGTGCCAAGTCCAGGTGCAAACATGCCAGGGCTATTTGGATAGTTTATTTAATGGGAATTATACTGGTCTGCAGGCCATTCAATTAATTACAACTGGTTCCCTGGTCTGCTTTTTCTTTCTCCACATTGTGGTTATATAAGAGGCTGTTTAAGACTCCAGTTGATATAACACCCTCCTCAGCTGAATGCCAGGGATTGAGAAGTTCACAGGACTATGCTTCTTAATGAGGGTAAGACAGTGGCAACCAAGGGGAACTGTGCACTAGATGGCTGCAATTTGGAAATTGCCTCTTTTGTGGTGAGTGGCTTCTGATTCCTCAGACTCTCCTTTCTTGACCCTGGGTTAGGCTGCTGCAGCGACTCCAGAAGGAAGCAGCTTGTCAGCACACAGACATTACAACTCATGTATGCACCCTCAGCCCCTGTCTGAGGTGATCAATACCAAGACAGGAGCGGCATCCGTCACGGCTATCCTCAGGGTGGGGAGGGGCAAGGCAAACAGTGCACACCATAAGCACACCATGTTGGGAGAAAATTAAAAGTAAACCAATCACAATTAACTGAGCTTACTCTCAGAACTCACTGGTTTGATAGCAACAGATGTGATATAATTCCTCCACTGGCAATCTGTGTAAACTTCAAAAGCAAACACCATCAAAGCCAAAAAGATGCACCAAAATACCAAAAATCTTACTGGTGTGGTGATGCAAAAATAACTTTCTCTCCCAAGACGGGAGACAGCCCATAAACACCAACTGCTACAGCTTTTCAATGAAAACAATACAACACAAGCCAATAACTAAGGCACCGTGAAAAAGCATTGCCATCACTGAGCTAAAGACCCTTGGCCACAACAACAAAATATGTCATTAATCGAATTAAGGCAACTAATTGGGTGAGGTAAAAACTTTTAAAGCCAAGCAATCCAAAAATCTGGCAAGAAATCAAGTGGGAAATGCTACCAATGATATACCATGTTACATATACAGTGTTGAAAATAACCAAGAATGTAACCAGGCTTCAGAAGGAGCTAAAATGTTGAGGATTAACTGTGCAGTCTCTGGAGAATGAAACTGCAATAGGACCAGTGAAGCAAACACAACACTTTATTGAGCCATGGCTGACCTGGAGACACTATCCGCTTGAGTGATTGCAAAAAAAAGAAAGTGAACATCACTGGTGTGTGACATGTAAAGTGAAAAGCACTTGTAACACAAGTGATTTTGTCACCCTGAATGGAGACTGCTCATTCTTCTGACAGCTATTAAGCCCCAGTAATCCAAAAAGTATGCAATTGGACCAAAAGCCTATTAGTACAAGAGCCCGTCATCCCAAAAACAAACACCCATTTGTCTGAAGGGCCACTTTTCAAAGGCGCTTTTCCACACACCACTCGCTTAGAACGAATTGTTGTACAGAATGACTTTATCAGACCTTTCGACAGTGGCAAAGGTTTCGACTTTGCCCGGCTGTCTAGTACTTGTTGCCTTCGTTGGTTGGATTGGTTAGATCTAGGCATGAGGAGTGAGACTGGTTAGGGTAAGAATACCAGGATAAGCAGAGTATAGCGCGTCATGCCTGTGCCACAGTGGAAGGTCCAATGACGTCATTCTGCATAATAATTAGCCATGTGCTTCTGTCTAGAAGAGTGTGTAGCTTATTTCGGAGAAATGGCCCTTCGGAGCAATGCACATGTTTTTCAGACACCAGGCTGTCTGAAAAATGGCCTTTTGGTCCAGGGGGACATTTTTTCGGACTATCTGTGTTTCCGAAGCATGAACCATCAAATTAATGGCATGGCATCACTTGAGCTGCATTATCTGGACTCAACATCTGGTGTAAAGTACCACTGTAGCAACCATTAAGGTCCTTGAGAACTTAACCTCTGAAACTTTTAGAAATTACTCAGTTTTTGTTTCTTTTTTGGAAGTGACACCGTTTGTATTGCCCCTGTCGATACCAAGTCATTGCTGATATCTACTGGTAGCTATTTTATTTTTCAAACATGATAAATACAACATTTGTGTGGACCCACATAATCTATACAATACTCAGTTTGACAGTTTACCAGGATTTTCCCCAGGGGTTGCTTTGGCTGGCATTAATTGGTTGTCACTGTAATCGCTATAAACAGATTGTGCTGGTTCTGTTTTTTTTGTTTGTAGTCCATTTGATGTATGAGTCTTCTTGACCAACCATATCTGAACTGCAGGTAAACAGGCCATGTAGAAAGGTAGAACGCATTGGCCAAAATGCAATCTTGAACCCCATCGACTCTCATCTGATGACAAATTGGCTTTATATGATTAAGTACAGAGTAGCAATAAACAACCTGGTCTCACTCCGATGCTGTCAGTGACTTCAGTATTCAGACACAGACAAAAAAGCCATCCTTTATCATTTGCATGATACACCGCAGGTCGCTGTTATTTTGTAACAGCACCTGGCGGCATCAGGGGGGGAACACAGCCAGGCACGATGTAAGTGAAGGGTGCGACAGCCCGAGTAAGGTGGGTCAGGAGGGGTGTTGGATAGGTCCAACAACCACCTACTTTCACCAGGGAGACCAGTGTTCACAATGTAAAGCCAAATCTTTTTATTTTGTCCTAAACTCCACCACATGCTTCTGTTGCCGGAACACAACCTCATGTGTGAGCTGGCTAAATGTAACCACGCTTTTGTTGTTGAAGGAAAAAATTGTCAATAGGTGCTCTTGCACCAACGTAGTGCTTTTATTACACACTGCACATTTAATTTTTCTAAACACACAAGGCACATAACAGGCTAAAGTTGACATGGCATCCCAGTAGGGCTGTAGTCTCCTGGTCCACTATAGTGGACTTTAGTCGACCAAGATTTTCTTTGGCCCTACATCCCAGAACATCAACAACCAATGCACCCAAGGTACCTTGCATGTCATATCTCAACTTTAAAAGTCCATGACATAATGTCAATATGTGATGAGGTTGGAATGAGAATGTGTTGCAATAAAATCTATTAAGTACAAAACTTGTGGGGAAAGATATCCTACTGGTATCTGCCGCAGTGAGGACCCTTAGCTAATGTCCTTTCATGGATGAGAACAGCCTCTGTGGTTTATAGATGAGAGCTGAAAATCCGTTCTGATTTTAGCATTCAGCTAGTTAGTTACTTATTTGTTATCCCAGTAATGCAGTGCACTGACAACATCCCAGGCTCTCTGGTTCTTACTGATATCATGAATAATCTAGTAATAGAGCTAACATACCCACTGCATTGGGTTTTTTTTTTTAAATTCAGATTTAACAGATATTGACTGACACATTTATCACAAGTCACAGTGACATACTGTATTTAGCTAGTATTTCACAGCTTTATGTTTAGAGTGCAGCCAGAGAAATATCACCACCAGCTCAGACTGACAGAAGGATGAGGAGCTAGAGGAGTCAGCAGATTTAATAATAATAATAATCGATGGCAGCTAACGCTCCACTATCCTCACGGCCACAGGTGGACCTTGGTTTAAAAAATCTGGCCTGGCTGCAGCTCTGCCTCTGGCGATCAAAAGGTACGGGACAAACAGACTTTAGTGGAGTTTAGTTTCCAAGTAATGTGTGCCAATTTACAATCCATGGTAACACTTTATGTCAGCGCAGGAGCAAGTATGATGTGTAGCACAGTGAAAAATACCTGTAGTTTGCCGACTTTGATACTCAACCTCCAGACTCTATAAAGCACCACTACTGGCAGTCGGACAGCACAGAAGTGAACTGACTGCTGAAGATGGAAAGCACACATCACAGACCGAGCGGCGGTGAAAAGAAAACTACACAATAGCCACACAATAAGTTGGATGACACTGCTGAGAGATGAATAGTTAAGACCCTGCAGTCAGAGATGGAAGACCACGTCAGATCAAAAACTCTTTACAGTATTTAATATGACTTTTCAGTTCTTTTTAGTTTCAGTAACTGCAACAGCTGTTGTCTTCGCCTACATGAAAGCACAGACTTCATGGAGGCTGACCTTGGGCGTTCAACGTGAACACATGACACCTTTTTTTTCACTTTCTATATGACAGCAGTTAATTAAGACATTGTGTAGATGGTGATACAAACCAAAGTTCAGCACTCACCCTTTGCCCTACCACACCAACAAAAACACTGCTACACATTATATTAAATACATAATGCTTTTGAGATATTGAACCATCACATTTTAGCCAAACATAATGATGTTTAAAAAGACTGACTTGTTTAGTTAATGTTCCTTATTTAATCATGTTAAATGTGAGGGTTACAGGACACTTCACTGCTAAAGGATAACTTCATTAGCGGCTTCTGCATTCAAAAGACGTATGCAAATAATCAGATCGCTGAGGTGATTTTTTTTTTTAATCTGCAGAGGATAAAGAATCAAGGACTTCCTTTTCAGCGAACTGATAAAAACAGAACCTCTCGCTTAGTGTACTTTATTTGGGGCTGAAGATGAAGTTTCAGTTTTTCAATTTGTACCATTTCATACAGGATAATCTTAATGGAATCTTCAGTGTGTGTGTGTGTGTGTGTGTATGTGTATGTGTGTTAGTGTCTGTATGGTCTGTGTGTGTGTGTGTGTGTGTTTGAAAGAGCCGAGACGGAGAGAAACACGAGGAAAGACAAAGAGAAAAGAAGCTACTTCTCATCAATCTAGCAGACAGTCATCAATGTTCATTTGTACGGCTCTCCTGTGGCAAACAGTAAGTGTAGTTTAGCTCCAGAGCAAACACAACTGAGCAAAATGGCTGCTACTGCTGTTTGTATAAAGGTCAGCTAATTAGCTATCTATATATTTCACTGTGTATCACACACCCTGCACCTTGTATTGAGAAACGATGGGCGAGCACGTCTTTAAGTAACTTTAAAAACATCAAAGTTTGAAATGTTGCGCGTGCAGAGGGAGTCTATCTCAGGACTGTTTCCCATTATGCTCAGTTTAGTCTGCCTCGAAGTGGGTGTCCCACTCATGATGTACAGGCATAAGCTGCAGACTTGGTTGCTAGGTTGCAGAGTCATGAACATGTACAGTGCTACACATAGAAAGGAACCAGCAGGGAGAAGCAGCAGCAGCAGCAGCAGCAGCAGCAGCAGCAGATTCATTTACACAGTGTTGTTTTCCTCAGTAAACACAAGCACTTGCCACCTTTAGTATAGCTGCAGTAGAGAAGCCAACTGTCTGCATTTTCTCTGGTACGAAGAACGCTTTACCTTTACAACTCTTAATGTACATTAGCTTTACAAGAGAAACTATGAAGATTAGAAGACTTAAGACTTTTGTTTCCACACTGAGTTAAGTTCTTGTCTGATATCAGAGGGAACTGTAACAACTCGTTACACTGCGTTTCCATCTTCAGCCTGACAGTGAATCGACTCTGACCAATTTCTGTGGTGGAGGCGGGAATCAGTGTTTACCTAACAATCACTAGAGACCATCGTATCCAATAGACCTATGGCTAAGCCACGCTCCCCTCCACTCACTCGGACCGGCGCTACGGCAGGTGTCACAGCACCGACATTTCGCAGGAGGCAATTGATGATTTTTGGGGACATAACGATCAGATGTCATTGAGAAGTAACCAAAAGGGCCTAAACTACGCATTGGAGGGATATATTGAGCATTTTATTGTTGAGAAGGTCGATGAAAAGCTTAAATTACAAGCCAAAATTTACAGGTCACAGTGTACGCTTGTGAACCGCATCTCGTTGCCGTCACCATCAAACAAGATAAAGTGCCACTGAAGTTAAGGTGTTTGTCTCAGAATATGAGAAAAGGATAACGACCTTTTTACCATCTTTACCAAGAGTGTCTCTCTGTTAGTTTGGTGCTACAGTATTTACACTGAATCATTCAGCATAACGTTTGCCAACCTTTGTTATCTCTGCCATTACAGATAAGTTAATGAAGCTAAGCTCCAGAAGTTAACGTTAGCTTAACTAGAGCCCTTTGGACAACAGCTAACAACGATGTGCGATCACCAAAGTACAAAACTAGAACAAAACAGGCTAATGAACTCCCAGCAAACAAGGTGACATAGAGAGATGTTAAAGATAACTTTATATTTCTTTCCAGCAAAGTGACAATATGTTGCCTCAAACACGATGTTGACTTACCTTAGAACAGATGTAGACATCATTGTTAATCTTATTCACGTTGAGTTGATGTTGTGGTCTAACGTTACCACACAACTTTATCCAAAGGAGACACTTTTCTCGCTTGAGATGTGGTTTAAAGGGTAAAAAACAGACCTGGTCTCCCAGCCTCTCAGGATACCTTGTGTCAGAGTTGCATGTACCCCATGCACACCGTTTGACCATTTTTAAACTTCAAATCTCAGAAAAAGCTCATAAAACTGAACAAAACTGACTTTCTGTAATGCATTTCAATGGACGTCCAGGCAGAGAAGTGTATGGGAATGGCTATACGCACTGTGATTGGCTCATCGCGTTTGAATTAAGTCAAGTCAACATTATTTACATAGCACATCCACAAACAGAATTGGTCCAAAGTGCTCTTACAGCACACACAGAGAAAAGCAAAAACAAAAGAAAGAAGAGAAACACAAAAATTAGAAAATAATAATAACAGTAATGAGAACTAGGGTGATATGACCATGATTAATTGAACATTTTACCTCGATTATCATTAATGAACAATTATTTTATTTTTGTTTTCTGCCCTCAACGTTCACCGACAAGGTTTGTGCTGTAAATATGCTCAACAGGAGCGCATATCTTATCTTGGTGATTTTAAAATAATTGAAGGAAACACACACATTAACTATTTTCTTGGATCTTTTTCCTATTGTGTAACCTTTGTAAATGCTTGTGTCCTTGAGAGCTGCTTTGTGGAGGCCAAAATATGTCCAAACGACTGACACAGCATTTGTCTTTGGCACAAGTTGCTCAAGTTGCTTAGTTGGATCAGTGTTTCAGAAATGAGGGTGTGGATAACTTTCTGCGGGTCAGAAGTATAGCGAATTGATCCGAGTTTGGAGATGGTAAGCAGCTGCATGAAATTTAATTTTGCTACTAGACTTATTTGTTTGTCAAACTTCAATTCTGAATCAAATGTGACAAGATTTTTAATGTGATTTAACAGAGCAGGCAAGTGGGCCAAGATGAGGAGAAATAATGCTTGACAAGTGCTGTGGTCCAAAGAAAATAACTTCAGTTTTACTCTCATTGAGTTGGAGAAAATTTGCAGCCATCCATGATTTGATATCATGAAGACAGTTATTGAGTTCAGTTAATGTGTTGTTGCTGTTTGGCTCTAAGAGGAGGTAGATCTGCGTTTCATCCGCACAACAGTGAAAAGATATGTTATGTTTTTGAATAATGTGGCCTAACAGAAGTAAAAAAAATGGAGAAGAGGAGTGGACCAAGTACGGAACCTTGGGGTACACCACAGGAGATAGGAGTCGAGGAAGAAAATCTACCATTTTAATTCTACACTGACGCGTCGCCATGCCAACATACCTGATTTACCGGTCTTTTAAGAGTGGAATGGAGCGTAGTAACATCAAACTATGATGTATGGTGACACAAGAAAACAAATCGATCAGGAACAGCCCCAATAGCAGCGTCTATCTTAACAATAGCACTTCAATTTTTGTTATTACTCATCATTGGGTCCAGTACACCACTTGCAACCCTTGACAACAGCATGGCACTGGCGTTAGTCCCACCTGTGGCGCTGATTGACTAATTGAGTTCCATTGTGTTGCATATTGGTTGATTTTTATTTTGACCAAAAAACGTTATTTCATGTCAGACGAATCAGTCAACTCCAACTCGTTGTGGGTGGATTCACAGGTCCAGACCCAGGCAAACTAAGTTCCTATATGGATGGTAAATGGACTTGCACTTGTATAGTGCCTTTCTAGTCTTTAAATTACTCAGAGTGCTTTTACAATACTTGTCACATTCCCCTATTCACACACAAATTCATACACCAACGGCTTAGGCCACTACACAAGGTTTATATGCATCCTGCATTATGTGGGTGGTTTTAACAGCACTAATAAATTTGCAAATTTAATACAGGGTAAACATTTATGTATATAACCTCTGTCTGCAATCAACACTCAGGTCCACAGGGTGTCTGCAGGCAGGAACCACACTGTTCCCCCATGCCAGCACCACACCTCAGCCCCCCTACTGCATGTCAGCACCACAGCCAGAGTCAGAGTTGAGCAGAGTACCAGGAGAGTTTTACATGGTTCAAAAGTGCGCTCTCCTCATCTGTGCCACTTTTCTTATCAGGGCTAGTATTTAGCGATGGTAGTCATGGAAACGGACCAGCTAGATTATGAGAATGGAATATAAGATGGAATGTGGAAACAAATGCTGCACAGTTTTCAGACTCCAAATGTACCCATGTGTGAGGGAAAGAAAAACATCAAATCTTTTGTGCGTGTGCTCCCTGTTGGCAACCGTGAAGTCTCACATGAATGACTGCAAACTGGCCTCTTGTGAATAACTGCAGCTCATTTGTATCAGTTAATTTAGGCTAATAGTAATGAACATTCAGTGCCAATGCAGGGATGTTCATACAGTTTAGAGCAAGGGTATTTTAAAATAAAAAGTCCTGAGGTCAAAGGTCCAGAGTGGAAGTGAGTGATGTTTAAACTCAAAAAAACTCCACGTGTCTGGAGAAAGTGGTCTTTGCTGTGTAACAGAGTCCATAAACTTGGGTCCAAAGTGTATGACGGCCAGGTGGAGACACTATTTTGTCGTTGAAAATGCTGACACCATAGTCTTCTCTTGTCACATTACATTGATTCTGTTTGAAGCTTATGATGATTTTAGCTGATCAGTTTTGCAACTTTGTTAAGTTCGACAGTTTTGCTCAAAGCATCTATGTTTTGTGTCATTGTGCTGTTTTGCCTCTCTTCACAACGGCCCTGCAGATTAAGCACACTGGTCTTGTGCTCCCCCCCCGGGTAGTCATCCGCATGTCTAGAAAGTAATAGAGCACAAAACAAAGGTTTTCTGCTGCTGAGCTGCCGAGAAAACACTGAGCTGCAAGCCTGTCTTCATCCTGCAAGAGGATGGCTGTATTTATAGTAACATAAAATAGTCTGACGTTGACAGGTCAACAAAAAGACCAGCGATTGAATGACTAATGAAAAATAACTTTGGGGCTTTTTCATTCTCTTTTGTCTAGATTATTTCTGTAAAGAGATAAAAATAGATAAGGGCCTCCGTAATAAGTATTATTGGCAATGCAATCATATTGCACCAGACTGGAGCTGTTGAGAGTCATTAGACAGAATTATTAGTTGTTGTTTTAATGTTGTTTTTCTGTCTAGTGTTGTGGTGTTGAGCTTATGTCTCCGCTAAAGTTAAAATATATCTTTTAACTTGTGGTTCTCTTTCGCCCCGTCTCTCTCACTCGTCAAGTTTCCATCCAAGTATGCTCACAACAGTGTAGGCCAGGTATGTCGGCTCTGCATGGAGGTGATGCACAAGTATGAGTCCTGCTTTACCAACAATTCTGGCATAAGTAACACGTGTTTCCATCCATGTTATCTCGTCATTTGTTTCGTCTTGTGGGGACTGCATTCTGTTCTGATGGCTCAAATTTCCAAAAAATTACCCATTGGACTAAAAGTCCATGTTTCTGACAGGCTGTTATTCCAAAAGCAAATGCCCATTGCTCCTAAATCCTGTTTCTCCAAAAATCCAAACTCCCTGCAGTTAGACAACCCATCGCCAGAAAAAATGTTTGTGTTTGTGTAAACTATGGATATGCTGCACTTGTCGCAGTGAATGTGTGGTTAGGTCTGGGCACAAAAACCACTTGGCTGTGGTTAGCATCAAATGCTTCTGGAAAGCCTTGCAAAGGGTCTGTAAAAACACCAGCAATTGGTGGCTCAAGCACTGCTGGGAAAGTGAACCTAACTGCAGGAAGTGTACATTTTTTGGAGAAATGGGACTTTGGAGCAACGAGGTATTGTTTATGAGATAATGAGCTGTTGGAGATATTGGCTTTCGATCCAGTGGGACCTTTCTAGGACTAATGGGACTTTGGAATTTTGGGCCGTTGGCACAATGGCAGGACACCCTGATTTATTTAACTCTGTTTCTTTTTATTGATTTGCTGATTTTCCCAACTCAGCCATGGGTCAGACTTAAAGCATTTCCACCTCAGTTATTTTAATACACAAATTGAAAATGCAGAGAAACACAGGTGGATGGAAACTGTCTGACTGTCTGGACCTGCCTTGAGGAGTATCCTGTCAGAAATCAATCACTTTCTGACAACACGCTCTCGATTTGAACAAATATTTCCCTGTTAACCTTTAAGAGAAAACATTAGGACATGGTTTGATTCACCAGAATGACCAAACATTCAAGAGACAGCAGAGTCTTTCTCCTTCTGTGTGTCAGCTTAAAAAAGTGCTGCAGAGTTTACACCTGCTTTTCCCTGATGTTAAATTTCAGACGATTTCCTGTTCCGCCATGGTCTGTCTGCATTAATCAGGTGTTGGGGCTATTTGTATACACTTCCACTCCCGTCTCACATATTTTGAGGCTCTAAACAGGAAATGGTACACTACATAAGAGCTAATACACAACTTCCTACAACTTCCCTTTCCTAAGTGCTTAACAGCTTAGAGGGGGATGTTTACCAAGGATTTGTTTTCTGTCGAACACAATACAGAGTAACACACAGTATTGATTGTCTTGTCAGAAGACTTCTCAATTTCCTGTTGTTCTTTGTTGGCATCTCTCTCACCTGTTGTGGGTCAACGCTTAAATAATTGCTGTGATCAAACATTCCCTTTGCTCCCTTTGTTGTGTGTGTGTGTGTGTGATTTTTCCAGCATTTTCTTTTCATCAGAGTTGTTTTTGTTGTCACCTCTATTTCCAGTTTCCCCAGGTTATGGTTAGTCTCTAAGCTGCATGTGATTCACTGGCATGGAGTATTAATAACCAGAAAAGAAAACGCAAAGCTGCAGCGAACATGCACACATTTGTATGCTGTGCTGTTTCCGGCTTTGTTTCTATTACAGGCAAACTCTACTTCATTGTTTTCAGCGTTGTTGCGAGAGAAGATATTGTGGAGACCCCCAAAGGATGTCAGCTGTGCCTAAACATAGCATTCTTAGCATATCAACTAGACATGGAAAGGAATGTGAATGGAAGAATATGTTATATGATTTTTTCATTGTTTGCAAGCGGGCCACCAAGCAGCATGTGGGCATCTTTTTTAAGAGCACTTTCCAAGCCACACTGAATATTTATGTAATAATGATTTCCGTTAATTCTATTGTCTAATGCTCTATGCAAGGAAAAGTAGCCCTTGCTTGCCACAACTTGGGGCTCCCATTCTTTGCCATAATAATATTGAATACAGCAGTGGTTGAACTTATGACTTTACCTGCTGTCATACTGTGTCTTACAAACACAATACAGTTCCCCCACCCCACGTCAGTGTCCATTAACACACTGTATTACTATGCTGTGAATTGTGACCTTTGGAGAAGCACTCAGAAGTTTCCTCTTTTTTTTACCATTACTGCAGGCTCTCAAGACAAACATGGAAATCCACTTTAGAGGTGCAAATATACGACCTGTCCCTCTCTGTGCTGTTGAAATCCCTCTTCTCTCTGGCTCGCCTGACCATCTATCTCGTCTGGACTTACCTGAAATGATTGCAGGGACTCATCCTGGCTTCTTTGCCTCACCTTATTAACTTGACTAACTTGGCCCACCTTATTTACTTGATTAATATGTGAGTAAGTTAGTAAGAAATGGCCGAGTTGATATACTCTATTAGCTGATCGTAGCTATACCTTTTGTTACTCAATGCCAAACATATCAGTCAATACCAAGTTACCTTTACCTGCTATGTTGGGCTGTTACAGGGGAACATCAAGAAATGGCAGAACTGTAATGCCAAAGATACGCTGTGTTTCCAGTTAGTCCATCCAACACATTCCAACAACCCTTATCAAAATATGTGTTAATATAAAAAGAGAAGAGGAAGAAGAAAAGAAAAAAAGAATATAAGCGATTTTATTGTCAGAGTATCAAAACAGCCTCAAAAAGGTCAGGCTCTAAAAATGAAAATGAGTAAATTGTAATATTGTGTCAACGAGTCGACTGAAGTAGAGCTCCCTTTACGTAGTGAAGCCATAAGTTAGGTTGTGTGGGTCGGCAGGATTTGACTTATTATTGTTTTTTCACCATACAACCCAGGACTGAATTTGTCACATAACATTAGCTGCAGTAACTGAGAGGTTGTCAACTCATATTATTCTAATACTGAGTTAGAAAGTTAAGGTTAGGTAAGCTAATTTAAGTTATGGCTATTTTATTAGAATGAAATGAAATACCTTGAATAAACATAATGTGAATTGAATCACATCATTAGATTTTCATCGGCAATGCTGATGGTTTGACAATGGAAACGACAACTGCCATGATCCCGGCCATGGCATTGCTCGCTTAGTTGCAGAAAAGCTAATTTAAAAGGACAGACACAGGAAGTGGCCCGATCAGCAGTCAGACAGGAGTCACGTTACAAACCAATCACAGCTGACGGATATCTTTCCCTTCTTCTGTAAATATTCAGTCTGATAAATACATTGATCATGTTAGTGCAGGGCTACCCAGAGCTTTACATCTGTCCCAGAGACGACAGGCCAACACACTTATAAACAGCTCCTGGAAGAAGATCAGCTCTAATTTCCAGGGCTGGTACCTGCAGTTATTCCACAGGCTAGTTAATAACATGTCGGGCAGGAAATCCAAAGTGTGGGATCATTTTGAGAAGGTGAAGGACGAACCCAAGGTGATATGTAAACTCATCTTCATTGGTCGACTACAAACATGACGTATCATGTGAAACATGGAAGTAGCTACATGCCCATTAGCCCACAGCATCATTAACAGGCGGCTCGCTCAGTGTGTGACGTGCACTTGTAGATAAAATATAGGCCTATATTAATGAAGGTTCATTAGTACGGTTTTGTATTTCTCTGTAATGTAGCACAGTGTTAACAATGTTACTGATACTATTCTTTATGAATTTTTTCAATCAGTTGATAAAGTTGCTTCATTGCAATATGAGATTTTATCCCTATCAACCACATCTAATTAACAACCAGTTCTGCTCTATCGGCCCTACTGTGCAGCCTTTCATGTCCATGTGCTCTTGCAGACCACTGGGACATTTCCCAGCATGAACTTTCCCCTTCCATAGGTCAGACCAGTTGAGTCATGTGGTATAGTCATATAGCAGCCATGTCAGGTCATCCCTGCTCGGCCACATCAATACCACTGAACATCCACAATGCACTTAAGTCCGCATTGATTGCCTGAGCCACCGTGAAGGTTCACTTAAGGGGGGGCTGGATTCCTGCTGGCTCTATGTGATTGGCGCTCCGTGGACTCCGTGTGTGGTGGTACTGAGCAGGACCCCTGCAGACCCTATCAAACACACTTCACTCTGCATCAACAGCCCACTGACCAGGTTTTGCTGCTGACTGTCTACGACTCAAGTTGCTGCTTGAGCGAGGTGTGTCACCGAATGGAAAGCATCGCTTTGACGAGAAGGCCACAAATAAGCCGTCCGTCTTATATATAGATGTTAGGATTCTGAGAGCGAATGCCTCAGAGGATGATGTTCTCAACAAGGGAATCACTGGAAATCCCATAAAAAATAGTCTCAAGTGGATAAGGTGAGCGGTGCACACAAAGAAGAAACATTGTTTGTCCAAATTCCTGTTTTTTAAACCTTGACAAATCTCTTTAAACAGACTGAGGTACAAAAAAAATGCAAGTATTCTTGTAATGTAGCACGATTCTGTATGTTATTGGTCCAAAAGGGATGTTGCATTTGTCTACAATTCGAATAACAATAATCTCTTCAATATTTAATGGTGCGTCTTGACAGCTCACAAAGAAACACATTGATTAAGAAACTCGAGTGTTTCTGCACCATCCTGAAGCCCTCACTACTTTTCTATGAATTTTAATTGGCTCCAACTCTAGATGTCATTTCTTTGAATATGCTTTGGGAAAATACTCTTCATCTTTGTCTGCTTTGAAAACATCTCCTCCTCAGATCTTGGAGCAGCATACCCAAAACAAAAAACCTACCACTTTATGCAGCAAACACACACACGGAAATTCTAGGTGATAAACAGTTGCATAAATATCAGTTGTGCTGCACAGAGGTTGGACAGATGTTTTCCAGATGCCACTGATGGTAACTGTTTGTCTGGTCTGTGTGAGCTGATATCGCGCTGAGATCACACTCTGTGTGGGAGGAAGCACGAGTGGGTTTCTGATTATAACCAGAGGGAAGACAGCTTGCATAAATGATGCTCATTATTCTAAATATTCCCGTTTTGGTGTGTGGCTGGTGGATGGGGCGACAGCGCAATGGCAGTTAATTGTCAAGTTGTGAACTCCTCTCCCTCTCCTGTAGGCAAACTTCCAGTCAGCACTGTGCCCAAAACATTTCAACTGTCACCCCAACCTGGGCTGCCTTTTTGCGTCGCCCTAAATGTGATTCATTCATGTTTGCCTGACAGCGATGCCTCCTCTTTCTCTGACTGGGAGAACGAGCAGGAATGACAGCGTTGCCTCTGGCTCGCGAGTATAAACCATTAATGGCCTCACATACTGCAGGGGTAAGTGAATCCGTTGACCATGACACTCTGCAGCATAAAACTCCCGGCCTGCCCATGTATCATTGTCTGTGTGGAAAAGCACACCGCTAACTGTCCCAGTCATGTGACAGCAGACAAGATAAGCAGCCATTGATTTTCCCCCCCTTGACATTGGCTGAAAGGAGAATCCTGCCCTGATATAATTGTGTTGGGTCCTTGCTTTGCAGCTGTTGAATAGGATATGAGCCTGCAGACGGATGTAAGCGGTGAATGACTAATATGACGAACACTACACAGACTGAGCTGACCCTATAAACTGTCTTTACGCTTGTTTGCCAGCGCTTCAAGGCAAACTCATCTCCATGCTAAACCGCCTCACAGAGAGGTGAGTGTAGTTTGTAGCATTGACTGCAGGCTGAACTGTAATCTGTGCAAAATGGACCAGAGCTGCTATTCATTTGCATTATTCCGCTGGTGCTCCTTCTTCATTTCCCTCAAAGTGCAGCTCTCCTTTTAAATTTTGAGGATTTGTTCTGTATTGTTCTTCGCAAATCATACATACACACGCCGTGCCGAGAACATGCCTGCTATAATCTCTGTTGTTAATCTGGATGAACGTATTTCTGTAAACACTTTTGTGAGATACTCAACATTCAGTTTATTTATTTCTATTTTGGAGAGGATGAAATCCCTGCAAGAGAGGCAGATCAGACACATGGCAATTTCATGGAACACATTAATTTATTCATAGGCTGGCTATAGTGGTTTATGTTTTGTTTCTACCCTTGCCAGCAAACGGATGCATATACACATACAGTACATGCGGTGATTTGTCTCAAAGAGACTGTAATATTTTCACCATAACTGAAACGCCGCCCGTGGCATCGACTTTATAGCCAAGCTGATGGACCATAACTTATTCCCTTAAGGATTTCACAGAGGTTTTCTCCAGCAGTTTATGGCAGAATTTGTGATGCAACTTGCAGACTTAGACATTTAATTGTTCTATTTCTTTTTATTTTCGTGAGCACAGCGGCCTTATAGAAATAAGAAGGAAGAAAAACAGATTTCTGGGGTGTATTTCTTAAAAGCTACTGTAAATACCTGCATAAGGTTTTTCTGTTTTAGATTTTTTTTAACAGAAAAAAGGAAAGGTGTTTTCAACAATGCACCTTTAGAGGTTTGCAACATAAGCACATTACAGCTATTTCACTTTGTACCCAGTGACTATGAAACTATTTGATGTTCTGCTAAGCAGGATTTTGCTAACAGATGATAAATAGACTCATACAACATTAATCCCGCTCAATCATCACTTATGACCTACTACGAGTGTGTGGCGGTGGATTTATCTGCGGAGATTCTGCCCTCTGCTTGCATTCTCTTTTCTTCTTGATTTGCTGTGTTTGTTACGATCCTTGGCACAGCACATAGTTGAGATTGGGTTTTACAAAAAGGTAGCTACCAGGTGCCAGACTGAAAACGCCAAGCTGCCAAAGCTGGGGCTGGCCTGCACTTTCACTGGTGATACTGTTCACAAACAGGAGCCACCAATTGCTGTACAGTATACCTTTAAAGCCCAGTTCAGAAACAGGCAGCTACTTTCAATGCATCATTCTGTAATGTTCTTAAAACCTGCCAGTTCACACCAATGCCTATGCAACAACTCTCTATGCTTCTATTTTGATTTTAAGTTTTTCAGGCTTATAAGATCACACAGAGAGCAGCAGCAGCAACCCACCATCCGACACCAGCACACATAAGGACCGAAACAGAGGCTTGGCAGGGACAGAGCACCTGCCACAGCAAGCGAACACGCCATCTGCGATCATTTTGACTCAAGCAGCAGACTTTACTACAAGCCGATTGGCTGTATAAAAGGTGTCAGGCCTTATGTTCTAAAACTATCCGCCAGCAATTTGACCAGCAGAGTTGCATGTGACACCATCAGCCGGCTTGAGTTGAGCTCAGACGGCCAGTTCACACTGCTGCAACCTTTCCCTGCAACTTTTCTAAAACGGTTTTGTCTTATCGCAAATCTTTGGTCTGTACCGTCGGTGAAGATTCTCGGTCATGCGACTTGATACCAGTCATTTAGAACTGAAGAAGCTTCTTGGATGAGAGGCGAAACGTCTTCAAGAAACGCAAGCAAGTCAAGTTGCCTATGATATTAGCCCTTACAGTTTGGTCTGTATTAGACTTTAAGGATAACTTTGCCATTCCTCAACATTACACTTCACCTCACGAAGTTTGGTGTATATTGTGTCATCAAAAAATGTGCTTGTTTATAGTACCCTCTGTGTCTCTGGGGGCTGCTTTAAAATCTGCTCTTCTTCCACGAACTGCTGACGTCAGTGGTGCTCAGATAAACTACAAACGTTTTGGCTTGTATTTCTAGTCTCTACCTCTGGGTGTCCAGGGCGCATGCTCTAGATGCATCAAAAAACAAATGTTCACTTTTGTCCCACGTCGCAAACTAGTTGCGAGTCCACCAAAATGGCATCCCTTATTATGAATGCAGAGGGTTATGCGGAAAGCATCCGAGGCTGCAGCTGAGCCGTACAAGAGGGCACCGCCGGCGGGAGACCATCCGGAACCTGAGCTGCGGAGCAACTTATGGTCCTTTTAATCAAATTGACTTCTGATGCCAACAGACACCAAATCATTTCAGCATGGGCAGTTTTTCTGGACACTGTCGCCAACTACATACCAGAGAGAGTCCGTGGGTGCGTTACTGTGCATGAAAGTTTTACCCCTCACTTGGAGACTACAAGTTGACTATTTTTTTTAAGATATATTTTGGGCTTTTATTTATTGAGTCGGCTTTATTTGACAGGATAAACACAGCACGAAGGGGGGAAAGAGACCTGTCAAGGCTGTATCACTTATGGAAATAAGGAACTCCGGACAGCACTCTGCCAGAAGACTCCCTTGTTGTCTCAGAGCAATCGCCCCTGGTGCAAAACCCTTTTCATCCTGGGAGTGTCCTGGGGAAGATTGCCATTCAATTTTCTATTGTCACCAGGACGCCATGCTGTGGGACGCCATGTCTTGGGCCCTGGGTAGCCAGTGATGAGCACTGTTAGCTGTTTGCTGAGTGTTGAACAAAAAGGAGTAAATAAATCTGGATCTATGTGGAACTGTAGAAGCTGCATTGGCAATGGATCACATTTAAGCTTTATTTAGACACGTAATCTCATTGAGACTTGCAGTCTCATTCTCAAAGGAGACTTAGTTAAACTTAGTGGCCACAGGAGGCCACCTACCGCCGATATCTAGTGGTCACAGAGTAACTGTTTGTGGCCCCAGGTTAATGTTGAACCCTGTCAACACCTAACAATTCTGAGTTTTTGTAAAGATAGGTGAGATGTCTGCATTGACTCCATGCAGAGCAAACACACATTCAAGGATGCTGGATACTGGAAGTGGTGAGGAGGATGGCAGTTGGATGTTGGCATCAGCATCAGGTGCTCGAGGCAGTGAGCTAAAGGAGCAGCTGATTGGGTTAATAAAGAGCACGCTGATTAATGATTGGCTCCCGTGTGTGTGAGTGAGAGAAAAAAAATGAGGAAAGCTTGAGGCTTCATTGGATGATATGAACCAAAATGGAGTTAGCGCATGAGGAAATAGCTTTCACAAATTGAGCAGGGACTAGGAGGATTTACATTAAGATGGGTCCTGCTGTGGCTGTTTGTCAGTTAAGGTCACATTGGAAGTTTGTCTCGACTTTTGTCTTTCTGAGTTTTGTTGGCCAATTAGCTGAAGGATTAAAAACTGTCTGAGTTTTCCTTGGATGTTCGTTCTTTTCCTGGGCTTAATCCTCCTTCATCTCAGTGCTCTATGATGCAGTCTGACATGTGCGCCGCTCAGTTAGAACAAGGTGATATCACATATTTTCGTGCCAATCAGGATTTAGTGTTAAAGTGTTAATCAATAATACTTCGGGAGGTTTTTCTTTTTACTTCAATTGTTGCACATTTACTCATGAGTATTAATATTCAAAGATAACTACTTTTTAGCAGCTAAGTTTTCAGTGGCTTTAAGTTTAAAAAGAAAGAAGATCACTCATATTGGATTAATTCTCAGTATCAGCCAATACCCCAGGTTTAAGGATCAGAATCAGACAAGTAAAAATAAGCTCTGTGCATCTCTTCGTGGCCGTGCAGACAAAAAAATTGCAATCTGAGATGTTGAGGGCGTGTTGCATCAGGTACCGGTGGGACAGTGAAATCCAGGAAGTCCAATTGGAGTAATAGATCCATGAGTTTGAAGGCTTATTAGACTCCAAAACTCTACGCAGTGGTCTTTATGAGAAAGGATTTTACAACTCTGGAAAGTTATCATGGTGGCGATCATTATCTTTCACTGCGCTGAGCATGAGCTAAAAAGTAGAAATATGGTGATGCACAGTAATCTACCAGGACTGCGTGCTTACACGCGTCTGACTGGTCAGTGCTTTCTGGATGTGGTTGCATTGCATTTCAGCAAAACTTGAGCCAGCTTCAATTTATTTGACGCACGACCTAGTGTGTTTTGCAGGAGCTTTCTGTGTTAGCACTCCAGCTGCACTGCCAGACTGGCTCCATTCAAATGAATCAGAGTTGCTTTTTTCTTATGCATTGCGACTGTTGATCTGATCGCAACCTGACATTATCTTGCTCTTGTATGTTATCTGTCTGTCAGCAAGTGTTCGGGTTAGTATTCTATCGATGGGAGGCCAGTCTGGCGGTCATTTGGACAATCAGAACCAAGATGTCTGTTTTGTCATCTTTCCCCGGCCACCGCAGATCAGATCTTGGATTGATAGAGGGAAGGGATGTGCTGAGTGAGTGAGTGAGTGAGGAGAGACGACTCCCTGGCAGATGTGACAATCAAAACTTGAGGCAAGCTTTTATTTTGTAGCAAACATTAAGGTGCATTGTTAGTCTTGTCATGTTTGGAGGCTACAGTGCAGCACTTTATTTTGCTCAGGCCAGAGTGATTTACGTGAGAGTAATTATTAATGGCATGCAAGACTTTGCAGTGAATCAAGTTTGTTTACCTGAGCAAACAAAGTGCCACCACTTGTAACAGCAGAGTAGCCACTGCCCTACAGAACAACTAGCTGGCATTAGCTTGCTTCATGCTGTTGATCAACTCGGTTACCTGTGGTGGAAAGAAACTGAGTACATTTACTAGTAGCTTGTACTTTACTTGAGTATTTCTAAATTTCGATACTTAACTAGTCCATACCCATTGGTATCTTTGTCACCTTCTGCCTATGCCAATCCTCAATGCCTATGTGCAGTTTCACATAGATTGACCATGTCAGTGAGTAGAAAAAGGTGGGACAGACAGAATGACACACTGACAGTTTCCATCGACTCATCGAGTCTCTTCTGTTGTAGAATCAACATCGGACTGTAAATAAACAGACTGGGGATAGTTGTATATTAGTTGTAAATAAATTTGGGAATTTGTTGAAATAATATATGCGGTAAAAGAAGAAATGTGAGAAAGGGGTAGGGACATTTTGTTTGTTTGTTTGTTTGAAATAAAATTATTCATTCAGCATCATAGTATGCATGCATATGCTTATCATGATGGCCCACCAGCAGATGGAGACATGAAATTGATCCTTTTCAAAGTATGTAATATTCAAATCACTGTACACAATAAATAAATAATAATAATAAAAAAAAGGATATTGATGGATTCTGATTTCTCATTTTAAAGCCGATATCAGCCTATATACTGATGATGTACCGATATTATCGTGGGCTGCATCTAAGACTAGGTGGTGATGGAGAGGTGAAGGATATGCATGGCAGCAGCATGAGAGGACTGCGGGCCGAAAAAGAGCCATATTGAAGGTGCACCGCTGTGCTATTGGTTGATTGTGGATCCGTTGTAGAACAGCTGATGACCGGATTGACAGCCCCGAACACGGACAGCAAGAGATAGAGCCTGAGCATGCATGCGAGTCTTCCTGGTTGAACTTTCGCTAGAGCTTCATACGACGAACTGCTTGGACGATGACCTGCTCCCTATGTAAGCATAAACCGCTCATTCTAAGGTAACAAAAATGTGACAATTCTTATTTTCAGGTGATTATACAACAAGAACAGACATGTGCATTAAATTCAATTCCATATATCCTCCTAAATACAACACACTGAAGCTTTAAAGTGATGAACACATTAATGCATTTTAACCCAATAATATAATATGCTGTATATTATTATGCAATTAAACCTATTTGTTTAAAATCACAAAAAAAATTCTTCCCCCTTAACCAATTTTTCTTTTATGTCTTGTCACCTTTTTCACTGCTCTAGAGTTAGGAAGCCTGTTATATCCTCAAGAAGGTAATTAACTTGTGCAGTCAAAGTTTATTTGTGCTCTTCTTCAGACTGTCATCAGGGCTCACGATGCTGCTCTGAATATGACTGCTTACAATACACAGTGAGTCACTCTGAGCTCCACGCAGGTTAAGATGAAGACATGAATGCTGATGGTATTTAAATGATTGCCTTTGGATCTAAACACATCAGAAAAACCAGTGGCTTGCCTTCTAATTAAATGTTTTAGCTGAGCAGCATCCACCGCTCTATCTCGGGATATATGGCTGACGTTTTTACCAGGCCACTTAGGAATATTTGTGCCCCCGGCAGCTTGGCTTTTTTAGCAGTGTTGCTGTTTCGACTCCAGCGTCTAACTGAGCGTGCTGCTCCTTGGCAGCATTTAAGCGGCTGCTAAGCCCCAACATGAAGTTTTACATCGACTTTGTTAGTCTTGTTGTCATGTTTGTAATGGAAAGAATTTATATTACAGGATCTCAGGAGCGCACTAACCTCCAGTTAAGTATATGTCTTCATGATCAAATGCTGTCAGTGGAAAGCCATCATACGCTCATCAATCCGAGCATTATACAGTACCACATTTCCGTCTGGTGGTGATACAAATAGCCTAATACTGATTCTGAACTTGAACTACTTTTTGTACATGGGGGGAAAACATAATTACATCATCACACACCCAGTTTCTTGAAAAATCTTATCTGGCAGTAAGTGCTGCCTTGCTCCGTGTTGATAAGAACAAGCTTACATGTTCTTTCTGTTCCTCAGTGCAGGGCCCAAAGTGTGTCTGACATGAGAACACAAAAGGATTTTTACAGTTTCGATAGTCTGTAGATTGTTATCTATCTCGTTCAGCATATTACACAATCTGAATAACAGCCTATAGCTGTTTTACAAAATTAGATATTTAAATCACTTTTTCACATCAGAGATATTCTGTGGGCTTTTGCTGCCTCTAATCCTGATTATTCATGCTTTGTGGTGCTTCAAGACTAATGTTTCTAACAAATCAATACAACACCTACCAAGCTATGAAAGAGTTTTATTGATGTCATAAGTGCAAGTTGACCTTCAAAATCTGAAAAACCTATTATTCTGCTATTATTATTTATGGGCAACCCTTTGCCTCTATTCTTGTATGAAAACAATGACCAAATTTTTCTAATTGAATACACTTCAAAACATGATTTAAATAACAGAGCCTTTTCACAGATATCAGATGACATTACGGTTTGACATCCTTAGAAGTTAATAATTTGCTCCTTTTGGTGTTATGTTAATTTTCTTTCAACTGACGGCTGCAATTAAGGCAACTGCTTTGTAAAATTCAGGAAATTGAGCCGCCTGCTCGGTGAACCGAGGTGACGTACGTGTCAGGCCGGTTCTTCAGGAAGAAAGTGTGTGAACTCAGCTGTGACAAGTTTCATTAATAACTTTCTTACCACACCTCATATATTTCCATTCCAGCATCATCCTTAAAAACCTCTTAAATTAGGATGTGTCACACTCTAGGAAAGCAAAATATATAACAATTACCAGACAAAGTAATTATGTTTCTCTGAAAGGAATTATTTGGATCTTTTGAAGTGGGGTTGTATGTGTTCATAGTCAGTGAATTACATACGTCAGTCCAGAGATGCACCGATCCAGCTTTTTCAGTTTAGATACCGATCCCGATGCTGTGGCTTTGAGTATTAGCCGATACCCGATACCGATCTGTACATGGTTGACCTAAAAAGCTATACCTTTACATGTAGAACAGAAAAGACTAGAGGCATCAGGCATTGATGACTACACAGTTCTTTCCTAAGTTCAAATGAAACAAGATGAAACAGATTAATGCAATGATGAACTATTTAGCTTCAACAAAAATAAACAATTGATGTTGAAATAGTGTGAAATACCTCCACACAGCAGAGTCTCTCCTTCGCTCCGTGACGTATAACGTAGCTCGCGTTGCAATAGATTTAAAGGGAAAGGATCGCCTCAGGTATAGGTTGCATTTTCCGATACCCAATCCATCTATTTTGATGATATCGGGTCCGATATTCGATCCAGATATCGGATCGGTGCATCCCTATGTCGGTCGGCACGCTCCATGTTTGGAGAAGCAGACACAGAAGCTTTGCAATGTACTGCTTTGGATGGGTCAGCAACAAATCGCATGTTAGCCACCGAAAAAAAGTCCCGCCAAAAAACAAAACAAAACGAAAAAACAGTTTAAGTGTATGTTATATTTAGAATATAATCACTGCTTTACCTTGCCATCAAACAGTGTTTCCCAACAAGAAACTGAAGCTGGTTTACTGCTCTTGTCAAAGCCAAACTTCTTTGGGAAAAAGAATAATACATATTTACATATTGCTAATATTATGTGACCTTGGCATTTAAAAGTGTTAATTCCGATTCACCAAAGTAACACCATAACAAAAACATAAAAGTTGTGGGTTGCAACAAAGTCCCTTCTTTAAGTTGCCTTCTGTTTTTAATACAGGACTAGACAACAGCACCATAATGCCACCCCTGTATGGGATTTTTGACAACATAAAGCATACAAATCAGGCAGTGCGATATGAACAACAATAGCCTAACATGGCAACAATGATTATCTACCTTCCCTGTTATATGGCAGCTGAACTCGCTCTCTGCTCGGAGGGTAAGGAGCTCACAGACTTCATTGTCTCCCATGACTTGCTGACATTTTTGGCAACTGTTCTTCCTCTTTGAGTTCGCTGCTAACTGCTTCTAGCTGTGCCATCTATGCTCGGATCCTGCCGTTGATTCAGCGCTGTCACTATTTCTGCTGCCGGCTTAAAGGTAAGTCATCTCTGCCACCTCATTCTGTGACTGAAGCTTTTGTAAAGAACGGAGAGGCGGAATATCAGCGCAAAATTTCCGTCATGAACAGGCAGTGTATAGTGAGCTAAAAATGACTGTTTCCCTTGATTAACTCTGGTGGGTTTGATGAGAGTATGGATGAGGAACTGCAGCTGTTAATGGCTTCCTTGATGTAAAGGACATTCTCCAGCAAGATAAAGCAGAGAAGATATTAGCATTATATCATTATGGCATACACTTCTTCTGATTTATCTTTTTTAGGTGGCTAAAATACGTTCTGCTGCTGCCGCCCCTCCACAGCAGTACATTGCTGAGCTTCCTTGGCAGTACACCTGCCTGCTTCTTCAAACTGCCGAGTCACATCCGCATGTTGGTCATACACTGACTATAAATAAGTATCTTATATAACCCCACTATTGCGAAGATGTGAATGTGAGTGTTAATGGTTGTCTGTCTCTACGGCAACCTGTCCAGAGTGTAGCCCGCCTCTCTCCCAGTGTTAGCTGGGATAGGCTCCAACCCCCCCCCCCCCCCCCCCCCACTACCCCTAACAGGATAAGCGGTTACAGGAAATGAATAAATGAATGAATGCTGCCTGAGGGTTGAAGGTCACAGATATTCAATACAGCTTTCCGCCTGGCCCCTTTCATGTTGAGATTTCTGTGGATTCTCTGAATCTTTTGATGATATGGTGGAATGTGGATGGTGAATTGTTGGAGTATTTTCCACACAGTGGTGAACCTCACACCGTCCTTGTTTCAGAACACCTGAGCCTTTCCAAGATGCTGTCATCTGTCATTAATCTGTTGACCTGTGGAATATTCCAGGTGTTATTTGAGCATTCCACAACGTCCCCAATCTTTTGTTACCCATGTCGCAAACTTTTTTGGATTAGTGTAAATTTACCCCCCAAAAAAACTAAAAAGTTTGGTTTGGGGATCTAAGAATCACATCTCTGTTCTGTTGGCTTCATCACATCATGGCCTCCAGCATGCACTGGGGCGGTTTGCAGCCAAGTGTGCAGCGGTCGGGATCAGAGTCAGCACCTCCAAATCTGAGGCCATGGTTCTCTGCTGGAAACAGGTGGATTGTCCCCTCCGGGTTGGGAGAGAGCTACTGCCTTAAGCGAGGGAGTTCAAGCATCTCAGGATCTTGTTCACGAGTGAGGGTAGAATGGAGCGTGAGATGCATTACTGCAGTTGCTGCCCCAGACCGTCGTGGTGAAGATGGAGCTGAGCTGGAAGGCAAAGCTTTCAATTTACTGGTTCATCTATGTCCCAACCCTCACCTTTGGTCTTGAGCTCTGGGTAGTGACCAGAACAATGAGGTCGCAGAGACGAGCAGCCAAAACGAGATTCCTCAGAAGGGAAGCTGGGCTCAGCCTTAGGGATAGGGTAAGGAGCTCGGACATCTGGAGGGAGCTCGGAGTAGGGCTGCTGGGGTCATTTGAGGTGGTTTGGGAATCTGAAGAGAATGCCGTTAGAGGTGTTCGGGCACGTCCAACTGGTAGGAGGCCCCGGGGTAGACCCAGTGGATGAGTGGATGGATGGATGGACAGAGTTTGAACATTACATATCTTGTGTTCGTAAGGTATTTAACTGAAAATACAGCGGAAAAAACAGCTTCCCAACTTTTTTGGAATCAGGGTTGTAGAATTTGGGCATGTAGTATATGCTGTGTAGATATGTTTACAAATTATCATCGAGCCTCATTTAACACCCACACCCACACACCCACACCCACACACAGCATTTTTTCCTGTTTCTTATTTTTGCCTGTTTGTTTAACCTCTTATCAGCTGCATTCCCACTTGTTCAACCCTCCGTTTTGTTTCTTGTAATTACTTCTTGCCCCCTTTGTTTTACTGTTTGTCTTGTTTGTATTTATATAATCTCTTTTGGCAGTCTATGTGCCCCTGCACTGTTTACCATAATTTCTTGTTCTGCAATCACTTCATTGCACATTAACAAGGACAAAAAGTGCCTCTTTAGCTTCGAAGCTGTTACAATAGACACGTGTAAAATACTCAGCGCAGACGAAGGTTGGGAAATAAAAGCGTATCAATTAACACAATTAATATTTACTTTTCAAAGTTCAATGTAATTGCAAAGAGAAAATGGAAGCAAACACATCTCACCCTTTACTTTATAGTTATGAGTGAGGAACAAGATTCACGGTTCGAATTATTTCCTAAAAAGCACAAGTTCGCTTGAATTTGTTCAAACTTTATTTTCTGGAAACGCGACAGCCCTTGTCCTCTCCAATCGACTCTATGAAAACACAACTTAATTTATAAAACTTACGCATTGACGTGGTAAGAGATCTATTTGTAGGCCGGCGGAGCTCAGAGCTCATTTGTTTTACATAATGATTAATAGTATCATAGATGCTATATCAGAAATGTTTCAGGATTCTCAGGTAGCCTGACTGCTGCTATCAATCATGGATGACATTTACTGTTGCATATTAATGCGCTGAAGTTTCATCACTGGGTTCCCCACAGTGATTGATGCAGCAGATTGTCCCTGTATCCCCCCCACCACAGCCCCGCAGAATACAAGATGAATAGAAGATCTTCTCCCAGACTCGCTGTGACACAGAGTTGTACTGTATCAATGGACTTTTTTTCTTCCTCTGGGCCTTAATGACAGGCAGCAATAAGCCTGTTTACGTATTTACACCAAATGCACTTTTACTCCCGCAATCGTCTCCGGCCCCGGCTGCATAACAGATCTGTTGTGTCTTTTGTAATGCTCTTCTGCTGAGTCATTACATACTGTAGAGAAACTACATCATTTTTTCCCTCTACATCCATTTTCACAGTCTACTTAATCTGTTGAAATTGTCTGCAGCATATTTTAACATAATCCCACAATTATTCAGTATATTGCTCTGATTATTGCTTATTATGTTTTCGGCATAGTCTTATTTATTTTACCACCATTATTATTTCCATTACTTATTTTTTTTTGTTTATTTGAATTTAAAAACAATTTCTAACCTGGGTCTGTCCAACAGTCCAAAACCCGAAGATATTAATTTACAGCTGTTCTTTTTTAACAGATAGAAGCAGTAAATCCACACACTTGCAAAGTTGGAAATAAAGGTGGAATCGTTTCCTTGATAAATGACTTTATTGATTTAACATTTATCAAAACGACTCAAGTCACTGACTATTTGTTTCAGTCATCTCAAATATTCTTTTCTTAGTCTGCCCTTGCTGCATAAAACTCTTTATTCCCACCTGTCAGATGAAAAGTTGGTCATGCAGGTCTGCCACTGTCACTGCTTTGATTGTTATCACTCGATTGAATGGGCGTTATCAACGATAATCAACAGGGGTTAAATTGGGCCGGGGCTGTCTGGCACAAAGACTCTTCTTGGGTGACCCGATGAAGTGGATAAAATCTGAATTCCAATTTTCACAGGGCTGGTGGCCAGCGGCAGCACTGGGCCGAACCTAACAGCTGTTAAGTTGGCTGATCCACCAGGGAGCTGGGGCAGCTTGGGATCAGCTCCCCCAATGAATACGCTCGAAATGCCCCCTGATACAGTGACAATAAATCTACAGAAAAAAATGCTATAACAGGCAACCATACACCTGTGTCCGAAATAATCATTAGCAGTGTAATTATAATCATATGTAAACAAATTCTTATTGTTATTACTATGGATACAAATTTTACAGTGTACTGCAGCTCTGCTTGTGGCAGTGACGCTGTCGTACCCCAGCAGCTGCTGTTGCTCAACTGTGTCTAAGTACAACCAATTAAAAACTGTACTGTCTTTCATTGCTTTCAAATGTATTAAAAAGTGGAAAACTAGAATGCAGTTTGAGTGCTACAGTATATCACTGCTGATTGTTATAGATTTTGAGAAGAAAAGACGCAACACTAAAGTGGAAAGGAGGCCGGGATAGAGGTCAGGGTAACTTAGCCAAACTATGATCTTTTTCCTGAACCTGACTAAAAAAGTTTGGGTGCCTGAACCTAAAGAACATGAAAGTGAAACCTTACAAAACAGCTCCCAAATGACTAGGACTGGGTATTGCCACTGATTTCCTGAATCGATTCAAGCTAAGCTAACAGTTACAGATAAAAGAACTGAGCTTCTCAACACTATGGTTGTTAATAATTAAGCGTCAGTGCTTGTTTAATACCGGTGAGATTAACTGGGTTAAAGGTTCACACATCTGTGAGGACGGAACGTTTATTGAAAGATCAGTTTCTGATGTTAAGAATCGACACCAGGTTATTAAAATGAAGATCAATTTGAATTGGATGAATGGATTTTAACAACACAGCCCTTGGGATGCGCGCGATTAGTCGTCTAAACGATTAAATGTCTGCCTTGCTAGTCGGCTAAACCGATTAGTGTCTTACTCATGTATAATGCCGCTTAACTGTCATGCAGCTGCCCACCACTAGTGGGTGCTACAGAGCCGTCAGACAGCAGTCCCCATCCCCGCGGTAACGCTTGAGTAGACTGGAGTTTTTAAACAGCACGGTGGGAAATAAGAGCAATGTCCTCTGGCAAAACCAGCGCAGTTTGGCAGTACTTTAATCTAGAATATGAAAACAAGGGAGCATGTGGGCTGTGTCAGAAAAAAACTGGCATATGATCACTTGACTGGAACAATGCGCAACCACATTCAACTCAAGCATTTGGATGTTAACCTGCACGGGACGACGGGTGCTGCTGCTGCTAACGGTGCTAGCTACACAGTTTGACATCATTCACCCGGAGATGCTGTGATCTCGCCCAGTCTGAGAAGACATGACCTCGCAAGATATGCTTCCACTTAACTCTTAACTGTTGGTAAAGGATTCAGGATGTTGATGGAATATGTTGAGCCTGAATGTGCATGTTCACATTCATACCGCACATACAGGCACAAAGTGTCTCGTACATCAGCGGCATTTAAAAAGGTACTTACTAAAAGGTGCCATTGTTTGGTTTTGTAAAGACATCTACCATGGATGCCCTGATGTTCAACTCGCCTTGTGATACAGGTCCCAATGGGCATTTGAACTGATAAAGAATTCACTTTCAAAGTCCAAACAGGAAATCTAGCGAACAGCTGCACAGACACGAGGCCAGCTCTCCTACAGTTGGTAGACAGAAGGTGGTGGAGGCGGTTTTTTTCTTCTTCTTTATGTTCTCATGGTGAATAGACACAGGGCGCATTGATGCTGTCAGTTACTCAGCCTTTAACTAGTAGCTATATAGTGCAGATACTTGTACATCAAATGGAAGTGCAGTATTGTTATATCCATGCAGGGAAAAACAAAAAACAAAACTCAGGCATTTGTTTACTTATGAAGCATTTATCTAAAAATTGCTTTCACGCTTCATGTCACCAGTTGAGTGGAAGGAAAAAGCCCATTGATCACCACTCTGGCAGATATTTTTTCTTCCAGTAATTCACCATTGTTGCAAATAATCTCATACATCTTAAACCTGCTCCAAACTTTGAATATTAGTTATGAAGGCATCAGCCGTCTGTGCTCTTCCATGTGGCCTTGCTCCCTCTGTTCGTATGCTCACACTTTATTCCTCATCTTTAAACTCCTTAATCTTCCTTGAGTTCTTTGTGACTCACCAGCTTAAATAAAACGCAGTGTGACAAAGCTGCTTCTTTTCATTGACCTGATATTATGCGACCATGTCGACCATGAGATCACCAACACTTGAATTAGCCGTCATGTAGACTTCCTCCTTAAATTACTTTTGCAGTGCTTTCTAACTTTGACAGTACTTTTTCAAAGGAAACGAAGCTATCAGAGCCCATTATTACTTATTATAATCAGATAAGTCTGCAAGGAAATCCAATAAATTCTTTCTATAAGCATGACGTTTGAACTCTCAAAACTCTGAAATCGTATTAGAAGTGCAACAGTTAGCAAGGATTGTCTCAAAACAACATTTTGTGTGAGCGTGTGTGTGTGCCGGCGCGGTATGTGTTTATGCGTGTTGTGTTTGTGCATAACTTCTTTGCTTTTCCCTCAGGATCTCCTTTGCTTGCCGGATCAGCGTTTATTCTCTACCTGTGCCTCCTTGTCCTTTATGCACTTCACATCCTTCTGCAGTTGTGTCTCAAGATAATAAGAAACGAGAAGAAGAAGCAGGGTGTGAGGAAGGTTGACAGTGGTAGAAGTTGTGGAATACATTAAATATGGATTTCTGTGCAGCACACTCACACACGCTCTTTCCTCCAGAAGTTATGCCGAAGACACAGAAAAAAAGTTGAGTACTAAACAGAAAATCTCAGTGTCTGGACAGTTGGGATGGTTTAATGTGGGGGAGAAATGTGTTCACAGTGCCATTTCTTGGCCTTAAGGTCACTGACTGAAATCAAAAACATTGTTTTTCTTGGCACACACATACATCTGCAAATGACATTTCTGTCATCAAGTTTTCTATCGAGATTTTCCCAAAACTTTCATCTACATCTTCAGGACTTCCTATCACAAATCTCACGACCTTCAAGCTACAAGCATTTGTTTTCCTGTCACAGACCTCGACATTAACACTTGCCCAAAGCAGCAAAACTCTATGTTGAGGCAAGTGGAATGCCCTGAATGAAAAATATATGTGATCTACAATGTAACACACAAAAATAAACTAATAAAGCCTACGCTGTAACCTACACCGTAGCCTGTCATGAGACCCCCAGAAATCTACATGCCGCAGTGACGCAGACCACCTGTCTATGTTTGTAAGCTGTAACCATTTCCCTCAGTAGAAACAAAGCTTTTATTTACTTTTATTTCACAGATAAGAAACAATTAATTGTAGAGACAATAAAGCCTCCACAAAACAGCATTTTAAGTTTTGTGGGTGATTTACCCTTCTTGACTTTATACTTTGGGATTCATCCTGGCTTCATATAATTAAAGGAAATCTCAGCTTGCTGCTAGGCTAATTTATACAATGTAAAATGCCATAGGCTTGTGCTAATAACTTTAGCATGTTATATTTGTTTGGAAAACGTGTTCAGTATAAGTTGAACCTTGTCAGTTGTAATTGAACCGAATTTTGTAAAATTACCTTTGTTAAATGTTGCTGTTGTCCCTGGTTTCATATGAATAGAGGAAAAGTCTGCTAGCCACTACGCTAATTCATACAATGTAAAATGCCATAGACTTCTGCTAAAAACATTAGCATGTTGTGTTTGGGGTGAAAATGTGTCCAGATAAAGACAAGTGCTTTGTCTGTGATTGCTGCGAGTTATAGTGAAGCCAATTTGTGTACTTGTAATTGAAATGCCTCTATTAAGCCATGTTTAATGTGTGTTTTGACTCAACTAAGCTTTACAGCACTTCACAGAAACCCCACCGCCAACTAGTGTTTTGGAGGTGTAACTGCAGAGTGACACAGACACACCACCACAAGTATAAATGCTCACAACAGCATAGGATTTGTGCAAAGGCTACAGCGAAGGCTCTGCATAGAGCTGCTGCACAAGTAAAAATCCACCTTAACGCTGCATCTGAGAGAGAGACTTATTATTATTATTATTATTATTATTATTATTATTATTATTATTATTATTTCAATCATGTGCCTCTCAGAAGCTTTATAATCTTGCCTTGAACTTTTTGGAGACTTGGTAAAATAAATCAGACACTAAATCTCTTCTATAATTATTTATCCAGTTTCTGATTAAAAATGAGAGTTGAAAAATGTTTCACTTTGGGTAAAACAATGCGTTCCTCACTGTCACCAGCTGTCCATTCTCAGTCAGGAAGGGGCAGGACAAATACTGCAAAGACCACACATCATAGAGGACAAATACAAGTGTTGAACAACAACAACAACTGTAGTTTTCAGCTAAGAACAGAAACACTGTGGTGGGCACACACTCCTACTAAAGTAACACCACTGACTGTCCGACCAATGAGAGTGTGGTCAGCCAAGAGCATAACAAGCTACCAGCCAAACCACTGAGCATCAAACCGCGTAGACAGTAAACATGGAGGGAACTCCTGAGAGGGGCAAGAACGTGAGCAAGTCTCGGTTCTCTTGTACTGTGGAAAAGGAGGAAAAACTGATGGAGTTGTGGAGTGGAGAAGAGTCAGTATTTAATTTGGCGTGTATCTGACCCACCAGTCAGTACTCATTTAGTGAGAAATCATAATTTTTGAAATGTTTTGCCCCCCATTTTCACCTTGTCTCCTCCACTAAAACAGGGCATCTGCTCAAGGTAAGCAACAAAATTAAAATGTCAAATGTCAAGTTTGCAAGCAAGTACAGTTCAGCTTTATAGATTTGATCAATGTCAAATTCACAAGAATACTGTCGACTTATGACACCTTTAATCTTGTGTTTTTAGAGTTCAGCCTTTTTTTGTAGACACATAAGGCATTGTTAATACGCTATATTTCTGAAAGGGAGTTTGGGACGGCAGGATGAGAAATGATCTTAAAAGGAGTATAAAGCAACCATGCAAGATCCCCAGTCTTTGCAAAACCTCGTAGTGTAAGACAAAAACCTCCCATTGTCTGCAGATGTGAGAGGGTGTCAGACTTTAGTCTTCTAAAAATCTTCTCAAAGTCTTTTCAAAGACTTCCAGTGTATGGCAGGCATAAGGGTCCTCACCAATTCACCATACAGCCATCTGCTGTCATGTGACCGAAGCTGTTGTTTTTCTGTCCATCCATGTAGACGGAGAACGTCTTTGCATATCGAGCATTTCATTTTAAACTGTATTTGCATAAAGCAGCAACAGTCACCATCCCACCATCTGCCACACAGTTTGTGATCACAAACGGTGTGGCAGATTGTGAACTGAAGGACACATTAGCTTTTTAAATTCTACTGAACGTCTCAATCAAATAGAAGATGTGACCCAACACAGAGCGGCTGTGACCGCAATAAATGATGTGCAAACATCAGTATTGGTAACTTTAGATCCACGGTTTCCGAGGTTGGGACCCCATACAGGGTTGCAAAATAAACCTGAAGAGTTGAAACACTCTTAGTAAGATGGAGAAGATAAACATTTCTGCTGCACAAATGCAGCATATTTTCTGTCTGGTTAAAATGGTTGGAAATGGGGGCGACCATTCGCTCACCTAGTAGAGCAAGCAAAGGCTCTGTCCTGGCTGCAGTGGCTGTGGGTTGAACTCTAACATATGGCCCTTTGCTGCATGATGTCCACCCACTCTTTCCCCCTTTCACACTAATAACTAATCAGTTGAAGGCAAAATAAGAACTAAAAAAGTATTTCACAATGGTTGGAAATGCATCTGCTGGAGTGGCGTGATCCTTTTAGCTAAGCAAGCATTTGGAAGCTAAATGTCGTATGGTCGCTCCACTTTTTTGATACAAGCTTAAATGTCTCAACAACTATTGTACAGACATTCATGGTCCCCAGAGGATGGATTCCTATTGACTCTCGAGATCCAGGATCTCTTGCACCAACATAAGACGGACATTTGTGGTTTTAGTTAAATGTCCCAGCAACTATTGGACGGATCGCCAAGGAATTTGGTACAGAGTTTCATGTTCCCATCAGGATGAACTGAAATAACTCATCATCCTTATGGCTTTGATTTCTTCTAATACTCACCTGAAAAACTAATGACATTCCTTTGTAGGATCCCTCATATTTTATTGGTATTTAGACATTATTAGCATGCTAGCGTGCTAATTGTCCAGAGTTGGTTTGTGGTCTCACGGCAACATTTACAAGCGGACCAGATAAAAAGCCTTGTGCGTGAAAGCTGCTCTTAGATAGATAGATGTAGATAAATGTGACACTTTCCAATGTCACAAGGGAGGGACAACTACACAGGTTGATTTTAGCGCTGCTCATCGTGGACTATATTGCTGTCATTGTTCATTTTAGTCAAACCATACAGTTTGAAAACGAGGCGCGGCTCCAACTAGAAAACAGTGTTTTGATGCATTGGATGTGCTGAATGTGCATATTAAGGCAGTACAGGAGGAGGTGCACATTAATAATCCTCCAGGACCACCTCTTGAAGAAGGTCTCAGTCTGGTTGTTTTGGTGCACACCTGAGTGTGATTGCTGTGTTCACACCTGCCCAAATGAACTGCACTTAGGGCGCAAACGAACTTGAGTTTGATTGAACTGAACCAAACAGGGCAGGTGTGAGCGCACCTTTAGTATAGACTCACAAAGTGGTTTGCATGGCTGTAGACTGAACACAGCTGCTTACATGATATTTGTCTTTTGTGAGGTACAGAACAAGCTATTTTCAGTTCTCTGCTGCGGCACTCCACAGGCAGACAAATCTGCATCATTTTACTTTGTACTATGTACCAGAACTGAACTACACAGCTGTGATTATTCTCATTCACTGGGACTTATTTCACTACTGACTTTATACAGAACTTGAATCTATAACGGGTAGTACAGAATTAAAATCTTATTTCTTCTTCTTCTGCTCTCTCAGACTCTTGCCTATCATTTTTGGTGCTTCTGAAAGGTATGTTCTGCCTCTTTGTCAACCCAGGAAGCATTAAAGTAATATTACCGAGCCTACTTTTGTATGATGCTTGATTGAAATCAGAAAAGTTCTTTCTTCTCTTCGACATGTTCTTTATTCTTCTTCTTGCTGAACAGGGTGATTTATCTTTTAGGAACTACGTCACTTTCTAAAAAAAGAAATGACAGCATTCCCCAAATTCTCATTTCTTCCTCACACATAAGGGAGTCCACTTTGTGATTAAAAAAACTTAAAAACTAACCTGGAAATTTTGCTCTTCCTTTTTTGTGGTGTTTCCAATGTACACTCTCATTAGTCGACAAGATAAATAGTCAAACAGGTGGGACGAGGGCTCCTAAAGTGGTCCAGATGTAATCTGTAGTCAGAAAGATTTGGAGCTCTGTGCTTGTAGAAGTGAAAATTTCATTAATAAAAATAAATAAATAAACAGGAGGTAAAAAATAAGATGTTGCATATGTGAATGCTAGATTTCATTCGTCCTTATGTTCAGCTGCTTTCTGCTCTTCACACTTTTTTTTTTTAAATGTTCCTCTGAGGTATCAATGAAATTTTCACAGGCTGCTTCCACTCTTTCTGACGTTGAATTATACACTGAGCAGCAACACAGACTGCACAGAGAAGAGGAAGTTATTCACAGCACTATTCGCAGCAGTTTTGTTGTATTTGTCCATGAACTATCAACCTTTTTTAAGAGCTAGAATCGACCTTTATGTCGCAGTGACTACACCTAATTCACCCCCAACACGCAGACACCTACCAAATTGTAGCATAACTGTCATGGTGATAATTTTCCATACATTAATGTGACACAATGGCATGTCAGTAGTGATGAGGGCTGCCCCCTGACAGTCAACCAAACGTTAGTCGATCAGGGAGGTCATTAGTTGGAAAGAAAAACAAAAAAACATTAACAACTTGTTTAACTTCTTCTGTAAATATTCAGTCTGATAAATATGGAAAAGTTGATCATGTTAGTGCAGGGCTACCCAGAGCTTTACATCTGTCCCACAGACGATAGACCTGCACACTTATAAACAGCTCCTGGAAGAAGATCAGCTCTAATTTCCTGGTCTGGTGCCTGCGGTTATTCCACAGGCTACTTAATAACATGTCGGGCAGGAAATCCAAAGTGTGGGATCATTTTGAGAAGGTGAAGGACGAACCCAAGGTGATATGTAAACTCATCTTCATTGGTCGACTACAAACATGACGTATCATCTGAAACATGGAAGTAGCGGCTAGTCGACTAATGGCGCTAAATGACGACTACTGGTCGTCAATGTACAACACTAAGAAAATGGCTGCTGGTGAAAATATCTTTTCAATACGTGACCTGAACAATGAGGAATCATTGTGTCATCAGTGACATGTGTGTGTACGGTATCGATTCACAGCCACATAAATTTATTTACTGACACCGAGCTTGCAGCCTTTAGTGTTGAAATGAAATCTGGGCAGTGAGGACTGGTCGTGTTGCAGCAGGGGCATTTAGCCTCTGATGACTGAGACAGATGCAGCTTGTAAGAAAATGATGACCGTTGGATAATCATTTTTGACAGCGAGGTTTCATTTGTTTATTTCTGTAATTTTCTACATGATTTGTTGTTCACAGTCCAGCATCATCGGGGATACAATAAAGTGTGTCCCCTGGGTGCATATATAAAGAGTTTACTGAGTCTCTTTGGATTTAAATGTATCAGAGATGCATACTAAGCAATGTCACTGGTCAGTGGTGTGCACCCTTTCATATGCTGCCTAATAATAGCCTGTGCAATCGGGCGGAGAGAAATTATGGAGGTGAGAGTGACAGAGATGCTTCTGTGATGGCAAGCTGTTTTGATCCCACCTAATGAGACAGGAGATCAACCTGTCGTTTTTAATAAAACACCTGCACACTGATACAGTCACACACACACACACACATTGGCACAAAAAACATGTGGCCGCTGTGCAGAATGTTTGCATTGGACATATACATATCAGACAGTGATCTTGATTTAAAGTGTAATGTTAATCTTACGTAACCTTTTCTGCATATCTGAGAACTACTTTAACATTGATATTACATCAGAAGATATTTGTGTTTGATTGGCTGGCTGCAAAAGTCTCATATTGAGGAAAAAAACGTGTGTCACAGCAGCAATATTTATTCAAGGATGAACTCTGAAGCTCAATAACATCCATGCTTCATGGTATGTAAAGCACCTATATAATATATATTAATGACTGTGACAATGGTGATACAGCACCTATGACTTTTCTCATGAGCTCACACATGCATCCTCTAGCGTTAACAACTATGTACGATATATTGATGTATATCAAGCAAGATAAATTTAGACAACACTGTTTATATCGATATAGGGTCAAATTGTTTTACATACCGCATACCACTGTTCATGTCTCCTCTTGCACACTCCGCACAGCTCTGCCCCACTCACTCACTCACAAGCTCTCCAGCAACGCTCAGAGAGACACAGTGCTGTCACTCTGTTTAATCTGTCTGTTAATTAGTCTAGAGTGTGACATCAGTCTATATGTTGCATGTGCTAGGCTAAATCAGTCTGTGAGATAAATAAAATTACTGCAGCGTACTTGCAAACCAGTGCTGCCCTGCCAGTTTGTGTGTGAGTGGATCATAGTGCGTTGCTGTTCTCTTTGGTAGATGCAGGCGACAGATGTGTTTAAAAAATGCAGCGACAACACAGACGTTTCATACACAAGACGTATATAACACAGACAAAGTGTCTCTCACTCCTTCCCTCCCTCTGCATCTCTGCTGATGCTATGTCCATAAATAAGCAGTCAATAGTCTGAATAAATAAAAAGATTTCAATCATTTTCCAGCATGAGATTCATTTGAAAAGCCATGGAAAGTAGCTTTTTAATTCTCCCCACAAAGACCTTTAATTCAATAGATTTAGACTTGATACTTTTATACTCATGTTCAGGGGCGTCATTTCAGCATAAGCTAAGGTATGGCAATATGACATGACATCACATAGCTTTGATTCACTAACTCTCGTATTTGCTGATGAGCATATTATTGACCTATTCAAGTGCAATACTCTTAAATAGCCCACTGCAGAGCAGCTACTTTGTTGTAAAACATATTAACAAAAGTGTGCAGTGAAAAAGAAGACAGTAAGCTAGGGTACACACACAAGGCTACCAATTCTTCATTTGAGTTTGAAGGGAGACATGAAGATCACTTCATTTCTTACATTATCATAATCAGGGTCAGCCTGAGCAGGGGAACATTGAAAACTTAAGCAAGCAAAGGAAAAATATTTTTCTGAAGGGAAATAGTTCATGAAAGTCTAGACGTGGGCGTTTTCCATTTGGTTGAATGTACTTTGAAGTAATTTTTACTTTATGTTCTCCCAAAGTGTGGCGTATAATAACATCAGATCTTACATGGACAAGAATTATTCAATATGTATGTGTCATAAAATGAGGTTTTCATTTTTATTTCTGAAATGCGAGCCTCTCTTTGGATTTTTTGGCCGCTCTAACTACCAAGACGCACGTCGACATCCACATGAGAGCTGGCTCGACTGCGGTGATTTACGGTGCGCCCGTTGCACCGTGCTGTTCTGTGTTGTCTGTGTGTGTGCTGTCAGCGACCTCTTTTAACACAGCGATGTAAATTTGTTTTTCATTGCATGAGAAAATGGACGCGGGGCGTGAGAGCGTGTGAAAAGTGTCGAGTGCGCCAGTCTCACGGTCAAGGAGTTGGCAGCTCTGACAATGTACAATTGACAGGCTTTTTGAAATTCCACTTTGCAAATGTATTGTGGGAAATGGCAGTGCACTCAACATGCTAAAGGACAGAGGGATGTCGTATGCTGTAAAGCCCTGTGAGGCAAATTGTATTTGTGATATTGGGCTTTATAAATAAAATTGATTGATTGATTGATTGATTTGTTACATCCCGCATATACAATGCATTTTGTGGACACTGAATGTAAATGCAAACACAATGGTTTTATCTAAGCTACACGAAGCAGCTTTTCTCCCCCATTGTGACAATGAACCCTCAAGTGTTCTGCGACACGAAACGGCACCCTGACCTTTTCTTCGTTCATTCACAACTCATAATTCAAGATGTAGAAGGTGTTCAAAGACTGCTTTTGAATGAGCATGTGTTTATTGAACCGACCTTTGCGAGGAAATATAAAACTTTTCCTTCGGTCTTGAAACGAGCAGCTCGCTTCACCTCTTTTCTTTTTCTGTCTTTTGATATCTTTCTCCTTCACTTTTCTGCTTTATAATTCTCCCACTGACACAGTGAGTGATGGCACCCCCCCCCCCTCACTTTCTCTCTGCGCACGCACACGCACAGTCATCACTGTCATCACCGTCTCTCCCCACGGCAGGCAGCTGATTACTGTTAGTGAACAGTGTAGTATACTCAACACATCAATTTAATTCACACTGCAGCTCAAACTCCACAATGGTACTCTCCGTGGGGGGAGGCACGTAGGAGGGGATGACTGTGTGTAGGTATGTGTGCGCTTACATGCATTAATGTGCCAGCATTTGTGAGAATTGAGGACATCTTCTTGAATCCAGATCCATCCAGGGAAAAAAAAAAAAAGAAAGAAAGAAATTCACATCCAGAGGTTAGGCTGGTGAAAGCCACTGACTGGCAGCGTGTCGGTGCAGCATCTTCTGTGTTTTGGCAACGCTGTATTTTGGGATGCTGCTGTGCATGAGCCAAAAGCTGCAGAATGCTTCCATGGAAACTCCATCACAACCACATTGTGTGTCTGGCAGCTTAAAGAACGTGTAGCCTTAAAACCTGAATCAATTTGTAGTGTGGTGCGGAGGTTAGACAGAACGCCTTGATAACAACAATAGGAGCAGGCTAATGGCTTAGGTAAGGATCTATATGTGGGCACAGAGCGAAAAGTTCCACCCTACAATTGGCACAGAGGGATAAATGAAGGGTTGTTCAGAAGGATAAATGGTGAAAGATGCAGAAAAAAAAACACATGACAGACAGATGTACTTGCAAAGTGCTTATACTGTACGTCAAACAAGTATTTCCCTGTTTTTGTGTGATGTACAGTTCGAATAATTGCTCAAGCACTAACCTTTTCTCGTTAAACTGTTGCTTTGCATACTGTATGCCGCTGAGCTGCTCTCAGCCGTCCCTCTGCGCCCATGAATATCCTAATGAATACGGCTGTCTGTTCTCTGGAGAAAGCACCCACTGTTTCTCCCCGTCTCAGAGGAGGAGGCAAGGTGCTGCTGCTGGCTCTCTAATACCCGCCATTGAATATAGAGCACTATAAAGCTATCTCTGAGGGATTAATGCACTTCAAGAACCAATTAACGGAAGGTACAAGTTTAAACTGAGGCAAGCAAATAGCCAACAGGTAAACAAGACACATATTCCGGCTCGTTCTTTGTGCTCTGCCTTTTGCTTTAATTAAATCGCTCGTTTTAAGGGAAGGATTAATGTTGCACTTCAGGCTATAAAATGTCAAACAGAAGAAGGAAAATACTTTGTGAGGTGAAAGTCATCAAATAAAAAATGTTGAGTAAAAAATGGTGTTCAGAGAGTGCAGGATGAAGGGAAATGGTAAATATATCCCCCGTGGTTTTAACTGAGGTGTTGCCCCACGTTGAAGGATCATGAGGCAGATTGGTGCTGTATTGCCATCAGTTAACCCGCCAAGAATATCTCAGATTGGTTATGCATGCCAGGCTAAAGGTTCATTTTGCTGCCCTTCAGTTTAATGCACTGTGCACCAACCAAGTCTGATGTTAGTTAGTTAGTTAGTTAGTGCCGCCATTTATTTGGTGATTACTGCCTGTGACGCCATCACGACCCAACAGTGTTACTGTGGAAACACTATGCCCATCCTTGGGGCTCGCCTTTGGTCACTCTTATGACAACTAATTTTGAGCAGCTAGGGGGGCACAAGGGTGGCTAAAAACAATGCCATCCTATCATCTGGGCGGTGTTACTAGCATTCACTCAGTTTCCGTAACTGCTTATCCTGTTAGGGGGGTCGCTGGAGCCTATCCCAGCTGACACTGGGTGAGAGGCGGGGTTCACCTTGGACAGGTCACCAGACTACCACAGGGCTCACACATAGAGACAGACAACCAGTCATGCTCACATTCACACCTACGGCAATTTAGAGTCACCAATTAACCTGCATGTCTTTGGACTGTGGGAGGAAGCCCACGCTGACACAGGGAGAACATGCAAACTATGCACAAAGGGGCATCCCCACCCTGGATTCAAACCAGGAACCCTCTCATTGTAAGGTGACAATGCTAACCACTGCACCTCCATGTCGTAATCACCAAATGAGAGGCGGCGCTAGCTAGCTCCCAACTGACCCAGGTGGTGCGCAGTGCAGAGCAGCCATACCTAACATCAGAGACCATTGATAAACCTTCAGACTTTAGATTCACTTCCTGTATCTATCTCACGTAGGTTCCACCACTGCCCCACTCCTTTAGGAGTCTAGAGGCAGTTCTGAGTTTATTCATTCCAAAGGGAAACGTGAACATGAATACAGACTATGACCAATTCTTTCACGCCATAGTCATCGAAGTAAGTACTGGACTCAGTATTCACAAGCCATGTATCATGTAAACATTCTGACAGACACATGTATCAAGAGAAAATTTACTTTACTTAAGACGTGTCTCTGTTTCAGCAACACACTCACAAGATCTGGCAACATATCAATCTCCTCTCTCTCTATTGTGCTGAACCATCGGCCTGGTTTCACTGCAGTGGTGCTGACATCGCTTTCCAACTGGATAAACCAAAAAGTTATATGTCAAATCATGAATCAGAAGTCAAAACCAAAATGAAACTTGTGTGTCTCTGCTTCATAATACTGTACTTGCTATTATTAAGAGAACATTGTTAGACTGCTATGACCTTGTACTTATTGGATATATCAAGCACACAACATTTACAATACTTCCAAATGAGATCACCACTTCTAAATGCAGCACTAAAGCTCAATGAGTCAATGAAGCACTGGATTCAAAGGAAACTGCCTCTTGTATTTCATGTCATTTGCATTTTTTGTTACAAATGAACCGTTTCGTTATCTGTTGTATGTCGGCCTATGGATTTTTTATTTATTTTTTTTTTAACTGAAACTGACATCCCTTATCTCCAGTCATGCAGATGCAGGACTATCATGTCGAACAAGAAGCTGAGGCTGAAGCTGTTAATTTACCAGTTCAATCATAGTCACAGGCTTTGGGAAGTGACCAACAGAATGAGGCCATACATGCAACTGGCTGAAATGAGGTTGCCATGCAGGGTGTTTTGAGCTCACATATCTTTCACGAGCTCAAAATAGATCCCTTAATGTTGAAAGCAGCAGCTACCACACTGGTTGCCTTCCTTATTTATGTATCGTCTAAAAGCTCCCACGCTAGGATTGATTTAGGGACCAAATTACCTTTTCTTGCCACGGTATTAGAGAAAGTCGTTGAATGAGTGCTCCCTTTTTGAAAGGAGAGAGCCGTTAAACTGCAACAGCGACTGGCCGAGTATCAAGCCAAAGTTAAAGGAGGGCTTTTTTTTGTCAGTGTCTGATGCTGCAAGTCACTGCAGCTGATTCAGTAGCATTATTGTTCTTGGACTTTGTGCATTCTTCGCACTGCAAACTGGTGTTTTTTCAGGTGGTTTAACTAGTAAGTCGTGTTGCTTTGCACCACTGACACCAGTCTTATGCACTCTTCTTTGTATATGATTTGTTCTCGCCTAAATCCACAATACTTAAAAACAACAGATGATGAGAGTTGATAAAAAGATCATTTTTGTTTTGCCCATCTGCAGTTGCAACTTCCAAGATAGTTTTTCACAGACTGCCGCTGCAGGGTGCATGCACAGTGGCATGGCAGCTCTTTAAAACTGGAGGCTGCTGTCACTTTAGGGAGCATTTGTTGTGATATGCAGTAGGGTCTTCTACTGTATGAGCAGAGCTTGCATTTTTAACGTTAATATCACAGTTGGTCATATTCTTTTAATTGCCAAAATCGTGCACGGGGCGTCCCCCAGGGGTCTACTCTGGGTCCTATAATGTTTTCAATTTACATGTAACCCGGGCCCTATATTGTTGTTAATGTACATGTAACATGTCAAGTCATACACAATTGCAACATTTATATTCACTGTTACGCTGATGATAAACAGATGTATTAGTCCTTAAATCCTTAAGACTTCCTCTTTGTCATATCATTTACAGCCTGCCTGGCAAATAAAAAATTCCTGGATGGCTAGTAATGTCCTCAATGTTGAATGCAAATAACACTGACATGAGGGTCTTTAGCCCTAAAGCACACATATATATACCAAGCGAACTCTAGCCTAGGGATACTAAGCTTGCTTGGGGCCACTTTTGCAAAATGACAGAAGGCCAGGGGCCAGCTGATAAATAAACATTAGAAATTAATATATTCATATGCTGGGGGGGGGGAGTCTGAGGATCCTCTCCACTCTGACACCTTATTTATCATAATAAAATATCAGTGTGAAATTTATTTTTTTATTGTGAATTATAAAGTGGCCACCTGGCACCCTATACCTGTGGGCCATAAACTGACTATTACTTTTCTAGTCCCTTTGGACTTTATTTTTATTTTAAACTACGCCATACATTTTTTGTAATATAAAATATATATAATATATATATATATATATATATATATATATATGTAAAAAATTGGATATTGTCTTTCATTTCAGGCCTTTGTTTCCAGCCAAATGGATTACTGTGACTCATTATTCAATGGATTACCCCAGAAATCAATCAGCCCCAACTTGTGCAAAATACTGCTGCCAGGTTCTCTGCCAAGCCAGAGACTGAGGGTGGTAGAGCATTTGCAGTCACGGGTCCAAAGCTGCGGAATAGTCTCTTTTAATGACCCATTTTTATAGATTGTTTTTTAATTAGATTTTCACTGGCCTTTATTTTTGTTATTTTAGATTGTTTGTTTATTGATTTTATAAACATATTTTCTCTTGTTATCAAAGAATTAATGTGCATTTCATGTTTTCCTATGAGCTTTACTAATTTTCTAAACTCTTATGTCTATAAAGCACTTGTTTTTAAAAAGCACTGCATAAATAAAAGTATTATTTGACGGTCAAAAGACATTTCGATGTGTAGGTTACAGCTGGGTCAAATTTGGTTTTTGACAGTTTTTGAGTTTTTTACATGTCAAGGTTGCTTGAAAGTGTTGTTTCAATGACATTTCAGTATTTTTTTGTAAATAGGATTTCACTTTATTCTGAAATACTGTCATTGAAACTGTCTTTAAAAAATGTTATCACCATAACCTTGACATCTGAAAAAGTCTTTTCAATCAATTTTTTTTTAAACCTAGATATCTAGACATCTTTTGACCTACAAAATCAAACCTTGCGCACCGGGACTGATGCATATTTTTCTACTTTTTTATTCCCCTCAAAAAAAGTAATTCTATGATATGACATGCAGCCCTCAAGCAGTAATGATTTCCTCATTCGTGGGGAGGAAATGTGTCAAAAGCAGGAAGAATTTCAGAAGCTGATACTGGAGCAGCAGAATATCTTCAGAGGATCCACTCTGAGATGTCAGGGGCCCAGTTTGATACATTACCAATCATTCTGGAAGTTCACATCAAAAAGAACTGGACCAATTACTGCAATCCAGTTGATCCTCAATGGTAGCTGGCAGCATGATAGACACGCACATGGCTACACTGCACTTTGCCTCAGAGAATCATCTGTATGAAAATGCTCATGTCTCACAGCTATATCAATTTATCACCTCTTTTGAGGCCTTTGATGGATAAAAGAAAGCACAGTAAGTCAAGGCTCTTCTCAGACTATGGCTGCCAGTTTTTCGTGAACAAGACTAGTGTTGCTATTTTACTTTTACAGTTTTGGACCAAAATAACAGATCAGATGCGCAAAGCGTATTCCAGTCATGTCCTCCTGGGAGGAGACCCTGAGGTAAACCCAGAAGGTGCTAAAGGAATAATATATCCTATCTGTCCTGGGAAAGCCTCCTTCCACCCAAAGGAGGAGCTGGAGAATGAGACTTGAAAATGTATACTGCTGCCATTGAGTCAGTGGTAAAACACTGACAGATGAAATGGAAAAGTGGTTAGCCTATGTGTCAGCGTGTGTATCAACATAAAAATGTTGTTTCACAATAATTATGAATAATTCAGGAATTTATCATAAAGTAGAAATAAGAAAGAATTGCTGGTTCCATCTGTTTTTTTCAGTTTCACTATAAACTGAATATCTCAAGGTTTTGGACTGTTGATTGGACAAAACTAACAATTTAAAGATGTTACCTTGGGGCCTCCGTATCTGTGATCATTTGTTTTTTATATGACAATTTATAGGCAATCATTAAAAGGTACCCTGTGGAGTTTTGACTACTAGTAGCAGTATAGAGTGGGTCCCTGTATTGGTTTTATTATCACTTAGGCGACACAATGCACATTCCTGCCATCAATTTCACACCATTGCACTGATCAGCAGTTGGTGGCGGTAATGTTAAGAAATATAGTAAGAAGCCAGCAAAAGGTAGGAGTGAGGGAGAAAGCTGGTAGCTAGCAAACAAGGACATAATAAAGATACTATGCTAAGTTGGTGAGAAACACTACATGCTAATTGTCCAAATCAATGGGGCAGATGAAACTGTTATTAGTTCACACACACCTCAAGTGACATAAAAAATCATCACCATGAGTAAGGTCATGCTTTTATTAGTCAAGTGACTATTTGACAGCAACTCTCCCTCCCTCTGTGCCTTGACTCTGAAACACCACCCCCTTCATTATAGCAGGACAGCCCTATGTAAAACCATCTGCAAGGGCGGGAAAAACCCTCCTGGACACTGCCTGGGACTTGAAAATGCTCGTTGACCTGGATCAGAGACTCAGCTTTCCACCAGAGATTGCTACAGCTAATCTCAGGCCGGATCTGATTTTGCAGTCAGCCTCACAGAAGTCCTTGCATATCGTGGAGCTAACAGTATCATGGGAGGCTGCAGTTTGGAAAGCTTATGAATGCAGAAGTCTGAAGTAAAAAGACGGAGCAGCTGAGGCAGAACAATGTGGCTGGCGTACCCAGGTGCTCCCTGTAGAGGCTGGGTGTAAAGGATTTGTAGCCACATCATCAACAAGGCTTCTGAAGAGAATTGGGGTTTGAGGACAGGCCTTCCTACAAGCCAGCAAGTCACTATCAGAGGCTGCTGAGCCAAGCAGCAATTGGCTGTGAATAAAGAGGAAGGACCCCAACTGGTCTGCAAGATGTCCAACATGAGGGGCAAAAGTGGGGCACACCTGGGACGCCAGGTGTCGCTGTCGCTGCTGAGCTCTCTGGAGGTGTTGTGGGGCTATCAAAAAATACACCAATGAAGGAGGGTGCCCACCTGATGACCCCAATGAAGAGATTACCCCTCTCCCACTTAAGACACAAGATACCAGGCAAGTGCTGTTTACTCTTAGGGATTGTAACAACAAGTCCTATGAGCTCAACAACATCAGAGAGTGTAAAAATGATCACAGTTATTCTAAGACTGTCTAAGACAGTCCAAAAATATCAGTAAACATTGACGACTCTCTGCCAAATCCAAAAACTAGAGTGCTAAAACTCAAATTTGTGATGTAAGTATCAAAGTGCTCCATGGAGTATTCTGAAGGGGGTAGGCTACTTTTTTTTAAGTCTTAGAACAACTGTTATAGATGACACGGAGAGCATCTAGAGCAATGTACTGCACTTGTATAGTGCTCTTCTAGTCTTCCAACCACTCAAAGCGCTTTTACATTCATTCACCTATTCACACACACATTCACACACAATGGTGGCCAAGGCTACCATAGCTACCACCAGCTCTCACACACCAACAGAACAGCCATCAGGAGCAATTTGGGGTTCAGTATCTTACCCAAGGATGCTTTGGCATGCGGACTGGAGGAGCCGGGGATTGTACCGCTGATCCTCTAATTGGTGGACGACCTGCTCAACCTCTGAGCCACAGCTGTACATTTTCTATTTCAGAACTGAGAGCACTACAATATAATAAAGCTTTTTGGGTATGAAAAAGAAAACAAACATTCTGTGGGTCCACAAAATCAGGCTCCCATTCATGCGACTAATTGCGTCAGAAATTATTGCGATAAGAGCTAATATTGCGTAATATTGTGCTTTTAAGACCATTTTTATTATTGTTGTAATTTTGCTGTTTTTAGACCATTTTTTAAACTTAAATAATGATAATAAAGGCATAGTGATGCAAGTGCACCCTTTTGAAGAGAAATAAACATTTATTTAACAAGAATATTTAGGAATGAAAAAAACAAAATTTAAATACCCGAAATGACACGTAAAAATATCGAAATAAATAAATGAATACCAAAAAATAGACTCTCAGTCTCTCACTCTCAGGTGTGCAGTTAAGTCGGTCGTATTCGCTCTTTTTGATGAGATAGTTTTAGAACAAACCCGGCACACCAACTCAGCCAAATTACTGGGCTCCCCTCTGTTATTTGGTTTAAATCTAAAACACACTTCTTCACCGCCTCTTCTCTGCCTCGTCTCCCCCTCGCGAAGATCGTGCGGTGTGTGTGTAGCCCATAGCCCGGCCTCCCCCACAGAGACAAAGACACTCCATGACAAGAGCTTTCCATTCATTATGCTAATGAACCAACTCACCTGGCTGCCAGACGATGCACGGCAGTGAACGCTCTTGTCGTCCGGTCTCTTGTGGTGGAGAGACAAACGCGTGTGAATATGGCAATTAATCGCGGCTGGTAAAATTAATGGCTCCCATTTAATTTACCGTGCAATTAACCGACCTATCGCATATCGCAACAGGCCTACTTTATACTCATATTATGTAGCAGATATGTTGGAACTTAACTTTTCAACAACATTGTGGTTAATGAGTGGTAAGGTTAAGGCACAAAAAACATTTGGGTATGATTGGCTTAAAATATTCTGTTTTGGTGGCACAATCCCGGTTGGAACTGCAGTGATGTGATGAGTGAAAACAACAGCTTTACATTGTCAAATCCCTGCTGACAGGCTGCTACAAAACAACGTCATTTGCGGCCTTAAAAGCTGACGGAAATACAGCAATGACTCACTAAGGGTTCTTTCACACCTCTTGGTTCGGTTCAATCGAAGTCAAGTCTCAGTCTAGAGGTGTCATGTTACATCACATTAGAAACTTTTATATGATACATGTAAAACAGGCAAATGTAATTCATCTATGGTTTGCTGAAACATTTTCTTTTCGTGACTGCTTATTAACATCACAAGTTTGAGACTTACTTCTTGGGTCTCTGGCTTTGAGGGCAAGTAGCTCACATTAACAAATATTGACTGAACTCCTCAAGGCCATGGAAGTAACATGTTGGCATTCTTAATTTAGGTGGCGTTCCCCTTTAACTTTGGTTGTTTACAAGAGGGCACCTCTAATAAGAAATCAATCAAATGAATAATCAACGATTTAAAAAAAAAATCATTACTCGCATACATTTTAATATCAAACTGGCAGAGGAATTATGAGATAGTTTTGCCGTTGCAAAAGCGAACTGGCAGGCCTCGCCCTTTGTACAAACAAACCATAGATTAAGGGCAAATACATATTTTCATAATATGAGCTGAACTGGGTGCCCGCCAGATATTACAGACAGTCCAGGAAGAAAGTCAAAACAGGGAACTTGGGCTAAAGATGCCAGTTGAGCAGAGGACACAGTGCAGAAGCTCTAAAAAGACCCTCGCCGCCCACTCAACCAGAAGAGGTATCAGTGTTAACATCACTGCTGCAGCATCACAAGGTCTTTGGCTCAGTTTACATTTTGTGTTTATTTGAGTAACTCGTTTTCTTGCTCATTTCTTTAATTATATTTCTTTTCATTTCTGTTCAGCTGATGCTCTAATCCAGAGCAACTTTGGGCATTTGGGGAGAAAATACTTGATCTTTTTGCTGTCTAACTAAGTGGCCGCTGTGACGCCAGGAGCAAACTGTTTATTGAAGGTTTTTATCTGACAGACAGGCATTAAGGGGATGTTTATTGGGTCGAAACTTACTCGGGGTTAATCTTTTTTGGTTGACTGGACCAGTCAGCTACACAATCTGTTTTAACCGGACTAATGTTTAGATGCAGCCTCCTGGACGTGGTGGTGCGTGCCTGTTTTCTTGCTCCAAGTTGCCTGGGAGGCGGGAGGTGTGGGGAAGCCTTATTAATCCTGACAGCATGCTTCATTTTCTATGGTATTATGCGTGCCTGCTTGTTACATGAATGGGCTGATAGTATTAGCTGTGCTTTCATGAAATGCACACCGTATAAAAGAGATTTCTTTGTGCAAGGAGATGTGTGGGGTTCGAAAATATGGCACACAGCTGATTTAAATTGGGCGTGGAGTCAACACACTGAAATCAACTGGAATAAAACTAAAAATGTACCAGATATTCTCTGGTTTAATACAAAAATATGGCTCGTGTGAGCGAACAAGCAGACGTTCAGCAGAGGGGATGAAAAGCACTTTGTCAGTGAACAAGATACAACTGCAAGTTATTGTATTTGTACCTCACTTTAATAGATCACTCAAACTATTGCAGAGTCAGTGGTTACCAGCACACGACTGCCATATATATAATTAAACTGAATATACATTTGCAAACTGTTGTTGTTTCACCGATTCATTACAGGTTAGATACATGGAGGCACTAGAGAAACAGCTGGCAGAGTTTGCATCATGTTCAGTACTTAGCAGGGACGAGACAAATTAAAATGCGTGTACCATATTTGTTTGCAGGAGGAATGCATTTTTAACATTGTTCCATGTTTTCACCCTCATTTAACATGAGTAATTATAGCACAGGATGAAGTCACAAACAATTTGTCTACGAGATACTTCATCTTCAAATTCAATTAGCATTACCCAGAGCCTGTGAGCTTGTTTCCACACTTGCCTCCCTGCATTATGCATGACGATTAGCTGTTTTTGTATAAATTAAATGTGAAAGCATTATGCTGTACTCTTTTGCCAAACTTGCCAGGGAATTGAGATTTGGGATTATTAGAAAGAATGAGTGATAATGAAGCTGATGGGAGGAAGTAACCTCCCCAGGTCATGCAGCCTACTTCAGCGGCAAAGACAATACGATAACTTTCAAAAGCTAACAAAAAGGAAATGCTAATAAAAACATTTAAAATATTAAAAACAAAATACTACTCTCAATCACACTGGTATGCAAATAGACCAAACACAGTAGTTGAGAAGCATGGGTGAATAACTGCACTGAAGAGTGGTGCAGGAATAAGCCAGGAAATGAGTTAGCATTTTTGCACACCTGGTTCCCTCGTCTCAAAGTCAATAGGTTTTTTTGAACGGCACTTTGGTTAGATGTCTGAAATAACAACCAGGTTTCACTTTGAAGTTGCTGAATACTGTTGCTTGGACGTTGAATTCAGACACACCGATGAAAAAAGCCATCTTTTCAAGTTGGCATGACACATGGCCGGCCACAGTTATTGTGTAAGGGCACCCAGCGGCATCAAGAGGAAACACAGCAGGACAACAACGTAAGTTATGGAGCGAAAGTCCAAGTATAGGATAGCAAACCACCGACTTTCACACGGGAGGCTGGTGTTCGCTTCGTATTCAATTCAAATAAACACAAGAAGTTTGTGCTCTAGAGAAAGGATCCGCACTCAGTAAATAACCTCCTAAGCCCTATGATAAGTTATTATGGAAAGGCTTAACTATACAGACCAGTGAGCAGGGATAACTAACACGTCTTTGGGGTCATCAGGTGGGAACCTCCTTTCACCAGTGTTTTGTTTAGTTGGTCCCACGACAACTCCAGGAGGCTAGACAGTGAGACACTCACTAACACTCCCCTAATACCAGCTCTCACTGCTCCGCACACCGATCCAACAACCTCCTTTACCTTACTTACACATGGCTTTCTCAGCCCAAACAGCACTGCCACCGTCAACAAACCCAGGCTCTGTTTATGCGAGCTCCAGGTAGAGACAGTGCCGATACTACCTTTCCTAGCACATTCACCATACTCTATTTCTCACGCTACATAGCATAACTCCAATATAAGCTAAGTTAAAGGAGATAGATAAACCCACAGGATCAGCAAACACACTCACCTTGCAGCATGGTCTCAAACAAAAGGGATTCAAATAGGCCACTCCCACACTTAAATAACCTTCCTCTTCCTGGTTTTTCCCAAGCCAACCCTGTTCTTTTTAACCCAACCCAACCACATGCTTTTGTTGCCTAAACTGAATTGTGCACGTGTGTTGGCAAAACATAACCATGTGTTTGATGTTGAAGGAAAAAAAATGTCCATTTGCAGTGTTGTAAAAACTGTCGGTGCAAAAACAAAAGTGTATTTTAAAACAAAGACAATGCATGTGACAGGCAGAAGTTAATATGGTGTCCCAGAACGTCAACAACCAATGCACCTGGGCTAACTTGTACATCCCATGTTGACGCAGAAAGTCCATGACCTAACGTCAATATGTGACAAGGTCAGAGTGAGAATGTGTTGGAAATAAAGGCTGCCACTGCCCTTCGTTTTAATGAGTTAGTGCCACAAGCATATTGACAAAAATTTAGAGGTTGTGAAAAAACTGCCAACCAGGTATATGTGGAGTTTGCAAGGGAGAAAAGTGCTCTTTTTGACAAATGGTACCGAGCCAGCAAGGTTAAATTATTGGATGACATGCTTGAGCTAATATTGTTAGAAGAGTTTAAAAATTGTCATTTCTCTAAATGAACAAAAAGTCACATCCCTGACTGCTGCCACAGCACTGGCAGATGAATTTGCTTTGACGCACAAAGATGTCTTTTTCTCTTCCAGTTCGCCCTGAACCACTTTCAGCTGACCGAAAGATTAAGTCTCCAAAAACTTCAGCCGCTAAAATCCTTGAGTGATTTTACTGCTATGAGCAGGAGCACCTCATCCCCGTCTGCCCCACTCTAAAAAGAAATGAGCGAACCAAAAATCGCAAAATGGTGTCACCAATTGGACTCATTCAAACCGAACCACCCTCCATGCAAAACATGACTTTTGCAGAAACAAAGACAAAATTGATGAGGATTTCAAACCATTTGTTACTGAAGGTTATGTTTCGCTGGTGGGTGAGGAACATGGTATGCACATCATTCTAAGGGATACTTGGTGGCGGCGTGTTACCCTTTTCGGCTCAGTCTTACTGTGGTGCAGACGTTCTGGCGTGGGGTTTTGGATGAAGCATGATACGCTCGCATTTGCTTTCACTTTAGCTTTCATCCAGAATTGTGTCAGGTAGATTCCAAATTGCTGTACGTCCTGGGTTAAACATCTGCAGTATTGATCTTGTTCTCGGGAATGATTTGGCTCGCGGAAAACTTTTCCCATCTCCCAAGGTAATTGAACGTGAAAATTTGCATCGCATTTGGTGTGAACACAACATTAGTTAGCATACAAAAAGGGTAATCCCTGTAGAACTCTATACAGCTTCCGGTGCACATGTATTAAACATGATTGTACTGCAGACGTCAATCTCTTCGGTTTTGGATAAAGATTATTTGTGTAGAATGTGTGCAGGCTTCAGCATCTTTATAGTTACTAATGCAGTGTTTCACAAAACTAAAATAATGACGGCAACTCCCAACACACTATTACATTATTATTCATGAATATCTAGATTTTTCCATCAATAGATTATACTAATTTACTCTACGAGCTGTCAATAAAAGGCAGATTACGAGGGGATGTGTTCAACTGTGTCACACAAAAGCTGAAATATGATCAATTTCCAATGATATAAAACTGAGCAAACCAAAAATACTTGCATTTGATTGGCAGGTAGGTTAACATTAACAATTTATTAGTTGTCAAAATCGTGGCAATTAGGCTTCTGTTGTATTATCGACTAAACGACTTATTGTTTCAGCTCTAACCATCATCAGAACGTGCAGATGGGATACTGGAAAAGACAATGAAAAAGTCAACATAAAATGTTTTATTAAAGAGCCTACAGACGGCTTCGGTGTTCACAGATTCTAAAAGTCTGTGTCTCTCTGCTGGAGGGATGAACACCAATCCTCAAAAAAAATAAATATAAATATAAAAGTGTGTTCTGTTGTGTTCAGGTCTTACGACAGTAAAATGCAAAGCATACTATTCACGTCATTTTCATACTCATTCATGGTCTGTGTGGAAGCATTTACATTTCTCCTTTCATCTAGTCGGCGTTTTTTTTTTTCTTTAATTGGCCGCTTGCATGTGTGAATGGTACATTAACTGTAGAAAGAGATATGCAAGTTGATGGTGGCCAAGTTGGCAAGGGTGTTTTTTTTTCTTCCTGCTGGGCCAAAGTGCTCCAGATTGGAATCATTTCAGCTCAGTTTATTGTCATGCACATAAAAAAAAGTACAGCAATGCCTTCCAGTCCAATTAAATGTCTCCACTCTGGCAACACCCCTCTGGACAGCTTACAACCCAACCAACTGTGTCTAAATAAATAAGAGTAAAACTTTGCATGTTAAAAGTAAAAACACAGTGCATTAAGCAAAACATGCACTGTGTATTAAATTGTGCATAAAATAGGAACTCAAATACTGTAGTTTCTTGTACGCATTTCACATATTAAAATCATCTTAAGACGTGGAACTCAAGAGAGGGCCCCTTCCAACTTTTTATCCTGTAACATAGCTAAGAATCACCATGATCCACATGAATAATCACTAAAGAGTATCATCCTCTCATCCGCGACCCTGTGGGCTGACTGTTGATGAGTCTCACCGCCTGTGGATAAAAGCTCTTCCTAAAGCAGGTGGTGTGAGACTTGATAGTGCCGTCCAACCCTCAGATGGTAACAATGTAGTAAATAGATGATGGCTTGTGGAGTATTATGTTTGATAATAATAATGTATGCTGTCCTCCTGCAGTGAGAGCACTGTATCTCTGAAGGCTCTGATAGCTTGCTACGTACCTCATTGTCATTGTAGAAAGCGGGACTACAATTTTCCGAGCTGCTTCAGGCTTTGTGCAGATGAGGTATCACATGACACTATTAAGCTTTTGGTGGCTTTCAACAGTGTCCTGATTGAAGCATCTTTTTTAGCTTGCATGCCAATTTTTTAAAAGGCATCTAAGGAAAAATAGCCTTTGTTGATCTTGTTGCCATGCCAACTACAGAAATAAGAAATCTGATATATTAGACCTTTAAAACCGACAGTCTTAACAGCAACACTAATAGAAAGACAGTGAAGCGGAGGTAAAGTTTCTTAAAATCAATGCTAGTTTTTTGGTTTTGAGAGACCGGCTATTTTCTTCACAGCACAGGTACAGCTCCCACACCTCTATCCTATAGGCCTCCTTGTTGTTATCACGGATCAAAAAAATCTCTGTGGGTTGCTCGGATGTTGGCCACACAGTCGGTGTCAGGCTTTTTCTCCATGCTGTTTTATCCTACCTTCTTTCTCATATCTTTTTGTAGTTTCCTCATGCACTGCAGAGAGCGGTGCACTACAGTACCTGCAGCAGATTGGTGGAACATTTGACATTAACTTATGCATATAGAGACCTTAAATTACCCGGAAACTCTAATCTCTGCTGCAAAGTGACTCCGCGTTGACACACCACTCCAGTTTTCACACTGTCATGCTTCCCCAGCTACTTGTAGCAGCGCGCAGGCTTCACCTCGTCACCCTGCATAGTGATCATTTTGTCCACCTCCACAGCACTGTGTGAGATGTGCCGCAGGAAGAGCAAAGAGACACAGCACCAAACAGCGCACTCGCATTCACACAGCTTCAACGCTGGTGTTATAGCACTTTCAGAAATCCCTGAATGAGTCCCATTAACCTCTTGAACCTGAGGCAATATTTCACTCCCTTTATTTCTGGGCTAATTGCATAGTCGATGTATGTTTTAGCCCGGCATGCCATATATTTCTATTTTCAGGACAGCTTTAGCTACTCAGGGATGGTATAATTTGGCATGCATGCTCTGGGTCCATGAAAAGTCTGAAGTCGAGAAACATCGGCTTTTGTGCAAAAAGTCTTGTGCCAGTCTGCAAGTAAGTGATGAAATTGCTGCCTCTCTGGACAACTGACAGGTGTCAAGGCTGGAAAATGATGGTGTAGTGTTGTTCCTTGACATGGTGCAATGCATCAACCAGCTCATGCAGCACGTCGTACTACCTGTGTGTGGGTTTATTCTTCAATAGGTTTTTCCACTTGGGCATTTTAAGCTGTTTTGGGCAATGATGTTTCAGCAATGCTTCAGTTTGCTGACCATTCATTCCAGTGAAAGTCACTCAGTCAGATACACATTTTCTGTGGCCTACACAACCTTATCTCCCAGAAATGTCTCTACCACTGATAAATGTATATACTACCTATTTACAACAGCAGATACATGTTGAGATAAACACAGCGGGATTTACTTTTTTAATCCATATTAGAAAATATTTGTAATAAACGTATCTTCAAAGTCAGATAAAATGTACAAACCGAACATATCTGCAAAATGTTCACTGACAATGTAATTTATTTGTTTGTCAACTATATTGTCTCATAGCAAATTAAGTATTAATAACCTTATTAAATATTAAAAATAATGTAAAAGCTCATGTTGGCTTGAAGCACGAAACTTTTAATATTTAACCAGAATTACAATCTTTCCCTAACTTTAAGTGAAGGGTTTTAGTAGCCTACACACACACACACACACACACACACACACACACACACACACACACACACACAGGGAAAAGCCTGTTCTGTGTTTAATCCTGCACTTTGTTCCCTCACCGCCTCCCTGCACCAGTAAACATGATGCAGTCAACAATTACATTTTCTTCAAAATGATTTTGCCAAAACTATTTGATGGTATATAAACAGAACTTTACAAAGACTGGATCGGGCCAACGATAGATGTATTTTGGAGCATTTTCAAAACTGTGCTGTTTAGTCAGTTTAAACATCCATTTGTGGTACGATTTATTTGGGCAAAACAATTCACCAAAATCCTTTGGCGGGACTGGTCTCTCTGTCCAGTCACAAAATAATTAAGGACTGTTTTTTCCTGTGATGTGACCTTAATCTGAGCCAACTACAAGGCCAGCCTGTTCTCATTCAAAAAACTACTGCATGATAAGCTTTCAAGAGCAAAAAAAAACCTCTAAATTTTTCCTTTTCTTTTGGTCTTAAGAAGTACCCTTGCATTCTAAAAATGTTCACATATTTTGGATGGGTCAAACAAACACAGGACTTGTGTTTGACCGGTGTTTGTGTCCCGTAACAAGCAAAAAGTAACACATAAGCTTCCAAAACTGATGCTAGAGGGGTACTTGGAGCATCATAGTTTGAAGCATAGGGCCACTGAGCAAGTTGCTGTATTTGATGAGTTGGGAGTGGGAACATGTTGACAGGGCATACTGATGAGCAAATTCAACAGTTATCAACGTGCCTGAGAATGAATCAAGGCCTGACTTATACCAGCAACAAATTACGCAGCCATTTTAATATGTCATCAGATAACTCCATCTGCCAACCTCTGTAACCAGCACAAACAACACTACAGAGAGGGTTTGACAGGTCCAGTACGCTGCCTTTTACAGTGCACAAACCAAAATGCTCTCTAACAGATTTTTGGTCTAACTCAAAACAAAGAAATCTCTCCCTATTTACATTTCTCTTGCTTCTGGCCGGACACATCGAACCAATGAGCAGAGTGAAAATCCTCACATGGCTTTGGTGATGCATTTTGCTTGGCTTGTACTTTTTCTCTGTGTGAACAGCGACTGAACCACAGGGAAACAAGTTAACGAGTTGTTCACAGAGAATGAACTTTAGGTTTGAAAATGCATTTCGTTTTTCATTTCCTTGAACCCCTGTAACGAGCTAATGTTCTTCACACTTGCACATGAAAATGTTTTTTCTAGCCTTAGAATGTATAAATATCAAATACGCCTGATTTCAATATTCTTCAGCACTAACTGACCTTGTCTGCATTTCAAGGTGCCGATACAACTCTTTTACAGACCTGTTTTTATATTGCTTCTCTGTGGGGAAATGTTCTGTATGTCGCAGAGGAGTTTTTTTTGCAGTCCCACAGTTGGCTACTGGAACAAATTGGCAGAGGGAATGACTCACTGTATCCATCTCTCTTTGTGAGATTTTTTGGGGGTGGGGGTTTTCTGTTTTCATGAGATAGTTCACCATGGAGATGCACACAGGAAACATGGGGAGACAAAGCAAGATAATAGATGACCTCAGCCAAACTCTAACCAGGGACATTGGCCCTCATGTATCAGTCTATCTTACAAACCAGCACAGATATCAGCCTAGAAACCAGCTAACGATTAAGTTTGCGTGTCAGTCATGTATCATTCTTTTCTCGCCAGTCACAGCGCAGGAATGATCAGGTGTTGATAAATGTGGCGGCTGGAAACAATCGTCATTTACATATCCTGCCCCAATATATTTTGGTTTTAGAGGCGTTGCCCCTTGAGTTTACGACGTGGCGACACATAATATGGCCGAGAAGAGAAACTTCTCACAGCTAGAATTGGAAACGCTGACGTCCCCGGTCCAATTTAACCAACTGCATCTATTTGTCAGAAAAACGCAGTGTGGAAAGAAATCACTGCTGCAGTCAACAGCATTACAGTGGGTAGTCGAACTCAAGGTTGGAATATTTAATTTATACATGTATGATATGTAATACATATATGAATAATATAGCCACTACATTATATAATATTTATATTGCTACAATATTCACATTAAAGCTTATTATTGACCCAGACCGAGCAGTACATGACTGCGTGTTTCAGGTCTGCTTCCATTTCGGGCATAACACGTGGTGGAGGAGGCACAGGAGTGTGTCCAGGCCTGACCCTGGTAAAAATGTAATCACCTAGGCTGCTAGAATTGAAATAATTACACTGTTGCAGGATTTATAGATTTCTCTTTCATGACGTTTTCATGATCATGATATGGAGATGCTTTGGTGTGTCAGTGTTTTTAAAAAAAATAAATAAAAGGGAAAGTTTCAGATAGAGCCGGGCACGAGTGGTGTTCATCCATCAGTCAGCCTGGAGCGAGTCCCACAGAGCCAGGCAACTGCCAGCTGTGATGGTGAGCGTACGTCCATATGGCAACTATACATTTTTTAGTGATTAATATGCAACTGCAAACACTTAGAAGTCAGTCAGAATACAGTCTAATAACAATTCTCAAGCTCTGATTTACTCTGCTGCGCTGCAAATCCATGGCGACTCATACGAGCTGAGACCTAACGTGAGATTTGATTGGAGCCTCCGCTCACAACCACTGTAATAAATGCCGGCCTTGTGTTGAAATTACCTTACGCTCAATTTTCTGTCCTAGGTTCGTTCCATAACTGAGGACCAATGTGGTTTATATGTTATTTTTCTTCCTAGACCAATCCCCCTTTACATAGCTTTCATGATGCATCCTTGCTTTGGGGCCATCCTCACTACTGATCTGACTCATGGTCACATAACAAATCAAGGTGTGAATTCGTGTGAATCTGCCTGGAAAAGGATGTAAGTGCGACCTACTTGCACTGCACTCCTGACACCCCCTTCCCAAGATTCCTTGTTTTTACAAAGCCTCCTATCTCCTGCCTCACGCAGGCGGCGGTGACAAGAAGGGAGACAGGCTGGGGGCGAGGATCCTTGAAAGCTGGAGACAGGGGACAGCGCTGTGGCTTTGACCCCTGGTGTGATGGACATGATGGACTTGATAATCCGGCTGACTGTAGGCCTGATTCTTTTCCCTCAATTTACTGCTGCAGTGTGCTGTCAGTCTCTCTCACAAGGTGTTCTGTCTGTGCTTTAGCCTCCTGCTTTAGCTATCTTTGGACAGGCGAAGCCTTGTCGCTGTCTATAGTCCTGAAAGCTAATTTTTTCTCTCTGTGTCTTTCGTTACCTAGAGATTGTGGTATTTGGAAAATGGTTTTAGTCAGAAAGCATGAGAGATATAGATTTATGTTACTGTGAGAGGCCTTTATGGACATTAGAGAGTAATACTGACAAACCACAGCCAAGCAGCTATCAGGACATTGTACCTCTCATGGTATGTGTCCACAGAGGCGCTTTTGGACACATGGCGTTGCTTCCCAGCATTTGATAACTGATAGGCGTGCCACTTAATAAGTGGGCTGTCTGTGCCTGGATTTGAAACTGAACCAATATGGCGACTTGAAAAATATGAAAACAGTTCACCAAAATGTGTTTCTGAAAACATCTGAGTCAAGAAATGTGCAGTTATTGAATCCATTCTCAGACAAGGTTTTGGTTTAAACATTAGTGGGAGTTTCCCAGGGTGAGTCACCCTGCATGCCCCACGTTAACATAAAAAAGCCTCAATTCAACTTCATGCAAACGCTACTAGACCTACTCTCTAGCTCTTTCATTAAGGTTTTAAATTCATTTAAATGTCCTTTTATGGTGGGTTTCTTTTGCACATTGTCTCTATACTTTGGATGTTTTATGTCTCAACGGCCTTGCTGCTGAAATGTGCTGTATAAACAGGGCTCCAGACTGACTTGTTATAGAGGGAGCACTGTAGTCCCTGACTGAAAATTGAAGGAGCGCAAGCAGAAAATTTAGGTATGCACCTTAAATCGCACTGCAACGCAATTATTCACATTTTTGGCCATTTTAACTGTTTTATTGATAAATGCTTTGGTCCTGTTATAACAGTTGAAAAACCTGAACAAAACTTAACAAATGCATTCAATTTTATCATTTGTAACACACACCCTGCTCCTAAACTGCTTATATGAAGTGCCGCTGCTATATGTGGGGTTAACATTTACGCCGTTGGTTTTAAAAAGTTTAATTTGTCCCTTATACTTCGCAAATGGTAGCTCCTGCTTTGCAATTAAATATGCAGCGTTGAATTTGATTATTTAAGCCTCCTCTGCCGATTGTATTGTAGCATCCTGCCTGCGAAAGGCTGCTGGAAGTGGGGATTCTGTTTCATTTGTAAACCTGTCTCGGCAGATTTTATATTTCAAGCTATTATTGTGTTTCATTAGCGTATCATGTTTGTGCAGCACTGGTTGCTTCTGTGAACTTTGTTTTCCCCGCGTATTAGGGCCAGATCTAGCACAGAACACACAGCACATTGTATTATTTGTTTGGTTGTACCTGAGCCATGTAAATTAATTAAGCCAATCCTGTTTGCAGTGTAGATAAGGCTTTTTCTGTAAAGTTTCGTCCGAGTCTATATCCGAGTTTTCCTCAGCAACTTTTCGCTGTCCAGGGTCTTGCTCTGACGCGTACATAGTTTGTTTCGCTGTCCTTGAATATGAGGTTGGACACAACCACAGTTATAAACATTGATGAGTGTGGATGACGTGATCCTCGCAGTTAACTAATCACTCACTCCCAGACCCTCCCCCTCTCATACACATTGGCCGACACTGGCGGACTTACTCTCTTGTTTTTTAAGATGGAAAAAGAAAAAAAAACTTAAAATTTGTAGGTTGCACATAAGCAGGTAGTTGCAAACAAATACTCGCACTCGCTAAATTTGGTCGCAATTTGGAACCCTGATAAATACACTTGACCTGCCCTGTCTCTTGAAACGCATTACAACGCTACCAAAATGCACAGACATGGAAAATGAAAAGGAAATGAAAGATCCTGTGGACAAGCAGAAATAACCCTTTGTCAAAAGCAGTCTAAAAGCCTTTAATGGACTAGTGCTGAACTAAAATTATTTTCATTATGATTAATCAGCCAATAATTATGGACTGCTTGTCTATAAAATGTTACAAAATAGTGAAGAACGCCCATCACTAACTTCCAAAGACTGAAGCCATACTTCAGATTGTTTGTTTTGTCTGACAAGCAGTCCAAAACACAAAGATGTTTAATTTACAACCATAAAACAAAGCAGTGTATCCTCACATTTGAGAGCTAAAATCAGCAAATGACTCACACAATCTATTATCAAAATTGCTGTTGATTACCTTTTTGTCGATCCATTGTGGACTGATGAATTGTTTCAGCACTATAAAGCACAGTTGTTTGCTGAGTGCTGCTAAGTGCTGATATACAGCATGTGGGCAGACACGGTATATATTTATATACTCGTATATCAATCAAACAAACCCGCCCCTGTTGAGGCCTGTGACATGACCAGCCTAACTGTTGCTACTGAGCAATCAGCTGGCACACTGGCACAGATGGATAAAACTCTGTATAGTGTCAGGGCTAGAAGTGTGTGTACGCAGAGACATAAGCATTCGTTTCATAAGATTTATAAAGCTGCATGTACGTGGGACAGTCGCCAGAAGAAAATGTTGGCATTGTACATTTCTGTAAACCACAAATACATTGCATTTGTAAATTTCATATGCAGCATATCAATGTTTCTAAAGTATACATGAGCTGACTTCTGATTGGGATGAGGAGGGGATGGTAGATGGCGTGACACCGAGGCAAGATGCTCGCCAAGCTGCAGACCACTGTTCAATATCAACAAACAACAAAAAGAGCTGTTTTAGCAAGTTATCAATGTGTTTCCAGCAGCTTTTTAGCCATCAAATGCAGGTGTTTTATAGCAGCCTGTCACTGTGTTTCCACCGGGGACAGTGCTACAAAAAAAGGTTGTTTCTTACCAAAACATGGCTGTTTTTCTTGCTGGGATGGTGCTAAGAAACACATGTGTTTTTCAATGAGACATCACTGTATTTCCAGCTGGGACAGTGCCACAAAAAGCAATTGTTTTTGAGACATCGCTGCTTTTCTAGCTTTTTTGAGTTTCCCTTTATATTTTGACATCCTGAACATATCCTTCAAACACAGACTGTAGACCCCTCTGTCTGCTTCTCTCTGGCTCCGTGCTTACTCTGACAGCTTGTCGGACCATCACAAAAGGGCGGGGCTTGGCAAAAGGTCAATTGGGTTGCCCTCATGTAGCCCTAAATGGATGTAGAAGTGCTGTTTGACCCACTAAATGTGCTGCATCTGTGAGGTTCTCTAACTGCACCAGTGGAGCTTCCATGACGCACTTGGCTGTGGCTATTTATAGTGCCTGTAACACTGATTCATCACATGTATCTGTAAACCATCATCCCAGTGATATCTCAATCATCATTATTAAAAATCAGATATATGATTACTGATTCATTCATAGTGCTCAAATCGGGAAATAATGCCTCAATGTTGTATGTGTGAGAAATGGCGTGTGGATGTTTTTTTGTGCAAACGCTCACCTCTGCTTCCTCCTGATGACAGTTGTACATGAAAACTAACGCAGTGAACAGGCCTCTGTCATTGTTTGAACTTCATCCCTCTAAAATAAAATATACCTAATACCTTTTACAGCCTCCTCATCCTCACACCTTATGTGCGTTTAGTCACGTACGGCAGTGATGTCCAATCAATATCCATAGAGGGCAAAGAGTGTGCGGGTTTTCTTCCAGCCAATCAGCGAAGCACATGCTGATGTCAATGACTGAAGAACTTTCACTAATGAAGCTATATGCACCCTTAACATTTCACCTTGCTCCAGCGTTTCTCATATTGGCCGACTGTAGAAAAGATGGAGCACAGTAAACAACTTGCTGCACTGATTGATCCTGTCCAACAGTGATTTAAGCAATTCACAGCTCATGAAAGCTTTTACATTTGTGCAATTTTTCAAGTAGTTCTTTCCCAGGAAAATAAAAAGTCTCCTCAGAGAGACGTGTTTTATAGATTATTACTTAAACAGCTAGAGCTCCTCCTATTTTTACTGCTCTGATTCTCTGTGTCTGCTTGCATCAAACCCTTGAGTGTGATCATAGAGTCTGGTGTATTCCCCTGTAGCAAAGACTCTGAGAAGCACATAACTCTGCATTCACAATATTCCCACTGGGTCCTGACCAAGGCAGGAAGCTCATCAATCTTTTTTTTGCCAGTGATCTCACTTTCCTCAATCCGGATAGATGGAGGATAGGGTTTAAATCTCCTTCCCTTTTCTCTCTCTTCTCCTCCCCTCCACCCCAGCTCTATTCTCCCTCCATCACGCAGGCAGCTCAGTCAGTAGATTCTTCGGCCCTGGGCCTCCTGCCAACATCACTGTGATCAGGTGCTGCCAAGTGTAAGGCTAAGGACAGACTGAAAAACTTAGGTAGAGCGTCCATTGTTCAAGTAAGTCCCCGGTTAGTCTGTTTATAAGTTGATAGTGCTGTTCTGTAAACCTGCGTGGGAGTTTGTATTTCGGGTAGACAGATTGAAGGGCTAAAACTGATGATAAACTCCTTCAGAACAAAACCGAATGATGCCTCATCCACTATGTAGATGAACAAGTTGGACAAACTTTTGGAGAGCACTTGCGAGTGAGTGTGATGAATGAATGTGGAGGTCATTTTTGCTTAAAGAGATATATGAATAGGCTTCATGAGGGCCCATTTCTATTGGTAAAAAAAATAGGTAAATGAATTTAAAGAAAATGCTCACAAAAAGCAAAAACATTGATTTATCCGGTCAAATGTTTTAAATGGTAAATCAAAATAAGGAAATAAAAAGTCAATTTTTTTTTTTTTTAGAAAAAGTCAAAATCAAAAGATAAGGTCAAAATTTTGACTCACTGAATCGAAATTATAAGACAAAAGGAAAAAATTTAAAGGTAAGAGGGCAAAACTGGGACAGGAAAAATCTCTAAGCTGAAGCGTTATATAAGTAAACTGATCAAAGTGTTTAAATTGTGTCAGAATATACAATGTTGTACATTTTTAGGATTTATGAAAGCTGTAAGATCAACATTTTTTTGTAAATAATCTTGTAAACAGCCTTTATTGTGAAAGGAGCGAACCTGAGGTTTCCAGGCTTTTCCCAATGTTTTTCTTGTTCCCTTGTGGAGTATGTGACATATGGTGCGCAGGCTGTTGTCAACTGACCTATGGCTAAGCCCCGCCCTCAAACGCGATGAGCCAATCACAGTGCATATAGCCATTCCCATACACACGGACATTCTCTGCCTGGACGTCCATTGAAATGCATTACAGAAAGTCAGTTTTGTTCAGTTTTATGAGCTTTTTCTGAGATTTGAAGTTTGAACATGAAACGTTAGTGTCATACTGATAAACTGTGAAGCTGAGGAAGAGCAGTGTGCGAGATTTTCTGTTCAAAGACAAAAGGAAAACGCTGATCCAAAAGATTTTTAAATGTAGAAACATTAAATATTTCTAAACACTACATAAGTTAATTGGACAATGTACATTATTTAGTTAGTCTAATTTGTATGAGCAGAGTGCAAAGGCTTTGTAATATATATTTTATTCCTCAGGCGCCCCAACCACTTTTTGCACCACGTTACGTAGCGTAATGATGTGAGTGTTCTGGCTATTACCAACAGTGTCCTGCAGCCATTATTCATTCATTTCCTGGGAAACTTATGGAGTAATTCTGGTGAAAAACTACATATGCACCACACGTAAGGTAAGGTTACATAAGGCAATGACATGATGATGGGGAAGAGAGAAACCTTAGCTTTCTGAATGAATGCTCTACTATGTTTTTTTTTTTTTTAATCTCTTATCAATATTTATACAGCATTTTGGAAACAACAATCTCCTGCAGCCATTATGGGGCGATACTGGTGTAATCATGGTGAAAAACCATGTTTGCATGACAACTAAGGTAAGGTAATGCATGGACATTTTGTGATGACAGGGAACACAGAAGTCTTTGCTTCCTGCTGCTAAAAGAATTAATGCTTTTTATTATAGATCTATTAAAACAGCTTAGTGGTAGAGCAGGTGCCCCATGTACAAGGCTGTTGCTGCAGCGGCCCGGGTTCGACTCCAGCCTGTGGCCCTTTGCTGCATGTCACTCCCTCTCTCTCTCCCCCTTTCACACTTGTCTGTCCTATCCATTAAAGGCTAAAAATGCCCCCCCCCAAAAAAGAAACAAAGTTAAAACATATCTGCTACATATGAAAAGGTAAAATTGTTACATATCTTTGGTATGCAGAAGCTTAGACATAGCATGACTACTGCTTCTGCTTTTGCTTTTGCTGGCGGCCTGTCTGCCCTACTCTTGTGTACCTAACGGCCCATGCTCTGTTGCGACCACACTGTCTGTACACCTGTCTGCCTCTCTATGCCATTCTCAAACCCAAATCACACTCTGTTGCCCCCCACCTTCTGTTGCTGCGAGACAAAATCATAATTCAACCCATTCCCCTCTATTGTTCCCCGTTTCTCCTCCATGCTAACTGCCTCCAATAGGAACAAGCCGATACGCATCACACACAACGCCATCGAAATTATGTGCCTCCCCGCACGCAACCTCTCAGACCTTAACAGCAAAGCCATTACACGCACAGCACACACCATAGCACATGACCTCAGGCATCCCCTCAACCCATTTTTCACACTGCTTCCATCTGGATGTAGATACACATCCCCGGCTTGGAAACACACCAGTAAAAGAAATGTGTGTAGGTGCCGATAAACATGGAAGTACCCGATGTCTTTCATGTAGTTATGTTGTAATGTTTAATGTATTTTGTACTCATGTTTCTATGTATTTATGAGGCCCTGAACAGACTGTAGCAACCTGGAAAAGGACAACTAAGAATCTACCTTGCCTCTTAACTCCTGCCTCCCACAAACTGTCTGTGTTTCATTAGTCTAAAACATGCTCACATCTTCCTTGATCCTCAACCCAGACCAATCATAGAGGTCGTAGATCACAAAATGTTAGTAGGAGTCATGTTTGGAAATTGGACGTAGTGTCTGGAAGGCACTTACAAACAAACTTGATTTTTAAAAAAAAAATTTTAGGTACAGTATGGAGACTATTTGGATTTCCGACACTCTCTTTCCATCTGTTCTTTAATAAAAACACCAACTCCATCTCTGCCAGCTCAGAGGCCATTGATAAAGTTCAGACTGAAGAAGGAATGCAGAGATAAAAGGCGTTTGAAACTTAGTTAAAGCTCTTTATTTACACCTATACATAAGTGTCTAATTGCTATTCAGAGCAGTATAGCTGTTGGTTTTTAGAAAGTTACAAACACTGGCCTTCACAGACACCTCTTATTTATTCTGTGGAAACAAGCTGTTCTAAGCTTTCTGACTGTCTGAAGAATCAAGTTGGGGCCACACGGGCAGAACGAGGTTTCCTAACGGTCAGGGATTTCAGAAGGGGGATTGTAATCCCTTAGAAGATAGTGATCTCAAATGTCAGTGCATTGGTCAGAGTCACAGCACACTGTGTTTGTTGTAGTGCTCACAGTGCCACAGGAGGATTCAGACGAGGAAGCTTATGTTGTCTGAGGTTACAGCTTAGAGGAAGGAAAAGGGTTGTAAAGGTAGGTGGTGCCCTGTGGTTGTAAGTTGCAGGGACGCTAGAATTCCCCATTGTGGTGTGGTGGGCGTAATTCAGTGACGTGTCAGTGAAGGAAGCTGCATAGTTGATAACTGATGGGACTTAACCATTCAATCATCCATCCTCCATATAATTCGCAGCCAGGCATACTGTATTCCAGTGGGTATTAAGTAGTCAGATTGTGGAGCAGCTCAACTAATTTGAATAAAATAAAAACAATAACACCATCAAATATATATATATATTTATCAACATGTTTTTATTTATGGGGAAAGAAAATGTACAAAAAGTATTGCAAATTGACAGACGGACCCTTCAAGTGGAACGAGCTTCATTTGGCACATCTCTTTAAGCTCATATGAATAACCTGGCAATTATTAAAATACCAACCCATATTCAAAATAACAGATGTCCTTTATTCTCTTAAAATCCAGAAACAAATACATTGTTTCTTGATTTGCCTAAGATATACCAGGAGAGCCCATTATCCGAAATCATACCTTCTCTCTTAGCCTTAAGTTGCCCTTGTACCCAACTGCAAAGTATATAGCCAGCGGCCAACTAGCATATACATTCTGCGCCCACAGGACGGGAAATAAATCCCCATACCAGCAGTGGTAGACTGTATTAGTCATTCAAAAAGGAAACCCAAAGACTGACAGGACAGATTCAAGAAGTCAGCCAGTTAGCATATTAACAAGAAGACCCATTGTTGAAAGGACAAGGATATTTACAATTACACACCATTTCTGCTAAAGAGCCCAAAGGCTAAAAGGATAATCATACCTGATATAACAAATGAGTGTCAATCTCACACCCTTTTGACTTCATTTGTTTGTTTACTTTCCTCACTTTCGTTTCTATCTGAGCTGCCAATCAGAATGATTTCTGTCACCATTCGGGTCCAACTCGAATTCAACATGCTGAATCAGCTATCAAACAGCCAACAAGGGCCAACAAGGGCCAACTAGTGCCAACAGTGCAGGACACACTGCCAAAAATTGAGCGACAGACACTCAAAGAAGGCCCAACATTGACTAATGGCTGTCACTTTGGTGTGTCAGGCCCCTAAGGACAACCTGGATAACACTTCATGCCCAACGGTTCAGCCCTTAGCTAATCAATGGCCTCATGTAAGTAGATGCTGAACAAAACAGCAAAAAGCGTATTTAACAGCTATGTTATGAGAGTAATTGTGACATATGGCTGTAATTTCATGGTCTGATCGTGCCTCTTCCAAACAGCACTTGTTGACAGAGCTAAGCAAAGTGAATAATCTTCAATCTTCTCACTGTGCCAGCTCAACAATCTCTATTGACTCTCAATTTGGGAGCAGATTCGGTTAGTCTGAGTAATATGACAAGATGGATAAGTGGATGGCTGTTGTAGTTAGAGCAGTGTTGAATGCTGCATTCCCCGCACAGGAAGATGCTTTAAAGTGACAGCGAATTTTGAAAGATGAATCCGATGCTGCTGTCAGTGGCTGTTTATCAAACCCAGTTAAAGCTGTAACTAATTCTGCAAATGCTGCAGATGTATTGGTTTAAAGCTTAAATATTACAGTTTGCTATTATTAATAGCTATTGGAAGATGCTCCTTTTATACTTAGATGCATAAATCCCTCACTTTTCCCCTTTTTGTCGGCTGTAAATTGGTATGTATAACTGCAAAGCCTATCTCTGCTGTTGTTGAGTCAAAGCCAGTTGACCTCAACTCCCACTTGACATGAATTTTCGAATTCTCCCCTCTAACTTGTACTTAACCTCCTTTAAGGTGGTTTTGGTCCATTGTCGGTCTGTTTGCTCGGTGCAGATGTTTCATGGGATAAGCACCCCCGAGGCACAAACTCAAGCTTTTATCCGCAAAAGATGACATTTTCGTATTTGCTGAAGTCAAAGTGCCAACACCAGGGAATGAGTCCAGAGTGGAGACAGTATTTATTTTTGCTTTTGATATGACAAACACAGCGATACAGCAACAGCTGCCTGACATCTGCTGTCGAGGCCTTTCTGCTCTGTAAATAAATGGACATATTCAGACCCATTTATTTAAGTTGTCTGGGTGAGACAACTAGAGACATTAAGCTGTCCAACCAAAATTCGGGCCCTGCGCTGTCGGGGAAGAGATGAACCAAATCTGACTGACTGTTGACTTTTAGCTGCTCTGCTGATTGTTTACTCTGCTGTTGTACAGGATGCAAAGCAATCCATAGAGACATTTAAAAAGCCGAATAAACCCTAAAAGAGCCGTCCTGGCTTCTTGGAATAAAGGAACAAAGCTTTGAAGGATGTACTCTAAGCTGTTTGCATACTCTTTAAGTTATAAGGCAGCTTTTTTAGCAACTCTAGTGGCAAGCCTGAAGGGATGGCAATGTCTGTCTGTCTGTGCGTCCGCCACTTTAGTCCAGACCGAAGCATCTCATCTACGATTGGATGATTGATTGCACTGAGAGGTTTTTACGTGTACGTGAGATGTTTTTTGCTTTTGTCAAAAAAGAGTTGATGCTATAATTGGGACAGGGAAACGTCTCTGCTTAAAATAATCTGACAGTGTGATCTCTCAACTCACATGACAAACGAGCTGTTTCTAATGCTTGCGTCTTCACTTGCATTACAATTGTAGCTGAGGTTCATAAGTTGTGCCTATATATGCAGATGATTAAATGAATAATATGGAAGCTTCGTGCATCACATTCTCACTCCAACCTCATCAACTTTCAATATTTGGTCATGGACCTTCCACATCCAGATACGACATGAAAGGTACCCTGGGATGCCGTGTCAAGTTCTGCTTGTTACATGCATTGTCTTCGTTCAAAATACACGTCCGTTTTCACAAGAAAATTTACCATTCACATGCAGTCTCTTTCAAAATAAATACACTACACTACATCAGTACAGCAATGCTAATTGACGTTTTTTAAACTCCAACAACTAACGCACGTGTTTGGGTTTAGGATACAAGAACAGAGATTGGCTTTATAATCTTACAAGACGCGAACACTGCTCTCCCAGGGGGAAAGTCAGTTTTGTTGGACTGATCCACCACATGTCCCTCCCATCTGCCTGACTCAGACTTTCACTGCCATAACTTGCGTTCTTGTTCCACCGTGTTTCCCCTTGAAACTGTCGAGCACTGTTAAACTATAACAGCAACCGGAATTTCGTCAGTGTCTGACTGCTCACGTGCCGGATTAGGACGAGTTCGAAGTAAGACCAGGTGGCTTCGTAGTCTGAACCAGCATGAACCAAGATAGCAGCACACCCTATTTTCCACATTAGCACATTACAGCTTCACCTATTCCCCTTTAACCTTTTGTTATAAAAGTCCAACTTAAAATTACTCAGAGCACCTCGCTGAGAGTTGACTCAACAAAATAGCTTGAAGAAACATTGCATTAATTTGTCCTCACCTTTGGACAACAAGGAAATGAAAGAACTGGAATTTTCCTTTGAAACAAATTCCTAAAGACCTCTCTCCATTTTTCATATTAGATAGGCTAGATGGCAAAGATGATTTGCTTTGTTTCTGGGTTGCAACCTTTAGGCCTAGTTCTCCTACTTAGTTTACTGGAGGGTTACAGCAATAAAGCATCGCCTGTACTGCTAACTTTGGACAAAAATACCTTTTGCAAAGCCTGGTCTTCATTTGTTTTTAGATTTAGTGTTACCATCAGGTCAAAATTTCACTTTGTCCAATACTTTGGTCTATGGCTAAATACTTACAAAACTAATTTCCATTCCCATCAGCCTAAGCTATAGGTTTTATTTTGTGCAATTAAATGAATGTAATGGTAAATGGACTATACTTGTATAGCGCCTTTCTAGTCTTCCAACCACTCAACATGCTTTTAACACTACGTCACATTCGCACACTGGTGGCCTAGGCTACGATACATGATGCCACCTTCTACTATTTTGCCAAAGGACGCTTCGACATGCGGACTGGAGGAGACGGGGATTGAACTGCCATTCTTTTAATTAGTGAATGACCCACCCTACCTCTGAGCCACAGCCACCTCTTGCTAAAATACTAAACTAAGAGGTCAAACCCGATCAACACCAGCATGTTAGCACTGTCATTGAACATATATTAGCATGCCAAGGTTAGCATTAAACTTAATGAATACATTATGGAAAGGTGCAGTGTCACAGCTGCTAGCATGGCTCTAGACTTTCAGTCTTGTCTTCCTTCTCTGCACATACACACACTTAAACATCGCAATTCTTTTTACCCAGTCATTAATTCTTTTTTTTTTAATGATTATTTTTTGGACTATTTGTGTTTAATCGATAGGGAAGTATTAGTGTGAGGGGGGGAGCGAGAGAGGGGATGACAGGCAGCAAAGGGCCTTAGGCTGGAGTTGAACCCATGGTCGCTGCAGCAAGGACATTGCCCTTGCTCTACTCACTGAGCTACTGGGCGCCCCCCAGTCATTTATCCTGACAGAACATTTTAACTTAACAGAGACATGGAAATGGAACTTACTCAACAACTTGATTTCTTTTGTCCCTTTGTAGATTCATCACAGGACCTTATTAAGACCACACAAAGATAGTGTAAAAGGTGTTAGAATACTGAATGAAAATGTAGAGTATTGAACAAGCAGTCAGGCATGAAGCCTCGTATAAAATTCTTGTCGAGGCAAAGCCATACCTCAGTGTCAATGACAGTGCAAGTGACAATGAAATATTTAATACCATTTAATGTTGAATAGAGTCCTGTGAGGGTTGGAAGATGATGAGACTTCAAATGTGGCTCTCGCAAGATGCTTTTGTGCATCGGAAAATTCCCCGCGCAGGGTAGAAGTAGTGCATGAAAGGATGGAAACATAAACAGTGCGTGTTTCCAAGGATGGCTCAGTATATGAGAAAACAGCTCTAATCTCAGATGTCAGTGTTAGATGCTGTCAAAGCAGGACGAAACTGGCACAGCGAGACGTGTGGATGAGCATAGCCTCTTCCATTTGATGCTCGATATAGCACTGTCTAGTTGCTGGAAGCTTCTGGCTGTTGTTATGGATACCATCTAATCTGCGGCATAACATGGCTTGACAACTAGATTTTGTTTGTAACATGAGAAGCACATAAAGCATGTTTGTCATAATAATGGGGTTAATTTGTGTATGTGGAAGAGGTGAAACTGACCTTGTTTATGTACAAAGCTCATTAACTGTCATTGAACCACATTTCTCTTATCAACCATGTTGCTGATTTCAGCAAACTGTAGAACAACTTGCTTAGGGGCAAGTTAGTTAACAGCAGGTAAAGCAAACAAACAAACAAAAAACAGAGTTGGTGGAGACCAAAACCAGGTTGAACGATTGGGAATTTGGACTTACATTCATCAGGTGGCTGGCAACACCATTCAAAATTAATGATAATGCTGTTGTGTCTCGGCTGGATGTGAAAGCAGGTAATCAGTCACTAACATGTAAGCATGGAATATGATGGTAGCTTGTATCTGTCAGCTTGTTTCAATGCAGTTATGCCTACTGGTTCAAAAGAAGAAATGTTCATAATAATGGGTTGTTTAGCCCCATATGGCTATCATGGAGGAACTAAAAGCCAAATGCAATCTAAAATATATAAACCAGATATGAAATTCATGCCACTCTATTCAGGGTTTTTCATTGGTAAATGGACCTGCACTTGTATAGTGCCTTTCTTGTCATCTGACCACTCAAAACACTTCTACACTATGAGTCACATTTACACATTCACACACACATTCACACACTGGAGGCTGAGGCTACCATACATGGTGCCACCTGCTACTCAGTTTTCTTCCTCCCACAGTCCAAAGACATGCAGGTTAACTGGTGACTCTAAATTGTCCGTAGGTGTGAATGTGAGTGTGAATGGTTGTCTGTCTCTATGTGTCAGCCCTGTGATAGTCTGGTGACCAGTCAGTTGTCAGTTGGGATAGGCTCCCGCAACCCTCAAGAAGATAAGCATATTATGAAAATGGATGGATGGATGGATGGATGAAAAATTCGTACCGTGATACTTGCGATATTTCAGCTTGTTGACATATTGACGTCATACTGTTACCCATGTCAACAACAAGCATGGCTGAGAGGGAAATTATGTTGCTGTTTAAATGTGTGATTTGTGGTAGATCTTATTTTGTTGAACTATTAATATTGTATAAAGATTCTGAATCTCACTCTGAGTTACTGTTGTTGTTCACAAACTAAAAATTTTTTTTAGTTTTTACTGGATATCTGAAGGCAAACTGTAAAACTATATCACTTATTTTGCAGCAATTCTATTCTTAAATTAACATTATATAATAAGCCTGAAATATCATGATATTATTTCAGGGCTATATTGCCCACCCCTAATGTGTACCATGTCTTCAACTGTCTCAAGCAAACACTTTTTACAAGTTCAAATCATTATATAATTGAAAAAGAAAGTGTTGTATGGATAGTTGTGTCAGTTGTGTCTAAAAAATGAATTTGTGGATAATAAATGTTCATCTGAAATATTCTGTAGTGGTCCCAGTGATGTTTGCTCTTAAAGTTAACTGAAGTAGCACATTAAACGACCTGATCAAGATTTGTTTGTGACTGAGAACATGATCACAATTACTAATATACTAAATATCTTTTGAAACAATTTCTGCTGGCAAAATATTACATACACAAATTTAGAGCTCCTCCTGTTTTTGAAGCTTTTCAAAAATAATTTCAAGAAATTGTATTTTAAGTAATCCCCTCTCACACACATTTTATTAGACACTTTTATAAGACTACTTACTTACTTACTTCTTCTTTTAGGTTATTTGCTTTTATCAGTATATGTAGAGGTCATGAAAAAACTGATTAAAGAGACACTATTTTGTTACATTTCCATCCATGTAGACAATGTAGTCTCGGTGTTCAGCCATACATACAGAGGCACATGGTGAAGCAGCGTTCACAAACACTGAGCCTGACTCCTGTTTGCGACTGCATTTATAATGCTCCAACTAGCGATATGAAACAATCATTGAACGGCAGGGAAAAGGTGTTTTGTTTTCTTTAGTCATTTTTTTTGTAAAGGTGGCAAAGATGTTACCAGTGAAAACACAGACAGCTGGCTATTCCCCGCTTAGCTGCCTACCAAAACAGACGCCTCTTTTCTTCCTGTCTGGCAGTTTTGGCAATGCCCTTCCCGGTGCTCTGTGCTGATTACGATACAGCGCCACTGCTGCGGCAAAATGCCACAAATGCAGTTACAAATGACAGAAATCCACAAGGTGCAATGCTTGTTACAAAATAATGTTTCCTATCCTGACACCCATCAGAGTTTTCACAATGCAGGAAAAACCCAGCCATTGTACTTCTTGTACTTCTGTGACAGACACAGTTTTACTCGGTGTTACAAGGTTCAGATAACATGACTCCCACAAATCTATCTTTATATGAACAGTCGAAGAACTGTAGAATCTTATAGACCTTTTTATTACTCAAGTTTTAACATAGAGAAAGAAGCAGTCTGCAGGAAAAAAAACAACAGAAACTGTATTTTCTGCAGTTAAACGTCTCAAGTATTGACTACCCTGTATTACAAATCTTTAATTGAGTCTGTATTGACCTGCGGTGCCATAGCATGGTATGGATTGGACAAGCTGCAAACGGTAGCCAGTGAGATTATCGGTGAGCAGCAGTCTTCCCTCTCAGACAGTTTTTGATAGAAGAGTCTGGCAAAAGGCAAAAATAATTGCCATCCCTTAAATACAGAGCTAGAGCTTCTTCCTTTGGGTACGGACTCCCCAGAGCCACAGTGCAATAGATTCAAACATTCCTTTTTAGTGAGTGCAATAAAATTACTTAATTTGCACCCTTTACCAGAAAGACAGCCCCAGTCTTATTGTCCTCCTGTCTTGGATTTTTAATTTGTTCTTAGTTGGTGTTTTTTATTGTCTTTATCGGCACTATGTGTCGCTCTTTCTAAATTATATTTCTCTTTAATCTGACATTAATAATGTGTTTTATTGATTGATGAGTCTACTTTAGAGGTTCTGCTTTTGCCATCCTGCAAGTCAAATTCCCCACATAGAACAATAAGGATGAACTAAACCATAGACAAGTGGTTCCCAACTGGTAGGTCGTGGTCCAAAAATGGGTCACAGGTCCATTCTGAATAGATCGCAAGTGACTCACAATTGTGTCAAGTTTGTAAAAAAAAAAAAAAAAGTAAAGAAAGACAGAAAAAAGCACTTTATTTTCAGCTCAGACGTTTTGTTTTTTAGTGCTGTTTTCTGCTGTAACAGACAGACAGCTACTTGACAGAGAGGGCAAACTAGCTCAACGACATGGCCAAACACAAGTATGATGCTGAATGTATTGAACTGTGGGACCTCGAACTAATCACTCTGAATTCTGGAACTCCTGGCTGGACCAGTTGGGAGCCACAGCCATAGACTACTATAAAGATGAACGAACTCATACTACAATAAGGATGTACGAAACTACAAGGCTACAACAAGGATGAATGAAACAATAGACTACAACAAGGATGAAGGAAACCGTAGACTACAGTAAGGATGAACGAAACTATAGACTACAACAAGGATGAACGAAATTATAGACCACAACAATAATTAATTAAACTATGGACTACAACAAGGATGAACGAAACCGTAGACTACAGTAAGGATGAACGAAACTATAGACCACAACAATAATGAATTAAACTATAGACTCAGCAAGGACAAACGAAACCATAGACTACAACAAGGATGAACGAAACTATCGATTACAACAAGGATGAACGAAACTATCGACTACAACAAGGATGAACGAAACTATCGACTACAACAAGGATGAACGAAACGATGGAGTACAGCAAGGATGAACAAAACCATAGAATACAAAAAGGATTGACTAAACCATAGACTATAATAATGATTAACATGAAGTTGACGATGAAGTGTTTATTTTTCTGATAACTTTGGTTATAACTAGTTATCTGATGCTATAAAAAGAGGGTCTGATGTCATGATTGACAGCTGTGTGTGCTGATCAGTGCACACTTTTTTTTTTGCTTTAAAATGATCCATCACAGCCACTTTTTCACGTGAAATTAGGTGCCCCAGCTAACTCTAATTACTCAAGTCCATTGGTAATCATTTTGGCCTTAGGGTAGAAAGAGCTTCAATCACACTAACATTTCTAATGGTAACATTTTAGTTCACAGTAAACATGTTTTAATTGAACATGCAATCAGTGGATTGGCTTGGAGAGGTAAATTTGCACAGTGCTTTCACATACTGTTCAGCTCTGACATGCAAATTTGCGACCAATTGCAAACAGCCTTGACAGTGTTCACCTTTGAGAGAACAACCTGTATTTTTAGATCTAGAAACCATAAGTAGTCGGTATGCCACCTCTTCCATCTCCTCCAGGCTTTGAATTCTCAGAATGGATGCACTTAAGGTAAAACAATGTCGTTCAGTACCACTTAAAAAAAGTAACTAGTGGAACGCAGCGCTTCAAACTAAGTGGAGGGGTATCTGCTGATTAAATCCACAAACCAGTGTTCTTTTCAAACAACGCTTCAAGTCGAAACAGAACTTTGGCGAAGAAACAATTGTGTCTCCAACACTTTTGCCCTGAATGACTGCAGGATCTTGGAGCTGCTCAAAAAGTAATGAAGCTTGAGTGCATTGTCTTGTTGTGCCTCTGGTAAATCGACGCCTTTAATCATTCATTTGGAATAAATCTGGTCCCTTGTTTGTTTCTCTCAAACAGCATCAACGACAACATTCACATGTTGACAGAATGTACAACTCTAAGCCTACGACTTTACTCTTATGTATGCAACTAATTCCCCGACACAGAATTATCATTCATACTCCTCCTTCTCCCCCATTCCCAAAGACACACTTACTGCCTTCCAAATCAAATCCATTACCATAATCAAGTAGTGAATAGTAAATTGCAGTAAAATAAGTTATTGTGTCGTTGGAAGTTGGGCGATATTGTATTGTATATTTCAGTGAAGTCAATACCATGGAGAGAACCTTGACAACCAAACGCACTCACCCTGTGATTGCCTCTTCATTAACATGCTTCTCAATCTTGATTATAATTTCCTAAGCGGTGGATAGGCTTTCAGAATTCAGTGATTCGATGTGCAGAGCATGAACTGGAATGCTCCGCCTGAGATTGATGTCTCTAATTAGGGGAGGAAATGTGATTTCTAAATAGCTCTTTGAAAAAAGAATTTGAGTGTGTACATGAAACACTTTATTCAAGGAGAAAAGGAACTAATCACACTCAATATTATTTAGTAAAAAAAGAATGCAGTTATTATATATGAAATGACAAAGGTCTAAAAATGTTTTGTAATACTGTCTGCAAATTGAGAGAAATTCTTAAGAAAACAAAGCAAGAAATCATGTCTTAGTTCTTCTGCAGCACATATAAAGAGTTATGTATTACTGTCGGAATTGCTGTATTCTAAACGATAAAACTGGAGTTGGTAACTTTTATAAAAATAAATTGTTCAAATTGTCAATTTTAGGGATGCACCGATATGGATTTTTTCAACCAATACCAATGACTGATAATTACCTGCTTCTCGAGGACAATTATTAAATTAGTTTATGTACACCTGAGGGTAAGAAAGGCTTAGACGTAGCGGGAAAATAAGGATGATTTAATACTACAACTGACATCAGTATTGCTAACATGACAAAAACAAACAACAGTTCTGACTCTTCGTTACTTCCGACATTAGGCTGTGAAAAAGAGGGAGATTTTCTGGGGTATTGTCAAAAGGCCTACCCTCATAGCCCCTATAACCCCACACTACGGATAAACATAATGAATACAAGGATATGAAAGTCTGGAAATCCAGACCTAAATCTAGAAAGATTTAGGGTCTGGCTATGAGTAATGCAAATGGCCCAACTCGAGGGGCAGCACCAAGCATGCATTTGAAAATATCACTGCACGCAACTGGATAACACTACGACCAACCAGAACAATACACGGGGTGACATGTCCAGAGCACTGGTAGCTTTAATATTTTGTTCTTCTTTGTTTATTTTTTCTTTTTTTTTTTGCAAGTATGGCCTATTCATACACATTTTCCTTTCCTCTGCAGGTCATGGTCATCTTAAGGTACTATAAAACATGTAGTTTTCCACTTCAACAAGAAAAATGGAAGATGTCAAAACTAAACCTTGTTTACTGGCCCAAAAACCAAATGCTTTATCCCACATCTCTCATAAATGTTTAATGTCATAAAAAATGTTTTCGATGAGTTTTAACCCATCTGCTTGTGCATACACACACACACACACACACACAAACACACACATGAACCTGCACCTGTACAATAAAAAGCAACATTCACCCAGCAATACATTGTACTCGCGTTTGTGGGCAATAATGCGTATTATGAATTGGCTGCTGGCTGTCACCTCTGCTGCCTGCTATCTTGGCCAGAAAGCAGGCAGCAGCCCCCAGGGGTCCTTTGTTCTCTTGGATGTTAGTGCTGTATAAACATTAGGCTTGCTAACCTGCACTTCAGAGGGTGCCACCAGCTTTATAGAGACAAAATAAAAGCAAGGGCTTCTTGGCACGCAGGAGTCATATCGATATGAAAACCACAGAATCAAATCACACACAATCAGAAAGACAGAGATAAGGCACACACACATCTGAGACGACACACAGGGAAATACTTGCATCTAAATGAAGCACATGCATACAGTGAGCTCTCGCTGTGCGCTTGTTTTTCTGTTTGAGAGAAGCTAACAGGGGACAGAGGAACTCCCGCTAGCCTGGAGGGGATGGTGGGCACAGCTTAACACAGCGGATTTCTTGGCCGAGGAAGACTGCCTCCTGCCAAAATAGCGATGTATTTCAAGCTAAGGGACGCCACAGGAAGCATTGCATGTTTTGATCTCTCCTTTTTTTCCCCCTGTAATCCGCTGGTGTGCAAAAAAGCAGAAGCTATCTCAGTGACTCACGTCATAATGAACCTGTCAGTGCTGGCATGAATGCCGACTACAGCATAATTTTATCTGTTAACGGACTCAGATTGCATCACCACCTCATACATTTGGAAATCCTTCTTAGAATGTATGATTACCTCCATCAGTCAGAGTTCTTAATGGTAGATATTTCCACTTTTCCTCGAAAAGCGACTTTCAACGGTTGCAGATTTTCAGGTTGCCAGTTTAGTTATTTAACACTATTCTGCTGTAAGCAATGAATCAAATGTGTGATATAAAAAGGTGTTACTCATGGTGATACATTCAAAAGAGGTCAAAACTACAGCAATACTTATAACATATAACATAACTTAATTGTAAAACTTATATATTTTGGCCTTCATCAGAGTGATGACTTCTTTCCCTTCTCCGTGAATCTTAGAATTAGGGATGTAAATCACAAGTTTAAGCTGCATAATTGTCTAGAGTTGGTTCGTGTTCTCACAGCAGCATTTACAAGCAGACCAGATCAAATGCCTTGTGCGTGAAAGCTGCTCTTGATTGGTCAGAATTTACTCAGGAAGTAAAGCAAACGTTGAAGAAGAGTACACTTGCAAGATAAATGTGACACTTTCTAATGTCACAATGGAGGGACAACTACGCAGGTTGATTTTAGTGCTGCTCATCGTGGACTATATTGCTGTCATTGTTCATTTTAGTCAAACCATACAGTTTGAAAACGAGGCGCGGCTCCAACTAGAAAACAATGTTTTGATGCATTGGATGTGCTGAATGTGCATATTAAGGCAGTACAGAAGGAGGTGCACATTAATAATCCTCCAGGACTGTGACATGCTCATGTTTAACCCAAACAATGTTTCATGTGACTGCAGCTGGTTCAGATCCAGGTCAGAACACCAGAGTTCAATTGCAACTGGATTGAGACCACCTCTTCAAGAAGGTCTCAGTCCACTTGTTTTGGTGCACACCTGAGTGCAATTGCTGTGTTCACACCTGCCAAAACGAACTGCACTTAGGGGTCAAATAAACTTGACTTCGATTGAACTGAACCAAGCAGGGCAGGTGTGACAGCACACTTAACACAAGTTTCACCCGGCATTAACCAGAAGAAAACAAAAAAGCAGCAGTCGCACTAGAAGACGGAGACGAGACTGGCCACCAAGGTTATGATTACAGTAACAATATAATATTATAACAACATTCAACATACTCCTAAAGTTATTATTATGACCTTAGTATAAGATTGTTGTCAACCACAGATAACAGTGCTGGACTACTATGATTTAATTCACCACATATCGACAACTGTACATTAAACTGACAGTTTACAACAAAGAAACTGGAAGAACAAACTTCAAGATGTTATTATAATTTAAACATGTACAACAGGTTGTAATCGAGCTGCTTTTTCTCCTCTTATCCAGCTTGGTGTCCATCCCATGTACAGTAGTCTGTCTGTTCCTTCAGTGCAAAGCATAATGGGATATAGTGCTTGGTGGGTAACCATTGGCAACACACCACTTTTCACAGTGCATTGTGGGATAATTTGAGTCCACTATATAGGGCGAACTCACTATATAGTGGACTGTATAGTGAGTCATGTGTGATTTTGGACTCAGCCAATGTTAAAATAGAGCAGCTAATGTTGCTGTTGTGAGAGCAGCATGTTAGTGGAGTCTGTGCTCAGACTGTTAAGCCATCTTTCCTCTGAATTTCAAATATATTTCCACACTGCTGATTTATTCCCCAGAGGGGTGTAAATATCTCCATTGTGTTTTTCTTGGTTGCTTGCCATTATGTGGCTGGTGCTGTTTGACAGTGACATAGATGTGGCATGGGAAAGGCATATGGATGTTTTTATTTTGCATCGATGATACTGGATTGTTGATCAATGAATCCAGGTCAAATTTATCATGACAAACCTACTAGAAAGTTGTCAAAGTGCTGGAAAACCCCGCCTGCTCATAGTGTTGAAAACTATTATCTGTCTCTGCAGTTCTCCAGAGCTGAACACTGTAGCATCTTTCAGCGACATGTTTTGGTTTTACACATAGAAACTTTACTCCTCACTCCCACCTCTCTTTGTTTCCAGCAGCATCAGGCACCTGTTGTTGGCAAAAGAACCCTGATAACCCCACTCACACTTCCTTCCCAGCACCAAACAGACCAGACAAAGTCAGAGATAAAATGATGACGAAAGATGAACAGCCAGGATGTTCCCTCAGGACTTCTGGGAGCTAAAAGCAGTGAATACTTGACTTACACTTGTCAGGTGGCTGGAGACATGACTCCAAATGAATGTTAATGCTGCCTCGTGTCTCTTTGCAAGGTGATATTATGTCAAAGCATGTGGTAGTCAAGCAGTCAAAAAGGATAAATTATTGTAGGTTTATTATTGCACCTTGAAAGCAGAGAGAAGACGTCCTCTCCTGATTCAGAAATTTAACCTCTCCTGCAGAGATGCCACTACGTTTGATGCCGATTTGGAGGGGGGCTGTTTATTTTCTGTTTGTTTGACACTTCTGTTGATTTCCTGATGTGCAAGGGAAGTCGGGGAAAGGCTGGCGCTACCTTGGCAAGCTAAATGTATTGACATTTTTGTTTGAGAATTATTTATTAAAAATGGTAATTGGGCAGACTCACCTGCCAGCATAGATTAAAGCAATAAGCAAAAAGGGAGACTGTGTTTGCTTTGATTTTAGAAAAGTTCAAAGGCATTGAAAATCCCTGCAAAGCGGCTTTTATGAAATACCCCACAGCGAGAGAGAGAAAATACACATTTTCATCATTTCTTTATTTCTTTATTTCATGAATAGAGCCCTGCCGTGAAGTGGTGACCTGTCCAAAGTATTTTTTCTGTCTTTTGAATTTTGCATGCTGGGATTGGCCACAGGCTGTTTTTGGCAGATTCTCTACCTTTCTATCGTATAAGGAAATACACTGTCTTCTTAAGTACTGGTGCAGTCAACCTCTACAGCTACTACCAATACTGCTAATGATAATAATTACTGTAAAGATGAATTCAAATGAGGCAGCACAAAGCAAGTCATTCTTATTTAGGTGGAAATTGGGTCTTACACGTTGCACTAAAAAAAACAACTGTTGGCAATTTGGAGACTGTATCAGCATGAGCCAACTAAATATTTAGAGCAAATGGGAAGCAATAATGGAACACTTTGTCAAGTCTAAGGCTGCATTCACATTATAGGGCTTAATGCTTATTCCTGTTTTCTTACACGGGTCTAATCCTTCTCCCTAGACTGTTCACATTCATGCTTGAAGTGACTCGTAGCCCATCTGGCATCAGCGTGAACAGAACTCTGCTCTGAACGACTCACATGCAACCATTAACATCAAACATATGCACACTGGGACAACAACAAAAAAACTCACGTGTGGGACAGCCATTTTGAGGGGGGAAAAAATGACAGAGTAGGGCTGGGTGATACAGGCAAAAACTCATATCTCAGTATTAACAGGCTGAATGGCAATACATGATCAAAATAAAATGCAAAGACAGGGATTTTATTCCCCAGTTTGAAAATATACAGCTGCACAATGACACCTCCAAACACTAGTCAGTGGCAGGGTTTCTGTGAAGTGCTATAAAGTATGGTTGATTCAAAATACATTAAACACACATTAAACATGACTTAATAGAGACACTTTCAAACACAAGTACATAAATCAGCTTCACTATAACTCGCAGCATTCACAGACAAACACTTGTTTTTATCTGGACACATTTTCCCCACAAATATAACATGCTAACGTTATTAGCACAAGTCTATGGCATTTTACATTGTATAAATTAGCCTAGCAGCTCGCAGACTTTTCCTCTACTCATATGAAGCCAGGGACAACAGCAACATTTAACAAAGGTAACGTTACAAAATTCAGCCCCATTACAGCTCACAAGGTTCACTGGCAAAACAACTGCCTTATACTAAACATGTTTTCCAAACATGCTAATGTTATTAGCACAAGCCTAGGCTATGTCATTTTATATCGTACAAATTAGCCTAGCAATGAGTGGAGATTTCCTCTGCTCATGTGAAGCCAGGATAAAACACACACAAGACTTAGAATGCTATTTTAGTGAAGGCTTTATTGTTTTCACAATTTATTGTTTCTTATCTGTTAAATAAAAGCTTTGTTTCCACTGAGGGAAATGGTTTCAGCTTACAGAAATAGACAAGAGGTCTGCGTCGCTGTGACGTGTAGTTACATTTCTGAGGAAATGCATGTCAGGCTACGGCTCTAAAAAGTGTTGCTGGACAACTTGTGAGTGAGTGAGTTGGGCAGAGCTGTGCGGGGAGTGTGACAGAGGAGAGATGCACACCGGTCATGTAACACAACTTGACGAAGATAAAGTTGAAGATACGTTGCATTTATTTTGGTTTGGTGTCCTCAAGTGGCAACATTTGGATGACTATCAAAAGACGGCTTGCATCAAGTTCGATTTCTGTGACCTCAAACAACAATGCTTGGTGAATGAGGAAATGCCTGTCCTTGCATTTTAAATACTATCATTTTATTTAAAAAAAAGATTTCTTTTTTTAATCAAAAGGAAAAGAGCGATTGACATTGGCACTGTTTTCTTTCCTTTTCAAAACATGTTAGAATGCATTATTGCTACAACTATTGTTCCTTCCTTTAACTACCATATGTCTTTGTCAGTGGTTTATGATGTGTTATAGTGTAGCTGTGTAATTTGTATTTGTATTGTTTAAATTAAAAAAAGAAGGATGACAAAATGCAAAAGCTATACAGCTTTAGCTCTGTTAGAAACACAGGGTTAATTTATGGTTGCCTGCCAAAATATCAGCATTTGCCCCCATACAGTGGTTATCTATTTTCAGCGCTGGACTGTTCATTAGGAGCGCTGTTGGAATATTCATAACATTCGGTTACTTAGAGCCCTGACTCTCAAAGTCCAGAGTGTACTCTGGGCACAGACTGTACAGCAGATCGCCAGGCGCAGTCAAAGTGAAACTTAACCGTTCATTAATTTAATATAGAAACGGAACGTTATGTTTCTTAGAACTGCAGTGCTCTCATTTTAGTGTTGTTGATTGTATTTTCAGTCACCAGAGTGTGAATGTGTGTGTGAATGGGTGAATTTGACTCTGTAGTGTAAAAACATTTTGACTGGTCAGAAGAGTAGAAAGGCCCAATACAAGTGCAAGTCCATTTACCAAACCATGCACCCCATAGTACAGCACTGGCTCTGCCTCTGCAGTAGCTTCTCCACTGATTTGATCAGCTCTGATCGATTCGACCACAAACTGATTGTATGATCAATTCCCCACCCTGTAAAGTAAACAAAACACTGCTGGGGAAAACTTATGAAGAGTTCCACCTGTGCTGCGTTCACAGACCTGCAAAAGCCTCCAAATTCAGAGAGGAGACACAGAATGATCACAAAGGGACACACAAGAAGAAGAAAATAGATTTGTTCAAAATTACATGAAATGTGAACGTAGACTGAATAAACTATTATAAATAAACACTCTAACCAGTTGATGCTTTTAAATGCACGTCAAAAACGTATACTTTTCGAGAAATGACTGAGTGATTCTTATAGTATCCACAGCTGATTTATACTGTATGCAAAGCTTCCTCCTCACTTCATTAAATCCCTGCAGCCATCTGAAGGCATTAGGACACATATGTTGATAAATCTGCAGCCTGCGATTTCAGAAATGCCGTGCCAGAGCACAGTGCCATCACACGCTGCCGTCCACTGTATTAACATCCATTAAATCCTGTGCGCATGATACCAGGTTGCAACGAATGAACCACCCACACCTTTTCACACATAAGACTGGTCAGTTATATTATGGTTTTCAAGCAAAAGTGGAGTTTTCATTCTTGAAATTTTAATAAGGGCAACCACTGTTGTGTCTCCTCAGTTACAAAAAGACATGACCCTTTGCAACGTAAAATACTGTAGAATTATGACTAGTGTCAGATTGATGCTGTCATATGGGCCTAAATGGCTTCACCAAACATTTTTTTCCCATTTATTTCTATCATTATTGGAGTAATTAACTGTGAAAAACAAAACACACACCATCTGCCTCTGGTTGCAGATTTGTCTATCTTCATTCAGTTGCGACATGGATGGATTACTGAATGGACATACCGGGCACAGGCCCAAGGGCCCAAATTGTCAGGGCCCCTCCTGTCCTTCACCTGCAAAATGTCACTCAAATTAACACACACTGACCAGGAGGAGGTCAGAATGATCACAAAAGACACACAAAAAGACCACAAGAGCTTCAAAGAAACTGCAAGGAGACACAAAACAACCACCTTAAAAGGGACGCAAAAAGACTACAGAGACACACAAAAAAAAAACACAGGGAGACACGAAATGACTGCAAAGAGACACAAAGAGGCCAAAAAAGACACAAAATTACCTCACAGAGACACAAAACAACCACAAGTAGACACAAAATGAATACAAAGAGACACAAAACAAGCACAATAAGATATAAAAATGACTGGAGACAGAAAGTAGCCAAAAAGGATACAGAATTACCTCACAGTGACACAAAATGACCAAAATAAGACACAAAATGACTGTCAAAGACACACGAAACAACCACAAAGAAACAAAATGAAAACAAAGGGACATAAAATGACCGACAAAGACACAAAACAACCCTAAAGACACACAAAGTTACATCAGAGAAACACAAAATGACCAAAATAAGACACGAAATTACCTAAAAGAGACAAAAACAACCACAAGGAGACACAAAATGACCACAAAGAGGTATAAAAAGATATAAAAGACCACAAGAGTTGCAAAGAAACTGCAAAGAGACACAAAACAACCACAAAGAGATCAAAAAAGGCCACAGGAGTTGCAAAGAAACTGCAAAGACACACAATACAACCACAAAGAGACACAAAACAACCACAATAAGATACAAAATGCCTGAAAAGAGACACAAAGTATCCAAAAAGGACACAGAATTACCTCACAGAGACACAAAATGACCAAAATAAGACACAAAATACCTCATAGGACAAAGTGACTACAGAGAGACACGAAACAACCACAAGGAGACAAAATGAAAACAAAGAGACACAAAATGACCTCGAAGAGACACCAAATTAGCCCAAAGAGACACAAAACAACCACTTGGAGACACAAAATTGATTAAAAAAAGACACAAAACAACCACATGGAGACACAAAATAAACACAATGGCGGAAAAATCAACAACCAACAAAGACACAAAATTACTTTACAGACACACGAAGTTACCTGTATGGCACAGAGTTACCTTAAAGAGACATAAAACAACCTCAAGGAGACACAAAATGACCATATAGACACAAAGATGCATCATGACTACAAAGAAACACAAAACCACCACTAAGTCAGTGTATCTTGCTCCTATGTAGGAGAGGTGTTGTGGCCCTTTGCAAATCTCTGCCCAGGGGCCCATTGTCTGATAATTTGCAATGATTGTGACAGTTGAGAAATGACAAGAAATGATGGAAGAGAGAAATGTCAAGGTTACTTTCCCTGCGTTTGTGTCCTACTTGTCATAAATGTCACGTGGTGAGTAACAACACTGAAGCTTATGTAGTTTGTTGTGGCAGCCTTGAAAACAGCTCTCTGAAGGCAGCTCATACTCACAAAACACAATACCTGACCACAGTGACCTCCACTGTGGTCCCAGTACAGCGCCCAGTGAATCTCAAGGTCCCTTTCAAATGCGCCTGTATCTATGGCAACAAAGTGAACATGTCAGCGTCTCAACATGTTACCTCTCTGTCAGTCTGCTCATGCAATCTTTCTTATCTGACAGTTAATTGTAAAAAAAAAAAACAACTTATGCCCTAACCACCTCCAAAAATATAATTTCCCCAAAAAATCAACAGATTGTGCTCAAATGCAGTTTGTGGAATTTAATTAGTTATTTTTTTTATATTCAGATGTAAAAAAAAAAAAAAAATCCCACAAGTACACAGTTTGGCATCTGTCTTCCTCCGTCGCTGTGTGGTAGATGAAGCCACAGTAGCATTTTCCATGCCATCCTGTCGCATGTTCACTGCCAAATGAGGGGGGCGGTTAATAGGTGTTAATCAATAATCAGTGTTGTGGATTGGAAATATCTGTCATGATGTGTTTGTGAATGCAACTGCATATAAAAATAGTGGTGGAGGGAAGGCTGCCATGTACTTTGTTCAACTCGCTGCACAGCGTCTGAGAGAAGGCAGATGCTAAAATGTTGAACTGTGGGTGGTTTGTTTTTCTGACACATTTACTACATGACCAACATGAAAAAATGATGGAAGACGCTGCCTGAAAACTGAGTTTAAAGGCAGAGTTGAGGCTTCACTTCGACTTGACTTGTTCACCTTTACCTTTGAGTGGATTAGTGGTAGATCCTGAAAATGGCTATGGATTTTCGCCTCCTCACCTTTTCATAAACAATTTCTTGGTTGGTGGCATGACCCTGTCTCCTCCGTGCCCGCGCAGACTGCAAACATTGAAGAGTGTTTTGATGGAGGAACTGTCAACTATTTTCATTTAGTGACCTCCTATACTTCACACATTTTGGAGATGTCAACAGTCAGACTGTTAGGTCTGCACATAACTTTCAGAAATGTTTGTACCTTTTTAAAAATGTTGAAAAGACTACACATGGTTTGATCTAGGAAAATCTACACTGAAAGCTGTTATCAAATGGCTTTTTTAGCATCTGAGCCATCTGCCTGTAAGTCCTGACATCCTGCAATTATATCCTATAACACTGCTCAAAAAACTTAAGAGAACACTTAATCATCACAGCATAACAGCAAGTCAGTTAAGCTTCAGGGATATTAGTCTGTCCATTCAGGAAGCACAAGTGATTATTAATTAGTTTCACCTGCTTTGGTGCAAATCAAACAACAAACAACAGGTGGTTTTACATGTGGTGTCCACAGGCAGTTGCTCTCTCCTCATCCTCCCTGACTGATTCTTCTCTATGTCTGTGTTCTGCTAGTGTCCTTGTCACTACTGGTAGCATGAGGCTACCTGCAGCCCAATCAGGTTGCACAGGTAGTCCACTCCCTCCAGGACGGCACATCCATATGAGGTCGCAAGGTTTGCTGTGTCTCCCAGCACAGTCTCGAGAGCATGGAGGTGATACCAGGAGAGCTGGACAGGGCCGTAGAAGGGCATCAACCCAGCAGCAGGACCGGTCTGCTCCTTTGTGTGAGGAAGAACAGAAGGAGCACTGCCACAGCCCTATAAAATGACCTCCAGCAGGCTGGTGGTATGCATGTTTCTGACCCAACTGTCAGAAACAGACTCCATGAGGGTGGCATGAGGGCCCAGGGTCCTATACTGGGACCTGTGCTAACAGCCCAGCACCGTGCAGCTCCACTGGCATTCGCCAGAGAACACCGGAATTGACAGGTCCACCAGTGGCGCCCCGTTGTTTTCACAGATGAGAGCAGGTTCACACTGAGCACATGTGACAGGCATGACAGAGTCTGAGCATTATGCTGCCTGTAACATCATCCAGCTTGACTGGTTTGGCAGTAGGTCAGTGATGGTCTGGTGAGGCATATCCTTGAAGGGTCGCACAGACCTCCATGTCATAGTCAGAAGTACCCTGACTGCTGTTAGGTACCAGGATGGAATCCTCAGAGCGATCGTCAGACCTTACGCTGGTGCAGTGGGCCCTGGGTTCCTCCTGGTGCAGTGGGCCCTGGGTTCCTCCTGGTGCAGGACAATGCACGGTCTCATGTGGCCAGAGTGTGTAGGCAGTTCCTGGATGATGAAGGCATTGATGCCATTGACTGGCGCTCTCGTTCCTCTGACCTAAATCCAACTAAGCACCTATGGGACGTTATGCATCAGCGTATGCAACCCTGTCAAGTACCACCACAGACTGTCCATTTGCTCACTGATGCCCTGATCCAGGTCTGTGAGAAGATCCCCAGGACTTTGATTTTCAGCATGACTTTGAATCCAGCCCTCAGTGGGTTGATGATTTTGGTTTCTATTGACTGTTGTTACACCATTTTGTTCTTAATAAATTACACACTGTACATCAGTAAAGATTTTCAATTTGAATAATTTGTTCATCAAGATCTGATGTGTGATTTAAGTGTTCCCTTTATGTTTTTAAGCAGTGTATTTCAGGAAACTATACAGTCTGTAGTTGATTGATTGCTTTTTGATTCAGGTTAAAAAAAAGAGGTTGTTGCAGTGATCCAGGCGTGAAGAGATGAAGGTGTGTAAAATTGTCTCTGTGTCTTTAAAAGTTAAAATGGATTGTTTCATTGAAATACTTCTGAGATGATGAAAACATGATTGCACGAGCTGTGTGACATGCTGCTCAAAACTTACATTACTGTCAACCCAGACTCCAAGATTTCTTGCAACAGGTTTTGATATTATCCAGTAGGGATCCATTTTTAAATAAAGTTAATGTCAAAACCTGTATATCGCGATTCACCCCTAACCCCCAATGTCCACCAGACAAACAAAATAAAACATCCAGTTAATTTTCAAAATAAAATACGTAGTGTTCACGGTGGATCATATTTTCCTGCACTACACCTTGAAAACTACATAATGGGCAGAGGCAGGCCCGCTGACACCATGGAAGAGGAGATATTAATCAGTGCTTGACAGAGCGAGTGTTTCAGTCGCATTTGCGACTAAAAATAGGTGTGTGCAACCTGTAAAAAATATTTAGCGGCACATGTGCGCATAAAAAAAATCAGCCGAAGCAGCCTATATTTTTGTCATTAAAAAAAATATGATAATAACCACAAATGTTGGAGGAACTCCAGCTGCCTTCCCTCTTCCCTGTGTGACAAGGTTATGGGCGGTTTTCCAAGCCACTGTCGGCACAATGAATATAAGTCCCACTGTCAGCAGCGTGGAAATAAGTCAAAGTGTTGAGGAGATGGACCAGGTTAAGCGGCAGATGAAGCATGCTCGGTTCTCCCCGCAGTTAGGGACCGTTCGCAGGGACAGTTTTTGCTATGGGCAATGTGGGCGACGGCCCAGGGCGCAATCTATGTGAGGGCGCCCTCCAAAAAAAAAAAAAAAAAAAAAGAGGGATGGGTCGCCCAGGGCGTAAAACTAGCCAGGACCGCCTCTGACCGTTCGCCATAGTACCGCTGCTGGGCAGGGTGGAAATAAGTCCTGCAGAGTTTCAGAGGACCTGGAGAATGTTTTAGGATAGTTAGAACATTATATAAGATAATCATATTGCAAAGATAATATATATAAGATAATAACATTAAAGACAAAATTAAATTGCAATACTTTTTAAAAAAAAAAAAAAGTTAGCGTCGAGCCCTGTTAATCATGGCAGTGCACCGAGATGTCTTCCAACCGAGCTGCACCGCTCCGCACAGCAAACGCAGCCGATGGGTGTTGACGGACGGCGGAGCATTCGGCGGATAACTAGCGCTGCCGTTCCGCAACGGACACGAATCCAGTGGAGTTCCGGCGTAACACAGTATGATGATGCTGCAGCTCTCTATAAATATGGACATATTGGCCAAAAGAAGAGGCTACAGAGTGGAGGCACACATGGAACAAGACTAGATCAAAACCTAGTATATGGCTGGACCGTGTACGAAATCCCCAAGGCCTTTTCATTTGAAACAGGAAATGATGGTGTTCAATCTATCACAGACTTTCACTGTTACAGCAAAAAAATCATGTAAATAGGCTACATGTTAAAATGAAGAGCAGTCCACTTAGACTCAGTCACACAGCAGGAGGGACCTGCTTTCTCCAGAGCTGTACATCCTGATCAGCTCATTCTGCTCAATTTAACACAACCCTCCCCTGCCGATCTGGTCAGTGATGCAAGTCCCTGCGTGACTGCTGAAGGCTGCGCAGCCATCAGCTACTCCCGTGGCGTGAGAGAGATTCAGAATGAATGAACAGCAGTTACAACAGAACGGCTCTATACGCACCATGAGGATGTAATGGAGAACTATAATGGCAGTCTGTAAACAGTATGGCTGCAATAAAACGCCAACCTGGGGATGTAATACAGAACTGTCAGTGCCCACAGTTCTGTCAGTTCCTACTACTTTTTGAAAGAGCACAGCCAATGTAGAAACACTGACACTTATGTCATCAGTCACTACGACCAATGGTGTAATTTCATCACTCACTCGCAGACAGACTTCAAGCCAAAAATCAATCCAGAACTGTATTCAAGGATACACTGAATTCATATTTCACTGACATAGCTAAGGTGTTATTTTCGACGCTGTAGTCATTGTGTATTCTTTTAAAAATCCACTATTGGTTGGCCTCTACTGTAGAAAGGGCTGCACAATAAATATGATATTGTATTGCCATCATGATATAACACTAGATATCATCTTAGATTTTGAATATCGTAACATCAGAAGTGTCTTTTCCTGGTTTTAAAGGCTGCATTGCAGTGAAATCATGAAATTATGACTGATCTATTATTTTTCTTTACATTATTATCCACAGTATTGATAATCATTTTTAAAGTAAATATTTTGTCAAAGCACCAATAGTTAACCCTGCAATATTGTCACAATATCGACATCGAGGTATTTGGTCAAAAATTTCTTGATATTTGGTTTTGTCCATATCGCTCAGCCCTAACTGTAGACGGTTAATTCAAGTATTGGACGAGTCTGTAATCAACCCTAACTCAAGTCCAGGCAAAACAACAGTGGGCCTACGTATTTAATATTCTTCATGCTGTTGTCTATAGTTGTTGTTATAGACCTTTTACTGTTAGTAAATAGTATGACGTTTTTTGGTGGGCGGGGCTTAGCTGGCGGCAAAACAGTTCTCCACAGACATTAGCTAAGGCTCGCTAGCAAGTTCTGTTGGCTTGTTTTAGACAATGGAGGAAGATGATGTGAGAGGTGCGTTCGGAAATATTCTACAGTGGCACAAACTGGGCCATTGGTAAATTCAGAGCGTTGTCGGAATGTACTGTTCAATTATCTAGAGTTTCGCACTCTCAAAATGGCAGAGCACACTCTGTCTTGGGAAACTGAGGCAGAGTGCCAAGCAGAGTGAATGTGCGATTAACCTAACCGTTCATGAATTTATATAAAAATATAACGCTCCCGTTTCTTTGAACAACAGGGCTCTCATTTTAGTGTAGAGCGTCAGACTGAATTTACAAACGGACCATATCAGGTCACTCACTCTCTGGGACCTAAACACTGACCAACTGGAAAAGACTGGCCGACCCGTATGTCAGTGGATGGATGATTTGACAGGATTGCTGAGGGTGGAACGGCCGGCTTTGTGGTGGACACTTGAACGGTTTCCTCCAGTTTGTTTTGCTTTTAAAGCTAACATTAGCTAATGCGCCAAAAAGTTAGCCAGAGAAATCCAATATTCCTCTTAATCCCCAATTTCTGATGAGGTGGACATGATAACCCTTAATACACGTAACATTATTCAATCCTACAACAGTAAATACTTATTCCCTAACCTGATATGAAGTGTGAGCATCTTTGATGATTTTTTATTGCATATAACCATAGTCGTCTTTGTTGTTGTTGATGGGCAGTGGCGGCTGGTATGTGATAAAATTTAAGTTTCAGCCATGACTCCGTCTATTCTGGCTCCCAATAACACAACAAGACGACATTTTAAGAGTCCTGTGTAATTGTGATGTCAGCCCTAAAAGGGTCTATAGTTTGATCTAATCAGATCTAATCTAGAATTTTCAGAGGGGTAAAGGTGCTTGTTTCTTTCCTTCCAAGATTGAGGCATTTTGTCTAATTGCTACAATATTAGCTAAAACATACAAGATTACAAACAAGATTAAAATCTAATTATATTAGAGATTAAATATTCTTGCACAATGTTAGCACACAGAGTTCTTCTGCAATGTGAACTGTGTCGCAGTCTGCAATGAAAGAGCAGTCAGCAACACTGAATAGAAAAGCAGATAAAACACACAGAGAAAGACTAGTAGATGAGACCAGTGATAACAGCAGTCTGAGGTGACAGAAAACAGGTCCAATCCTGAAAAAGCATATAAGTACAACTTTAAGCATTCCACCCAATGTTGTTTCTATGCAGAGGACACTCTTCAAAACTGATACTAATTGCTGTAACAGGCTCGAAGGCTGACCTTGTGATTCTGAAAAGCATCCTAAATGTATTTATTGACCTGCTGGCACACAATGCAAAGAAGTTATTAATGCAGTATTCATTCACACAGATGCCACTCCTCTGCTTTTCCTTGATGTTAAGTGGATGTTTGGCACTATAATATTTGAGTGTCACAAGTTATTTTAAAGCATCTTAAGGCTTTGAATGCAACTGTTTGCTTTACAAGGTCTGCCATTAAATCTGTGAAAATACTGGCAATAAAAGACATATGTTAATACGATGACAAGGGTCACACCTCTTAAAGTTAAATACTATATATGAAAGCACAAGGTCAACAGTCTCACGTTTCCTTGAAGCGCTTAGCGGTATTTTTCTGCCAGGATGGAGAATGGCGAACATTTCTCCGACCCTCTACACCTGAAGAAGGGGGAGGGAGAAAAAAAAAACATGCACACAAAAATCTGAGTCAGCGGATCCTGAGGTGGGTGACAGCAAGATAAGCCTGGGGCTTTGCTTTCACTGTCATTAGCAAAAACATGTACACTCATTCATGGACTAATGATATGCCGCAAGATCCATCTCAGCTTGAGCTTCCGCCGGAAAATACTGAAACCTGTTCAACATTTTTACCTGAATGAATAGTTTGGTGTCAACATAGGTGTCGTGACCATCTGTAAAAGCCTGCATCTCAAGTCACATGTAGTAACACTGTCATCAAATCTTTCTGGGGTAAAGAAAGGGACTCTGGAGGGCATTTCAAAGACATCAATCTATTTCCCAACGTTAAAGGGCCGGGGCGGGGTGGGAGTCGAGCTCTGAATCCCCCTGAGGGAAGCACACAATCATCTCGTAGAGTGATTTCACTCCCACTCTCGCAAACTACATAGTCATATGCAAATGGAACAAGGATTACATAAATGTTTCTAAATTCGAAAGCACTTCCCTTAGAAAAACAATTTTACAGTATCGCCCCACAACACAGCGCCTGACAGCTTGCAATAATAAGCTGCAGGAGAATGCGGGAGCTGTTGTTTTAGCTTGTGCCTATCTGAGGGTCTGCTAATTTAATTTTAATGCATCCATCTGTGCATTAATGGGAAATAATGATGCAAAACAAAGGACAAAGCAAATAAGGTGTGGACAATCACAGAGTTTATGATTACATGTTTATGGAAATGTGTTTCTGCAAATGCGAGAAATAGTTTGAGTGCAAAACAGGAATACAATAAAGGCAATTTGTATATCAAAATTTATAACCTGAGGAAGGAAAGAGTAAAGAAACAAAACAAAAACAAAATATTTTTGTCCGTACTCTAAAGGCAGTAATTAGGAATCCTTGCTTTTCTATTCTATTTGATCCAGTCTGCAGTACTGTACTTTGTCGAGTCCTGCACTGTATTGACTGCTATGAAAACAAAAACGAGTGCCTTTCAGCAACGGAAAAAATCATTTTAATGACAAACCTGTCAACCCTGCAGGGATTCAAAGAAGAAAAAAACAAGAGAGCACTCAGTAGAGTGCAAGAAAGGCCTACAAATTGCTGCAGCTAGCTCGCAATTTTCACAAGCACAAGTCTGGTTGGATAGATGACAGAGGAGCTATGTAAGACCAGTTAATTCATTACATATTATACATGTTCCTTACATGAAGTAGGACTGATGGGGACAGCTGGGGTGAAGTCATTGGGCCTCCATAACAAAGGTGGATAGTTTTTGTTGGGAATGTAAAAAGGGAGTTTTTTAAAAATGTATATTAAATTATTTTAAGGTGCCAAACGAGAATTCATGTGTTATTAAAATACATTTGTTAAGTTTAAGAAATGCAGGCAAACATTATTTTATTGTATTGTTATTCTCAACAAATCCTCTGAAAAGACTCTGATCAAATGTCTGTGTATCTGCATCCTGATAGACTCTTGGGATTCAGTATCCTAAAACGCCACTATCGCCAAAAAAAACATTAAAAAGACGCTGCACTCACTCCACTTGGTGTTTCGCCTTGCTCTGTGTTTTTTCGGCTCTGTGTCTGCGATTTCTGTAGCTTCCCTCGTGGACGGATTCCCACCCTAACCTGTGTGCTGTGCCCAGAAATGTCCAGAACACAGCAAAATAAAATGACAATAAGAGAATACAGGTAAAGGTCAGAGTCTCTGCAGATAAGTTCACCATCACACTCTTGTAGTGGATCATGATTGAAGCTGCTGTGTGGTTACCACCCTGACACCCACCTACCTGAAAGTGTTCCCCCAAAATGCAAAGGGTGCGATCTGAAATTGCATACTTCTTTTTACTTTTGCAGCTGCCCTTATAAAGTACATACTGTTGCATGCAGTATAGAGACAGAGCGCAACGCGTCATAATCTGAAAGCCACGCCACGCATGTAGTTTAACTTTAAAGTTATAACTGCACAGATTGTAGATTCTAACATATTATATTTGCTGCAACCATACTAAAACCGTACTAATGAACCTTCATTAATATAGGCCTATATTTATCTACAAGTGCACGTCACACACTGAGCGAGCCGCCTGTTAATGACGCTGTGGGCTAATGGGCATGTAGCTACTTCCATGTTTCAGATGATACGTCATGTTTGTAGTCGACCAACGAAGATGAGTTTACATATCACCTTGGGTTCGTCCTTCACCTTCTCAAAATGATCCCACACTTTGGATTTCCTGCCCGACATGTTATTAACTAGCCTGTGGAATAACTGCAGGTACTGTGACTCCTGCCTGACTGCCGAGAGTGGCCTCTTCCTGTGTCTGTCCTTTCAAATTAAATTCCCACATGGTCCAGTCATATAGGTTCTGATGTATTTTGACAAGACGCAGCTCCTAATAGAGTTTGACATTTGTTTGTTTTTTCCCCCCTGCAACTAAGCGACCAATGAAATCTTGCCAACTGACCTTTCTGGTCGACTAACACTTGGTCGACTATCAGGGGCAGCCCTACAAAATAAATGCAAAATACTTCTATACAAATGTATTTTTTAGACATGGTTGCATGGATGAGATTGAATGACAATAAAGTGAATGCTCACTTCCAAAAATACATCTGTATATTTAAAACATGACAATCTGACTTCATAATACCGTATCCGACTGGTGTACAGCACACTCTCCTCCCAAGAGTATAATATCAGTACATACAGTTTCCACTTTGCTGTCTGGCAGTATTACTTTTAGGTGGGAGTAAAAGCCATAAACAAACAAGACTGTACCTACTGTATAGCTACATGATTGCTCAGCTTTTCTAAATCGACTTCTTGCCCACCATGCACCACTGGTGCCAACCAAGCAACTGTTTCACCAGATTCTGTAACTTTTTCAGAGTCCTTTTTGTGACTTAATATATCGCAAGAGCCAAGCAACAAATCTAGTGGCATTTTTAGTTGGCATCAGCTACTTTCTTGCCCTTGTTCACAGATCTCCAGCTCACATAATGCTGCTGGCTCACATAACATGCTGGTTATGTGAGTTGGGAAGAGTTGCCAGATTTGGTCGATCAATCAGCAGCGTGGCTGAAACATGAATGAGCTGCTCCTGCAGGACCAACGGGAGGGGAAACACTGAGGTCATAGATCTTGAGGAGGATGATACAGAGTTCTCTTTGAGCTTTTTCACAAGCTGAGTCCACACAGAAGTTCACAGTACATGTAATATATGGCACATATTTCAGGATGGCATGGCGTTGTACTGAAGTCCTGTCTGTTCCTCATAATCTTAATCTTTTAAACAAATAGATTTGTTTTCTATCTGAAGATAATAGCAACTGTTAGTTATTTGGAGACAAATCTCTTGTGTACATAATGTGATTTTATCTTGTATGTAATCTTTTGGCTGGTAAACAAAAGATACAGCACACACCTTATAACAGGCAGCGGTGGAATGTCTTTCATGCCACTGTCTTCCTCTACTCTAATGCAATTTTTGACAGCTTACTTTTAACAACATACAAAGCACATGAACATCCTATAAATTATTATATTTTGTAAGTAGACCTGAAGCCAACTGACAAAAAAAATAAAGGCAACTTTTTTGATAAGTTTAAATCATTTTTTAGCTAAAATGCCAAAAGCATTTCATATTTCCAGCATCTCAGATGTGAGGATTTTCTGCTTCCCCTTTGGAATATTTTATGAACTGACATTTGTTTTGGATGATGATTTGGAGGTGTGGACTACTGAATAAACAAGCATGTGAACATTTGACAAACCAAACAACAGCAACAACAAAATAAATATCAGGAGATGAATCTATAAGGAAAATGAGAAGTTGTAGTCCTGTATAAGAGAGATTAAAATCTGCTTCACATCAACAAACTACAGAAGTAAAATGCTGCTTCCACATTAATGTATGAGTGATGATAACGTTATAATACAGGGCTTTTCAATTACAAATTCAATTTGGCTGGATTTTAAAACCAGAAAATGTCAATGGGCCACGTTTTTAGCAGCAAGCAACCTATTGAAAACTTTTTTTTTTTTTTTAGCTTAAAACTAAGTTCAGTACAGTAACTAATAACACACTCGTATCTCTCTACCAGAGAAAACAGTGAGTGTATTTTAAAAAATGACAATGCATGTAACATGCAGAACTTGACACAGCACACATGTCTTATCTGGACGTGGAAAGTCCATGACCAAACGTCGACATGTGACAAGGTCGGAGTGAGAATGTGTTGAACATGCATGAACACTGAGCTATAAGGAAGTAGTTTAAGGTTTTGCATCTCATTTCCAAAGTCAGTTTAAAATGGAGTTTTGATAATACTTGGGACTTTCTTGATTATCATATTTTTATTTGTGATGTCATCTTTAACCATATGCATCCAGTACACAACAGGAGTGAGATTTAAGGGAGGAGAAATCAACTATTTCAATATTTACACAACTGAAAAAAGAAAGCAATTTAACCAATAGTTCATGTTTTATTTTTTCCTAACACCCTTATTATTCAATATTGTCACAGATTAGATGATTTGTATGAATGCTTTCTAGAAGTCGAGGTTAAAACTGAGCTAAATTTCCCTGGAAAGTTACAGTGTTTTATCTTGGGTGCATATATCTGTCGTTTCAATATCATTTCATGGACGATCTATGTTCCACATTGAAGTATTATCACTGATGCTGTTGAATAACACTTCTACCTAACCTTGACATCACAAATAGATTCAGCCTGGTTCGAGCCCAGACATCTTCACGACACGTCTTCTGTACTGAAAAGAACCACTTCACCGTGAACAGGGAATGTAATGCAGTTTAGACTTACAGCATATCAATGTCATGCTGTGTAGTCCGACGACTCAGTGTGCTGAGGTCAGTGGAGAAGAAATTATCCTCATAACGATAAAAGTACTAATACAACACTGTAAATAGTCTCTATAAGTAAAAAATATACTGTGTAATAGTTAATTAAATACAATTTGGACAGTGAACTGAAAAGTTATTTTTAAAATTGTAATCGCACTGCTGCAGTGGCATGCAAAAGTTTGGGCACCTCTGGTCAACATTTCATTTATTGTGAGTAGTTGAGTAAGTAGGAGATGAACATGTTTCCAGAAGGCATTACGTTAAAGATGACACATTTCTTCAATATTTTAACCATTTGAAACCTGAGAAAACTGACTTGATTTTTCTCAAAAACATGAGAGAAAGGCAATGAGTAAATAAGAGATTACCCAAAAATGTGCAAGAAATTAGTAAAAAGAGAAAATTAAAAACAAGAAAATTAGTAAAAATAAATAAATAAATAAATAAAATAAAAATAAATAAAATAAAAGTATTTTTAAAATGTAATTATAATAACTATAAACATCATTATTTCCCCCATTTTTTCTAAATAATTTTCTGAATCTATAATTTTGTTGCAGTTTGTAGGATATTTCTTACCAAGTTGCTCTTTGCCTTTTACCAATGTCTTTAAAGGAAATCCTACCAATTTGCTCAGTGTTCAAAAGTTTGACAGCTTGTGAAAGGTGTCTGAAAGCAGCACAAGAAAAGTGATGTCACTTCAGGTTCAAGAGTCTTTTGATTCTTGTTTGGGAGATTTTCACACTTTCTTCCTACAAAAGGCTTCTAGCTCTCTGAGATTCTTGGGCCGTCTTGCATGCACTGCTCTTTTGAGGTCTATCCACAAATATTTAATGATGTTTAGGTCAGGGGACTGTGAGGGCCTCGGCAAAACCTTCAGCTTGCACCTCTTGAAGTCGTCCATTGTGGATCACAGATGCTGTGATATTTGTTTCCTGGATTTGCCGGAATTTAACTGAATCCATTCTTCCCTCTACCTGTGAAATGTTCTGGCTGCAACCCAAGCCCAAAGCATGATCGATCCACCCCTGTGTTCAACAGTTGGACAGGTGTTCTTTTCATGAAATTCTGCATCCGTTTTTCTCCTAACATACCTTTGCTCATTGCATCCAAAAAGCTCTATTTAAACTTCATCAGTTCACAGGACTTGTTTCCAAGAAGCATCAGGCTTGTTTCGATGTTCCTTTGCAAACTTCTGACGCTGAATTTAGTGGTGAAGACGCAGGAAAAGTTTTCTTCTGATGACTCTTCCATGAAGGTCATATTTGTGCAGGTGTGTCTGCACAGTAGAACAGTGCACTACTACAGTCTGATAATCTTCCTGCAGGTCTTTTGCAGTCACACAGGGGTTTTGATTTGCCTTTCTAACAATCCTACGAGCAGCTCTCTCAAAACGTTTTTTGGTCTTCCAGATCTCAACTTGATCTCCACAGTTCCTGTTAGCTGCCAATTCCTAATGACATACGAACTGAGATAACAGCTACCTGAAAACACTTTGCTGTCTTCGTGTAGCCTTCTCCTGCTTTGTGGGCATCAGTTATTCTAGTTTTCAGAGTGCCAGGCAGCTGGTTAGAGGAGCCCATGGCTGGAGTCAGAATATTTATACAGCTTTGAAATTTGCATCACCTGGCCTTTGCTAACGATGACTGTGAAAAAGCCATAGGTTCAAGGTTCAAGGTTCAAGGTTCAATTTATTTCATGTCCCAAAGGGCAATTTGTGTTGCAGCTCATAGGATCACATAAAAGTAAAAACATAAAACACAGGAAACATATAGTGACATAAACACGCATCAGAATAAATAACAATATAAATAGTATGTGCACTGACTGTGGTCATATAAGAAATATAAAATATAAAAAATAACGTTATGGCACTGGATAAAATAAAAATCAAAGTTAACACTGATAAGAACACAGTGGTTGAATAAGGTGCATTAGATAAAGTGCGGTCTCACAAGGAGAGGAGCAAGTACTAAAAACCTTTGACACTGAGGACAGTGCAGTGGCCAATACAGACTGTGATGATACAGGATCCAATCACTCCGAGGCATTCAATGCTCGAATAGAGACAGGCACAAAGGAAAGTCGGTATCTGTTTTTTGTGGCCCGAGGGATGCACAGACGAAGGCCAGATGGGAGGAGCCTGTACTCTGAGCACAGGGGATGAGCGGATGGACAGGGCTTTGATGAGCACCTGTCGGTTAAAGATGTGGTCCAGGCTGTCAAACTGGGTGCCTGCTACCTTAGAGGCCACTTTAACAATTCGTCCCAGGAAATTCTTATCTCTGATGCAAAGATTGCCGTACCAGCAGATAATAGAAAAGGAGATGACAGACTCAATGTAGGCACAATAAAACATTTTCATCAGAGTCTTGTCAACATGGAACCTGGCCAGCTTCCTCAAGCAGTACAGGCGCTGCTGGCCTTTCTTACTCAGGGCCATAGCCCTAACAAGCTAACTGACCTATGTCTAAGCCACGTATTTTATCATCTTTACCAAGAGTGTCTCTCCATGAGTTTGGTGAATGGCTATACGCACTGTGATTAGCTCATCGCGTTTGAGGGCGGGACTTAGCCATAGGTCAATTATGGTCTGAGACCTTGGTAAAAGTTGTCGGAGAGCTCAAATGTGTTGGGATTCCCAAATGTTTGCATGGTGCTCCATTTTTTTTTTCAGTCTAAATTTGTACAAAAGGAAACAATGCACTGCTTACAATGTTGAAAAGCATATTTCATCTTTAACTTTATGCTTATTGGAGACCAGTCCATCTTCTACTTACTTAACTATTCACAATAAATGAAATTTTGACTGGGGTGGCCAAACTTTTACAAGCAACCGTATATTATGCACCTTTTTTCCCCAAAATTGCAGCATATCTGATATTGGATATGCACTAATTTGTAAAACAGAAGCAACTGTACACAAAGCTTCAGTTAAATCATTCTACGACCATAAGTCATGGATTACTGTAATCACACACACTGCAGTCTGGAAACATGGACAATTATAAAGCAGCAGCCTTACATATCAACCCTGTCTCCTGAAAATTACTCTCTACATCACTACATAGTTTTCACATTAATGTTGTGGTGACAGCGTAATCGCTGCCTGGATTATGTTCACAGACAACATTAATGAAGCACTACATTTCTGTGCTGCACAAGGTTTACAGGAAAGTGGTCGGGGTGGATGACAGTTGTACAAAGTGTAAATACTTTAAATTGACTATTTGAATCTCTGTCAGAAAGTGTAAAAACACACTTTTACCGTTTTCTGTTTTTACATGCTAAGCAAACATTGATCGTCTCTGTTCCAATGGAGCAATGAAAGAGCTGCATTTGAGCGTGAAACCTTATCAGGACTGTCTTAGGATGATGTGATCCTTTTTTGAGCTCTGGAAATCCTTTTATCACTCGGCCCTCTGCAGACGGGTCAGTGCTGCTGGAACCTGAAAGAATTCAGTAACTTGAAGGACATAAAGCTTCTTTCCTGCAGGCTAATAAAGTAAATAAATTAAATTGGCTGCAAGTCTTCCATGGTGACATTCAGTGGGTGCAGCCTTTAATCAATAGTACTGACACATGAACATTATACAGTTTAAGGGCACTGGAACATTTATTATTAAAAGCCTGTCCTCACCACAAAATTACAGCATTAGCATTTTGGCCACATGGGGGCAGCATAGAGAAGATGTGAACCCTGATTTGACCCTGAACTTTGTCAATCTTGATAGCAACATTAGCCATTCACACATCCTGCAACTTTATAATTCATTTGAAGTCATGTTTCTGGCGCCTGAGGAAAGGAAGTTCAATATTTGCTTTTACTTTAGCTCTGTTTTAGTCTGTGCAGGAAAATATCTCGGTCATTAGACAACGTCTACCGGCTGGAAGCTAGCTGTGTCAGTCTGAGAGGGAACATTGGACAGATTCAGCCATACATGTTTGAGCCTTAGACAGACCAAGGCTCCGTCCCAATACTCACACTTACCCTCAAAATTGGTCCTAGCCCTTGTTTTTGTGTGTTCCCGCGAAGGGCTAGGGTGTCCCAAACTGTAAGGAAGTGCTTTTCAGTCCTTAAAACCCCCACTTAATTTGAAGGGCCGTGCCATCCACACTTCCGAACCCATCTCAACCGAGGGGAAGATTGAATTCCCAAGTTGCATTGTGAAACTATCCAGCCAGGCGAGTTCTCCAAGAAGATGGCAGCCTCTGTGAGCCATCGCACAATTAAAGTACTGTTTTCTAAAGTAAAAATTCCAAAATATGTCGGAATGCGTTAATTTTCTGCATATGCATTATCTGTAGCCGACATGAATATCTACAGAGTTCCCTGTGCAAGAAGCCTACATCGACAAAACATGTGAAGTAGGTGAACACGTCTGTTATGCTACTTTGCAAAAAGTGGCGTCCCGATTCGTAGGTACCCCTCAACACTACCCCTTCGTTGCTGAGGGGAATCTATCTGTCGAGTGCACTTGAAACCAAGGGGTAAGTTTAAGGGAAGAGAATTGGGATTGGCCCCAAGACTAAGGCTGTTGTGCACCAAAAGTGGCAACGAGCAGATGCATTAATGGTAACCATAGTTAGCATCTTTTGTTTGTTGTTTGGTAGTTTGTTAGCTTTAAAATGCCATTGGCTGATCTTTCTCTCACTTTTAAGCAGTTGCTTAAACTTAGCTACCATAAAAATAGACATATCAGATTACGGTTGGGCATTATATCGCTTATACTCGATGTATCACAGCTTGTTCCATGTGGGATGTTTAAAAAGACTATATCGTAAACACTGAGTATAAATTGTCACTACGATTTTTTGAGACTCGCTTCCTTATTTCAATTCTCACAGTCTCTCTTATGGCTCTCGCCCTCTCACAGACACAAAAAGAAAAAAAAAATTAATTTAACTTTATTACAGCAATAATTTAGTATTAAGTATTTAGTATAAGTGCTTTATTCAATTTATGAACTGTGCTTTAACTTTGCTTTAACAGTGCTTTATTTAAATTTATTACAACAGTTCTTCACTTAACTTAATTACAACAGTGCCTCATTTATTATGAAACAATGACTACTTTATTTGACTTTATTGGAACTATATACATTGTGTATAAAGTAATGGCCCAAAAATATTTCAATATTATCTAGAGCTGTGGTTCTCAAATGGTGTGTCGTGATGCAAATCCAGGTGTGCCATGGGATTTTGTGATAACCACACATTATTACTGCAATGTTCAACTCCGCACTCCTGGTCTCTCCTCCAGCTCGCTCATACACACACCAGCACGCGCACTCACACAGCTCTCATCCCCGTCACACTCGCACCCCGCCCCCCGCCCCCCGACCTATACTCATTCAATCCCAAACATGCCATTAACTCACAGAACATTGACACTATAACAGAACATTCACTGCAGGGTCGCTACAATATCGTAACGTGGTTTAGATTCCTAAATAAATATTCACCTCATCGCTAGATAGGCCTACTTCTGAAAAACTTGAAAAACTCGTGGATGATGCCATCTCTGTCTGCGCAAGGCTTTCTGTCCCACGAGGCCACCGTCACTTACCCGACGGGAGGGGTGAGCGAGTGAGCGTCAGTGAGCCCTGCAATCTAGAATTTGAAAAACACAGATACTGATAACCCTAAAAATTCATAATATCGGCCCCGATAATCGGCCAGGCCGATTATCTGTCAACCCCTTATCACTTTACTGTAACACAGCCATTTAAAACCAGGATAAAAACACAATTTATTCCATGTCAGGATACAATGATATCCAAGTCTAAGACGATATATAGTCTCATCTGGATGATGATATAATATCTTCATATTGCTCAGCCCTGCTGTAAAAGTCAGGGGAGTACCAGTCACAGGGATTTATCCCCTGGGGACCATCATGAATATGTGCAACATTTAATGGTTGTCCATGCAAAAATTTTGAATGAAAGATATCATCAGTCTTAATTTCAGTGGTGTTTTCCCTCACTCGTATTGCACAAGACACTGGAAGGACTTTCATCTTCCATTTTTTCAGACATCCCTTCATCAATATTCATAATAATCCAAGGGATCTCTTTGGAAAGACCTACTTACAACACGACAGTCAACATCAACATTATTGTTATTCAAAAACATTTAAAGAGGACTCCAATAATAACGCTTCATGTCGTTGTAATGTATCTCAACTTGTAAACACAAACTTCAGTTTTGTATTTCTGCAATCTTTGTTTTTATCTATGTCTTTTTTTTTAAGTAAAACTATTGATATTTAATAAGGATTGTGATAACAGGCATTTGTTTGTTTTTGGCTTCTAACCTTTCCTACACAATGTAAGACTTCAAAAAAAACAAACACCTGTCTTTTTTATGTGTGTGTATGTCCAGATAAAGCAAAGTAAAGCTAAAAAAAAAAAAAAAAGGCTGTAAGTATTGGAACATGCTGAACACACCTCAACAATGAGAAAGTGGAGTTTTGAGATATGTGCATCGACATTTTGATATTCTTTGACTGTTTTGTGCCATCACTTTGTGTTGCCATTGGGAACCATTGTTATGACGGTGAATACAAGCTGAGTGCAGCTGCCATCCTTTGCAAAGGGGCAAGATACACACTTTTCACAGCCAGTTTTTAAAGCCTGCAAGGGTTGAGTGTTTGATTCTAAAAATATAGATTTTCAGCTGGGTATTCCTTTGTAAGATTCACTGTTTCCCGGGAAGTCAAAGTCTCCATTTCATGGGTCTTTTAGGGCCACCTAAAAGCCCTCCATTACACAAACAGTGACACTGACAACAAGATGTTTTCTTCATAGGCAATTGTATGAGTTTGTGCGCGTGTGTCTGTGAGTGTGTGTGAGACGAGCAGTGTGACAGCTTGGACAGTCGAGGGGTCACTCCCTGACCTTGAAATCCGTCTCTCCAGACAAGATAAGAGGGTGGATGGGGGCCGGAGACAGGAGCAGCGCTCGCTCTGGCTTATCCTCCGCTCTCTGATGTCTGCTGTTAAATGACCAGTTTGCCAGGATTTCTGTCCTCGCCTACATCAGCCTTTAGCCCGACAGGGTGACAGCTCTGCATCAAAGGCTTTAATCATCACAGTTATTGCAGGCAGGTAGCTGAATATTTCCCCTTTGTGATCGAAGCAGCACCGTTAAGCAATAAACCTGTCAGCAGGCATCATCTTTTGATCGCTGAGGTCTGGTTGAATGCATATGCACAATGCTGCACGTCTATGCTAACCACATTGAATTTGTTTTCTCTCTTATGGGGTTGGATTGTGACAAGGTGGTGTAATGCAGAGGCAATGGTTTTGCAAGCTGATTAGTATTCTTTTCTTTCAACCAGAGAAACTTTGATACAAGCAAAAAAAAAGAATGTGTCTTTCAGTTGTGAAAAAAAGATTTATTAAATGGCATTTAAAATAAGGGAAATTACACCCTTTGGGTAGATAGATTTAATAAATGCGGAGAGAAACGTCTGCGTGTTTTGATTTTTTTTCTCCTCCCAAGGGGGGCTTGAATTTACAGAGTAATTAGTTGAGTAGAATACACCCTCTAATTTACCCCCAGCCCATCCTGCTCTCCTCTGCAGCAAAGTTTACATTTGGTAATGAATTAAGAGCCTTGCGCTATTAAAAGGGGTTTTGCTGACATCTCTATAAGCTTAAGATAAGCTGGGCCTAAATCAAGAAAAATGCCGACCCAGCACATTGCAGTCCAAGGAAATCTTCGCAAGAAGAGCTTTCAGCGGAAGATAACAGTAGGTATATTTGCCTTTGCATTACCCATAAAACATGCTGGTTTGTCTTAATTTGAAAATGCTTTCAGAGCGAGTCCTATAAAAGCAGACGTATACAGAGTACTTTTATGTTGCTGCTTTATGAAATAAAAGCGATTTTAAACACTGTTTAGTTGTAGACTTTCATATTATTTAATTGCTTTATGCTAAACAGATTATTTGCATCAGATGCAGTGCAGAGAAGTTCAATTCACAATCCTCCACAGTGGGTTTCCAGTACAAATCTGCAGCCACAGTGCACTCATGTGTTATATAACAAGTCTGTTTCTGCCACTTTCTTCCTTGGTACTGCTAATACTGTATACACCCTGGAGATGGGAGCTCACAACAACAAAAAAGAGTAAATGATATTTCGTGTTCTTTTGTGAAAAGTCTGTGATTTCTTGGCTCTCCAGGCTTGCTCCCTGATGTTACCTTCTTTCACTCAGACTACATGTACTGTATATATTGACTTGAGAGTGCTGCGCTTTATGTCCATCCACAACACAAGAGGAGAACTTCTCTAATGTACAAGCCGACTCATGACAGCTGACACTCAACATGTTCCCGCAACCGTAGTCATCCGTCTGCATCACGTCTCCGAGTCGTGGTTCCACACAACCGGCTGGTTTGGGGAAGCGTTCATTAAAACAAATCAGTGCAGGAGGAATGCGAATTAGCTCCACTGTAGGGGTCAATAATGTTAATTATGTTGGAAACAAGCAGTTTGAGAACACTGTTGTCTTAAGACTTAATCTACCTTGCAGCAAAAACAAACTGGTAGCGAGGAGTTCTTTCCCAGTGAGTAACAGGTTTGATTCACACAACAATCAGTGTGTCTGTAGATCTTTGTTTAAGTGTCCTGGAGCAAAACACTCAACTGCTATTTGTTAATAAGAGCTCTGCTGCCTGTGGCTGCAAGAAGTGCATCTCAGACAGGAATGCAATTTGTACCTAATGGTTGTATTGTAGGTTGATACAGTATATTTCGTGTAGAGACACTTATACTACTAGCCAATACATACCCTGCTTCTAATAGTGCATAGTGTACTTACCGCTACAATATTTTTGTTTTGCAGTGAGTGAACAAGAAGTCACTGTTCTTCTCCGTTTTGTACCGACAGGACACAGCACAAGACGTGTGCCAATAAACATCAATCAAACTGCGACCTTAAAATGTAAGTGCCACTTAAAATAAAGAAAGAGAAAGCAAAGTGGTTCCTACAAAGAGTAAACATCTGATTTATTTGTTCATTTCTTCAGATCTTCCTGAAACTTTTTCACTACCAGCTGCAATATTTTGACTTGTGTGACTTGTGTGAGTGCTCTGCATTGAGGGACAAAGGCATTTGGTCAGAAATATTGTGATGTTTAATTTTGTCTTAGGTCCGAGCAATGATTAGGTGCTTTGGATGAGATTGAAAAAAATCAAGATATATATCATGTATCAAGATATAGCCTAAAAGTATCGTGATATAGTTTTCAGCCCTAAATTACAGACCACCATAGTTCCCAGAAGATGTATCTTTATGACATTGGCCATCTCCTGACTTTTTATTTATTTATTTATTTTTATTTTACCAGGTTAGTCCCATTGAGCTCAATGATCTCATTTTCAAGGGAGGCCTGGCCAAAACAGCAGCATCATGAAAAGTTACAGACAAGACACAACACAACAAATACATTAAAAGTAGTATGAATCCAGTACCAGTGATAACATTAAAATACCTACAGACAATGACAAGAACTAACTGATGTATTTATCATTGAGGTTATCAGAACTTTAAAATCAGGCAGCGGGATAAGGCTCCCAAGATTCAAGTCTTTTTGAAGGCTGTTCCAGGTAAGAGGAGCCGAGCACAGAGGCCTTTTTTCCCCAGTTCAGTTCTTACACTTGGTACAGACAATAGGACAACATCTTGCAATCTCAAGCTATAGCTACCACCAGCTTTCTGAACAATCAAAGAGCAGATATAAGGAGGTAGCATGCCTAGCATGGCTTTATAGATAAACAGGTACCAGTGACTGAGCCTTCGCATAATCAGTGAGGGCCAGCCAATCCTGGAATACAGACTACAGTGATGAGTCAGTACTGCACAGTTTGTGACAAATCTCAGAGCACCGTGATACGCAGTGTCCAACATCCTCAAACAACGGGCTGGAGCGTGCATCCATAAAATATCACCATAATCAAGAAGTGGTAAAAAGGTTGCAGAGTTTCTTTCAGGCCTCAAAGGAGAAACAGCTCTTTTTAAGAAGAGTATTCAGCTGAGGTTTAAAAGACAGGCAGTCGTCTATCCGTATGCCCTGATATTTGTCGCAGGAGACAATCTGTAGTTTCTTTCCTTGAGTTGTAACAATATCTAAGGTGTTGTCAGGTTTTGACTTTTTTGAAAACAACATTACCTTAGTTTTGTCAGGATTTAAAAGCAATTTTAGTTGTCTGGATGATATTAAAAACAGTCTGCAATTTAGTGCCATCGTTGGGTCAAACTTCCATTTTCTCAATACTTTGTTATAACCAAATACTAACAACAATCCCATCAGCCTCAGCTGCACTTTGCTTTAAGTACTAATTTGCAAATGTTTGCATACTAATCCGCCAGATTGTGAACACGCCATGGTAGACATAATGCCAGCTAAACATCAACATAATAGCACTGCCATTATGGGGACAATAGCACGAGCATTGAGCACAAAGACTGATGCACCGATGATGAACTACAATTTGAGTGACGCTGAAGCAAAGAAAAACGCTTAGATGCAAAAGGTAGCTCTTAATTACCACAACGGCTTTCAAAGCAACAAGGCTGTTCATTACATTATGAGTGACAGAGTCCAGCCAGAAATGCTATTTGTAGAAAGGAAAGGGTAAATTTGGACGTGTGATTGCATATCATCACCTCGCTGTGCTCATCTGTAGGTTAGGATTGGAACAGGGACCCAACTGAAGTGTATTTTTGGTCTGCTGGTCGTGGGCGGGATGAGGAGTTTGTGTTCACTGTATTTGCTCTTAAATTCTATAGTATACTGGAGAGGTAAAAGACTACAGCTGTACACTACAGATAGCATCACAGGATGGGTGGGTGGATGGATGATGTTCAGTCTCACGTCTTTATATAATTCCATATATATAGGCTACATACATCTACAGTAAAAAAGAAAATAAGTTCAATAAATTTAAACATCAGCATTCATCAATGCTAATTTAGTTTTGCCTTAACATGCAATGTACATATAATTGCAAGGTCATATTATTGGAATCTATGCTTCACTTGTTACTGTGGGCTGTTACTGTGGATACAGGTAACAACAATATATCATCATGCGTTCCTTGTTACATTACACTACCACCACCATGCTTCACTGATGAGGTGGTATGCTTTGGATCTTGAGCAGTTCCTTCCCTTCTCCATACTTTTCTCTTTCCATCATTCTGGTACAAGTTGATCTTTGACTCATCTGTCCATAAGATGTTGCTCCAGAACTGTACAGGCTCTTTTAGATGTTTCTCTAATCTGGCTTTCCTGTTTTTGAGGCTCACCAATGGTTTACACCTTGTGGTGAAACCTCTGTATTTCCTCTGGTGAAGTCGTCTCTTAATTGTTGACTTGGACACAGACACACCCACCTCCTGGAGAGTTTTCTTGATCTGGCCAACTGTTGTGAAGGGTTTTTCTTGACGAGGGAAAGGATTCGTCTGTCATCCACCACACTTGTTTTCCGTGGTCTTCCCGGTCTTTTGGTGTTGCTGAGCTCACCAGTGCGTTCTCTCTTTTTAAGAATGTACCAAACAGTTGATTTGGCCACACCTAATGTTTTTGCTATCTCTCTGATGGGTTTGTTTTGATTTTTCAGCCTAATGATGGCTTGCTTCACTGATAGTGACAGCTCTTTGGACTTCATATTGAGAGATGACCTCACCAGATTCCAAATGAATAAACCACACTTGAAATGAACTCTAGGCCTTTTATCTGCTCCTTGTAAGTGAAATAACGAGGGAATAACACACACCTGGCCATGGAACAGCTGAGTAGCCAACTGTCCAATTACTTTTGGTCCCTTAAAAAGGTGGAAGGCACATATAAAATGTGTTGTAATTCCTACACCGTTCACCTGATTTGGATGTAAATACCCTCAAATTAAAGCTCAGAGTCTGCACTTAAAGCACATCTTGATTGTTTCATTTCAAATCCATTGTGGTGTTGTACAGAGCTGGAATAATGAAAATTGTGTCAATGTCCAAATATTTATGGACCTGACTGTATGCAATTTGCTGTAGGTTTATCATCTCATATTTTCCTGTGGGGGTAAATGGAAATGTTAAACAGATGTTGCTTGTTAGCGATTTCCCAGACGTAGATGTAAAGAAAGGCATCAACAACAGGCGTGTACTGATGGAGGACACTTATGTAAGTCTCAAGTCAAATGGCAAATACAGCTACTAAATGACTGAGTGAATGTTCTGCACGAGTTAGTTTGTGAAGCTTTTGAAACTCAAAGAAAAACACTTGTAATCCTTCTTTAGTTAAATAATACACTGAGATAATTTGTGCCTTTAATTTAGACTTTCATTAAGATTTAAACTAGTCCATACCCGGGGATGTGTTATGTATAGAGGAATAAGAAATCAAAAACAGTATATTAGAGATGCAAAACCAGAGCACTGTAAATGCACTGTGTAATGTATATTAATGTAAGACAAACAATGAACACTGTATTTAGAAACATGTTTTATGGCAAAATACATGGAGCATAGTTTTGGCTGACGGCACGGAGTGCGCTTGCACACAGGTACACACATAGAGGTTTTGATCCTTAAGTGTTGGAGACGAAGGCTTCCCAGCCAAACTGTGGTCCCAGCGCATCGTGGCTGTCTGCACATGACCCACACATGTGTGGTGGGTAGTGGACAAAAACGCAAATATAAACAGTAGAAATGTGGGGAAAATGCAAAAACGGCTGTCTGCACATGACCAAGATGAAAGCCTATGTGCAAGTTCAGAGAAGTAGGTCAAAGCGGTGAGGAGGAAAATGGATGATGACAGACAGACGGGACAGACGGACGGACGGAGGGACAGAGGTTTCTCCATTTAATAGTAGGATGAGTTAAAGGTTTAAGTAAAAACAAAACAAAAAACACAAAGTCTGGTCACACCTGCATATTTTTAAGAAATGGCTCATTCACGCTTAATGTTAGATATGTATACAGACATGGACAGAGCCTTCTGTCAGTTCTCTGTGTTCATGTCAACCATTTTTGTGCAAGTTTTCTGAAAGCTATGGATACAGAAAAAACAGAAAAGTACCACCGGAGACTGTTGCAGTGTAGCCTCTTGCACAATGTCACGGCATGTACATATGTCAAAAGTACATATGACCAAATCACAGCCGTGACGATATACGAGTATAACATCACGAGCTTGAGTGTGACATTGCTTTTACACAACAGTTCAACACTTAACTAAGCAAGGCTGATTAAGAAATGTTGAAAAATGAGGACAAAATAGATAATTTAAGCATTTTATTCGTCTTCCGCCAACAAAAATAGTTCCCTCAGGACTCCGCTGTCAACGTTGCTATGTAACGCAGACATGGTGCGCCAGGCACTCACTCTTTATACACATTTATCTGCACATTTCCATTAATTGTGCAGCCGGTGAAATAAGTCTTTGGTGACTGCATGGTGGACTGTCACTCACAGGCACAGCCCACTCTGCCTTCTGATCTGACAGTATGTTGCTTTTCTCCAAGTCACTGAGCTCCTCTGATGAAACACTGACAAACCTGGATGTGTGCTCAGATGGATTCAGCTTCTCCTCTCCCTCATCTTCCTCTGATGACCATTCATAGTTCAATTCAAAACTTATTTTAGGAAATAAGTTTGTTAGTTTGGCTGTTTGACAGTGGATGAATTAATTAGCCTACAACGCAACTGCTGACCTAACTGACACTAACCGTCAGTTTTGATTTGATTGTTTGATTGCAATCAGCTGTGAGGCGGAGTGATACATACACAGTGAAATAACCGTGACGTTGTACTCCAATATCGTCACGGTTTTACTGTCTCTCGACCAATCACATTGCAGGGCCGGAACTTGTGATATATTGCAATTCATTACCTTTCCTCAGCTGCAAATTATGTCCCCAAAGGAAAACTTTGTCGACATGAACATCAATAAAATAAAGTAGTTAGTGTGCTCATCTCACTGCAGTCATTTTTATTGCAGAAGTTTATTCCATAAGTTTAATTTGTATTTGTAATATTTATAATTTCTATAATGAAAAAAATGCAACTTGGTGTCAGTGTAATGATAAGATATTGCCACATAAAAAAGCACAATCCAATGCTCTATCAATTTTTTCCCCCACCTCTAGTTAAAAGGTACATTTCTACGCCCTTCTCCAGCGTCGCCATGTTTGCTGTTGTCAGAAACCTTTGCTTCTGCCTGCTAGTGCCATGTACTGACTGTATCTATGGCAACATAAAGGACATATGGAACTATAGGTATCTATTTTCACACACAAAGAGAATACAAATGAGCCTTATACCTCTTGTGTTTACTGTAAATTTAATGCAAGGTGGAACATAACTAAATATCTAGATTAATAACCACAACACAGGGCAGCACAATCATTTGAAATGTGACTCTGTTGTTGTATCTCTGCTTGTAAAGATAAACTGTACACATAGCTAGTCTATTAACTTTGATTTAATGATATAAACAATAGAAAATATAACTTAATGAATGAAACATTAGATCCAGATGGTGCTCTCAGTTCCACATACCACATAAAAGTAATTAATAACATGATCATATTCAAAGTTGTATGTAGAAAATATGATGTATTTCCATATACATATACATACACACACACACACACACACACACACACACACACACACACACACACACACACACACACACACACACACACACACTTAGAGAGAGAAGGAGTGCCTCTACATATCCTCAGTTCGCACTGATGTGATGCATGGTCATTGAAGCAGGAAGTGGATTAGAGTGAGTATTTGCATTGATGATCCACATGAAACAACACCAAGTGAGAGCTTAGTAATCCAATATGCAGTGGAACTAGCAGTAGGCTACATACGATTAGCATGCACAGCCTTTAGCATAGATTGGATTGCTCCTCCTTGAATAACAAAGATCTCAATGCTATGCCATGACAGCCCTATGAATCCATTTAATTGCCTTCCTTGTAGCAGTATTTCTCAATGCAAACAGACACTGATAACAAAGAAGATTATATATGGCTTACGTCACATTTGGTAGCAAAGAAGATGTGAAATGAATCTGTGAATGATCTTATTTGTTTAAGATACTAGAAGGTCATGCATCTCTCAAAGTTTAAAGCAGCCCTTGTACGCCTACTTGTCCTCATGAGTGCAGTGGTTTCTCCTACACATAATGGGTGAGTCTTGCACAGATGGAAATCCAGCTTTCAAGAAAATTTTAATGGCATTTAAATGTCACCGAGTGTAGACAGAAAACTGTTGGGAGGAGGGGAAGTCTTGTTTTCCTAAAACAAGTGAAAAATCTGGCAGTGTAGTATATGGCTGGGTACCAAACCACAGTACTTTCTCTGTATTCATTAAAATGTGTATCAAGTATCAAAAAGTACCGGAAGCCGTCATCAAATGTCTGCTTTAGATGTGAAGCACAGATCTGATTAGTTTGCATCATAGATTTGTCAAATATTGGTTTACTGTTAACTATTTGCAAGAAAAATGATATTTCCATAAATGCATCAGTCAGTCAGCAGCCATGACAACCTAATTTGAACATTTTCAGTATTTAGCAACACCCATGTTGGAAGCGTTCTCTGTTACAACCACAACCCTCCCAGTGTGACTTTCGTGTACTGCTGTAGTTTGGAGAACGTGAGACAGCAGTCAACAGTCTGTGAGAAAATGTGCCGTTAGGCCTCATTTACACCGCAAGCGATGCGTTCGCATAGCACTTGCAAACGGTCGTAAACAGTCGCAAACGGTCGCTGTTTACTCGCGTTTTCATTTCGGCGAGCATGTTAACAGGTTAGAACATTCACACCGCATCCATTTATTGCGCTGCTCGACTCACGCTGCTTTTGCGTGCAAGCTCGAAAAGAGACGCAGAGTTTTTGAGTCGCAGGCGAATGGTCGAGGGATTCATCAAAAAACACAAGTTTGCTTGTGTTGTGACCTCTCACGGCCACCGTAGACATCTCCCCCTTGACCAAGTGAGACCTGACAGGCACACGTTTCATGTACTTACCCATAGTGCTAAATATTAATTCTCCAAGCGTTGGAATAATCACTGGCACGCGAACCTGGGCTTTGGGTCCAAACACACTTCTTCTTTGGGGTTTAATGGAGATTTGCAAACATGGTGCACTACCGCAACTAACTGTTCGGGTGTGGTTTGTATTCCGCTGCGCGACTCGTCTTTTGGGTTTTGGTGTGCTGCCGCTACGTTTGTGGACTGCTTTGCGAGCGCTAAGCGAACGCATCGCTTGTGGTGTAAATGAGGCCTTATAGTCACGTATGAATCCATATAGTTTTGTCGAGCTAAGTGCGTCCAGTGTGGGTTAATTTTTCTAGCATTAGCTTGGCTTGGCTATCAGCGGCTAACACTACCGCTGGATGGTGGAGTGTGAGGTGAGACCTCCTGTTCATAGTATTCCTGGAATATTTTATTCTCAAATGACACTGCTTGCATCACACAAGTCATATCCAAGTCCTTCTTTCCTTCCGGGTTAAAAAAAATCCAAAATAAGTCAAGATGTTTGATTTAGTTGCAGATGGCGCGTCTCTGAATACTTCAGACCATCAACCATCAGTACCATCTATTGGACCAAAAAAGCAATTGATTTTATCTTTCTAGCACAAAATATAAAAGATTGATGCTTGGCGTCCGTGTATCAATACAACACATATTGTGAATATTATGCTGTATCAATTGTTTTCCCCACCCCTCCTAGCAACCATAATGCTGACAGAGACTGCACAAAGTTAACTTTACAGGTAGTGAAAAATGTCCCAAAACACAAACCAGCATTAAGATATAAAAGCACAGACGCCCTCTTTAACTCAAGAAACATCAGCATTAGAAAAACTGCCTACCCTGTCTAAACGATATATACACCAGACGCTGCCAGAATAAAGCAAGGGCCACTTTTATTATGCTACAGTGTTTCCTGCTTCCCTCACTTGCATCTTCGCTCCTTCCACTGAAGATGTGAGAGAGAGATGTGAGGAAGAGTCACTAGGACAAAGGAGCCGCCAAATGAGAAATCCTTGGCTCCTTAGCATCCCTCAGACGTGAAGTCAGTTACTGTGCCACCAGATAAAAGACATAGGATACACCTGTGTTTCCTTACTCTGTGCTACCCCAGAAGCCTCCCATCTGCTCGCTCCCCGTCTCCTTGAGGTGCATTTAAGGGATTGGAAGATCCCCCTTGATGGCAGAGGAAGAGAGAGGACGTGAGGAAGCATAAGTTAGCATAATGACGAGTGGGGAGAACCATTCAGGTTGAAGTCGGGAAGAAAGTACCAGATACACCAGGACAGCACTGAGAGCGTCTGCCCTCAGGGTACAAGAAGCGTCTGTTTCCCACCAGATCAGGGCGGTATTCAGTGCAGTAGACTTAAGAGTGGAAAAATCAACCTACAGACATGCAAAACCTCAAAAATATTCTTTGCAGTTAACTAATTAATGGTTATTGTTGACATCCCTAATTGATACAGCCTACTGTATGTACTTCCTATTGTTCGACAGCATGTTAGGATATATGGATATTAGTCATCTACTACCAGTTTGTTTAAAAATCCTCCTGTTTGTTTAACATATACTAGTCATCAACACGTTACATGAGTGCAAAATCTCAGCACACTGTGCCAATTCAGGATTTAAAAAGTATTGTTTATCAGCCACACAAGATTATGAGAAGAGACTCCGCACATGTCTGATTTTTTACCACCTGTTACTTTTGTGATTCGTGCAGTTGAAGGGTTTAAAACAAAAACAGCTCTTAGTCATTCTGGTTTGTTTTCTACCCAGACAAATGTGCACATCTCCCTGATAATGTCACTTGGAAACCGGTCTTTACCTGCCAAACATCAGCATGTTAGCATCGTCATTGTGAACATATTGCAATGCTAGCGTTAGCAATTACCTCAACAGCTTGTATTGTATTGTTTTTCTTCTGCTGCTGCTTGTTGGACAACATACATTAACTTTTAGTTTGGTTAATGAAATAAAGGTTTTGTGGAAAGTCCCTCAACATTTTCCAATGTAAAGGCCCTGATATACAAAGCCAACGGTCAGGCCGTCGGTGAGCGTCTGTTGCCCTAGTTTTTGTGGTGGTGGTCCTGCACCGTCGGCACTTTGGCGTCGGGGGCTTTTCGGCCAATTGAACATGTTGAATCGGCGGCAAAGCCTGTCAGTTGAGTGAAGTGGAGCCTGTGGAGGAAACACTGGGACCATCTGAATGTAAGTCCGTGGAGGTGCTGCGGTGCTCGGCTGCACAGATAAGAACCCCTCAGCTGACAGGACTTACCACTCTCTCACTCCACTCTCTCTCACGCAGGCGCAGAACACACGTGCTACTTGGCCGTCGGATGTAGTCTTTGCAGTGTGTTCAAATGCAACTGACACAGGGTGACGTGAGGCGACGTAGACGACTCAACAGTTGGCTTTCATCACCGCTAGTTCTTTGATGTCAGTTTGGTGCGTCCGCACGACAAGGTATTTTCATATTGGTCTTTTTTGACTTGCAGAAACCTCCTGTCTCTTTCTAGAACATGTTGATTTCTATTGAAGACAAGTTACAATATTCTCACTGAACTACTGCATTTGTTCACTTGTTTAAAGAAGAGATTTAAAAAGGAGTCCGTTAAAGAGAGAAAGGATTTGATAAGATGGTGATTTTTGCAGCAGAAGTTTAAAAGCAATTTGACGCATGGAAACCATGAAGGAGCAAGGCTGAGGTGGAGACACAGGGAGAGAATAGGAGGAAACTGAGTGCAGCAGAGTGAAAATGGAGGTTATTTGTTGAAGTGCGTCAGTGAGACTGCACGTGTTTCTTGTCAGTGTTTACCGCGTTGCTGCCAACTTTAAGCTTTCTTATTCTGCTGCTTGCAACTGTTGCATTGGCAGGAACCCAAATGGAGATCTCAGTCCTCATGGCTGTCTCTCTGTATTGTACAGTGCCGTGTCATTATTTCTTTAGAGTCAGAGCTACTGTATAGATTTCAAGGCCGTAGGGGGGCAGGACTGTGTGAAGTTGACAAGTCAAAACAAGCAAGACACCATGGTTGATGTTGACTTTTAATTACTAGCTGCTCGCTGAAGTGTAAATACATCACGTACTGGAGGAGTAATATGTGACTTTATTTGCTGCAGTATTATCACTGATAACACCTTGTATGGTGAGTCATACTGCATGCAGAGCATGTAAAGCTGCTGTGGAGTAGGGAAAAAGCGACATAGAAGAAGAGGGGGGGCTGAAGAAGAATGCAGCGTTATCTCGGGGATGGGAGCAGAGATGCCTTGTCTGGAGTAAATTACCAGCTGCTATGAGGGGAAGTAGCCTGTGTAGACGGGGCTTGTGATGTGAAATCACTCCAGTGGTTTGTGGCCTGCAGGGAGCCGTGTGGGGACAGGAGCAGGGCAGTGAGCGATGAGTGGCAAACAAACAGTTCACTGAGTGACACGCAGCGTACGTAGCATGGACAACCTGGGTTGGAGGTTAAAACAGCAAGAGCAGTGAACTCTCCAGGGTGGCAGTGGAACGAGTGAGACAGAGCGAGAGGGAGGGTGTGTGTATGTGTCAGACGTGTGTGTGTGTGTGTGTGTACTCCCGAGAGAAAGAAAGAGATGGAGGCAAAGTAGGGGAAAAAACTGTCATTGATTTATTCTGCCTGAGACTGCCTGAATAAACACAAAAATAGAAAAATCTAATTCTCTTAAATCTATAATTACATGTGATACTTTGATTGACTGACATTAAAATTAACAAACTCAAACTGTCATGAGTGTGGTACTTACAGCAAAAAGTAACAAAGTGTGACTCAGCAATAATTACATATTTCTGAGGCTGGATGGCATGTTCATGTGTTTCAGGCAGGAAGAATTTCTTTGTCATATAGGTCAACATGTTACAAGAGTCACAGGACTTTGTCTAATGAATGGCTTTGAGCATGCTCAGGACACAAGTCACAGTCAGAAGTTAAACTATACCCATCTTTTAGGCCGTGTTTATGTGAAAACAATCCCCTGAGTTGCTGCAGTAAATCTACACTTTGCTGGAGAAGCGTTGATGAATTCAATAGGGTGAGCAGCACAAACAAAGCTCGGGAGTCTTCCATCGTTTTGCGATGGTCGACTTTCTCGCGCATGCGTAGTCACTGGAACCGAGAGTATCCATTTTAAGAGGAACTGCATATTGCAAGCTTACATGACAACGGCAACGGTGCCGTTTCCAAAAAAATGCACTCCGAATGCGGTTTTTAAAACCTTGCATTTTCAGGCACCCAAAATGCTTTGTAAATGTGTAAATGTAAATGATCGGCCAAAACACAACTAAAGTTTACCATTTTCAGTTGAAATCGTTGTCACATAAACAGGACAGTCACATCTCCCTGAGCTCGGAGCAGCTGCCACAACTTTCAAATCAAATTAAATCAAATTTCTGTATAAAGCAGGTTTAAAAACAAACAAGGGTTGACTAAAGTGCTGTCTTGTAAAATAAAATAAGTGAAATAACATTACATGGTAACAGCAATACGTGAAAGAAATAACATACCAAACCCAAAAACACAGAAGCAACTGGCCTGAGGATCTGAGGATAGATATAGGGTTGGAAAGGGGGCAGAGGAGCTCAGATCAAGACTTTAAAAACAAACAGTAGGACTTCAACTCAGACTGAAACTTGACCGGCAATCAGTGCAGGGACGCCAGCACAGGTGTGATGTGATCTGTTTTTCTATGTTCCAGTTAAAAGTCTAGCAGCAGCACTCTGTACCAACTGCAAGGAGTATAAGGAGGACTGGCTTATTCCTACATGTAAGACGTTACAGCAATCCAAACAAGAGAGGGCATTAGGGCATTGGTGACTATCTTCAGGTCACGATGATGTTTATAAGTTGTAAAAAGCCGCCTTTCACTACAGAGTTAATTTGTCAAATTTTAAAGCAAAGTCAAAGATGGCACCAAGATTTCTGGCCTGGGCATGGACGTTAGCTTCCACAGACACTGCATGGCAATCTGCTGAAGGTCACATTTCATTGCTTCTTGGTGTTTTCAGTGTTGGCATGAACATTATGTTCAAAACACCATATAACTATTCTATCATGCATCGCCTGTATTGTAAATTTCCACAGTAAAAGAATGGAAATCATTTATCAGTCACAGTCCAAAATATTGGTCACATTTAAATTTTGACCTGATGATGGCACTAGAAGAAAAGTTAAGGGGTCCCCAAAGTTATTCCAATTCATCCTGAGGGCAACATGAGTGTCTGTACCAAATTTCATGGCAGGCAATCCAACAGTTGTTAAGAGACCTTTCTCACAAACAATACAAGTGTGGCGCTCAAGGAAAAGTCAAGAGATTGTCAAAGTCATTGAGATTCATCCTCTGGGAGCCCTGAATGTCTGTACCAGAATTTTACATTAATTCAACCAGTGGATGTTGAGATATATCAGTGGGTAAGAAAAACTTTTAACCTGCTCGTGGTGCTAGATAACAAGTCAAGAGATCCCCAAGGTCAACAGAATTCATCCACTGGCAGCCGTGTATATCTGTACCGAATGCCCTTGAAATTCATCCAAGACTGTCGAAACTGAAAGGCGTCGCAATAGATTTAAAGGGAAAAGATTGTATATAGGTTGCATTTTCCGATATCCAATCCATCTATTTTGATGATATCGGGGCCGAAATTCGATCCAGATATCGGATCGGAGCATCCCTAGATGATAGCAACAGATGAAACGTGGAGGGATCCTCAAAAGACTCGTCCTCTGGGGACCACGAATGACTGTACATCATTTCATGGCAACCATGCTGCCAGCACAGCAAGAAATATATCAATTCTAAATATTTATGACAATTGACAATCAGTTTTGGAACATAATTGCAAGCTAAGAAGCAAAAAATACTCACACAAAAGCTTTGCTTTCTGCTGAAAAGTGCCACTAAACCTCAAAGTGAAATGGAGAAGTTTGAGAGGCTTTTTTTTGACATTGCTACAAATAAGTGACATGCCAAATGAGACTGATCTCCAGTTCAGTTCTGTTTGAAGGGTTCCCTGAGGTGAGTAGATAAATGCCAACATTAAATGGGAATTTTGTGTGCACCTTTCAATAAAAAGCCTCCCAAACTGCTCTCTTTATGGCTCTTTTGACATTCTACTCTGGTACACTACAGGGTGAAGAGTGATCTGTAGAGCTTAGAAATGGACAAATGGAGTGACTGAAATTGACTCGTAGACTGAGGAATTAGGCCGTCAAGCATTATTAGGAGTCGGAGATTCATTTTTGCATTTAGGGTAGTTCGCTTTATTTAATTTAGCTTTAAAGTCTTACACTGGTTTCTCATTTAATCACATGGAGGGGTTTGTAGCTCACAGTGTGACTGAAAAATAGGAGGAAACAGGAAATGAATATTTTTAAAGACAAAACAATTAACAGCAACAATCAGTGCTTGAAAGTATGTCATTATTAAAGCTGTAATTCTTTAGCAGCAAGTAATACCTTTGTTGTTGTCATCCATCAGCTAACAGACCATCAAGAGCCACAAAGATCATCGGATAATCACAACATAGATGATCATCATTGATGATTTATGCTTGGATCATTGGTCTTTTTGTGTTTGCTGCTGTTGTAGCTGTGATTTAATGTTTGCCCTTGGGCACCTTAAGAAGGATAAGGTACACCACAATCCAAAAAGCACATTTTTCCTCTTACTAGTAGTGCTACTTATCAGTCTAGATTGTTTTCACGTGAGTTGTTGAGTGTTGGAAATATCCGCACAGAAGAAAGCCTGCATCTACTCATGCACAAGGTGCTCGTGCTGGTGACAGTGTGAGCTGTAAACATTGACGGCATCCTCCTCGGCTGAGCTTTAATGTTTGTGAGCTCAGTGATGCTACTGTAGGTGAGCTTGCGGTAGATGTCCTCTGCGCAGTGGTTCATAGTTCATGAATGAAACATAAAAATGCTCACATCAAGGTCTGTGGATATTCTTGAGTAACCATGTCATGATTTTTAGAAAGAGACACTGCAGTTGGGTTTTTTGAATTCTTTATTTATTTATTTATTTATTCATTTTTTGTGCTTTGAGCACCACAAGCCAAGTCCCATCTACTTCCATTATATATTAGAGAAGGCAGACATCTCTATGGCCAATACTTCAGCACTCGACAACCCATACCAAAATAATCTGGACTGATAAGCAACACGACAAGTAATGCAAGATTTATACTTCTGCGTCAAATCGACGCCATACCCTACGCCATAGCCTGACGTGCACTGCCCCAGAAATTAAACTACAAGTCGCAGCAACACAGACATCCTTTCTATGTTTGTGAGCTGAAACCATTTCCCTCAGTGGAAACAAAGCATTTATTTTTATTTCACAGATAAGAAACAATAAATTGTGAAGACAATACAGCCTCCAAAAATAGCATTTTAAGTCTGTGTGTGATTTATCCTGGCTTCATTTGAGCAGAGGAAATCTCTGCTAGGCTAATTTATACAACGTGAAATGCCATAGGCTTGTGCTAAAAACATTAGCGTGTTGTATTTGTGGGGAAAATGTGTCCAGATAAAGATAAGTGTTTGTCTGTGAATGCTGTGAGTTATAGTGAAGCTGATTTGTGTACTTGTGTTTAAAATAGTCTGTGTTTTGGGTGCATTTTGAATCAACTAAACTTTACAGCACTTCACAGAAACCCCGCTGCAAGCTAGTGTTTTGGAGGTGTAACTGCAGAGTAACTCACCACCATACAAGTATAAATACCCACAACGGTGTAGGCCTCATGCGTAGAGCTCACACACAAGTATAAATCCTGCTTAAGAGGGAGAATATGTATCTTTGATGTAGGGGTGAACTGTCCCTTTAAGTGCGATACAATCTACAATAAATACCTCTTTTTAATGTTCCTCTGGACTCATTATCATCATATTTTAAATTCTGATTCAATTGCCAGGCTGAGCAGAAAAATTTGAGTTTTTGATTACAAGTTGTTTAAAGTGTTTCAAAATGAGGACTGCAAGTGTCGACGAGCAAGTGTTTGCTTAACTAATCATGGGCAAAGCATAGATCTTATTAGTTTTCATCACAGTTTTAATTTAAATTTCCAGAGGCCTTTTCTTTGTTTTGTTAGGATAAATTACTGAACTGCAGTCATTTGTTGCGTCTCTGGGAATCAAGAGTGTCTTTCTAATTAAAATACACACTGAATGAATTCAGCAATTGATTCATTAATGTATCCTAATTATGGCTTGAAATAAACTGATTAAATAGCAAGTCTTGGTTGGACGCTATAAAATGTATTCTCATTTTGTGATTGCATATGGAGAACTGTGTATTTAATTTTCGGTGCACAATAACGTGAAATAACTTCAGGTGAACAACAGACTCAAATTGTGAAATAATCAAACTGGGATGGTGTTTTTATTTGCAGTGACGTCTCTAAACACTTGATCAATATAACATAAATATAACCCTTATTTAACTCCTGAGGAATTTCAGTTTCACTTTTTATTTGCAAATATAAGTTAAAAGTTGGTATACTGTTTCTTATATTTCTTTTTTTGTGGGAACTATGCTTACTGAAACTTTACCAGGAGGCACCTTAAGGCTCAGGCTCCCAGCAGCAGGGGCTCTGAAAGATTTTCAGGCTGAGTACCAGAATTGAACTTTAAGATTTTACCTCAAAGGGGGAATCAGAATATTAAAGGGCGACTCCAGCAGTTTAGCATTGCACTTGCGTTCATGCTGAGGACCCACAAGAGACAGAATGGCCAAAATGGAGGCAGCAAACACCACAATAACTAACTTTTAGTCCCTTGTATGCATTATGCTTTAAAAAAAACAACAACAACAACAAAAAACGCTGCATCCTACAGTTCCCATGATGCAACACAGTAACATGTTCTGGTTCTGTGAATGGTTGTCTGTCTCTATGTGTCAGCCCTGTGATAGTATGGTGACCTGTCCAGGGTGTATGCCACCTCTTGCCGAATGTCAGCTGGGATAGTCTCCAGCCCCCCGTGACCCCTAACAGGATACGCGGTTACGGGTAGGAATGAATATTTTAATAGTATTTTCATAATTATTGTATTTTTGATGATAATTTGAGCGGCATCTCGAGTAAAATCAATGTCTTACAGCAACACGACTCGTCTGTCCTCAGTCTTGACAGATGTGTAATTTAGTTTGGTTTAGTTTATTTGATTTATTAAAGGACAGTGTGTAATAGCATTAATCATTTACAAGAAATGAAAACATGGCTGCACCAGATTTAGTGAAACACTAATTTCCATCTGTAGTCCTACACATAACAAATAGATGCAATAAATACAAATAAAATTCAAGGTGCAATGCAGACGACAGTAAATCCATATGCCTGACATAATAAACATGGTAAGTACACACTGCATAGTACAAAACACAATGCATTAAAAAAAAAAAAAATCACAGTTTGCAGGTTGGGTGGTCGATTAACGTGTACTTTTTGTGTGATTTTATATCCACTCCTTACACTACTCAATGTGACGGCTTACTTCTGGACTCCTCGTGACGAGTAAACTGACCTTTATCTGTAAAATCAGTGGAAACCGAAACAGACAGGTGGAAACAGACAACTTTTCTCTAGTATTTCCAACTGGTGTTATTGTTGGCAACACTGTCACAAAGACAACCAGATTTCTACTACAGTCGTTCACCGTCCACTGTCTCATCTACTGAGGATAGTAACTGCAAGGAACTTACATTAATGCTCATTGGTAATTGTGGAAAGCTAACAATAGCTACAAAAGGAAAATGAAAGTGCTTTCCTCTTTGTGTTTTGGTTGCACAATGATAGATGCACTTCCTTTGTGCCATATATTGAACCTCCATTTTCCCCAGAGATCGTACCTGGTGGCAGACAGAAATCCATAGGGAAAGCGAGACGTATAGGGAACAGATCTTAACGCCACTGGCATCATTATTTTATGGCCATTACACTGTGCAAACAACATTGTTATGGTAAGTCAGAGCAATATATGCAATATAATAACTCTGTTTTGAATTGTGGTGTTTCATTATCACAGAATGAGGTGTTCATATCTCAACAGGGAGCAGGTCCTCGTCCATGGAGACTGCCATGTTGCACCGCCGTGTTTCTACAATAGCCCAGAATGAACAAACCAAATACCGGCTCTAGATGGGACCATTCGCATTCAGCAGCCCATTCGTGACAGACTAATTTAGTCAGCGTTTTAACCAGTTGGGTGCGTTTGTTTTGAAGAGGGAAAGACCTCTGTGGATAATTCAGCTACCGGATCGTCTGGATCCTAAGATATCAGTGAGTATAGATTAGCAGATTCTGGGTTTGGGTTTAACCAGTTTAAAATAGGGGTGGGGGAAAACAAATCAATACAGTATGGTATCGCAATGTTTGTGTGTGGTAGTATCGTATCAATTTTTTCATTATATAAATTAGTAATATGACAAATACAGACTAAACTTATGTGGCCTACTAGATCAATATAATCAATTGCTTTTTCAGTCCACTCGATACACTTTACTGCTGGAAAAAATGGCTGAAGTGAGAAGAACAGGCTGAAAACTTTATCTTATGAAAAGATTGATTCCCACTAAGGCTGTGCAATTAATCATCTGGTGATCGCAATTACGATTTTGAGGTGAAGTAGGTGAACTACGAATAATGCGAGGGGCAGGTGATCTCGGAAGATTTCAAAAACAGTGTGCGGAAAATGGCAGAGGGAGAGCGAGAGAGGTTGGTCTGTGTGTGTGTGTGTGTGTCCGCGCGCACATGTCTGTGTGTGTTGTACGCAGCGGGGCCAAACTCCACAGTGTGGGATACAGAGAGCAGAGGAGAATCGTAAAGGCGCGACCATCAGGGCCGGTTCCAGAAAATAATGACTAGAGGGGGTGCACATGCCCGGCACTTTATTCAACACTAAATTATGCATTTTCCAGTCATTTCAAGTTGGATGATACCAGCCAAGCAAGAATATTTAAAGTGTCTTTCAAATGCTTTATTGCAGCAATATTGTAGCAGAACAAAGAAAAGGCTACATTTAGTCTGGGTGACCTCACCCATCAGTCCATCTAGCAACAGATGTTTCTTACCCTGAAAATAAAACATAGAAATTCAAACTAGGAATTCTATCTATAACAATCAGTGTTGTCAGCTCAAAACCATCGCTGATTGTTGTTGATAGAATTCCTGGTTTGAATTTCTAGTTTTTTATTTTATTTTTTATTTCAAATTTGCACAAACAGTATAATGTGGTAGGACAAAGAAAAATTCTTTACTTCTTCCTACCACTTTGAACATGACACATACCATCTAACTTACTCAACAACTAATTTATTGTATTGTTTATATGCCCTGTTTTTGTTATTTGTTTTTCTCTCTCTTTTTTTGTTTTTAAACATGTTCAGTAAAGTGTCTCAAACAAAATAAAATAAATAAATAACCTGTGTGGTCCATTTCATCCGTCAGAAACCGCCATACCACAGCAGACACAAATGAGTGACGTGCAGTCACACGCATTTGTCATGACAGACAGCGTTGACAGTGACAATACTGAAGAAAGGCAGGAATTTTATTTAATTACCATTGAATTAAAACTAAACTGGCAAACAGAATACACACTTCACTATCAGTGTGTTCTATATTGTTATGTCAACATTAATTTTTATTTTTTTTCCACTCATTTCAACTGAGCATGCAGACACATAAAATAAGGGTGCAATGCATGCTTATGCACCCTTGTAAAACAATGCTCTCGAAAAAGCTGCATTAACATCTATCTGATGTGGCAACCATAAAAGAAAATGGATGTCATAAGCTTTACAAAAGGTGCAGTAGCATTTCTTTCAAGGCTATCACACTGAACAGCATCACAATGTTAAGGCGTTCTCTGTATCTGGTTACTTCTTTTACAGTAAGTAGAGGTAAGTACCATAGTGAATCAGAATGTGTGTCAGTTTTTCAGAGAAGCATAAGACAAAAAAAGACTTCTGCAGGAAGTAAGGAAGGAAGCCCAGGACTGTGTGAGCACTTTCTGTTTGCTGTCTTGAAGTATCACTAAAACCCCCATCTGTGTAAGAATAAGGACATCAGGACAGGCTGCGGCTTAATATGGATACCTCATCCTCTGAAGTTCCCCCTGAGTCTACAGAGAAGCGTTCAAACTTCTCTTGCACTCTAACAAGATGCTCGGTAATGTCTGTCCTCTGTCTCACCACGAGCTGGGTGATTCTTGCAGTAAAGAGACAGCAAAGAAAAAATATCTCACGAGTCAAGTCAGGCCTGTCGTAACCTCAGACTTGCGGTGAGTGTTATCCTCCAGCTACAAATCACGGGATTTCCTGCCTTGTGAAGGCCTGTGTTTTGTTCACCGAGGTTTTTAAGATCTGTATGAAGTAAATTAGTCTGGCCAGCCACAGCTTGTCACCGAGAAGGTCAAATAAATCCCTATCCTCCCTCTCTAGGAGGGCCCTCACGTCCTCTCTCAGTCCCGACAGCGTGTCCATGACCTTCCTACTGAATAACCACTTTAGCACACAGTAGAACAACAGGTGCTCATGCTCTGCCTCCCATCTTTCTGCATCATTCTCAGAGAAGCTAAAAAAAAAAAAGACCAGTGGAGAGATCTGCTCTTTATCCCATCCTCTACCTTTGTTACAGGACCCAATGTTTTCAGTTGCCTAGCTGCCGATGCTGCAACTAGTAAATGGCTCTCTCCAATTAGGTCTTTTTCCCGAGGTTATTATGAAGTCCCCCCAACACACACACACACACACACACACACACACACACACACACACACACACACACACACACACACAGAGCAGGCAACCTTCATGGAGTTATGCTTGTTAACATTGACACTAATCCCCAAGAGACGTTCCTCTTTGTGCCATTTACGACAACACCTGCTGAGTGCCACTGGCAAACTCCGGCACAATATAACCGTGTCTTTCTTTCATTTGTGGTGATGACAAATGAACAGACACTCAGAGCGTCGGGCAGCCCCATTTGTGACCACAGCACTCCATATGTTATTGTGCCTCACTTAGTAATGAAGAGAATGCTGAAGTTGGGGCCAAGCAACCGGATAACAATCTGTTCCCCAAGCTAGCTCAAACTGGTAGAGTTGCGCATTCAAAACTGTGATTTATAATACCATTACCACAATTGCCATTTGTTCCCACTAGAGCTGTTAGAGTGAAGAGACTTCCCCTGCGGTGATCAAGGGTGGTTCAACAGTGCAATTCACAGTGCTACCATCCCTTTTGTTGTTCTATCCCTGTTTTATCCCTTTATCCACCAATAAGAGCATAAACATGTGCTTAATATGGACATACCAACGAATACATTCAAATAAAAGGCAACAATAAATGCACAGATGTCACTGCTGTTGCCTTTTAATTGACACAGGCAGCACAGTGATGGTGGTGGTCTCAGTAAAGATGGCAGCGTTTTATCAGCCATGACGCTTTGGTTGCGTGTGGTTGCTATGAAACAGAATACCAGCAGAAGTGAAAGTGTCGCCACTGTTGTTGCTGTTCAGCCATGGGACAGTTGGTCTTTGTGGCTGGCTACTTGTCCCGCCCGTCCTCCACCACTGATTGGACGGCTGGGTAAAAATTGACAGTGACGAGCAGCAGCAGCGTTTACCCAAAATTGAATATCTGTCAACTCGTCGGTGGCTTAGTGGTAGAGCAGGCACCCCATGTACTAGCCTGTTGACGCAGCGGCCCAGGTTCAAGTCCAGCCTGTGGCCCTTTGCTGCATGTCATTCCCCCTTTCTCTCTCCCCCCTTCACCTGTCCTGTCCATGAAAGGCAAAATGCCCTAAAAAATATCTTTGAAAAACAAAAAACGCCCAGCATAAAAATGGTAAATGTGCAGCATTTAGCGCAGAATAGCTACTCAGCTACTCAAAAAAATAAAGCAAGAACACAAAATGCTTGCCATCCCCTGCGGTTGGAATATCGTGGTTAGGGATGCACGATAATATTTCCACGTCATCGGTATCGGCCGATATTAGCTTTTAAATGAAATATCGGAATCGGCAAACATGGTGATAATATCAGTACGTCATCAGTATCGGCCACTATTGGCTTTAAAATGAACTATCAGAATTGGCCAACATGCTTTTTCTTAATTTGCACAATGAATGAATATTACATAGACTGAAAAGTATTCCTGTCTCTATCTGCTGGTGGCCCATCACGATAAGAGTATGCATGCATAATATGATGTTAATTCCACTACAGAAGAGATCTGATGGTCACTAAAATTAGGTGGAGAAAAAAGTGTATATATCGATATCTGTATCGGTTATCGGTTAAATAAGTTGATATCAGGATATCAGATATCGGCAAAAAATTTTAAAAATACTTTTTAGTGAGGAGTCCTAGCTTAGGAGTGATTTATTAAAATTCTAAGAGCAACTTTAAGCAAGGAAGGGACAGAAACTTTGACCTTAGTGAGGAGGCGTGGTTGACCCCATTGCTGCGTATGATGCATTCTTTTTTAAGATATAATTGGTTGTCATAGACACACCCTGTTGTGAGCCTGCAAGATGTGGACACCCTGTGGAAATAAAATGAACTACATTTTTCCAGTTGCCAAATATCTAACACCTCTTTTCCAACAACATGGAACTGGTTCCTACACATGATTTTGAACATTCAGAGCATTTCGACCAAAAATAAATTGGTTCAGAGCCTGAAAAGTTGGTTCCCATCTGAGACAAACCGTGCAAACTGTGATGACATCAGTGAGTGAGTCATATCATACAGGTTGGAAATAGACAAAACAGCAATGGAGAAGTAAAGTGGATATCATCAGAGTGGGTGCAGTGGTCTTTTTATAGTTGGTCTGTTGTTTTTTGGGTAAAAACAAATATCTGTGCTAACAGAACAAAAGTTTGCAGCTAATCAATTATATCCGCAATTTTGCTATTGTATACTTTCACTGTGCATTGTGCAATGATGACACATCTTTGATTACAATGGTTCCACTCAAAACCGGTGTAAAAGCAGGGTGATTCACTTGATAGCACCAAGGTTCCAGGAAACCATGAGTGTAACCAGTTCAAGCTCTGAGCTAATTTGGTGGTATGAAAAGGGGAATGAGTGTTGTGATCACTTTACTTCTGACATTATATTATTAGTACATTGGGTGTGAGATGTGAGTGCATCTCTAATGAGATCAAGCGCAAACACTATCTCTGTACAATTTAATCTGTGGCATTTCATTTACCCACTGTCGTTCAGTTTCTCCTGCCTCTTTGTCTTTGCATCATTTGAGTTGAAGAAACTCTTAAGTCTTCTAAATGTCCTCCTCCCTACTCTACTAAATGTCAGAATTTAAAGACTTTCCTTAGTATTTTGTCACTAGAAACCATTTTTTGTACTAGAAAGCTTTATGATCTAATTTTTTAAAAAAGATATGTAATTTCCACGGTGGAAAAAATTAGATTGTTGGACTTTAACACCGTCCCCACTGTTGCCAAGATCTTTCGTCATTTATGACACAATGCTTCCCCGCCATTAACAAGATATTCCAGTAATCTGTGTTTTCACTGTTATAAGATAGGGGGCACTGTTATGCATCTTGTGAAATACAACAGCACCGCCATGTCCAAAAACAAATGAAGAAGAAGATCCACTGGAGATGTTTACAGAAATGTAGCCACTCATAAATCGCACGAAAATGCCGGCGCCAACAGGAATGTTTATGGCTGAACAAGCCGTGAAGATGTTGATGGAGTCAGACTCTGACATTTCCTGTTTTGATCAACATTCTGAATCCAATTTGGACGAAGAAGCAAACGAGTTTGGTGGGACAAAACGGGATCTCCATGACGGTGACACGGTTCCTTATTATTATTATTTTCATTTATACAATTCAAAGTGACGTAGGGAAAGGAGAAAAAAGTAGATGTGAAATTGATTTTATACTTGAAAATGACTGTTTTTGACAAAAATGCGTTTTTTTATTAAAATGCAAAAATAAAATAAGCGTTGATAATAAAAGAAATGGAAATAGATAAGGAATGCACCGATCCGATATCTGGATTGAATATCGGCCCCGATATCATCAAACTAGATGGATCGGGTATCAGAAAATGCAACCTATACCTGAGGCGATCCATTCCCTTTAAATCTACTGCGATGTGAGCTACGTCATACGTCATGGAGCGAAGGAGAGAATCTGCTGTGTGGAGGTATTTCACACTATTTCAACTGCTGTTGCACAATTGTTTATTTTTGTGGAAGATAAATAGTTCATCATTGCATTAATCTGTTTCATCTTGTTTCATTTTATCTTAGGAAAGAACTGTGTAGTCATCAATGCCTGATGCCTCTAGTCTTTTCTGTTCAACGTATAGCTTCTTAGGTCAACCATGGCATTGGATCGGTATCGAAACTGAAAAAGCTGGATTGGTGCATCTCTAAATAAGATCGAATAAAATGCTTTTTTATGTATCTTCTTTAGTTTCATATAAATATACAGTATATATATATATATAAATATACAGTATGTATATACATATATATATATATATATATATATATATATATATATATATATATATATATATATAGTTTCCATATTCATAGAACAAATTATCCTGTGAGTCCTGAAAGAAAGTGCTAAAACAAAAAAAGAAAAAATATATATAATTCTACTGAGCAACAAGAAGGAATGACTCAGAATTATTTCTAACCTTCATTACCAAGCTGAAAGACCAAAGGTGGAGTTCTTTTCTCTTTCAATGCACACACAGCATGTGAGTATCATGTTATACTGTATGTTCTCCTAAGATGCAGAGACTTAATCACAGCACTCACTCTTGATGAGATGTATCACTGTCATACAGAGGTAACCTTAAAGTCCTCCTCTGCTGCAACTACAGTAGCTGCCACTGTTAAGGAAACACTCTGATCACTTTTAAGACACCCGAATATGTTTGAAAAAAGAAATAAAAAGGTATCCCACTTCACCAGCAGCCTCTATTTTTATATTTCAGCTGACAACCTGAAAAATGTTCTCACCCAGTTCACAGAAATGTCCCTATGCCCTGTGATTACAGCTTTATCCAGAGATTTAAATATCTGTGCCCTCATATCTTCTCAGCCACTGAATCTTGTATTGTATCTTGTGTATATTCAGACTTGTTGAATGCCTGATCAGAATCTAACCATTGGCGATATGTTGTTATAATAGCCTGGTGATGGGGAAGTCTGCGTCATCTTTATCTTCACCACAACTGACCACAAAAAGCCAACCATGGATCTCTGAGCTGCTGAAGTGTTAGTTAACAGTGTGTCAAACCTCATGCTGAGATGCTCGCTGCTCCTGCGCTGCACTTTTGCACTTTGCTTCTAGTCTTGAGATGTTATCGCAACAGAATGTGCCGGTGCAAAGAGTTGACATCCTCATAACGCAACGTGCCAATTAATGTAAATTTAGCACCCTCGTTATCGTGGACTGGCTTCCTCGTCCACTGCCGAGGCGCTGCTGTCTGAACCTCTCTGTGCTGCCTTGAAAGAATCGCCTCACTTTGTACTCGCGCTGTGGGTGTTCAGTAACAAGGTGTCTTTTTAAGTTCATTACACAATGAAACTCTTATTGCTTTTTAAAGTCTTCACAAATCACACACTGTGGCAGTTTTCCTGACTGGTTTGTGTTTATCCCTGCAAGACTATGAGAAGAAATCCCTCCTGTTTTGACTGTGTTTGTAAGCTGAAATGTTGAAATTGTTGACAGTAGTGGCTCATTAGACTCAAGGAGGGGGGGCGTCATTTAAGCCTCAACCTCTTTACTCCTTGGCTGTAAAGATCCTAGAATTTATTTCAGACATGTGAATGTAGTGCTGGGTAATATATCAATATTATAACGATACCGTGATATGAGACTAAAGTGTCTTAGCATTGCATGCCGTATTATTCTAAGTGTAGTCTCTTCCTTGTTGTAAAGGCATCATTACAGTGAAGTGATGTAATTTTCTGAGCAGAGTGTTGAATTACTGCCCTGCAGTTGTATAACTCCGCCCACCTGTCGAGTTCCAATTTTCACCCACGTCTGTGAATTTTCCCTCCGTCAGCACAGAATATCCATGCAATCAGCAAGGTCTCAAGGTGGGCACCCAAGATGAGTGTCACCAATTTATTATATGACCAAATATAAAATGGCCAGAAGACTGTTAAATGCAGAATATTTTGATGTCACCGTGAAGTTGACTTTCAACCTTTTAGAAATAAAATGTCATCACTTTATTATTTGATCCTATGAGACATGTGTGTGAAGTTTTGTCAAAATTCGCACATGAATTCTTGACTTATGGCCAATAACATATTTTGTGAGGTCACACTGACCTTGATCTTTGACCTTCGACCACAACATTCTAATCAGTTTGTTCTTCAGTCCAAGTGGACATTTGTGCCAAATTTAAAGAAATTCACTCATGATATTCTTGCGATACTGTGTTCATGGGAATAAGACAGATGCAAGGTCACACTGGCCTTGACATTTGACTATCACCAGTTCATTGCTGAGTCCAAGTGAACGTTTGTGCCAAATTTGAAGAAATCCCCTTCTTCAGATATCACATTCACAAGACCAAGACAGATGGGGTCACAAAGACTTGGGGCCAATTCCAATTCCTATCTTAACCCTCAATCTTAACCCTCAAGCTCAACCCTCAATCTTAGTAGCCCTCAAAACCAAGTGTTAAGGGCTATTTTGTGACTTATAAATGGGACACCCCTCAAAGGCAAATACGTCTTAAGACTGTGGGGGGCCAAAACTCTGTCCAGTCTGTCAGTTCAAAGAATAAGAAATATACATCATCAGTAGTCATCAATAAAAAGATGCAACGATTTTTTTTTTCCCAACACTTTATTTCAATTCTTGTACAAAACAAGCAGTGACAGACATTAACAGAACAAATATGCCAGGGTTAAGAGAAAAGAAAGAGAAATAAGATAAACAAATAAATAAATAAAAAGTTCAGCAGCTCAAACCATTAAATTGTTTACATATTTTCAGAGTCTTTATAGCTTTGGCGTTTGTGGAGTGCTGAATGGTTTCTAAGTATTGCTGCATTTCATTCATAAAAATTTTGAACAAGGATTTTCTATGATAAAATTTACTCTTATGAATATAGAATTTCACTATAGATAATAAATAGATTAATGAAATAAGATTGTTTTTGTTTAGAAATGCTGACATCATAAAATCCAAACAGCACATCTTTGTACAGTAGTGAAAATAAAACATAATGTTACAATTAATATACTCGACAAAATCTTTCCAAAAAGTGACAGTATAGGGGCAGCAAAACAAATGTGCAGTTACCAAACAATAATCTGCTGCCGTCTGCAGCTCTGTTGATTTCATATTGAAACAGAATGTTTGATCACTCGGGTAACAGTTGTCGTTGTGACTGAGAATTATGTTATGAATATGAACAGTTCACAAATTACAAATTACTCACTCCCATAGTTTTTTTGGAGCCTGCGTGCTTTTTGTAAACTTGTCTTAATTGGTGGCCCTGAAATGAATCAGGGCTTGTGTTTTGTCTGGTGGCCCTGAAATGGAACAGAGATAACAACATAACTTTCTTTTATTTTTTTGGCTACCTGTCAGATATTCGTTAAGTTATTAGTTTAGTTTCATGCAGTATTGCAAGTATTATCACAATGAATACTGTAGTCAACATCCAGCAGAACTAGTGAGGCTGTTCATACGGTCACACAAGTGTTATCTGGTGACTTTCATCCACGTTAACGTTTCACTCTTTGGGTTGTAAGTTGATATTCAACCAAATAATCTGTACCACAACAACCGGCGAAACTTATTCAGCGGAAAGTCACCAGATAATACGATCACTAATGTTTCTACGGCTACAGGAGATGACACCGTCCTTTCATCTTACAAAAATGTCAATGCAAACATTTCACTTATATTAAAAAAACTTAACAACTACATTATCACTGAGAAAAATGACTTTTTGTAACTGAATGACAGCATACTCGGTTATCAGAGAACCAGGGTTACGTGCAGGGCAAGCGCCCGCGCCGGCTTCGTTAGCTAGCCAAAAGATATGTGTGTTACACTACATAGAGGTCTATAGTCCATAAAATGACGTTAAACTAAGATAATGCAATGGTTATCATAATTTTAAAACAACTATTAACGAGGAAAATACTCACATTGATAACTCCGCTTCCTTACGCTTGTCGCCGCCATCTTGCATTGACTGAATCGTCTGTACTCGGCCGGGCTCGGCTGGGCTCGGCAGATGATGCGCAAAGGATTGTGGGATAGCACTCACTACCAAGGGTGGTCCTGGAAAATCTTAAAAGTGAGGGACATACAGCCCTTATTCTTGACCCTCAACTCAACACTCTGAGAATCGGGACAGCACTTGCACTTCGCGGGAGTGCGCATTTTTGAGATTGAGGGTTAAGATTGAGGGTTAAGACAGGAATTGGAATTCACCCTTGACCTCTGACTAAAAAAATCTAATCAGTTCATCACTGGGTCCAAGTAAATGTTTGTGCCACTCTGGAGTAAATTTCCTGCTGTCCTGTCTTGAGATATCATGTTCACGAGAATGAGATGGCTGTAAGGTCCCAGCGACCTTGACCTTTGACCACTGACTACCAAAATCTAATCAGTTCAGCAATGAGTCAAAGTCAACCTTTGTGCCCTCAAGCTGTTTGAGATATTGGGTTCACAAGAATGAGACAGACAAGGTCACAGTGAACTTGACCTTTGACCCCTGACTACCAAAATCTAATCAGTACATAGTTAAGTCCAAGTGAGTGTTTGTGCCAAAATTGACAAACTGCCTCAAGCTGTTTTTGAGATATCGCATTCATGAGAATGAGATGGATGCAAGGTCACAGTGACCTTGACTTTTGACCACTGACCATCAACATCTAATCAATTTATTCTTTGTCCAAGTGAATGTTTGTGCCAAATTTCAAGAAACAGTTTAACTATAAAATCTGCAGTTTCAAGGTGGGCACTCAAGATGACTGTCACCAATTTAGTATCTGACCAAATATTTTCCCTTCTGCTCCTGATATGACATTAAATAATGGCCAAAAGAGTGTTTTATGCAGAAGTCCAAGTGAATGTTTATGCCAAATTTGAAGAAATGCAAAAGTGGTATCGGTACATCTCTACTTCTAAAATATTGCAGGGGGCGTGTCCCCTGTGGCCCCCAGTATAATAAGCCCCTGGTGAAAATGCAAGTCCATCCCAATAATCTTATGTATTTCACTTTGTTTTTTTAATCCCCTTAATTTTTTCCCTGTTAATCTGAAACCTGCAAGTGACGGCCCGCTGGACTCAGCTGTCCTGTGATTTGGTGTTATTTAGCCCCTCCCCTTTTCCCCTATTGAATTTTTATGGACCTATATTAGGCGACAACAGAGCATAAGGATGCATGATAATTTCCAGTCCAGTGCTGATTCCTGGCCTCCAGTTATATTCTACTGTACGGAAACATCTAATGATTCTGAATGTGAGGCGGTTCACCAAGCTCGAGGGATTAAGCAGTTTTTCCTGACTCCAAAGTCACACTGGCATGACTGATGGAGCCTCTCTGATGATGTAATTGTGGACTGTTCAAGGATGAGGATTGAATTTCTAAGCAAGGCAGAGAGTCTCAACACTGGGCTCATCATTTTACAATAAACGGTATCGCTGCAGGTTCATTTTCTTTGCCATTTCCTTGTTTACTGTTAATTATAACAAAAGGAGATATCACAAATGTGTGACGCTGTTATGGCATTAATGAAATCACAGACAGCTTCCCCTCCATTACATCATAATTGTGACTGTGATTGCTCAAGGACATTCTTGAAAATAGCCTTGAAGAAGTCTTACGCTCAATTTCATTAGTGGTTCCTGGTTTAATCCTGTAGCACTAAACCATATAAATTATCTGCCAGTGGTGCCAAATGGCTTTTGTCCCTGTTTGAGCCAGCAGAGCGGTGCCAGCTACAGTTCACATGAGGACAACCACAGAAAACTTTGACTAGCAGGGTTTTTTTGCAAACTGTTACTTCCACTAGTCGCAGTAATCTCCGTTCAGAATTTCTTCTTTGATGTTACATTTGTTTCGAAAGACTGATGATGTAATCCGAGCTAAGTTTTTACAGCATGTAGTCGAAGCCGGTGCATCTGTCTGATGTCTTTAACTGTAACGTAATGCGGACTGGCATCTGTTGTCTTTTCTACCTGACAGAAGTTATGGACGAGTGCAAATGCTCCGAGTGAGGTGCAGTCAGAGAGATGGAGGTGATAGACAGATGAAAAAGGATGATGGACGAGCTCAGAAGACAGAATGGACAAATTCGACTGTCAGGATTAACAGCTGGAAACGACGACAGATGCCAGTCCTCAGTAAACAACACGTTAGACAGATGTGAGCGCCAGGGAAAGGTAACAACTAGTGACAAATGTCAAAGAAGACGTTACAGCAAAGCAAAGAAATGTGTAAACACAGATGGAAATTAACTGTAATATTCAGTATATAAAAAGAGAAAGCAATATACAATAACACTACTGTATGCTGGCATGAATTAAACTCAATAGACGTCAGCACAGCAGTCCGATTGCATTCACTTTTATCTAATTTGTTGTTTGGCCAACACAGTCGACCCCACTAACCCATTTGTAATCAATTTGACTAATGGAGTAATCTATTTGCCTGAAACAGCAAACATTCATTGTGTAAAATAGCCAATTGACAGCTGTATTTGGAGGTGAAAACAGACAATTTATATTGTAATCATCACAGTCTTTACTTGAGGCTTGAGGCTATGCATAAAAAAGCCTCATGGAAATCATAGAAAATGTTCGGTTATGATGCATTTTCATCCCTAGACTGGCAATTATAAAGTATGAGGCAACAAACAAGCTGTGCCTTTGTGCAGTCCTGCAGGACATTTTGCTTGTTGTTAATGTCTGTATGACAGCTCACACTGACAGCACCGCACTCCTATTTTTCTGTCACATTTGCTCACATCGCTTAGTTTACATCTGGCATTCTCGTCATTGAAGTGTTTTGTCTGCAACGAGTATGCGGCTGTTGCACAAAGCCGCTAGCCAGCAACAAAATTCCATTTCATTACACAGTATGGATATCACAGGCAAAGTCAAAATGCACGTCAAGGACAATCTCTTCACTCCTGGTTCTCGCCTGCTGCTTTTTGCGAGGGGTTCGGGAGATGGAGCGGACCAACAGGTGTGATATGGAGATTGCGCGGACATGTGATGTTGTGCAGCTGCTCTGAATGAAATGGACAGCTGCAGGCGGCATCCATCTCGTCTGATTGAGGGCAAACTGTCACAGGAGTGACAAGTCACAAGTCCAAGGCAAACTTGCCAAATCTGCGGCTCTATAATCCTCAGGATCCAATAATGCACAGGAACAGACCTGAGGATTATTGAAGCCTGCAAATACTAAACAACCCCATATGGCAATTTATATCCACTGTGCAGATTCTTGTTAAGTCTTCAGAGTCGGAGAGGAGCACATGTTGACCAAGTGCTCAAGTGGATACTGTTGTTATTAATCAAAGTTTGCCTTGTTAATTTATACTGGACTGAAATTGACAGAAAAACTGAGGAAAACATTTTTATTTGTTTCTCTGTGCCTTTCTTAAGCATGACGATCTCACAGTGTGCAGAGGTCAAAGGGAGGAGGTTGGTGTTACTGGTTCATGCACTGGAGACCAGTGCCTCTGTTCTGAGTGTTGCTACAAATACCCCTCAAGGCGGTGATTGATTCCTAACCTTTTTGACGTGTCGGCCCTTAAAATGTAGTAATGCTGACAGGTTACGCCTTAATGTGCACATGGTTCAACCAAGTTCAACCATGGAGTGTATTTTTCCCTTTATAAAAAGATTTCTAAAGGCCCAAGGAAGGTGAGAGTATCCAGTAAATCACAAGAAAAAGGCAAAGCTTCTTTGAATGGTCAGGAAAAATACGCTTCATTTTCTACAACAGAAATAGCTGCCTTTTTCGTGATTTTCCATTTAACTGTTCATGATCCCTCACAACAATGTGACAACGTGAAGGAAGTTGCTCACGGTGATTGAAAATACGGCGAATTATCAACTGAATCTGCAGCTCCCTCACCTTTACTGAGATTTATACCGAGATTCAGCTTATTGTTAAGCTCTACGAACCGCAACTTTACTTTTTTGCTTCACTCTCACTGCTCACATGGTGTTTTCAGATGCAGCAGCAGAAAGTAAACAAGTCCATGCACTCAAGTGTATACTAAAGTACATTTTGGAAGTAGGCCCACATTGAGTATTTACATTTTTTCTACTTTATACTTCCAGTCTAATATCTTATCACACTACTGTCACTTGGACTTCCCTTAAGTGTCACCTAAGTGTCACTGAAGAAGCCTCTTGGATGAGAGGTGAAACATCTTCAAAAAACTAAAGCAAGTCCAGTTGCCTGCAGTATAGCATTTATAATTACCATGACCTGGATGACAGAGAATCTTCAACAACATGTTCATGACTGTCACATTACTTTTGAAAAATTGTCTCATTGCTCTTAAAGTTAACCTCTTGGGATCAATAAAGGTTTATCTTATCATATTACTTCACTACCATTATTTTACAGCTATAATCACTCGTTATTTTTCAGATTGAGATGTAAGAGAGTTTAGTGTCAGCACACTGTTAAGTAGAAAACATCTTAATCACTTAAAAAGTGCAAAAGTGCACCAATAGCCACACACAACGGGTCTGGTGATGGCGCACAAAAACCCACTAACGCCTGCTTCCATCTGGATTTTTGATGTAACGGGAAAAGCATCCACACCTGGATCAAATGACTCTGCAGTAGTCAGTTATGCATCAGCTCTGGCTCTAATTGATCAGTATTGATGGAAACACAACACCCAGGTAACTTCTAATTTGATGCAATGACGTACTATCACAAAATACTTTGCCCCAGCAGTGCTAAAACACTGACCCAAATTATTCCGCACTGAGATTGAAAGAGAGACTGAACAAACGCACAACAGTAACCACACACACTGAGGGTCTGGTGACAGCGCACCAGGGTAAAGAAAAATAGAGGGAAACCTTGGTGTCAGCGCACGTATAAGCAGAAAACAGCTTATTCAACCAAAATGTGCAAAAGTGCACCTATAGCAAAACATAATGATGGTCTGGTGACGGCAAACCAAGCTAAAGAAATAAAGGACAGAAATCTTGGTGTCGGCACACCAATAAGTAGAAAACATCATTTTCACTCCAACAAAATGCATAAAAGCACACCAGTTACAACGCACATTGAGAGTCTGGTGACGGCGCACCAGAATAAAGAGAAATCTAGAGAAACCTTGGTGGCGGTGCACCGATAAGTAGAAAATAGCTTATTCAGTTCAACGAATGTATAAAAGTCCGACAGTAACAACACACAGTGAGACGTTTGGTGACGGCGCACCAGGTTAAAAGAAAAATCAAGAAAACCTTGGTATCAGCACACAGATGAATAGAAAACAGCTTATTCAATCAAAATGTGCAAACGCGCACCAATAACAACAAAATGAGGCTCTGGCGACAAGGATAAAGACATAAAAAGGAGAGAAACCTTGGTATCAGAGTAGAGTAGAAAACAGCTTACTGACTTCAACAAAGTGTAACAACACGACAGAAACAAAACAATGATAAAGAAAGAAAAGAGAGAAACCTTGCCATCTGCACACATTACCCTGAAACCAGACAATTTATTTATTTATTTAACCTTTATTTACCCAGGCAAGCAATTAACAACAAATTCTTATTTACAAATGCAGCCTGAACCAAAGAGCAAAGGCTCTTAATATAAGCAAAGGAGAGACTGGGTGTGGTTGTAAAACATTTTGTCTCAACACGTGTAACTCACTGAACTGTTGTGTTAGACCTCTATAATTCTGGCACAAAGTACCTTTATTGTCTACTTTGATTAGCATTGTTTCCAACTTCTCCAGCTATATTACAGAATTAATTAACTAATATAAAATACATGGAGTTCCTTTGTTACACCCGGCCTTACTACTTGGGTAAGTTGGAACAGCAAGGTGATTTGAAACAAGCAAAGATTACATGCCTTGCATTTCACCCAAAAGACTGCTCTCTGATCTTATACAAGTTGCATAACACTAATTCCATCATTATCAGTACTTATCAAAAAAAAGATTTTCATTACCTGGAAATCCGTATTTCGGGTATAAAATCTGCACCTTCACACAGCTGTGAAATTCCATGTGCAGTCAGGAGAGAACTGGTCATACAGTAAATGTATTACATGACTAATCGACCATCCTCTCTTTAATGACAACGCAAAAACAGACCAGGGGCGAACTCAGCGCGTCAAAAAATACCCGCTTATTATTTTCAATGTACAACCCCTCACTGGCAGTGGCTAGACGCATGTTGGCGCTCCTGGATGCCCCACGGCACTTTACCCCACTGTCCTATTGCCATACTTGCTGCCCCCAGAATCAAACGCATTTTCCTGACAAACCTGACCCGAGCCCGGTGCAGTTTGTCAGCTGACAAAGTTATTGTTATGGACACTGTGTAAATAACAACAGACTGCGGTTACGCACAGACAAACACGCTGCTCGCACAGCAGCGCAGCACGGCACTCGGTGCTGAGCTTGTGTTGCGTTCAGGCGTTGTCACGTAAATAACAACTTCCAGCACTTAAATAGGTCATAGCACAAAACAGCAGCATGTCAAGTGACTTTTATTATGTTCAATAAAATTGTATGTTCCTAAATCTTGAGACACCTCATATGAAAGCTAGACAGACATTTCACCTGCTCATACTGTGCACACATGTACTGTATGCACTTAGTCCTAAAGAGGCCTTCTGGTGCCAGTATACATAGAAACATCCCAGCAGGCTGTGCTTTGCAAGCATACAAAAAGGTTTCACGCATGTGAAAATTATTTTTCATGTGTGTGCTTCACCTCTGCTGGTACAACTCCATCCTAGGGGAAACACTACTGTGTGCGTTTTGTGCAGCAGGTGGATGTGGTAGTCTACTGGTAGAGTAGAGAGAGAGCTAAGTAGCGTTGAAGTAGAGTAGAGCAGGGCAGAGAGATGGAGGCAAAATATAATAAACCCAGTGTTAATACAGCAGTACTGGAGAGAGGGGGGAAAATAAATAGAGGTGGGCATGGCTCAAGTAGGGCGCAAAATTTTAGACAGAGAACGATACACTGTGAATAAAGATTACATAACATAAAAATAACTGCAGTCTTTGTTATTTGATAGCCACTTAAAATTAAACAATTTTTATAGGGCAAGTAAAAACTGACTTCGGGTAAGTGAAAAAAAACCTTAGCGTTGAACCCTGCAGGGCTGTCTGTGTTTATTGCTAAATTATCAGTAATGCAGTTAATCTCGACAAAATTATGAATATGTTGTGTCGATGTAGATAGTGCTCCTAAATTTTGTGCTGGTGCTCCTAGTGGAAAAAGTTAGTCTGGAGCCCTGAATTCTCATTGGTCGAATAATTGCTGTGTTACTTTCATAAAGAGAAAAGTGCTACACCAACAGCTTTCCAGGATTAATCCATTATTTCCTGCGGCGGGGGGACAGGCTAAGTTACCTGTGAAAATGGGGGTGTTTTGTTGACAGAAAGTTGAACTCGCCCACACTTGTATTTGTGGGGGAAATGTGTCCAGATAAAGACAAGTGTTTGTCTGTGAATGCTGCGATTTATAGTGAAGCTGATTTGCGTACTTGTGTTTGACATTGTCTCTGTTAAGCCATGTTTAATGTGTGTGTATGTGTTTAATGTGTGTTTTCAATCAACTAATCTTTACAGCACTTAACACAGTCCTCCACCGCTGACTAGTGTTTTGGAGGTGTAACTGCAGAGCGACACAGACACACCACCGCAGAAGCAAAAATAACATGCAGATCTTTTTTTCCCCACAACTAATCGATTAGTTGAAGATTATGTGCGACTTTAGTCGACCAAGATTTTCTTTGGTTGATAACAGCCCTGGTGATTTCAGCTAAAGTGGTGCTGTTACAACCATACCCGGTCTCCCCTAAATCTCTTTCTCTACATAAAAATACATATGGTTTTTGTTTGTTTCTTTTTTCTTTTTTTTTAAATAATAATAAAAAAAAAAAGGTAGCACTTACTTTATTTGTAGATGAAGGTCATGCGTCCATCCCTCTGGACAAGAATGTCAATGACTTTGCTGTAAGCGTCCTCCTCATTAGGTGTATCCCTCAGTTTCAATAGTCTCTCCTTTTCAACAAAAATACGAGCCAAGGACAAAAGCCTGTTCTGATGCATTCAACCATAGCTGTAGGTCTTTATGCACTTTACATCTAAAAAAGATTCTCTCCACAAGTGTGATGTAGAGGACTGGTTTCAAGTTTTGTGGCCATGGGTGCAGTCTGACTGACAGTCTGACTCTGCAAGTCATTGTCTGTCATTTCTTTGACTATCTGTGAACAGTATAATCCCACCACATCAGACTTTAATCATCAAATTGTGCATATCTGGACGGGCTCTTTATTTTGTCATCATCAAATTTAGCTGACATCTCGGCTCATTTCTTGCACTCAACCAAGCCAAGGAAACCAAAGCGCCACCAGACGGAGAATCCTGGCTTTCATTCACACAGTGATGTTGTCAAGAACATTGTGGAATATTTCTTTCCGTCTCATCTCTGACATCTCTGTTCAAAAGACTCACATCATTAAAACTGTCAAACTGCCCTTGCTGGTTATTCAACACACACACAGTGTCTGTGATGTGCACAGAGAGAAGGCCATTGTCCACTGCCTTGTTCTGAGGAGGATGAAACAGGTTTAAAAAAACAAACAAAGCCATCAGGTGCAAACTGGTGTTTGTCATATCCTTGGTTTCATCCACTTTCACTGCAACAAAGGATGCTGCTTGTGTGTGTCATCTTTTATCCGACCCGTGATAACCTCGACTTCTATTAAATCACTGTGAATCTGACTTGATGCGCCAGTAAACACATTTGAGGAGCGTCAGTGTGTGGTTAACTTGACATCTTTTTCTGCCAAAACAAGCAACAGTTCATGCACCATCATTTCCCCCTGACTGGCAGAGGAAAGGCTAGCTCTTGTTTGGCAAGGTAACAGGTCACATCGATGGAGCGTTTTATTATTCCGCTATTTACCTTTACATTGTGCACGCTGCTGTGGAGCCTGCGCTGCTCATCCAGGAGGGACGCGTCCCTGCGACTCCTGCTGAAGGTGATCTGAGGGTGGACACGGGCCGTGGGTTTGTCATGCTTCAGCAGAGCTCTTGGCAAATTGTTCAGGTCACAATATCCCGCTTTCATCCACAGCTGGAGGAGAGGAGTAGGCACGGAGAGACCTTATCCAGGTGGTACCAGGAAAAGTTAGTCCAAACTTTGCGCCTTCAGCTGGGTAACATCCTGCAGGTCAGAGGTTTGTTTCCATTCAGCGCCCAAAGCTCCCATTTCTCCATAAAACAACTTTGAAAAGGTTTGTAAATAAGAAATATCCACGCACACCGCCGCGTTAAGCTACCTGCGACAGGTGCGACTAATTAGGGGTGGGAGTGCATGTCACGTGACAGGAGGCGGGACTGGTCTTTCCCAGAGAGACCCAGAAAAAAAACGTTTGAAGGTTTTTATTTATATTTATCTTATTTTACATATTGTGTCATTTGGATGTAAGAAACATATTGAATTCTATTTTTTATATATATATTTTATAACCAGTGTTGGGGAGTGATTTTTTTTTTTTTTTTATTAATTTATGCTATTTTACATTTGAAGTTATTGGGATGCAAGAAACAGAACTTTTTCCCAGGGAAAAATATTTAATAAAATGGGGGGAGGAAGGATAGTTAAATGTAATTAAATTACAAAGAAAATATGTCATTAAATTATAGTTACTAATAAAAGAAATGAAGGTGGTTTAAAGAGGTTACATCCAAATAATCCCATGCTTCTTTTGAGGTTGTTTTTTTTCGTCTTTATTGCAGTTTTAAACATATTTTAGAAAAGTAAAAAAAAAAAAACAATAAAATGTAATGAGTTGCATGACTTTGATGAATTATCTAAAATTGTTACATTAATTATTACATTTCAGTCAGGACCACGTTTGTCAAAAAACTTTATTTCCATTTGCAGTATTATATAATGATAATAATAAGCTATAGCACCTCTTAAAACACAGTTACAAAGTGCTGTACTATAAAACCAAACACATTTAAAACACAAGAAGAATAAAACAAATAACACGTCATAAAATACACTCTAGTAAAAGATAAAATCAGGACGGCCAAAGCTAAAATCAAGATAATAAGTGGGCATTATATTTGGCAGTATGGCTGTGTTCTGGGGCCCCTCTGCTTTTCCTAGGCCTATTTAGAAAGCCTGAGATGGAAAGAGCACACCTCTCTGTCCTTCCATGCGCCTACATGGAAAGCCTAAGGCAGAGAGAGCAGCAGCAAAGACCCCGGAAACAGAACAGAGCAGCTTCAATGACAAACAGAAATGACACTGATAAGTCAAACACAGCATGAAAAGGAGGAGCTGGGGTGGAGGCGGGTTGCAAAGCGGCTTGCAGAGGAAGCAGCAACAGTAGGTAGATTTGTGAATTGGATGCATAGAAAGGAATCATGTGATCTATCAGCTGACTCCCTTCCATCAATCAGCTGCTCCATCAGTTGATTGGGCTGTTTGAGATCAGCTGATGTAGCTGGCAAAACATACATTTAATTACAGAAACTGAATTGAAGTATAAGACATATTGTGCATGCATTAACTGGTTTAACATAGCGTGTGCGTGTATGTACAAGAAAAATAATCTCAGTTTACCCTTCTTTGAACTTTTGTTAAATAGCTAACACTTCAAAACCCTCGTTTTTGTCTCACATCTGATCCAAAATTGGTTTTTGGTGTCAGGAATGTCTTCCTCCACCTCCTCCTCAGTGATATGTCCTCCTCTGAACATTCAGCATCCTGCTCTCCTGTCTGGCTCTGGGGTTGTTCTTGTTTTCTGAAGTGGGAAGAAGCAATTCCCACTGTCCCTCACGAAGGACATGGGTTAAAATATGTCTCTTGAAAGGCTTGAAATTAACAAACAAGTCTAAAATCTGAATATAATATTGTTAAGACTCTCATAAAGAAAATAACAACATCCTCATGCGGAACAGAAATAATACATCTTTATAAATTTCACCACTTGTCTCCCTTGCTGCCGTAAAATGAGTTTTTGGAATTCTCCTTTCTGAAGAGAACGATGTGTAGTGTTGGTCACACCCCCATGTGTGTTACATCATTAGGAAGCCCAGGATGTTCTTTGTGCAGTACATCAGGACTCAAATAGACTGCATGCACGCACAGAGGACAGATTGCCAAGTCTCAGGAGGATATGTCAACCTCGGGGTGGCGCTGGAGGGAAAGTCAAGGGCTCATCAAAGTTGTTTAAATTAATCCCAAGGAAGACGTGATGAATGTACATCTCGTGACAATCCATCTGGTACGCCTTGTTCTTGCCATGTTTCAGTCCGGAGCTAAATGTTACACCAAACAACAACATAGGCCACAGACCAACATTTCCCTCCACAGAGGGATGATAACAGCATGACTAGAATTACTAATCATTCTTTAGCAGCCAGCAGCGGAAAACAAGAAGAGCAATGGCAGTGAAACCTTTGCAAATACCTTCACTGTAAAAGTTCCTCAAAACAGAATTTAGTGTGGGATGTGCTTTTCCACAAAATGTATTAAATGCACATTTTAAAGACTGAGGGTTGGATAGAGAATTGTGGCAGCATTAAGAGGTTAGTGAATTTGCTAGACTGAGGTCAACTTCAGCTCTGCACTGAAACTGTTTTAAAAGAATATCCAATTATTAACGATGCATTCAACGCCTGTGATGATGACGACCTCGATTTCAATTGCAAAAAAATGTAATCTTTTCAAATAATCACAGATTTGACTTGACTAGTGTAATGGTGACATATGTATCTTAATTTCTTATTATAAATCGCACAAAATCTATCTGGTTACAGTTTATTTATGACGGCAAGGACTTCCAAACTCTCCTCCTGTGGGAGAGGTGGTGGTCATTTCTTTTGGCCCGTTTATAATCATCAATTTTGTTAATATTTTTGTTTCCCACAGTGTTATAACATATGTCACAACCTGTCGATATATTTTGACTTTAAGAATCTGGTACTTAAAAGTAGTTGTCTTAAAAGTGTGTGTGCTATTACCCTTTAAAGGGTAACTTTGGTGTTTTTCAAGCTGGACCCCATTTTCTCATGTTTTTTTGTCCGAGTAACTAATGGCAACAACTGTTTTTGAAATTGGTCCAGTATTGACTGAGACCTCTGCAGCTGGCAGCAACAAAACAGGCTGCAATGTAACCACTTGGGGCAATTGTGCATCAATGTACGTCCACTGAAAGTGCTTGTTTTTGCCACTTACAGACTCCAATTGTTATTCTAAGTGTGAGAGGCAGACAGAGATAGACCTTTTTGTTAAAGAGTGAGATTCTTTTTGTGCAACCAGAAATAGCCTTGAAATTGCCATCACCAAACCCACCAGACACCATTTAAATAAACAGTAATTTTATCATTATAAAAACACACTTCATTAAAAGTCCACATAAAAAAAAATTAAACTCATAAAAGCTGTCTTGGTTTGTGTTTCCACTGTTCAAACAACCACCAACTCTGGTTTGGTTGAAATAAAACCTTATTTTATCACCCAGTTAGATGTGAAAATATGCTGACTTTATACACACTAAATTTAATTTTTATTTAAATGGAGTCTGGTGGGTTTGGTGATGGCAATTTCGGGGCTGTTTTGAGATACACAAAAATGATTTTAGTCTTTAACACAAAGGTCTCACTGTAACAAACTAGGGACTCATCTGCAGAGGAAAACACATAACACCAAGAACAGTTTATCAAACGCAAATCTTTACTCACGAGGTCAGGGGTCGTACACGTGAAGGCAGCCAGCGAAGGCAGAAAAGGCCATTCAGGGAAATCACACAAAAGCCAGTAGTCCATGAATCCAAGCAGAGTGAAAAACCAAGAAATCAAACACAAGGAAAAAGGATGGAGAGCACGAACACACTAGAGTGACAATGACAATCTGGTAACCGAGTGGGGACAACACTGGGCTTAAAATACACAAGGGTTGATTACTAACGACACACAGGTGAGTGGAACAAGACACAGGTGAAACACAATGAGAACACATTTTCAAATAAAACAGGAAGTGGACACAAACACATGAGCACACTCTCTCTGTGGGGATCCTTTCCCTAATTTTCTTCGACACATAACAATTTGAGCCTATCCATGGCAAATACAAGCTCTTGAAGTGGACATATATTGAGGGTGTGCAATTGCCCCGATTGATTACATTGCCACCTGTTCTGCTGCTGCAGACTGCTGCCCTCTCGCTCAATACTGGACCACTTTCAAAAGTTGTTGCTCCCATTAGTCACTTAGACACAAAACGTGGGAAAAGGAGTCCAGGTTGAAAAATACCAAAGTTACCCTTTAAAGTTGCAGCAAATGAAGCAAACTTCAGTTTTATATCTTCAATGTGTGGGAGCTGGGGCAGGCAGTGTGATTGACATGCGGGTTCTGTTTCCCTGTGTGTTCATCAGGTGTCTTACCGTATAATTGATTTTATTCTACGGTTAATATCTTGCCACATCCTCTCTGTACAATTCCCCCTCTGGGAGAGGAGCCGGAGCAGACAGCATGATTGACATGTTGGTTCTATGTCCCTGTGTGGACGTAATCTATAAAGAGATCCAGGTGTCGTGGCGTCTGTGTTATCTAACCAACACAGTGCAGAAGTTCATCGGTCACACCAGATCAGAAGGCGAGCCATCAGATTCTTACACAGCAGACAGTGTGAGGTTTTATCTCCTGAAGGTTAACTGGCCCAGACTGGAATGGACCTCATCAAAATTGTTTCAATTGAGCATTATGCCCCAATTACAGGCTGTTTTACCTCTCTAACTACCCCGGAGATGCAACACAATCTCACAAATGTGGTCCTATCACCACTAAAGCGCCAACTATTTTGACAAATGCGGCTAAATATTAACGGTCATTATTAGGGATTAGTTACCTCGACTTAAGTATTCTTTTTGTACAGTAAAAGCAGCAGCCAATCCTCCTCGCTGTTCTCTTGTTATTGTCTGACAGTGCTATAATTAAATAGACACATTTGCCAGGTTTAGTGCCGTAATTACTAAGGAAGCGTGAAAATGCCCACTCAACCCAACTGCTAGTGTAGGTACTCATGAGCTATTCAATTTGTTAGCTTCTTCATTTGATTTATGTGTGTGTGAGTGTCTCTCCGTTGGGTGGCGGGGCTCATGCCAGAAACTTATAATTTCAAATTCATGATGTGAAAATTATAGGCTAAATAATCTTTTTGATAATGTGTTGTTGTTTTTTTAAATTCTTGAGCTACTTGATAGGCTGTGAGAGCTTCATGGTGATTTCTGGCACAACAAAGAGGTTTTGTCAGGCACCACAGAAAGCACAGTAACTGCCTGGAGAGGCTCATTGTAGCGTGAGGAAGAAGAGTCAGTCGTCATGGTAAAAGTGGTAATGAGGGTTATATTTCTCTTCTCCACGAAGCCCTGTTCAGTTTGTACAGACATATAACATCAGTGTTAATATAAATAGACTCACTTAGAATATTATCGCTAGTTAAATGAAAAGTGGTTACAAGTGTATATTGGCTTTGTTAGGCTCTGCATGTCTCACCTGAATGGAACCAACCATCTATTTCTAATATGCCAGTTACAGGGCTTACCTGCTGACACAGTTAAACTACTGTGAATTCAGTCCATCTCCAGAAGTGATCTGTGATAATCGCACCCAGTCATGATCACAATCCAAATGAGATGGAGGGAGGCAGATGAAAAAGAAGCTGTGTCATCTGAGGCTGACAAAACTGAAAACCATAATCTTTAAAACCATCAATTTCCTTTCCGAGGCTTCTCGGGAAATGTTTTGCAAACAGAAGGAGCACTACAACCTGAAGGCTACACTTTCTCACCATGTATATCTATTTCTTAAATAGTTTGAAAATAAACTTTGCCGATTCATTCCCATGCCACTGAGCGCCTACGTTCTCCCAAAATAGCCCCGTTTTTCAAAGAGGGTTCGCATCAACAAAGTTCCATTGATTTTGAAAGTATTTGTGTATGCAAAACACTCAAAATGAGCAAAGGGGAATACCAATCAGTCTGAGGATCCATGTTAGTTCTCTGGCGTATGGGAGTCAGATCGATGGCTGCAAACACCTTTTGTTCCACTGTCTGATCAACAATGTAATGTGAAGATCCTGTAAGTTAGTGAAGTGGAATAACCCGAGGCTGTGCATGGTACAAATGCTTCATGTTTATTTATTAAAACAAAAAATTCATTGCATACAGTGCTACCCTGCTGGGCTTTAGACTATGATTTACATGGGAAAAATAGATGGAGGAGGCAACGAGAGACAAAAGAGATTTACAAACATATCATGCGAAGAAACAAAACGTCCCTGCACATGAATTCTTAAATGTTTTGCAGTATTGCATTTTCAATTGATATAATAGAAACCCTGATTCAGGGATTGCATATGTTTATCCAAGAAATGTCTTTTATCATTTTACATGACACAAAAATACACAAAACATAAAAAACTAATCAACTAAGGTCAAAATCTGCTTATACAATCAACAATGTACAAATAAATCTAAACGAGACATTAAAAAGTATAACAATGTGCCAGTATTTAAAAACAAAATTCCTCATCCAAACATTAACAAAAGGAGTTCCTAACAGAGGTGGGACCAAGTCATTGGTTTGCAAGTCACAAGGAAGTCTCAAGTCTTTGCGCTCAAGACATGGCGAGACAAGTTAAGTCACAAGTCCTAAACTTTGAGTTTCGAGTCCTCAAAAAGTTGAACGCCCTCTTCACCAAACTTAACCCAAGAACCCAGGAAGTAAAGCAAACGTTGAAGAAGAGTACACTTGCAAGATAAATGTGACACTTTCTAATGTCACAATGGAGGGACAACTACGCAGGTTGATTTTAGCGCTGCTCATCGTGGACTATATTGCTGTCATTGTTCATTTTAGTCAAACCATACAGTTTGAAAACGAGGCGCGGCTCCAACTAGAAAACAATGTTTTGCTGCATTGGATGTGCTGAATGTGCATATTAAGGCAGTACAGGAGGAGGTGCACATTAATAATCCTCCAGGACTGTAACATGCTCATGTTTAACCCAAAGGTGTTTAACCCTGGTGTTAAAGTCCAAGTCGAGTTGCAAGTCTTTTCAGATTTTGTGAAGTCTGAAACTGTCAATTTTTTGCCTCAAGTCTGACTTGAGTCCACACCTCTGGTTCCTACAAAGAAAACTTGCCTCATAAACGAACATTTTTTTGACATATTTCTTCATATTGATGAGCTTTTATTCCATTACATTGTCATCGCTGTAAACATTACTGCAAACTCCATAAATACAGCACACACAAATATATGCTTCACTTTTAATCATATAAATCTGTATATTTTCCTGTTTCTATTAATATAAATATACATATTTTCCTTGTAGTAAAAAATTAGTCTCCATTTCCATGTATGAAGAAGTCCAAAGTCATAAGGATTGCAGTTTGATATCAGTCATACATATCTGTCAAGAGTAAACCCTGCCCCCAAAGTGCTTCGTAATGTCAACATGCGCTGTGCGAAATTGGTCTCAGATATGTTTTTTCTGCAGTGCATTCCCAAGGACGGAGTAAAACCACCCATTATAATAAGGTCATCAATTCTGAATGAACACGCTTTGTAATCAATGGGAGAATAAGAAACGCTTACTGCAAGGTTACTGCCCTTGGGATAACAAGAGCACAGATGTTTTTCAAAAAGTAAGTCTCTTGGGCAAATGCCTAATTAAAGTGAAATAGGGGTTAAGAAAGATTCTGCTGTACTATAAAACCAATACAACAGGAGAAAAGACATTCTCTCCCCTGATGCTATTATTCCACACTCTGCTGGGAGGCATTCGGTGAAGTAATTAACTTCGCTGACATGTTGTGAATTCTCGCTTCTCCGACTGAATGCTGGATGTGCAGATGGACTGATTGAAAAACTCCCATTTAGGTTTCAATCTTTAAATTATCCACGTCCTACCATATTTCTATGGTAATATTGCTGATAATCACACTAATTTTACACTTGGCAGGAGATAATAGTCACGGCTTATCCTCAGCAACAAGCGCTAATTGCCATCCTCATTCTTTCCGTCATGCAAAATAAAATACCTGCTGAAGTCCACTCGAAGATGGAAAAACACAAAAATAATTATGTCTGCAAGGTTAAATGAAACATATACGCCTTCATCACAGCGAAACACGGTATGAAAATGTCACTGTTGTGCAGCTGGAAACTGGTCATGTGTGCTTTTCATTTACAATTTTCTTGTTGTTGTGAAGCTGCAAGATGTTTGATTCCATGTATCCCTCAATTATGTATTTTTGTTATTTCGCTTGCTGAGAAATAAAGTGAAAAACATCATTTCCAATACACTGAATTGCTTTTTTTAATCCAACTAACAGTTCAAATCCAAATCTACAATATAAAACAAAGAAAATTAGCAAATCCTAATATTTGAAACAAGTGAATGTTTGGCTCTGCTGCTTGTTTAACAGCTTAACTGACTCATAATTGCAATTTCTGTCACTTAACCTTCTGTTGATGAATTTTCGTCACCGCGCTGGTTGGCATGAGTGATGATTAACCGAGTGTGGGTTTCAGGGGGGGAAACATTTCTGGGTTTTAACTTCAAAATGCATGAGAGTTGTAAACTCATCTAACTTGCATGTCACACTAAAAGTTTCCACTGAAGAGAAAAGTACAGATTGTCAACTTTTAATTGAGCGCGTGCTTTGGCCTCCAGGTAAAACCAGCGTGTTCAGTTTCTGTCAGTGATCGTGCTTTGAGGTGTGCGTGAGCAAATTACTGAAGATAATGGACCGACTTTACATTCCAGGAGAGTTTGACTTAGAGATGACTTGTGAACTTTTCTTTGATTTATAGTCCTTCAGATTCTTATGAAATCAAACCCCTTTTGGAGAGTATTTAGAATCAGCCACTGAATATTTCTACATTCTGTCATTACCTCTCTGATTAAAAGGTTTTCAATGTTAGTGGCGGGGTCTGCCATACAAATTGCCTTCACAAGCTTCAGTTCATAATCCACTGTTACTGTTCCTTATTTTATCTGATTGAAAACAGCCTCACTGTTTACTGTTCCCTCCTAGCTTTATTGTCAAGCAGTTAATGCTATGTTTTTGTGTTATTAATAATGTATCTCTAATACAAGGCATCGGCCATTTTAAACTTTGTTTAACAGCAGATCTGTAGCTTTCTTTGCTAAAATTATGTTATTTTGTCATGTTGCACTGTAAACAGACACAGCAGCTGCACTTGTGTTGTATTTCTGACACAGTAGCTGCCCAGAGAGTGGTATGCTTTGTTCACACTACAGGCGACAACGCAACAGCCTGACCTGCTTCATTACCACCAAGTCGCTGTTGAAGTGTTTCTCAGAAGCTTGTTAACGTAGTTATGTCATCGCAGGCTTGTGTGTGTCTGTTGCTTGCCATAAAGCACCTTGACTAAATGTCATCTAAAGTTGGTTTGTCTTCATACAACTGTAGAATGGGACACTGGTAAACCTTTCTCTATAAATCCATATTACATGATCTGCCTCCTTATTTATGTTTTCTACTAACTCCTGAAACTATCAGTAGCTGCAACCTTTAGTCACGTGGACAACTCATGTATAGTAAAACTTTAATTAAATGCCTAGTCCTTTTTACAAGCCCAGTGTGGCTACACATTTTGACAAATAAAGGCCTGTCTCGATTAGAGGCCTGGTATGATTACCAAGCAGTTCATTTTTCTCTGCATGTAAAAAAAAAACAGGTTGTTGGCTACCCACTGGAGCTAACATTAGTTAGCTGTTAAAATCTATAAACTTTTGTTTATATGGAGATGCCACACATTATTAGCTTGATTAGATTCTCAACAACACAATCATTCAGTCATGAGCACCAGAGAAGACTGTAATTCATTGAGATTCACCGCCATGACGTAAAAACAAGTGACTCCCTTTCTCTGAAGCTGTCATAAAGTCAGAATTCGTGTCCATTCCTCAGTTACCCTGTTCGTAATTCATATTCCTTTGGTTCATAAACATCCACCGATCAAAGAATCAAAAGTATTTTTCATAAAAATTAAAGTTATGAATATTGTTTTAATAGGATGAAGTGGTGTTGTGTCTGTATGCTGAGTGCCGTAAATCTCCCTCTCTGATGTGTTGTTTGTTTGAGCTAGATTAAATGAATGATTCATATTTGATATGTTATTCAAAGCTGAATTCTTTGACAAGTGATATTTATACTGATTTAAATAAAAAAAATTGATAGTGTTTCCTGATATTTATTGAGCAACAGTTTTGTTTAAAAGGAATTCAAAGGCCTGTCCCATATATAAGCCTGTTGAGTTCAGTGATTTAAGCAAATAATAGTTTGGGCTACTAATTGACATTTTACGATATGTCACTCCCCAAACTCAAAATATCTTTGGTGAAAGTGCTTTTGACGTTTTGGCTCCCTCATCAGAACCTTCTGACCACTGAATGCATCGGTCCGGGTACTGCTCATTCAACTGGATGTTGTAAATTGCACCTGTTTTAAGTCTGTTGAATAAATTGGCATCATTCGAATTCTGAAAAAAAAAAGTTAAGAGCAGCTCAGTTCATTTGTAGCACAGTGGGCGTGTTATAGGCGTCCACAGCGACAAGTGTCAGACATCAGTTTGTAGCTTCATGTTACCAGCTCCATTGATGCTGTAAATCATAGTGTCAATGCAGCATTAAAGTTATTTCACTGCACTTGCTGTTACCACAGTAACCACGAGTGTCACCAAATCAACGAGGTCATAAATAACTCTGAAAGTCAAAGCTTCTTGTAAGCATGCTAAACTCATAATGAAACTCCATGAACTACATGGGAAGTCGTTTTTCAGAAAATACACCAACAACTAATTGTCACATCAAACCGAATTATTTCTGTCAAGGGTCAATGAATAAAAGAAAGATCACAATCTATATAGAGCATCATACCTCTGCTCTTATGCACCCTCCCTCTATAAAGGTAATAATCAAGCTGTCATTGTGTCACTTTCTATATAGAAAGCTAAGAAAAGGACTCCCAGGATGAAATGAACGTCTTCACGGAAAAATATCACTTCAAAAACAACCAATCGCTGCTGGGTTGACAGCTACAGATTGAGCTAAGAAGAAAGCTGCACGGCTGATAAATTCACACCATGTACTCGTACTAAAAAACAAAAAATGTTACCTGTCACTGTGAACTGCTGTTTTGTCGTTTGAATGCCACGAGTGTTTGCCTTTGAAATGAGCTGCTGAAGTGCCCGCGCCCGGGCTGCTCTCATACACACTCATTACTGCTTTCTTTGTTTGCTCTCAGCAAAACTCTACCCCACAGCCACAGACAAGAAGAAATATGTGTTTGTCCCACCCCATAATCGCTGATGTCAAAGTGATATAAAAGTCTAAACAAATGGAATTGCGGAGGATTAAAAAAGATGACTATGACATTACCTCCGATCATTTTCTTGAGATGGGGGTTGTCTGGTGCTGCAGTACTAATACCATTAGTTTAATTGGAAGCTGGTTCAGATGTAAGACAAGTATTTTATCAGTCAATGAAGTCAGCTGCCCACTCAGTGTCAAAAGAGCAGAATCAAGCTGTATATCTGTGCGCCATCACAGATTGCCTCTGGTTAAGGTTGTGGAAAAGGAGCAGAGTGAGGAGAGAGAAGCTGCTGTTGCCAAGAAAAACCTGCTAACCATTTTTAAAGCTCTAACAAGCACTGGATGTCTGCAGGTGCTAATTTAGATATAATAAATCCAATAAAACAATAACTTTATTAATTACTACTTCCTATGATGCTGACATTAAAGTCTGTCAAAGGACGTGTTGATTTAAGTTTAATATTTGGGCGTCCCCATTAGGGTTAGGCCACAGTATATGTGATTTTATATCACTTTAATGGTTTTTATATCACGATACAGTAGCTGATTGTTCCGTAAACTCAATTAAGAAATGGTTTGGTGGGTATTTCCATTATTGCATGTTTTGTATTTACAACTTCACTCTCCTCCTTCATATCTGCCCACAACATGTTACCTTGTGAGGCAGCTGGATTTGCAAGATCACAAAATAATCACGAGATCACCCAAGAATCGCAAGATCACGGAATCATCTGAATGTCCGTGTTTCTTCCCCAGGATGGTGAAGGCATGACCCACACTATTCTCCCTCTGATTAGCTAGTACTTGTTGCGTCCATTGGTGGGACTGGGTAATAGTCAATACTATTAAGTATCGACTGAATAACCCAGAACCAAATAGTATCGAAACTTTTCCAGTCAATCGACACCAACATCCAATCTTATTTGTATCCAGATCATGTAAATGAGACTTTTACAATGGTGTTGCTCACAGCCAATCACTGCAGGCGGTCTTCAATTTAATGTAATGTGTGATTGGCCCACCACAGAAGCAGTCTGTGGTGTGGCAAAGTCGAGCGAGATGTATTTGAGGGAGATGGCAGGCATGCTACATAACACTGGTATCTGATGGCATTTACGCAACTCAATGTTTCCATTCACATGATGGGAATTAAATGATGAACAAAACCAGGGTATTGAATCTATCTATCTATCTATCGTCACACGGGTCGTATCCCCCAACCATAATTCCCATCTATGTACATGAATACCATGATGTAATCCTACATAATCACTAAAAACTATACAATAACCTCATTATTTTAATGTAAAGAGAAACTACTGGAATATGAGAATGTCATCATATACGACAGACTTCAGATTCCACCAAAATTAGCCTAGAATCCTTCCCTCTTGCTAGTACACTAGAGCTGTGTGTGTCTTTCTGTTTTCTATTTTTTACTGGTGTTTCATTCCCAATGTCTCAAACAGGCTGGAAAACAGGTCAGTAAATAGTCAAGCAGCATGGAGGCCTGTGAAAAGGATTCGTGGTTACTTCTTTGTTGTAAGTCTCTCTCTCAAACTCACTGCTGTCAACACACTCTCACTCCCATCTCGTCACATATCGACGTTTGGTCATGGACTTTCAGCATCCAGACACGACGTGCAAGGTACCCTGGGTGTGTTGGTTGTTGATGTTCTGGTATGCCGTGTCAAGTTCTGCCTGTTACACGCATTGTCTTCTTTCAAAATTTACCATTTACATACAGTCTCTTTCAAAATACAACACCGCAAATTGATGATTTTTTTTCCTTCAGCAACATACGCACGGGACGCGAACACCGTTCTCCCGCCACGTTTCCTCCTGACGCCGCCAGGCACCGTCAAACCTTCAACAGCAACCAGTCACGAATCATGCCAGCGTCAAAGGTTGGCTTTTTCGTCTGTGTCTAACGCCGCAAGTCACTCGCAAGCGCTTGATTTTGACGACATAAGAGTGAGACAGGTTGTTGCTGACTAAATTTGGAACAATGTTCGAGCATTGCTTGGGCTTATGATGGTAGATGGTATTTTGGGGAGGCCCGTCTTTAAATCTTACCAGCTAAAATCAATATGTGTTGTATTTCCATCACTGCTGGTCAAAGATGGAGTCGATAACTACAAGTGACAACTGCTGAGTCATTTGAGCCGGGTGTGAATGCCAATTGTAACCCTTCCCATTCAATACAAAAGCCAGATGTTCGTGGCTGTTGTAGGTTTTCTGTCCAGTGGGAAAGGAGCTCTACTTTGCCATTGAAAAAGCTGTCTTTATACACAATCTGCTGCATAATCACTTGTATTAACATTGTATGCCAACATGAGTGTGTGAACGTTTATCAGCTTCCTACTGGGAGCAATGGGGCCTCTCATGAACACACCATTTGCTGTCCAAGTTACAAAAGTTTTGGTTATTTCACATGAGAGATCTCTGTTTTCCTTTCTATCCCCTGTGTGCTTTCCTCACTGGTTTGAAATGGTCTTGGCTGGGATGGAAAACTACTTCTGCGCACAAATCAGGATTAAGTAGCATTTGAAACAGAATCTGATGACACTCGGTGGGTTGTCTTAGTCAAGGTCAGTCTTAGAGGTTTCTTTTTTAGTCATGAATATTTCAAGGCATTGGGAAATACAACAGATTCTAAGTTTTCAGAGGCTTTGAAAACATCTGAGTTTATCAATGTTTTATTTTTTTAATGTGTGAAAATCCAATTTCTAAAAGTAATAATACAGAGGTGAGACTTGGAATATTCCAATACCATTTGCAGCTCAAACTTTCTGATCTTTAACAGTTGGAGTTTTTTTTTTTTTAATCACATAGAAGGACTCACACTCAGCAGCTTATTTGCATTTCACTCCAGCTAACACCCTCTTCATGCTGCGGAAAAGACAACTTTTGATTGTTCTGGGAGGGTAGAATCAGTTCAAACTGGTCTGCTACAGTCAAAATAAATCTGGGTATTTTTCCACTGAAAATTGGGAGAAGTGGTAGATTTAAAAAAAAAAAGACATTGTAAGTGTGTCATTTTTATCTAGAAACAAAAACTTGCCGTCTAGTGTGCTATCACCACCGACTGATTTAAATACAGATAAGCCAGTCTGGGAAACTTTAACATTTTGCTGACATTCACTTGCATAAAGACTCAAGTTACTCACTAATTGTTGTTGTAGACCTTACCAAACTAACATGAGCAGCGTATGGTTACACTTTTCAATTTGTATATGACATTTCTTTTCATAAGACCTTGATTGGTTTCTAGCTTCGAGAGTCACTTCCTGGCATTTGCAAATAATTCATTCGCTGCTTAATGGCCATAATAAAAGACTGCTTGCTTTAAAGCTAATCCTCCTAAGTACACACAATAACTGAAAAAGGTAGCAGTATAACAATCAGGTTTATGAGCCTTCGCTGTTGTCCACGAGTCTTTGTGGACAGGTTTCCTTTGTGATGTTATATTATAAAGAACGGTTTATCCCAATAATAGGTACATTTCCTGCTAGAACATTTATAGCCGTTCCCTCAGGTTTTAGCGCTGAATGGCAGAATCATGTCTTTAAAGCTCTTTAATCCAGTATATTTAAGAATATTTTAACATACTTTTTCTTGTTTGCTGCGCTGGAAACACAATATTTAGATTCAATTTCAAAAACGTAGGCAAAAAAAAGTAGTGCTGACTACAAATCCCCAGAGCAGCACGTAGGGTTTGAGGTACATTATGTGTACACCAGGAAAAGGAAATGTTCTACAGAAGTGAAACATTGATTTGCAGTAAATGTAGCCTCTATGAGTGAATTTCAATTATAGGATGGATACACCACAATGTTCTGGTACACTGTGGAGCTCTGAGTTAATTATTTGGTTGACTAATGTGAAGGCCTAGAGCTAGTGCAGCAAGCAAAACCCAATTTCCCTCCATTGTTCATGAAGAAAAGAGAGCGTGAGGCATAAGCATGTTGCTCTCAGCAGGGTTAGGATCAGAGGTGGCAGGTTAGTGCCAGGAACGTTGCTGGTTTGAGCCCCCAGAGCTAACAGGAACAATCTTAATTTACACTGGTAAGCGAGGCTGAGCGAGATCAGTGGTGTCCAATTTTCAGGATATGCCACATAAAATATCCGACGTTGGATGTAATGAACTGTGCTCCACTGTTTGGACTTACAACAGATGAAACTCTTTGCACATGCGAGTGCCCAGTCGCACCAGTAAGTGGCTAAGCAAAATTAATTTGTGCTCCCTTCCCACAAAGAGAGTCAATATTTCTCAGTGAATGTGCTCTCATGTGGACAGACTGTGTTCAGCGAGCGGGGGAGAGCAGCAGCACGTTCAGTCGACCAATCATCAGACAGACAGAAACGTGAATGAGATGTGAATGTGCGTGTACCAAACAACCAATCACTGATCTGCACACCTTCTCCTTTTATCTAATATGTTTTAACTTGACTGTTTAGGTTTCGTGTTCTGTCATCTTACAGCATGTACATGAGTGACTTTATTCTAGTGTCTGATTCCACAGTCTACACAACAACCTACATACCAGAGCTGCCCCGTGAAAGTCCATGAGTCATCTTCTGTCGATGACTCTTTAGTCGACAGCGACAGGTGTTTTTGTTAGTCAGTGAGCATTACGTCTCATACATCGATTTATTTGTGACCGCCTGCCACAATATCAACAATGACCGCTACACTTTTTTAACTTCAATTAAACGCCCAGTCCCTTTTACTAACCATGTTTTGCTACACATTTTGACCATTAAACACCTGTCTCAATTAGATGCCTGGTCTGGTTGCCAAACAGTTCAGTTTTTCAATAGAAGTTCTTCAGATGTATAAAACCGGGTTGTGTCCAATGTTCATTCCTCGATTATCCTGGAACTTATTAATGTTCCTTTGGTCCGTAAGGGTCCTCATATCAAAAGATTAATCCAAGTTGTGAGTATTGTTTTAACAGGACAAAGTGGTGTTGTGTCAGTATGTTAGATGCTGTAATCCTCAAGTGTTGTAACTCACTCTCTGTCTGATGCGCTGTCTGTTGGAGCTAGATCAAATGAATGATTCATAATTGATAAATTATCTGAAGCCTACTTTTTGAACAAGTAATATTCATACTCGTTTAAATAAACAATTTGTTTGTATTTAACAATCTTTGCTGAGCAATAATTTATTTTATTTTATTAAGCTGTTGATTATAGTGATTTGAGCAAATAATAATAGCCTCGGGCTATTAACTGAAGTTTTACAGTGTATAAAACAAGAAAAATCGTATGTCATTGTAGAGCTGTATGCAGCGCATCAATTCTCTCAGCCCCTAGTTGCCTCTTTGTCTCTGTCACGCCAAAGGGTTTTAGCTCACCGTCATGGGAGAGTGTGTAAAGCTGCCAATATTTGAACGTAAGACACTGCAATAAGAGTATTTCGAGGTACTTTTATAGTGCTTTTCTATAAAAAATGACTCAAACCGATTAGTCGACGACTAAAATAGTCACCGATTATTTTAATAGTTGATTAGTGATCGATTAGTCGACTAATCGTTGCAGCCCTAATGATGATGAGATGATAGCAACTTTAAAAAACTATTAGCCAATGATAAGGCTAGTTAGAGTGAGTTGAGTTGAGCTTGACTTCTTTTTTTACTTTTTCTTTTTACATCTCGTAAATATGTAGAAACGCACATAATGAGGTCGCAAATATGCTACTTAGCACATGACAACCATCTACCAATGTCTAGAGACTTTTCAAGCTCTCTTTTGCTAGTTTACATTGAAAATAGTTGGCAAAACTGTATTCAGGCACTTTGATATTAATCTAGCCGGGAACCCAACAAACGTGCGAGCTCATGGTTTATTTGCTTTTGCCCCCTCTCCGGTTCAGGCAGATTTTCAGTGGTTTGAGACGTGCCAGGCCAATCACAACTGTCTATCTAATATGGGGTGGGTGACATACAATGGCTGACAATTTGCAGAGCCTTGGTGCATTACATAAAATATGTGATGACATCATTTTTGGCATGCATACTCTTGTGGAGACTGATGAAGCACAAACGAAAAATGAATGAATAAAACTTTGTTGTCATGAAATACTCATGTGACTGACCACTCAAATAACAAAAAAATTGTTTTGTTAATTTTTGATTTGATTGTAACTCTTAATTTGGACAACAGCATTTTGTGCACTGACAGCATCACTACAAAATTCCTTTCTAAGTCAATAAGCAATAATGTTGAATTGTCGCCCAGTGCTGCGAGGATGTGCTCGGTACTGCTGTTGATGCGCCCTCAAACAAAGCATTTAACCACTCAACTGGTGCCACTTATCAGCGCCTCTGTCAGCTCCCAAGTGTCAATGTGAACAACTATGTGAGTAAAAAGCAGGTGCTGCTGTGAGGAAAAAAACAGTCATCACTCGGTGAATTGATCCTCGCTAAATTAAAGTCAAAAGGAAAAAAAAAGTAAAAGCTGAATTGCATTTATGTCCGTAAAAAGATAAACAAGGACAAACCCTACAAGTTGTCTTGACCCTCTTCAATTATCAAGCTTAATTAGAGGTCTTGCTTCGCTGAGCAAGGAGACGGCCTGGAGAGGAAAGTAAGGCTTTTATCCACACTGCATAGGTTTTTAGATTCCAAAAATTCACAGTATTTTACAGGCATAAAAGCTGATAATGATCTCTGTTGGGAAATTAAACTTTTAGAAACAGTGTTACACTAAAGCAGAACAGTAACGGTGCAGCAGAAAAGCATGTCAAATTCTATTTATCTTCCTTACTTATTGGCATTTCATAAACACCTCTTATTAAACTCAAAAGGTGATGGATGATATCTAAAAACTTAATCATCCCCAGCCTAAACCAGTCACTTGGTGATGACTGAGATTGTTTTGTCCCTTGTGTAGCCACTGAGTCATCCCTGGATGATGAATGCATATCAAACCACACACAGAGAACGTGGTGAATCCATCAGCACAGTGAAAAGCTTTGATATCGGCAGATTGGCAGACTTTCTCAAAAGAAAATGCCAAGAGCGTGATGGCGATGGGTCACAAAGAAAAACAAACTTTTAAAGCTCCGCATAAGGGTAAAGGTGATTTTGTGTCTTTATTATTTTCACTGAGACCTGGATTGTTGAAAACCATTATTTTCCAAGTGAAGTTGAACAAACAGTCCAAGCAGAATACCTCCCTAAAAGCCATTCTGTACTTAAAGGACTTTTTTTTTGTCAGTAAAAGGGAATAAGATCGATGAGACAAAGGCTCACTGTCTGCCACATGCACTTTTTGCCACCTTGTGATGAGAGTCAATAAGTGAAAGGACACACCAGGTGAGATGAGCCGAAAGCTGGTGCTGTCAGAACAGCACGGTGTCTGGTTCTGGCTCAGCAGAGCAGCTGCTTTGATGCCCCAGGAGCAGAGAGAGCTGAGGGCAATTTTTCTGTGCCTTAGTGGAGCACTGCATTGTGGGAAGACTACAGCACGGCGCAGGCTTCAGTAGATTCGACGGAGGAAGCAGACCTGTGGGTAAAAACAAACTGGAATTATCCTTGAGTTTCCTGATATCTTAACACAGACGTTATTTTAATAAATGTCTGCAGCCAGTTGGTTTCGTCGCCTCCACCCTCAACTCCCACAGATATGAAACACTCACAGGTTAAGGGTTGGATATTAAATACTGGCTTGTGAGTGCAAATGTAGGTTAGCTTGCAAGGTTAATTCAAAGCAGCCAAAGAGTAAAAACATGCCTGACCTTTCTGTTAATTTGTTCTTAACAAATGTCACCTAGATCAGGTTAAAATTTGCTAAGTGTTCCAGTAATGGCCTGTTAAATGTTGCGCTCTACCATGCATACGACACTGCGACTGTAAGCCACAGAATTTAAGTTTAAAGGTCTTGTATAAAAAATATAATAAAAATATGGCAAGATAGTCAAGATTTGAATGTACATTTGAGCAAATAGGGATCACTACACTGCATAGAAATCATACCTAATTTAAGAGAATATGTATACTTTGTACCAGCAGACAAATCAGTCATTAAAAAATGTACATTAAATTCCTCATTTGGTATTAACATACATCTTGGGTGATCAGATCTTTAGTGGATCGCTCAGTACAGGTGTGAGTACACCAAAGGTCCTCAACGTGCCTTGAGATCCGACCTCTCAGACTACATTCGGAGGTAGTCACAGCCACATGTGGCCACATTCTTTCTCCAGTGTGTACGCAAACATGTCCCAGGCCACACTGACGCACTGCCTAATCAGCTGATGCCCTTACTTATCCAACTGTTGCTGCCATTAAACAGACCTTAGAAAAAACTGATTTGTTGTGGTAGTCCGACTTAAACCAGGCTTCTACAATTCATGTGAACATGGAAGTCCAACTGAAATTGTATGAAACCAATTTCTCAAAGTCGGACTAACACACCCAGAAAACGCAACTGGGAGTCTGCGCTCTGCACATGCTCCACAGTGTCCATCCCGGGCTTTGACCCGAATGTCAAACAGCAGTACAGAAGAAGAAGGAGCCAGTAACAACATGGCTAAATCTACATCCAGTGTGCATCTCATCTGTACAAAAAGTGAAGGGTACAGCATGTACGAAATGTACAGAGATGTAAAGCTGTCCATCATGGTACCACTTTGTTTCTAGCTATGCGTAACTAACTTCTTTTTCAATTGTTTGGTCTGTGACATAATAGGTTAACCGGAAAAAGGTTCAATACTAACAAGCTACAAGGGGGCGTTTTGCCACCTATCGTAGCAGAATCGGACAGACTTCGGTCAATAAATCAATTCTCCTCCCGTGTTTTTACGCTGGGACAAGGCCAGTAGTCCAATTAAATGGCCTAGTTGAGCTATAGCCGTAACTCGACTTAAAGGGATAGTGCACCCAAAAATGAAAATTCAGCCATTATCTACTCACCCATATGCCGAGGGAGGCTCAGGTGAAGTTTTAGAGTCCTCACAACACTTCCGGAGATCCAAGGGGAGAGGAAGTTGCAACAAAACTCCACCTAATGGAGGCTTACGGCGCCCCAGATTCAAAACGTCCAAAAACACTTAATTGAAACCACAAAATATCTCCATACTGCTCGTCCGTAGTGATCCAAGTGTCCTGAAGCCCCGACATAAAAAGTTGTTTGGAAAAACATCATTTGAACTCTGTTTTTAGCCTCATTGTAGCCTGTAGCTCGCTTGTGCGAGACCGTAAGACATGGGCACCGCCTTCATGTGCGTTCACGTGTTTTTGCTGGTCTCGCGCGCAAGTTCAAATGACGTTTTTCCAAACAACTTTTTATGTCGGGGCTTCAGGACACTTGGATCACTACGGACGAGCAGTATGGAGATATTTTGTGGTTTCAATTATGTGTTTCTGGACGTTTGAATCTGGGGCGCTGTAAGCCTCCATTAGGTGGAGTTGTGCCGCTACCCCCTCTCCCCTTGGATCTCCGCAAGTGTTGTGAGGAAACTTCACCTGAGCCTCCCTCGGCATATGGCTGAATTTTCATTTTTGGGTGTACTATCCCTTTAACTGTGCATGTAAATGTGCTGACTGTGTGTGTGCAGGTGCAGAGCTCGCACTCCTGCAGCAGTGGTCTCCCAGCTGCAGGAAGGTGGAGGGACCGTGGGGCGGCTAGCTAGCCATAGATTGTTTATCATTTTTGTCTGATGATAAACAAAGGGAGAGAGAGAGAAAGCGTACAGTGGCTGAGTAAATCAATATGCTGCACACAGCTCTATAATAAGATTTTAGTTAATAACAAATTAATGTATGTGAAACACTGCAGTCTGTCCCCAGAAATGATTAATGTGTTAATCTGCATTTAGAGCGTAAAAGTGTTGTCACCTTCGAGATGCATGTGGAGACATATTTAGAGCTGTCCACATTTGATCACAACACCCAAGACTACACCAGGTGTAAACAGCCTCATTAAGACAACCATTCACACTCATATTCACACCTACAGGCAATTATAGCATTGCCAATCAACCCTAACGTGCATGTCTTTGGACTGTGGGAGGAATCTGGGAGAAACCAAGGAGATGCACATGCCAGCTCCACACAGAAGCCGGCCGCTGGATTAAACCCAGAGCAGCACTTAGACAGACAGTGCTAACCACCGCACAACCGAGGTGCCACTTACACAAGATCCTAAGGGTAAATGACGCTGAATAATGGAAGTAATTACTGATTAGCTATTAGCTAGCCAATTGACGTAGCCACTTTAGCGTAAACGCTGATAGCAGAGTCTGACATTTTTTTCCCTTCCCAACACACAATGAAGCTATCTGAAGTGTTTAACTTGAATATAGTTTTATTTCCTGACTTGTTTTTGGAGGGAAGCCATGGTGAACCGGATGAAGAGTAATTGTCTAAAAAGCTGCAATTTCTCCATCTTTAGAAAGACATTATCTCCACTCTTGTTCTCATCCAACAGGGAGCTTAGCATCCCTGCAGGTTAAATGCATAGGTTACCATGTGGATGAATAGAAGTTAACTCCACTTCCCAACAGATTATTTTGCTGCACTGTATATGTGATTCTAAAGAGACAAATGCATCTAGTTTTGTGCCAGTATTTACCATAACATGAGCTAAACATTACCAAGAAGAATATAAAAACTCTCACCAGCATGGTCTCCAGGCTGTGAGCAGAAATCAGCAGCATCCCACTCATAATTCTCATCAACTGAGGCCTTTCTCCTAGAGAGGTCACAAAACATACCGTTATACATAAACATAGTTTGAATACTTGATGCAGACACTGAGACACTCGTTAAGAACCCCTAATTAACAATACATCAAGAGCATATGTTTGCTGATATTTCCTCTAACATCCTACTGAGACATTTCACTTCATTAAATGTTTACACGACAGTGATAAATGTCTACAGCACAAAGACACTAAAGAAATCTCTATAACTCTCAGTTGTGAATCACTTGATGCTTTATGTAACGGATCAGCGCTTGTTGAGCAACTCAGAGGGATGAATTGTGTTTTGTAGTGTTTTGACATTTCTCAACCTTTTTTGACACCCACTTAATGATGAGCAATTTTAGTTTGTTAGCAAGTTGTCTCAAAAATCTGTTAAAAGTTAACTTCGGGAATGTGGAAGTCACCAGAATCTGAAACATGCCGTACTTTCGTTATTTCCCTCTATAGATAATATTGAATTGACCTTGAAGGCATTATTATGGCCACACAGGATCTTCCAGCACTACACATGTTAGCCCTACATTTTCTTCTCTTCAACCAAATTTCCATCATTCATTATGCCCTTAATACCTTTGGCTTGCTTCCATGATGTGACTGAGCTTGTCCTCTCTGCTCCCCTGGCTCTCCTCTACAGTTTCAGGTGAGCCGGTGAAGGTTGGGGAGAGGTGACACAGCGACAGTCGTCCGTTAGCAGGCTCCATGCTGCCTCGCCCGCTGCTGGCATAACTGCTGTAGCTGCTCCCAAACTCTGGCACTCCCTCATAGCCCCCCGCCTCCACCTCTAATGCCTCTTGGTAATTATCTTTGGGTGGTACGCATCTGGAAGCTTCCTTCATGGCCTCCAAGGCACCCTCTGCTTCTTTTACAGCCTCCCTGTAGTCGATTGGCCATTTGGCAGCGCTGGGAAAGACTGACGCCTCTCTTGTTGGCTCGTAGTGGCAAGACATGTCTGCATTTGGTACAGGCCTCTCTGCTCTGCTCCTCAGAGATAAAGCATCCACAGCAGGAGGTGACCGGGAGGCAGCTTGGGTAGCAGAAGGAGAATTTGCAGGAGATTTGGAGATCTTCCTAGTGGGAGAGCTCTGGGGTTCCCAAAACAGAGTGTCTGGGCGACAAGAGGACGCAACAGAGCAGTTCTCTTGACTGAGAGAGTCTATCCACGCATCAGGAGTCAGGAAGCTGCTCTCTTTGCGTCTCCGCGAGTCAAGGCTCTGACTTCGCTGCTTAGAGTCCCAGAGTCTAGACCTATGGGTCACAGCTCTCCGGAGTTCTGGTTCTGGACTTCGCAGAGAAGCTTGAACTGTTGTATTATCATCCACAGAGGCAGGACTGCGGCAGTTAAGGCTTGCGCTCCTACTCACGTCTTCATGCTGACCTCTGCGAGTCAGCGACTGCCCTCGTTGCACATGGGAGGCGATTCTGTGGTGCAGCATGGGCTTTGTAGGCCGCATCACACACACCTCCAACTCTGGCTCATCCACACTCATCTCCACACACACGTCTTCAGCAGTGGGCTCGGGGAATGCAACCTCCGCTTTTGAAGAGTCTGGCACTGAGTCGAGAGCCGAATTAGATCTTTCAGTATATTTACTGCTATGGAAAGACAACGTTGTCAGGCCGCCATGACTAAGATTGTTCTGTCTCCGTGCCTCAGAGCATGAATCATTCGTTTGCATTTCTAAGACTGTGGATTGTGGTGAATTATCATAGCCCTCTGGTGCTGCCTTTACCCTTTCATGTCTCTGGTGCTTTGAGGAGAGATGTGGGAGAGTTAATCTGCCTTTGGAAAAACTGCCTGCCTCCTCAGATAGGAGGGGGGTCTGTTTGGTGAGGGATGGAGCAGGATGATGGTTGCCGAAGTTAAGATAAGAAGGACTTGTGTGTGAAGATGCTCTAGTAAGGGTCGGGGCTGAGATCAGAGTGAGAGGAGAGACAAGAGGACGGGCATCCCAGTGCTCCGAGGATGAAGGGAACTGGGTCTGTGGAAGACCAAAGCCCTCATTGCCACCCTGGGGGTATCTATGTGGCAAGGTGCTGCTCTTATATTCCCACATAAGCTCATTAGCACCAGCGTCTCTCTTCACTAAGTCTGAATGCCCATGTTTTATTTCTCTCATGGAGCCTCTTTCCAGCGTGTACCTCTGGAGCTCCCTCTCCAGCTCCTCCCTCTCCCGAGCCAGCCTCAGGCAGCGACTCAGGTTTCCCGCCTCCCGCTCATGCTCCATTTGGAGCACCAGGGCGCTGGCGGTTGTAGACGGCTGACCAAGGCTGGATCGGATATGTGGGAGCACTGGAAATGTGGGAGTTATTCCTCTGTCTTGATGAGGAGTGGTGGCCAAACTAGTGTTTGAGCACAGGCTGCTGAAGTCAGGAAAGCCATCATAGCTTGACTTCTGATCCAAGATATAAGGGCGGAGATGGGGCAGGTCACAAATTTGGTTCGTGGAATTAGCCTCTACTGGTCTGCAAGGTGGGAGATCGACAGAGAGCACGAACGGCGGCTGCGTTCTGTCTCCCCTCTCCGAGTGCAGCGACACAGACCTCTGCACTCTAGCTTGGTTGTACCTTCCACTTTTCTTGCTGTGAACACTCAGCGAGTCACTGTCATATGGTGGGAGTGCAAAGCGCCCATCTGGGCCTCTAGAGATCAACTCAATTGGAGGAGAAATGGGAGAAGAAGTTGTCCTAGTGAGGCGGCCTCTGCTGTAATTGGAGAGGAGCTGCTTCCGCCGATGATGATTCTCAGCACTAAAGGAGGAACAGTCTGTCTGCGATGAGGAGGAGGTGGTGGTAGAGGAAGTGGTGGGATAGAGGATGCTGGCTGGAAGTAGGCTTCTCTTCAACACACTGTCTGGACTGCCAGTGCCTGAAGTCTTTCTATGAGAGAGAGAGAGAGAAAGAGGAGGTGGAGGGAGGGGTGGAGGAAGAAAATTGTAAGAAAAAACGGAGGTGTAAGAGGGAGAGAAATAGAGACCGAGAAAATAAGATTGAGTGAGAGTGAAAGAGGGGGCGTGAGAGATGTAGACAGAGAGAGACTAAAACAGCAGCAGCAGCAGCACTAGATGAAGATGAGGAAGAAAAATAAGATCTGAAAGAAAAAATAACTTAAGAGCTGGCATTTTCAACGTTTAGTTTGTGAAGGAAGCAGAGGAAAAGGTCAATGGGAGCCATTATAATGAAATGATAAAGGGGTACTTACATTGATGGGGAGCATTTATAGATGGCAGAGGGGGAATCTGAAAGGGAGGGAGAGGGGCAAGATGGTATCTGACTCATTAGGATACAACCACACTGACCAAGAAGTAAAAACATAATCAACCCTAATAAGAGCCCATTAAAGGGCCCGAGGCTCCCAGGCTTGTCCAAAAAGTTAATTACACTTACATTTATCAGCCACTAATGAGAAATTACCCTAATTAGCAAGTAATGTAAATGACATCAATAACTTTTACAACTGAATGTACGAGCGGGGGACAAGAGGAGCGCCAAATCCATGCAGTGGGGTATGATTTATATAATGGATTGAAAGTGCCTTCAATATTTTATTGAATAAATGATGATATTCATGATGCAGTTCATCAAAGTGAGTGTCTCCTGAATCTCTGGAGTTAGGGGCGTTTTACCATCCTTCTTCTGTCTGCGACGCCGGTCCCTCTTGTGGCTGATGATACAGGCAGACCCCAGCAGCAAGACCAGTGCCAAGCACATGAAGCCGACCCCGCCCAGCACGCCGGCCAGTAATGGCTCCGGGACGTACTCCAGGAGTCGGGATGTGGCCGGGTAGATCTCCATCCCTGTGACATCATTCCATCGGGGATATATATATTAGGAGATAAAAGTAAAAGCAAGCTAAGTGTGACTGTGGTGTCAGCAGTAACCATAAAAACACTGGTGCTTGCCGTAGCAGCAACACACACACTTGATAAACAACCAAGACAATAAAGATAAGTTCAAAATGGAGGTATAACTCTTGTCCTTTTTCCTTTCTCCATTGTTTTATTTTCATTTATTTACTTTTGTTTTTGCTGATTTGTTGATATAAAGATCCAGAACTACTATGGACACAAAAGGCTTATTTCTTTCAAATTTTGTGCACAGATTATTGTAAAGTGAACACTTGTCCTTGCCGAGATAATCCATCCATCTGACAGGTGTGGCTCATCAAGCACCATTACGACCCAGGGGTGCTTTGCGCTGGTCACAATAAAAGTCCACTCTACAATGTGCAGTTTTATCTTGTAAAAAGAAACTTCTTAAGCACTTTGAACTGTGAATTTCACATGACATGTGGGATTTATCCATTAATGGAACATTTCTTCAAAGTGCGACCATCAAAGGTGAGCATTTGCCCACTCAAGTAGGTTACAACAACAGACTGCTGTCAGGTCGAGACCCTGGTGAGGACAACGAGCACACAGATGAGTGGATTCGACTGGACAGTTTCCGATGTTTTGTGCGGAAACTCTTTAATTGACTCTTGAAAAGTCCGGCTCCTAGACGCAGACAACACAGCTGTGCTCTATTGACTCTGATGCAGTCGTTTCAGATTTCCTTCATTTTCAGGCTGGTTTTGTAGATTTGGAGCTAAATGCTAAATGACACTCGTTACCTGGAAAGGTTGGATAAAGATATACATTTCTTCCCTGTTCCAAAACCAAAATCAAACCCTGAAAAGTGTAGGGATAGCTAGCTAGCTACTGACGATATAGCCTACTGAATGTATACACATGCTGCTGTTGCTTTTTAATGATTATAACAGTGAAAAAAAGACCTGCCCTTAAAATACATATTTCAAAAGAAATGTTTATAAATCTTTAAGCACAGTGGTAGAGGGTCATGGGAGGATGCTAATAAAGCAGTATTATATCAATTGGCCAAAGGGGGGCGCTATAGCAACCGATTGAAATTGCAAACTTTGAAGGAACAAATTTGCCCCAAGAACCCATAACTTCCGGTTATACAGATTTTCCGCCATTTTGAATTTTTTGAAAAAACCGATCCGATCTCTTCCTAAGAAGTTTGAGCGATCCGCATGAACATGGGTGAACATAATCTAGGGACCAATATCTAAAGTTCCCTCTTGGCAAAAGTTGGAAAACTTACTAAAACTGAGCTTCTATAAGGCAATGACTTTAACTATCTGCCTTTCAACATGCTGCCTCAACTACTAATGTACAGTTTTAGCCCACTAACTATCCCACTATTGGCAATGGTGCTACTGTACTTTCAATTAAGCAATCGTACAATCAAATCCACAAAAACTCTGTTTGAATACATTGCTCTTCTTAATGGGTTGAGTTGACTATTCAATCTGCAATTTCCTATGACCTGTATCCCAAACACACACCATGTGAAACTGTACGTGGGCAACTGTGCACTCTATGGGTATTATCATAATTGCTGAAATTGTAACTATTGAAAAATGTTTATAGTATTTATTAATAAATATTTTTTTCCTTTAACTAAACAATCATCATCCTGGCTAACCTTTAATACATGCATATTTCCTGCTACTTCCGTTAGTCTGCTACAACTCTGATAAATACTTTTTCATTTACATCACAAAGAAACTCATTAAAATAAGACAAGATTGCTATGAGGTTTGGTATTACCAGTTTTAAGTGGATCTAATCTTCCATCTACATCCCTGATGATCATTATCAGCAAATCATAAACTTGATTGTTTTGCATTTGCTCAGTCAGACGTCAAACTGAGATCATGTTAAACAATATACAGGCTTTGGCTCCGACTGTTGTGACGATACTTGCGTGGTACCCGTGGGAGCTGCATTTCCCTCTGTTTGATATCTCTGTACCATATCTAATGAAACATTCATGTCACACTCACATAAGAATCAGAAAAGACCAGTACAAATTCTATTGCTAACTCTTTAGAGAAGTTATTAGTGGAGCTATTTCTATCATTTAGGCCTCTAATGGACAGCATTTCCCCGGGGGCCTGCTCTAATTTTGGTCCAACGCTGGGTAAAGAGCGACGGGGGAAGACATAAAAAGAGAGAGAAAAGAGTTAGGAATGTAGACTGAGAGGGGAGGATGGCTTGAAACAAGAGGGTGGGGTGAGAATGCGAAGGGGGCAAGGTTGCTACCAAACACCTACCCATGGTGGAGACATTGACTGATGGACTGGGCTCGCTCAGCAACTCCCCGCGACGAGATAGCAGCCGCAGCTCATACACACAGTCCTGAGACCAGCATCCGCACACACACACACACACACACACACACACACACACACACACACAGTGGGGAGGACAGAGGATGAAACCACACTTTGTCAACACGGGACTGTGCCTGCAATGCTAATGAAGTTCATTTGAATTTGTGTAGGCCTATATAGGAGAGAAAAAGAAGGATGAGACGGGCAGAGAGAAGAAACAGCAGCGCACCCAGATTGAAAGACAACAGAAAAGTGATGGCTGCCATGTAGTGTGCATAATTGAGTCTACAAAAGTAAAACCACAGAGGTATAGCCTAGATAAAAAATCTCCAAGGCTTTCAACAAGCAGCATGGACTGATTAGTCTCAGAGGGAGCAGTGTGACTGGCTTGTTACCTTGTGCAGACCCGGAACGACTATCTCGCTACTGTTGGCACTGATGTCCTCGTCCAAATGAAACCACTCCCCTTGCTCGGAGCGGGATTGGAGAACAATGCCTGTGATGGGAGGGTGCTGGGCTTCAGGAAGGGACCATCGCAGTACGACACCTGCTGAGCCCTGATGAGCGGACAGCGAGGCAGGGGGCTTGGGTTTACTTCTCCTCAGTGGAGGATCTGATGCAAAGGGATAAAAGACCTTCAGCTGATCAGCCAGATACGCTCTGGCGGAAAAATTAAATTACAGTGGAGGAAATTGCTACTGCCACAGATGTTCAACCTTGAGAGTGTGAGGGGAGGAGGGCTGGGATTGATGCTGGTTCTTTTGCAGTGTCCAGGGAGATTGCAACATACAGTTTACTGCCCAAATTGTTGTGTTTGATTACACCTCAGGCAAATACAGTGTGAGGCATACACACTATATTTTAGGCCTAATAGTAATATTTCAGAAAGGTGGATAAATGTCATAATAATACTGTATACTCTGACATTTTTGGACATAATAATCATAGCACGAACATTTGATACCAGCAATGAAGTTGATTTATTTGGATATTGATGACTGTTTTCGCCTAAAAGTTTGCCATTATCAGGTAGATTGTTTCACCATGGCTCCGTTCCTGACACAAACCCTTGGGAAAAAAATCTAAATGTCTCCTTTTACTCTTCTCCAGCAGTGGTTTGACTCTTTAAAGGTATTTCTCGAATGTCTTTTAGACTCTCTGCTGGGAAGTGTAAAATGTTTCCAGGGGAAAATCAACATCTCACTGCGGCATCCACTGCTCCGGCCCGCCATAGGCTAGGGCAGCGGACTAAACCTAGTTAAAAGAACTGTAAAAAGTGCCTGATATCAGACAGAATTGTCAACTCGTTACACTCAAGTTAACTCGGGGGAGTGGGCGGATTCCAAGATCTGGAGCCAGGCAACTGTAAAAGAGGGGAGCAGTGGCACACTGTGTGGAAACACTGGGTATGAGTGTTGATTTCGCCCCCGGGTGAACATTTGATCACCCCAGGATGACTGTAGACATCTGTAAAATCGACTTTAAATACCTCTAAAGATCCCAGCTCTGTGAGGCCGTATTGAGTCACAGTGGTGCTTTGATTTAATGCCAACATGGTCTGACAACGCCAAGATGCTAATGTTTAGCAGGCATAATGTCCACCATCTTACTTCAGTGTTGCAGATAAAAAGATATGAAAATTTCAGATCAGGATCCTAGTGGCCAAGACTATAACGGTTATCAGTATTATTAAGGTATTTTTTAAATGTGCTGAAAAAGTCCTGAAAGTTCGTATACACACACTGAAATCATTTCACCAAGTTTTCCATTCACAAAACCACAAGAAAATAAGCTGCACTATGCACTTTATGTATTCATAAACATTAAAATAATATAGGCACTACCTTATATTAACACAGGAGCACCATATCAAATGTGCAGAAACATTAAAGAAAGCCTGTCTTTGAAATGCTTGCTCGAGGGTCCGTGTCCCTGGAGACGAGGACACGAACCAGCAGCATCACTCCGTTGCCTGCTGACCCACGTTGCATGCTGCGACTGTGTCTGGGAAACTTTTGCTAACTTTGACACTGGCAAGTTTTTACTGTTAGTTTTTCAAAGCACAGCAATCAAACGGTTTTAATGATAATTCAAAATTGAAACAGTAATAGTAACCATCTGTGATTTATCGTGAAAGCAGTAACTGCTTCATCAATATTTAGCATGTTATCCATCCCTCAATCCAGGCCAATTAAGCACCCAAGACGCCCCAGCAAAGCTTTCCAGCTCCTCCTGAGGGATCCTCAGGTGTTCACAGGCCAGATGAGATATGTAATCCCTCCAGTGTATTCTGGATCTGCCCCAGGGCCTCCTACCAGTGGCACGTGCCTATGACGCCTGTAACGGGAGGTGCCCAGGAGGCATCCTGTTCAGATGCCGAAACCACGTCAACTGACCCCTTTCGACGCAAAGGAGCAGCGGCTCCCTCCGGATGTCCGAGCTCCTCACCCTATCTCTAAGAGCCCAGACACCCCACAGAGGAAACTCAATTCGGCGGCTTGTATCCACGACCTCATTCTTTCGGTCACTACCCAGAGCTCATGACCATAGGTGAGGGTTGGGAGCGTAGTTGGACAGTAAATCAAAAGCCTCTCTTCACCACGACGGTCCGGTCGCAGCACCCACATCACTGCAGAGGCCGCACCAAACCGCCGATCCATCTCATGCTCCATTCTATTTAGCATGTGAGCATTTGCTCATTCACTGTTAACACAAAGTACAGCTGAGACTGATGTCACTAGTTTTGCAGGTATTTCTTCATAAACCAAAGTATTGGACAAATTTGGATTTTGATCTGATGATGGTGTGAGGTATTTAATCAGGGGTCATCAAAGCTGTGTCAATCTATCCAAAGAGGGACATGAATGTCTGAACAAATGTCATGTTGATCCCCTCGATAGTTGTTGAGAGATTTCAGTTTTGTCCAAAGTGATTGACATACTGGCCAATAGACTAACACTGCCATCCTTAGAGCCACGCCAACAGCTTGTGTTAGCAATGTGACCAGTTGATGTACAATCAGGTCATTCTTTGTTGTCTTTATGGTCATTTTGTGTCTCTTTAAGGTATATTAGTGTCGTTTTTTGGTCATTCTGTCTCTTCATAGTTGTTTTGTATATCTTTGTAGTTGCTTCACATCTCTGTGAGGTCATTTTGTTTTGTCTTTATGGTCATTTTGTGTCTCTTTGAGGTATGTTTGTGTCTTTTTTTGGCCATTCTGTTTCTTCATAGTAATTTTATGTCTCTTCGTAGCTCCTGCATCTTTTTGAAGTCATTCAATAGCAATTTTTTTTTGTCTCTTTGAGGTATATTTGTGTCTGTTGTCATCGTTCTTTCTCTTTGTATTCATTTTTTGTCTGTCTGTAGTTCCTTTACATCTCCTTTGGGTCAATCTTAGTTGACTTTATGGCCATTTTGTGTCTCTTTGAGGTATATTCGTGTCTTTTTTGGTTGTTCTGTCTCTTCGTAGTTGTTTTATGTCTCTGTGTAGTTCCTATGCATCGCTTTAGGGTCATCCGGTTTTGTCTTTATTGTCATTTTTGTCTCATTGAGGTATATTTATGTTTTTTTTGGTTGTTGTGTGTGTCTTTGTAGTTGCATGTCTCTGAGATCATTCTGTGTTGTCTTTAAGGTATATTTGTGTCTTTTTTGGATGTTTAGTGTCCCCTTGTAGTTCCTTTGCACCACTTTGTGGTCCTTTTGAGTCTCTTCATGGTAGGTATGTGTTAAATTGAGTGACACTTTGCAGATGTTGGCCAAGGGGGCCCCTGGGCTTGGGCCCGGTTGGCCTGTTCCATCAGTGATCCATCAGTGACTGTAGCGTGGTGCTTAAGAGTGGTGTTTCCTTTTGGAACAAATAATCCGTGGCTGAACACAAACACTAGATTGTAGCTAGCATATCAACCACACAACCAAGGTCCATTTTGGCCTGCAGGCAAGTTACTCAAGGAATTAACTTTAATTAGTTACGGTTGATATAATCTGCTGCTGGCACCATTTGCTATTTCAACCACTGACAATAATGGTCAGCACCGGGTAAAACGGAAAAGCCTGCTAGCTGAATGTTTTGTTCATTGCTCATAAAAAAAGGGAGGAAAAACACAACACTAGATAAGAGATTTCTTAGCTCAGAGTATTTTGCAAATCTGCAACAGGATCCAAAATGGAAGCAGGTGATATTCAACAGAGAAAGAGAAAACCTGGGAATGATACCGACCCAATGTCCGAGTGGTTGCAATCTCGCTGAAGGGTCCTGTGCCCACTTTATTGTGAGACAGGATGCTGAACTGGTAGGCGGTGGCAGCAGACAGGCCTGTCACCTGCATCCTGCTGCCAGAGGAGGGGGGCACGGGCACAGAGAACCAGTCCTGCTTCCCATCATTATCACTCGCTGGAATCTTCTTCACCCTGCAGAGGGAGCGAGACGGAGAGGAAAGAAGTGAGAACAAAAGAGCGGCGGGGAATTCTGGCAGTCTGGTTTTATGAAACATGACAGAAAAGTAGGTTTCATTAATCATTCATACTCATCATCAGCTCCAGATTTTGTGGCAGAGACAGCACTGATGTATCCTTGCTATTGCACAGAGAGCTTGCAACTCAAATTATGGTGATTTTCATGTTCCTACTGGAGCTGAAGTTCTACATGTCTATTTTATACAGAGCAAATTACTTGACCCAGGGGCTACAAAAAATCTATTCACCTATTCACCTATTAAAAAGTAGAGGAACTTTTGAAAATTATTAATGTCAGTCTGAAAGGAAGGCCTTGTTTTACTTTTTGAAGACGATGGCTTTGACTGAACAGAAGTGATGTTCTTTTATGAGAAAATAGAAGAGGGCAGAATGTCATATTAACATGGTGTGGATAATTGTAAGGTCATTTTAGGTCTGTGAGACAGCTGAGAGTAATTTGAATTCAGCCCTATGTTACTGCAGTGAATAAAACAGGTCATATCTAAGTAAGTAACCCGAGTTTTGTTTATATAAAACAAAGTTACAAAGTGCTTCACGCATACAAAAAAAATATTAATGAAGATAAAGTAAAAGTAAACTGCAGTATAACTACAAGCGACAACTGCCGATTCAGTCAACAGGGGAAAGCAGCTCAACTGCCCAAAATCAAAGCCCTAAGAGGCAATGAGCGGATTTTGGGCTTCACAACGCTGAGCAAAGTCACTCCAGCTGGTTTGATTTGTCTAAAGGAGTGAGACCAATCACACACAACTGATTCATCATTACAATGTATGAAGTATTTCATTAATTACACTCTCAAAGTCTCGCCTTTTGCTCCCCCTTTATCGGATGTGAACAAAACTTGGTTCATATGCTCAAATTTTTGTGCTGAATGTCTCTACAGGGTTTAATTAGGATTGCTCTACTTGAGTTATGGGCTATTTCTTGCTAAGGAAGCCCCTGCTTTGCGAAGACCTTTTGATTGATGGTGGCCGTGACCAATCTCGTTCATTTATATTAGAACTGTGTATCTATATCTCTTAATGTTGTATACTAAATTTGGTGTTGATTGAGAATGTATGTAGAACAGCACACCTCAAGGTGACTGGAGAAATTTAACTAGGCAACTGGGTGGCGCTGTAAATGCTTAAAAATGGCTAAAATGCAACAGATTGTTGTGGCTTCACCTGCGGCCCAATGTTTTGTTTTTTTTCTAATTTTTGGTATGACTAAGTCATGGTATGGTATGCTTTACATACTGGGTATGGACTAGTAGTAAATTAAGCAACAGCTTAATAAGACAATTAACAATGGGCTATGTCCACATGCACCAATCATTATGACTTTCTGATTGATGACGGCCATGTTGTCAGACCAGTCTTGCTCACCTGTTGTCGATATGTGTATCTCAGTCCCACAATGCTGTACCAAATGTGGCGTTAATAATGACAAAATCCAAAAAGAAGCATTTTAAGGGTGTTGATTACAGCGCCACCATGTGGGCATTTGTCAGATTTCTTAGGAAGCATTTGCACATTTCCAGTTATGAGGCCAGGTTTCATGTTTCTAGGTCATTCTAGCTCACTTACCGTGAGAGCCACAGCATAAGACAGCAAATAGTAATAATAATAAAGCTCAAACTCAATAGGGTTCTGCCCCTTTGGGACTTGAACCCAAAATAAAACAGAACACAGTGAGAGACAGACCAAACAGAAACAAATCCAAACATAAGACAGGGATGGAGATCTATAAAAGAGCTTAACTTTAACGATTGGTTTTTAGAAGTTGCTTAAAACAGTCCAAAGATTCAGCAAATCTGAAGAATTGGAGAAGATGATTCCAGAGAGTTTGGGCTACAACAGTGAATATGTGATCACCTTTTGCTCACAGCTGGAGCATGGGATGGATAAAAGGAACGAGGAGATCAGAAATGTACCTGGGGGCTAGATTCTGCAGCTCCTTCTATGTAATCAACAGCATTTTGTGGTTTATTCTGAATCTAACAGGAAGCCAAAGGAAGGATGCAAGACCAGTTGTAACAAGGGACAGACGTCTAGTTGTAGTAAATAGCCTGGCAGCTGCATTTTGAACCAACTATAAACAATTTAGAGCAGTTTGACTGAGGCAAGTGTCGAGGGCATTATAATAATCTAGATGGGGGAAAGTGAAAGGGTGAATTAATGGTTCACAATCCAGAGAAGGAAAGAAAGATCTGAATTTTGCGATACTTCTTAGCTGTAGAAAACAGGGCTACATTAGATTAGTAACGTAATGGTCAAAAGTCATATATTGATCAAAGATGATACCTCACCTATCTCACCATGTTGCGAAGATTCTCAGTCATCCACATAATGGTAATCAAAAGTTCTATATCGTAGGCAACTGGACTTGCTTGCGTTTCTTGGAGATGTTTCGCCTCTCATACAAGAAGCTTCAGTTCTTAAGGACTGGTACGCAGTCGCAGGCTTTAAATTCCGTGTGGGTGTGAACCTTTACAGAGTTGTAGGGGTCATGTGAGTCATTGACCCACCTGGCCATAATGTGTGTCGTTAGGGTCAGATGGGACCCGGTGTGAGCAGGTGTGAAGTCGTTGAATGAATGAATGAATGTATACAACAAAGAGCAGAGATCAGGTCACTTTCTAAGAGCAATAACATTTGTGGGGTTTTCCTCTCGTCTGTAGTGACTGATTTTACAGGCATGTGATGTGAATATTTGCCTGCAGAGCTTTCACAGCTGTCAAACAAGGGGCGTTGAAATTTCATTTGCTGGGAATCACTAAGTGCTCACAAGACCTTTGTGCTACAATTATCAGCTGTAATGAAAAAAAAATGAAGACTGCCGTTAAAATGTCAATGGGAAATCATTCACATTATATCGTGTTGACGTTCCTTCAGCACAGAAAAAGCAAAAGTGTTCCTCTTTTGTTTGTCTCACAATAGAGAGTGTTTTTACTTTGACTATCCTTCATAATATAGGGTCATAACATGTCAGGCTGTCAGAGCGGGGAGTAGCTGAGACTTTAGAGGGTTGTTTGAACTGATTGGCTGATCTATTTTTATGTTTTTTTGATGTAATTTATATTTATTTCTATGCTGCTCTTTGCTGCAGCGATGACCCAGTTCCCTCTCAGGGATTAAGATAGCTCATCTCATCTCCATCTGATGTGGCGCTCCCAGGTTACAATGTGATTAGGATGAGCATTAGGAGAAGTTTTCTGCATTGTCAGACATTTAAAAAAATAAAACTTTAAATATAGTTTGGTGAATCCTATTTTTAAAAACGTCATTTCAATAAAATAACATTCTTAACAATGTTTTAAAGACATCATTCCCAGAAATGGCTGTCACACAATGCAACTGTAATGCAAGTTATAGTGCAGATGTGAAAGGAGCACACATTCCTAACAGGTTAGATCATTTTCTTTTTTATCCAACTGGGTGCAATTGGCTGCTGCTTTACATTCCCTCTGCCCTGTCCATGTCTCTTTGATAAGACAGCGCAGGCATATCAACAACACTTCACCTTTAAGTAAACAGAGGACGTTCGTGTGTGTGATCTGAGCCAATATAACGGCACAAATTCCTATGAAAGTAATGAATTCCGTTCTCTTTTGTCTCAGTAACCTCCCATTGTAGCCGACATGGTCACTGCATTATAAAGCTATGCTCAGCAGCAGCGTTTTTTATTGTTGCTGCCAAGAGGTGATAACAGATAAATGAATTCCTCATCCCAGAGATCAATAGAGTAAAACCAGTGCAACCGATGGCTGCCATGGTTACAGCCTGAGAAGAAAGTGGGAGGCTTTACACCCACCAAACTGAAAATGTCTGTGCTGATCCTCCATCAAAGCCTGCCTCCCAGGAAATGTTGGCCTGCTTCACCCCTGGAGAGACGGACAGCGCGGTAGCCGCATGGGGACTGGTTCCTGTAATGGAAGGAATGGAGAGGAGTTGATGGATATCTGCCAGCACTTCAACTACCTGATACCGCTAAAGTTTAGAGGCCATCTCTAGATGTACCACATTTATCTGTTGGAGGCGGAGTGGAGGCACAGGCATCCGGCCTGTGCTGGGTATAATAGAGGTTTACACAGGTATGAGAACAATTTGAAAAAAGAAACAAACTAGTAAAATGCACTCAGTAGAATGCACATCTCCGCCAGGCGGCTGGCCGGGCTGAATGCGGCCCCTCAAGACAATTCTCTTAATTTCAGCAGATGTGCTGCTACATGTTTCGGAAGCTACCCGAAAGCTAATAAAAATACTCATCTATTTTAGAAAGAGCCACAGCACGATGCACAGAGCAGAGTGAGTTTTCCTGTTAACAGGCACTGCATGTGGAAAATAGATACAATTAATTTGGAGAATCTATTTTTAATTTAAGACATAGCCACAAACTTTTGATCAAAGTCATTCAAAATTGGACTTTGAAGGGTTTTAACTTTGTCTGTATGCTACAGCACAACAAAGTTGGCAATACCAACAATGAATACAATTAAAATACACCAAAAGGAACCAAACGGAACGAAACCGGGTTGCAGCTGCGCCTGGTGGAATTGTCCCTCCTGTCTTCCGTAGTCAACATGGCAGTAAAGATGACAAAAATGGAGATTAATTCACCTTGAATTGTGCCTCACTTTAGTGGATCGTAATGTATCAGATACAAAATTAATCAATGTCAGTTTAAAGACATGACGAAGGCCTGCAACAGACTAAGTAAACCCTGTTGTTTTTAAATGAGCCAATTTACGGAAAATTTGCACCTCTACTAGCCAGGTAAGAGGAGTGAGGAGTCAGCAGTCAGTGACGGTATAAAACAGTCATTAAAACAGGCTTTTCAATAACTGTGAATCACCACAACCATGAGAGGCCCTTGAACATATGATCATAAATGTGCACACAAAACATTAGGCTAATTGGTCCAATAGTTTGCAAGGTTAGCTGCAAATACACACAAGCACACACAAACACATAATTTCCTCCTGGCGTAAGGGGATAAATATATGGACAGCTCAAGTTCCCATACACTTTTATGGACAACATTTCAAAACTTTTCCATGACTTTCCAAGGACCCACATTAATTTGTTTTTTTCTTTCCTCTCATGCCCAGCGTTTTTTAAACATAACAGATTCAAACTCTCTTTAAACATATCTTCAGCTAGCTGGCGTACTTCATGAGAGAGATGGTGAACGAGGGGAATATTAAGAAACGTACATAAGGGTAAACAAAACATCATATATCAGCGTAAATTACATTATGTCGACAGCTACAGAAAATAAATTTGCTGTTACGTTACATTACGTGAAAGGTTAGTAACGGTAGATTACTTTAAAATGTCATTAAACAAAACAAATTCCAAGACGTTCCCAAAACTTTCAATGGTATTTACTAATTCTATTACCTTTCCAGGCCTGGAAAATGTGATGAGAAATGCTATGTCTTTTCCAGGTTTTCCATGACCCTGGTAATAAGGTATTCTCAGGGAGGAATCTCTCTGTTTGTACTCACCCAGGACAAAGACTTGTGCGATAGCTTTAACTGAGGCTACGCGATTAGTGACGGTGCACTCCCACGCCCCCTGGTGGTCCTTAGTGAGAGGCTGCAGGAGCAGAGAACCGTTGGGTTCTACGGTGTAAGAGGTGCGACGAACCAAGTCAACCTACAAGAACACAAAGACCGTTCATATATAGAGAGAATACTCTTTGCATCTGTCTAAATGTGCAGTAGATACAGCTGGGGTGGACAGAAGAATTCAATAAATCATATTACCAACATTATGGATCACTTTTCGAGCTAAATTTTCTAAGTATTACAATCTGAGAAAAGTGCCAGCAGTCTGCAGTGTAGTCTGACAGTAGTGGAACAGGGACATACTCCTCTCTTTGTTTTAGCTCAATACTCCAGCAGATTGGATTTGAAATAAAATAATGAGCAACTAATCACTAAATTTGACTTAGTTAATTACACAGCATGCTCAACCACTTTGCTATACCATCAACTGATTTTGGTCCCATTATCTTTGTGTCTGGATTTGAAAGCATGTTTTGAATTGGGGAAGTGGGTGTGTTCGTGCTAAAACAGGATGTTAGAGTGCTGATTGCTGAAGCAGCTGCTCACTAACTCTCTACAAAGGAAAATCATTGATGCACTGATCTCAGTGGATTGAAAGGCTCCACTTCTGACCACATTCATCATTTCATTGTGAAACGCTGCACAGCACAGGTTGTGTTCAGAGCATGTTGCAACCACTAGAGGGCAGCACTACCAGAATGGCAGTGAAATGGTCATTAACATATGTAATGTGCCGCATTTCTGAGTGGAATGTAGTATGTTAGGTTGTCATTAGATGGATAGCAGGAGGTGGAGGATGAAGTAGAAATGGAGAGAAATAGACCTCAAACATGCTTCTCTGTGAATCTAAACCATGTTTTTGCCAAGTGACAACCACCTCCTGCCACCGTGATATTTCTCTGCAAGCTGTTACAACCCACGAGCTAAAGGTCAGGTGCCGTTTTACATGACTGGTTAAGCTCGTAGCCCAACATTTAATTAAACATATTTAAACATACCTCTTGGAGTTCAGGATGAGACATCAATAATAATTTAATATTTTCCAGGAAGAGAGGGATTTTGATATGAAAATACAAAGTCTCTAAGGGTGTTAAAGGGACAGCTCACCCCAAAATCAAAAAATACACATTATTCCTCTTACCTGTGGTACAACTTATCGGTCGAGATTGTTTCGGTGTGAGTTGTCAAGTGTTGGAAATATTGACTGTTGCTCAAATATCACTGTGCAGAAGGAAGCGTGCATCTACTCATGGACGAGGGCCTTGTGACAGCACGAGATATAAACACTAATGGTGTCCTCTGCTGAGCTATAATGTTAGCTAGCTCAGTGGTGCTAGTTGAGCTAGCAGTAGATGCACTTTTCCTTCAGCACAGTGAAACGTTGGCAGATGTAGCCTGGTAAAACTAAAATAGCTCCTATGTGAAACTGCTCACAACAAAGTTAAGTTTTTCAAATGTAATTTTTTTGCGCTTTGAGCACCACAAGCCAAGTGCCATCTAGTTCAATTACATTCAAGAGAGGGCCGACGGGTGATATCTCAGCACTCGACAACTCACACCAAAACAATGTAGATTAATAAATAGCACCACAGATAAGAGGAAAAATATGTATTTTCTTTATTTTGGGGTGAACTGTCCCTTTAACATCCATACAGGATGAATACTGTAGAAATTATAAGCCATTTCATTCACCTATTCCCCCAAAATCTGAACGGTGCAACAGGACAACTGTGAGGCAACAGAGACAAAACATCAGAATATCTGTCACTGTCCAAATACATCCAGACTGCACCAAATGTTTTAGTATGTGCTATTTATTTCTATTACCATTTTGACATTTCCTTGTACATACTGCAAAAAAAGACGTCCTTGTGAACATCTGCAGCACCATGAATAATACAGGACTGCTAATTAATCGAATAACCTGTACTGGGTAATTTACCTTGCTCCAGGTCACTTTAATTGTAGGGTCATTGTTTCCTTGACAGGGGATGAGCAGTGTTCTACCGGCTTCCTGTTTGTACTGCTTCTCTGGAGTGATGCTGAATGATGGGGGGTCCTGTGAGTTTCCAAAGCAATATAGCAGAATCAAGGAGATTGCAGCAATAGCAACAATGGATTTTAAGACTGGATTACTGCCGCTTTGGACAAGATTATCTTAATAACAAAAGGATTAGCCACACAATTAACTCCCCAATAGCGGAGCCATTGTAGCGAGTCTGAGTTGACTTCTATTAATGCCAGAGGGCTCACACGTCGGAGTGAAAAGGTCAATAAAATGTCGTTTCTGTTAAGTTTTTTTAATTCGCTGTGACGGATGCAGTTGTGGCTTATTAATATACATGCACGGTGGTGTAGAATGACAGTTTAGCAGAACTAGAAAGACAGATACAGTGGTGATGTAGCCTGGCTGACACCATCTTAATGTCACGTACAAGTATAATATCAGTACAGGTTTTGGACAATTGTAATTGTAATTTGTGAAATGTACATGTAATTTGGCTTGGATGGCTTGGAGTGAACACTGACCTGCAGAATTACATTTGTTGCCTCAGATGAACCCATGCTGCCGTAGCTGTTGTACGGCGTACACGTGTAAACTCCTGCTGTATCATCATTGACTGTGGTCATGAACAACGAGCCCACTGGTGTCAAGGTCCAACCTGGATACTGAAAGAAATGCACAATGTTCACACCACTCTGACTGCAAAGAAAAAGAACTGACACATCCACTCTTAAATAATACATTGAATTAGTGGCAATGAAATATCTTAACTTAGAGGAGTACCGAGAGCTTAAAGAACAGGAAATCTGCAACAACTCCAAAGCACAAGTATGAGCTCTTCAGCTGCGTTTGAAGGATTTACAGAAATAATTTCTTATCATCTGCTCGCCATAGTCCTGAAGTGGTTAAGTACTTAAGTCCCAACTGGGTAGATTATTTCCAAACTTCTCTAAAACTGTTCATTATTTATTGATGTTGTCACAGCTTTTGCAAGATGATATCTAAAGTACACGAAAAAGATAAAGTGATCTGTAATAATTAAAAAAAAATGTTTTGGGGGGGATATTCCCTTGATCATTTTGGAGGTGACTCCCAACCCACGGAGCAGAAATGCTCAGAGGAGCTTTCAAAATCACTTTTTTGAAGCATTTGCATCAAGAGCAGTTAAAATTTCATGTAATTTTTTCCCAATGAGCCACAGCGGAGGCCTCGTGTTGTGCTTTGACTGAGCGAAAGGTTCCCACTCAGTTTAATGAAGTCAAAACTGCTATTATCCTCCCCAGAATGAGGCTGTGAGAATGTATTACTGCGTGTATGAGGGCCTGTGACATCCAGCATGGAATTGGAATAATTGGCAGAATAACAGCCTGACTCCAACGTCTGTGTCCCGCACTACAGGAACGTATCACATTTCCTGCGGCGCGTCTCATCCAGCGACATGTCCATCGCTCAGACTAAAGTGTTGAGCAAAGGGGGGTCAACTCAGCAAGCAAAAGGGGGAGGAAGTGGGCGGATCTTTGGCACGCAAAACAAAGATAATGGTTTAAAAGCTGCCATCACGGGCTATTATTTTGAAACAGAGGTACGTTCAAATATTGCATCATGATCTGAAAGAAAAAGGTTAAAAAATCTTGTGGTGAGGTTGTGAGAAGTCACACCCCTTGCCCTTCATCTATAAAGGTTTCTCTTCCCTTCCCACAGACAAAGTGAGCAGCGGATTGAAGTGGAAGTGGGAAAAAAAGAAAAAGCCGAGAGAGCAAGGGGCAGTAAGGAGTTCCTTGGGGATTGCTTCAAAAGCTTTTAAGATTGCACACACCATCCCTGTCCTCTAAGATGTATGTGGTTGAATGACTGTCCAATTGAAAAGCTGAAAGGATATTTCCATCAGCAGACACAGGAAACGTCCCATTATAAAGCCTGGGAAAATATATCATAACGTCTACCTAGGTCCTCACGCTGTGATAGCAAGAAAATAGTTACTCTGCTGCTCCATAGGCGAGTTGAGTGGGCTGATTGTTAGAAATGCTTTTGCATGATGAGCTGCTGACGGCTGCCTCATAGATGCTTGTCGTCAGCAGCGGTGCCTGACATTTCTCAGCTAAAAGAAAATGAGTGGATTCAGCTGCTGGTTCCCTGTGATGTTTGCAGTATCAGGAATCAATAGATAGTGTTGGCCAGACAAAACGAGAGGACAGAAATTTGACTCGGAGCACACAGTAAAGGTCGGGCGCTGTTATGATGACTGCCCATCCATCTGGAAATTATCATTTTTATTACCAAGGACAGGTCGAGTGGTTCTCCATCTTTTGTCCAGTCCACACGGAGCAGCGGAGGCTGAGCAGCCGCAGGGCAGGTGACCACGCCTTCCATACCTGTGGGAAGGTACGTTTCTGGGGGCATTGGAAGAGCCTGGGCTGGGTCTGAGCACAGGAGACATAAAAGTAGTTTACTTTGAAATAAAGAATACAATTTAGATGCACATCGGTGATTTAATACCATGAGAAGCACTGGTGCAAATAAACTGTGCCACGATCCATAACTTGTGAATCATTTTGAGAACAGATTGTTTTGTTGTAATCAATATCCCGAGAGCCTGTTTTGATTACAGGTGCTGCTCCTTTCATTTACAGCTGACTGAATGTGTCTGAGGGGTTTTACAGGTCTGCAAACAGCAGTGAAATGAACCAAGATTCAAACGCATGAATAGTGGAATGATTTCTGATGCTGTTACAGGCTTGTTTACAATTGTAAACAGATGAAACAGGCTTAAATTTCAATTACAGTTAGATGACAAACAGAGAATTGCTTGTTTTTATATATATTATTTTATTTTATATATATGGTATTTTATTTATATGGTGGTGTAGTGGAGGGTATACAAGGTATATCCCCTCTTTGTCTTCAGTAACCTACCGTTCTTCCTAGTAGTGCATCCACCTCATCAACTACCATTACACCACTGCATATATGCTCCCTTGGAATCTAGGGCTGGTTTTAAGTGTTGGAAACCACTTCCACTACCTCAATTCTGTTTTGGGACACCACTAGCCTAAACGTGAACGCACACGACCAAGTGCAAGTGGGTATTTCTAGGGGAAGTGCGGGTATTGGGACAGGCCTTACAGGGTGGAGCTCCGATCACAGCTGCTCTAAAATAAATTACTTAATTTACTGGGTCGACTGCTGGCAACCTTTCTAGTGGAACGTTAACTTGTAATGTTACTCAATGCATGAAGTGACGACATGAATCCATCAACACACCTTAGATTTCACTGACAACTTTGACCATTACTTTAGTTTTTATATGACATGCACTTTTAGTAATGAGTGGATCTTCAAGCGTTAATATATATTAATTTTGACCAGGTTATGTAAACTGCATATATTCTAATCCTCACTCGCAGAAAAGAAAGCGTGGTAGAGCATTGTTCCTGTGGGCTCAGGGAACACTAAACCCCTGAGCTTGCCTGAGAAGGATTAAATGCACAAACCTGCTATCGTTAAATATCCCTTTGAGCATGCAGACTCGTTCTGTGGACGAAAAACGAGATGCAGACTTCCATCTGTGTCACAGTGAGTGCTGGACGGAGCAGTGAGTGACGCTAGGGTCTAGGTACCATTTCTGAGGGGTTACTGTTGGTTCCAAAGGTACCATACTGAAAGTGTTTGGTGGAAACAGGGCTTTAGACCAAGTAGGATGTAATTTATCTTAATATAATATGATATCCTACATTTGCCAACACAGCAGTGTCATTAGTAATAGAGTACCAGTGTTTTAGTGCTAATACGCCAAAAACATTTAAAAAAATCCCTGATGGTTGCAGAATTAATTGTTGCACCATAATGTGTTGAAACTCTGGAGAAATAGACAAAGATAAAAGAAGTGTTTGATGTCTTATAAGAGCCCACGACTGCAGACTACACACACAAACGTACGCATCACTGTGAGGTTGGCGGAGGCTGTGGGCGGGGTCAGCAGGCCATTGGTGGGCATGCAGGTGTAGTTCCCAGAATCCTCAGGGATGAGACTGGAGACGAGCAGAGTTCCATCAACCATGATCTTCACTCGCGACTTCAGAGACCTCGAGAAAAAACACACGGGAATTCTTCAATATGTAAAGGAGAAACCAGCTGCTTCAGAATAACAGTGAGAGGTAATTCAGCTCCTCCGTTCTAGTCGAGTCAAACAGGCTCTCAGTGCATCAACAGTGTAGGAGGTTGGTTTTTTTTTTTTCCTCTGTGAGAGTTATTCACCAATGTGTGCAGATGGAGGTTAAGGAAATTTCATTTCATTTCAGATAGAGTGGGAAGAGGAGAGTGCCCACTCAATTTATACATTCTTACACTTACAGAGAAACCAGAGAGAAAACACGAGGACTCTACCAGGCTGCAACACCTTCCGAACAAGTGACACATGCACACTACGATATGTATTTGTGGGACGACTCATAGCCACACATTTGTGGCTAATTACCATACAGGTCAGATGAATCATGTACTGTAACCGACCCCGGATATTTCTCCACACTACTCCTGTTATTCTCTCTTTGCATTGATATCAGCGTCAACCTGTGCTGCTGAATGCTGCTTTTCTTAAAGCTCCACTTACCAATATTTTTATATTAACGATGAATCAAATGACTAATGTTAGAGGGGTCACCTGCAGGGACAAACCCACAAAGAATCATCATCAACTCTACAGCTCTGCAGGGCTTTTTATGCTCTTTAACACACTGAGATGGTTTTAGGACACATTTACTGTATTGTTCAGTCTGTGTGTTTCCTGCAGCAGCAGGCAGCAGAGACACCCACTGCACGCTACCTGCCCACCATCACATGGCAGACACACTGAGAACAATGACAAGCTGGTGAAAAACATGGAAAATGAAAAGGCTAAAGAGACAAATATTTTTATCTGGACTTTATGGAGACCAAACCAGAGCTCGAAGAAAGGTTGGACACAAATACAACTAAACAAATGCTGCTCCTCTTACGCAAGATGTGTAAATAGGAAACTGTTTGTTCACAGATTCAGGCTGCAACTAATGATTGTTTTCATTTTGGATTAATCCTTCTGTTTTTTTACAATTTTTTATTTGTTGATTTGTTATTTAATCTATAAAATGCCAAAAAATTGAAAATGAAAAAAGAGAACCACCCAGCCAACACTTGTATGAGGGGCCCATGTAGATAGAAAATGGGGTGAAAAATAGGCTCTATAAGGGATCGTCCATGGGTTTCATAATGGCCCCGTGCCACTTGCCCATATGGCTTTCATGCAGGGCTACGTTAGGTGTTCAGTGGGCCCCAACTGGGCAACATACAGAAGACCCATCTTGGTCCCAGCTTTAAATTCTATGTGGGCACTACATGGGCTGAAATATGGGCTGCAGGTGGGTTAGTCCAAGGGTAGTCTCGCTCACCAGACCTTCCTCAAGAAAAGAAAGGTCTGGCTGCGCTGACTCTCACTTTAAGATTGGAGGGAAAAAAAACGCCCCCGCTTTTTTTTTATTACTTTCAACCAATCACAATCATTCTTGGCGGTGCCACAGCAACTGTGCACTTGCAAAAATATTGCCGGGGGACACAGGTTTTGGTTGAAATTTGACAAAGATCTCCTTGATACCAAGAGAATGAATCCTATTGTAGTAGCATGTGGGAAAAATAAAAAAGTGAAGCAAACGTTGAGGAAGAGTACACTTGCAAGATAAATGTGACACTTTCTAATGTCACAATGGAGGGACAACTACGCAGGTTGATTTTAGCGCTGCTCATCGTGGACTATATTGCTGTCATTGTTCATTTTAGTCAAACCATACAGTTTGAAAAAGAGGCGCGGCTCCAACTAGAAAACAATGTTTTGATGCATTGGATGTGCTGAATGTGCATATTAAGGCAGTACAGGAGGAGGTGCACATTAATAATCCTCCAGGACTGTAACATGCTCATGTTTAACCCAAACAATGTGTCATGTGACTGCAGTTGGTTCAGATCCAGGTCGGAACACATTCTCACCACAAACGAACTGCACCAGAGTTTGTTTGTAACCAGACTGAGTCCACCTCTTCAAGAAGGTCTCAGTCTGGTTGTTTTGGTGCACACCTGAGTGTGATTGCTGTGCTCACACCTGCCCAAATGAACCGCACTTAGTGGGCAAACGAACTTGAGTTTTATTGAACTGAACCAAACAGGGCAGGTGTGAAATCAGCCTTAGTCGGCTTCCAAGCGAGCTCTGGTGTGGTTCATTTGTGATATGAACGCAAACAAACCAACCACAGGCCTTTATGATAGCAGATATGTGATTTTAGCATAAATTAAAAAGCTTAACTACTGATGCATCCACCTGCTGACTGAAATCTGCCCCTGATCTTTTATTTGACTTGGTTCACACTGGATGCATGTTTGTTTGTTTGTTCTTTGATTAATATTTAAGCATAATACATTTTACCCACAAATTCCTCCCTCTTCCTATGAGGCTTTCGTTTTTATAATCAACTTTTCATATGCTCGTTAAACTCCTTCAAATAAAAAACAAAAACCACCATGGAACTGTGAATATCTTGCACCTAAAAAAACTGCAGGAATTCTGTAGAGTAACTGGAGAAAAACTAAAGTGAAAGTCCGTTTTGACATTCTCAGAGAGCACCAACTATTTTTAACAAAGCAATTACAAAAGAGCTTATTTCCCAAAATTCGTAACAGATGATCAGAATAATCCTCGTGTGCTCTCCTCAGCTGTTAACAGTATTATATATCAGCTCCAAAAAGCCTCTCTGAAACTTTTTTCCACATCAGAATCAGGTTAAGTATTAACCTGAGTGTGGCTGTAATGAATAATGATATGTGTGATGAGAAATGCTCGGGAGGAGAAGTAATGCAAATTAAGCCCTCCACCTGCTCAGCTGACCCTATCCCAGCCACCGTTTTTAAGAGAGTGTTCAATTGTCTGGTGGATGATGTGCTGGCAATCATGAACCATTCTCCGCTCACTCGGATCGTCTCCCTGGCACTGAACACTGCTATTGTAAAACCTCTCCTACGGAAAAGCTCATTCAGTGCTTCCACAGTTTCAGGTCAACTTCATTTTTCTTGTAAAGTAACATGAGTGGAGTTGTACTTTTTCCCATCTCCTCCCTGTCTTTTTGGTAGAGGCTGTTACATGTGGCCTACATTAAGGTGTGCATTCATTTATTTTGGGGTCATTTGGGTGAATGACAAGTCAAAAACAACATTTACTTTCATTTTATCTCTGGTTTTATCTCCATCAACACCTGAGAAAAAAACAGTGGTTCCCAACTGGTCCAGCCACAGGGTAGAGGCATCTCCTTAGTCATTAGTTTAAGGTCCACACAGTATAAAACATTCAGCCCATAGACTGTATATAAAGATGGCGCGTCTCCACTTACCACCACTGTACAGAAGTAAAGCTAAAATATCCCGGATACAACTGCTGCCATCTTGCTCTGGTGACCTCATTTGGAGCCAGAGTTTGTGCAGTAGTGATCTCCACGATACAAAGTTTCCTGCCCACACACCCATTCAACCAGTTGCAAGCAGCGCCACTGAATCTGAGTCCACTGATTGGCTCACACAGTTGTCAATCATGCTGTGAAATCCCTGTTTAATAGCATTAAATAGCTAATTAAAACCAGAATCTTCAGAGTCACAAAAACTACCTTAAATGACAGAAACCATCATTGGGAAAAAATTTTTATTGACACGTACTTTGTGCATTTTGTTTGGCCCATGTCCCATCCACTAACATGGAGGAGGCGGGGTTTATAGACCTTTACTGCAGCCAGCCACCAGGGGGCTGTCCAGATGTTTTGGCTTCACCTTTGTGGAGTAGTCATGTCGTCTATCTTTATATACAGTCCATTGCTGTGTCTCAAATCGCGTATTCCTGTATCATAAAGTTGAGTGTAGACTATGGACACTTCTCGTCCTCAATGGTCGCCATTTTGACTATGCAGCAGAAGGGGAGGGACCACTTTTCAAACAGGAAATGGCGGCCTAGGACTGTGCGACCGTGAACGCCACTGCATTGTACAAATACATGGGGTTTTTTTTGCACTGAGCACCACTATACTGTAAATAGCCAGCAGTATGTTTATTGGGTTAATTTAGCAGTCTGTAATGATTTGGTTCTGCAAACGATAATGGGAATGCTAATGCTAGTTTGCTAACCAGCTAATTTGCGGTTTTCATTTCCACTGAGTGCACATGGCAGTGTTTGGTTTGAGACAGCACTACCCTGTCGAAATTCGCACACTACGCCAAGAAACCAAGAAAAAAATGGTTTGTGAAGCTTTAATGAACACTCGCTTACTTGCATTAAAAATCACTTCAGGTACCTTGTGGAGTTTTTGATGACATGTAGTTATGGGGCAATGTTTTCACGAGTGGTTCCCTGTTTTGTTTGTATCATGCAGGCACACAAGGACGTGTGCGGGATATGTAATACTCTGTTTTCTTGCTGGTTTCACACACAGACCGTATTTAAATAATGGGCAAAGCCACCGTATTGTTACCCAATGATGAGGACTCCTGTTTCGAAGCCTTGAGTTTGGCATCTTTTTCATTGTGGAGACAGAAGTGATCATATTTAGATGAGAGGGTGGAGCTGTGGAGGAACGAGGAGTGATTCTGAATCATACAGGTGCATCTCAGGTGCATCTCAAAATATTAGAATATAGTGAAAAAGTCCAATATTTCTTGTCAGTTATTTCAGAAAGTGAAAACTGTATAATTTCCAGAGTCCTGAGAAGAGCTCTAATCAGCTAATTAAGTCAAAACACCTGCAAAGGTTTCTGAGCCTTTAATCTCTCAGTCTGGTTCAGTACACACAACCACATCACAGGGAAGACTGCTGACTCCACAGTTGTCCAGAAGACAGTCACTGACACCGTCCACAAGGAGGGTGAGCCACGGAAAGTCATCACTCAAAGGACTGGCTGTTTGTGTGGTCTCAGTGGTCCAAAGCCTTGTTTTCAGATGAAAGTAAATTTTGCATTTCATTTGGAAACCAAGGCCCCAGAGTCTGCATGGAGAGTGGAGAGGCACAGGATTCAAGTTGCTTGTGTGAAGTTTCCACAGTCAGTGATGATTTGGGGTGCAGTGTCACCTGCTGGTGTTGGTCCACTGTGTTATATCAAGTCCAAAGTCAATGCAGCCATCGACAAGACGATTTTAGAGCACATGATGCTTCCATCTGCAGACAGGCTTTATGGAGATATTAATTTCCTTTACCAGCAGGACTTGGCACCTGCCCACAGTGCCAAAACTACTGGTAACCAGTTTGCTGACTGTGGTATTACTGTGCTTAATTGGCCAGCAAACTCGCCTGACCTGAACCCTACAGAGAGTCTATGGGGTATGGTCAAACGGAAGGTGAGAGACACCAGACCCCAGAATACAGATGAGCTGAACGCCGCTATCAAAGCAACCTGGGCTTCTGAACGCCTCCATGCCACACTGCATCAATGCAGTAATTCTTGCAAAAAGAGCCCTGACCAAGGATTAGGTGCATAAATGAATATTTTGAGATAGATTTTTGATTTGCATCAGCTGTAATCCATAATCATTAAAACTGAAACAAAAGAGGCTTGAAATATTTCACTTTTTATGTCATGAATCTAGAATATATCAAAGTTTCACATTTTGAATTCAATTACAGAAAAAATTACTTTTCCATGATACTAGTATTGTTAACGCTACTATCTAACATTAGCACTGTAACCTTATCCTAGAACTTATCAGTCATCACTGACTCCGGTTGAGTTTTAAAACTCTGGGGTTGCGTTTGACTGTCTTGGTTGTAACGTTACACTTGCTCTCCTCTTCCGTGTATCTAACGTTACCTTGCCAACACCTACGTCTATCACAGACGTAATGAGGACGTAATGGAGGAGGAGGATGGGACTTTGGAGGGAGGCGGGAGTTGTGGATGTTCATATTTTTGTCATGTGTTGTGTGAAATGCAAGAAAGGTAAGAGTTGCTTTAAGTAGAGCCCAAACAGACATTGTCTCTATCTGCTCACGTCTGGCCAGAAGGCTCATCCTGTGTAAATGGAAGGACTCTTCACCTCCAACATATGGACATTGGATCAAGGATGTTATGTATCATTCACAATTGGAGAAAATCCGTTGTTTTAATAAAATCAATTAAATGTAATTAATTTGTCGTCACTTTTCCCTTTTTTAATATTCTTTTATTTACATTTTTTTTTAATTTATTATTTCTTTCTTTCTTGTCTTTTATATTTCCTTTGACTGGTCTGGCGTTCTCTGTTTGTCCCTGGGTTGATGGGTGGGTGTGTTGTCTTTTTGTTCTTACTGGTTCTGTGTTTGTTTATGAATACTCTGTATATCTTTATTGAATTACCAATACAAATACCTTGTTTAAAAAAGAAAAAGCCCATTCCTCTTCACATACATATCCTCAGTTGCCTCTTCATCTCATCTCATCACCACCACCAGCAGCTAGAATCCTTAATCTACTAAGTCTTTACCACCCTCTTGGAATAGACGACATCACGATGGGGTCTAATTGCTAAGGATTTTTAAATCTCTCATACTTACGTGCAAATGTAAATAAACATTCTTTTCTCTCACACTGAGTCTCTCCTGATAGAAATTTATTTGTTTTGGGACAATGTGGCTATGTGGTACCTTGACTTTGACTTGTCAGGTATGTAATTTCCTGAATTAGCCTGAAACAAGCACAGCTGTCTGGTTTCTTTTTTCCACACATAACAGATTTTCCAGCACCTTTACTTTATCAGTTGTTATATATTGATATTGACGTCAGTGCTATTCTGTGCTCCACATTTTGCTTCTGGGGGAGCAGCTGCTTCATAGCCATATATTCTTAGCTTGTCACAACTGACGAAGCACAAGTGTGTACTTCTATATGATATGATGTTGAAATCCTATCAACTTGTGGTTGTCACCGCGTTTCCTGCGAGTGAACAGACATAACACTGGGGTTCACAACATTCATGCAAAAATCCGAAAAGAGAAGCTGTGCTCTAACTTTTAAATCCCTGGCACAAAATGTCAAGCCCCGAGCTAGTAACCTTGGTGTGTTTTCTTGATGCCTATTTGAATTTCACATCAGAAATAGCAAAAAAAAAAAATCAAAAAAAATTCCACCTTTTATCATCTCAGAAACATTGCCGATGTACAGCTCTCTCTCTCTCTCCTGGGCAGATACTGGAGGAATAAAGCATTCTTTCATCACTAGCTGGCGTGATTACAGCAAACCTCTGTTTTTTTTGGTCTGCCAAAGAATCCTCTCAGTTTTGAGTTGTCTAATGCGGGCCTTAGATGTGTGTCAGCCTGTACAAACAGTTTGTGCAGCCAAAATTAACTCAGAGTGCAAAGAAACAATTATGAAACAAAATCTGAATGATACAAATTTAACAATGAGGAAATGACTGTCCCTTGAAAGGAATACTTCATCCTCCATATTACCATGAGTATATGAATTACTCCTTGTGCCTCAAGTGAACAAAGAATCCAAAAACTATGAAACAGTCTTGATATATTCAAGTCTTAGGCAACCATGTTTAAAAAAACTATATAAAAGAGTCCATTTACAAACTCACACAAGAAGGAATTCTGTTGTGTCACAGCCTTTAGCCTTGGTCAGTAAAGGAAATGAATGATAGCTATGCTTGAGGCAACAGTTGGGTCAGCAGAAGGCCTAAAGGAAACCTTAAGGTAAGGCAACTTGACCTTGGTGATGAACGCACTCCATCTATAGTCTCCCAGTTGCGTTGGTGGAAGTACAGCTGCTCTGTTGCCATAGCTCCCGAGGTCAAGGGGAAGGGAGACTTCCCTGTGCTCCAAGCTCAACAGATGAGAGAGACTTTTAAGATATGTGCATGTTGAGGTAAGCTAGAAGAACTTCATAGCCATAGGGTTAGGGTTAGCCATACATCGGGACAGAATAACCTTATTTGGGAATGTGGAGTAACTCGCAAGGGAAATTGAATTGGGTTAAATGCAAGAACTGGGCCAGGACACCCTCCGAATCTCTGGATGGCATACACAGTGTGACAATGTATGTTGAGCTGTGATTCTCCTCAGTTGAGTCTTCATTAAATACTGTGTGTGATCCACTGAAGTCTCCAAAGGTCTTCAGCTATCAAATCATCAGCTCAAAAATGTCTACAATATGACACAACTCGTTTGATATCGTCTCATTTATCTAGTTCTATGCTCATTACTTCCCAAACAGACGGTCTTTTTCGACGACGAACTGAACTTTTAGTTTATCTTCTCTATCTCCTTTAATTTTAGCTTATATTGGAGTTATGCTATGTAACGTGAGAAAATGAGTATGGTGAATGCGCTAGGAAAGGTAGTATCAGCACGGTCGCTACCTGGAGCCCACATAAACAGAGCCTGTGTTCGTTAAAGGTGGCAGTGCTGTTGGGGCTGAGAAAGCCTGTGAGTTTATCTTCTCTATCTCCTTTAACTTTAGCTTATATTGGAGTTATGCTACGTAGCGTGAGAAACAGACTATGGTGAATGTGCTTGGAAAGGTAGTATCGGCACGGTCACTACCTGGAGCTCGCATGTACGGAGCCTGGGTTTGTTGACAGTGGCAGTGCTGTTTGGGCTGAGAAAGCCATGTGTAAGTAAGGTAAAGAAGGTTGTTGGGTCGGTGTGGGGAGCAGTGAGACCTGGCACTATGGGAGTGTCTCTGGGACGCCAGAGATCACTGTCTAGCCTCCTGGAGGTGTCCTGGGACCAACTAGACGAAACACTGGTGAAAGGAGGTTCCCACCCGATGACCCCAAAGGCATGTTAGTTATCACTGCTCACTGGTCTGTATAGTTAAGCCTTGCCATAATAGCTTATCATAGGGCTTAGGAGGTTATTCACTGAGTGCTGATCCTTTCTCTAGAGCACAAACTTCTTGTGTTTATTTGAACTTAAAGTAAAACTTACCTATGTTCTCTTCAATGCCAGACTTCATTGACAAAAAAGTAATTTTACCTTGCTGTACACAGGAGCTGCTGGTCTACTGCTGCCTTAGTCAGTTAGTTTGTTTGTGTTTTTGTGTATCTTTGGTTAATCTGAACTAAACCTTTAAAACACCAAAGTCACTCAATAACACAAACTAACTGATTGAGGCAGCAGTAGACCAGCAGCTCCTGTGTTCAGAGAGGTAAAATTACTGTTTTTGTCAATGGATTATGCAAAGACAGGGGAAATGTCCCTTTTGATCACAGTCTGTTCTTATAAAAGTGTCTGTGACATCCGAAAAGTGGCTTTGACTTTGTAACTGAAAACATGTAGCCCATTTTGATATAGAGATATATATCACACATTGCCACTCAGCCTCTAAATACAAACATATGAATTTTTGTCCATATGGCACAGCCCTATTCCCCACTGGAAACGTATACCTGTTTATAAAGTACTGAGCATACGACTGGATAAATGAGACAGAGACTGCATTTATAAATAGATGTTTTGATATAGTTTTGCTGTTGTTACATGCGGCCCACTTTTACTTCAATTCATCAAGAGTCTTCTCTGTTTTTGGATTTTTCTTTCTCTGGAGGCTTGCAAGCAAAACCAAGTTTCTTTAAGAATTCAGTGTAACTTTTGGCAAGTAATGATATATATAAGGTCACTTGTACCTACAAACTGTGGCAGCTGAATCACTGTGGACAGTCCCAAGGGAACAGATACACCACTCTGGCTTTGGGAATGATGAAAACATTTGGAGTGGTGTATATTTCTCCTGGGAGCCATCTTTGGCATTTCTGTAACATTCTCAAAAGTGTATAGTTGTTGGCTATGTGTTGCTATTTGAGTGCAAGCTAAAGTTAGTTAGCAAGCTCACATCTGAGATAGAAATGATGCATGGAGGAATCTATGGGTGCTTTCACACCTGCCCTGTTTGGTTCGGTTCGATCGAACTCAAGTTTGTTTGCCTACTAAGTGCGGTTCATTTGGGCAGGTGTGAACACAGCAATCACACTCAGGTGTGCACCAAAACAACTGGACTGAGACCTTCTTGAAGAGGTGGACTCAGTCTGGTTACAAACAAACTCTGCTGCAGTTCGTTTGTGGTGAGAACGTGTTCCGACCTGGATCTGAACCAGCTGCAGTCACATGACACATTGTTTGGGTTAAACATGAGCATGTTACAGTCCTGGAGGATTATTAATGTGCACCTCCTCCTGTACTGCCTTAATATGCACATTCAGCACATCCAATGCATCAAAACATTGTTTTCTAGTTGGAGCCGCGCCTCGTTTTCAAACTGTATGGTTTGACTAAAATGAACAATGACAGCAATATAGTCCACGATGAGCAGCACTAAAATCAACCTGCGTAGTTGTCCCTCCATTGTGACATTAGAAAGTGTCACATTTATCTTGTAAGTGTACTCTTCCTCAACGTTTGCTTTACTTCCTGGATTTTCCCACATGGAAATTCTGACCAATCAAGAGCAGCTTTCTCACACAAGGCGTTTGATCTGGTCCGCTTGTAAATGCTGCCGTGAGAACATGAACCAACTCTAGGCAATGCAGCATCAGTGTGAAGAGTTTCAACTGACTTTTTCATATATGAGGGCCAGAGGTTTTGAGCACATAATGAATTATTGAGTTATAATAACAAAAAATGTATGTGTTTTTTTAAATTAAAATCAGTGTCAAATTTAATGAGTGCATTTTGTGTCCTCATGTTATTCCATCTATGACAGAGCAGGCTCCCCAAATTGGCACTCAATCACCAAATTGTAGAGAAAAACTTTCCAAATTTCATTCAGAATGTAGCAACACACATGCAAGACCTGAAATAAAGCTGGTATTGCACCTGTTTTAACATCACTCCACTTACTCCATGTCAGTTTTAGGAGAAATTTCAACATTTGTCATCAAATCACTCAGTGGACCGGCACATGAGTACATGTCAGACAGGCTTTTAAGAAATGTCGCTTCTGGATTCATCTGGCCCGCTGGGACTGGCTTTCATGTTCTGTAGCTCCATGGACCAGAACTAAGACCTGTGAGGAGGCAGACTCCAGTATGTGTGGACTTAAAGAAGCATGTTTTAGTCTACATAGATCTCATCTCTGGGACAGCCTCTTTCAATCTTGGTATTTACATTGTTGATCTGACTGAATGTGCTTTGTTTATTTCACATTTCCACCATGTTGTTACATCTATTTGTGTTGATCTTTTTTTAAATCTATTCTCTGTGAACATTTTGTTTTGCAATCTTCCGAGAAAAGCACAAAGTTAGATTTGAATTAGATGTAACAACCACTCCTGTGCTGAGCTTTAAGAATACAAAAAGAAAGCCCACAAAGGTATCACTTAACTCCACCGTGCCAAAACGCACTGCATAAAACATCAAAGGGTGAAAATGGGCTGCTCAGGAACAAAGAGTAATGATTGCACTCACTCGATGTGATGGACATTCTCTCCGTCTTTCTGCCACACATAGGTCATGTTCGGGGGGTCGGCCACCGCCTGACACTGGAGGAGTGCATTCTGGGACTTGTTGAGAGAGGTGCTTTTGGGAGGGACGATGATGACAGGCGGACCTGGTGGGAGGCAGATTATCAGGTGAAAAAAAAGGGCTGCAAATAACGATTAATAACGATTCATTTGTTTTTTTGATCAACTGATGAATCATCCAGTTTATAAAATGTCAGAAAAAGCTCCTTTTCCGAAACCACCTGAAAACATCCGGAGCAATCACCGTTTGATATGCAGATCACAACACCTTGTTTTCCCCATAAAAGCTGGTCACTCACTCAAAAGCGTTTCACTCATGTCAAAAGTAAATAACTCCATCTCTAAGCGCATCGCTGCCGTCAACATGACATGTCCCTTTATCATCACTTCAGTGAGGTGTCTGAGGAACTGCGTCAGTGGCAGAAGACATTAAAACTCTGTGTCTTTGTCATCTCTCATTGAGACTTCCACACAGTGACCCTGATAATGCTTTCTAAAGCAAACTGAATAAGCTCATGTTATACACATCCTGCGGTGTGCGAGCTGTTTCTTCTTTGCATTCTATGTTTTTGGGTCAGCACCTGAGGTGGTCTGGATGTGCGCATGGACCTTACTCTATACACACATCTGTTTCATTCACAGCTATTCTGTTCTATTCACAGCTTTCTCAATGCCACCGCTCACCTTTCCTGCCCTTACTCACTGTAAGTACCTCATGAGCTGTTACCAGGAGATGAAGCTTATGACTGTTCAGAGCTGGGAAAAGATGTTGATGTGTCTGAGTAGTAATGCATTACAAGTAACACACATAAGTAAAGAGGTATTTCTTTTAGGAAACAGGTACTCAAGTATATGTTTGAGCTACTTTTAACTTCACTACATTCACCCTTTATACCCTCGTTATAACCCGTCTGCTTTAAATGCGGTGATTTCGTCTAAGGGGCGAAAAGCACATGAGGAACACCTTTGCTGCAGATGCCAAGTTCCCATCTGCCTGGGGGAAAAAGACACCGCAGGCATTTCCAAAACTGGGCCCTACTCATTCCCACGTCATCTGAGAGTGTCACTCTGTTTGTAGTCACCTTCACAGCTAAGGGGATAGGTGCAGGGGATAAACACAGCAGCAAGCTTTGGGACTAACTTCCCTCTACGTGGTGAAAAAAGGAGTGTCGGAACTTTTCATAACCATGACGAAAAATAAAACTTGATCTAATGTTGTGTTTTTCATAATAGAGAAAAATATTTAATCTGTAAGTGCTGCTATTGTTTAGCTTAATTTTTGTAGCTAGATAGACAGTGTCGCAGTGGTTAGCACTGCTGCCTCACAGCAAGAGGGTCTCTGGTTCAAACCCGGGAGGCAGCCCTTCTGTGCTGAGTTTGCATGTTCTCCCCATGTCAGCGTTTGTTTACTCTAGGTACTCCAGCTTCCTCCCACAGTCCAAAGACATGCAGGTTAATTGGTGACTCTGAATTGTCCGTAGGTGTGAATGTGAGTGTGAATGGTTGTCTGTCTCTGTGTCAGCCCTGTGATAGTCTGGCAACCTGTCCAGGATGTACCCCGCCTCTCGCCCAATGTCAGCTGGGATAGGCTCCAGCCCTCAAGAGGATAAGCGGTTACTGACATGAATGAGTAGTTAGACAGACAAGACATCCTTCCTAGATATCCTTCCCAGAGACGGATCTATTTCATCCTTTATACAATGTAACCTATAAGATGTTTACGTCTGTATGACAATGGGCCTATTAATGTCTGTCTTAGCTTGAGCAGGTTACGTTTATTAGGCTAATTGTGAAACTTTATTTGTACAGAGCGTCTTCCATGACGAACGCATCACGGTGTTGTACGTGGTCAGAGAGCAGGCATCGGTGCAGGCTCACTGTCGGAGGGTTGTGTAACTCACTTCCACTCCGTGGATTGCAGTTAGTGCAAAATGCTGCTGCTCGGATTTTAACTAAAACAAGAAAACATGAGCACATCACTCCAGTCTTGTTCTCACTTCACTGGCTTCCTGTCTGCTTCAGGATTGATTTTAAGATTCTATTGCTTGTTTTTAAGGTTTTAAATGGCACAGCACCTCCTTATTTATGCGAGCTCTTACGCATCCACACACCTGTCAGAGCTTTGATGTCATCCAGTCAGATGTTGCTGGATGTCCCTAGACCTCTGTGTGAATGTGGAAACGGAGTGGAAGTGGCTCGGGAGAGGGTGTAAGAGGGGGTGGTTTGGGAAAGGCCCCACCTGTCTTTTGACCACGATGTGATGATGATGGAGCACATATGGCCAACTTTTTAAACAAATACCTAAAAACAGCAGCAGTTACATGAAGTGTTGTGCCTCTGGAATAACACTGAGATCTCTGCTTTTAAAAAGTCCTCGTTAACCTCTGCAAGCAGATTAAAGTAAGTTACACATACTGAAGGTGAAAATGTAATTAGGTAGTTAAAATTAGCTATGGTAATTTTTTAATGCGTAACTTTAAAGTTCATATGAATCAGCATTTTGACACTGTCTGGTTTCCATATGTAACATATCCCTGATGGTGTAAAGCAAGTATATCCAGCAACTGGATGTTCATATCTGTCAGTGAGAGAAAGACAAAGTCCACTGCATGCTCCAGTTGCTAAAGCAGTGCGCTGCAAAATGCCTAGTTCATAATCTGGTGCTGTCACAGATACAACTTTCCTCAAGTGAATACATTTTCTAACCATGGTATTTTGGGGAAAGGAAGAAACAACAATGTAGCATGCTGTTGCTTGCTAGCTTAATAAATCTTATCTCTGTGCAGCAAAATGTTACGGACTGATTGATGGGTGGATGTCATGATATTGGCTGGTAGAAGCTTACATAAACACAATGGTGTAGTGAAGGGTATACATAGGTATACAAGGTATACCCATCTATTTTTCTGGCCCTTTACAGTGTACACACCTATTAGCCAAAAAGCCACTGGAATATATAGGAAATTATACCAACTATCTCCTTGGTAACCGACCCATCTATCAAGTGGCACACCCACCTCATCAACTACCACTCCACCAGTGTGCAAGCACACGTCATATTTTGCTATACAGGAATAAAACTTGATTGGATTGTAATATAAGAATATGAGGTAATTGATTTTTTTGTAAATGTTTTTGCATTTTCTGTTGAATATGGGCACAGTATGGCCAGGGATGTGATCTGAAAGGGTTAAAAAGGCATTTTTCACTTCATCTCGTCTTTAATCTTTGATGTTATAATGAGGCCAGAGAGGGCCAGAGAGGAGGAGATGACAGTGGGAGATTTTTCATATCTCAGTTGGATGGGCTTTCCTTATTTTTTTTGATTAGCCTACCTGCTTGACTTCATTAAAACATGTTTCATCCACAAGAGCTGCTTTTTCATCAGTTTGCAGTGGCCCACACATCCTAAAAAATATTAAAATGTGAAGCAATTTGAACTGTTTGACTCTTACTAGCTACTTTTTTATTTTAACCTGAGTGGGTTTCTCAAACGCTCATTTTGACTTTTACATGAGAGAGCAATTTCACTTTTACATAAATACTAGTCCATACTCATTAGTAGCTTTGTCATCTTCTACCTATGCCAATCCTCAATGCCTATGTGCAGTTTCACATAGATTAACAATATGAGTAGAAAAACATGGGACAGACAGAATGTACAGCACACCATACCATGACTTAGTCACACCAAAAATTAGAAAACAAAAACAAACATTGGTCCACAGGGGGAGCCACAGCCATCTGTTGCATTTTAGCCATTTTTAAGCATTTTTCTGTTGTTATAGCTCCACCCAGTTGCCAATTAGAGTTAAATTTCTCCAGTCACCTTGAGGCGTCCTGTTATACATATCTACCAAGTATAGTAAAAATTGATATGGCGGTTAGGCCTAGATAAGAAATGAGCTCTCTAGCGCCCCCATTTTGTTTGATGGGGTCAATAATGGAGGGGTCCCCTCAGATTATGTGTGGTCATATGCCTACAAAGTTGCGTGGTGATGGGTGAAACCCTTGAGATGTTATACACCTTTATGTGATGAACCACGCCCTCCGCAATATTCATTGCCTTATAGAAGCTCAGTTTTAGCAAGTTTTCCAACTTTTGCCAAGAGGGAACTTTAGATATTGGTCCCTAGATTATGATCACCCAGTTTCATGCAGACCGCTCAAACGTCCGAGGAAGAGATCGATTTGAAGTGTTTTTCAAAAAATTCAAAATGGCGGAAAATCTATATAACCGGAAGTTATGGGTTCTTGAGGCACATTTGTTCCTCATGAGGAGAGGCATCTCTGTGCAAAGTTTCATGTCTCTATGACATACGGGGCATGAGATATGCCCATTCAAAGTTTGCAATTTCAATCGGCTGCTATAGCGCCCCCCTTTGGCCAACTGATGTAATGTTGCTTCATTCCCATCGTCCCACGATCGTCTACCACTGTGCCAAATTTCACATGGATTGACCAAGTCAGTGAGGAGAAAAACGTGGAACAGACACACACAGACAGAGTTTTTTGTCATCATATAGTAAGATAGATTTTGAGCACTCTACTCACCACTAGATGCTGAAAGACTCACAAACAGGAGACATAAATTAATCCATCTTACTATCAACTCTACCCTTAATATCCTCTACATATCAAAGATGCAATAAGGAGGATGCAGATTTGTTTTCACATGCTATGGAGCTGTGAGATTGGAGAGCTATTGGACACTGAAGATCAGTAACATACTATATAGAGACATTAAACTGGAATCAAGTCTCGGCTTAGCAACCAACAACAGCAAACTCAGAGAAAATCATCATTTGTGCCCTCTGTGGCGTAAATGAGATAAGCGGCACTGAAGCTTGAGAATAAACATGTTATCTGGATGTGAAGATGCATCTGCTATCAGCTCATGTGGCATTTACATAATGCTGGATGAAATAAGTGAAAATATACAGCGTTTATGTTTGAAAGGTCATGATTTATACAACAAGCAATAGGTTTCTACAATAAGCATGCCGATACATGTGCTCGGTGGAAAGACAAACCAAGGAAAAGTCAGCGCATCAGTGGGAACAATGAGAAATGCATACTGTGTTGTGAGTGAGTGAGCTGTAGATTTGACAATCACTGTACACACAGCACGCTGAGAATCATGACTTTCATTTGATAAATACGCCACAGCGACTGAAAAAACTGTCAAGGAAAACCTTTTCAAACACAAAAAAAGTTGAATAAAAGCTTATTTCACAATATCATTGAGACTCAATAGTCTCAAATATACTAATGTTATCTCCTTGGAAACCAATCACATACAGCTACTACAACATGCTGCTAAGATGTCACATTTATCTCTTCCCTGTAGCGTGCCGAACTCCGACATGTGTGCTATTTGCAAAGAGCTAATACAGGAGGCTTGACATACCACATGCCTCATGTAAAAATAACCAGATGATCTCCACAGCAGTCATTACAGATTGGATTTATAACCTTAAAATGCTCGATGAATATATGCATGAGTGACAGTTTAGAGGTTACTTAAGGCTTTTAGACTGACTTCATCCAGATCAGCTATTAGTCTCCTGTAATCCATCCATGTGGCAACGCCGCGCAAAAACGCAGCCAAAGCTCAGATAATGTGACTTAGACTGAACAGTGTTAGGGCGGTATGTGCTCATGGTGTTGATTATTATTCAAAATGTGACCACTGCATCTGAGAGATTCCAAAATGAAGTGAAACCTTGAGGAGACGTTGTGCCAAAAACAAAATATTTCCCCATGCACCACGCTCCAGACGAGTCCCTTTTCTCCGGAGAAAATCAGCAGTAGGTGTAGGAGTAGGAGTACAGGAAGAAGTCAGAAATAAATTCCACAATGTATTATGCAGCGCTGTGTCGGTGTAATCCTATGATACACAGTGGCATATTTGCATATTCTACATGTGTACGTCCTCACATCGGACAGTTAATTTGGAAATCTGCAAACTTCGATGAATCCGTCAGTGCTGGAAACATTACATTTCATGATATACTTTCCTCAATACCTCAAGAGAAATGTACATTTTTCACTCAACCAGGGACATTTTTGGAATTAAAAATGATTAATAATGTGAATCTGATGACAAAAAAAAGAGATGTTTCATTTCAGTCAGCTACGGCAGCCTGGTGAGCCCCGGAAAAAGAACTCCCATCTCTGAAATGCCGGCTTCAAATTGAGCAAAACACAAAGCTTTATCACGACAAAGCAACTCCAAAAAATCCCAGTTGAAATCCTGTCTCATATCATGATATCAATATTATCTACACAGGGATAGAATGAGAGTTGAATTCAGCTGGAGTTTCTGTAACCACTCTGTCATATGATGCAAGAAGGAGAAACAGAAATGTAAATTTGGGTGGCTCCCAGCCAGTCAGGCACACACACATCACAGAGACTGAAGGAACTGGCAGGCAGGCACACAGAAAGAAAGACAGACAGGCAGACAGGCAGGCACACACACAGAAAGACAGACAGACAGACAGGCAACAACTGACCTTTGATCTTCACTCTCGTCACGCGAGTCACGTTTCCCTCAGAGTTGGAGGCGTGGCAGGTGTACTGTCCTGCTGACTGCATGCTCGCTGCTCGCAGAGATAAGGCTCCTTCCTGGTAAATAAATATGACACGGCGGATAGACTGAGAGGCACATGGATGTGAACAGTGCATATAGATACATACAGTAGACAGGTAGGTGTAGGATACACAGACAGGTGCACACATACTGTACATGTGATGCACATATATACAGACAGATACATAGGAGAGATGATAGATGAGGAATGATGCATTTACTCAAGTACTGTACTTAAGTACCACTTTACAAATCATGATCTGGTTACTGAAGATAATCCATTGACGTTGTTGTGAGCAGTTTCATGTAGGAACTATTTTCGGTAGCACTTTACTTGAAGGTATCTCTATAAGGGTGACATGACACTGTCATAACCATGACATGACACGGTCATGAATCTGTCATCAACATTTTGTACATGTCATAAATGGTTATGACTGCTGTCATTAAGTGTTATTAGGTTTTGTAATGACATGTTGACATTGTTTGGGTTGTCTTGATTATGACAACTTGACATTAATCAAAGTGACATTACCAGAAGTTGTCTTTGTCATGACAAGTTGACATTAAATCTGTTTGGAATGTCCTTATAATGACATCTTGACATTAACCAGGATGACATTACCAGAAGATGTCAAGTTGTCATAAGAAGGACATCCCAAACAAATTTAATGTCAACTTGTCATGACAAAGACAACTTCTGGTAATGTTACTTTGATTAATGTCAAGTTGTCATAATCAAGACAACCCAAACAATGTAAACTTGTCATTACAAAAAACGAATGACACTTAGTTACAGCAGTCATAAATGTTTAGGTGATCATCCATAGTTTGTTTGACCCATCCACCACCACCCTCTCCCACCTTATGCAGACTTTCCCACTTTTTAAGCTGAAAACACACTGGTGCCGCAACGGTGACGAGTTGGGAGTTAGACCGGGTTGGAAGCTTGTGCTCGTGACAGGGTGAGACATAAACACTAACGTCTTCCTCAGCTGAACAACAGATAGATACAGTATATAATAGATATAGCTTGCTCAAACAGACGATACAGTGCATAGATATATATGATAGATACAGAGACACATTAACAAACTCCTTATATTTATACACAATGCACACACAATCATATTAACATACTGTACCTGATAATTTCTTCTTGGAATCACGCTGCCATCTTTTAACCAGGTGATGGTCGGAGTGGGATTGCCATTGGCAGCACAGGCAAGAGAGACGTAACTTCCAACGAGAGCCTCAATCACAGGGGGCGGGGCTTCGGTGAACATGGGAGGGGCTATTGAACAAAACATGAGAAAAACAATTAACTAAAACAGGTCTACTCATCTATACATGAGGAAAATATGTATTGTTTTAGATTCACAAGACAAACTCAGAAAATGTCTCCCAGCAGAGGTGAATTGAGGCGAATAAAACTAATGTTACATATGGACACTTCACTGTCTACAGCTAAAAAGAAATCTAAAGCAAGATCCACACTGTCTTCCAAGCAGCAGCAATAAGAGGAAAACTGCAAAGAGAGAAGCCGGACTAGCTGACAATAACTCCTTTGTCTCCCTCATCCCTTTTCTATCAATTTATATACAGCGTGACAGCAGCTCGGCCTTGTTTGTTAAACAGCGGCAGCCTGTGTTCAGTTTACTGACATCAACTTACATTATTATTTCACATTCCAAAGTGAAAATGTCAGTTTACGCTGCCTTTTAGATCTGCGAGCGTGAGCGTTTTGCTGCCACTTTTAAGGCTCAGATCTCATCAGAGAACATACTGAGAGCCTTTTTTATCCAACGTCCAACTCCAAACATAAACAAACCCCTTGCAACTTCAATATTTTATTTCAGTTCCTTTGACTCATACCCTTATTGAACTCGTGTATAATAAATAACCAGAGAAAAGGTTTGAAAATGGCTTCAGTATTTTAGTTTGTTTTACAGGAATAAGAGTCATTTTTCTTTTCTTATCTGGATTACAGGCTGAGATGTTTGTTTTAGTGTTTATACACAGGAGAGACCTGGTGAAATTCTGCTCTATAATTAGAAAATAACCTGCCAAATACTCCTGGTCCCTTAAAAAAAAAAAAAAAAAAAAAAAAAAATCAGCTCCTGCATGTAAATAGTTTTCGTTCTTTGAGCTCTGCATTTCCAGCCTGTGGAGGCCACTGACAATCTCAAATATTGAGGCAGAGTGCAAACAATGGGATGTGAAGAGCATACCTGCAGGGCACGTCAGTGATGTTACACCCAAAGCCTCAAGTACACAGTCATAATCTATTATAATTCTCATCTCTAACCTGACGCACACAGACCAACTCGGTGAAACTGTCTCGCCTGGCTTTGATCTGCAGCGTGCACTGATACTTTGTTCTGTATGTCTGCACGTAGAGTCATGGCAGAGGTTTTTTCCCCAAATAAGGATAAACTTCAAAGCAGAAAAAATAATGATGCATATTTCATATTTAGATTTATTATTTAAACCTATCAATACGTATGATGACAACTCTATTCAGAGATGATTCTTTCCCAAAATCTACATGAAGAAAGTCAAAAGTTATCCAAATTCCCTAATCTGTCTAGACGGTGTGAAAAAAAGTCTTTAAAATAGAAGTTTTTGGAAAAGCTGTTTTATAACTTTTCAAAAGTTTGAGTTTAAACAGGTGCTATACATACAGTAAGACATGAGCAGTGCTGCAGAATAGAAGGAATAAAATAAAAGATCAGGTGTGCATAAGGTGCAGAAAGAAGATTTTTTAGATAAAAGTACACATTTAACTAAACTGCTTAATGAGGAACTGAATATCCACGTGTATTGGGAACTCACTGATCTGCATTAATTAGCTAAGATATGGACAGTTGCTGAAATACTGCAGGAATGAAAAACTGAAATACGGGATCTACATAATTTCTGGATAATAAAGACTTTAAGACTTAGTCATCTTTGCTGCCACCAGAGTGCAATCCTGCTTAGTGAAGCTTTAATGTCAAATTGAAATACAAATGTACTTAGCTAAAAAGAGAATCAGACATACAGAATAAATGTGTGTTTTATTTATTTCTCTGCAGTGACAGTGAATTCTTGGTTCGGACTGAGATTCCATCACCACAGAGGGACCCAAGAAAGAGACACAGCTAACGCCAGGTAAACCCCTCCTTTGTATAATGTGGGGCAAACACAACACAGTCAGAGCGCCAACAATGACTCAGCAGGTGTTGAAATGACATTGTCAATAAGTGCGCCTTTTGCCCTCTGTTCAAGGAAGGAATTTCACGCAATTATTCCAACTTGCCATTCTTTATCAGAGGTAGGGCTGTCAAAAAAATCAAAGTTCGAAATATATTCAAATATATATATTTTTTATAAGTTCGAACCTACATTTGATAATTCGAATATCATTAATAATTCATACTATTAATAACGTCATGTATCACAGCGAATCCCGTTCGGGCAGAAATGGCTCGCGCACAAGCCAGGCCAGAGAGGGACGCAGACCCCCAGATTCCACCAGATGCGTGTTGGTTGCGTCTGTGCACGCAGCGGATAACTAGCGCAGCCGTTCACCAACGGACCCGCATCAAGTGGCATTCCTGCGAGAGACGGAGAGAGAGGCACAGACGGAGGACCCGCTGCGCCAACAGCACCCACTGCGCTGTCCGCGATGTGTGACCTGTTCGGGGAGACATACAGGCAGAGTGGTGCACCTGCTGCCTCCCTGCCTACCCTTCTTGAAGAAAAGATGAAACATTACCAGAAAGAGACACCACTACGAGCCGAACAGGATCCACTCTTGTGGTGGAAAACTACAGGCGCACTTAAGTATCCAAACATTGCAGTCAGAACGGGTGTTTTCATCCGAGTGTCACATTCATATTGCGCCAGCAATAAGCATCTTATTTATATTTGTGTTTTTTTTTGTTTTTTGTTTTTTTAATAATAAAAAAATATAACAATAATAATAATAAATTAATAAAACGCTGACGTGTATATTATCAGTCACACTCGAGGCTGGTGCTGTACACTGGGCCTGCATTATGCTGCTGTTGTTTGGTTCTGTATAAAAAAGCATAGGTGGCTACACTTTTGGGGAGCTCTAATGTCCTCCATCTTAATTATCTCATTATTATGTAATTAAGTTGGAGGATGCCACCTTGGAGGTTCTGCAAGTCTTCAAGGGGGTACCACAAGGATCTGTTCTGGGCCCTTCATTATTTATGATATACATAAATTGCACTGGACAGAATATACCAAACTCTGCCTTTTCCTTTCTATGCTGATGATACTGTCCTTTATTGCTTTGCAACCACCCCTGCTAAGGCTTTTAACTATCTAATATAGTATAGTATAGTATTTATCTAGCATGCATTTCATAGAGTACAAGAAAAGCTGCAACTTGCTCTAAATGCAGAGAAAAACAAAGTTGTAGGTGTTACCAGAAGTAAGTCAACGAACTGAGTTGGTTTCCAGTTTTAAATACCTAGGGGTTCTGTTTCATCATTCCTGACAGCTAGACAGTGGTGCTTTAGCACTGGATACCTCCATCTCGTGTATGTGCACGTCATCACAAAATCTGCTCCCACAGAATCTTCTCAGCCAAATTTCGAGTGACTGACTGGCGGTCATCCAGAATTCATAGAACCATAGTTATAGCTGTAACTCTCCTTTAAGTTGATGACCTCTTGACTTTGAGGGCACATTCGAGAAGTTTTTACTTGGCTTTTATTTCAGAATAAGTCTTACTTTTCTTTTTGTGTGAAACAAATTGATGGAGTCTTCCATTATACCTGCCATTGATTATGGCAATGTGTTGTGTATGAATGCCCCTGCTCGCTGTCTTCACAAGCTAGACAGCGTGTATCACAGGGCTCAAAGATTCATTACAAATTGTGGATCTCTTACACATTTGGTCTTTATTTGTTAAAGTCTTGTTCATTACTCACAAGACGCGAACACACTTCGTACTGTTTTCACCCAACCGGTTTGTAAATTTTAATATCATGTTTTTTACAAGTCACCTCACCTTTTTATTTACAAAGCTATTCTTAGTAAACCCCCCTCCCTACTGTCATGGTCACAGCCACACATTGTTGTTTTCCCAAGCCACACTCTCATCACACAGTTGGTTTGATTCTGAATTTGTTTATTTGCTTTATACTTTACATTGTTTAATTTAAGTGTACATATTGTAGCATAGTAGGGTTACACAGGGAAATTGTTTGATATTAATCATCTGTTTCTTTGTCACTGAGTTATTGTGGTTGTTTGGGGAGGTTCCTTCCTGGTGGAGCCTTGGTTATTATTATGGTATTATTCGGTTTAGCCAAGCAACTAAATACACTCCCTCGTGTGTCATTTTGACAGGTCAGTTTGTTCACTTAACACCTTGTTTAGTTATTATATTTAGTGTAGTTAAGTTATGTTGACCTTGTGTTGAGGCCTCATTATTCATTTCTTGGTTTGTAATTTTTCATGCACGGTTTTGTCCTTGTTGCCTCACTGCTTGGTCCCAAACAATCTTCTCTCTTGAGTGTGAAATATGGAAGTTATAATATATGTTCACAGGACTTTTTGCGTCTTGTGTCTGAAGTCAGAACTGCTTTGGGAAAGAAACTTTTAGGTTCTCTGCAGCTACAGCATGGAGCAATCTGCAAAGTGATCTAAAGATTCAACACATGGTGACCTTGAATGTGTTTAAAACCATGGTGAAATCATTGAATCCAGGCTATTCTGTGAAACTCAATTTGATGTGCTGTTATGCAAACTTTATTTGTTGTTGAAACTCTGTGTTGCTGAGATATTTGATCTCAGTGGGACAAAACTAAAAATAAAATCCAGTCTATTCTTCCACTAGGTGAGTGAAAGCCTAGCTAGCTTCCACTTTCTAATAAAAACTAAATAGCATAATGGCTCCTCCTAAATGTCGAATGCTGTAAAGGAACAGATGTTTAAATCACAGTGTAGGCTACAGCGCTATATCCATAGGCGCTGACAGCTGGTCTCTTAGCAACACCAGTCCTCAGATGTCAGTCAAACCCTTCCATGGGAAACACCCACCCTGAGGCTTGAAGTTTAGACAATGTTTCCCCAACTATGTATAGAAAATGTATTATCCTCTTTTGAAAAATGGAAAGCCGAGCACAATGGCTGCTGCATCATTTATATTTCCTCACAGACAAAGAGAAGAGAAAACAAGTTTCATTTATTTTTACTTTAAAGACCCGACTGGTGACATTTTTATTTATTGAAACATGCAACTTAATGAAAAACAAGCATTTCTTTTCTTAAATTAAAGAGTTAAACTTCTCATATATTAGATTTTGTCTCGCAGCCGTACAAAAGCTCTTTGTGTTTTTTGGTGTTGCAGACACATTTCAATTGAAGTTCAATATCCAGCCCTGTACACACGCCGATTGAGGCTGGCTTTTCTTTGTTGTTTGTTGTGGAATTACCGCTGAAGAGTCAAAGACATCTATTCTGACTTCCTCTGCTTTGATCGACACACCAGGCGAGGGCCATCTTATATATCCAGAACAGATGTTTTTTTATCGTTCATACAGGTTTCAGTCCCGTCCTTTGTTTGCATTGGGATCCCTGATTTTGTCTCATGAAGCAAAAGAAAAACAAACACATACTGCTTCATAAACCTCACCGGTTACAGACAGCACAGTCCAGGTGCCGTTTTGCAGCTCATCCGTGGGCTCATCCAGTAAAAGGATTCGACACTCATACAAGCCCTGGTCACCCAGCTGCAGGTCCTCCAGCCTCAGGTCAGTGACTCGTACCAGAGACACCCGCCCTGCAGAAACACAGTGCAGGTAAAAAGGTGAAAGGCTGGACGTGAAGGGCATGAGACAGGCCTACCGCACGTGACGCTGATTTCACTTGTCATCAGGTCTGAGCTGTGTGTAACTTTCAAAGTGAGAGGCTTTGCTGTGCTGCAAAAGAACATTGTCCTCAAACGCTGCCCGAAACTGCCGCACACCAAACACACACACACACAAACAACAGCAAACACATGCACACACAAGCGAAAGAAATGTGATCTCCTGGTTGCCAGGTGACGGCTCCCTCGAGCCGGAGCGCAGCTCGCAACATCAACTCTTTATCTTTTCCAGTCTGCAGCCCACATCTTTTTGTGTCCTTCTAGTTTTCACACTTTATCAGACAGACAATTGTGCAGTGACCTAGCAGCGTGGAACAGCATGGCTGAAGAGAAACTGTCAATGAAAGCATTATTAAGGATGGTCGTCTCTCTGCACCATCTCAGAAATACAAACATGAAAACAGCAAACACACTGCGGCGTGGAAGCCTCGGTGCCGCTGGGATGGCTGTGTGGTGATGGTAATTATTAACAGAGGCTCTGATTTCTTGTAACTGTGGCAGGGAGGGACAGCCCTGACAGTGAGAAAGAACCAGGAAGTTGGAGTTAGGTATGTTGGCAGCGATAACACACCTTATTTACTTTTCCAAGCCGCCAAAGGGGACTAAATCCACAGGGGAGAGGAGGGGAGGGAGGGTTAAAGTAGAGCAAAATACACATCAGCAAACACTCGGGGGATTAGTGCATTTCAAAATCCTACCCTTTGACCCCTGGCACCCCCCCCCCTCTCTCTCTCATGTTGACTGGCTCAGTGTGATATAGGTCAGTATAGCACCTTAGAGGAAAGGCTGTGCTGAGGCAGGGATGTTGTGTGGAAAACGTGACTGGGAGCTGCCAGATAAAAGCAAAGGAAAGGGTGGAGGTGAAGTAAGAGCTTGACCCAGCGCCACGACTGCTGCCATTTGAAAAAAACAAACCAAATCGCATGACTTCATGAGATTTGAATGCGAGGTAAATTGGGTGTGAGAGGGACAGAGGAGAGAAAGAGAGAGGGAAATGTTTGTAAGGTGCATGTCAGTGTAAAAACAAGTGTGTGCACGCATTCAACACAAGCTTTAGTGAGTTCTCTGTGTGCAAACAAATGGAGATTTTAGTTCAATTATGTAAATTTAGCTTTGAATTGTTGCCGTAAATAAAAAGAAACATTTCCCTGCTCTTCTTTTAATCCGAGCTCACTTGTAGCCACCAAAGAAAAATCAAGAAATTCAAAGCTTTTATGAAAATAAAAGAAAACGGAAATGTATTGTTGTTGCGGTTTTTGTTAGCAGTTACTGATTATAATGTACATTGCAGAATGTGCTGCAGCACTGCTAACTGTGTTACTGTCATTTAATTTTGTACCTAATCTAATTCACAAATGTATTCTGTATCCCACAATTATCATTTGCACCCCCTCAACATCAGTGTTGGACCTCACAGATGCTGCTGTGGCTGGATGGGAGCAAATCTCTGCAGCCAGATTCCAAACCCTGGTGGAAAACAAATGGAGGCAGCGAGAGCAGCAGATTAATGCCCGTGGTTTTGCAATAAGGTGTTTTTGAGCATGTAGTGTATTTGTCATGGAAACAGAATGAATAAAAAGGACATTGAACTGTTTGCTGAGGTCATTTGACAAATGCACAAAGAAAATGGTAACTGCTGTTAGTTGTTAAAAGGAAAACAACTCTGCTTTGGATTATTCTTACACCTACTTTCTTTATCAAACAGAAACTGTACACCAATCCACGTCTCTCTCTTTAACTGAACTCAGACTGATGTCAGCCTAATTGTCTTGTTAACTCATTGTAAAACAAACTTCAGTAAAACTCAAAGAAAAAAAACTAAAACTAACCAAAGCCATCCTAGACCCTAATCACACAGAAAGTGTTTTAGCAGCTGGAGGTGCCTTTTGGAAATTGTTTTTAATGAGAATGAAGGATTTTGCTGGCGTTTTTTGCGTTGCGACATGTCTCGGGTTTCTGCACTCTAGCTGCCTGGCATGATTATCCCGAGCACCCTGAATTCCTGGAGTTGAAACAACTAAACTCAGAGCAGAAAAGCGCCCCACGTCATTTTTTCCCCCCGCCATCTTTTTTCCCATTTTCCAATTAGACGATTTGAGAGGCGAGCCTTCTGCGGTGGTCACGACAAGAAGTTCAGGAGAAACTGGTGGTAGCAGTTGCTGGATACCCAGAGCTATACGGCCTGACCGCAGACAGCAGGTTGTCAAACTACCTCTGAGTCACGCTTAAACATGCCTGGAAACGTCCATCATGGAGGAGAAGCTCCTGGACCAACTGGTGGTACTCCCCGTGATCCACCCTCTTTTTTAGGGTCTCATGTACCCACACAGATCTCCATTTCCCTGTGCCCAACAAACTATTTGCTGACAGCCTCTCACCCTCAACCAGAGCTACAGCAAGTACCCTCTGCATCAACATTTTAGGAGCTAGATACTGATTACTGTGGAAGAAAAATGGTTGATTGATTACATGGGAAGGCAGTTTCTGTGTGATCTGGGTCTTACTGAGTCTTGTTAGCCATTTAGTTAGTCAGTCCACTGTTCCAACAATCACCAACTCTGCTTTGGTCAAAATAAACCTTTAATTCACCAAGGTATAAGTGAAAATGTGCTGCCTCTACATGTTGTTTATCCTCACAGTGTCTCTCAGCCTCTAAGCTGTCCACTGAGCAGCAGCTCTCACCTGTTCTTCAGTGCATCATGTTTTAACAAACATGCAAATACACCAAACACCAAAAGAAACAGGGACAAAACAGTTATGGTGATTTTTTTTAAAGTAACATATTGCTTGCATATTGCTCACCTCAGTGAGTTTGTGACTTGCTGCAGGTAGGTTTGTTTATATGGAAGTTAGCCCGCTACAACAGCTGCAATGCCATGGTACACATAAAAATGGCCGCCACTCTGACCACCCTGCTACACTGATTTGAATGGAAATGCCCGTTCTACATACATTTAATTTCTGTTGTATTTGTATTCAATAAAACTGCTCTAGAGACCCCCTACAAGAATACTTCTCACATGTTCACATATGGAAAAAATATACCAATAGAAATGTAATGTTTTTGATGATTTACCATAACTAAGTTCTAAATGTGTTGGAGTTTAGACCAGAGATGAATAAATTAACAAATGATTTCTGGTTGCAGTATTTGAAACCTGATCTGTATCTTATCAGTTAAAATATATATTCAACTGATCCTGATTATTTCTGGGCTTTATTTGTTTCTTTGCCCAAATTGCAGCATCAGAAACAGGTTCCGACTGTTCTGCACTGTTTTGAAGGGTGCTTGTTGCATTGTTCAGGAACAAGTGAGAAGTGCTCCTTGAAGTGGTGATGTGAGCGCTCTGAGGAGAAGCATGTGTTGCTGTGGCATAATGGGCCAGCCAGACTGGTTTGTGTGCATTCAGTGATATGTGTAAACAAGGTCGGGATTAAATTGCAGTACATTATTTAACCTGGAAAATATTCCATCCGCTTCCCTAAAAGTCCACATCTATTCCTTCAGGTTATCTACTACAATGTAATTTGTATCGTCTATTATTATTTTCTATTTTTTCCAATCCACAATGCCTCGGGCACAGAGAGGACTTCTCTACAGAGTGCAGGATGTGACTGACACCATCCAAAATGGAGAGTGATTTTGAGACAGAGTCAGAGGAAGATGAAGATGACAGTAACATGGATAAAGAAAAGCAACAACATCCTGACTGTACAGCTGCTGATTATGTGGATATTTACTCCCAAACAAAGACACACAACGATGCACTGCGACAGGTATCACTGACTAAAATAGAATTCTATCAGTCTCAGTAATGACTTATGTGCAGAGCCCTAAGGTGGTCACCACAGGCCCCAATGCATGCTATTGTGACGGGCCCTGGTGCATGCTAGTTACTGATTATAAGGTGCACACACACCACTGGCAACTGTTTACAAAAAGCCAAAGGAATGTAACGTAGGGAGCTTTGCAACTTCTCCTCCAGTTTGTTTCTCTCCTTTCTTACTGCTGCTTTTATGTTTAAAAGGCATGACTGCTCGCTGGACTTGCAGATGTGCTCAGCTTGTCAGTCTCGACAGATTTTGCACCCAAACTAGGTACTGTATCGTATCCTCTTGTCACCTGATCAAGCACAGACTTGACATTGCCCAACATCAACATGTATGTTACCCAACAATCATCACTGCAAACCTGCATATGACAAAAACAAAATCCAAGAAAATAAGGTATAAGATATTATCACCTATGATGCCGTTTCCCTCCAGGCATCACTGGAGTTTTTCCACAAGTGAACATTTCATTTTTGCTTGTCAGAGAAAAAGCTCTGTCTTTGGGACTATCATTGCGAGTGCTCGTGGTTGAACACAGGGTCAAAGACACAATTCAGTTTTGAAACTACAACTTTATCCCTTTTTCAACTTTTTTTTTTTAAATTAATAAATGACAATTAATAAAACAAATACTGTTGTGTTATCATTTATGATATGTACTGCTCTGGTGATAAATAAGTTGTTCAGACAATGTGAATGCAAATACGTAAGATTTGCTCCCAACTAGGCCCCAAAAAAATCCTTTTATTTTCACATCAGAGGCCTCTGTAACTAACCTGGAAATCCAGATGCCAAATTCGAAATTGCACTGTACGGGAATCTGGCCCCGACGAGCAGAGCCCACTGAGTCGCCAATCATATCAGTCTATCAATCTATTTTGCCGGCGGGATACGGCAAAAGCATAATATATCAGTTAGCCCCACTGTTCAGCAAACCAATGGGGCTTAGTGCAATGAATATGTCACCTTGTTTTTTGCTCTGATTGGCAATCGTGCTATCCAACTGCGTGTGGCGGCATTTAATATGCCTCAGTTAGTGCTGCCCCTTGGGTAGGAAGGGTGTAAGGGTGAGGGCCAGACTCAAAATCTCTCTAGATTTGAGTCTGGAAAGATGCAAAAATTGCTCGTTTTTTTTCTATTTTTGAACTCTGAAGAGACCATAGATGATTTTACTTTTAGCCCTGTAAAGCCAGACTCCAATACTAACCAAAATCCTCTCCAACGTTTTTTTAGTGAGAAGGCATCTGTGTTCCAACACCCATACTTCCATACTATATAGTATGCCAGAAAAAGATTTAGTATGTCCCCACACAGTACATAGTATGTCAAATGCATTATGCCAAAAATACCAGGATGTTCCACTACATCTGGTCCGATTTAGCAGTATGTAAGCCGGCATGCTTCTCTGGCTATTCTGACCCACAATCCTCTGCACAGTGGATGAACTGTCACATCCACTGAGCCGCAAACAGATGACAGCTTGTTTAGTCGAATAGTAATAATAGGAAGAGTCACTGATTAAGTGAACAAAATGACAACAAAAAGGAAATGACATCGGTGAGTCATTCGGACTTTGGTAAGTGCAATTTGTTTTATCTTCATGGTAACAGATATAAAAGCAAGAGGGTCAAAGTTCAGGGTGTAACGTAATGAGGAAGCAGTATGTCCTGACTGTGTGCACACTGCATGCAACAGTACGTACGTATGCGATTTGGAACACAACCCATTCGTTTTCTTGACAAATCCCCTGTAACACGGCATGACTAACAGATTTACAAATGTTTATTTCCTTCAAGAGTTTAAATAGACTAAATAACTGCTCCTATGCTTGATTTTCTTATCCTCATTAAATCATCAGAACATCAGATTTTAATTTGTTTCAAACTAATATCAATGAGAAAAGACATAATTAAAAGCCCGGCTGGAAAAGAGACTGGAATCATTCCACAGATCATCATGCAGGTAACCAAATAAGAGTGACAATGATTCCTACAGCTCTCACACACTCCCTCCTCCTCCTCCTCCTCCTCATGTTCTGCCCTTCTCATCCTCCCTCTGCTCACTTTTTGACAGGTCCAAACTAAACACTATCAGTTCAACACATGCACACAAACGCTGACACACCCATACATTGATACTCCACACACACACACACACACACACACACACACACACACACACATTTGCTCGTTGCATTTACTGTTTCCAACTGAAGACCCCCCCCCACCCCTCAAGGGCTTCATCCCTCAATACGCTCTCAGGTAACAGAGAAACACAAAACCTTTCAGCGCTGTGACGAAACACAACTCTTTACAAATGAAAAGCTGCAGTTTGAATTGGAAAGTCTGCAGACTCGGCTGGTTTCACAGTAGAATAGCTTGTTAAATGCGGGGGTCATCATCTTTCTTAGCACAATTGCTTTAAAAGGAGAAATGAAAAATGATCTCCATTCAACTGAAATACAAATTAAAAACTTTGTGTGAAGTCATCAAGAAGCATTCGGAAGTGAGATCCTTTGCAAAATCTTTTTAAATGACTCGTTTTCAACAGATTAGGCTTCTAATAATTTCAGCAAAACTGTTGTGCCGGATCCTTAATTTGGTTTCACACTCTGTGCAGCTTCCATTTGCATGTTATCACTGCTTCACCAGTGTTGTGTTTAGTTGATGTTACGCCTGTATTTGGGTTTTCTTTTCTCTGTTTCATGTAAAGCGCTGAGGATTGTGACGAGGCTGGAGCTTTGAACTGCAGAAAACAATTCAAAATGACACGCTTCAAACGACATCAGCTATTGTTTGAAACGATGGCAGGTTTGAGGTCTTCTTAAAGCTCAACAGGAAGCAGACCCTTTAATGACAAAAGGAACACTGTGTCTTCTCTCAGTTTTATTCAGAGTGACGGATGCACCACAGGTATTGATTTTCTTTCTTCCAAAATGGATGCGTAACATTTTGGAAATGAAGTCTTTAAATGACAAAAAAGTCTTCAGGGGAATCATCTCGAAAAGTGTCTCGCTCAGTTTGGACAGGCCTCTGTATGAGGAATTATTTAAATTCAATATCACTTCGTTGCGACATTTATGTCCCCGAGAATGTGATATTCACGGGCAGTCAGCCCACATCGTCTCCGAGGGATGTCGTCAGCTCTTGGCGAGCCGTGCGGAGGCATTCAGGTTTGGGTTAGTGAAAGAAGCAGATAAGGTTTCACTCCTCGCTGCTCTATTAAGCCCCGCCGCGTGATCGTGATCGAATTTGAATTGAGACTGCTGCTGTGACAAACACGAGTAATCTCAGTGCAAACTCTCATGTTTGTCCATGTGGGAAAGGAAGCATATTAGCAATGTTAACTGTGTGTAATGTTACAGGAGCGCACACAGTCTGCTCCTGCTGATTGTGATGGGATGTGCATGGGAAGAGCTCGCGAACACTGCATTTATACAGCTGTATTTACTTTTTATAGAGTCAGCAGCTGTATGGGTGCTGAGGGACTTTCTGTCCTGTTAACAGAGCAGACACTAATCCTCTCATCTTTACTGCTCTATTACAACAAATACATTGAAACCATTTGAGCTCTTAACACTCTCGGGGGAGCAATCTAATGTATCTCACACTTTAGGAGCTGCACACACGGTCAAACACAAAGCATATTGATGGATGAGGCGGCCGGCTATCACAGAGGTTCGATTTTTATGCCCCTAATGTGACGAAGAGGAAAGAGTGTATGGAGCTAAAACAGTGACTGTAAGTTTTGACATAAAAAAATGACTTTGAAAAAGGAAACTTTGGCACCAGGGCTGCCCCTGACTAAGAATTTTCCTTGTCGACCAGTAATTGTCATTTAGTGCCATTAGTCGACTAGTCGCCTGCATGTTTACCATATTAATCTAATTATTAAATGATATATTTTGGGCGGGGCAACACAATGGTTTGAGTTGAAGGTGTGAGAAAGAATAGTATCAGTAACATTGTTAACACTGTGCTACATTACAGAGAAATACAAAACCGTACTAATGAACCTTCATTAATATAGGCCTATATTTTATCTACAAGTGCACGTCACACACTGAGCGAGCCGCCTGTTAATGACGCTGTGGGCTAATGGGCATGTAGCTACTTCCATGTTTCAGATGATACGTCATGTTTGTAGTCGACCAATGAAGATGAGTTTACATATCACCTTGGGTTCGTCCTTCACCTTCTCAAAATGATCCCACACTTTGGATTTCCTGCCCGACATGTTATTAACTAGCCTGTGGAATAACCGCAGGCACCAGCCCTGGAAATTAACCTGACCCCTGTCTGACTGCTGAGCGTGACCACTTCCTGTGTCTGTCCTTTCAAATTAAATTCCCACATGGTCCAGTCATATAGGTGTTGACTTATTTTGACAAGGTTTCACGTTTTTTTTATTCTACGACTAAGCCACCAATGAAACCTTGCTGACTAATCATAAGTTCTGTATCGTACACAACTGGACTTGCTTGAGTTCCTTGAAGAGGTTTCGGCTCTCATCCAAGAGGCTTCTTCAGTTTAGTCTCTTGAAAGAGAGGTAAAACATCTTCAAGAAACTCAAGCAAGTCCAGTTGCCTACGATATTGCTCTTATGATTACTATGACCTGGATGACTGAGAATCTTCACCGACACCTTGCCACGAATTACCTTTCTGGTTGACTAAAGCAGCGTTCATAAGGTCGGAGGTTTCTGAGGTCCCGACCATTAACTCTGGGAAAAAGTGCTTTGAACATGTGATCAGAGCGCAATTTTTCACTCAGAACGTCGTGCGAAAGGTAGCAACCCAAGGACCCCAAGTTGACGTGGTATGACGTTACAGCAATGGCGGCCTCCTTCGCTACCGGTGAGTCAAATAATTTTCTTAGGTAAAAAAATGCACCTCAAAGACGTCTTGAAGCACACTCGCCGCTGCGCTCAACTGCACTGAGAAATGAACGAATCAGTTCCGGAAGTGATTCAGTTCAGTACGTTCATTCAACAGATTCGTTCTTTTGAACGATTCGTTCACGAACGACACAACACCAGCTCCATTGGGCTACAGATTTATGCATTCTCGCTGAACACAATACAGGAGAGCAGAAATCTTCTTGCGGGCATGCATGTTCATTTACGTCCAAGGTCCGATGGGAGGCGAAGAACGCACTTTTTCCGGAAGAAGGGGCTTTTCACGTCAGGTCCTTGGAAACCTCCGAGCCCTCTGAACGCAGCTTATTGTTTGGGCAACAATTCGGGGGCACCCCCCATTCGCTTTGAAAAAAGTTCAATTTCTTTCAAGTTAAACCTTCAGCATGGAGCTGAGGGGCCTGAGAGGAGGCGCAAGGACAGCGTGATTTTTATATGATCTGTATACAATGGAGAGAACTTGTCAGGATCATTGAAAAACACTTCAGAATGCAGAAAATATCAAAATAGTTTTCATTCCCTGTGTTTTATTTTTCAGCTGAACTTCTTTCAATGTCAAAGTTTTCCTGTTCAAAGCCTTTTTTTTTTCAATGCCAAAACTTACTGCTGCTCCTCTAGCTCCACAGGAATGGTGGTTTTATAAAAGAGCCTCAGCACAGTGAATCACTCGGATAACCTGAATCAAAACAGCTAAGCAGCAGTGGGACTCTTGGTCCTGAAGCCAAACTGTTGAGACACCCGAGAACATTCGTGGCCCGAGGAGGTGAAATCCACACCACTCGATCCGCCTCTAAAGCGTTAGTTTCCCATGCTGCACCTGTTACTCCCACACCAGCCAGTACCTGTGAGAAAGCCCAGGCTCAGCATCACATTGGACAAAGCATCTTTTTCAAACCTTTTGTGTCCGTTAAGAACAGCAGCTTTCTGTTTTTCACCGGAGAGGCATGTGATTAGCATACCTGTCCTTTTAAAAAGAAGAGGGCTTTTCTGTGCAGGATGCCTTACAGCTGAGTGAAGTGTATTCATGGGCCAAAAGGGTGGGCAAATTTTTAGGGGTTTTACTACCAGTATATTGCCCTGCTTCTTCTGGAACGGACACCCAGCGTAATGAAGTGTGACATCAGTGTACGTTGAAGGATCGTCTTCACAGTCAGCGACAAAAGGGCTACTGTCTTTTATGAGCCCGGGCTGGAATTAAAGCCTGCCCTGCTCCCACTTACGATAATTCATCAGCGAAGGTTCACCCTGACTTTATTGCTATGTAAATGTCTGTATCATATTTCCTGCTCAGGTTGGGGCAAGGGAGTGGCTCTCAGCTCAAACGAGAAAAGGCCTTGGCTCAGCTGAAAACAGGTTCTGATCCTTTGACAAACTTATACCTTAATAGAATGATTACTGTTCTTTACTGTGTGTCAGTACAACCAATGAATCTGTGATACCAAAGATCTTTCTACATTGTACTAATATAGTGGCCTGGAGGATAAGGTCGGCAATATTCTATACCAGGGAGACACAATTTGCTTTGCCCAGGGGCCACTTTTGCAAAATGAAACGAGGCCAGGAGCCAAAAACATTAATCCACATTAATAATTAATTAATAATAAAACATTAATAATATTTATCAGATAAACAGCCCTGCTCTCTGGCAACTTATTTACATCTAAAGTACAAAAACAATTGCAAGTGTGAGTCAATCTTTTTCTATTGTTAATTGGTGGCACCTTTGATTTGGGCTAAATTCAGATATCACTATTCTATACTCTTAATGAACTTCTATTGTTGCTCAAAAACTATTAAAAACATGTTACTTGGCCTCACAGTGACACAGTCACTGCAGTCAGTAGGCGCTGTGAGAGAGGACGAGAGGGTACGCCATCCTCCTTGTTAGCAAAATGACCAGTATATGTCACCCTTGTTAACCTGCCACCCGTCTCCATCCCCTGGGTCTGAACCCATATGCCGTCCTATCTGGACCCAGACCTGATGGAGTGTTTCTATTTTAACTGGTGCTTATTTTAGCAACCAAGAAACCTGCAGACCAAGTGTGCGCTATTCACAGCTTTATCTTGCTGTCAGGCAGCTTTTACCAACAGGAGACTGAAGCAGTTATCTCAAAGCCACCAGACTCCGTTGACAAAAACAATAATTTTACATAGGAGTTGTTGGTCTACTGCTGCCTCCATTGGTTAGTGTGTAAAGCAGTGCAAATATTACAACACTGATATCGATCTTTTTAGGTGGCTAAAATATGTTTTGCTGCAGCCCCTCTCCACAGCAGTATTAGCTTTATCAAAGATGCAAGCAAAATTGCCAGTTGACTACCTGCAAGTGACTGTTGCTGTCAGCGTCACAGTGATTTCCTCTATCTATAAAACTTTTCATGAAACTTGCAGTCACAGTTCTGCTCACTCCTTGTGTCCTAGACAGTGTGACAATGGGGGGTAAAAGGTTGTCTGGTCTAAAAAATATTGGAAAAAATAAAAGCAAATGCCCGTCTTTGGCCCTGATCACACAGAAAGCTTTTGAACAGCTGGACGCAGCTTTTTGTAATCGTTTTTACTGAGAATGAATTTTTGCTCGCTGTTTTTGCATTGCGATGCGCCTCACATTTCTGTGCACTAGGTCGCTGGCGATTTTGCCAGAGTGCTCTGAATTACTCCAGTTGAAAGAACTTCAACATCACTCACATCATCTTTTTTCCCATTGTTCAATCAGATGATTTGAGAGGCGGGCCTTCTGTGGTGGTCATGACAACAAGGTTACAGTTGGTAAACAATGAAGGAGAAACTGGTGGTAGCAGTTGCTGGTCTGACGATATACAGCAGGTTGTCAAACTGCCCGAGTCATCTGAAAATATGCCTGAAAATGGCCATCATCGGGGAGAAGCTCCTGGACCAAGTGGTGGTACTCCCCGTGACCCACCCTCTTTTTTAGGGTCTCATGTACCCACACAGATCTCCGGTTTCCTGTGCCCAACAAATTATTCACTGACAGCCTCTCACCCTCAACTAGAGCTACAGCAATACCCTCTGCCTCAACATATTAGGAACCAAAATTTATGTAATTAAAATATTGTGTGGTGCTCCTCACAGTTTGCAACCTGCGTGATCGAGGCCTTAAGTTGCCGGAGCCCAAAGGTAATGAGTTTATAATGATATGAGACTGAGAAAAGTTCCAGATATTCACACTGGAGCGGAGTGGGTTAACTCCTTTTACTCTGTTTATTTTCCTGTAGGTAGTTGGGGAAACCCATCCATCCCACACTGTCTGAGTGTCTCACATACTGCACCAGCTTGTTCCAGCTCTTCACTGAAGCCATACAGTGCTGACACTGAGAGAAATATTTCAAACTCCATTGAACGGAAGTATTCTAGATGTCTTTTGCATCATTTTAAAAACTTCAGCCTGACATTTCAGGTATATTTGAGAACCTTGAGATCTCCACTAGAGCTTAGAATCAAGTGCAGTGGGTCTAAAAATGTTTAGCTGCACAGCATGAATTTGTAAGGACTGACGCAACAGCCAGCAAGTACGGTTTAAAAGGTTAAATCTCTAATCGTTTCATTGTTATACCAAGCGTTGATTGTTGATGTCTGCTTTCCGGCAGTATTTAACTTGCTGAAAATCAATGACAGGTGGTAGTTAGCTGTCTGCTACCTGCTTCCACCTGAATGTTAAACAGGAGGAATTTATTTCACCCTTTTGAAGTGGTATGATCATGCCTGCTGGGGCAGTTTATTTTAAAAACTGTATTTTATTCAAAACCCTACATGGCGCTCCGGCAAATTCAAATAGCCGTTGGAAAGGTCAATAGGTTGAATTTCTCTTCAGGCAGCTTCATGCAAAATAAAAAATGACTCTGACAAAGGGAAGATCTGAGCCACCCAGACATGCTTTCCTTTTGTCCACACTAGTCCCATTGTTTGTGACTTTAAAGGATAACAGGAGCTACACAAAGGTATTCCTGGTCCATTGAGGATCTTTTTCCCCACAGACTCTCTTTGTTCTTGGAGCTGTGGGCAGAAAGTGCACAATGGATGATGATGCAACTCGAGAGTCTTAGCTCCTTTAAAAGTAGCTCCCACTGTGGCTGGTTGGAAAGGCCATCAAGGCGTGGTACTGAATATTCTCTGGGATCCAGATACTGGTTACATTCTTTCAGTGGGAGAAACTAAAGTACGTCATAACCACCCTTATTCTAACTTTTGTCAATGCTCCTCATTTCTGTGGGTATTGATTGTGGTTACATGTTTTGTCCCCGTTTCCCTTTTTGGTTTACAATAAAATCTAAGACCCAAACACATATTAAAGCACAACTTTTAAAACACACACGGACTGCAATAAGACCTTCATCTGAATTTCTAGCAATACATTTCCTGAATAACATATACGGAGGCATTAATGCCTGTAATTCTTATTACTGTGGCAACATAGTTTTATTTTCGCTACAACAGTAATGGTGGCTTCAATTTATATTCGAAGTTTAAACAAGACCAATACCATTTTTCCACTAAAATGAGCATTTATATGCTGTTTTTTAAAACATGGGAAACCCCCTATAAATAGGCGATGGATTTCTTCCCCATTGCCAGCAGATCAGAGCCGTGTACACAGCTCTGTGGTGGATGAGTATGCCTTTCTGTGTTTTTGGTTTTACTGGGGATGCACGAATTATATCGGCCGATAATGGGACATTTTTGTAATTTTGTATTATCCCGATAATAAAAATTATAGCAGATACATAGCACAATGATATGAAGCCAGACACGCACCCTGACACAGTGGGTGATGGTACATGTACCTCTAAACTTGGTTTGCAAGCTGCCAATAAACACGGAGAAGAGGAACAACCACAACTGCAGCACACTGTCTAGTGGTCAAAACATGTTGCGGTGTGGACGTCTTTCACAGTTCCAGAGGAAGACAAAAGTTTTGCACCGAGGGTCTATCCTCCGACCACTCGACACCGCTTAGACACTGCGCTGGAGGACCGTCTCCAGAGTGTTAGCACAAGATAATTAGCAGCAGTGGCTCACATCCAACACCCAGCTTTTCAAAGGCTTGACTATCCATGTGATGAGTCAGAACTGTTGTTGGTTGCTGTGGTGTTAGCAATAGTGATGTCAGTTTGATTTGGTTAGGTCAGATCAGTTATACACTTCTTTTTGAAATACAAAAATGTGAAATTATCAGTTATCGGTATTGGCTGAAAAATCCATATCGGTGCATTCCTAGTTTTTACTAGTGAGTCGGATTTAGTGTCACAAATGTGCCTGAAAACAGGGTTAGTAAACAGCAGAAAGCAGCGTTTTTATGTTACTTATTCAGTCTCCCTTTTGCTTAAAAAAAAATAAGGAGCAAAAATTAGCACATCCACCCAGGTGTCATACTGTATTTCAAATACTGCAGTCATTTGTCCCAGGATCAAATGCCAATTTCCCATTATAAACAAAAGCCAGTTGTTGGTGGGTTTTTGTCCAGTGAAAAAACAATTAGTCGACTACTAAAATAGTCACTGATTATTTTAATAGTCAATTAGTCATCGATTAGTCGACTAATCGTGGCAGCCCTATCGCCATCCATAGCCTCCAATGAGCCCTGCTGCTGACATGGCTGAGATTACTATCAGCTGCGTGCTTGTAACTGCACGCCATCTTTGTGACATCTTTAGGGCTACAGTAGCTCTGCAGTGTTCTCTGTAGTCTAGTTGGTTATGTATTTTTATAATGATACATTGGCCTTTTTCTTTTACACTAAACATTTATTTCTATGTAAATGTGAGACTATATGTAAATCGCCTCAGATATGTCCCTGGCTACTGTGCAGAAATTTTCTTGTTACTTACCAGCCAACACATTTGGCTATGCAGATATATTATTATGATAAGGTAGAATCTGCTAGTAGTATTTGCCATGTTGATGTTTCAGTCAGGATGTTCTTGCAAGTTAAAGTGTATAAAATCCCTCTTCTTCACTTTCTTTCGACATGACATAAGCACAAGGATCAAGCTTAGTAAGCAAGTTAGTCTGATAATCAAATATTATCAAGCCATACCACAGAAAGCTAAGGTTCAAAATAACCAGAATGATATAATATATATTTAGAGCAGACTTGTATATGTAGGCGACATGCTGCTTCAGACAATGACACAAAATTACAGCAATCACAGTCAACAGAAGGGTTGAAATTTCAGCTGGATTAGGTATTGTGATTTATTCTCTGGATGCTCACCTTCATATTGTGGATGGAGGCGAAGTGCGTAGGATCCAAATTTGATCAGGACGGGGATGTCGAGTCCCTGTCGAACCCACTCCACCACACGCAGGGACGCCGAGGACGCCGCAGGTGGCTCTGATGGAGGAAAACTACACTCCAACTCCACCACGCCTCCGACCTTTCCACGCACCTCCGGCCTCGCACCTTCAGTGGTCACTGTTAGGCGTGTCAGAAGCAGAATAGCAAGTTAAGGTGTACATATATATCATGGAAAAGTTTAGCTGCAAAATTTCTGTCAAATCAAATGATGGAGATACTTACAAAACAGGCAAAAAAGTGCCAGCACAGTGAAAGTCTGCAAATATGATCCCGCTGACCCCATATCTGTCACTCATACAACCTGCAGCATGTTCAATCTGTTGGCAAAAGACACACAATTGTCACAATCACATTACTTCCTTGGCCGCATGCAAGAAGACAGCCATCTGTGACAGATTTCCAAACTAAAAAGGCTACAGCAGGGCTGCCGCTTCTGTCATAATTTTACAGACAGGAGGAGAGGAGCGCTCAGATTTTTATACAGCTTTCCAATAACTGGAATTCATCCCATATCATTACACAAATGGGCAGAGCCGTCTCCGCTGCCAGAAAACTCCCTGGCCCTATATCCTTTTCTGAAAGTAAATGTCATAAATGTCACATAAATCTCTCGGGAGTCACGTGTGGAGCGACATCTAAGTGTTTTATTTAGAGCACATCAATGAAGACATTTGGCTGGAGCAGCCAGGAGACTCAGCACTCAAGGACAGAGATAAGTTAAGCTGATGGGAGCGGAGGCTATAGCAAGGCATCAAGGAGTGCAACTTAATGTCAAGATGCTGCGAACGATTCATGCCACTCAAAACAAGCCCTGCTTCCTTTTTTATCGGTAAACCGGTGGGAGGAACATGATAGGTCAGATTTAAGATACACACACATACACACACACACTAGAAGGCATCAATCATTTTTACCGCCAAATCACGTCCTACAGTTGAAGCTACCAGCTGTATGAAATTGCTCTCCAAATTAGTTAACGCCACACATGCTGATGGGAGGTCTTGTATCACGCAGGCCATTTCCAGCAGGCCACAGCTGCTGCTGGTTAAGGTCAGATTTGACAGGAAATGGGCTGATATCAGCTCTACAGCCGCACCGCCGTCCAGCCTCGTTTGCTTTAGCACACAACAGCATCTCATTAAACTGAGTTAATTACAGCACTCCCTTGTGAGGAGCAAAGGTTAGCATGTCTACACACTCACAAAAGCAAACATCGAGAAGTGTGCCAGATAAGAGCCAGATACTGGCCCTCTGCTCCATGTACACACAACATTAACACTGCGTTTTCAGCAGTGGTGGAAAGCAACTGAGTACAATTTTAAAGTACTTGTACTCCACTTATGTAGTTTGATTTTCTTGCCACTTGTTTCTACTCCACCACATTAATTTGATAACTTCAGTTACTTCACAGATTCAGAATAATATAATATATTATACATTATTCTAAAATAGGCCAGTCTGCATAATAGGTACTTTACTTTTGGTACTTGATGCATATTTTATGGCTGATACTTTTGTACTTTTACTTAAAGAGGTATTTCAATGCTGGAATAAAATTAGGATGTCTATGTAGCAGAAAGATGTAAATAATTTTGAACTGGAGCCACAGATGCAAAGAAAACTGAGAAGAGTGACTGTTCTGAAAACATTTGAAGTGAGAAATAGATAACTCAGTGACAGAATCTTTGTTTAGATTTGATCAGCGCTGCCTAGTTTTTTGGCCTCCATTTTCACTGTGCAGGAAACAGTATGACCCCCACTTCCTGTTCCCAAACTCTCACTATTATGGTGCGTTTGTTTTGTACTCCAAGGCTGGAAATTCCCAGTTCCCAGTCGGGGAAACTCGAACGCACCCTGAGATCGTATTTCCAACTCAGAAACTCGGAGCAACCGCATCAACCCCGACATAGGAATTCAAGATGGCTGCCGGTCACATACAGAGTGAGTAAACGCTCTGCTAAAGTACTGTTTACAGCAGTTTTATCTTATTTGTTTTGCATTAGGTCAGCCTCATCTGCTGCTTTCATCAGTTGGAGTGCATGATGGTTTTGAAGCTGTCTATACTCCGAAAGTGCAAGGGCAACAAAGGCTTTTGTGCGGGCGTCCATGTTTTTTTCCGACTTGTCCACCGTTGTCAACTAGAATGCAAAAACTGTTACCATTACAGCTAAACACAGCACTAAAATATGTTACTAAAAACACTGCAGGCAAGAAATAAGTAATACATAATCTTGATTAATGTTTGATCAGCACTGCCTGGTTTTACGGTTAGATCTGATTTCAAGTTTGTGAGACAAAAAGAGAGGCAGACGTCTATTCTCTTTGCGTCCTTGATGGCAGCAATATGAAAATGCGGAAGTACAGCCTGTAGTTCAAGCAACAGCCATCGAAGCTCCTCCAGGGGCGAGGAGGGATACCTAGGCACTGGTTAGATGGAGGGGAGTTAACCACAGTTCATTTACACATACTACCCACACTGTTTTGATACAGAGCTGGTTGAAGATTGCCAAAGTATTACTTTAAGTAAAATTATGAGTGCAGGACCTTTACCTGCAACATTATACATCTACACTGTGGTATTGCTGTACTAACTTAAATGAGAATGACTATTTTCAAAATTCATACATGTTATTTCTATGATCTAAGACAGTCAAACATATTAGTAAATATGACCAGCTCTCTCCCAAATCTGAAAACTAGAGTGCTAATGCTCAAATTTGTGATGCCAAAGGGTATAAGGTCTCCAACTGCTCCCTAGACAATACATTGAGAAAGATGTTATATATAGATAACACTGAGAGCACCCAGGGGAACGTTATGAGTATATGGGTACATTTTCTGTTTCAGAGCTGAGAACACTACGATATAATAAAGCTCATTTGGTTATAAAAAAAGATAACGTTTAACTTCCATTCACTGCCTATGGAGCAGCTCCAGACTTTACACCCTTTGACATCACAAGTTTATCTTCTCTGGTTTCTGGCTTTGACAGAGAGCAGCTCATGTTCACAAACACACTGACTGAACTTTCCAAGGCCATGGAAATAACATACTGGCTTTCTTAAATTCAGGTGATGTTGCCCTTTAAGAGAAAGATCTGAGTCCTCCTCTGGCACAGTGCTGGAAGTAAGACTAAAGTGTTTGCTTCACAACAAACACTGCAGCTACAAATGGCAATTACTTGTGAAGCATTTAGCTGAAATGCTAAGCTTCTGTAACAGTAGCAGCAATGGAGGTGAGTCACCTCCACTGGGCGAGAGGCAGGGCACATCCTGGTCAGGTCACCAGACTATCACAGGGCTGACACATAGAGACAGACAACCATTCACGCTCACATTCACATGTACGCCCAATTTAGAGTCACCAATTAACCTGCATGTCTTTGGACTGTGGGAGGAAGCCGGAGTACCTGGAGGAAACCTACGCTGACATGGGAAGAACATGAAGGGCCATACAGAAGGACTCCCCCACCCCTACCATAATAACTCAAGCAATAAATGTAAGAAACACAACATTCCTCTTTAAACTGGGTTAGACTGGAGGTGTAAAATACCATCAATGTGAAGTTGCATGTCCTCAACAACAATACTTGCTTGAAAGTACTTGGTAACCTGCCACCACTGTCAGTGCATTGGTGGAAAGCAATTCTGATGAAGTAAAGCACTCTTCACATTGCCAATTGTTTAAGTCTTGATTGAGGTATTGCGGCTTGCTTTTGTTCCTCAATGCAAGGCACAACAGAAATGAAGGCGCTGCTCACAGCAGGGAGGAAATGAATTGTTGGCAGAGGAGCACCAGCTCCGATGACAGCTCATAAAACAAGAACAGACAAAGGAACAAAAAAAAGACACAAATCCGTGAGGGAAAAAATAACTCACTATTAGTGGAGATTTCTCTTACTAAATTGGAAGACAGAATTTGACTGACAGCACCTGGCTGGTATCAACGGCAGCATACATTTACTTCTTGAATGCTAGCTGCCACTAAGTGCAATGTCAACATGAGCACATAGAGTACAATACAGTGCATCCTTATTGTCCATTTGCTGGAAATGTAATCTTGACAACACTCAAGCAGAATAAAGGACTGCAACATTAAGACATACATTACAGGCACCACAGAGTCTGAAGCAATAACAACATGACCTGAGGCATTAATGAGATCACATCTCATGTACAGGCAGACATGTACTGATAAACAAACTAAACAGTGCTTTATATGTTATACTTACAGTACTGTATACTGTAATTGTTACTTAAAAAGCAGTTGCATGTATGCACTACTTTCTTTCTACCAAACTTCACCCACCAACTGTATCACTGTGCAGAAAAAAGTGTGCATCTACTCATGATGAGAGGCTCGTGCTCATGACAGGTGAAATGTGAACTAGAGATGTCACATAACTATTTTTTCCTTCCAAAAACAATTCCAATACCTGAACTTGTGTAACCAATGTACAATAGTAATAGGTTTATATTTCACCAAATCCCTATGCAACGAATTGGCAAATCTCATTCAGGACTCTCTATTTAGGACGCATTCACACTGGCTCTATTTGGTCCACTTTAAACGAACCCTTGTCCGCTTACACGGATAGTCCGGTTTGTTTGGAGTGGCGCGAAGGCTCATTTGAACTCTGGTGCAGACCAAACAAGCGAACCCTGGTCCGCTTGGAAACTGGGGGTCTCGGTTCACTTGCAAGCGAACCCTGCTGCGGTTCGCTTACAGTGAGAAATGCAAACCGACTATCCAGCAAACCAAAGAGAGGAAGTGACGTAGAGGGGATCAATTTCCGTTTTCGGTCCTGGCCAATTGATGAGCAGGGTTTTCTTCTTCCTCATGCTTTTTTTCTTCCTGGTCAGTGGTCGTTTCGGGCAATACCACCCCCAAACAAGCAGCTGTTGTAACTGTGTGACGTTGTCCAGGCAGTTTGGTCCGCTTTAAAAAAGTGCAGTGTTAAAGTGAACCAAACCAAATGAAGGAGTTGAAATTTTTTGTCATTCCCCTCCCAATCGAACCGAGTCCCCCGGACTATCCTGGTGTGAATGCGCCCTTAAATTGCTCTGGCCTGCCTACTGTTGCCGCTTTCTCTGCAAGCCGCTTCGCAACCCGCCTCAAATCACATATAATACTGCAAATAGAAATAAAGTTTTCTTTGACTTAAATGTTCCTGACTGAAATATATTTTTTGGCACTTTGAGCAGCACAAGCAGAGTGCCATAGCTCCATTATACTGAAGAGAAAGCAGACCTCTCTATGGCCTATATCTCCAACACTGGACAACTCACACCAAAACAATCCAGAGTGATAAAAAGCACTACAGGTATGAGTAAAAATATCTATTTTTTTGAGTGCACTGTTCCTTGAAGTGTCATACATCTGTCAATGGTTACATGTGCTGATAAGTGTTTAAAACCTTCTACATACAGGACAAGAGGTCCATTATAAGTTGTCTTTAATTGATTTGTATGCTCAAATGATGATGTCCTTGTCATCATTCGCGATCTCTATACTTTCTAGAGTACCAACAGTGAACAAAGCCATGTCCCTGCAACCACACAAGCCATATCAGCCCTCCCTAACCATAAGGCTTTTATGGGCTTTTTCATTTCATGGCTGGGGCAAAGTCTGAACCAGTGAAAAACAATTACGCAGGCTGTCAACAGCTGCAGTGCTCTCCTATGCTTCAGCAAACAGCACAGCATACACAGATTTTCCACAAAATCAAAGTGAAAGTCAAAAAAATCCCCAATCTGCGGCGCGTCTGCTGAATCTATCCGAACGCCAACAGACTTCCATCCCTTGCCCTTCACCCCACGCCGCTTCATGCAAAGCAGCCAGACAGAGAGTTCATCCAGAACTTATTACATTTGAATCAGGCAGTGAGTGTTTGCTTAGACTGAGTCAGGCAGGAAAAGGTAAAGCTATGACATTATGATTCTGTTGTTTCTCATCCCTGCACAGTGGGTGGGGACACACACACACATGCACAAATTAAGACAGCCTGTTGCCATGACTAAGCAGCGACAACTCTTCCCTGTTTGGCACATAATGAACAGATGCTCGGCATCTTCTCCTTGCTCCTCATCGACTGCCTCTTAATAACTAGGAAGAATGGAGATGATCAGGATTGAATACCCTGTAATGGCATTTATCATGTCACTGATTAAAGAAGTATAACCAGACACTTCAGCTCTGCATTTGGCAACAGCCACAGATGAATAAAAATGTTGTTTATCGTTTTATCGCGCTGACAAGGTAAGACTTACTTGTGTGTCTGGCAAAATAGCAAGGCAATAAAATGGAACAACGGCGATAAAATTAAAAAAAAAATCTTTTGTGGAGAAAAAGAGAGCAGGGAAAGTGTGGCAAACACAGCACGAAGAAAGATGAGAGGCAAAAAAAAAAATCTTGTTAAGCTGCAGGACATTTTATGTCATTAAATCTGAACCGAAAACTCTCAGAGCTGCCAAACAAAGCGGCCTGCACAGGTGAAACGCCCAGCCATGGCAAAACACATGGTCTGAAGACCATCAGATTCCCCACAGATGCATTCTTCCTTCCTCTGACATGCAGACACAAAAAAAAAAAAAACGGTGACAGCACAGCACTCTGGAAAATGTTTAAAACCTATAATAAATGAGCCAGTAGCTCACAAAAGAAAGCGCCCTGTCTCACGCAGATTTATCAGCTGACAGAAATAGAAATGTCAGTGACAGGCATGCTGTTGAAATTCTGTGTTGTTGCCATTTTAATCTACACGAGGAGAGAAATGGGGACCAGCTGATTAATCGCGACCGAGGCACAGTAACAGATTTATCAACAGTTCTGCCTCTTCTCACCCCACAACACTTGAAAGCAAAAGATAAAGGGACTCCTACACATTTATTCTCGGATCAAATTCCATTTCTTTGACATCAGAATTGCCTAGGTCCTTGTTTGTTTGTGTACATGCTCAAAAAACATGTCACTTATAATGTCCTAGGTATTGATTCAGACAGGGACAGGTACTATAGCCGTCAGGGAATGTGAAAAACAGGATGTGTTCAGTGGATCAGGATGGTTTCACGGCTGTTTGTATCTGCCAGCAAGCTAAATTGGACATTAACCTCTGACCAGAGGGAGAGTAAAGGGATAAAGAGTCAAATGCCTCATGTGCTGCGAAAAAGGACAGACAAAAAGTCCACTTTTTGTGGTGTTTACCTCCAGGGCTGAAAAATTAAGCGTGAAATGTCAAAACTGCAGTTCTTTAAATGGCCACTTGAGGCCGGCTCAAAGAGTGAGTCAATCCCCAAAGACCCCCACGGTCAAATGTCAAACTTAACAGAAGAAATATATATAGCCTGATGCAAAGATAAACAAATGTGGCCTAAATAGCTCACGTACCTGATGAAACAGAAATCCTTGTAATTGGGTCACATATCACGAAACAAATACTGCCATCTACTGGTCACCTGTCACAACATATGAGGCCTGTTGCAAGAAATCTTGGTGTGATGTTATAGTAGTAGTAATTTATGTTTTTGAACAGCATGTCAGTAAGCTTGTCCAATCATGTTTTTATCACCTCAGAAACATTGCTAAAATAAGATCCATTTTAACATCTAAGCAGGATTTCTATGTGGCTTACGCTGTTGTGAGCATTTGTACTTTTGTCACTCTGCAGTTACACCTCCAAAATACTAGTCAGCGGTGGGGTTTCTGTGCTGTGCTGTAAAGTTTAGTTGATTCAAAACACACATTAAACACACATTAAACATGGCTTAATAGTGACAATTTCAAACACAAGTACACAAATCAGCTTCTCTATAACTCGCAGCATTCATAGATGAAGCATTTGTCTTTTGCTGGACACATTTTCCCAAAATATACAACATGCTAACGTTATTAGCACAAGCCTATGGTATTTACATTGTATAAATTAGCCTCGCGGCTAGCGGACTTTTCCTCTACTCATATAAAACGAGAGACGACAGCAACATTTGACAAAGGTAACGTTATAAATTTGGCTCCATTACAATTCACAAAGTTAACCAACAAAACAACTGTCTTATACTAAACACGTTTTCTAAACAAATATAACATGCTAATGTTATTAGCATAAGCCTATGGTATTTTACATTGTATAAATTAGACTATCGGCTAGCGCACTTTTCCTCTACTCATATAAAACTAGGGACAATAGCAACATTTAACAAAGGTAACGTTATAAAATTTGGCTCCCTTACAACTCACCAGCTTCACTGACAAAACAACTGTCTTATACTAAACGCGTTTTCCAAACAAATATAACATGCTAACTAGCGGAGCATTCCTCTACTATGAAGCCAGGACACCTAAAATTCTATTTTGAGGAAGCTTTACAGTTTTCACAATTTATTGTTTCTTATCTGTGAAATTAAAGTAAATAAAATCTTTGTTTCCACTGAGGGAAATGGTTTCAGCTTACAAAAATAGACAGGAGGTCTGCGTCGCCACGATGTGTAGTTAAATTTTTGGGAGGTGCACATGGGGCTACAGCGTAGGGTAGGCGTCAATTTGACAAATCATTATAAATCCCACATTAGAGATACAGAAACTGTTGTACATGCTTTATCTCTTTCTGTTTTGATCAATGTTAGAGCTTTTTTTGCTGTCTTAATCAAAAAACCTTGCAACGACTACAGATTGTACTGAACTCAGTCTTTAGGCTTTTAACCAAAACCAAGAAGTACGATCATGTCACACCGACTTTAGCCTCTTTACATTGGCTCTGTGTTTGTTTTAGGATTTTCTTTAATTAACTTTTAAGCCTCTTCATGTCTTGGCTCCAGATTACATATCCGACCTTTTAGTCCCTAATGAACCTTTGCATAGTTTGAGATCCTTGGGCAGATGCTTCTTCTTCTCGAGTCCAGGGGCTAAAGGCTAAAAGGGACAGAGCATTTGCAACCAGGGCCCCGAGGCTCTGGAACAACCTGCCCGAGGATATAAAGCTGTCTGAGTCACTGGCTTGGTTTAAGTCTCTTCTAAAACATACTCCTATCAGAAAGCATATCCTGACTTTATCTGAGCTGTTTGTTTGTGTTATTGCTATCTTACTGATTTTATTATCTGGATTTTAGTTTTGGCCTTTTTGTTTTATCTTTTACTTTGGTGACATTTTGAGACATTTTCTTTGTTTCAGTCTTCTTGTGTTTCAAATGTGTTTTTTATTGTAAAGCACTTTGTAGCTGTATTTTGAAAGGTGCTGTAAAAATAAAGTTTATTATAAAAGTTTAATGAAACTGTACGAGGGGTAAATTTTTGAAGAACTCCCCTATTTAAATGTTATCAAAAGATATGCTTACTGTAGACAACTAACAAAATCATCATAGCAAACCTGCCTCCAAAGGTTTATATCAATAATAAATTGATATAGCATCTTTACAAACACACTTACAAGTGCTTAACTATATTACAAAAACATATAGAGAATGACATGAACTAAGAGTCATACACTAGACACATATATTACTGAAAAGCAATTCTAAAAAGTAGGTTTATAAAACTGACTTCAAGACGAGGCAGAGTTTGCAGCCCTGACATGCTCAGGCAGGTCATCCAAAGTCAAGGAGCTCTGACTGCAAAGGCTCTATCACCTTTCTGAGTTAATCTGGGCCTGGACCTTTAGCTAAAACACTGACTGACAGTTTTTTTTTTAAACAAGAACACAACTGATGTGCCTACACTACCCACAATGCAACTCAACCTAAGATGTGGCCAGAAATGTGGGTGTGTTGTGCCAGTAGCTTCCAGCCTCAAGCAGACTGGCATGGCATGGCAGCCTCTGCCATCAGTGTGTGTGTTTGGGTGAATGGATTAATGTGGCACTTAGAGTGGTCAGAGCACTACAGAGTTGCTTTTGGAATTGTAAAACCTTCATCCATCCACCAACAGCCCACTCAAAGAAAATTTTTCTGTCAAAAGATTAGAGCCAAATTTTCACACTGAGTGACTCTAAGTGCCCATATACATAAACACATACAGTATAAATCACATCAGCATGTGTATAGTAGGGGTAGAGGGAAAAGTGATACAGCATATTATGGCGATCTTTTGTACGGCAATATTGTATCGATACTCGGACACCAATATTTATTTATTTTTTTTAATAAAAATGCACAACTTTTGGTAGCCTTCTAGAATGATAAAAATAATTTTGTTTAAACATTTTGCTGCAATAAATATGATTGACATGAGACATTTTCTCTTTAAAAACGTATTAAATAAAACAGATGCTAATTTTTTTCTCCATTAGGGAAATAATTTACAGTTGAAAAGGGTAATAAATCACAAAATATCGCAATATGTTATCGCAATACTCAGCATATTGTAAAATGTAGTGTGATGAAAGTACCGTGATAATATCCAACCATTAGTATATAGCAGCTTATTACGACACATACCTACGTTTATTGTAAGACAGCTACTGTAAGTCTTATGGGAGCAAAACAAACACAGGACTTTCACCCAGGAGAACACCCCTTTACCAAAGATATTCACTTTACAAACACATATTTACTTTGGACTTGAAGATGTGACTTGAGACTTAAAATCAAAAATACCATGTCAGAAGTGAGGAGGTAAATAAACAACAAAAAAGAAGTAAGGTAGTAACATCAGACCTCTGACAGCTTAAATATTTAATAAGTAAGCCTCTGCAGGACTTCATATTAACTAAGTTTAAAAAAAAATAGTACGAACACAGCTTTCAAATTAAATTTAGTTATCTCAAAGACTTGTGACTGACTTAAAATTTGCTCATGCAGGATCTGAGACTCTAAGACACACAGTTTCTCTTTGCCCATGTCATTTCATTGAGATGTTTGAGTGTTCTTCTCGCCATAGTAAACACGTTTCTGTAGTCTGTACTGCGTTTGTCTGCCCCCTGTAAGTGAGCATTCTATTTTCATAGCTCGCACGTGGCTTAAAGAGCCCATTTTCAAATTCTAACACCAGCCTCCCATCACAATAGGAACCCTCTGCGTTGCTCAGTTTGATGTGCACTTAAGAGAAAAATAGGACAGACTGAAAAGGGGAGAGAAAAAGGGAAAAATAAAGAGGTTTCCACTGTGAGGGTATTGCAGAGTACAAACATTAGGTATCTTTTCAATGAATCACAGAACGGGCAGGCAAATCCAGATGAAAGCCATGGTTTATTTGTTGATCTTATCTATGAAACATACTTCAGTCGTATGCAGAAAAGAAAGGGCGTCAGGGGTTAAAGGCATGGATGATGCAAAGCCACTGTTTTGCAAAACAGGAATACAAAGTCATAGTCAAGTCAAGACAATAAGTTCCAAGGAGAGTCCTAAACATTGTGTGTCAAGCCTTCAACAAGTCATTGAATACCCTTCAACCATTTCTATTTTTTAAACATACTAAATCCATTTTTTTAAATCGTGTTTATCATTTGTCCTTAAATTATCAATAATACTTCTGTGCAATTATCCCTAATTTCTGAGCCGACTGTTTTGCGTGTAACCGTCTGTTATTTGTTGACGACGGCAGTGTCTTTACATCTCAGTCTGATAATCCGAGGTATCATCTGCTGTCTGTCTGCTGCTCTTCACAGCCAAACGCACCTTTCCCCAAAGCTGGTGCCATGTGATAGGCTGCTGTCAAATTGATTCAAAGCGTATCTGTTGTCAGGAAAACGAAGAGATTTTAAACATCATTCTAAAATATCTGGTCTTGGGGAGGATGTTAGATCATTCCAACTCATAGAGCTGAATGATGCAGACTTGAGTCAACACCTCTGGTTAAAAGTTGCCGTTTCCAAGACAGGAGACAAACCTGACTGGGCAAAAACAGCTGAGACTTAATATTAGGATAGTGCATCTCTGGAAGTGTCCAGTGTAAACACTTAAAAGCAACAGTCTTTTAGTAAAGAACAGCTACATGTAATTATTTATCTTAGAGGCCCTGAAAACCTTCTGAATACTAACATCCAATGTTTCACATGAGAGATTTCCATTCTTGCTGGTTTGAAGTGGGTGGGGCTCAGCTGCAAAAAGGGGCATGTGCACCAATCAGCATTTAGCAACATTTGAAACAGAACCTGATGACGGTTGCTCTGCTCAAACCACACCCACACAGCCATAAAGTAGCAGCTTAAAGCCCAGATAAAACAGCTTTTCAAGAGTATCGAGCTTCAGTATTGTGACATGTTATCAAGTGAAACAAGATAGGCAGGCGGGATTTGACCGTTGAAAAGAGGTTGTTTCTCATAACAGGTGTCAACTGTGTCACACTGATGGGACAGTAGGGTCTGTCAGGGAGAGAAACTCAAAGCCCATTGTATGTTCCATGTCAGGTAGAAGCAGTCCACTAGCAAAATGACTCGCACATAATCTCGGTTTTTCGCAGATACCACTTTCCTCAAAGTGCATAAATTCTAGCCTTGCAGGCCTGTAACCATGGTATGCTGGGGTCCTGATGTGCCATCCTGTTGCTAGCCAGCTAACTTAATCGTAGCTCTGTTTGACTAAATGTTGCAGATTGACTGATGGCTAAATGGCACAATATTATTGGTTGGTATTTTTTGTACGCTAACATCGTTTTCTGGTTTACAGGAAGTGTATTTTTTTGTACATATTGATAAATAGGAGCAGAATCTCGTACCTAAACGACAGAATAGGTCGATTTCAACTTACATGACCAATCCCAAAACAACAGTCGCAGTTTTAAACACGTCTTTAACTTAATGAAACGGTCGCAGTTCTACTCCAAAACTATAAGAATCAGCCAACATGTTTTTTTCTTATTTTGCACAATGAATAAATATTACATACATTGAAAATTAGGGTATTTCCATCTGCTGGTGGGCCACCATGATAAGAGTATAATATGATGTGAATTCCGCTATAGAAGAGACTTGATGGTCACTAAAGTTAGGTAGGGGATAGTGGATATATTGATAGCGGTATCAGTTATTGGCCAAAAACGTTATATATCGGCATGACAACATATCAGATATCGGCAAAAATCCAGTAGCGTGCATTTCTACTACTTGGTTAGGTTTAGGTAACAAAACTACGTGGCTAGATTTAAGAAAAGCATCAAGGTTTGCCACTGATTCAGTACTTTTTTGTGTTTTTACTAATGTAACGAGACGTATGTCACCTGCCACATATCACATAAGACACGTCAGATGTGTCACTAGCGTAGTGTGCTACACATACTATACTGGCATACTAGTCCACGTTAGTAATCAAAAAAAGTCAACGTTGACTTTGGGAAGCAACATGTTCTCCTGGGTGAAAGTCCTGTGTTTGTTTTGTTTCTTTTTGCAGCTGCTGCGACAAGGCTGCAGCCTTTGTACATGAGGTGCCCGCTCTACCAGGTGAGGTAGTGGGCGCCACATGCATTAATGAAAAATGCCTAAGGATAATTTTGTTAACACGATTTTTGCTAATTAATTTGTGACTATCAGTGTTACAAATAAATTCTTGAACTTTTGAAGCCAAGTTTTCAGGTACCGTAAAGGAAAATACTGCCTGGTTTTCCATTACAGTCCCTTTTTTCCATTCAAGCCATTACAGTTTTGCAGAGACTTTCTAAACATAGATAATTCATCAAAGTGACCATAACGTCACCTTTAATCCTTGTAAAAGTTATATTATTGTCAAGTGAACAATTTCCACATTAATGTCCTCTCATAAACTACATTCAAATCTAACACTACAGCAGGCATCTGAGTCATTAATGCACTGGGATACAACATGCAAAAACACTGGTGATGGGCTCGATAGTGCTTTGCAGGTAATAATTTGCATCTACTTCAGTCTGCTTTTAGCATCACATTTGAAGTGTTTACTGCATCCATATAATTCAGGCAGTGTCAGGCAAGTTCCTCTCCTTCACAATAAAGGCCACATGCCTCCCCTCTGATGATGTAAACTTTATGGAAAATGTTATATTGTGGGAAACGGCACCCATCTGGCACCTTAACAGACTCAATCAAAGCAGAAATGGAATTTGAAATGATTAAATGAACCTTGTCTGGAGGAAGTTATGAGAATATTTCTCCCATAAACTGTGAAATAAAGAAAGACTCCGGTCTCAATACAAAGCCAGCAGCACAAAGAGATGAGATTTCACATTGTATATGTGGCTCTACAGGTTGTAAGTTATAGATGTATCCATGTACGAAATGATTTCCACCTCTTTATTCAATGCACTGAATAGGATAAAGATAAAGACTTATCAGTTTGGACTCTGCTTCTCTTTGAACTATTAAAAGTATTCATATGAATGTAAAACTCTCCACACAGTACACTTTGTATGAATTTAATGAAATTACATAAACCTGTAGTTTGTAGTCTTGCATTGTTAAAGCCCAGCAGTATGCCTGGCAGCTTTTTGAGGCAACATTTCCTGATATCCACTATCTTAACCCAAGTTTAAAGAGTTTAAAATCTGTCCTTAAAGCCAATCCCGCCTCTATGATCCAATCAAAACAACAAATGCCAGGGTAGGGAACAACATACAGTAGATCGAGTTGGTATGTGGAGGTTTAAAAAGACAACCCTGTTTAATACACTCAAATTACTTCTTTTAAAAAATGAACATTGGCATTTAATTGGGACTAGGCTTTAAATTGAATTTAATTGTTTTACGGGTAGTTTAAAAAAGTGCCAACATGTAGCGGTCATTGTCACAAATAAATTAATGTTTGGGAAACACTGTAACGTCTTGCACGCTGGCTAACAAAAAACACCCAAAAAGTTAAGCTGTCGGCTAGAGAAGTATTGGTAGATGATTCAACTCATCAACTTCCAGGGGACAGCCCTAGTATGTAGGCGTTTGTATCGACTGTGAAACGAAAGTGTCATGAGTAGAGTGGGTCCAGACACTTGAACCTTCAGGTTGTAGTGCATTGTTAAAGCCCAGTACTATTTCTGGCAGCTTTTGGAGCAACATTTCCTGATATCCACTGTCTTAACCCTGTGTCACCAAGTTTTAAAGGTTCAATATCTAGTCACACCTCTATGACCCAATCAGAACAACAAATGCCAGAGGAAAGAACAACATACAGCAGATGTAGTTGGTAATGGGAGGCTTGAACTGCTTGTAAGCTGCGTTCAAGCTCCACAAAGGACTCTGCTCCTCTTTGAACCATTAAGAGTATCCATATAAAAGTCATACAGTACTTCTTCTATGAATTTAATGAAATTACATGAACCTGTAGTTTGTAATCTTGCATTGTTAAAGCCCAGCAGTATTTCGAGCAGCTCTTTGAGGCAACATTTCTAGCGACCACTTTTTTAACCCTATTTCACCTAGTTTTAAGGGTTCACAATCTGTCATAAAAGGTAGTCACACCTCTATGACTCAATTAAGACATCGAATGCCAAAGATCTAGTTGGTATTTGGAGGTTGAACTGCTTGTAAGCAGCGTTAAAGCTCCACAAACTTTCTTTACTCAATGTGTTGAATAGGATAAAGAAATAAAAGACTTATCAGGTCAGACTCTGCTCCTCTTTGAACCAATAAAAGTATTCATATGAATGTAAAATTCTCTTATTCAATTTTTTTTTATGAATTTACTGAAATTACATGATCCTGCAGCAACATTTCCAAATTTCCACTATCTTGACCTAACTTGTAAAGGTTCAAAATTTGTCCGAAAAGGTAGTCACACCTCTATGAACCAATTAAAACAACAAATGCCAGAGGAAAGAACAACATACAGCAGATTTAGTTTGTATTTGGAGGTTCGAACTGCTTGTGAGCAGCATTCAAGCTCCACAAACTGTTTTTATTCAATGTGCTGAATAGGATAAATAAATAAAAGACTTGTCAGTTCGGACTCTGCTCCTCTTTGAACCAATAAAAGTATTCATATGAATGTAAAAACCTTCACACAGTTCCTTTTTACATTAACTTGAAGTCTGAAGTCTTGCAAAGCCAAGTATTATTATTCCTGGTAGCTTTTTGTAGCAACATTCCCTGATATCCACTATCTTACCCCAGTTTCACCAAGTTTTAAGGGACACCTCTATGACCCAATTAAAACAACTAAAGCCAGAGGAAAGATCAACACACAGCAGCTCTAGTTTGTATTTGGAGGCTTTTGAGCTGCGTTCAAGCTCCACAAACTTTCAGCAAATTTCACAATTCCCATTATAATGAAAAGCCCCCGTAAAAACTTCATTACTCACGTTTAAATGCATGACACTGTTCAGAGGATTGAGAGGAAATTTCGCACTCGCCAGTGTGGGCTCAGAGCATTAATTTCTCATCCTTTCAAAGCTGCAGGAAGTCAGAAACACTTTCAGAATCATTAACTGCTGTGTGTATTGTCTTTTCAACCACTCATCCTACCTGTAGCTCGGTTAGTGGCGTGCTGCGGTGATATTTCCCTTTAAAAACACATCCTTGGCATGTTCCTCTCAGTCCAACCTGTGGCTGTGTCACTGTCTGGCAAACTAAAAGCGGGCCTTGATCTTTTGTGGCGCTGCAAACGACCTGAAATATGAGCAAGTCTCTTTTTTGAAACCCGCAGGCAACAGGTGTTCATTTCACGTACAGGTGACAGTGAAGCATCGACCCACTTTGCTGCGCCCTCGCTGAGCTCATCACAGTCCAACCTCCCCTCCTCCTCCTCCTCCTCCTGCTGCTCCCTCCTCCTCCTTTGCCTGCTGCTGTTTCCTTGTTGTGTTCAAAAGACTGAAACCACATTAAACTCAAGTTGCCACCACAGCCCTTTAAGCCCTTTAATGTTTAAGCCAATGCAGATTCAATATAAGAGTTTGTTTGTGCAGGCAGAGGATGAAAAGGCGATTTTTTTAGCCTTTAATCCCCTTGATGACACCCAATTTAGTGGCAACCACAAGAGGGTGTCCTTTACCTGATGTTGGTGGCCAAACCAGGAGGGGAAAAGTTTTACTTTTTGGACCTATGAGTCAAACATCCATTATACACACACTCACACACACTAACATTTGTTACTAATAAAGTGACAGCAGTGGCTTCCAAGATTATTCATAGATGTCACCTTTTGGAAATGACAGTGCAGTAAACTGCTCCTGGTGTGACTTTCACACTCCTTTGTGATGGTTGTGTTTTGCACACTGATAGTCTGTTTGGCACCGAGTGAGGCTGTTTATTTGTGAGAATTTATCACCACAAAGAAAAACAAGTTCCCTTTGTTTTTGTAAATGATGTCAAAAATTATGTAGAAGTAATGTTTTTTCGCTCTCTGAGCAGAAACAAAGCTGTTAAAACAGACAGCAGACAACACAGATTTTAAATGATACAAATAATATTTCAAAAAAAAAGAAGGAATTTATTCAATTGTGGTTTTGCATGTCTCTTTTTCTAACTTCTGGTGTTTTGTGTGTTTCCAGTACCTCCTGTCATTTGTTCTATGTAAAGTCTAAGTCAGTGGTTCCCAACTGGTCCAGCCACGGGGTCCAGATTTCTCCTTAGTCATTCAGAATGGACCCAGGACCCACTTTTGGACCACTATCCACCAGTTAGGAACCACTGGTCCAAGTAACACAAATGAAGTGTTGTTACGTAAATGCCTTAAAGGCCCAGTTTAGGAAATAAAGAGGTATCTGTTGGCAGAGGTGATACATATTATTCATGACTCTGTTTTCTGTATGTCTTTCTGTTTCTATGATCTATGTAAGCATAAATAAGATACACAAGTATAATACTTAATTTTGAAAATCACACACGTGGCACAAAGGATTCATAGCACTGAAATACTTCACTCTGAAAACAATGTATCTGAATTTATGTTACCTCTTTGAAATTAAAATGTGACATTTTGTAATTTGTAATTTGAAAAACTGAATTTGAATATACTTTTTTTCCATGTTCGCAAATTCAGATCCAGTTTTCAAAGAGCAATATCAGGTGCCATCACCCACACATAAAGAACACAAACTATTTTTGGGTTTCAATTTTTGAGCTGCTTTCTTGGGTCACATGACCGACAGATGTGCTCTGACAGGCCAGAAGTCCGTTAGATTGCCTAAGCTGTCCTGGGTAGTCCAGATGTTGCCAGTTGAACTTTTTCAACTTGAATTTTTAGATTTGAATTTGAGCAACCTGAATCTATTTTTTAATCTATTATTTGTTTGTTTTTTAATCTAATCTAAAACTTGAATTTTTGGAAATCAAGAAATTTCATCTTTCAATTTTGAAGAGGTGAATTTAGAGCAAAATAAATTCAGACACATGGATTTCACAATTAAATATTTCAATGAAATCAATTCAGTGGTGTTTGAATTTCAATATTAATTATTCAATGGCTTTTAAAAATAAATAATTGTATTTGTCTGCATAATAATCACTTGAAAATAATTTTAAAAAAACCTGTGTGTTTTCATTACCTTAGAATGAGCTGTTTATATCTACATATGGAGTGGGTCCTCTTCCACTCAGTCGGCCATATTGTCTCTACAGCAGCCCAGAATGGACAAACCAAACACTGGCTCTAGATAGGGCCATTCACACTGTAGTTCTCCTACATACATGACACACATGAGTAGCTTCAGTTCTACAACCTCATCACTAGATGTCCATCACGCCTCGTTTCCACCTATGCACGTGTACAGAGATGAGGCAACAGGAAGTCCAGTCATTCCTATGGGAATCTCGTGATATCCGATGTGCCTCTGAAACTCCTCAGACACGTTCAAAAATTTAACTTTTGCGGGGGATTTCATAGAGACCGTGTAACAGTGTGCTAGCTTAGCTAACAGGCTGCTAACTGGCTAATAAGCCATTTTCTTCAATTCAGTTGCCTGTGTCAAGTGAGTTTGTGTGATTTAAAAGAACTTGTTTTCTGGTTTTAACAAATTGTGAATCTGAGTAATGGTATTCTGTTAAAATATGGCTATACATTATATACAGTCAGATTGTCAGTATGACTCGTTCATGCCACGCACCTGGCAGAGCCGGTTTCTGTCCTGGTATTGCTCCAAGTGCATCATCCGAACTAGTGGATGGCGAAAACTGGACAAAATTAGCCTCTACTCCATGGCTACAGGTAGTTTCTATTGGGTTTCTATCCATCTGTAAAACAATGTACTTCTTCCATTGGACACCAGAGGCATCATCTGAATATTTACAGATCTACAGACACCAGTCACATATGTAAGTGGAAATGAGACACAAGTCCTACACACTGGACCTTTAATTCACAATTTATCCCCATTGTAATCATAACCGCATCTGAAAATACTTTGCAGACAATGAGCCGGACTGCACTCAAGAATCACACATAAAAACCTCCAGATTTGAAATCAGTTTCCTACTTTTATTTCATTTTTCTTAATCAAGCAAATGTATGTAAAAATACAACTTTCTCTGATATTCAAAACCCAAATGAAAATGCACAAACAGCAATACTTCATACAGGAAGTAATACATCTCAGTCAAAAATATACTCTACTTTGACAAGTCATCGATCTTTGGATAGTACTTCAAATATAATCCCTCGGGGGAAATACAGCCACCCAAGCTTTGCATTAAATCATACAGACTACGGTAACAAAATAAATATTTGTTGAGGATACACTATGCAACAGCTCTGCAACTGTGCAAAGAACACAAAGCTTCTCAGTCATCCAGGTCATGGACTTTGGAGCAGTAGTACGTTGAAGGCATCCAGAAATATTTCACCGCTCATCCTCGCTACCCCCCGCTCAACATCTCCTCTACTCATTAAGTGTTTGGTTCATTGTTGATAAAACTGAATATAAAAAGCCTCTCAGGATCGTCAAGCTTTTGTGTGGAGGATAATAAAACACAGAGCACTGAATTAACAGAATTATAAAATCCAGCAAGGCAGAACAGTAGTAAAGTTCGCCTTGTTTGCTACATACATTCAGAAACTCAAAGTAAACAGCAGGCAACAGTCTCAGGATGCACGGTGTGGCAAAAGGAGGGGATTCTCTACCAACTGGCAGCTGTCATTTGGCTCAGTCGCCAAAGTCTGGGATGTCGTCGTAGGAGTAACCCCGGTAACCCTTGGCAGCGTAGTAGGCGATTCTTAAATGGTAAAATCCAGGAAGGAAAACAAGGAGTCCTATGATGATGACGGGAATAGTGCGGTCTGGATGCTGAAAAGTAAAGAAGAGCAGGAAATGGATTTGAGGGTCAGAACATGTGATGAGGACTCATCTTTATATGAGAGTTTTCAAGCCAATGATCTACTTTAGGTTTAAATCAAACCCATTATATACTCAGAAACATCACACACTGGAATACCGTACTTAGTAATAAGGTGCTGGAAGATCACAGAGTCCTTAATGTACTCATCAGGCTTTAACATGCTTATCACTGATGCCTGCAAGTAATGACTTGAACATGCTGTGAATGAAACGGGTGTGCAGGAGGCACACATGTGATGACTTCATCTGTCTGGGGTCTGGTTTCATGTATGTTATTAGTCATTTCATATAAAGGCAGGCGAACCACCAGGAGGCACAGGCAGTCCTTATCAATGCCAAGTGAAGTGTTTCATTTCACCACCAGATGGCAGTGTTGTGCGCAGAGTCACTGCAGCCTTCTCTAGGTCTCTCTTTTGAAGGATGCACTGCTGCATGAGCCATGGCAATGGGTGTTATCTTAATGCAACGTGTAGTATCTATTGAGATGTATGTGAGGTGGTTTTTAAAGAGTCAATTCATCCAAATCACAATAACACACAGAAGGAGCTGTGTTTTTGGGGTTTGGCAAAAACAAAGCAGCAACACTTTATGTGCATATACCTGTCCTAAACATGAAGGAGCCTTATGACAATGCATGACTGCTGTGAGTTAGTCAGTCAGTTATGACATTACGCCAAAAAATACACCATCATTGGCAGCCTGAGGCTTGCTGCACACAGAAAAATGGTGTTTCATCACCAAAGATGATGTGTCACCATTTTCAGGTGTTTCATAGGGACAATGTGACATTGGAGTTACAGGACTCTGGTTACTGAATGGCTGTGGGTATAAAGTGGTGCAGGAATGAGTCCTAAAACCCAGAGATGTGTTAGCACTTTAGCACTCCCTGTTCCCTCTTCTCAAAGTCAATGGGTTTTTAAATGGGTTTTTGGTTAGATGCCTGAAATGAAGTTAAGTCAAGAACACTTAGTCAAAGAAAACTTTATTTCCATTTGCATTATTATGTTTGGCGGTATGGCTCTGTTCTTGGGCCTCTCTGCCTTTCCTGGGCCTACGCAGAAAGCCGAAGGCGTAGAGAGCACACCTCTGTGTCCTTCCATGCGCCTACATGGAAGGCCTAAGGCAGAGAGAGCAGCAGCAAAGACCCCCCAGGAACAGAACAGAGCAGCATCAATGACAAACAGAAATGACACTGATAAGTCAGACACAGCGTGAAAAGGAGGAGCTGGGGTGGAGGCAGGTTGCAAAGCGGCTTGCAGAGGAAGCAGCAACAGTAGGCAGGCCAGAGAAGTTTAAATAGGGCACCCTGAATGAGATTTGCCAATTGGTTGTGTCTTCTGTAAATATCAGTCTGTGGTAAATATGGAGAAGAAGTAGTATAGTGAAGAGCTTCCAAAGCTTTTCTTCTGTCACACCGACAACAGGCCACAATTTGCCGCTACAAGTTAACTTGAAGAAATATTTAGCTTTGTGTTAATATTACACCATCATCATAAGTGATGCAGGTGTTGCGCCAGACCAACGTGGTGAAGAAGGAGCTGAGCTGAAAGGCAGTACTCTAGATTTGTCAGTCCATCTATGTTTCAACCCTCACCTATGGTCATGAGTTTTGGGCAGTGACCGAAAGATTGCTGATAAAAGCGCTGGACATGACTTTCCTCTGGTGGTTGGCTGAGTTCAGCCTTAGAGACAAGGTGAGGAGCTGAAATATTCAGAGGGAGCTTGGAGTAGAGACGCTGCTCCTTTTTATCAAAAAGCGGTCAGTCAAGGTGGTTTGGGAATCTGATCAGGATGCCTCCTGGGTGCCTCCTGTTAGAGGTTTTCTAGGCACGTCCAAAAAGTAGGAGACCCCGAGGTAGACCCAGAACACGCTGGGGGGATTTTGTATTTCATCCGGCCTGGGAAAGCCTCGGGATCCCCCAGGAGAAGTTTGAAATGTTGCTTTGGGGAGGGTTGTCAGGAATATCTTCCACAGACTGCTGCCCCTGCAACCCAGCCCCGGATAAGCCGATGAAAACAGGTGGATGGATGTCATATGAGGCTCAGCATGAGTTCAATCAGAGCGACTACCTCTATGCTTCATTCATTCACAATTCCTTTTCTCTATCTCAACTTTTGCCATGATCTCTATCAGCCAATCATGTCGCTGCTGTCAGACTGTTCTCCTCTCTACTGCTGTCAGCTGTCATTTTAGGTGAAATCGCTGCCCCTCCTCCACCTTGTTCTTCCTCCAACAGAGGATTCTGACATACTCTCAGTACGTACATCTTGTACTTGGGAAAAAAAGGATTACTTGTTCTTCCTGAGAGGGTACCGGCATATTTTCAGCACCACCCTTTTTGAACTTTGGGCAGAAAAAACAGAATTCCTCAAACAGAGGGTTCCAGCATAATGTCCGCACATACATTTACTTGGGCAAAAAAAAGGATTACTTGTCCTTCCTGAGAGGGCTCTGACATATTCTCAGCACCATCCTTTTTGTACTCTGAGAGGGGGAAAAACAGAATTCCTCAAACAGAGGGTTCCAACATAATGTCCGCACATACATTATGTACTTAGGGGGGAAAGAAGTGGATTACTTGTTCTTCCTCAAACCGATGGTTCCAATATTTTCTCAGCATGCACATGTTGTACTTTGGGGGAAAAGGGGATTACTTGTTCTTCCTTAAACAGAGGGTTCTGAAGTAGTCAGATTAACTGTCTTGTTTGCTTACCTCTCTCTTTTATAGTTTTTCTTCCCGAGCTTTTAATTGCGTCTCATGCTCTTTATTAGCCTAAGGAAGGTGCTCAGTTGTCACGGAGTTGCCTCAGTTGACACTAGATGACAACAGTGCTGTCTACCTGTACATGAGAACTGAGCAAATTCCATTCAGTAATGAACACCAGGTGACGCAGATGAAAGCTCTGGAAAAAGGCCTAAGGTAGGACATATGTTAAAGAAACACTTGAACCACAAAATGATCATTTGTTTTAGCCTCTCTGCACAGGTTACCAGATGTATTTTTTTTTGTATAACCCTAACTGTTTTTGTTTGCCTTGGGTAATCTTCAGGGCGGTTAATTGCCAATATTGTTCAACTGTTTCATTGTTGGCATTTATCTTTATTTTCTTTTTTTCCCCATCTACTTTCTGTATTACTGAAACTGCCTGATTTTATGTGCCTAAATCCTGCAATGTTTAAAATTCCAGTTCACCAGGTGAAGCACTTTGTAAATTTGTTTTGAAAAGTGCCTTCTAAATAAAGTTTCATATTATTATTATTATTATTATTAAATTTCTTATTTTAATATTAATTACTCACAGCACGTTACCTTGAATTTATTAAGATTTTTTTTTCCTCACCTGCCTCCATGGTAAACAGAGAATCCCAAAAAAGCAAACATTCTTCACGAATTAAAATAAACAGGGACTGAGTGTTAACAAAAGCCAGACTATTTGAAAACATGGTAGGGGCAGGGATGAGTCCAAACAGCACAGGACTATAACCAAGGAAACAAAGTGACATCAACCATTATCTTTTCCTCACCCTAACCAAGTAGTTTTGTTGCCTAAACTATGAAGACCCCCTGTGTCAAGATTTATTTATTTATTAATTTATCTATTTAACAGGGACAGTGCACAGCTACTTAGCTGCACCAGAGTTAGCTATAAGCTAATTTTCATCTGTAGTCCCTAGGCAGGAAACAGAGAGTAATTTCCCTGCTAAAAGACAGTATTATATAAAAAACACAATTACAAAATAAAATATATTCATGACACAGTGGCTTATAGCAGCAATAACAACAGCAAGACAAAACTACATCAAATCATGACGGCAATGAAAGTAGCAACAACAATAAAACTACGACATAAAATACAATGCAAATGGCTTCTGCTAAAACGTCAAAAAAATATGAGTAGGGATAACATTTACCTGTATTTCTTAGATTCAAATGCTTTTGTTCAGCTTTTACAATAAAGATGAATTGGGATCTTTTTTGAAGCAGTTATGGCAGAAAGATATAACTGGGTGGCACATGGTGCAGTGGTTAGCACTGTCGTTTCACAGCAAGAGGGTTCCTGGTTTAAACCCAGGGTGAGGAGCTCAAACCCTGGGGTCGGGGAGCCCTTCTGTGCGGAGTTTGCATGATCTCCCTGTGCCAGTGTTAGTTTTCTCTGGGTACTCCCGCTTCCTCCCACAGTCCAAAGACATGCAGGTTAAATGGTGACTCTGAATTGTCCGTAGGTGTGAATGGTTGTCTGTCTCTATGTGTCAGCCCTGTGATAGTCTGGTGACCTGTCCAGGGTGTATCCCGCCTCTCGCCCAATGTCAGCTGGGATAGGCTCCAGCCCCCGCACTTGTGAAAAATGAATGAATGAATTTCAAAATATCCATTTTCAAACACTCATACAACTCATGCAGTATAATCCAAGTCTCATTTATCCATTTGTATGCTCAGTACTTCCCAAATGCATTTTTATTAAAAAGTTACAAGATAAAACACTTCCACCTACAGGTATCATGTCGTGAGCAATCCTGAGCACACACTTGCGTATGAACTGTGCCTGAGCATAGATCAAACAAATGCATGTGTACAGGCACGCTACCTAGCTGTGCATGCAGCATTTGTACTGATGTGTTTTAGAAATGTTTTGCAAAAATGCATACATTAAGGACCTACTATGCCCACAACTGGATAAATGGGACTTGGATTATACTGCAGGAGTTGTGTGAGAGTTTGTGAGCAGATGTTTTGATATAGTTTTGCTTTAATTCCTTTAATTCATGAAGAATGTTTGCCTTGATTGGAAGCAACAAACAGAGAGTAAATAATATGCAGTGTCATCTTGCAGGTGAACTGACCCTTGATTCTTCAGGTTAAAATACAACGGTTTGAAACCTGAATTATTGGTATTATCAAAACTAGGTAAAGTAAAGTAAAGGGTTTAATGTATTCCAGCATGGGCTTCATTTTCCTTTAATCTGACACTGCTACGGTTGACTGTGTATAGAATGTCTTTTTACAGTATTCACTGAACACCTTGACACAGCTTCAGTTCACACCCTCACACACACTCAGACAATCTCTATAGCCGACGCAAAAAAACTATACTATACCACAGTCTTTCAACCTAAACTCCTACAGCGTCTTGCAGTAAAACCTGCCTGTATCCCATTTTTCCTTTCTCCATTGCTTGAATATTAGATATGCTATTTCAACTTGCGTGGGCTGATTGGCAAGTAGACGGCTCAAATACTCTGATGCTGCCTTCATGTCAGATCAAATTTTCTGCAAATACAATCTCCAGACTGGAAAAAACATTCACATTAACCTCCTACTGATAGTTACAAATATAATATGTGCAAGTTCCGTTATCTCCCACATGGAGTCATGATTTCAGGAAGCAGACACCACAGCAGGGGTTCTACTAAAGTTGGCACTCCGAGGTATAACATATCAAAATCATTAGTTAAATCAAACACACACAAAACCAAACGTGGCCAGGAAAAGCAGGAACGCAGCGGAATACTGGCAGCAAGGCAATAAAACGTCAAGACAACAGTTCAATTTCAGCTATTTAAAACAAGATTAACTGCAGCGTGAGTGTTTTAATTACTGCATGAGTTGACATTTTGGAGGCTGTATTGGCTCTCAAGATGTGTCAAAACTGAGGCTGGGCTTCACACTGCAATACTTTTTTTATACTGACTGAAATGTTTTCATACTGTGGAACCAAGAGTCGAAAACTGTCAAGTATCGAAAGCTGGCACTGAGTGTCTGGTCAGATTAACTGTCTTGTTTACTTATTCTTTGATCAGATAGTTCCTAATTTAAATCAAAATGTTGCAGATTTTAAGGATGTTTGGGCAGTTTTTTGTATGATGCTTATCCTCAGACAACATTTCACATCTCATTTGATACTAAAACTGAAAGAAACTTGTGAAAAACATGTTTATATTCCTCAAATTAGGGCATCAAACAAAGTAATTGGACTGAAACTAGCACTGTATCGACACTAGTATTGATCCAAACGTCACTCATCTCTGGTCAAAAGAGCATCAGTATCTGTGAACTGAAGGAATGCAAACCTTTATCATTATCTTTTGCCTGATAAATATCATTAGTCTTCTTCCTTGATTCAGTGTTTTGCCTACATTATATTAGGGGGACACTGACCTGACCTGACATATTTATTGTTATGGACAGTGTAAATAACCATCAACATTTTTAATTTGTTATTATATAATTTGTTACAGAGTCCGTGATTTTCCCATGACACTGACAAATGTTTGCGTAATTGTGCTTTGTTGTTGTTTTATGAGGCTCTGGCCGCTTTCAGTTGTCTCTTTGTCTTTAACGTTACACGGCTCGGCTTTCTCTCGCATGCATCCTTCCTACTTTTCTCTGTGCTATATCAAGTACTGATACAGATTGGTCATGTTGCCGCAGGACGTGGCGACTTTTACACAGCACGTCCTTCTGTTCAACGTTGCCGTACCTGAATCCGAAGTATTGTCATGTAATAGACGTTGCATTTTTTCCGCCACCAACTCAGCCTGTTCTTGGTTGTGCTCATGCTCTTCTTCAGCGTCTGTGTTGGTCACTGCTGCATGCCGGCTGGTCACCTGACCATACCTGCTGCACACACCAGGATGGCTTGTGGGCATAATGTCAACAACCTCCACACACTACAGGAGAGGTAGTCACGTTCACAGACACACACGTTAACATTTATTTACATTAAATCGCAAATCGCAGCCTTTTATGCGGTTATGTAATCGCATCGCCTGACATTGTGATCGTGATTTGATTAATCGTGCAGCACTACTGTAGGATAATTCGTCTGCACAAGTATTGCTGCGTTATGCCGGATGTCCACTGGATCCGTCTCGTGCGCGATTCGACTGCGGCGCGGGCTCGCTCCATCCTGTGCTGGACGTCAATGTCCACTGGAAGTATAGCGGCACGCACGCGACCGGCTGGAATTGGCAGATCGCGTGATCATAATGTCACACAATAATCTGCGGAAACTCTGAAGGTATATAGACATCAACAAAAAAAGAAAAGATTTCTCTGCTTGCCGGACATTGACCACTGTCGGAGACTTGGAATTTACTGCACGAGTTGTGTGAGAGATTGTAACCAGATGTTTTGATATAGTTTTGCTGTTGTTAATCGCGGACCCCTTTTACTTCAATTCATCAAAAATTTTCTCTGTTTTTGGATTCAAATGGCCATTTGGGGGATTAACTATTTCTTTAAGTGCCATGTTGAATATTATTGAAGTCAGATGAGTGATGCCACAGTGGTATCAATCTTATCATCTAACTCTTAGCAAAAAAAAACATGATGAACTCCTTTTTAAACACGTCTGAAGGCAGTGTGATTAATCAAACCGCCTTCAGAGGTGCTTGGAGACACATTTTGGACACATAAAAACAGATATAAAAAGCTTGTCTATACATATAGGAGCAACATAAAAAGGGATATATCTTCCAAGCAGGAATTACTCTCAGACCAGACAGGAGGCAGGCAGCTCAGACAGAAACATTCATGTCACTAACGGATTTTCAGGAGAACAAGCCTGACAGGGTACTTACTGTCAGTTTTAAGGGACCCAAACATTATGTGAAAATGTGACACGCTTGACAATGAGCTCTTTGGCAGTGGAGCGAGAAAATGTATTTAATTTCTATACTGGGGACACATTTCATCTGCAGTTCAACTATACTGACTCCAGACAAAACCTGGACCTGTCACCCGTCTATGTAATTTGCCATTTGAACAGATTTGATTCCATTAAAAGACCAAACTCACCTCAACCTTTATGGTTCCAGACAGAAGAAGAGCCCCGAACACTATCAGTAAGGAGCCGATCAAAAACAGGAATACTGCCAGTGCAATCGCTCTGTACGGGACCTTTGGCGGGCTTTTCTTGAACTGTAAGTGTTCAAATGTTGGACAACAAACGAGACATTTAATTTGATGACCTTTTTTGTTAACAACAGTTGACACAAATCAAAAATTAAAAGTTTAGCAGACTTGTTCTAATGCAGACAGCTCCCCATAGCCCCTCTTGTATAATCATAGAGGGCTTTGGCACATTCCCAGGAAGTCATTAATTGGGATTTACCTCGAATTAATTGCCTGTGGTAATAAAATGATTACTAATTACCAGGCTCCTGAATAACCCACAGGCCAGCATGAGACATCAGAGACAATCTTAGTTTTGAGTTATGAGGAAGAAGTTGCCACTCACCTGTAAGTCTATGTAACCGTCGTCATCAGCAGCCAGCCGTGAATACTTGACCTTGTTGTTGGATGCAGCGGCACCCAACATATTGTTCCTAGTACCCATCATTATGGCACAGGAGCTGTTTGGAAAGAGACAGGGCAAGGTTATCGTTTACACGTCACCAGAAGAAAATAACGGCATTGCAAGTTTGCGCAAACCAAGGCTATATTAAATTTGTACATTTCATTCTGAACTGCTGTAGTTCTGATAACATGTACGTATATGCACTGAGCTATGTGAACATCAAGAGGTGGAGGGGATGGTGGATGGAGAAAAACCTGGGTGAGAAAGCTGCCCAACTGCAGACCACTGTTTGAGAACAATAAACAAACAAAACTGGTTGTTTTTTAACATGATATTGTTGCATTTCCAGCTGTAATTGTGCAGCCAAAAATTGGTATTTTAAGCCAAAACATATTTTCCTTACCATAACCAAGCAGTTTTTGTGCCTAAATATAACCACATAATAACCACAGTTAGCGTTGCAACGATATATCGTGAAACCGTGTATCGTGGTTTTAAAATGGATGGTTGCCATACTATGTACATTTGCTTATCTAGCGCTTTGCAAAACAAAGTAACTGAATGGACAATCTCTCCTGCACATGAGCATCTCCTTTCCTCCTCAACTGCCTGTCAGACCTTTTACATATAGTTATATCACAGAAAATGGTTTCAAGTTTCAGTAACAGCAGAACATCTGTCTCTTTTCATTCCTTTAAGGTAGGGCTGCTCAGCACTGCTTTCACTTCCATGTTGTTTTACAATCTAATTAACAAATCTTCAAAGCATCAAAATAAGACTTAAAATAGGGTTCTTCAACTGAATTCAGTGCATCTTGTATAGATAGGCCAGGCATCCAACAATGTATTATTGAAAAAAGATTATCTATTTCATTTTTTTGCGGTCACGTCACACACTGCAATGTCATGGATGTCTGATGTCTTGTCACTGAACAAGGACAGGGACTCAGTTAGGGAACGTTAGCGACATTAGCATAAAAATAGAACACTCATTGTATTTCTATGGGTGTTATTGTTCCTGTCCTTCATGCATTCATCATTCTGCAGATTGCTGACTTTTTTAGGTGGTTTGATAAGTTAGTATTATTTTGTAGAGCACAAACAAGTGTCATGAACTCTTTGCATATGATTTGTTCTCTCCTTAATCTGAAACACTGCCCATCAACAGCTGATGATAGTTAATGAACAGATGGTTTTCATTTTGCCCGTCTACAGTTACAACATTCAGGAAGGTTTTTCACAGACTGCAATGATGGCTTACTGATTTACAAAACATGGCCCAATACATCCACAAATTTCAGGCAGATTAAGATGTAGCTATCACTGAATAAACTCTTTGTTAAAATCTGCCATTGTAGATACTCATCTGATGGCGTATTGCCGCAAAATCCTGCTTTGGGCAAAGCAATTCAAAAAACAAACTACAGTACACCTCTCACACATAGAGGTTAGAGGTCAGAGGATGCTCATCCCCTCTTTTCATTTCCACCCTGTCACCTCTGTTTGAGAACATAAACACTGATCTGACCTTTTCATTCACCGTCTGACACAACTTTCCAGCATCTCCAACACTCACTTTCACTGTTAAAACCAGGGCAAGGCCGCAGACTGTCTCTGTTTAAAGTATTAATTAGTAAAATGAGATGTTTGCAGCACGCGTCTGAGCGGTTTGGTAAACTTCTGATCTTCCTGTTTTTCTACAAAACTTGTTTATCTTTAAAACCTGCCCAAAACAGGGATTTAAGGAATAATAAGACAATTTACTGAGATTTAATAGATTATCACAGCTCTATCTTATGTGGCATCTTCATGCAAACAGAGAGAGGAACAAGAAAAATACCACAGCACTGATCTGCGCCAGAGGGAGTGGGAGAAGTGTGCGTATACATGTGATCTGATCTTCCTCGAGGCCTAAGTTTTGTTTATTTTGGAGATTTCGGCTCGGTGCGTACTTGCACTTGAGCCCCCCGGCCACAGGAAAATAAATCCACAAATAAAAACCGTTGTTCCTGCTTGAACAGAGGACGGAGGAGCTTTCAGAAGCATTCTGTTATTTTGCTGGCAGCTGTCACATCAACTCGCCACAGAGCTCTGATAAGGAAAGCTCCAGGTTACAGTCTTTTTGTGAAGTTACGGCAGTTGCTGCAAAAAGGGAATACTGTGGATTTTTAAAAAAAATAAGGAGGAAAATTTTTACAGAACCATTTCTGGATGTCCCTGTTTTGTCAGTGATTTTTAACAAAGTAACAAAACGTGTAGCTCAGCATGTGATGTAAACAGTGACATGGGAGGGAAGCAGCGGCTGGTCAGTCCTTCGGCGATTCTCATGTAAGTCGGCCCGTCCTTCACCGTCCCCGTCATCTGACGGTTAATTGCCCCCTCGTTTGTGAGGGCAAGGAGGGCACACAATTCCTTGTCTCCCCAGTTGCTCATCTTTACTGTGTCTGTCAGGTTTGCGTTTCCCTCTTGCTACTAGCTGCTCATTCCTGCTATCAGCTGTTTCCTGTTTATCCACCGCCAGTGGGTCGCACGTGCAGCTTCATCAACAGCTCCTCCCACAAGTCATCATCAGCCCACCAATATGTCTAGAACTATAGTTAACTCATTCCACAACAAGAAACCATGGATTACCAAAACCATCCAGGACGCCATGAACACGCATAGTGCAGCCTACAACTGAAGGCTGCAGTCTGGAAACATGGACATTCATAAAGCAGCATCCTATTATGTAAGAAGCAAAATGTCAGTATACATCTGGATTGGGTTAAGAGGGAGAGACAGAACCTTGTGTGCAAATACTTTTCCACAAGAGCAGCATCCTTCCCTAATTAGCTGCTGATGATGGAGGCGGAGAATGCTGTCTAACACGTCGCTCCAAAATCTCCCATAGGCATTCAATTAACTTGAAATCTGGTGACATCATATTTATACTCATCAAACCATTCAGTGAGCCATCGTGTCCTGTATAGAAGCATCTGCTTTTCATGTGTTTCTCCATTCATTCATTCAGGTTTTTGCTTTAATTTGTCACCTCACATCTTCTTTACTTTGTAACATTTATAATTTACATGCATTGTTATGGTTCCCTTTATGGTTTCCCTTTTTTGTCTTTAAGACTGATGCTTTTATTTTTAGATGAAGGTCTTTAAATGTAACAGTTTTAAATCATGAATATAAAATGCAGGGATTTTATTACTTCCACATAATATTTATACCCTTACAACAACATTTTAGGCCATAATAAATACGGTAAAAATGTTGCAAACCTCTCAGAGGAATGGCGGTGTACTGGGAGAGTTTAGACTTATTAGGCTGAGAGCCAGGTCCAGGCCTCATGATGTATTCGGCTACCTTTTTCATTATTATTTCCTGTCAGACTACACCTTGGGCCATCATAAGCTGATAACGAGCACCGCCAATTTGGGGCTGTTTGGTCTCAGGGGGCCCAAACCCTCTTCTTTGGGTCAGGTTTCTGGTGAAATCATATAAATGCAAATATTAAGGCACTACCATGGCATTAATAGTCATGCAAGTATGAAATTTGGCCAGGAGTATCCTGACAACAAGGGGAAAGTAGGGAAACAACATTCTGGGGCTTGCTGCTATTTTATTTCAAAATATCACACGCAACATCCCCCTGTCTGTTTGACAAATTCTCATCAAAAGTGATTATTTCTCATCACTCTGTGTTTAATATCACTGCGTCCAAAGTTGATAAGCTTCAAGTAGAAAAGTTTTATGTTAGAAATGAATTGGATGTGGTCCCCAGCATTTACAAACTGTCAGATGCAAATCTGCATATGTTGGGCAATATGCATAATTAGCACAGATTAACATTATCAACTGTATAGACTACATTTCAGCAACTGCTTGGCCGATTTGGACAGTATTGGAGTGGTCTGGGGGTTTATTGAGGATGCTGAATCCATATCTGACTGTGAAAATTTGAAAAAGTTCTTTTAACCAGATGTAGCCATATTTCTACTCCCAGGGGGCTGATTTTGATTCATTTTACGTGGATTCAGAAGTTTTAGAGGACGATTCACCAACTGAATTGGACAGGCTTTAAAACACAATATACTCAAAATTATTAGAGTAGAAAACTATATGTGCACTAGTGACACAACAAGTTACAACTGAAAAACATTGATCACGCAAGAGTGCCTCTCACCTCTACTACTCTCCCATAATACTCTGACATACACTCACCAGCCACTTTATTTGGTACACCTGTTCAACTGCTGATCTACTGGGATTTTCACCCACAACCATCTCTAGGGTTTACAGAGGATGGTCCAACAAAGAGGAAATATCCAGTGAGCAGCAGTTCTCTGGGTGAAAATGCCTTGTTGATGCCAGAGGTCAGAGGAGAATGGCCAGACTGGTTCAAGATGATAGAAAAGCAACAGTAACTCAAATAACCACTGGTTACAACCAAGGTCTGCAGAAGACCATCTCTGAACCAACAACACGTCCAACCTTGAAGCAGATGGGCTACAGCAGCAGAAGACCACACCAGGTGCCACTCCTGTCAGCTAACAACAGGAAACTGAGGCTACAGTTCACACAGGCTCACCAAAACTGGACAATAGAAGATTGGAAAAACGTTGCCTGGTCTGATGAGTCTGGATTTCTGCTGCCACATTCAGATGGTAGGGTCATAAACAACATGAAAGCATGGATCCATCCTGCCTTGTATCAACGGTTCAGGCTGCTGCTGGTGGTGTAATGGTGTGGGGGATATTTTCTTAGTACCAACTGAGCATGGTTTATACACCACAGCCTGCCTGAGTATTGTTGCTGGCCGTGTCCATCCCTTTATGACCACAGTGTACCCATCTTCTGATGGCTACTTCCAGCAGGATAACGCACCTTGTCACAAAGCTCACATCATCTCAAACTGCTTTCTTGAACATGACAATGAGTTCACTGTACTCCAATGGCCTCCACAGTCACCAGATCTCAGTCCAATAGAGCACCTTTGGGATGTGGTGGAACGGGAGATTCACATCATGGATGTGCAGCTGACAAATCTGCAGCAACAGTGTCAATATGGACTGAAATCTCTGAGGGATGTTCCAGCACCTTGTTGAATCTATGACACCAAGAATTAAGGCCGTTTTGAAGGCATAAGGGGTCCAACCTGGTACTAGCATAGTGTCCCTAATAAAGCGGCTGGTGAGTGTATATCTGAAATCCTGGCTACCTCGGTTCAGTTACAACAAATTAATTGCATTTGAGGTTTTGCTTTTTACAAGCTCCTGACATGGTACTTGAACATTTTAGCTCACAGCTGTATTCTTTGTGAATGACATGTATTAAATATTAGCATAATGGTGTTACTCTTATGCAGTTCACTTGCATAAATATAAGGTGCACTGTGATGCTTATTTTACTGTCATTGTAATGTCACATAAAGTTTTATACTATAAAATATTACAGGAAAGAGAAAGAAAGCGTAGCATAGTCTTGAATCACACCCAGAAGCTTGCGTTCACAATCTTCCACTTGATAACTATATGACTGTTACACATGGCTAATTACTGCAAATCCCTTCTGTGCGTCAATAACATCACACAGCTGGGGTTTTCGTAACGTAACACAACAACAGACAAGTGTTAATGACGATGTTGACAGCTGAGTGAACTGGACAGTTAACCTGAGCTGGCTGTTTATGTCCATAATTAGCTGCAGCATTAGCTTCTTACAAGTTAAGCTATCAAAAGCTAGCTAACGCAACCTGACATGCGCAGATACTTAAATTTAAAGCTCTTTTCTCTTCTCCTCGTCACCGTCTTACCTTCACTTGAGGTTTAGTAACACCGTCAGAGTTGTAAGGTAGCGCAGACTGCTCCTGTGTGGTGCCACATCTACGTTGTTTCCATTGATGAAAATCTGAGTCAACTTCCTTATTTTTCTCGCATTACGCATGCGCAGGAAAATCTTATCCTGCTCCTTGTCCTGTTGAGAGTCACAGGCTGCACGTCCAGCATGTCCATGAGCATCCTGGCTGATTACAGTGAGGTAATAATCAGTGGTGTGTTAAAAGAAGAAGCCAGATCTTTTTTTTTTCATTCAGACATTCCTCATAGGTCTAAATGAGCATCCATTAATATGTTTTTTAATAAAGTAGTTACTCTGCAGTGGGCTATTAATGATTATTTGGTACCTAAACTTTGCAGCGTTAGTGGTGAAAGCAAACAAGTCAGTCCACTCATTATGAAATCATCTGTTTTCCTCCAAGATGTTTTCTTTTTTTTTCAGATTTTGAATCAATACCTAGCCTCATTAAGAAGACACAAGATGAGCCATTGCTTTTGAGATTCAGCAAATTTTAGGAAAAAGGCACCAGGCTGTAGACATTTAACACACATAGCTGACTAGATATAAAAAAAAAAAAAAAAAAAAAAAAAAAAATTACTCAGTGTACAGGCTACACATTTATATATTTGGAGAATGTAAGAACCACTTTAGGTCTAAGACAACGATAACTGAAAATTAAAATGTTAAAATCTGTCAAGGCCACAAGGAGCCACTGGAGAAATATTCACTCGCAAGTGTCCTTTCTTAAAGAAATGTCACCTGCTTAAAAAAAAAAAGAAACGCTACATTTACTGAGACCAGACTGCACCTGAATACCCTCTTCCTGATATTTTGTTATCGTGTTAGGGTGAGGTCGGGTCATTTAGAGCACTTTTGGTAGAATGCCAACAAAAAAAAAACACTTTGTAAAGACAACTTTAAGTGTTAAGTGATGTTAAAATTTCTTATGTATCTCTACAATATTTCTGTAAAAAAGCAAAGTAATATAAGAAAGTAAAACACATCAAGAACCCTTACCTCACTCCAATTTCATTTCATTTATTCATTTATTCCTTTTGACCCCTCCCCGGGGTATAAGGGGCAGACAACAAAAAATAACATTAACAAATCAGAGCAGGCGGCAGCCAATGCACAGCAAAATAAATAAAACAGAATTTGTGTACATACATACAAGTCAAAGCAAATCAAGAGAAACTATTCAAGATTTTCTTTAAAAGTTTCAACAAATTTGACAAGACCTCTACTTTTCAAGATGACATTAACTTTTCAAACTTATAAATATTTGGATTTACTCTGTAGAACTGTCCGACCAACTCTCTTCTCTCTTTATCAAAAAAAGAACACACAAGTACATAATGATATTCATCTCCTCGATTGCCAGTCAAACAAAGAGTACATTTCCGGGGGACATTATCACGATCATACCTGCGCTCAGAGATACGTAACTTATGATTTCCACACCAATGACATGCTCAGGTAAGATGGGGAAGCTAGTGAGGTAGATTTGGCCATTCATGCTTTTTTTTTTTAAATGCTTAAATCCATTTATGAGTTCAGTCATTAATCCTTTGAAACCTGAGAGAAATCAGCTTGATGTCTTTCAAAAACATGGGAAGAAGGCAGCAAGCAACAAAAGAAGAAATGATCCAAAAAAAAAAATCACAGGAAATTAATAAGCAGAGAAAAGTAAAAACAAGAAAATTAAAAGTTTAAAACAAGTAAATGACCTGGAAAAATGCTTAAAAATTATAATATTTCTGGAGCATAATCTTAAAATGTAATAATCTTTTTCCCTATTTTTTCTTTTTTTTATATATATATATTTCTCACCAAGTTGCTTATTGTCTTTTTCTACAATGTGTGCTTGCATGCGTTTGACAGTGAGAGCTAAATTATAAGCTATATTGTGCCTTTTTTTGTATTATTTAATGTCTTTTATTGAGCAGATGGATTCTACATGTAATCACCATCTACATTTCAGGCCTATTTTCTTGAATTTAACAGTTGTGCACAATGTCCTGAGATCAAAAAGGGACCAAATGCTGTAGAAGACACACTGGTAAAATCAAATAAGGTAGTAAAATTATTGCAAGTACATCAGCATAAAATAGTATGATAAATAATGTTCCCAAAGTCGCAGGGCTGCCGTCCCATACCCACATCACTTCTCCACTCCTCCCACAGAGAGCTTTCACTCTTCAGTCATCTCAGTTGTTGTACAGTGTGTACTGGGGTTGCACTGTTGTGCTAGATTTGCAGTTGATATGAATAGGTAAGATATGATGTGAGGAGGTTTCCAGGCTTTATTAAATTGTTGAAGTGTATCTTTCAGGGCAAATCTTAGTCTTTCCAAATGGAGTGTGTTTGTTAGGTCCCCAAGCCACATCTTGGCGGTAGGGACAGATGTGTGCCTCCATAGTATGGGAAGTAGTTTCTTGCCGTCATCATTTCTGAAGGTCTCAGATATTCCAAGAATAATGAGCAGAGGCTCTGGCTTAATTCTAGTGTTCATGACCTCACACATTATGCTGCAGATATCAATCCAAAAAGGTTATCTTTGAACATAGAGTGTTGCCACAGAGGACTGACATTTGTCACACGTAGGCGACACCTCTGGGTATATACTATGTAGTTTCTCCTTTGAATAGTGAAGCCTGTGTTTAATCTTAAATTGGATGAGATGATGTTTTGCATTATTTGAGCAAGTATGTATTTTCTCACGGCTTTTTTCCCATAAATCATCTGAAATTGGTTCGCCGAATTGTTCCCACTTCTGCTTGAAATTTGCGGACGAAGGAGAATTTGTTGATAATGGAATATTGTACATGTGGGAAATCAACGTACTTTTGTTTGGTGACAGTTTCAGACAATCATCTGCTTTTGATTGTTTCAGTTTTAAAATCTTTTAAATATTTCCGTATGTAATCTTGAACTTGTAGGTAACCAAAAAAGTTATTATTCTCCAGCACATCCATAGCAACAATGCAACATATCTAGTCATTGGCTGCTAGTATTAAACCCTTTGAAACCTGGAGTGTCATCACTTTGCTTGTGCTGCTTTCAGATACCTTCCGCAAATATTCAAAGAGATCAGGAGGTCGGTCGGTATGGATGGATGGATGGATGCCTCCAGACTTCAGTATTGAGTAAAAGTGCAAGATGAAGTGTCCTACCTGCTGCAATATACAGCCATGGTAACTCAGTTACATCAATACAACAAAAAGGAATTTCAATTATGAGACATGTCTTTCCATCCTGGACATTCAGCATTAGTGTTTCCGTCTCTGCCGTCTCCTTGGTCCCACTCCTCACCTGTCATTGTCTTTCAAGGTTGTTTCTGAATGTGTTTTTAAAAAGCAGCCATGTCCTCCTCACATGTCCTTCAGTAAACTGAACATATACTGTGCATTTTGTCTTTACATTCATGTAAGCCACGCAGAGACTGTTTTAAGGTAGACAAAGGGGAACTGAAGGGTAGGCACCCTTCACCCTCCACTCAACATTCTGAGCAAGTAGTCCTTAGAGAAAATAAATCATCCTTGGGTTTGCCAATGTTGCTTTTTCCTTTTGTTACATTTCCATTACACTCCTCTTTATTTGCAGCTTCATGCCTATATTTCTACTCTAAACTCTATTTTATCCCTCAAACTTGTCTCTGTAATCACATTCTAGTCTATTTGCTGATTGACTCTGCAGCTGCTCTGCAAAGTGGATTGCCTGTCATGACAGTCAGTCACATTATTAGTATTGAATTGATGTGGATTTTTGAAAGCAGATACTACTACTAATGTTTTTATTAATAAGTTGCGGAGAGCTGGGACTCTCAGAAAAGACGTTTATTCAGTATTCCCCCGGGATTTGTTTTCTTTGTACTGTGGCAACTCAATTTGAGCAAAAGAAAGGACGACTGTCTCGTCAAACCCACACAAACTCTTTGGTGTTTTTAAGCTCTGTGATAGAAAATAGATACAATGCCGCCTGTAAGGAAGTGTGAAAACTCCGTCATCTTATAGTAATCTACTTTCTGTCTTGATAAGTGAATGCACTGCGCAGCAGCGGAGAGGTCGTTCATTACTCTGTGACATATTATCTGATGTTTTTAAGACCCGACTGTCAGCATCATTTCATCAATCTCCACTTGAAATTGGTTGCTTGTTAGAGTGTCAGCTGAGTCATCCAGCTTTGTTAGATACAGACATTTAGATTAGAAAGTGCTATAAACATTTATCAATCCGATTTAGAGAAATGCAGCATGTTCCCATCAAATCATACAAGTGAGGAAAAATATTACTAATGATTGTTTCACAGCTAAACTAATCGAAACAGCCTTTGCAGACTATCAGCAGCATTAGCCGCCACCCTGCAGGCGGTGTTTCTTCTTGTATCAGTGGGAGTCAGGATCAGATAGGAAAAGGAGGAGAGTTCATACAGCTCGGGAAATCCTGATACAATTATGAATAATTCATCTTTTACAGACGAGCCATTATCACAGACACAACAGCTTCAAGTGTAGCATCTTAGCCCATCAGTTGCTGTGTACTTAGGCTATGCTATTAAACAATAATACTAGGTGATTGACAAAGTTTAAATATAATGATAAGACAGAGTCTGAACAAATGTAAGCACTTCTCTGAGGCTGCACTTTGGCACAGCCATACATACACTGTCATAGCTAATGTGCTAACATGCTCACAATGACAGTGCCAACATGATGACGTTTAACAGGTTATGTTTATTGTTAGCATGCTAACTTTTGCTTATTAGCACCATGGACGTATAGTTGGGTTTCCATCCAAATTTAGTGCCAATTTTAGCCAAGTTTAGAGAAAATGCGAATTTATCTGCTTTTTCATTCATTACTGTGAATGAGATAAGCAGTAGGTGGCGCTAATTCTCCAGTCAGAGCTGCAGAAGAAGAGCACCAGTCGTACCTCAAATGAATAACAGAGAGGACACTGGACAAGAGAAAAAGAGAGTTTTGATCAACGAATGTCACATCTATGACGTTACCGGCTCACCCTTTCCCCCCTTTAAGAGCAGTGACCTTGTGGGTAATCTGTGAGGGTGTGACGTGTACTTCATTGCGGAGGGAAGCAGCTCTCTCGGGGTGTCATGGTGAAGACACATGCAGCAAAGAGTGATGATAGCAGTAGAATTAAGTGTCTAGATAAGTTCAGGGCTACCTCATGAGAAGGACATGTGCAATGTTATGTGGTGAAGACTGTAATAAAGCCATTGTTGTGAACGGCACCCGAACGCCTCGCAATCCTTCCTTCTGCAGGCTGGCTGGACTGCTAGAAGCAAGGTACCAGCTTATAATGAGCCAAGCTAAATGAATGTAAGTAAGCCAGTGTGTTCCCAACTGCGGTTTGGAGCTGATAAGCTGTCACTGAGAGGTGACAATGAGCTCTTAGAAGAGTTCTGGTAATAGCGCAGTGGGGCGTGTTAAAAAAAATCCAGAGATAATGAAGAGAACTGTCCTATGCAATGACAGTATGTCATCATGTTTCCCATGAATCTATCTCAATTGCACTTAGTCGCAGTTACATTTTATCAATACACCAACTTTTCCACTTCCGCCAAGCACATTTTTTGGGGTGGAATTTAGTGATGTTTTTGAATTTTTGGTGTTTCCACTGAGGTTTTTTTATCCACAAATTGAAAATGCGCATTAAAAAACGTGGATGGAAACACACCTTGTTAAAAGATCTGGATACCAGACTCCAAAATGGTGCCTTTTTGTTCCAATACAAATTGCTCATCTGGTGCATACGCCAAAAAAGTGTATAGCTCTCAGGTTAACTTCCGGCATATGTGGCCCACTGAGTACACACAGCAGTGAACTCATGAGTTCTTGTTCAGTCCACAGACTTTACATTTTGATGATGTCACAGATTTAAATCGCTTCTCTTGGCTCAAGGAAGGTTTCACAGTCATTAAACCTCCAAGGATCAGAAATTCGTAATAGAAAGAGTCCTGCTCTCCCTTTGACTGGCTAGCACTTGTAGCCTTCGTCTGTTTGGTTGGTTAGATTTTGGGATGAGGAACGAGTTTGGTTAGGGTTAGGGTTAGAACGTTAGAGTAAGACAATCAGAAGCAGAGCAAGGCAGAGTAGGGCGGGTCATGCCTTCGCTGTCCCAGGAAATGCAAATTCCCGTCCTGTCAACACTTTTACATGTAACCGGTGGACTCTTGTGGTGTCTGCGCTGTGCTGATATGAAGACGCCCAGACCGTGGATATCTCTGGAGGCAAACTCAATTTATTCCTGACAACTCTGACAGCAAGAGGCAAAAAAAAAAAAAATCCTCCAACAATTACGACCATTTAACTTGAGCTCCCCTCCCATGGAGCACAACAGCAAAAGGGCAGCCATGTTACAGTCAGTTCAGCAGAATAAAACACAGGAAACATAGCTGACAGCAAGAGATAAAAACAAAATCCGCTGTCAATTACGACCACATAACTCAAGCCCTTACACAAATTAAGTGACACAGGAATATGTTAGCATATTATAGAATAAGTTTAGGCAGAAAATTGAATTTATGAGCAGCTTAATAGTGCTAAAACACGGAAATTACAATCAGAGTGCAATGTAATTTATCTCTCCCGTGGAGTACAACAGCAAAAGGGGAGAGGCAAGGCAGGAGACACCCCTTTATAGGTGGGGTACCCCCAAAGTTGAATGTAGGGGTAATGAAGAAGTTTGATACTGTTAGGTTTTGTGTGAGAGCGCTTTGTGGACTACTGCTCTTCGCTGCTCTCGACGCATATGATATACTACATCACCATGCGCACTCGGAACATGGCTGTGTCTCTGGTACACTTCACCGCCTTGAAAGAAAATCAAAACACAGCCGTTCTTGTTGGAATGGTGACATTCGTGTACGAAACACACCAGCATCTTGATCTGATGGCTCCGTAGATCGTGGCAGAAGAAGCAGCCTTTAACTGAAGAATCACACAATAAACTGTCAAACTCTTAACATGAAAAAATATTATTTAGACCCACACAAAACATTTGTGTAATCCAAGGCATTTAATGACTGGGACCAGAAAATAATAATTTTCTCTCCATTGACTCCCCTTCATATTTTCCGAGCCTAGGGGTCTACTGGAAGGGTCGTGACTTACGAGCTCTATGGGAAAATGTTTTTTGGGTGATAGGGGATATTTTTGCTGTAATACCACAAATGGTCACTGGGAAATATTGAAAGAAAGGCTGAGCAGTGTTCCTTGTGGCCTGTTAGCATAAGACACAAAGTAGAGGCTGGTGGGAAAGTCATTTGTATTGCAGGTATTCAGGTATTAACCAAAGCACTGGACTAATTAAAATTTCAGCCTGATGATGGTGTTATACTGAAAATTATGGGATTACCAAAGTGAATACAGTTCTTCCTGAGGAGAACATGAATGTGTGTACCACAGTTTGTACCAATGCATTCAGTAGCTGTCAAAACATTTCACTCAAAGCCATCAATATCAACTTCATGGTGTATTATGATTCATCTTCTGGGCACCATAAATATCTGCAAATTCCATGGCAATCTATACAACATTTATTGAGATATTTCAGTTTGGACCAAGCGACTGACAGGCCGATGTTGCCATCTATAGAGCTCTGCTGCTTACATGGATAAAAGACATGCATCTTTATTAATAATCACATTTGCTTTTGAAATAATTACATATTGCATGTCACAGTCCGCTTTATGAAAATCCAAAACATATTTTAATCAGGCTGAACATCCTTTTTTCACATGAGCAAATCCTTTTAACTCTTTCATAACCGCATCCACAGCATTTTAGGAAGCCGCTGGCAGGAATAAGAAAGAAATAGGGGAGAAATAAATCTTTTTCTACTAATGGCAAGAAACCAGGGCCCTTTGTGGAGGACTTACTGCGCTCATATATGAGCTCTATGCTATCATAAATAAGAAAACACAGTTAAGACTGCACTGTTTTGATCATTATGAGAAACCAAGGCAGCCCTGGGAAAGTCTAGTAACAAACTACTGGAAAAAGTTTCATATCATAACCATCATCCCTCCATTACTAACAGAATGAAGAACAACGTACTCCAAATGACTTATCAGCAACATTTCTTTCTGTATTTCTTCCTATTAAATCAAATAGCGCACCACTAGCTTCTCCATGACTGATAAATTTATGAACAATATTAAAGTAAGGCAGCCAACAAAAATTGAAGCAACTCCTCACCACTCATTAGAGAACTTCAGGAGAAAACTTTTCTCAAAACTTGTGGTTTCCCAGAGTTTTACAAACACCCTTGGTCAACTATATTCGAACTATATGTATAAAAAACTCTCTGACCTAAAACTTTATCCATTATTTAACAGCCAGTCAGGTGCAATTAATAAAATAGATAAAATCAAATGAACAAAAGGTCTCGCAGTGTGTATGCTGTGAACCATCAATTGCCTCGTGGCACTTTAATAACACATAAAAACCTGTTTCAGTCTGCGGTCATCAGAAAGTGCTGAAAAGTTGCTGCTGAAAATAAATACCAGAATTGATGCCAAGGTGCCCCTGCTATCATGGAAAATCTTACATGGTCTGCTCTGTACAATTCTTTATATTCACAAGATGTTCACTCCTGCTGGTCTAGCAGCCACGAAGGAAAACACCCGGAGATGTACACTGTGCCTCGTCTTCTGTGGCAGGGCTGGCAGGACACCCTGTTCACCTTGGCAGGCCCATCATGTACCTACTGTTGTGCTGTATCGTTCCTATGCTCAGTTTCATAGAGTGGTGTGTCTTGTTTACACCAAAAAAATAAATAAAATAGGAATAAGATAGGAGATATATTGCTTATGTTTTACTTCTTTTTTTTTTTTCTCGTAAAAATGTGTGCTACTATCTGTGATTTCCAAGTCAACGAGGACAAAATGTGAATATTTTGTCCTCGTTGACTTGGAAATCCTGAGATGTGCTACCTTTTCACTTTCTTTAAAAATATGCTTATTGGATTTTGGGTTTGGCGCTCCACTGAGAATCCAAATGTTCAAGTGCAACCTCCTTCTCGACTACAGTTTTACATTTTATATGATGGTCCCGTGGTTGTGCATGTCATTTGGTCAACATTTCCCCCATTTTATGCCTCACACATCATCGCTGCTTTGCTCGAAACTTCTACTTTATTTGAGACTTCTGAGCCGATGTTTCATTCATACAATCCATTTTCGATTTTCCCTTCTCCTCCAAGGCTTTCACATGCGTAAACACAAGCAATCCACCGCATTTACGCCACCGACAGTAGACTAAACATCAGCAGCCCCTCTCAGAATAACACAATATTATTGAAAGCCACAACCAAAATAACCACAAAAGAATCAACACCTCTCTATAACAGTTTCAGCAAAGAAATGTGATATTATAATCTTCATGGAAGCAGGATTTATTGCTGGACTGTTGCATCAGGCATTAACTTCAGCTGGGCATGCCTACAGAAGCTTCACTGTGCTGATACTGCACATACGGATTTCTGTATCTACATACAAAGTATGTACATGTGACATGTATGCATATGTGTGTGTGTGCATGCAAAAGGGTTTACATCTGGTTGCATTTCTGCAGACACATTACATTTATGAAAAATGTGTATGCGTGCACATATGGAAATTCCAGTTGAGGCATTCATGCATGAATTTCTGTATATGATGGTTTGTGTCCTGGAATGTTCATGTAATGTGAGTGTTTGGAAGATACACATGCACACTGCTCAAAAACAGTAAGGGAAAATTTAATGGTCACAGTATAACACCAAGTCAGTTATACTTCAGGGATATCAATCTGTGAATTTAGGAAGCACAAGTGATTGTGAATCAGTTTCACCTGCTTTGGTGCAAATGAAAGAAACAACAGGTACAATGGAGAGGCAAAAGCAAGACAACCTTCAAAAGGGAAATGGCTTTTGGTTGACTCCTTATCCTTCCTGGCTGATTCTTCTCTATGTCTGTGTTCTGCTCGTGTCCTTGTCACTACTGGTAGCATGAGGCTACCTGCAGCCCAATTAGGTTGCACAGGTAGTCCCGCTCCGTCCTATACTGGGCACTGTGCTCACTGCCCAGCACCATGTAGCTCTATTTGCATTAACCAGATAACACCAAAATTGGCAGATTCCCCACTTGCGCCCTGTTCTCTTCACAGATGAGAGCAGGTTCACACTGAGCACATTTGACAGGTGTGATAGCAAATAGCATCCTGACTGCTGTTAGGGTACCAGGATGAAATCCTAAGAGCGATTGTTCGACCTTATGCTGGTGCAGTGGGCCCTGGGTTCCTCCTCATGTGGCCAGAGTGTGTAAGCAGTTCCTGGATGAGAAAGGCATCGATGCCATTGACTGGCCCTGTCGTTCCCCTGACCTAAATCCAATTGAGCAAGCTATGGGACATTGTGTATTGGTGTATGCGACGCTGCCAAGTATCACCACAGACTGTCCAGGAGCTCACTGATGCCCTAATCCAGATCTGGGAGGAGATCCCCAGGACACCATCTGCAGACTCATCGGGATCATGCCCAGACCTACTTACTTCGGTGTAATTTTGAATCCAGCCCTCAGTGTGTTGATGATTTTGGTTTGAATATCAGTAAAGCTTTTCGAGCTTTAATTTTTTTGATCAGTGTATTTATATTGTTTTATTGCACACATTTCATTACAACATCTGTTCTTTTAAATTCTGCTTAAAAGGAATCCAAAACTTGTACTCTGTATGGATTTCCTTTATTTCTCAGTCCCTCTCCTCCCTGCTGCCTGCCAGCTCCAGCTCTGCTTTCATCCACAAACACACACCCCTGCTCATAGACACCTTCATCCCTACCCATCTCCTCATCAACTCCACATCCAGAAATAAATAAATAAAATAAAATAAATAAAAACAAAATTTGAATTATTTGAATATATTCACAGAAAAGTGTTAAAAGAAATAATCACAAATATAAAAATACTGAACTGTTCTGTCAGAAAATATAAACCAGTAGACTTTAAGGATGTTAGATTCCTTAATCAAATGTTGAATCAATAAATTATCATAATCATCATCACATCTCAAAGATAAACTTCTAATTAATCCAGTAATGTGACAACATGTAAGTGAATCATATCTAACCCGAGCAAACAGACCAGTTAGATGATTCACAGCAAACACTGGTGGATTGAAAGAACCGGTTAGCTGTTTGCTTATTCAAAGAAGTGTAGCCACCATAGTATTTTAAGTAATTAATAGGACATTCCTCGTGCCTTAACCAAGTCCCAGCCATTAATTGTCTGCCATGGGCTGCCTTTCCATTTCATTCCCATTTGAGTTTTTTCCCTCCTCTTGCCCAGACTGTTGATGCATTCATTCTGCTTTCTCTGTCAACCCCAGAGGCTTTATAAGTTAATGAAACAAAAGTGCTCATTTCAAATTCCATTTACCCATTTCTAAGTGCATCCCATGATTAATTGGACCCACCGTATCGTTTTCCCCAAACAAGTCCCCTGGTATCTGCGGCAGCCACCAGCATCTCTGCAGTGCACAGGAAATCAAATTAGGATTGACATAATTTCTTTGAAATGCATACCTTGCTGTGTCCACACAGGGAAGGAAACAGTCTGTGTCATATGTTTGATGGATGTAAGTGCACCATCGGTCTCTTGTTAAAAATGAACTGTGGGCTAAGAGGGACAAACAGAGATGTGTGTCAGCTTCCTTGCTCAGCTATCAGAGCTCAAGCATCTCCTGCTGGTGCGACAGCATCTCAGGACATTATGCAGGGTGCTGAGCATGCTGGGAAAATGGTAATGCATGCCCGCTAGACCCATAATGGGTGTAAAATGTTTAAAGTGCAGACCATCATATTGTGTGAAGACTTATTTTCTGCTACCCAATACCCAAGGTATTAAAGCTGCATTAACTGAGTCTTGGTTAAAACAAGCCTACGGACAAACAGCCTGACATATTATCACCTTATAAAGTTGTTATAGTTTGCATTTTTACAAACTTACACACCCTGCAGGCACAGAACAACATTAGCATTTATTTGCAGTCGTGTCGTGTTTTTGTCCTCTCATAGTACTAATGATATCTTAATGGCAGCTGACTCTGGGCTTTTAACTATTCTCATTCTTCTTGATCTGAGTGCAGCCTTTGATACCATCTCACAAAACATCTTCCTAGGAAGGTTAGCTATCCATGGTGTCACTGGCGCTGCTCTAAACTGGTTTAAATCTTATTTCTCTGGCTGCACTGATTTTTCTCAAATCAGAAATTTCAACTTTTTCAATTACTAGTGGCGTTCCCTCAGGGCTCTGTCCTCGGTCCCCTTTTATTTATTATCTACCTTCTACCCCTTGGCCATATTTTAAGAAAATGTGGCATCCAATCCCACTGCTATGCTGATGGCACCCAACTTCATCTATCCACTAAGCCTGCTTACAGCCCCCCCCCCCCCCTTTTGGCTTTGATGCAACTTTCTCAAACTTAACAGTGAAAGGAAATCTTGTAGATACTAAATCTACTTTGGCTAAACTGCACAGTTTCTCTCTAACCACGGACAACTCGAAAGTCTGTCTATCACCTCAGGTTAAGAGTCTTTGTGTCATCCTGGGTAGTACACTGTCCTTTTAGACCAACATCAATAATATTACTCTGCACACTTTCATCTACGAAATATTAATCGTCTTCACTTACACCTCAGAGCGCTGCTATCCTCGTTCATTCTTTGGTTACATCCCATATTGATTATTGCAATTCTGTCCTCTTTTGTCTCCCTCTGAAGTGCCTTCATAAACTTCAGTTGGGCCAGAATTCAGCCGCCCGTATCATTACCAGAACCCTCTCCATAGATCATATCATTCCTGCTCTCCAGCAGCTTCACTGGCATCCAGTTAAATATCACATTGATTTCAAGACTCTACTTCTCACCTTTAAGGCCCTTCATAATCAAGCCCCTTCCTACCTGTCTGAACTCCCTCATATCTACACACCCTCCCATACTCTTAGATCCTCTTCTGCAATCAAATTCATTTTACCATCTACACCAACTTTACCATCTATACACTGTTTATACCAAATATTCATAATTTTGTCATTCTATTAACTTTTGTCGTATATTTCTGAATTGTTTGATTTTATGATCTCCTGTATGGGTACAATGCTGCTTGTTTTTCTAACTGTGTCTTGTGAGGTGTCCTTGAGTGCTTTGAAAGGCACCTATAAATATAATACATACCTCTCCCAGAGATTTTTACCTTTGGTTTGGTCACGATTAAAACCTGAAAAATACTTCTGGCTCTCTAGTTGCTAAATGTTCTGCTTTCTTCACCAGATCAAACTGTCTGTTTTCAGTGTAATTCACGACAGAGTGCTAAAAGAAGCTTAAAAGCAAAGTTGGGTGATAATTCTCATTTGATTAGGTGCTCATATTAATGAATCCATTTTCAACAAAAACACTCAGATGCTTCTTCTCATAGGTGAGCACACATTCTGCAGGCACATTAAGGCAGAATATAATTAGCATATAGAGCAGCAAACTTTATGTTTGAGAGTTGAGTGTGTGCCCAACAAATATCCATCCACTGCAGATAGCAGTGTGACTGCAGCATCCCCCCCCCCCTCCCTCCCTCCTGTCACTGAGCTTTTCAAGGCTGACTCATAGAAAAAGCCTCCGAGCAGTTAACCAAGAGCTCCGTGTGTGCTTTTCATCAGTCCTCCGCACAGAAAGTAATAAGTTAAAGTTTATTTATAGACTGAATGAACACAGTCGTGATATTTTTGTGATATTTTAGGCATTGCAGATATTTAGAAATTGTATAATGTTGTGGACAGCAGGGGTTTTTATGTGTGTCATGGCAGAAAAAAGGTTGAAAAGCACCTTATTAGTAATGCATAGTGTTTTTGCTAATGAAGAAATGCACTGGGAAGGCAACAATGCAGAGGAGGATAATACAATCTTCATGTATGAGCTTGAAAAGAGGCCATTGACACGTTAAGGTTTTCCAAAGGTGCATCAGCTACTGATTGGACATGCAGGAGATGTTCATTAGAATTAAAGGGATTCAAAGACTATAAAATTGCTTTAAAGGGCTTTCGGGGCTATGAGGTTTGTTTTAAACCGAAAATTAGAAAATAGTTATTTTCTTAAATGTCAATAAAATGTTACGAGGGTAACTCATGGTGAAACTGATGACATCTAAACATCAGCTGCCTATTCCCAACTTGATGTCTAATTTCCTTTTAATTTTCCTAGCTTGCATAGTTGGAGATTTTTTTTTTGGGCTTAGCTGAGGACATTAAAAGTTTAAGGAGCTCTGTAAATAGTTTCCAAATGTCTTCTCTCTTTTTCCCATTAATGAAATCATCCAGGATGCTGGTGTTCAGCCAGCGTCGCTCCTGCATTCAAGCAGCAAACGGGATGAACAATTAGGCGCACTAATCTCATGAGGGCAAGCCTTTACCTCCCCATGAATAATTTAGCATTTAACCAGCTGAAGCTGATAACAATGAAAATGTATTTCTCCCTGCCAAGCGGAGGCTGCAGCCACACGCGTTTGCACTCCCCTGGCAGCTAAAGGAGAGTATAGGTTTTTCCCAAAGTGAAATCACTTTCTGATGTCTGAAGTCAGCGAATGTGAGGGAACATCAGTTATGAGAGGATGCCTTGAGCGCTACAGTGCAGTAATGGCTCCCTGAGATGCCTGTCTGGCTGCTCAAGGCGAAGAACCTGACCTTTAAAGTGAAAGAGTTTACTTTACAGGAGCTGAATAGCGCAGTCATAAGTACTCCTGCCCATGAGATAAATGACCGAGATCAATCTGTTTCAGGGTAAAAAAGTCAAAACAGTCTGTTATTGCAAAAGCACCAGTGCGAGTGTCCTCCTGCAAGCAGCATAACGCACAGGTTGGCAAACTGGATTACCTTTAATAATCGCACAGATCAAGGCAAAGGAGAGTGGGGAATAGAAAGAAGAGGAAGAAAGACTCCTCTTATTGAAGTCTAAAGTGCACTTTGAGTGCATGAGTCATTCGCTAAACTTTGAAAAACAAAAACTGTCAAGCTGTCATTTCAGGGCGCGAACACACAACTCTTCATCGTCTAAATCTGATAGAACTTTATGACCTATGCAAATAAGCGGACGGGTTCAAGAGGAGGATTTAAGACAAATGCTTCTTCCAAAAAGAAAAAAAGAAACTGCCTGAGGCCTCTGAGCGTTTACGCCTTTCAGATCTTAACACAGAGCAACTTGACACATGCCTTGAAGGTGTGTGTCTTGAGACCGAGTTGTCTTAATGTTTAGCGGCATTTGTTTTGTCAAAAGTCAAAATTTCTTAAACAGATAGGCCTACAGCAGATATTCAGCACTTAACTTTTTTCTTTTCTTAGCTCAAAAACTTTGATAAAGTGTCTGGGAAAGGACCTTTGTAAAGAATAGGGCCTGTGTGTTTGCACAGCAAAGCAAATCCATCAAAACTCAACAAGTCACACATGACTCCGCTTCACTGACTTATCCCTCAAACTATTTCCTGTTGTCGGAGTGTTGCATGAGATCACTTCCAATTTCTTTATCCCAGCTTATATTCAGTTTTTTCACAGTTAAATCAAAGTCATACACCATGATTGAATCACTGTTGAATTATGTTTTCATTTAGATTCAGAAATCTGAATAAACACTGATTTTGCAATGTTGTTTCATAAACTTTGAAATGTTATTTCAATTTTGTTTTAATGTTAAATGGGTCTCTCTGAAATTTTAATGTTGATTTATGGGAATTTTGTTAACCTGTCTGCTTCTCTCTGGAATCACTGTTTCTTTTTTCCAGAAATGTGATGATTTCTTCAGGGAGTGCAGTTAGTTACAGTGTGGGCTCCATGCTTAATCTGACAGTTTGTCGGCTCACCACAAAGGGTTAGGGCTTAGCGAGAGGTCAATCTCAACCACTATCAGTGTTGAAGATCAGTCATGTGCATAATAGCATAATATTGTGTCCGCCTTATATTTATGAGGGTGGACCAAATAACTACAAATATAAAAATATGTAAGTATAAGTTCAAAAATGCCATTGTTACAGATCACCATGTAGCAATGTTTTCTCTCCATCTCTGAAACACTTTGCTGATCAGACTCTCTTTTTGATAAGTCTGTCTTGCTTTGTTTGGGGTTGCTTTGTAGTGTAGGCAGTTGTTGCATATGCTGGAATAGCAACTTTCTTTGCAGGTTTCTCCTCCATTGAATCAGGCTTTCACCAGAGGGATGTGTATGCACATGTGCATTGAGGACACCCCAGCTTGGACATGTTGGCTTTCATTTTTTGCTTTCAAAATACCAATAATGTTAGATTAAAGCACTGAAGTTCTTTTTTGTGTAGTCCTATACTAGCTTTCAACCTCGTCTTTCACAGGATATGGACTGCACTCGTGTAGCACCTTTATAGTCTTCCCATCACTCAAAGTGCTTCTTTTTAACGCTTTTTTTGTCACATTCACACATTGGTGGCCAAAGCTACCATACAAGGTGCCAACTGCCACTCAGTTTTTAACACTCAAACACAATTTGGGGTTCAATGTCTTGCTCAAGGATACTTCGACATGTGGACTTAAGGAGCAAGGGATCAAACAGCTGATCTTCTGATTAAATATATATGCAAATATCCATCCCATCTCTTTAACATCCCTGGCTCATTTTCATCTTCTAAGAGTCTACAGCCAAGTGAGGCTGCATGCTAAGAGGATCACCAAAGTTTTTACAAATCATGCTCCAGGGAGAACTGTGCAAAACTTTTTGGCAAGCCATCCAATAGCTGGTTCAAAATTTAACTCAAAAGCCGTCAAACTCCTGATGGTGCTACAAGAAAAGTTCTGGGATCACAGAGGTCACGAGGATACAACATTTGGGAACCATGATTGTTTGTACAAAATGTTGGGCCAGTCCATTCAACAGTGGTCGCTGAGATATTCCAGTCCGGACCAAAGTGGTGGACCGACATAACACTGCCAACCATGCAGTCACATTGCTGGCATGACCGCAAAAAACATGAACATGCCCCTAGATATGAAAGCCTGAAGTAATGGATTGCAGCTTAAAAGCTTCTGCAGAGCAATTTGTGTTAAAATAAAGTGTATGTTCTTCCTCGGTACAATCAGGCAGAGGTCACAGATGCATTAGCCAGCTCTCTGCGCATGCAATGTATGTTAAATACCAGGTGCGTCACCAGATACTCATATACAAACTGTTAGGCTATGTCCCAGGGCACACTGTAGGGCGGTGTGACCTGTGCAGTATCCATGAGATGAATTTAAATAAGCAGTTATGTTCACTGTTGTCAAAGCCAGGAACGAACATCAGTTCACTGACTGAAGCCAACACTCTGCAGCATCACGATCCAAGTGTTGATGAGCTCAACATTGTGTGCGACAGCTGGCAAACCAATCTCTCCCATGTTCACTTAATCAGAGGCCAAAGAACTAATCAAAGAAAATGCAACATTTTTTAGGCTTTTACTTTTCTTATTTCCACTCTTTATAATCAGCGTTAACTCCACAGATTCCAAACAATAAAAGACTTCTTATGCTGGATAAAAGGACCGTAAAAAGGACAGCCACAAATGAACACAAAGCTGCAATATAAACCCAAAGACTAAAAAAGATCCATACACAAGATCAATACACCCGAGGGCAGCAGACTTGAGACAAATCTGTCAGTTGAAGATGAATGCATCACCCTGACATTCGAGACACGAGTAAAAAAAGAATCTCAAATTGAGCGCTGCTGCCAGGACCCTCAGCGGCATCTGAGACACCTGTGGTCAGGTCACAGAGTCGTCACAAAGCCATAAATAACTCAACCTGAAACAATAACCTGAAAGAAGAAATGGCCAATTTGTCATCCTTGAGGTATTAGTGATGGACTGGACTCTCCCAGCCAATCAGAGTCTGCATCAGGACACATGGGATCCCTCTGTAAAATAAAGCCAGGCACCACCAAGGCCAGGCCGCTCCCTTTGGAGCAGCACGTATCCCTCAGCTTGTGACTGACCAAAAGTCCTGCAAACTGTGTGCTTTTAACTCTGTGGCAACTGTTCACTGCACAATGTCTGCATATGTGTGTGTGAACCTGACTTACCTGTGCAGAGTCCTTACTTCAACCCCATCCACCACATTTGCGATGAACTGGAACGCCGACAGTCAGACTCCCAACTTAAGTATCGACCTCACTAATGCTCTTGTGGTTGAACAAATCCCCGCAGCAAGGTTCCAACATCTGGTGGAAAGCCTGAAACCAGAAGAGGCTGCTACAGCAGTAAATTAAAGCCCATGGTTTTGGAGGGCATGTTTAACAATTACGTATGGGTGTGAGGTTTATGTGCGCATGTACTTTTGTTTAATGTTATTACAGCAATTCTTATAACCCTGCCACTAGTCAAGGAAGAAGTAGTTTGTCTTGAGAGTTGCACTGCAGCAATATTCATGAGTTTATTCAAATCTAAAAGTGTTTATCCCTATGGAGGCATGAGTGTGGTCTGCAAAATGTGTTGCTGTCATCCTATTACATCTTAACAACTCTTGTGTGCACTTCTGCTATTTTTAATGATGTTTTTTTTAAACTGTACTCTGAAAAATACCACACTGGTGCAACTTCAAAAAATTAAAGTAACAATTTGCAAGCATCTTTTTAAGCAGTGGCGGTTCTAGCCTAAACGGCGCCCTGGGCAACACTCCAACAGCACCCCCCGCCACCCCCTTGAAGGTGAAGTTAATTTTATTTAATTTTACTTTCGATGTATCGCCAGATCACAACAGTAGTCACTTAAAGCAGCTGTGCGGAACTTTTTACCAGTAATAAAACTGTCCCTAGTTCGTATCACCCCCCCTTGGAGATACGCATTTATTTGAACCCAACAGCGACAAGAAAGCCTTTCTCTATGTCTCTGGATTTTAGCAGCTGCAATGGACGACTTTCGACGCGATTTTGAAGAGTTTCTTGTAGCGGACACAGATCCAGAGCCATACCTGTTTGAGCCGGAGCATACAGATGAGGAACTCCATGTGTTGAATGCTGAGCAGAGATGAGAGAGGCTGAATCCTCCGCTACTATTTCCTGCACATCATATGCTGCCATTGTTGGGGAGATATATCATCAGGAGGAAAACCGCCGCAGAGAGTGCATCACAAGGAATGAAAACTTTGCAGCAATCACTAATCCTGGCGTGATTGAAACTTTTTTTCATGTTGCTAAAATGAACTGGAAAAAACGCCCCAGGCCTGCAGGAGCTGATGGACAGCTTTCAGTCGGGTGAGTGATATCGTCCGTGTCGTCTCTTTGTTTGTTTTTACCCGAGGGACCTGGCGTACCTGTCCCAGAGCCCAAATCGTCGGAGTTTTCTTTTCACATAAAAATGCGGACTCAGCAGATGACTTGTTAACTGTTTATTCCTCCTTACACCGTCGTACACGGCTGCTTCTCATTGTTTCCAGTAGCACAACAACGGTTACTACATTACCCAGAATAACTTGAGGCTCACACTACTACGGTAGCCTTAGTAGCTCAAAATACACAAGAGATTAGATTAGCTCAGAACAGAAACATGAGTAATTTTGCTGTTTCCACTATTTACTTGGACTGACCTGACGTTAGTTAATCCTCTCGCTCTCCAAAACAAATGCATGCGGTAATTTCCGGCTTTACGACACCAGGCTGTGGGTGTCATACCGCTTCCACCAAAGGGGCGCTATAATCAACGAAAACGAACAGTTACGCACAGCTGCTTTAAGGTTACCTTTCCTATTGAACAGGCCTATACCTTGTCCTTTTATTAAACAAACTAGATAGCCACTAGAGCATGGCTCATGACACATTTACCTGACCGAAAACGCCGACGAGTCCAACCTACCTGACATAGTTATTGTTATGGACAGTGTGTAACACGCAGCTCACACAGCAGCACAGCACTGAACACAGTCAAGTGGAGCGGGGCCTGTGTTGCACTCAGGCGTAAATTACAAATTCCAGCACTTGCTGCTCCTGCCGCCCCCCCACACGTTGCCACAAAGTGCCGCCCTGGGCAAACGCCCATTCAGCCCGTATCAGGATCCACTACTGTTTTTAAGTCATTCAAACTCTGAGTTAATCCTACGAGTTTTTCCATAATCTGACAAACTCAATTAGTTTAGTACAACCAACATGATTTGCTTTGACCTCGAAAAACGTCATCAAGTTGAACTAACTTCATATTTATCCATATCTACCCATATTTATTTAGTGGTCCAACTATTTTATTTAAGATATTCAACTTATTTATTTGAATTCTATCCAACTTAAAAATGTTTCAGATTTTGACCAATTTATTAAAATAAGTTTTCAACTGACTAAAACAACACTTTTTTTTGTCATACTGGGGAAAAAAGTCTCTTCATTGGGTTTTTTGAGGACAGATAATGTGCACATTGCAAAAACAGCAATCTGAAAGCCACACAAAGGCAAGATAAAGTAATGTTCAGTTGAGACAAATATAGAGAACAAGAAAGTGACAAACAATACAAAAAATAAATAAATAAAGTGCACGTGGAAAGAAGATATAAGAAGATATAATTAGTATGTCTGTATTACTGTCAAACATTCATAACTATCTGTCCATTACATTTATCTATATCTTGTGGACAATTACATTTTGGACTGATGGTAATACTGTGCTATACATGCTGTGAATAATGTGGGATTTATGGAAATCCAGCCATTAAGTTTTTTAATCAGTTTGTCCAAGACGTTCTCCAGACTAAAAACACCCATGGTTATTCTCTGCACTCTCTCCTCTGTGGTTATGGTGCGGCCACCTTTGAGAAAACAAAAGTGCTTTGTTAATGTTGGTGAGAGGTCAAAACCATGGTTAAACAATTACAAACAGTATTGACTGTTAGTAGAAGACAGATTGTGAACTGCACTCACATATGTCACAGTCAGACACTTGGCTGACCAACCACAATTTAACCTCTTCCCTTGCAGGTTCTGCACCACTAACAGTCAGACTGCTCTTCTTTAGCTGCAGGCAGACAGACAGCAGTCATTATTCTTGTGGCCGTGAGAGGTGCTTGACAGGGAAATGTAAACAGAAAGATGATGTCAGTGTTTGAGCTGACGATAAATGCTGGAGTTTCACCTTGTCATGGAGCACATTGTTGAAGAAAAGAAGAAAATGTACTTTTTCTGCACGCCACAGATTACATTTTTTGTTATATGCTTCATACATATCATATCAAGGTTTCTAAAGCAACATAGTGATTACATGAATATAAATTGAGTTTGTCATCTGATGGTGGGGGAGATGATGGATGGCCTGACACATGGACGAGACGGCTACCAAGCTACAGACTACTGTTTTAAACCATCAATCACCAGAACCGGTTGTTTTTCTTGGACAGACAACACTTGACACCAATTTTCAGCGAGACATCAGCAGCATTTCTAGCTGCAATTTTGCTATCAAAGCGATAGTTTTATAACAAGACATTTCTGGCTGCCATTGTGCCACCAAAACTGGCTATTTTTAGTAAGACATTAACAGCATTTCAACTCGTTCTCATTCTGAAGTGGTCAAATATCACCCCTTTGTCAGATATTTTGGTGTCAGACACCTGACACCAAAAGCCACCTTTTGCTGTGGTATCATATGCTGCTGGGCAGCGTTAGATGTTAATACATTCGGACAAAACCTTCTGCAGTGTTATGATACGCGCTGGCATTTCCAGCACTGATTATGCTACAAAAATTACGTATTTTAAGGCCAAAAATGATCTTTTTCTAACCAAAACCAAACATAATCACATATTAACCACATTGTTGTTGTAATGCAAAGAAACCTTAAGTTTCAACAACAAATTTTTGCAGAAATGTACAATGCCAACATTTATTCTGGTACAGTGACGGACTCAGGATGTTTGAAGGGCAGGGGCGAAAAGGAAAACAGGGCACCTACTGCATGACATGGGGACAAGAGGCCAGCCAAAAGGGCACATCCGCTCGTTTTCATCCAATACGGCACATCGTCTTGTTCTGATCATTCAAGAGGGCTGCCAAAAGGGGCACATCCGCTCGTTTTCACCACTGACGAGGGCAGCCAAAAGGGGCCATCCTCTCCTTTTGACCTCTCAAGAGGGCGGCCAAGCGGGCACATCCCCTCGTTTTCATCCAATATGGCACATCGTCTTGTTTTGATCACTCAAGAGGGCAATTTAACCCCCAATTTAACTCAATTTAAACTGTAGTGATTTAATCATAACAATGATATATATCATCAACTAACAATGTCCAACTTCCCTTTCCTGTCTGTGGCACTCAAGATTTTTTTTTTATTAAACTCTACGGTCAACCAGGAGAAGTCTTTGTGTCTTTGGAGTATTTGTTGGGGACTATTTTCAACTGCGGATTAACACTTATTTGATGTGCCGGTGAGTATTTACAGCATGCATGTGCCATCACCTCAAAATTAACTTGTGTATGTGATCATGGAAATAAAGAAGCATGTCACCTAGTGTTACAGTGTGGCTCACCTATGTGTCTTTAATAGTTTGTGGACCGCCATGAAGTTCTATAGCACAGAGGAATAAAATGTACAAAGCTTTGGCTACCATGACAATGTTAGTTGGGTATATTTTTAGTTTTATTGGGGTATTTTTTATTGTGTTTTTGATAATAAAAAAAAACACATAGGGATGGCAACTTATCATTTAAAATCTGACAAGGAAATTGTGTGTTGATATGCTGTTTGAAAAGTCAATTATAACAGTTAAGATATTTTTATTCATCCAGTTTTTCATGTCAAAAATTATTTCCTTCCATTGTATTTGTAATAAACTCCTTAAAATATAAAAGTTTGCTTAAGTTATTGATGATTAATAATAATGCACAGTAAGAGCGTGATTACAACTCCATCAGCTCCCACACAAAGAATAAATGATCAGGGCGCGTGAACACCAGTTAATTGAGTGTGAGTGGCTCGTGCAGGGGGGCGGGGCCTGCCAGGATCAGGTGGGGTGGTCCACTGTGACTTTCTCTCCCACCAGAGGAGGCAGGAGGATGGCAGAAGGGACGGAGGCTCCGCGCTCTCCGTGGCGGACACAATAACGCATGAGCGCTTCCAGAGAAAATGAACTGTTTCCCTTTATGAACCCGGCGCAGTGAGATGTGTGCGCTCTGAGGAAGGTAAGACTTCTTTCTCTCCTCTCCTCCGTTCATCCCACAGCTTACTTCACTGGCTGAGTGACTTCTAATTTCCATAATGGATCGTTATGATTATTTCTGATTCTTTTCAATCAGGAGGAGGATGTGGTGATTGTTTTTTTTAAATAGGCCACTGATGAGCACATTGTGAAAATTGCTTTATTTCCACCATCCGTTGCTGATGCTAATTCATGCTGCCTAATGTTCAGTAATAGTTTATTTCTTGCATATTTCAAAACTAGTCAGGTAAAGTTGCAATGTTTTATATTTATAATGAAAAAAAAAATCAACAGGCTGGTTCCCTTTGCAGCCTCATTTATTCTCCCAACATTCCCCTCAACAGGTAGGCCATCTTAATATAAGAACACTGATGGGAAATGGGATGTAAATCTAGATTCTGTATGAATACAAACAAATTGATAAAGGATTATAGCAAGATGGAGCTTAGTGAAATTAAAACATTGTGTTGTGTGGGATTGATCTGCCGTTTGGGACTAAGCGCAAAGAACACAACCTCCCCAGATGGATGAAAGCACAAGACAAACCACTTACTGTAACTGTCCTTTCTGAAGGGCAATGTGCAGCCAGTTGTTCAAGGTTGATAAAACATAATGAGTAATGTCATGCAGGTTTTGAGTTATGACCGGCCCCTCTCTTGGAGAGTGCAGCTTTTTAGAAATGTGTAGTAATTCATCACGGCAGTGCACTGCTCCAGAGACCTGACACAAACTGTTGTGTTACAGTGTTTGTAAGAATATATGAACTCCAGTGGCCTGCACTGGCAGCAGAATAGATTAGCATGTTGAGGAGATTCATGTGTGTGCTTGACAAGGATGTTGGATTTCTTTTGTTTTATGTGAATTCAAATAGTGATTGTAGCACTCTTGAAAACATTTTCCGGTTCCAGCTTCTCAAATGTGACGATTTGCTGTTTTTTTCTGTTTTATATCGCAGTGAATTGATCTTGTTGAATTGTTGGCTGAACAAAAGCAATTCGAAGGTGTCTATATGTCTCTAGGAACTTGTAATGGGCATTTTTTGTATTTACTGGCATTTGTCAACCCATTTATCAAAAGATAAATTGATGCATTTCCCAATCGATTGATCGATAAATCAATAATGGAAATAACTATTTGTTTCAGCATCGCCTTTGGGCAGAAAAGACAGTAATAAATCAGATGTGTCGCAGGTGAGCTGGTTAGACAAAGTGGTGAAGCTTTAATCTTTGCTGCCACAATCTTGATGGAGAGTGTCTCACAGAATATAATGAACGTGTAGGGATCTGTGTAGCATAATGCAGAGAAGGTCCCGTGACAGAGAGATAGCAAACCCCTGCTGTAAAAAGAAAACAACCTCCTGATGTGCTGCATAGACAAAATGTTTAGGCACAAAAAGAAATCATTTATGGTAAGGAAAAGTTTGGCTAAAGCACCCACATGTGGTGGCACAAACGCAGCTAGAAACGTGGCATTGGGTCGCTACAAAACACACATGCGTTTAATGGCACAAAAGCCACTGGAGACACAGCTACGGGTCTGTTAAAAACACACACACATGGTGGCATAATCGCAGCTGGAAACGTTGCATAGGGTCGCTAAAAACACACACACGTATAATGGCATAAAAGCTGCTGAAAATCCAGCAACCAGTCACTAAAAATCATCCATGTTTGGTAAAAACACTGCTGGAAATGCAGCAACAGGTCGCCAAAAAACACCCATGTTTGCTGGCTCAAATGCCACTGGAAATGCAGCAATGGGTGATGAAAAAAAAACATGTTTGGTGGCTCAAACACTGCTGGAAATGTAGCAATGGGTTGCTAAAAAATACACACACATTTGATGACATAAAAGGCTGGAAATGCAGCATCTGGTCACAACACATTGTACACACAATTGCTGCTGGAAATGCAGCGACTGGTCACTAAAAATCACCAACATTTAACGTCAAAAACACTGCTTGAAATGCAGCAACGGGTCAGTATAAAAAAAACACACATTTGGTGGCATAACAGCTGCTGAATTGCAGCGACGGGTCACCAAAGAAAAACGTTTGTTGGTACAAACGTTGCTTGAAACGTAGTTAAGGGTCGCTAAAAAAGGTCTGACAAAATAGAAAAGTAAGGAATCCTCACCCCAAGCAGTTTCCATGTAGAGAGATTTTAATGCGGAGTAATGTTTCAAGCCTACGTCTCTTCCTCAGACTTCTGATAAATGACGGAAAGTCGCCCAAATACCTGTGTGGGTGCCTGAATCAGTCATGTTACATATGTTGCCAATATTCTCAATAAAAGTAAAAAATATAATTACATATGGTACACAAATATCTTGATAAATACAGAAGGGTAAAATACCAGCCTATACAAATTGTGAATCCCACATACATTAAGTATTTCATAAAGTTCCCTGGTTAAACAGCCGCCAAACATACATCCAATACACACATCTGATAGTCACCAGTCACCAGCAGCAGAATGCATTACAGTATAAGCATATATACATATACTATATATATATATATATATATATATACACACACACACAGTCAGGCCACACATAGACGATAAAAAACAGTTTTGAATATACACATATGTACAAATATATAAATCACCATGTCTCCCCAGTAGTTGGTAATGCCAAAAAAATCTGAGCTAAACAGCCGTCATATATCTGCACTATCTATTAGAGGCGCCTCTGTCTGTTTGTCCAACCTTAAAAAAGTTTATAGAGACAGATAACACTAGTTAGGAAAACATGGAAAGAATCTAAATGCTTCGTGCAGCACAGGCGAAGTTAATGTGAGGACATGACAGAATACAAAATACAGAATTACAGAATATCAAACTCCTCATTAAGACTTTAGAGGCCAGAGTGCCTGATGTATGTATCCAGAAAAGTTCCAGTCTAAGAGCAATGTATTTGTATCTCCCCCCCTGCGTGGATGATTTATCACCTCATTCCCCTATACCTGACAGTGGAAATATTGTGCTTCAGCTTTGAGAGGTGTACAGCCACAGGGCTGGATGGTTCATTGTTCCTGATAGTACTGCAGTGCTCAGCAATACCAGCTCAGATCAGTGTTGGATCAGTGTTGCTTTCCTTCATTACCAGTGCGTCTAAAAAGTTCACTTGGTCATTGCCAACAATCTCATTTCACTCACAAAACTTTCTCAATCAATCACCACAGCATTAAGGGTATAATTTCATGTGCTCTGACTAAATGCCCATGTGGACTGGCTTATATTGGTAAGACCACCAGACCTTTAAAAACTATTGCTGAGCGCTGCAGAACTAACAGAAATGATTAACATCTTGCACTGTGGCCCATGTTTGGTGGCACAAACACAGCTGGAAAGGCAGCACAGGGTTGCTAAAAAACATCTGGTGTTGTTTTTTTGTTGATCTGGGACAGTGGTCTGCAGCTTGGCAGCCGTCACCCCTCATCACACTGTGCGCCATCACATACACAAGTGGTTTACAAACGAAATGAGCAAGCCAAAATCTCACGGTCCACCTGTATTCGTATCTGGGCACAACAGCTTCTATCACGTATGTTATTACTTTTATCAGTACATAAGACAAAACAGTAGAAGAAATAAGATGGGTAGCTTTTGTGATACTGTCTCTTTTCTTTCGGCGGTAGGTCGTCTTCACTGGTGCTTTGTTGTAATTTGCTCCGTACAATAACGCAATCCATTGTCCCACTCATGGCTTTCTCCTTTTAAATGTTATCATCCCTCACACTTGCTGCCAATCAGGGCACACACTTATAATTCCCACGCACAAATGGAGACCAATCGGTTCCCAGTGAAGGTTTTTCAAATTAAAGTGAATTAAATTACATTTTTTTCAGCCATTGTTTGCCTCTTTATTAGGAAATGGGTGCGCACAACATACCGATACAATCAATTAAAAATGAATTCACAACTTTTTGTATAGGCCCAGTCGAATATTGCAATAATGTTGTGTGGTTATGTGCAGCTCATGTGCATGTTATCAGAGCTACGTCACTTTAGATACGCTGATAAGATACGTATGAAATGTACAAGTGTGACACAGGAACACTCAAAACCATCAGCACAATAACTGAAATAATCAAGATAGATTCACCTGCATCTCCATTACACAGGATTTACAGCCCAGGTACACTCTATTAAAGCCAACAGCACGTTCGCAAAATACACTCTGAACCCAAAATAGGAGATATGTCTAATATTAATAGAAAAAAAAAAGCCTAAAAAACAACTGACAGGGCGTGTAGAAGCTCACATGGTGGAGCAGGCACCCCATGTACAAAGGCTATGTCCTTGCCACAGCAGCCATAGGCTTGTTTCCAACCTTCGGCCCTTTGCTGCATGTCCTCCACTCTCTCTCCCCCTCATGCTCATGGTTGCTAATCAAAGCAAAAATAAGAATAACAATAAGAAAAACAAGCTATGTTGTCACATATAGCAAACACAGGAAGACTTTATAAGGCTAAATTAGTCATGAAATAGTTTTTCCATATGCAATGCATCTTTCTCGGCTCTGCTTGGAGCATAAACACCCACAATATCAAAGTTCAATGCAGCGATTAGTTCTCTCTCAATTGTCATGAGGAAAAAGTCCTCGAGGCGTTTTTGCATCATCTTAGCCCTCACTTCATTTTTAATCGTGGACAGGAGCCGGACTGACCGCTTCCATTTGCAATTACTGAGTCAGAAATAGCCACAGTGTGACATTAACATTTAGAAAGCCTTTTGACTATGCAACAAGAAATGTAAGGTTAATAACAGAGACTTCACGCACAGACGCTGGCTTATGGCCCCCCTGAGCACCTGGGCTCCTGGGCCCACGCCTCGTCGGCCTGTTTTGTAATCCACCCGTGTTGTCAGGAGGGCTCATGGTAATATTGTGCACATTTCCCTTGTGATCGTAATGCTGTCCTGTGCTGTGCTGATTGAATATGCCCATGGTCAGGCTACATTAAGCCATTTAATATGCTCACTAATATTCTGTCTCTTAAAACAAAATCCTAATTATGATTCCAATATGAGGTTTAATTGGCTGCCTTGCTTTAATTGTGTAATGGCCACTCAGGCTGAGGCTAACAGGAAAGTTTCTTCAAGGGCAAAGCACCATCTTTCTGTGAGATCCACTAATGTAATAAAATGAGCAGTGCACTTTGGATTTCAGATGTAAATTGGAGTGTAATGATGTCCGCTGATAGCTTTTAATCAAATATCTGCAGGGCAGGGGAGAGGCGTGCGGTCCCACTGTTGGGACGCGCTGCTGGTCAGCTGAAAGAAAACGCACTCAGGGATGCAACTAGTCATGGATTTCTATTAATCGCCAGGAAATGTTTCAAATTAATTAAATAAACATGTATTTTAAATTCATAAGCGTCTCTCAGAGGGTAAGGGACTGTGTTTAACTTGTTTCTGCTGAGCAGCAGTGCAAAACCCAGAGATATTCAATTTAGGGACTGTTCATTGTTTGTTTTTGGGGGGGGGGGCTAATTTCTGAAGCAAAATGCAAATTCTCCTCACACATCACATCATCACACAAGCTGTGTGTGCAGCTCAGCAGAACAATACGAGTTATTGTTTTGCTGGGAAAAAAGCCCTCTAATGAATGATTAGAGAAAAGTTAAATCAAACACTGACTGAAAAAAATCAAATCATGATCTGACCCCTCTGTCAGATGGACCGCACCATGTCACAGCACCTGCGGGGGGAAGGGAGCATCAGATGGTGATAACAATACATTTATTTTTCATGTCAATACATATAACTTATATTGTCAATGATTAAAGTCACTAAGTAAATTGTAATGATCCAATTTAAAGGTCAACTATAAACCTTTTGTGGGGCACCCTGTTGCTTTGGGCTGGGGTCATCTAGACCTTTTGATGCCCCCCTGAAGGTGGGGCTACACACACTCACACATCACAGCGTGCACACCACCAGCATTAGTAACATGAGCATAAAGCTTAACGACCGTTTTCCCACATTAATTGTATTTTAACACGCAGCAGTGGCAGCGGCAGCCAGAATTGTATCAATAACTGGGCACAGCAGGCGTTGTTAGATTTAAAAACATGAAAAGGAAATCCTGGAGTTGAAAAAAGCCTTGATCTTTTTTTAAAAAAAAGATATTTTTAGGGCTTTTTTTTAATGGATAGGACAGTTCTTTTAGTGTGAAGGGGGGATAGAGAGGGAATGACATGCAGCAAAGGGCCGTAGGTTAGGAACGAACCTGCAGTCGCTGCAGCAAGGACAAAGCTCCACTAGGTGAGCTAATGGGCACCCTTATTTTATGTTTTATTTATTTATTTTTACAGAATCTGGTTAGTACAAACGACTTATATCAGGGAAATAGTTAACAGCGAGGAGATAGCACTATTTTAAGCTTAGCTTTGGTTATATTTCCTGATGGGAGCGTTCGTGGCATGTGCTCAAAGACCGTCAGAATTTTAAAAATCCAAAGATAATTTCTGTTTTTACAGTTTCTGCCTGTGATGAATGGCATAGTTTTGGTGTTTTCTTTGAAGAAAACATGCCTTTTAAACCCACCAGAGGGTTTTGGGGTTAAAAGTGTAGAATAAATACAAAATACACCTTTTAAAGTTTGTTCCTCCCCTTAGCTAGCCTGGAAATCCAGACTCAAATCTAGAAAGATTTTGAGTCTGGCCCTCACGATACACCCTTCCTACAGATCCTTGTGCAGAGCAAATTGGAATGTGCTAGGGGCGGGGCATCTGGATTTCCAGGTTACCCCTTAGCCGAAATTAAGAAAAATCCTTGTTGAAAGTCCTTGCTCAGTACTTGCAATTTTTTTTGACATGCCTCTCCCGTCGTGCAACACCCCCTTCCCTCTCACAGATAACGAACACTCCCTCAGACCAGTGGTCCAGATTTCTCCTTACTCATTAGTTCGAGGCCCCACAGTTTAACACATTCAGTGTCGTACTTGTGTTCGGCCATGTCGTTGAGCTAGTTTGCTCTCTCTGTCAAGTAGGTGTCCATTAGTCACTCACTCTACAGCAGAAAACGGCACTTCAGAATAAAAGCTCTGCGCTGGAATTTTACCCTACTTGAAAGATAAAGTGTGTTTTTCATACACTTGACACATTTGCAAGTCACTTGCCGTCCATTCAGAATGGGCCCACTTTTGCCATCAGATGGGAAGCACTGCCTTAGAATACCATTAAAAAGAGAGACAATACATCACATTTAGAGGCTGAAATGAGCAGTATTTAGTATTTTTGCTCGATACTTGATTAACAGTTAATCAATTACAGCTTGAAGAAGGTAGATAGATTAAATGCACTGACATTTTCATGCTCTCTTTCCGGTAGGGCACAGGTCAATGCATCAATTGGTTTTGTGACATTTATTGTTTATTGTTATACAGCAGCACTCCATACTTGTAGGTCAGTTGACTCACTCAAGCATTTCTTTCTCTTCAGTTTCATATCTTTTGTTTTGGTACCTCAGGACTGCCACTGTCCTCTTGACAAAACCCAAGCAGCTCGACAGCGTTTCTCTGATAATCCTCCGTTCCTGGAGGGAGAAAATTATGAATAAAAGATGCCAAAAACTCGCAGCACAAGGCTGGAGAGGGCGGGAAGGCAGTCAATAGTGCAACAGACTGAAAAGGTCATTTAACACATCTTAGACCACTTCATCATTTTGTCACAGCCCTGCTATCACCCTGCCCCTTCCATGCTAATACACGCATGAATGAAACATGAAGCGAAAGGATATGCAGAGGAGCCTTTACTCTGAGATTAAGCGATGTCTTCAGCCTCGGGCCAATCAAATATAACGTGTGAGCTGAGCAGCTGCAGCACGTAGATGTGACAGCTGTCCCACACTTGCTGCTCTGGTTTTGAACTTCAGGAAAGTGTTTGACTGAATAATGTCGATTCATCTTTGCTGCATTGTTTCTACTGTAACACCTCAGGTCAATGCTAATCTATTTCCTGCCTCACACTTTGCACAGTAGAACTCAAACACAGGTGGGCTGAGGGAATAAACTTTTTAGACGCGGTTAATCTCCTTTGCGCAGGCACTTCACCGCACCGAGAAATCTCATTACAACTGTAAATGTATTCCAAATATCACTGCGTTTATCCACCCTGCCGAAACAATCCGAGATATCCATTCACCGCCTATTTGGTTTCACTTCCCCCTCGGGCTACTGACACTGGAAATCCAAGCATCAAGTGTTTATTTGGGTGAATTTCGTTCCGCCTCATGGTGGGATGTGCAGCAGGCAAAAGCCTTTGATCCTGCACGAACATGTGACAAGCATGACTCTGCTCTCCGAAAGGCTTTATCGCAACCGCTTCTTTCAGTCTTTTTTCCTCGCCGCCGTTTATCTCACTCGGTGACATCCCAGATCTCTGACACGTACGCGGAGAGTGGTACTGAGTGGGACTATCAGTGGGCCTGAGCCTGTGCCTCGCTAATATAGTGCTCTCCTGGAGGTTCAATTCCTGGCTTGTCATCCGGCGTTTGAGTTAGAGCCCAGCTTGCAGACGCGAGGCCTTCAAGGAAGCCATCACAGCCTCCTGCTCAATGTCTGATCTTAAAAGAATATATATATCTCGGCTTTCATTTATCTTTGTGGTCCCTGCATGGCTGGCTGGTTTTCTCATAATGCCACAGATGATTTTCACTTTGCCCCCATGGATCCTTATGCTGCTGTGGTGTCCTTGTCTTTCACCCTGTTGTCTTTGATTATCTTTTCCCCTCCCTTCTGTTATAATACCAACCAGCCACACTGCACACAGGCTCACGGTAAAGAGACATTTTCCTTCATATCATGGATACTCAGCTTGCTGTGCCTGAAGGCCACATTTGCAAAATGACCGGCGGCCAGGGGCCAGTTAATGAACAAACAGGGATAATAGCCTATTTATCAGGACAGATAATAAAAACGGTGTTTGCTGTCCTCGCTCATCTCTGACAAGAGAAAAATACAGCAGCCCCATAAAGGTCAGGTGTACACTGGGGCGTTTCTAGGATTTCAGGATATCTGGGGTTTAGCCTGGATCTCTGTGTTCCAAGCATTTTTTCTTTTTTTTATATAAACATGCTCTATTTTGAGACTTTTCCATGCACTCCAGCACCTTATTGACTTTCAAACTGCATAAAAAAATCCTCAGTGTGAATCAGCTTATTCAAATTGTGAATTAGACAATGCTTGGCAGGCCATCTGGACACCGTGGGCCGTAAAGGTCTAGTGTGTAGGATTTAGGGGAATACAGTGGCTGCTGCCGGTCTTTCAAACAGGGGAAGGAAACACCTGAGCGGTACTGCACAAATGGTGAAAATGAGCTATATGGCTTATGGAAATAAGGAACTCCGGACGGCACTCTGCCAGAAGACTCCACTCACAAATATCCACATGGGACTGAGCTCGAAATGCGACGATGCTGGTGTGTATTTCCAAATTGCTGTCAATCACAAAGGGGTTCAGCCTTTGAGGCAGTTCCTCCAATCATCACGCATACACCGAGCGTCCTCTCCCGCCTACCGCTCCATTAGGTCCCAGGGAAGCTGAGCCTCCCTGGAAGTGACGATTTTGTCACATTTATCCGATGACCATCTCGCTTTGCTGCATGAAAAAAAACTGACTCTCATAGAAATGCTTGGAGGCTCTGCGTCCACCATGCTGACACGAGAATGTATGACAGGGAGGTCGCGTTTGAAAAATGGTGATAAACAGTTGACGTTTGAACATCATAGTCATGATGTGAAACGCATCCTAGCGCACGTTTAATGCAATATAAATTCTTATTTTAATGTAAATTCAATAGTGCATATTTGACCATTTCTTCTATGAAATTTTAGAGGAAGTTCAGCCTCCCTTGTTGTCTCGGAGCAATCTCCCCTGGGGGGCATGATACACAGCTGGTCGTCGATATAGTTTAATGGCGCTCGGTGGCATCAAGGGGAAACGGGGTGGGACAAGAACAGAAGTTAGGGCAGCAAAAGTCCAAGAAGGGGCCGACTTTCAGCCGGGAGAGTGGTGTTTGCATCTCGTAGGATTCTAAATCCAAACCCTGTTCTTTTTTCCTAAACCCAACCACATGCATTAGTTGTTGGAGGAAAAAAATGTCAATTTGCGTTGTTGTACTGACGTAGTGCTTTTATTTGAAAGAGACTGAATGCAAATGGTAAGTATTTTGAAAGAAGACAATGCATGTAACAGGCAGAACTTGACACGGTGTCCTAGACAACAACAACCAACGCACCCAGGGTAGCTTTCATATCATATCTGGACGCGGAAAGTCCATGACCAATCGTGGTTATGCGACAAGGTCCGAGTGAGGATGTGTTGCTGGATCTTAAGTTAGAGAATAAAGCAGAGCACACATTGGCAGATGCTTTGGCCTGCAGCTTGTCTCCAACATGCCAGACAGTGTCAGAGAAACACTGATTTGTAACCTGAAATAGCGTCATTCAGTGTTTTTATCAGCTCAAATCATTTGTTTTTAAGAGGACCTGTTTGGATAATTTGGCTCCTGGAAAAACCCTCCTGAATGATTAACGCTGAAAGAAATCTACCTAGGAGAAGTTTCAGCTGGCTGCAATCTACAATCCTAACTATAAACCACTAACCCCCCCCCTAAATCTTACACACTGTCCCTTTGAACCTGCTGATCTGTCTGTTTAAATAAAGGTTCAATAAACATCAGATAAAGTAATGGGATGTTTTATGGCGGCTGTTTGCTTCCAAAAAGACATGTAGGCTGTCGTGTTTTTTGGATGAAAAGGAAATTGTGAATGCCACTTACGTAGTTCACTCAACCCCCATTTTCTCTAATGCAGCTGTAATGAGGGGAGAAGAATGTGCAAATAGAGCGGCTGTGTGCTGTGGAAAAAACAAAAGAATACTGAGTGATATTTTTACCCTTTAATCAAAACTGGGAGCTGTGTGGTGATTTATTTTTTTGCAGTTTTCCTTTAATGTGTTCTGTGCGTGAAGTTTTGATTAGTTCCCACGCTGTGGAAGAAAGAGCAGCACTTGAGAGGTAATGAGCCTGTTTGTGGGTATTTATAAAAGCCTTGGATTATGAATGTGTTCTTAAATCTACTTTTATGTCTTTGCTTGTTTTTAAAGGTTTCCTGCGATAAAGCCTGTCAGTGCGGCTGAACATGACATTCCAAATCATCAGTGGCCGCCACTTAAAACATGAATATTTGTCATTTCTATTAAGCTGCTCCGGACTAAAATGACAAACTGTGGCAGTGGATGACATTCTGCCAAGGGACCCGGGCCAAGGCCACGTGATCAATGGAGCGCTGGCAATCTACAAATGAACTGGAGGAGCGGTTGATGCAGCAGGAAAAGCTTTTATGCTCTGCATGAGGAGGAGCAGGAAAAGGCGGAGGGTTGAAACTGTAGTAATTGAGGAACAGATGTGGCATAAGTGTCATCAATCTGCAAGCCACTTGCACAATTTAATACACCCAACAGATTACAATGTTTCCTGCTGAGAACATGAGTGTTTTCTCCGCAGCAGATGGCTGTCCCAACTGCAGCTCCTCCGCCCACCCAGAGGTGGATGTAGTCAAGGCGGTGGTTCTGGGGCTGGTGCTGGTGGTGTTTGTAGTGTTTGGGGTCCTTGGCAACATCCTGGTCATCCTGTCAGTGTTGTTCCACAACCACTGGCGCTCCGTGACGCATTACTTCATCGCCAACCTGGCAGCGGCAGACCTGCTGCTCAGCGCCGCAGTCCTGCCCTTCTCCGCCACCTCGGAGGCTCTCGGCAGATGGGTGTTTGGCCGATCCTTCTGCAGCGTCTGGGCCGCTCTGGACGTCCTCTGCTGCACCGCCTCGATCCTCAGCCTGTGTGTGATCTCCATCGACCGCTACCTGGCTGTCAGCTACCCTCTGCGCTACCCTGCCATGGCTACGGGGCGGCGAGGCCTGACAGCTGTAGCTGCTCTGTGGGGACTCTCTGCAGCGATATCCGTGGGCCCTCTGTTTGGCTGGAAGGAGCCTGACCCAGAAGATGAGACAGTGTGCCGAATCACGGAGGAGCCCGGCTACGCTTTGTTCTCAGCACTGGGATCTTTCTACATACCTCTGGCCATCATCCTGGCCATGTACTGCCGTGTGTATACCGTGGCAAAGAGAGAGACGAAAACCCTCCGGAAGGGCAGCAGGGGAGAAGGAGTCGAGACAGACGGGGTGATGCTGAGGATACACAGAGGGAACTCTGCGCAGACGGGGAAGCAGGAGGAGAACGAGGGGACCCCGACACATAAACACACATCCTTCTCGCTGCCAAAGCTGCTGAAGTTCTCGAGAGAAGAAAAGGCAGCTAAGACGCTCGGCATTGTTGTCGGGTGCTTCATTCTGTGCTGGCTCCCTTTTTTCCTGGTTTTACCCATCGGTAGGTACCTCATTACACATCTGCTTATTATTACAGTCAAGTCACAAAGGTAAAGCTCTACTTTTAAGTTGTTCAACAAACAGTTGCTTGCAGCACTTGTGGAGGAATGTTATCACTCATTCTCTTTTAGCTCTATTTTGGTCTCCACCAACTCCTGTCTGTATCTATCTGTCTGTGCCAGCCTACATGCCAGCCTTATACCAAATCAAGTTTATTTATATATCACATTAAAAGATTGACACACACATATATATCAATACAAATGTACAAAAACAGAATAAAAATCGGTAAGAAGAATTCCATACTTTTGTTTTCTTTTTAAATACTAAAATATTAAAACCACTGTAAACAACCAAAGGCTGTTGAAAAAATGTGTGCTTTAAGATTTGTCTTAAAAGTGTCAATGGAGAGGGAGCATTTGACTGAGAGCGGAAGGCTATTTTAACGCTCTGGACAAGAGTCTGTGTTTAAATCTTTATTTTTTTTTAAAATCTCATAGTGCAGCTAACTAACGGAGGCTGTACGCAAATACAGTTTATCTTTATGAATTATACCGATACCTAATTGATAATAATACTGTTGACACACATTTGTGTTTCTAGAGTTGTGTGTTTTGCAGACATGTAAGAAAAAAAATTAAATATCATATTTCTTAAAAGTGAGTTTTGCGTGATATTTTCAACCAGAAGCAGCACAGGGAATCATCTCAAAAGGAATCCAGATGCAAGGCCTTTGCACAGAGTCTGTTTTTTAATCCCTCATCCGAAGATTCTGATGTGTTTTATTGTTCTGTTCTTTGTGAAAATTTGCATTACCTGACAAAATGAAAACACACATTTCCTCCTTTGCCTCTCTCCACTGGAGTTACCTATCTGGCTGTCCCCACTCCCTCCCTGTCTTTCATTTGCTGTCCTTCCTTTCTGTCCTCCACATTCTTTGTGCAGTCCACATCCTTCTGCTCATCAACATAATCCACCTGAATATTACCATCTGACCTGCTGAAAGTGAGCTGTCTGAGTTATGAAATGATTCTGTTGCTCTGCCATGTCATGGCTGTGTCCTGCTGCCACATTTTCTTCACCGATTCTTGGTCAAAGAACAGAACAGCGCACTGGTTTGCCAGGCGTGAGAAATAATACAGGTAGGCCAGCTTACCATGTCTGCAGGCTAGGTGCATTCAGAGGCTGGTCAGTCAGTCCAGGCACCACCAGCTCTGGCCGCAGCTCCCGGTGAGCGGCAAGCTCCGTCCTGGCTCTTCCCAATAGTTCATTTTTTTGTAGTTGAAATGATCCGAAAACAAACAAACTGGTTTCGCTCTCAAAGAGTCGGTGGCTTGGCTGGGTGTGCGTGGCTGCCGTCCTCTTCAGCAGCACTTTCAAACGGGGCGACTCCTCATGACATGGCAGCAAACATTTTTCCTCTACCGAACTCACACACCTGAACCTTGTCACCTCATTAACACAGCCTCAACACACACAGCTCAACCATACCTTTGTTTCCCAGTGGAAACCAGTCCAAAACGTAAATGAAAGACAAGGAAACAGAAAAGAAAAGAGGAACTATAATCCCCCTATCACTCCCAACAGACGGATGCGAAAAACAAAGAAAATCTAACCTCTTCTGAATTTTTTAATAGACAAAAGTTTCGGACTCAGTGTGCAAACATGATTGACAAAACATGAGGTTATATTATTTTTATTTGTGTGACAATAGTGGACAAAAAAACCTCAGACTAGGTATGCAAAGGCCTGTTGTCTTGCAAATAGTGACTCTGCAAGATCCCCAGTCTGCAAAATCTTATAGTTTGTGACCAAAAACTCAAACTGTCTTTAGATGCGAGAAGGTGTCAGACTTCAGTTTGTTAAAAAGCATTTTATAAGTCTTCTAGATTATGGAAGGCATTAGCTGCTAAATGCTCCACCTGCTAGCCTCTAACCGTGTCCATCTGCTGTCTGGTGCTGAGCAGGTAGTGCACAGTCACTGAGAGCAGCTGCCTGCTGGAACGACCCCGTGAGAGATCAGAACAGTTGAGCAGCAGAGCAGACAGCGAGGCAGCGAGCTGTAACTCACTGTAAATCCACAGAGAGCTGCAGAGTCTGTAGGTTCATCACTGCAGTATGAGCGACAGCTTTCACATCCACGCACTGTTTTCACAGTCATTAAATACAGTGTTATTAAAATGATTACAGCAGCTTGTATTACAATTTAATTATTTGGTACATATATATGTAATTATGTTATTTTCCATTATTTGCTTTAATACACAACAAAAAGTAATGTCATACTCCTGCAGTGATATAGAGGAGTACTCCAGGGTGTGTCAGTACACCATGACATCACTGGTAGGTGTATTTATAGACAGCGGTGCCCCAGAAACCTTTCAAAAACTGTGTCAATAAGGAGATTTAAGAAATGGCATACTTTGCATTCTTATTTTACAGTTAACATTACTGATTATCTGATGTGCATGGACTAACAAGGGCACAGTTAGTATTTTGAGTTTCACAAAAATCCTGTTTTTATGTGCTATGTATTTGTACATACGTGTGTCAAGTCAGGCATGCTCAAAGTCCAGCCTGGTGGCCAATTGTGGCACACGAACCAATTTCAAATAGCCCGTGGCTTGTCTTTCAAAATGTACTATATGACTAACACAATACTGGTTAATAAAGGAGATCACTTTGCATTTCTTCCCTTCATTTCAAGACGGCAGGACAATGATACAGTTGGTAGACGTGCGCCAAGTAGAAACTACGTAAGAGGAACTAATGAGTTTTCTTAAACAGATGGTAAACAAGCAGCTGAACAGTTACGTAACAGCAGGTATTTGCTGTTAGGGAGCAGACATGGCCACAGCTAAGAAGCATAAAGTGAAGGCTGCAGCTTTCAGGAGAGGTGGAAAGTTAAATACTTTTTCACTAAAAAAGCATCTGGCCCCCTGGTTTTTTCACATTATCTCATCTGGTCCTCATTCAAAAAAGTCTGTACACCCCTGTGTTTGGTGATTCATTGTTCTAATAGGATATAAACAACACAAAAAAATATAAACATTTACTGGGAACAAGCATTCTCAATGTTTAGGAGACCCATTTTTCATTCAGATAACTTGAGGTGGGAGTTTAACAGACCGCTTTGAAAAATCGGTCAAAAAACTGGTGAAGTAGCTGAGACTAGACACACAAGACTCTGGAGACAGCTCAGGTAAAAAGGTAGGTTTGGTACACGGAAGTACCATCAGTGGAGGCAAACAAATCCAACAGGGATGAGGCAGTGGCAGAGTCAATAAACAGGCGAAATCCAAAAAAAGAAAAGAGGAGGACACAGGGAAACAAAAGGCTGGACGCTAGACACACAAGGAGCTAAGACGAACTGGCACTAAGAGAGAACAAGACACACACTAAATACTCTGGTGAGGGAGAGAGGAGACACAGGTGAGGCTAATCAGGGCGGGACAGACACAGGTGAAGTCATCAAAAGGGAGGGAGAACACACAGGGGCAGGACGTGAAGTGTTTCCAAGTAAAACAGGAAACAACATGAATGAATAAAATAATAGAAATAGATTTTGCCAAAATTTTACAAGCTATGCTGACATGTTTGTTACCAGTGGATGCCTTAGGTTGACCAGCTTTACAAGATACCATCCTCATTTTTTGCGCTAGAGGGGCCAGTGGGTGGGGCAGTTGTATCAGGGTGGTCATGGCCAGCCTGGTGCCATCTTGGGTGCATCAGAGCTTGTAATTTTGAACCAGTGAGGGCTGTTACGAACTGGCTTCCCGGCCAGGTATAGAGAAATCTTCCAGAAATAAAACTTCTTAATATTGTGATACTAGTCCATACCCATAGACTACAGCATACAGCATAAAATTAGAAGAAAAAACATTGGTCCACAGGGGGAGCCACAGTGATCAGTCGCATTTTATCCATTTTTAAGCATTTTTCTGTTGTTATAGCGCCACCCAGTTGCCAATTAGAGTAAAATTTCTCCAGTCACCTTGAGGCGTCCTGTTCTACATATCTACCAAGTTTAGTAAAAATCAATATGGCGGTTAGGCCTAGATAAGAAATGAGCTCTCTAGCGCCCCATTTTGTTTGATGGGGTCAATAATGGAGGGGTCCCCTCAGATTATGTGTGGTCATATACCTACAAAGTTGCGTGGTGATGGGTGAAACCCTTGAGATGTTATACACCTTTATGTGATGAGCCACGCCCTCCGCAATATTCATTGTCTTATAGAAGCTCAGTTTTAGTAAGTTTTCCAACTTTTGCCAAGAGGGAACTTTAGATATTGGTCCCTAGATTATGTTCACCCAGTTTCATGCAGATCAGTCAGTTATATAGTAAGATATAGTAAGATAAGCTAAGATACAATCAATCAAGGATTCATATCACTTTCAGCCATCATCTTTGTGTGGCTTAAGAGCTGCAATTTAGGAGATGATTTCAAAATCTTTTACAGGGTGTATTGGCTGCAAGATGGACAAAAGGGTCCTGTAGGATTCTGGAAATGCTTAAAAGCAGCAGTAAGTGTTGTTAAAGAACCCTCTGTGCTGTTGAGAGGCTGCTACAGATTTACCGTATCTTAGAGAAAAACAAGTCTTTACAGGAGCTGTGTGAGTTGGACGCAGTGGAACTGTAATGAGAGGCATAAAATGGGGCGTAAAATGACAACAAAAAAAAGATTGATCTGCTGCACACTTTGAGGAAATAATGTATTCTCTCAATTCAAAAAGGGATTTAAATGATTCAGAAATTAATTGATGTCGTAATGAGAGTTTTAATGATTTATTATAGAGGCCTGCTTTATACTGAAAAATATATAAAATGTTAATTAAAATTTTAGCAGAGGAAAACCTGAATAGAAATGAACTAATTAAAGATTAGTCCACCGTTCTAGTCAAGCACACGAGCTTCACTTAGCAATATCAGGAGCTCGGGGAAAAGGTAAATGTCCACCAAGCCAAATATTCTCAACTTTATCTTCAATAAATTACACCTACATTTTGTCAGTCTGTCAAAGAAGGTGATAAGAGCGATGGTATCGGAGCTGAAGAGAGGACAGAACCCAACGGTTGTGAAGCACAATCTAAAATCTTAATTGCTTCTGAAATAACTCTTATGGCTTGACTGAGATAAGTGATTGTCGGTGTGAACCAGTGTGTATTTAAGGGTAATAGTCTGTCAGCAGTTACCTCCCGGGTCACAGATGGCGAGATTATTTCTGAAATGTGTTTTGTTACACACACACTGTAATCTTATTGAAGGAAAGGACAATCTATTATACGGGATGTAGGAGGCGTGGATGAAACACATCCTCTGGACAAATAATATGCATTATCTTTTCCCCTCTCTTTTTATTTGTCAGTGTGTACATTCATAACTGGCCATATTAAAGGCCCCGAGTGTAATCCAAAGGTAAACAGCAGGGTTGTTTTGCCAGAAATTGGGAGCTGGTGTTTGCCTTTAATTGATTAACAGGTCTTTTAATACAGGGATTAAGATGACACGGCAACTGAAGCCAAGTTATTAAAGTTTGACTTTGGTTTAACTTTCATGGTTATGTTATTATTTATCACAGGTGAAATAATAAAGTGAATGACGGCTTAATTCCATTTAGCTGCTTCAGTTTCAGCGTCCTGGTGCTGTGCATGCTGGCTCACTGTCACAGTGGCATGACTTACTGGGACACCTTAATAACGCAGAGCCATTGTTACTGGTAGCACCTGTGCTTTTCAAAAGTCAAAAAAAGGCCGAGAAATTAATCATCTGTTTGATAGAAAGCTTTTCAAATGTGACGGTTTTCTGCTTTGTACTGTTGTAAATCATTGCATACTGAATATTTTGTGTGTTTTGGTCTGTTGGTTTGACAAAACAAGCAATTTAAAGATGTTCCCTGGTGCCCTGTACAGTTATGATGAGTATTTCTTCTGACATTTTATTGACTTTAACCTGACATGCAACCTTGAAGGAGAAGTCCAGTATTTTGCACTTTGAGCCCCATTTCTAGGTTGTTTATGATGAAATAGAGTGGCCTTTTCATGTCAGAACATCAACGAACACCACTGACCACTCGGTGAGCTTCATGGCTTTGAAAACGAACGTTTAGGGTGGTGTTAGGACAGGTTCACACATGGCCATAGGCAGCAGTGTTAAGCCAGGCAGAGGAAAGCCAAATTCTTTGAAAATGAGCAATCGTCATGATGTTGGTCTGAACCACTCTATTTCATCATAAACAACTCAGAAATGGGACTCAAAGTGCAAAATACCAGACTTCTCCTTCTAATATTACATTAGTTATATCACTGAACACAGGAGAGAAAAAGGTCAAACTCAAATACCAGATTTGATACTGGTCATGTTAACTGCATAATGTGTTGGGATTTTCCAAATTAAATTCTTTTTTTTCCAAGTTCTTTGGAAGTATAAAACCAGGTGGTTGTCCACCTTAAATCATGTGTCTATTCCATAGTTACCCGTAACTTATTCATATTCCTTTAGTCTGTAAGGGTCCTCAGATCAAAAGAATCCAAAGGGTTTTATGTCATAAAAAATCCGAAATCCTCGAGTACCGTAACTCTCTCTCTCTCTCTCTCTGTGTTGCGCTGTCTGTCGGAGCTCTATCAAATGAATGATTCATAACTGATATACTATCTGAAGCTGTTGTAGCATAAACAAGACTTAAAAAAGGAGAGGCTCAGACATGGAGTTGCGCCTTTGAAGGTTTACTTGCGAGAAAGCCAAAGAATTAGTGCATCATGACAACTAATAATGTCTGACATATGAGCAGTGTCAGTTGACACACCTTCAGCTTTCCAGTACACATTAAAAAGGTGCTTCCTGTCACTTAAGCTACTGTTTTCCTGTTATTCAGGCAACCAGCTCCGAGAACAATTGCTTCTCCTCACATAACCAAATTTGGCCTGAATCAACGCCAGATCATTTAGCTGATGTCACAGCAGGATAACAAGTTTATGTTAGGGTCATGTTCACTATAAAGCCTAATTTTTAAACAAGTAACAATCATACTGGTTTCAATAAAAAAATGTATAGGCCTGTTGAGTTGAGTGATTTAAGCAAGTTTTTCACATGACCTTTTACCATTTACAGTAAACACTATGTATTGTCATGAATACAACTAGCCAACAGTTTACAAGGCTGTGGGGTAAAAATGCATGCCCAAAAGAAAAGCCAACATTTCTGTTCACGAGAAGAGACACACCTACTTTTAAACATTATAAAAGACTTGGATATCAGCAGGTTTTTGTATATATGCAAATATCGCAAGGCTGACATCTTCAGAAAAGAAAGTCTCACTGGTTGAAAACTTGGAAAATGTCCTATTTTGATGCAAGTCACTCTAGCCCTTTTGCTTTTCTATATTTTTACATGATAAACGACATGTTAGGGCACTTAAATCAGAGTATGCAGGACTGCATGTGAAAGGTAGTATTAGGGGAGTATTCATTTTCATTAGCCATGTAAAGAGCTTAGTAGAAATATTTTTATAATAGGAGGAGTCAGCAGGTCAAAGTCATTTGGATTTATCATCCAGGGACAATGTCAATCCATTTAGTGGCCCTGATTAAAGCAATATGTGAAAACTCAAACCTGCTTGTGGCACTATAGGAACTTGTCAGAGGGTTACCAAAGCAATCAGGATACATCCTCTGGCCACCGTGAATATCTGTACCAAATTTCACGGCAACCCATCCGATAGTTGTTGAGTTATTTCAGTCTGGACCAAAGTGGTGGACAATCAGCCCACCAACTTTGCTATTCATACAGTTGAGCTGCTATCATGGCTACTAGCATATACTCAGCCTTTATTATGTAGATCTCACAGCAACCCTCCTGTAGCTATTGTGATACACAAGCTATTAAGGCCTGAATCATTTGTGTAATGTTGTTGGATATGTTTTGCTCTATGAACACATCAGGCAGGACCTTCCTCTTTCCCGACCGTCCCTCGACTCCACTGTTTGACTTTCTCAGAAGGGACATCAAGAAATTCAATTACAAGCAACCAAATAGACCAAATAAAACACCACACTGGAGCAGAATGGGCTTCTACTGTGAGATGAAATGGAATGAACCAAACTATTGCTCCCCTCCTATGAAAGCTATTATAGATAACAAGCACAAGGCTTAATGGGCTGTAATGCTAGGAGGCATCCTCAGTCACCCTGTAGCCTCCCAAGGCAGCCAGTCATCGGAGAATAGTTATGCATTTCAATTGAGACAGACCTTCACGGCTCACAGCGCAGTGCTCATTCAAGCTCTGAGGCAATGATAGGCTGAGATTTCCAGACAGAGGGTTTGAAAAAAGCCCCTGAATTTTTTATTTTGTATTTTTTCCGAGCTCTTGAGATGGAAAGCCTGTTTCATGCTGAAAGCAACCCCCCGCCTTTCACTGCAGCTGCAACCATGCTGGCGTTACTTGTACAGTGTGCTTATGAAACTGCTCTTCAGTGGCATCATATACAGTACAAGGCCACTGTGAAGCCTTGCTTTTGTAAACATTGGTTTTGCACAGTGGGTTTTCATTCATGCTGAAGGTGTTGGAGGGGGTCAAGGCTCTGCAGGCCAATCAAGTAATTGAACAAAAAATGCACCTGGCTTTGTGCACGGGGGTATTGTAATGTTGAAACAGGAAATGGCAAAACACAAACTGGATCACAATAGATGGAAACACACCAAACTAAAATATTGCATGTTGCAGCAAGATTTCTCTTAACTGGAACTAAAGGTGCTGAAATCATGAAAGAGAGATCCAGGTCAAGTATGTCCAGTTACTTTTGGCCATATACTGTAGCTCAGTGGCCAACTTGAAATGTTATACAATTCATCTTTACAAATGCCAAAAAGTTACTTTAGCTGTTGTCCAAACCTCTAGAGTTTAAAGGGTTTTTTTTTATTATGAATGTCACAACCCAGGAAATGTAGGATTGAACCCAAACACAGACAAAGCAGGAATGCAGGATAAGTTCAGTGATTTAATGTCACAGTAAAAAATATGTAGGCTTACAGGCAGAGGCAGGTTCTAGAGGGGTGGACTCGAGTCACATGACTTGGACTTCAGCACTAATGACTTGTGACTTCACTTAGACTTGAGCCTTTTGGCTTTAAATTACTTGATACCTTCTCCCAGGCCCAAAGATATAAAAAAAAAAGTATGGTTTGGTCGCATCTCTGTCAAGCTCCAGAAGCTCAAATCTACTACTATTACTATTCATATTTTGATTTGTGCGTGTTTGTGTGTTCTCCAGGATCCATCTTCCCGTCCTGTAAGCCCTCTGAAACCATCTTTAAAATAACCTTCTGGCTGGGTTACCTCAACAGCTGCATCAACCCCATCATCTACCCGTGCTTCAGCCAGGAGTTCAAGAAAGCCTTCCACAACGTGCTCCATGGTCACTGCCTGAGAACCAGTACGCCAGCTGCCAAACCACAAGGACACATCCCCACCCACTCCTCCAGTCCTTGCCCCACGTCTAATACCTCTGCTCTCTCAGCCCAGAACCGCATCACTGTTACCTCGTGGGGCTGCTGCAGGGCGCTGTCGACCTCCTCGTCATCTGTCTGCGGTCCGGATCAGGCTCAAAGTGCACAAATCCAGAGCAAGACTCTGCTGAAGGCGTGGTGTCTCTCAGCGAGTCGAACGTCGGTACCACAGAACCCCAACAGTCAAAGATCAACCAAAGTGTTACGCCTGTCTCTCGGCGTCACAGGAGAGGCTGTTTGATTGGCATGTTGAGGCAACGGTGGAATTTTGAGCGTCTGATCTTGTGTTTTTTTGAGTTTGCCTCGTGGAAATGCTTATGTACAACTTTTGCATGTATAAATATATTCCTCAGAGTGCAGGGCCAGACGATAGCGGGACTTAAAAAGACAACTCTGTTGCCTTAAGGCTTGATACTAGTGTAAAGGCGAGTGTCAAATAAAATATGATTTTGGGAAGTGAATGAATAATATTTTGCCTGCACTCTGCAGCTGCTACCGACCTGCTCTTGAACGGAGCATTACTTGTCAAAACATCCGATAAGAGCAACTTAGTGGTCAACAAGAAGACGACTGTGGAGTGCAAATGCACAGCACGAGACTTCTGGAAAATGCAACTCTACCTTTGGCTTAAAAATGCAAGCCAAAAGCCATTTTTGCAAGTATGAACATCAGGTTAGTGGGGATCACGATAAGCACTTGAGAAGGAATAAAACAGAAAGTAGAATCTTATTAAAATGACATAGTGAAAGAACTCCAGAGACAGGATTTCCTACAACATTAGTGGTATTTCTACAGATTGCACAAAAGCCCTTAAGGGCGCGATACTCATAAATCCTGGCGTAATTAGCACTCACTGACAGCTCTGAGAAAGTGGAAGCTGGTGTAGGAGTGCGTGTATTACATGTGTGACCTCCTCTTTAAAGGGGCTAAACTCTTGCAGGCTTTGATTTTGAAATACCTGTCATGGACAAAAAAAAAAGTTTGGCGCTGTTGGAGGGAAGAGAAATATCAGTTGATATTTGTGGGAAAACCTTACAACACACCGCAGTGTGAAACAACAGCCCTTGATGCTACCCCTCTGAAGCTTTCAGTGTTCGGTTTTTTGTTTTTGTTGAGGCTGTATCAAAGATGTCTTGAATCAACTTTTAATGTTTGACATCATAGCTTGTGGTGGTGTTAAATAAATGAAAAGGTGTCAGATGGATTTCTCTGTGTTTCAGAGTACTGGTTTCCTGCCAGTGTAGATCTCCAGAGTTGTGTTTTCCCCATGCAAACACTGGAAAATTACATAATTTCCTGGTGTCTGAAATGGATTCATGAGTAATTTAGGCAGCTCCCATCTGATATCTTTTGTTCTTTTGTAACTGGCATCTGTATGTCATCTTTAAAGCTGTAGTTTTTTGGGGTTTTTTTGGCCTCTAGGAGGAAGAAAAACTCCAAATCAAGCTGACAGACACACAACCCTGACACTATATCACCTCATAAAGCTGTTATCTAACATGTAAGCAAACAAGCGTCTGCTTATAGGCATAGTTTGGATCTTTAGAAATGGGGTTGTATGAGGTAAAGTCAGTGTATCTGATACAGTAGATGTCAGCTGACACGCCCCCAGTTTGGAGAAGCAGGCAGGAGTACTGACACAGAAACTAAGAATGTACTGCTATGGAGGAGTCAGAAACAAAACGTATTTAAGCTACCTTAAAAAAAGTCCCGCCAAAAAAAATCAATGTCAGTTTAAGTATAGGTTATATTTAGAATACTTTCACCACTTCAGCTTGACGTCAGATGTTTTTTTTTCCAATGGGGAACTGAAGTTTTAGGGCCCTGGCAACACGACACATTCTCTCTCCGACCTTTTCGCATATTAACGTTTGATCATGGACTTTCCATATCCAGATATGACGTGCAAGGTACCCTGGATGTGTTGGTTGTTGATGTTCTGGTTCGCCGTGTCAAGTTCTGCCTGTTACATGCATTGTCTTCTTTCAAAATACACAACTGTTTTCACGGGAAATGCACTGTTTACACACAGTCTCTTTCAAATTAAAAGCACTACGTCGGTACATAAAAGTTCACAGATGTATGCTGGTGGTCTACTGGACTTTTGCGTTGATCAGTTATTTTGTTTGTGTTATTGAGGGATCTTCATATTTAAAACGGTTAGGTCAGATTCACCAGTCACAAAATGACACAAACCAACTGACTGATTGAAGCAGCAGTAGACCAGCAGCTCCTGTGTTCATCTATAGCCAAAATTACTGTTTTTGTCAATGGAGTCTGGTGGCTGTGACAAGAGTGTAAGTGGGGAACTGAAGCTATTAACGGCTTCGTCATTGCAACTGACGGAGGTAAAGTAGTGAATATTCTAAATGTAGTGTAGCTTTTAGGCGGCTCAAGTATGTTTTGCTGTTGCCATCTTCCACATCAGTACATTGTTCAGCTTCCGTGTCAGAAATCCTGCTGCTTCTTCCAACTGAAGGGTTGCCGACTGACATCTTCTGTAGGTAACAAACTGACGGTTGGAAAGTACACCATACAACCCCACTTTGAAAAAATCCAAATGATCCTTTTAAGCATCCAGTAGACACAGAACAAAATTATAAACCCATGTGAGTCTTGTTCGCATCCTCCCAATGAACATAAGTGCACATTGACACCAGGATAGTCCAGGGGAGCTGGTTCGATTGGGCGGGGAATGCTGAAAAATTTCACACCTGCATTTGGTTCGGTTCACTTTCACACTGCACTTTTTAAAGCGGATCAAACCGCCTGGACAACGTCATGCTCTGACTCCTGAGGGAAATATCAGGCTTTTTAGCTGCTAGTTTTTACACTTCACTAGTTGTTGCTAGTTGTTTTTGTCTTTTATTTTGGGCAGGTAGTGTGCAGTCTGTTAAAACAAAACACAGTTAAAAGAGGACAAAAATCACTGTAGCATTGCGAAGTTGATGGATTCATCACTAAGAGCAACTGCTTTCACATTATGTTCATTTTAATTATTGCCGATTTAGTAAATGTTGATTAATGCAGCTCTGAATCTTACTTTTATAGTATGCGAGGCCAGAAATATATTTCCATTCCTTGCCTCATGATGGAGGGACATTGTTATGGGGTTATTGGTATTCAGCTCACATTATGAAAGTAAAAAGGTAATTAACTTTGAATAAGCTAAATTACTGCTGCAATAGAAGCCACAAAAATGAATCACAGTTACCTTCAATAAAAGGGTGGAAGATTATCTTGACATATGCCAACGCAGAACTAGACCCTTTCAATTAATTAAAAAGTTGACCAGTCAACAAAAAGTGAAAGCTTTATAAAGGGTAGTTTTATTCCATGGTGATTATATTGGATTGCGTTATACTTTATTAATGCTCCAGTGTGCCAACACACTCTCTTTTAAAGTGATTTAATTAATTAGAACAACAAAGCCCACCATATCACACAAATACATAAACAAACATTATGTGGTCCGGTGTCAAGACAATGTGAGCGCTTCCTTAAGAAACATGTCGTGATTAATAGCTTGAAAAAACATGTTTTGGTTGTCTGATCTCTTTTAAGAAGTTGTCACACGTTTCTTCTTAGCTATTAATCCTTTGCTTATTCCCGTTACGAACAGAGTTGTTTTTCTCTGCTGTGCTCGGATTAAAGGCTTTTTTTTTTCCCCTGCCCTACAGACGTCATAACAGTGATGAATACCTGAGAACGCTTATCTGGGAAACGCAGGGTGTTTAAAGAATTTATAGAAAACAAATGATTTGTCATTTCACAGTCACCTAAGGTAAAGACCCGAGAAGAAGGGTTACCTTCATTCTGCACTGCTGTATTTAAACAGTGGCATTATGGAGCCAATCAGGGGGATAATGTCTCTGTTTAAACTCTTGTAAACTGCCACACTTTACATTGTTGTAACTGTCCCAGACAGCTAATAAACATGCAGCTCTCGTTTTCTGAGATTATGCAGCCGAGGACTCAATGTTACACTGCATTAGGCAGCAAGTGACAGGAGGAGATGTGTTGACTCATCATTAGAGAGGCATGACTGAATTTAATAAATATTCTATATTAGCAAATGCAATGAAATTTCATGCTTGGACTTATAACACTTATTTTCATATATTCTCTTAAAGGGTAAGTTTAATATTTTTCAACTTGGACACTGTTGTCCTATGTTTTTGTGTCTAAGTGACTAATGGGGCCTCTTAAGGCTTTTCAAAACACATTTGAAGTGGATCTGGCCGGCTTGTTAGGAGCAGGAGGCTACATAAAAGTATAAAACATGTAATTTCCTGTTGCCAGTAGGTGGCACTGTAACTATAACTGAACATTGGCATCTTCAGGCCGGGACGTGATTGGGCCATGTAGCTTACACTGAATCTACAAACCACCCAGCCAGCATTTGTATGAGGGGCTCATGTGAGAAGTAAACGGGCTAAAAATGGGCCCTATACGGTATTGTTCACGGTATCCATAGTGGCCCCATGCCAATTGCCCACATTGGTGGATCTACTTAAGTGGGTCCCACATGAGTAATGCTTGGGCTATCTGGGTACCACATGAGTTGGGCCGAAAATGGCATCTTATCTGGGGCCCTCTTGGGTAAACCCTCCCGTGTGGCCAGTTGGCTTGGGGTCAATATGGAACCCATGGACAATCCCATATAGGGCCCATTTTTCAGCCCGTCTACTACCATATAGGCCCCACATGCAAATGTTGGCTGGGCACTTCCTGTTTCATAGTGGAACATGGAAACTTATTGCCTCACCACGGACACACTGTTGGACGAAAACTCAAGCTTTCAGCAGCTTTTCATCTTGAGGGTCAGATGGCACAGACAAAATTTAAAGCCGATGGAGTTAAATCTCTAGAAAGAGTTAATTAAAGTATGACCCCTGTAAATGGCAAAAAAATACACTAAAATTGCACAGTTAATTCAAAATGGCTGACATCCTCTTGGGTGTAGGGTATGGCTCCATGACTTTTTTTTAAAGTCTTGGCATGTTACATGTGCCTCCCAATTTTCACACATCTAGGTGAAACGAACTGCAGGGGCTTCTTTGTTGATGTTTTTTAGGGGGCGCGACTGAACCAATTTGTTACACTCGAGCATGAGACCCATAAAATATCAAATGTTTCACCACTTCTAAAGCATGTGCACGGTTTAATGAGTTTTCAAGCACCTTTAGCCCTGTATTTCCATAATGCGACAGACAGTTTAAGCAATAAGTGGCAAAAAGAAGCAATTCAGTAGACGTAAATTGACAGTGTGAACATGTCCTGAGTGGTTACATTGAAGCCTGTTTTGCCTGCTGATGGCTGCAGAGCTTTTGCCAAATACCAGACCAATTTCAAAAATTGTTGTAGTCAGACACAAAAATTGGGTCCAGATTGATAAAAATCAAATGCAGCCTTTAATTTTCATAACATCCTTTTCACTCTGAAAGTATAAATATATAAAATATATTCTCATCTCCAGTGACCATTTCTTATGTTTGAATGTCAAACCACTTGAAGGCATTCATCCCAGCTTTACACAGCAGACGTTACCTCCTCTTGACCTCCAAAGAGAAAAGACACCTTGAAAACTACTGATACTTAACACAAAAACGGTAATAAAAGGGACACAGAGAGAATCACTGAAACACTGCTTGCTCCGTGTGTGTGTGACTGTCTGTGCCAAGTGGACTTGTGTCCATCCCTTTGTGTATACACCTGTATTTGTTTGAGTGTGGTTCGAGTTGTTTTTTATGTGTGTGTGAAGAGCAGTCGAGCGTCGTTGTGTCTGCTTCCACCAGCTCTGGCATTATGTATGGAAATATATGCATCAGATTCCTGTTAAACATGCAGCTCTCATTTCCAAAAAGCAGCACAGCATTCAAACAATGTTGCAGCAGCTGTAAGGCAAACACTGTTGTGATAAATGGATCCAGGCTCCCATTACTGGAGAGACAAGCGGGTGCAGTTTAACCTAATCAGTTGACTTTGCAAAGTGATGTTTCATTACAAAATTGTGATCATGATTAATAATGATGTCGAGCAGCGAGCAAAGCAGACGATGAGAATTGTATCTGCATCAGGAAGTCAAGGAGGCCTCATTATTTGCGATGAGGAAAGTATGGTTTGTGTTACGTGTGAAACTTTCCTGAGTCTTCTTCTGACAGTCCTCTCTTCTTGAGTCGGTACTTTTCCAAGTGACTGAGCATACATTTGAAATTTTATTGACACCTTCAGAGGCATTCCCATTCATAGCTTGTAAGAGTATGTGGGGAAAGTAACAACACCAAATCCACCCACTGCTTAAGTACGTTATGAAACTCTCATATGCACAATGTCCTCAGGTGTAACACTAGAACACAGGTGTCTGCAGTGATGTATGTGCAAATGTGCTAAAATGAAAAGCCTACTTGCAAATGCAACTCCTGGCATTAGTGCTCCTGTTAAAAGTTGCCAAAATCCCCCGCTGTGTTGTTTACTTTTACAATTTTCTGTGCCATTGAACATTTAGATGATATGTTGTAACACGAGCGGTGACGAATGCTCGTCTGCCAGGAGAAATTAAATTGGACAAAGTTGGGTTTTTTTCACGGTTCCTGATTTATCTGTTCAAGTTCAAGTTATTTATTTGTCAAATGCACAACAAACACAGACACAGTCTCAGGGTCCCTCCAACAATGCTAATTAAATATGCATAAAAAGAAAAGCTCACAAGTAAGAACAAAATGAGAATCTGAAACATAAAATAGTGAAGTTAAAACATCGGGATAAACGATATCATAAATAAAATATGAATGGTTCACCTGTAGAAGCTGCAGAGTATCCTGGAGTCCATGTAAAAGTGCTCAGCCCTCTGAGGAAGAAGAGTTCCTCAGTCTTGGTGACGATGCGTGTGTGGTGAGCCCAGGTCAGGTCGTCACTGATGTGAACCCCAAAGAACCTGAAGCTGCTGACTCTCTCCATCTTTGTCCCAGTGACTGTGATGAGGGCTTGTCCTTCTCCCCGTCACTTCCTGTAATCCACAGTCAACTCCTTAGTTTTGCTGATGTTGAGGTTCAAAGTGCTCATTAAGTTTTGGGCAAAGGTCAAATGACTTTTCCTCCATTTAATATTTACTTATTTAGTTGGGTGGATTGGACAGCAGCTGCAATGTAGCCACCCGGGAAATACTAAAACGGACCACAAAGGGATGCAAAGAACTACAATGAGACAAAAAACAACCATAATAAGACATAAGTATACCTCAAAGAGACACAAACTGACCTATAAAGAAACACAAAACAGCTACAGACATGGAAAGAGACATAGAACAACCACAGAGAGATACAAAATAACCAAAAAGACACAAAGATACCCCAAAGAGACACAAAACAACCACGAAAAGACACAAATATGCCCAAAGACACACAAACTAACCTTTAAAGAGACACAAAACAACCACAAAGAGACAAAAAAATAACCAAAAAGACACAAATGTCCCCAAACTAGACACAAAACAACTACACAAACAAACACACAAAAAGAGGCAAAACCAGCACACACTCTGTGTGTCTTATGGTGCGTTCGTTTTGTACTCGGAGGTCGGAAATTCCCAGTTCCCAGTCGGATGTTAAACTCAAACACACCCTGAGATCGGATTCCCAACTTGGAAACTCGGAGCAACCACATCAACCCCGACTTATGAATTCAAGATGGCTGCCGGTCACATACATAGTGAGTAAACGCTCTGCTAAAGTACTGTTTACAGCAGTTTTGTCTTATTTGTTTAACATTAGGTCAGCATCATCTGCGGCGTTCATCAGTTGGAGTGCATGATGGTTTTGAAGCGGTCCATACTCCGTAAATGCAAGGGCAACAAAGGCTTTCTTGCGGGCGTCCATGTTTTTTCCGACTTGTCAACCGTCGTCAACTAGAATGCAAAAACTGTTGTCAACTTGGAGGTGCAACATTCCCACTTCTGACCTCCAACCTCCGAGTACAAAACAAACGCATCATTACTCCTATGTGTAAGAGGTGGTGGGGCCTTTTGCAAGTCTGTGCCCAGGGGCCCACTGTCTCATGCTCTGCCCATGACTTTAATCTTCAGCAGCTGTAGGAACATTATAGGCATTTTAGCCATGAAAACTAAAAGCAGCAGCATTTAATGACACAAACAATTGAATGTAATGTCAAAAAGGGACACTCAATAATGACCCCGGAGAGAATTACCATTAACTCTGCAGCTTTTAGTTCATTGTTTACAGTACTAGCAGCTGTTCTTAGTGAAGCATCTCAGGACCTACTGTGCACTACCTGCCCAGTACCAAACACACAGACTATTAGTGACCAGCTAAGTGGAACACTGAGCAGCTAATGAGACAGAATTTTTTCTCAGGAGTTGAGAAAGATTACAGAGTCCCTAAAGTACCATATGGTGATTTTTTTTTTTTATCTTGTGTGCAGAAGATAAAAAAAGCATCAAATTATCCTGTGCACACAAGATTATATCGGGCAGCGCTGGCAGCTAGCAGAGAAAGGAGCCAAAAGCACGATTCCCAGGCACAAGCAAATGTTAAAGTCTTTACTTGACAAATAACAAAGTTGAGTGCCCAGTGAAGAGCCCAAAAACAACATTCATGTGGTGTCAAAATAATGAGAAAAATTAGTTTTCCCCTTCAAGTCGAGACTACAACTCAGAAAGTTGGCAAAAATTTTGGTAACTTTTTGAGTTGATGACATGTTATGCAGAAACGTGGCAGATGAAAGTAAATTTTTTTGCTCATTGTATTTTGTAATATTGTACTGGTTGTAATTATTAGTTGTCGTCCATGTAGAGTGATTTAGATTAGTTAAAAAAAGGTATTTATTCACATTAACCCTGACAACAAAGGTAAGGACATGTAGGCTCCTGATGCAGCGATAAGTCTGGGACAAATTAATATAAAGCTTCAAACTGGTTCTACATGATTAGATAGCAGCATGAGTCATCACTGGCACATTAATGTTAAACACTCTGAGCAATAAAATACAGCATGTTCCTTGGAGCCTTCATGTTGTTTCCACATTACGACCTACAAGCTCACAAACACACCGTAGCTCGAGGACAGACTTGGAGCGTGTGAGTGCAGCATTAGATACAGAACAAATGGACAAATATCAGCAGGAGGAAACTCAGGGAATAAAAGGCTGTAACACTTACTAAGAAGGTGGAGATGAAATGGCACAGACAAAGTGAATCACACAGAGTGAATACACAGGGGAGGAAGGTTAATTAGGGACAGGTGAAACTAATCAGGGCGGAGTGGGTAATCACACAGGCAGGAAACAAACAAGGGCAGGAAGTGAGTAGCAAATGTGAGTACCAAAATAAAACAGAAAATATTAAGTAAGTAACGCTGAAATCAGGCTGTAACAGAACTTGGTCCCACAAGAAAATAACTTTTAACGTTTTGTGCACAAGATGACAAAAATATATCGTCTTTTCTGACTTAAGGGGCTCAGAAGAAGAAGAATAATGGAGCTGAAAAGAGCCACAGGCTGGATTTGAACCCAGGCTGCTGCAGCAACAACCTTGTACATGGAGCGCCTGCTCCACCACTAAGCCACCAACACCCCAGAAATGTCTTTATGTAAAGGAAAACACAAGATCCAGGCAACAGATGAAAATTCCAAATATGAGAAATAAGATATATTGGAATATAATGCTGTAAGGCTTTAGTTATCTCTGCTGAGTCAGCATATTTCGCCTCATGTTCAAAACTTTCTGCACATTCAGAACATATCCCACATATCTGTTTTCTCTGAGAGCCTGAAAATTGAGTTGTAATTTAATTAAAATAAAATCATAATTCTATACTGTCCTATAGTCCGCTGTGCATTACATTATTGCTCTGCGCCCTGCTGATATGAAAGTACCCCCCTCAGGGTGTCTGACAAATGCATAACCCCATTTGGGACTCTCTGGATGGTACAAAGTTATAGGAAGCGTGATGCGCTTCTCTTCATTAAAGGTGAAGACGATTATAATCCCCGGTCTGTAGAGAGTTAGCCGGCCCAAGACAGCTGTGTCTTCCATATCACTGAACAATCAGCGTGTTTAATTGGATAGCAGTGCCATAACGCTGTGATCACAGAAGGCAAAGCACCTGCAAAACAACAGCCTGGATGGTCTTGTGCTCAAGAATGGAGATCTTTTCTCTGACTAAGCGCACTGTGCTGCTTCTGATTCATCCGAAATGTACTCCGGCAATCACGTCATGCATGTAAAGGAGGCAGGAACGAAGCAAGAAAACACCAGTAGAGTACAGTAAGACTTTGTAAATCCATGAATTTATATTTGATTTAAATGCATATATAATTGATTTAGTGGTGGGAACATCCATCCATTTGCAGCGGCTCTACTCCGAGCTCCTTTCACCCTGTGGGCCCACAGGGCTCAGGGTTCGGTGCATTGTAGGCAAGCGCCCTGGGCATGATGATCCCTGGCGTCGTGGGGACAATTTTAGGTAATCAGAAAATTGGTAGGGACATATCACCACCATCCCTACCATAAATTATGCCCATGGTGAAAGAAATGTCGAGAGGTCACGCCCATAATTCACACAAGGAACCATGTGAACATATACTGACACTCTGCAAAAAAGTAGCATGTACACAGGTGTTTCCCCTCATTTCACTGATTACAGACTGCGTGTACAGACTTCATACAGACCCACATCTTTATCATTCTTGACTTTGGTTATTCCAAACTCAACGCAGCCAGAACACTCCTCCAAAACTCCAACCTGAGCAGAGGTCTAATGAGCCAGAATAAGTAAAACACCTGTGTGGGGTGCAGGTCGTTGCAGATCTTAAAGAGGAACAAATCCTGCAGCTGTTCCGTTGATAGAGAAGCAGACACTGCATCTGCACGCTGAGTGCTGCGAACATACAGTGACAGAGCGGGGAAACAAGTTCTCTGATCAGCATATTTCAGTGTTGCAATGAAATGACTTTATTGCAGAAGCTTGAGAAAATCAGGCTGTTCCTTTCTCTCGTTTGAGCAAATTAAAGCAGACTATAAAAGCAAAACACACAATAAATATTTGAATGAGCATTCACTGCTTAAATGATAGAAATAATTTACCTCTTCCTAACACCTTTTCAGCGTTGGCATTTGGGATTATTAAAGCTCATTGTGTGTGCGAGCGCCTGGACTTGAAATAACTGATTTGAATGTCGACAGCCATGAATGAAAATTAATTAGAAAAGACGCAAAGCCCCTGCATGTGAGAGGGAGCTAATACCATGTAAGATGCATTTAATGGTCTCCTCATGTCACTGAACATTTGTTTTAATTGCAGTCAGCTGCCATCTGGCACATTGAGTTCTCTCCCTGGGTGCATTCAAGTTGCTCACGACTTGGTGACAAAAACACCTTTTACATTTCAGCGACTCACATTGTGGACGTAAAATATTTTCTTTTTGCCTCAGATTTTGCGGCTGTCAAATTCCAAATAACATTATTTCACGGTCAGCTAAGCTGAGTGATGGACTTACAGGTCCTGAGTTTCGTCTGCAGCAATGCGGTGCTGCTGTAATAAAAGTTTATGGAGGTAAAAATACTGCTGCGGTGTGTTTTGTAGCCACAGTTTGACTGCAGGCAGCAAACAAGCAGACGCCATGTTCAGACTCATTTCTAAAAGCCAGACTAAGCTTGAAAAGGTCAGCACAGCTGTCCGGTCAGTGGTCCCGTCTCGTCTGATACTGTGCACAGAATCAGGACAGCTTAAGTGCTGCAGTTAAATAAACTCGGAGCTAACAGCACGCCAGCAGGTTTGGGTGTAAAGTTCAAGTCAACCTTGACATTGTGTGGAAGTAATTAGCGCTTCATGCAGATCTTTTCACTCCTCAGAAAATCAGAAGAAAATATTGCCAAAAAACAAACCCTGACTAACAGTGGGATACTCTGCATAAATAAAACAATGTTCAGGACCCACAAAATCTTAAGGTTAAGGACGATGTGGGGGCTTGAATTGAATAGAAGAAACTTTCCTCAGGCACATCAGTTATCAGGTCTGTAGGTATTTAAAAGCTTAACCTTGATATTTTTTTTCATTTATTAATCTATTCAAAATCAGAAAATCCCTAATTAATTCAGTAAACACTGTAAAGCAGTTTGTTTGATCCACTGTGCCCCACAAAGTCAAAGAGCAGTAATTGACTTCACAGTTTATTTATTTATTTACTTTTTGTCCTGGCGAAATTAGCTGCGGTACAGCAAAGGCAAAGGAGACCATTTAATTTGAGGGCTTTAGTCAACATAATCCTTACTGTCCTATAGCTGTGACAGTGGAGACAAAAGCAGTGTATTTAGTGTGAGGGAAATTACACAAGACTTTGTTTGGCTATTTTGTACAGGCACCTGGGAAGAGCAGGCTCACCTCTGATCATTCAGTATCACTGAATTCACCAGGAACCACCCACACATGTGTATGAAAAACACTCATACTCACCCCTTGAGAAAACCGCATGCCATAACTATGTTTTATACTTTTCGTTTTGGATATCTAGCTCAGTCTGGTCAGGGACACCTGGGTTGAGGCACCCTTAGTGCCGCATCAGTTGGGAAATGTAATATTAAAAGGATAGTTTGCAGATTTTCAACCAGCGCCTTTGTGCTGTTTAGTGGGAGTAAGACCACAACACACTAATCTATGTAAAAACAAGAAGGCAGCAATCTCTGCCAAGTCAGTCTGCAGCCGAAAGTGGACAAGGTTTGTGGACATTGGGACTATTATTACTGAACCTCCTATATGTCACAAGAGTCCTCTGTTTTACATCTGAATTCAGACCTGAGCTTGCTGGCTCAAATCTCTCTTTGTCCAACAATCCCAGGACAGTAGCTCAGGGAAATCGACTTTAAATCCTCCATAGCTGCGAATGTGAGCATTAACACTTGGCTGTCTTTATGCGCTTGGATGGATTGCAGGAGAAAGGGCCTACCTTGCAAAGTGCGAGTGACTCTCCTGGCCTCCACCTGCAAAATGTCATTCAAAATAATGTATACCGACCAGGAAGAGGCTCAAAATGACCACAAAGAGACACGAAACATCTACAAAGAGATGCAAAACAGCTCCTAAGAGTCAAGAAGAGACTCACAGTGACTAAGAAAAGGGGCAAAGCAATCACAAAGAGATTTAAAATGACTAAAAAGAGACCAAAAAGTGACAACAAAGACAGACAAGTACAAAAAAGACACACGATGACTACAAAGAGACACTAAACAACTACAAACAAGACACAGATGACCACAAAGAGACATAAAGCATTTACAGAGATACTCAAAATGACCACAGTGTGGCACAAAACAACTACAAACAAGACACAAAATGACCACGAAAGACACAAAATGACTACAAAAAGACACAAATCGACACAAAATGACCGCAAAGAGACACAGAATGACTACAGAGACACAAAATGACCACGAGACACAAAATTACCACGAGACACAAAATGAACACAGAGACACAGAATGACCACAAAAAGACACAAAATGACCATGAGACACAAAATGACTACAAAAAGACACAAAATGATGATAAAAAGACACAAATTACCACAAAGAGACACAAAATGACGGCAAAGAAACACACAATGACGCACAAATCACCACAAAGAGACATAAAGCAATTACAGATACTCAAAATGTCCAAAGTGTGACACAAAATGACATCAAAGAGACAGAAACCAACTACAGAGACTCAAAACTTTCACAAAAAGGACTACAGCAACCACAGACACAAAACACTACAGACACAAATCCACAGAGAGATGTATATTGTCTCCAACAAGATGCAAAACAACAACAACAACTATAAAATCTCTCTGTCTTGCTCCTGTGTGTGAGAAGTGGTGGGGCCTTTTGCATGATCCAGATGCAGATTTTCAGCACCTCATGACGCTGCACAGGATAAGTGGGTATAGAAAATGGATGTGCGGTAGCCATTCAGATGACAGTGGGATGACAGAAACAGTGAATGTGGAAAAAAAGAGATGTCTGGCCTTTATCAAGACCCCTGACTTGGCATAAAGTGGCCACTAGAGGGCTCTGCACGGCATCACTGCACACAAGCAGGACCACTATGGTGGCATCTACAGTAGCCTCTGTGTGACACAAGCACACATACAGATAGTGTGGATCATCTTTGTAATGCTGAGCAGGTACACACCTGATGAATATCATAGTGCACAGTTAATTAAATGACTCTATGGACGAGACAGAAGGCTCATCTCCTGAAGAAAATACTGGTGAACTTTCCTTTTGAATTGCAAGCCAGGATTAAAGACAAACACAACATCCTTGCCGAGAGAGAAAACACAAATTAAACTTTTCATTTGAATCTCAAACAGTTTATTTACTCCGCGTTTATTTTGTCATCTTCTCTCAGTTTTTCCTGTGCCTGTGAGGACGGCACATGAAAGTGCCTCTGAAGTCAAAAAAAGCTTTTATGTTGGAAACAGTTTTAATTCTCAGCCGTGCAGGGAATAGGGGGAATTTTCAATTTAAGTCTCATGGGAGCAGACCTGACAGGTTGATAGCTGGTTACCACTTACTATTCCATTTATTTTAATCACAGCTAATGTGGTATCTATCCAACATGAATATCACTGTAATTGGATTGTAATTGTTGGATTGTAATTTTAACCCTCTAACCACTGATATCATTTTATTCTTTATTCAGGAGCTGAAAAAAAGGAAACCCCTCAACACAGTGGCAGATAGAAGAGTGGTGAGTGAACAGGATGACAGCACTGCCACCTAGTGGAGAAATATATAATGCATCCTCCTGGTAGTGATTTACTGCATGCAGTTTGCAGAAGTTTATGTGACGTTAACACCCTGCCCAAGTGTTCTTGAGGCAGTAGGCCAGTGGGTTCAATTAGTTTTTTGTGACCTGGTTATCCCGTCCAGCTGGAGAAGGTTGGTGTAAGGTGGGGTGTAAACGAGGCTAGCAGCCGGAAAGGCAAACACATTCACACCTACGTGCAGTCTAGCCATTCCAGGTCACCTCACCTTCATGTCTTAAGCTGTCAAAGGAAACAGAAAGTCTCAGTTGGCTGTTTTGAGTTCAAGACAGGATGCTGAGACTCTGAGACGACTACCATGCTGCTCCAAAGATTTGCTGTTAGTGAACGAGTTTGTTGTTGTGTCTGAAAAAGCCTCTCTGAATGCTAAAAACAGCAGCTGGCCAGGTGTGCGGAGGAGTGAAAGAAAGAAAGAAGGCAGGGTTTGAATTTCCATTCTTCACGCGAGCTATTTTTGTCGCTTTTAATGCATTCAGCTGAGTGCAGCGTCAAGAATCCTTTCAAAGAGAGACTCTACGAAAGTGAGCACAGCTTTTGGCACTTGTACAAGTCACTGTGTCAAGACTGTGAGAGTTTCTGGAGAGAGATCAGATAGGCAGTGTTATGCAGCCGGGAGGATGTAAAGGTGCTTTTACAGCATGTTCGAGGAATGGCAGGTCTGTCTGCTGCTCTCGGAGTAGAGCAATATTAAATCAGAGGCGACCTCAGAAATTAGGTTCAAGGTATACCGGAGCGCATGCATGGATGGATTACTGAACGGGCCTACCAGGCACAGGCACAGGGACCCAAGTGTTAAGGGGGTAAGTTAAGTATGCAGCGTGGACTGGTAGCTGGAGGGGTGCCAGTGTGCCTCCTGGGCACTGCCGAGGCGCCCTTGAACAAGGTACTGAACCCAACTGACATCTCACCTTTTAATGCAAGTATAGGCCCTGTTTGTCCATGTGTGTGTATTTTCCCCTCAGGGATTAATCAAGTATACTTGATGAGAGGCAGCAAACTTTGAAGATGCATCTTGAGTCTTCAGCAAAGTTTGCTGCCTCTCGTCCGTGCACTCCAGTGTACTTTCAACCTTCTCTGCAGTCTCTCCTGTTAAAAATGTTTTGCAGTCGTCCGTCTCAGACCGGATAATCAGACGCCGATGTTGCTCGCAGGCAGTTTCTCCTCATTATTATGTTTACTCTCTGCAGTTGAGGAGGTGTATTATTCAGGAAACTCGGATTCCAGTAAAATCAGCTCCTGTTTTGTTTCCCTGCCTGGTTTCTGTAGTTGCCATGGTCACTCGACGAGCGGCAACAGCAAGCAAGCTTTCTGCCCTGCCCTCGAGTGTAGCCATTCGAGACAAGTGTTAGTAGTTTTGCCTTTATAAATGTGCAGGCGTCATGTTTGTTTGAAGCATACTGAAGCGTTAAGTCTATGTAAGCACCATTCATAAGCTTTGCAGCCACCTTTCTGCCATAGTTATCCTATCATGACTGTTTCTGCTGTTTTCATGGTCTTTTAGCCGTGAAGTAAAATTCGGCTTCAGTCACCAGAAAGTGGAGCTCCACCACCACTCTACTGATTCAGTTACAGAAAGTGATGAGTCAGTACACACAGCTCAGATTGAGAGCTTGGTGCTGAAAGATGTGTTTCTACATGTACTCAAGTAAGTGGTCCAAACTGGTTGTAACACGGTTGTATCATGTAACTGGAACCTTGGGGCCCAAAGCCTTTGCCAAATGTCATTCCAGTGATGTTGGCTGTTTCTTCTTTGATGCCATCGACAAGAAAACCGAGCAAAAAGTCATCTTAAAAGAGACCTGTCATGTTTTTCGTGTACGTTTCCTTTGTCGAGTCTACATAAACCACGAAAGTCCGAGACAAAAGAAACAGAGATTTGATTCCTTTTTTTCTCATTTTTTAATTCTTTGAAGTCCTTGTTGTTTTGTTTACATCACCATCCACGGGATTTGACACTTTTTCCATAGTGAGCAAGCATCCCAGAAACCCCACAGCCACCAAGACAAATACCATCACACAGTTTCACTTTCACAAGGGGGGGTGGGGGGAAGGCTTACAGAGGGGGGGGGACGAAAAGGTTCAAGGAGCGAGAAGGTGTTCAACAGCATCGACGACCTCCGAACGGAAGGAAGCTCCTCTCAGCCTGCAGCACGTTGCGTACATACATATCACTCATATATCATTAGCATAATATGGCATAGAAAAAGCATCCAAGCTGACAGAGCATTAAAGGAGTATATGTGTGTGTTTTAGTGTGTGTGTGCATCGAGGAGGCATGGGACACGACGAGGGTGCCAGCGCTGACAGCTGGTTTTTTAATGTCCGAGTCAATTCTTCAGGCATGGGTGCTGCATCACAGCAACGGCTGTTTGGTGTGTGTGTGTGTGTGTGTGTGTGTGTGTGTGTGTGTGTGTATGTGTATGTGTGTGTGTGTGTGTGTGTGTGTGTGTTTCTTCTGTAGTCTGTAGTGCGCTTTCAACTCTAATAGATTCTTTTTAAGCAGCGGGGGATTCAGGACTCCATGCAACTCAGCACAGGATTATGTAGAAATGCTGCAGAGCTGTCACAGAATAATTATAAAAACCTGTCTGTGTGTGTGTGTGTGTGTGTGTGTGTGTTTGTGTGTGTGCAGGCGCAAAGCTGTACTCATAGCACCAGGTCAGGACAGGTTGCTAACGGCAACCTCCGATCTGACAAGCGTTGCCATGACAAACAAAAAGCAGAACCCCGCGAGAGTGGAGGGGTCTGTCGCCTCGGCAACAGCCAGAAACAACGAAGGAGCCAGAGAGGGAGGGAGGGAGGGAGGGGAGGAATGAAAGAAAAGAAGGGGGATGAAAGGCAGAGAGGGAGGGATAAAGACAAACTGAAAGGAAGGAGTGACATGGAAAATACAAAAATACAAGGAGCATGCTATTACTCTCACCAGAGCTACGCCTGCTGCCAAAATGTGTCACTGTTTAGGGACTTTAACTACCATCTTTTCCCGCCACATACTCTCCCGCCTAAAGTTTATTTGGAAGGATTAATATCATGTAGACTGGGTCTAGAAGAGAGTTGGCATTGTATGTTTCAGCAGACTACGTTTTATACCTATATCAACATGTCTAAAGTGACGTATTAAGCTATTTGGGCTGACTTTGTCAATGGGAGATGGAAGAGCTGCAAACCACTGTTCGTACCAACAACAGAGGTTTTTTAGTAAGCCATCACTGCATCTTTCAGAGGCTTTTAAGCAATCTTTCACTGTGTTTCCACCAAGCAGCAACTTCCAGGACTGAAAAATGAAGCCAATGCAAGTGCCAAAAACTGCAGTTCCTTGAATGGCCACTTGGGGCTGGCTCCAAAAGTGAGTCAATCCCCACTGACGCCAACTTTGCAGCTGAAAGAAACTTATTTACAACCTGGTATGGTAGTTTGTTTTGGTCTTTGCAGCTAATTTCAACATTCATGAGAGCTGTACGTAGACAACTGAATTTGTTAACTCACCCGTTTACATTTTATAAGGGCCTAAAATTAAGGGTGGGGGCGACACAGCTGTCAGTGACGGCAAAAATGCAGAACTCAAGGAGCCCAGAAACCAATGGGCGCTGTCACGATCACTACATTGAAGTGATTGTTTTTCTGCGTTTCCAAAATCAGGTATTTTAAGCCACACATGATCTTTTCCTGACCATAACCAAGGGGTTTTTGTGTCTCAACCTAAACACACGATAACCACAGTTTCATTCGCGACATAGTGTACAAATGTAACATATCTGTGATTTGCAGAAACGCACAATGCCGTCCCTTATTCTGGGAATTTCTTGGGGTAATTAGAGTGAGAAACAATCAGGGAAAAGAGGCAGCAGTGGAGCTCTGTGTCAGACAGACGGGGTCAAATTCCCCACTCCTGACTAACAAAAACCTTGTCGTGTGATGCGTAAGGTGCCGTGGAGATCAGGTTTCCATTTCCCATTCCTGTCTTGTCTCAGACATGTTTCATTCCCCCCTGCTGTGGATCTTTTACACATATACCATGCGCAGCACTGACAGACTTTGCCTTCTATAGGCTCCCAGTTAGATCAGAGGGGAGGGAGTGTGAAACAACTGGGGCTGAAAGCACAAACAGAGGTGGTGTCATCTGTATCTACATTATATATGTATGTATGCGTGAATGTATATGTGTGAGTAAGCCTGTTGTTTAAGTCTAACGTCTTACTCTAGATTGAAGTAAGTGGCCCCTATGTCCGTGTCAGGGTGAGCTCGTTGCTCTGTGTTGAGTCATGGGGAAGAAAAAGGCTGCAGAGGGATGGTGAGTAGTGGCCAAGACCTCATTGACATAAGAACTAACACAGGAAATCAGTTGCTTGGCTTAATGAAAACCAGATCATGCACAAAAAAAAAGAGCGTATGAGCGCTCAGCACGGCCTTGAGCGATGTCACATCCACAACAGTTCAAAGTGCTGTACAGGAGCCTGCTGCTGCGCGTGTCCCATCCCTCACACATCAACACTGCACACTATTCAGAAGTACATTAGCTCATGTCTACTTTCAAGCGTAAATCAATAGTGCTCAGCCCTTAGGCACCTAGTTACAGAATGACACTAAAAAGCAGTTTGACAACAAGTTAAAAACTCTAAAACATTAGAACATTTCAAGATATCGAGCATTTTTTCGTCTTTACAGGGGCTCTACCGGCAGAATAGGCCCTACGAAAGCGCAAAGTCTGGCACCTTTGAATCGGTTAATCCTGGCTATTTTACATCTTTTCTTTTTTTTTATCTTACATCCTTCACTTACCTCAATAAGAATAACAAAACAAGAAACATTTTTTTTTAAAACTATCAGTACAACTTCTGTGGGTTCAGGCACATAAAGAGTAGAAAAGAAAGAGGGATTTCGATGAGTATAAAACAGTCACATTTGGAGGAGGAGAAACATTCTGTGTGTAAATGCACTGGTTGGTGAGGATGGCTGCGTCAACAGCGTTTAATTAACAAACAAAAAAAGAAAAGTGGACCTTTATGATTCACAGGAATGCAAACAAACCGGAAAGTATGTAGCTGCGTGGTGAAGTTTTCTAAAAGGACGGCATTAAGAGTCAATAAGGCAAGGAAAGGTTGAGTTTCAAATGACAGCGAGTACAACTTTCCTTTCCTCCCTAAATCCTTCCATCAATTCTCCCTCTCCACACTCAGATGAGGCATAAAGCTCTATTTACTACCTGCCAAAGCTCCTTCTGCTCCACAAGACTCACAAGCTCTAAGGCAGCTGCCAAAATACGGAGTATGGTTTTTTACTTATGTACCTTAGCAAAGCCACAGGTGGGAAAACATGAGATGAGAGCCAGTGCAGCCAGAGTCAATAACTCTAATAAAAGATCGCTGGACTGTTCAACTTTTTGAACCTTTAAGGCCGTCATCCTGGCGAATTATCAATTGGGTATTGACTGCAGGAGTGTGTGACAGATGGCGATGCACTGGAAAGTGAAGCAACTGAAATGCAACATGATACAAATCACAGACAGCTTGAAATAAGTGTTTGATTCTTTTCAGCTGAATTAACTATAAGACTGTTAGATTTAAAGCAGCCTAGTGTTCGGCCTATTCAGGAGAAACAAGAAAAGCAGACGACAATATTGGTTTAATAAACGTACGCCATTTAAACTGCTTCAAAAATGACAAAACAGAATGGAAATATTATGGACATCCTGCATGAAAATGTTCCTCTTCTCTTAACTGTGTTAATTCAGTTTAGTCTCACTGGATCCCTCTATTAAAACAACAGTAAAACAAACATCAGAAGGAAATATGGCAGGGAGAGAAGACGGTATAAAAAAACAAAATAACGCAGTCAAAAGTGCTCAAATAAGGAGTGTTTCATTTTTTTCTCATTTTTTAAATCATATGAGGCAGACCTTTTTTTTTGTTTCTAACTGTGTCCTCTAGGGTCGGGTTTTTGGGGAGGAGGAGAGTGGGTACGTGAAAAGCGGCGAAGGAGGAGGTGAAAGATCGAGGCTGACGGATGGCCCGGTCGGGTGCTGCGAAGGGGTTCGGCTCCTGGTGTCGTGACGTGGGTTTTCTTGACCCCTCAGCTCCTGTTGGCCGTCCTTCCTCAGACCTTTGTTTCCTCCTCAGCGGCCAAGGGGCGGACGACTAACCCAGGCTGGTGATGTTGGCCCTGCCGCCTGGTGGCGCCACGATGCGCTGGGTGTTCCGGCGAGGAATGTTGTCGTCAATCTGGGCACCTGTGAGATCAAAAAGAGGGTTGGCTGTTCAAAGTTGTGTTTAGACTCTGTTGTTTAAACTGATGTTTCAGTATTTGGGGGCTATCTCTTTATTTTATTTTTCCAACTGACTCCCTGGACCTTGTGCTGAATGCTGAGCACAGCTGAAGTTACGGATGTCTATGGCATCGAGTAGCAGCACTGCTCAAATGCAGGGGTATAAGGAAGTATTGATACACTCGAGAAGTGCGATATTACGTTCGATGATACTGTATTGATCTTCAACAACAGTATTATTGATTGTAAGTATTGATTTTTAATTAGTAGTTCACAGGCAACGATGTACTTGTAAATAGAGCTGGACGATATGGCCATAAACAAAATGATAAATATTTTTAGGCTGTATCGGGATACACAGCATATATTTTGATATTTTACAAATCTCCTCTAAACCACTGTAGGTTACTAAAATAATAAACTACTAAATGAACTTATGTTACAAAAAGCTAAAGCATTTTTATAATAATGTAAAAGTACTTATATTAAAAAATTCCTGTTAAAATAAAGTAAAATAAAATACTGTTTGAATTAAGTTAAATAAATTACTGTTACAATAAACGATAGTTATAATGAAGTTAAAGGAAACACTGTTTTAGTCAAGATCTGTTACAATAAAGTTAAATAAAATACTGTTACAGTAAAGCTGACAAAGTACTGTTATTATTAAAGTTAAATGAAGTACTGCTAAAATGAAATATATCAAGAAGAACCACTGGAGCTTTATTTCTAAAGGTTCTGGCTCATCTCGAGCTCCTCTCTCGGCCACCGCACGTTAAATACAGCGACCATTCGCTCGCGACACGCTCTTCTATGTTCAAGACTCGAGCAGCGCGTAGAACAGATGCGGCGTGAATGCTCTAACCTGTTAACATGCTTGCCAAAATGAAAATGCGACTAAACAGAGAACGTTCGCGTAGTCGCTTGCAGTGTAAATGAGGCTTTAGCTGTTAGCAGTTAGCAGAAGTTTAAACTGTTACAGCGGCACCATTAAACGTTAGGATTTATTCACTTTGAGAGGGAAACAAGTTAACACAGTGATTATGGACTAATGTTTGCACTGACCAGATAGACTGAAACCAGACTGGTGCAGATTACGGACGGGCTGGTTGGGCTGCTTGGCAGGTGAGGTCTTAGCAGAGGAGGCAGGAGTCATAGTTTTAGGTGTGACTGACACCTCGCAGACCGGACCGTCGTACAGTCCTCTGGGTACGCCCCTCAGCTCAGCCAGCTGCATTTTAAAAAGGAAACAGACACAACACTCAAAGCAATGAAAACAGACAAGGAAATATTCCAAGTTTCGGGCCGATCTGTAATGAGCTGCATTATCCCTCCAGCTTTCCACAAAACAATCAATCATAATAAAAAAAGCTGGGTGTGGAGCCTCCCTGTCAACAATCACAACTTCACTGGACAAACTTTGCACAAGCGGCTGTTTAATGAGTTGCCAATATTGAATCAGCTAAAATAATTAAACACAGATACTAGCAGAGCAAAAAGAATCAGCACTGTACCCTGCTGCGAGCCTTTATCCTCTTGTAGACGTAGTCAGGGAAAGGTTTGCGGGCTACGAAGCGTCCCGAGCCCTCAGTGGTGTGGAGGTTCCCTTCCTCCAAGACGATCTTGCCCTGGCTGATGACCACCAGAGGCCCGCCGCGCACTTCTGTGCCCTCGAAGATGTTGTACTCCACAGTCTGTAGAGGAGAAGGTAAAGGTAAACATTGTATTAAAAGAAAAAATATCAGTTTGTTGCAGCGGACTCAAGCTCAGGATACGACAGTTTCAGAGTAACGGGTATTTCGGCTTAATCAGTGGCTGTGTTAACTAGTGACCCAGCCTATTGAGTCGTGGTTACTCATAGTGACAACAGCTGTCAGAAACACCAACAGAAAGCCTTCAATTTTATTTTATTCAATTTTAAATACACACTCATCTGTGTTTATTATCGACGCCAACCATTTACGAGCTACCACGGATGCATTCAGCTGAAAGTCACAAGTTAACACAGCCCCTCGTTAAACTGAGACCCCAGCGACGTCTATGACTGCAGCCTCTTTAATGTGTTGACACTACACTGAGAACACGATAAATAATTCTCCTGTTACAGTGAAACAGAAACAGAATTCATGTTTGCCTAACAACTGTATCGCCGAGCTCTGAACCTTTCTGTTTGTAGCTTCGTACATTGTGGTCTAGTGTCCTCTTTGGCCTGGGAAGATTTTTGATTTCAAGATACACAACTCTGAGTCTGTGTCATGGAATCTGTTCTGTACATGACCACAGATTACACAGGCATAAGCGTCTTGTGACTTGTATGCTTGTATTGTCTTGCTGATGTACACGCTACACATCTCCACCACATGTATGTATATATCTGGCCACTGATTATTGGGCGACTTGCTGGTGTCATCCACACTCTTGCTCACAGCACACAGATCATATCCTAGAATTTCTTTAATTGTAACATTCACATTTCCCCAGTATTGGTGAAGCTTGTGACATCCCCAAAAAATATGTGTGTGTTTTGCCTCTCTTTTCCCACAAAGTCCCTTCTTAATACCACCTTTGCATTTTTACACAGAACCAAACGACACCATTCCGCTCCAGTGTGTGATTATACAGTGCATGGCGGCTTTGCAAAATCAAAAGAGGCGTGACAGGAGTGACATACACAACAGCGTCTGCCTCTAGTGTGACATAAACATACGCTTTGGCAGTGCCATCTAAACAACATTTACTGTCCCTGTTATATAAACAGCTGATCTCATCCTCTGCTCAGAGGGTAAAGAGCTACCAAATCTCATTGTTTCCCCAATTTGCAGACATTTACAGCCATTTTTCTTCTTCTTTTTGTGTGCTGCTAACTGCTAACAGCAACTTTTTACATCTCCCACGGTGCAAAATGTAAAACCTGTGCCACCCATGATCCCGTCTGGCGGGCTGTCCTGTTTATACAGACATCATTTCGGCGCTGTCACTACCTCCTGTGGCGGCTTAATGATGAGACCACTCTTCCCCCCATTCCACAATAGTACCTTATACAAAAAATGGCGAGGCAGCATGATATTGCCACTCTGAACAGGCGCCGTGAAAGTGGCTATTGTTTACAGACTGAAAAATGGTCTATACATGCAAAGAAATTACACCAAGACTCTACTCTTACTCTTAATAAAAGGTGAATAAATTCAGTTTACATGAGTTTATGATTCATTTCAGGTTAGACGTTTCTGTTTCTGATCTCCATCCTCAGCTGTAAATGAACTCACTTCACTCACACACTAGATTCACAGGACTGATTAAAAACCTGTTCACACAACCCCCTCATGGCAAGTCTGTTCACACATCACACTTCATGTAGCTCTCTTTATGGATGTTTCATACATCACCAGTTGGAAGAGGAGGACGACACAGAATAGGAGTGTTCTGAATTCTCACTGAGGCTGCCTCAATTATTGATTTTAAAAATTTGTTTTAAAGATGAAAGGAAGTTTATTCTCTCAGACAAATTTGTGTGAAAATACCAAAAATTGTCATTCGACCATATTAGTCCCAGTGGTGGGATAACCTGATTTATGTATCTAACCCTCAGACAACATACGTAGATAGCTCTGGTTCTTACAAGCAAAATAAACTGTCATGTTTAGTTGTAACCCCTCTTTGAGTTATTTTGTGTTACGGAGGTCCAAGAAGTTTGGATGTGTCCCTTCCTACTGTACTTAATGGTACTACTTTATCAATGTTAATTTGTCTGATATATTGCTTGGTTGGTAATCAGCTGTGAGCCAAACATAGTCGTCACCTTCAAAATGTGATTTTCTGGGGGCGAACCTAAAGTCACATATATGATCAGAAATCTTGAATGCAATTATTCACATTAATTGTGTTATTACTCTCAAGTTTCTCAAGTAGTTATTTGACTTTACACGTTTAATTAGGGGCTCAAACAAGAAGGGCTGAAACCTTATCAAAAGCTTGTTGATGTCTCATTGGGTTTTAAAAACATTGACCGACTTCAGAGGCGGTGTGCACAAAAATGGGCGGGGCATGTCACAAATCAGACTATAAATCAGAATTTTTTTGTTCATTTATTACAAAAGTTGCAGAAAATGTTGAATCACGTGTGTTAAATAAATGTGAAATTGCTCCACAGGGGGCGCCACCAGTTTGGCTTTTTGCAAAATTTGGCCATAAATCAATGATGGTTTGTCCAAACTGAACTCTGTGGATATTGTAACCTAAGCCAATGAAGAATGTCCCCAAAATGTTTCTGATATTGACCGATAGGAAGCAACAGTTTTGCCAAAGAAGAGCGTTGCCTGGTGGAGATTTGGACGTAAATCCTTGAGCATCTGTCTGACCGTCATAAAACCTGTTGGTAAAGGTGTCATGAACAGTCGCAGCTCTTGATCCTACCTGGATTTCAAGTTTTAAAGGTCTGCCCTGGCTTAAACCCCAAAGTTGATATATTGATGTAATCATTTTTGCAGTGTCTTGGCTCTCTGCACTGAAGATATAGCATGTCATAAAGAGTGTTTTTAAAATCTAAGGCAGGTTGAGGCTCTCGTCTGCCAACCGACAGCTGTGCTCCAGTGATGTTTTATCACAGCTGCTTGTACCTCAAACAACCGATGCAGATATATCAAATCATCGCAGAAAGACCTTCAAAGCAGAGATGCAATGATTCATCTTCTCCAGCTGATTTCCCCCCATCATGAGATGATGTAACCTCCCTGTAGCGCACGCTGTATGTGGGAATGTTGCCGCTTTGATTCGCAGATTTCTGAAAATCTCACTCGGTCTGTCTCTGGAAATTTGCCAGAGTGGTGTTGACGGACTTCCAGTTTGTGTTCACACATGATGCCGCGGTGTAAAACTGCCAGAATATTTATGGATTAAAGTGCACTTGTGAAAGGAGCTTAACTGATTTAGAGTTGAAAGCGCTTCCTCTGGCTGCTAACGCTAATAAAGAGAGCAAAGCTAATCGTCGGGCAAATACAAGTGATGTGGCACAGAGGCCTCAGTTCTTAGGTCAGAGGAGGAAGAAGAAGAAGAAGAAGAAGAAGAAGCGGGGTCGTACGAGTGGTTTGGGTGTTTGGGTGTGTGTGAGTGTGTGGACAGGGAGGGTGGGGAAGTTGCTGTGTGACGAATTTGGGAGCTGTATGACTGCTCTCTCCTAAAAGCTACTGGAGCTAAAGCTGAGGTCATGGCAATCTGGTGGACTGTGAGAGCCTGAAATGAGATCACCAGGGGGTTGGGCTATCCTGTGACACACACACACACACACACACACACATACACACACTCCACATGAGCAGTTTCTCCCATGAACATTAGTACGTCGTTATTCTGACCAAGCGGAATAAAAAGAAACCAAAGAACATGACAGGCTTAAGCAAACAGACTTCAAGAACATGCATAGCAATGGTCTCTTTGTCTCTCTTACACACACACACACACACACACACACACAGATACATACATACTCCGCCTGCTAACAATCAGAAACGATGTGTTCCAGTTCTCTGGCAGATTTTAAGGATGACATCACTCCCTTGACGCTGTGTGAGGCCCACACCCTGTTCAACAGTCACACAACGGCCTCACAACAAAAATGCACTAATAAACCTGCTGCTCTGGCTGTCATAAAGCACATTAACTTTATTCTTACTATTAATCATTATCAGATACTAGAATACATTTTTATTTAATTCATAAATTAGGTTTTTTATGAATTTAAGATGTATTTTATGTAGAATCACTTACTTGCTTGGTATTTTTAAGAAATTGAAAAGGGTTTTTTACTTTCTTAACACTGCATCATACAATAATGGTAAATGGACTGCATTTGTATAGCACCTTTCTAGTCTTCTGACCACTCAAATGTCTTTTACACTACGTCACATTCACCCATTCTCACACGCAGGTGGCTGAAGCCGATAATGTGATTCCAACTTCATGGCGGCAGTTTGAGGTAGATCCTTGACAATGTCCTGAGGCACAAAGCCAGGTCCATAAAGACATTTTTATGTGAAGTTTTTTTCACCAAGAAGTCCCTATCTTTTTTGTTTTAAGATATTTTTAAGTCTTTTTTGCCTTTAATCGAGCAGATGGGCGAGAAGGGCCATAGGGTGGAATCAAACCTGCGACCGCTGTGGCAAGGAAAAAGCCTTTGTACATGCTGCTTTACTAAACCTTGTTTCCTCATTTAAATCCTGTGTTATGAAGCACTTTGAGCTGCGTCTCTGCTTCAAGGGTGATGTATAAATGAAGTTTTATTATTTTCATTTCGGCTACTTCAGTAGAGTTACTGTCTTCATTTACAGCACCAGTAACCTGAAGCAATCTCTGAACCCATCCACTATTATCTGCCAATGATGAAGCTTCTGGGGGCAACAGCTAATATTCCAGGAGATCCAGTGTAACCAGCGGATATCTGGGCCTAGACTTCCTCTTCTGTGCACTGCTCATCAATTACAGTTTGATTAGCAACTTGAGACAGGTCTGGACAACAGTTCAGCTGATTTCAATATCAGATGTCTGCAAATCAATGCAGATGAATTAGAAAAAAATAACTAAATCGTCATCAAGATTACAAGAGTCCAAGATTACATTTCGGCCAATGAGCTCTGCCTCCTCTGTTCCCTACACGCACTGTTTACCTGCAGGCAACTAAAGCCCGTTCAATCATGACTGATCAATACTCAGGCTGCAAACAAAAAACAAAATGCTTTCAATATCAAGATCTTGTACCTCTGCCTACAGGTGCTACATACATATGCAGATATGTTGATAGAGATAGATAGATAGAGATTGCAAGGACGTGATGGGGCAGTTGCCTGGCAACAATAAAAGGCGCAGCAAGTGTTGTTTTTACTCGTGGCATTCAATTAAAAATGCGCCTTGCATTTTGCGACCTACAAAATGCTTCCTGTGTGATCAGGGCCTTACTAATGTATAAATATTATCAGTTATGAAGTTATGAGTGAAGTTAGTACCGAGTTGTGGCTCTTGGCAGAGATGATCTTCGTGATGTCTGGATCCCACAGCACCAGGTCGGCGTCTGAACCTACGGCGATACGACCCTTGCGGGGGTACAGGTTGAAGATCTTGGCGGCGTTGGTGCTGGTCACCGCCACAAACTGGTTTTCGTCCATCTTACCCGTCACCTGAAATTAATCAGAGCTCAGAGTGAGAACAGGTTTTGCTCTCCGACTTTTATCTGGTCTCGCTTGTTCTGCCGATCCTCTCCATGCCATTCTTCTTCGTGCATTTTTTTATTCAGTCAGTCTTACTCAGTGTGGACTATTGTGTGTTTTAGTATTACATTATTTTGGATTTTTTGATTGTTTTGGAGCGATGTTCACTTTAATGTGTGCATGGTTTTTGTTTATGGTTATATATTGTGTACACAGTCATTTTTAAAAAATTTTCATTTGAAAAATTAAAGTATAAATCTACGTACCACACACTTGTCCCAGATGATAGACATCCTCTCCTCAGTTCCATTGACGCCTTCAGGGATCAAGCTGAAGTCGTCTTTGCCCACAGCACGCTGGGCAGTGTTAAAAGGACAGTGTGCACTTCCTGTCACCTGCAGGTCACCACTACACAGAAGGTCAAGGTGGAGAAAGAGAAAAGAGGTTTTCACTGTAGAGACAATTAAGTTGTAACACCAAATCCAATTATATAATTTCACTATGTCCAGTTTGATTGGTTGCCTCATCCCCTTACCAGGAGAGCAGGGAGTTGAGATAGTCTGGTGTGGTTGGGTCGGGGCTCAGAGGAGGGGAGGTGACGTAGGCAGCAGCCTTGGCCCAGTTCTTGCTCCAATAGTGAGAACCGTCTGTTCCCAAGCTCGCGGTAATTGGCTCTCCGTAGACCACAGTGCCTGAAAGTCAGATCCCATTATAACACCAGATACTACGCTCCTGGAGTTTGTTTCGCGCTCGTTAAATGGGCTGTTGCAATGTTTCCTGTTTGTGCTTGTTTGTGTCGGTTTTACTGTCTCTGTTTTCTGTAAAGATCTACTGTGTGAGCACAGCACTACGCGTCTGATTAGAGCTGAGCAGCTAGAGTAATTGTGAGTAAGTAGGGGTTTACTGGGCCAAACCCTAAACAGACTTGTGGGACTCCACAAATGAAGTATTTATGTCAGTGTTAGTGGGGTAGACTGAGGTTTTGTTTCAAGTCTCATCTCTGTGGTTTCTGGTTTGGGGAAAGGGGATACTAAAATAGAGACAACTGTGCAGCAAATTTTGATTTAAGAGACAGTTCACCCCAAAAATACATATTTTTTCTCTTACCTATAGTGCTTTAAATCAATTGTTGAAAAACTCAACAGTAACGTCTCTTTACAGAAATCCTGACCCGGTTGCTCAAGACAATCCACAGACCTATATTAAAATCCCTTCACTGGCTCCCTGTTGAGCAGGATCCAGTTCAAAATCCTCATTCTTACCTACAGAGCATCACACAGTCAGGCTCCCATTTATGTTTTGTCTGTCGCTCGCACTCGCCTTAACACACGTGGTGATTTTGAAACGCTCTGCCTGCTTCTTTTCGATCTGCTGACTCTGTGGTTTCTTTTAAAAGCCAGCTAAAGACACCTGTTCAGGTAACGTGTCTGCATCAGAGCTGATATCTCCAACACTTTACAGTTAGCAAGAGTAGATGTATGTTCTTTTTTTTTAGGTCTCACCCTTCTTCCTGGCCTGGGCGATGACATCAGCAGCACTCTTGCTCATCACCTTGGTGACATAGAGAGGGCAGTTGGTCTGATTGGCCACAGTCACAGAGCGGTTTACGGCCTCCGCCTCCACCTGGAGAAGAGAAGGGACAATGGAAAGTGGAGGAATGGCATTAGTTTGACACTCTCTCTTCTCTCACCCTCCCTTGCTTCATGCTGTAAGCAGGGGTTTTGAGTGATGACATTAAAGCTAATGGTCTGTCAGATGTATACATAGGCTATACTACACACAGATCAAATGAGTTAAAGACTTTCAAAGTGAGGTGAAAATGAGGTTAATAAATCAACTTACACACAGCCTTTGGGAAATCATTTCAACACAGCAGGTGTATGCTGATGGAGTTCTTCATCATTCTGGGCTGTGTGCGTATTTGCTTTCTTTGCAAGAAGTAAATGACAAAATGAAAACCACTCTCATGTTCGTGATGCAGATATAAAGCTACCAATTAGCAGCTTAGCTTAGCATAAAGACTGGAAACAGAGGAAAACAGCTGGAGGAAGTGACTGCCTGCATATAACCCCACGTCATTTTTACACTTTGGTTTTTGTACAGATTAAAAGCATGTTTATAACATAGATTTTGTGACTTTTAACGAGAGCCAGGCTAGCTGTTTCCCCCTGATTCAAGTCTTTGTGCTAAGCTAAGCTAACCAGCTGCTGGTAGAAGCATCATATTTGCTGTACAGACATAAGAGTGGTATCAATCTTCTCTTTTAGCTCTTGGCAGGAAAGCGAGGAAGCATATTTCCTAAAATGTCAAACTATTCCTTAAAGTTTGTTGATGTTTTGAAGGGATGTTTTGGTATTTTTCAAGCTTTATCCAATTATCCAATGTTTTAGTATTTTATGGAATAATGGACACAACTGTTGTTGAATACAATTCAATTCAATAAAATCATCCCGAAGGAAATTCTTGTGCCAATGAATGCTTCAAATTACAGTAACAGTCACAACCAGTAAAAACCAGAACAACCAATGGGTTCCCGGGTCAAAGTCACTCACTGGGCCCAGTTTTAGAACAGTATAATATTAAACATCTGACAAAATATACAAGATAAGAAGTGTTTCTCAGGAGCAAAAGCAAAAGCAGTGCCTAAAAGAGTAACAATAGGAGTAAGATAAGTATAAGAGTTACTGCACATGATGGAGTGACTGACAAGTGATCATGATATTGAAAAGTGATATTGCACACGATGTCGTGAAAAATGTTGCACGAGATTGGTCACACAAACTGGTCTCAGATGAAGCAGGAGCGCTGCAGCTGGTAGCCATGAGACAGGCTGCAGCGTAACCACTTGGGGCATTAGGCACCATTGATTTACGTCCACTAACTGCTTGTTTTTTGCCACTGACCGGATCAGATTGTAATGTGTGACAATATTATGGAGAGGCCCTACAGAAAAATGAAAGGGAGAGCTGTAGAGAGGAGTGCTGGGAAGAATTTGCTGTGCTGGAGTACAGAAAGCGTATCTCAGTGTTATCTAAAAGATTTTCTATATCACGGCTGAATATTTAGCTGAGTTTGATCATGTGTAAAAGTCTGCAAGGTTTCAGAACAAGACTTCTCCTCTCTAGCTGCTGCTGGCTGCAGAACTCTCGCTCAATACTGGACCGATTTCAAAACTTGTTGTTCCCGTTAGTCACTTAGAAACAAATACATGAGAAAATAGGGTCCAGGTTGGATCGTTTTCCTTTAATGTGCTTACAATCTGTTTTCCATCCATAGCAACAAAAATAAGGTAAAACACTTAAGAGCAACTTGGCTATTTATTTTGAAAAGTGAGACGACAGGATTGTGACAGTACAATGACTAACATTATCAGAGTGTTCCAAGACGAGAGAACACTGTGTGTCTTGTCTGTAATTTATTTGTAATGATGATTTAGTCCTTGCAGTAAAGATAATAAAAACAGTAATAATAATAATTGGGATTGATTTAATAAGAAAAATAGAAGATTTCGTCATAAACACAGCTGCTGTAAGTCATAACTTCAAATTACTTTACTTAGTTGCCACATCTGGATGTTCTTGAGTAACAGCCATGATTTATGTAAAGGATGTGCTTTTATCTGTGATGCTTCTGCGTCTCAGCTGTGAATGTTGGAAAGGTCCAGGACTTCTGCAAATATAACTCAGAGATGATTCCTCACTCCTCAAAGTCAAACCAGCTTTTCACCCCAAACCCAGACAGGTCAGTTTACGTCCACAAGGCTGAAACTCTGTCTCACCTCCTCAGGGTGGCTCAACACGTGTCCCTCAGGCCCGGTGATCCCCTGCTCCAGGATCCTGTGCTGCTCCTGAATAAACACACACATAGACACAGACTAAAACTGACCACTGTGGGAAGAGGAGACATTGAGTCATGTAAAGGTGCAAGCATGTTCCACATGACCAGTCACTATCTATTTTAGATCCCAGAACGAGCCGTCATACCTCAGCTACAATGTCTCCGTTCTCAGCGTGCACTTGGGCGATAGCTCCCAGATCGCGGATCACACTGAACACCTCGTACACCTGCAGCAAAGAGGAAGACACAGTTATGATCTCTGATCCATGACTGCAACTTTTTGTCTGTCAATACAAACCTTGAATTTAATCTTTACTGTACATCCTCTACTATACCAGACTGATGAAACCCTGTGAGTTCTGTGTTTCTTTAGGGCGACCGTTTCCTCACATCCATTTTCTTTAAAAAAGTGTTTTTTTACCAATGCATTTTCTCAATGACAAATACTTTAGTTTGGTGGTAAAGCTGTCTTTGATCTAAAAGGTAAAAAGAAAAGAAAAATGTCAGACACCAATGAAAATACCATTGGTAAAAATACTCTTTTAATACTGAGAATACAATGTTTAACAAACGCATGCACCTTGGTTTTTAATCACTAGAAAATATTCCCGCATGTTGGCCTAAGTTGCTGCGCTTCTGACCAGATGCTGTTTTTCTCTTTGTGTGTTTACAGCCATGCTGAGGATGGCAATCCCAGAGTGACATTTGTGGTTTTAAGTGAAATGTCTTGACAACTGTTGGATGGATAGCCATGAAATTTGGTGCAGACATTTATGTCCCCCTCATGATTAATTGTAATGTCATTGGTAAGCTCTTTATCTTTCCGTCAGCACCAATATTTCGGTTTATGACTAAATATCTGCAGAACTAATGACGTTCCAATGAGCCTCAGCTGCACTTTGTGTTTAGTGACAGTTAGCATGCTAACAGACAAAACTAAAATGGTCAACATGGCATTCATTATATATGCTTAATGTCAGCATACAAGCATCATGGATGTATAAAGAGACCTGGATACAGTGTTTAAGGTGGGACATTAAGTTGCTCAGTGGTGCATGAAGCCAAAATAGTTCAACTGCCGTGTATAAAATTACCCCAATGATCAGCGCTGTTTCCTCATCACTGGGCCCATACTGCAGACGGACTAGAGACTTCCACAGGCCAAGCCAGCTACTTCCTGTTTCATGCTTCACTAACTCGAATAGGGATTAAATGATTTAAGCGTGCAACTGTTGTAAACTTTCCAATTTTTTATGGACCGAATAGATCAAGTCGGGATAGTGGAAGTCCTTTCACATGGGCTGTGACACTCAAAAAAAATTAATCCACTGATTTACAGTAATTCAATTGGCTTTGAAACCCAGCTCACTTCCTGGGGTCCTGGTTTGCATGCTGATGTTAGCATTTAGCTTAACTGTACAGCCACACAGAGCTACTAGCATTGCTGCAGACACTTCAGGTGCTTTCAGACCTAGAGTTGTCTTGCTTTGGTCTGAATCAGGGACTCATTTTGTCACAAAGTTGTATAATTGCCTAGAGTTGGTTCGTGTTCTCACGGCAACATTTACAAGTGGACCAGATAAAATGCCTTTTGTGAGAAAGCTGCTCTTGATTGGTCAGAATTACTGTGGGGGAAGAACCCAGGAAGTAAAGCAAACGCTGAAGAAGAGTACACTTGCAAGATAAATGTGACACTTTCTAATGTCACAATGGAGGGACAACTACGCAGGTTGATTTTAGCGCTGCTCATCGTGGGCTATATTGCTGTCATTGTTCATTTTAGTCAAACCATACAGTTTGAAAACGAGGCGCGGCTCCAACTAGAAAACAATGTTTTAATGCAGTGGATGTGCTGAATGTGCAGTACAGGAGGAGGTGCACATTAATAATCCTCCAGGACTGTAACATGCTCATGTTTAACCCAAACAATGTGTCATGTGACTGCAGTCGGTTCAGATACACATTCTCAACACTAATGAACCGCACCAGAGTTCATTAATAACCGGACCAAGACCACCTCTTCAAGAAGGTCTCTGTCTGGTTGTTTCGGTGCGCACCTGAGTGTGATTGCTGTGTTCACACCTGCCCACATGAACTGCACTTGGGCAAACCTGAGTTTGACTGAATCGAACCAAACAGGGCAGGTGTGAAAGCATCCTTAGTCTACCCTGCTGAAATTCTACTGACTTAACTCATTTTTAAGCATAATTTATTTGCTTGTTTTGTTCGACCAAGAGTCCAAAACCCATCTAGATTTATAGTGATATAAAACAGAGAAAAGAAGCTGGAATCAACGAAGGTTTGGTATTTTGGATAGCAGACACAGTCGTCATAATAAGATATACTATATTTAGTCTACTACTCTAAATATATCACTTTACATCTACTGCAGCAGACGAGACATCAAGTCCCCCAAAAGTATGCAATATTAACCAAAAAATAATCATAACCTCAGTGACTCAGAATACTTCTGTGGTGAAATGAAACATGGATCCTGGTTTTGACACAGTATGTGAGTCTCCCACACCCTGATTGTTTATTAAGCATAGCGGTAACTTCATGGACTGGAGGGAAACTGACATGTTGAGTGAGTCATCACCAGCCGGCTGCCAAACGTGCAACAATACAGAGCCGTCAAAGTTTGACACGGGAGAGAAACTCATTCCTCGCACAGGTGCAAAGACCAACACGGATCTGTTTCAAAACAGCTTTCAAGTGGAATTAATTCATTTTAACCATGAGTCAGACGGAGTCTTGGACCGAGATGTGGCTTTCATCATGCTCTCACTATCCCGAGAGAAAAACACAGATGATGAGTAAGAAGCGGCGTCTCTCGCCAAGACAAACAGTCTCACACCGTAGCTCTGACTGTAGGATGAGGGCAAGAGCCAAATCAAGGCTGTGATATGACTACCGTGATGTTACAATGTCCGACTTATTGTTGGCTACCGATCGTTGCCTGCTTTTCAAGTTACTTTTGCAATAATTGCTATTCTGGCTGAACTCTCATTCTGAATGACAGTCAACAAGATGTGATTTAGTTGTTATTGTGGCTTCTCCAGTAAACAGCACCATCTTAGTCTGTGGATTGTGTGCTGTCATGTTTCATGTTTCATGCTGCAGCGATGACCTTCAAGCTGAATGCAATTTGTACGGATTTGATTTATGTGCAGCAGCAAGTTTCATGTTAAAGGGTTTAATTTGATTTATTGTAGTAGAGGCTGCAGCTCCATGGGGCCAATCAAGGTCATTGTTGACAGCAGTGTCCCAACAAAGGGGCCGCAGTTCTTCAAATGGCCACTTGAGGCTGGCTCCAGAAGCGAGTCAATCCCCATAGACAGCCATGTTTTTAAATGCTAACCAAGCTAGCAGCCTGGTACAAAAAATGGTTTTGGTCTCTATAGCCAATTTCCCCGTTCACGACAACTGTACAGGGGCTGAATATTTATATAATTTACCAATTTAAATATTAGTAAGAATGCATAATTAAGAGCGTGGCCGCTTTGAGTGACAGGTGGGTGCTGTCCGTTGACAAGCTTGAATAGGTAAAATAACCCTGGCGCAACTCCAGTTTCACATGGCATAGGTGCAGTTGTAAGTGATCTTTACAATTATTTTGTTCCCTTGATTAATTTGCCTGTTATTATATTATGAATAGTCATTAGTCAGTTGAATGTGACGTCGATCATCAGTGCGGCCTCTGACAGCTGTCATCTGTCTGCGCTCAGATGTTGTAAGGAATCTTCCGCTGCGCAGAGGACTGTGAGTCAGCGTAGCCAGAAACACATGCTGGCGTGCCAACAGCAAAATACGACTGGATGCGGTAGAACACCCTGGTCTTTTTTGGCATACTGTTTTGGAAATTCTATGCATTGGGACATAATAGTATGGTAGTATGGGTAATTGAATGCACAGATGGTCACTAATGGCTCCAAAAATCCAAGATGTAATGGCCAAAATGCCAAACTTGAGGCCACAAACCAATGGGTGTTGGCTTTAAGTGGCTTTGTCCATTATTTTTATACAGTCTATGGTCCCAACGTGCCAAAATCCCTTTAAGTTCCATCCACATCTAAGGTATTATTTGATTTTCATTTAACCTTGAATATAATATTCACCATCCCTATGGAAAATGTGTTCTGTGTATTCTGTTTCTCTGCAATACGTGGTATGACAAAGAATGAAATGACAAGAAGAGACGAAGCCCCACCTGAGCGTCAGTAAGCTGGAAAATATCCTTATAAGCCAGATAGACCAGGAAAGAGTTGACGCCTAGAAACAAAAGATTTCAGTGTGAGAACCATGAGGGACAGGGAAGGTTGAAACAGGACAAATTAATCCAAAATATTAGACTCTGATCTGAACATGAGATAACATGTGACTTTCACTAATCTAATCAAATATTTAACAATGAGTGCCAAGAGGGGAAAACTAATATGCATCCAATTATTACAGGGGGTTGAGTACATGATGTCCTGCTCCTCTCTTGTCCTAATGGGACTCTGTCAAACAAATTGTGTTGTTAAACATCAATGTGCTGTTGCGTCATCCGGTTACATGATTGAGAATTGATATACTTAACTAAAGTTGCTTTAGCAGCTTTAAATAAATAAAAAATAATGGGTTTCTGTGTAACATATGGATCTGATGAAATAACATGTGACTTTGCGTTTGGGTGTGGTCGCACCATGATCCTTCACCAGCGTCTCCATCTCTTCCTGGATGCCCTTGTGCCACTCGGTGATGTCAACATGCAGCGAGTAGTCGCAGCAGGACTTGCTGTCGGCCCATTCACGCCACTGCTCGAAGGCCGAGATGAGGCTGACACCAGGCTCAGGAACCACGTGGTCAACTGGATACGCACAAACACAAGGAGTCACAAGTCAAACACACTGGCAGAAACCTGTTGTGATGCTTTTATCTGTTATTATGTTGTTATGTCTGGAACAAACTGAGACCGATTGTAGTTCACACCAGCCGGCCAAATATGTTTCAACTTTGTCTCAAGTGACCGCTTGTTATTGATCTTTGAGAATTACCAGATACATGACACCTGTCTTTGTACAAACCCGAGCCAAGCTCAGAGTACAAACCATCATATGCTCCATCTGCTCATGGTTTCCACCACACAAAGACAAACACTATATGAGCTCAAGATGGTGTTGTTGAAGATGTTACTTTTCAGACAAGAATGAGTGAATGTAATGGCTCACATCTGCTGATGTGTGGTCCGTCAGCTCGGTCAGGAAAGAATGTGCGTTCACATAAGGGCTGCAAAAACAATTATTTTCATCCAATTCATCCGTCGACAGGTCTTTCAAATAAATGATTTGTTGTTTAGCCTTTAAAACGTCCGGAAATAGTTTTAAAAGACCATCACAATTTCCCAGAACCCAAGGTGACGTCTTTAATGTGCTTGAGAGAGCAAAACCAGAGATATTCAATATACCGGCTAATCCTAAAGGTGACAAATGATGTGTTGCTCTCTGCTGTCTCTGGGAGGACTGCCATCTTGGTTTTACTAGCTCCTAATGCTGCTCTCAATAGTGCAGATCATGATATCCTTTTTAGTCATTGGACATTCTCAGTATCTACAGGTCAATTTTCCTCCTTCTCTGCCAATGTTGTCATCAATGGGGTCCCCCAGGGTTCCATCCTGGGCCCAGTTGTGTTCTGCCTGTAGATCCTCCCTCTTGGAAACATTAGAAAGTACAGCATCTCCTGTCACTTCTACACTGATGATTCACAGTTTTACCTCCCACTAACATCTAGGGACTCCCACTAGCCTCTCCTGGACTGTCTCAAGGACATTAAAAGCTGGATGCCAAATATTTTCTTTCAGCTAAACAGTACAAAAAGTAATTATCTTAGGTCTCTACAAATCCAGAAGCCATTTTGCCCATAAGCTAGCCCTCTTTGCCCCATATGGTCAAGTCGCATGCAATAAACCTTGGTGTTATATTTGATAACTGGGCTCTGTCTTGACAAGCAAATCAGTTCTGGCATCAAAAATAGTTTCTAACAGTTAAGAATCATTTTTTAAACTCGAGCCAATTCCCCTATCCTCATTAACTCATCTACAGATGGTCCAAAATGCAGCTGCAAGGATGATGACTGGTACTAAAAAATGCGAGCACATCAACCCTGTAGTATCCTCTCTTCATTGGCTCCCTGTTTACTGTAGAATTCAGTTTAAGACTTGATCACTTTCAAGGCTTGTAACTGTGAGGCCCAACCTGACATCACTGACCTTATTTATTGGCTCTTAGCTCCCTTGGTCTCTCAGATCTGACGATGTATGTCCCACAGTCGTGTCTGAAACTAAAGGGTGACAGAGCCCTTGCAGTTGCTGCTCCACAATCATGTAACCGCAGTTGAATCTGATTCTGATTCTCTCTTTATGTCCATACTGGAAGCTTGCATCTGATTTCAGACATATCTAGACTGGATTAAGAGCCATTATATCAAACTCCAGACCACATGGAGCATGAGGTCTAATCTTGGTTTTTGCAAAGCAGATTTTAAACATATTCTTCTGTGGTTTGAAACCTAATTCAAATCCAACATTTTAAAGTTTGTCTCTGTCTGGCTTCTCAAATCGCATTTCAAACTGTCTTTGTCACTTTCCATTTTCAGTGCCGTCACATCTGTTCACTTGTGACGTGCACTCCACTGACATTCCAGTCATCGCGCTGCTATGCATTACATCCATGTTCCAGACCTGCCCGACCCTGCAGCAGTCAGCGTTTTCCTGAGGTGACAACGACACACGAGTTGAGTGGGAGCGTTAGTTCAACTGTGAGGGAGAGGAGAGTTCAGCTGCTGAGTCAGCAGAGGGAGGACCAGAGCCTAATTAAATTTTATTATCTTTTCACATTAGCTTTTTTATCTTTACAGCCTTGTGTCTCTTTTAAATAACGTGACGATTAAATTAAGCCACTGTTACAGCTGGAGACTGATAGAGTATACAGACAAAATGTAGCCACAAATCTACTTATTGAATCAATATCCAATTCAATTGCAACAAATGTATCTAGATTTCAACAATTCAAAGAGGCATATCTGTTATTCAGAGTGTGAGCCAGGATTGCCTGCAAATGCCTCTCAACATGGAGGTGGCTGGGCCAGTAGCTAGCAGCTAGCAGCTTATAACAGTGCTAACAATGGCAACAGTGCTGACAGAGTTGACATTGTTAACCTGGGGGTAAAGCAGGCTGGGCGCTACGATTCTGTGATGCCACTGTTCTGCTTCTGTGGTTCAGGATGGCAATTTCAGCCCCTGTCTGACTGCTGAGCGTGGCCACTTCCTGTGTCTGTCCTTTCAAATAAACTCCCACATGGTCCAGTCATATAGGTTTTGATTTTTTTTGACAAGGTGCAGCTCCTAATAAATTATCCTGTTTATTTTTGTTTTTTTCTACGACTAAGAGACCAATGAAATCTTGCCGACGAATGACATTCAGGTCGACTAACGCTTGATTGACTATTAGGCTGCCCTAATTAAAGGAATACACCATAAACATGGCACCAGCAAATAGCACTAAGCTAGTAGATATTAAATTATGCACTAATACTAACAATCCTGTGTCTGGAGAATAATTCATACTTTCTCGTTGACCTGAGCAGCATAAGAGGAAACCCAAACCAACCCAGGGGAACAAGCCTGAGATTTATATGAAACATTATGCAAATCAAAACGGAACTCCAAGAATATGAAGTCTAAAATATATGAGGAAACGCATCCATAGTGGGTGTGTAACATAACAACGTCAAGTCCTCAGAATGTATGTGTCCAGAGGGAAATAAACTGACTTCCTGGCTCAGTCTGAGCAGCACTCAGCTCCTTGTGGCTCTGAGTCCTCGGAGCAGATGGATGGTTTAATATTTTGGCTCGGTCATGAACAGGCCTGGCACCCTTCCCGTTCTCACCAGGAGATTTTCAATTAAAGCCAATAAGTGAATGAGGAACCTCTGCAGGGCAAGACGCGCGGCGAACACCTCGGTCAGCTTTGATTCACTCACAGAAAGCACTCAGAAGAACTGATACATCAGGTCATGCATGAAACAGAAGGATCTTTCTGCTCAATAACTTACTGATCATGGTGGTGCCTCCAGCCAGTGAGGCCTTGGTGCCCTGGTAGAAGTCATCAGCAGAGGTCATGCCTCGATCGGGCATCTGGAAACGCGTGTGCACATCAATGCCACCTGGCATCAACATGCGGCCGTGGGCATCGATGGTTTTCACCCCGCCGGGCACGATGAGATTTTCCCCAATTTGTCTGAAGAAAAGAACGTCAGAATTTACAAAACAGAGCAAAGAATAACTAAAAAACATGAACAAAAAACAAATTTCAACTTTACATCTGTTTTAAATACTATCACAATACTATAGCAATAATAACAACATCATATGTCTATTGAATAAAAAAACCAAAAAACAAAAAGGATTTATTGTGTTAAATTAAATGCCAAACAAAGATATGAGCTTTTACATTACACAACCCTCAGTATAAGCTTTAAATTTGTATTTATGATCATAATTAGGGAAGGTTCCCCATTTCAGGCATTTTTTATATATTTAATTTCATACTTTGTTGACTTTAAAACAGAACTTATGTTTTTTTCTATGGGCAAGGACAAATGAAAAATATGATTGTACTTAAGTTAACTTGAGTAAGGGAATTCATTGAACAGCTGTAACGAGGAGAAGAAAAAAATGTATTAACCCCTTTTAGACCCCTAAATTCCCCCCCAAAATTTCAAGAAATTAGTAAAAAGAGAAAATTAAAAAACAAGAAAATTAGTAAAAAATAAAAAATAAAAAAGGGAAGGAAAAGACCATGAAAAGTGCTTTAAAACTATTTTTAAAAAAATCCAGAGCATAATTTCAAAAAGTAATAATAATTTTAAAATATAGGCTAGTTTTCCCCTAGTTTTTTCTCTAAATTTTTAAAAAATAATTTTCTGAATCTACTAATTTTTTGCAATTTGTGGGACATTTCTTAAATTACCAGGATGCTCATTGCCTTTTTCCCCATGTTTGTGAAAGAAATAGCAAAAATTTGCTCAGGATTCAAATTAAATACTTGCGAAAGGCATCTGAAAGCAGCACAAGAAAAGTGTTGATGCTCCATGATTCAAAGGGTTTTTTTCCATATAGAGTTTGAGAGTTTGAACGGGGTTCAGCAGGACGTTTAGGGTGACAGCAGCGTCTAGGTCTAACCGGTGGACACTAGTGTTGTCTGCGTTATGTCAATTACAACCATATTAACTCGGGCCCCTACACAAATCAAGTGACACAGGAATATATTTACATAAAATGAACTCATAACCACAGCTTAACAGCACTAAAACACAGAAATTAGACGAAAAGGCACAAGTCACCCATTTGTAGGTGGGGTACCCCCAAAAAGTGAACATAGGCGTACAGAAACTGGGTATCAAATGTTCCACATACTGACGATGGAGGCGTGTGTCTAAGACTATAGAAGACTGTATCGTATCAAGTTGCTGTGAGCTGTAAATTCATCACTTCTAAGCAGAAAGCAGAAGATAACGTTCTTTCGGAGCACGACAGTGCAAAGCCTCTCAACCTCCAGGCAGCTATCTCTCACTCAGACTAAGCTTGGCTCTGGATCAGCAGCTGCCTGTACCGGAGAGAGTAGCGTGAAAGCGATGAGTGCTCAATCTACAGTAACATCTAGGGACAGAACAAATGGCAACCTACAAGGCCGAAAAGTGAAGCCAATGCTCAAGTGCCAAAAACCGCAATTCATCAAATGGCCACTTGAGGCTGGCTTTCCCTAATCCCCATAGAGCTCTGTGTTCAAATCTTTCTGGTCTGTGTAATTAATTTCAAAATTCATAACAACTGCACAGGGGGTAATTTTTTTACAACTTTTTAACAACTCATCCATTCAGATTTTATTAAGGCCCAAAGTTAAGCATATGTACAGTCTATAAGTGAGATCCACATCCATGATGTAGGCAAACTTGTATTTTCAGTTCAACCCGTTTTTTGTATTTGTAATAAAAGGAGAAAAGATTCAGACACATGGATCTGTTATTAAAGCTTTGTTAACACGGTGCAATCTGGTTTTTACTGTCAACAGATTGAGAGAAAAAACAATAAACTCACTTGATGACTCCATCCTCCATATAGATGTCAGCACAGAAGGACTGGTCATCGTTCACGATCTTCCCTCCTTTGATCAGGAGACGGTCGCTCTGGAAAACAATAAAGACGATAAGTAGCTGCACATTTCACTACATTTACACACACATTCGAAAATTTCATTAGGAAAAGCTGATGTAAAGCTGTGGGAACCGGACACTGCAGACCTGAACACGTGAACGCTGCTCTGGGGCTTTAGAGACGCCTATAAAAATACGCTTATGAGGGCGAGTATCCGATTTGGCCCGATTGGAAGCTGGATTAAGTGCATTTGATGAAAGACATTTTGGGAAATGTCACATAAAAGGGCGGATTGGCACTCGCAACACAAGATAAATGAGCCAAACCTGCCACAGCCTTCGCTTGGCCTTTTTAGGATGCATTCTGATAAGGAACACATGGCTATGCAATGTCTTTCAACTGATACTGGCTTTCTTCATCTTCACACACATGCACACACACACCCAGAGATACCCATAAACACAGTGTACACACTCTTAATAATAATGTGTTGCATGGATGGAGGGGGAAACAGGCGACGACGCAGGGAAGACAGCACTGTGATGTTTGGATCAGCACCAGATTTCTGTGTGGATGTTTTAATAATGACGTAGTTTATAATGAAAAAGATGCAGAGAGAAGGACAGGGAGGAAAAAATATTGAATAAAACCTGTGGCTGGATCTGAGGAGGAGTCTAACAATCTGATTTATCAGTTATTTACTCAGTAACATTATTAAATTTAGCATTTTATTGTGTTAAGGGAAGACTTTATCTCCCAAATTTGCCACGTGCATATCGGTTACTCACCCTGCGTTACACTGAATTTGTGAGGAAAATGTTTTTCTTGCAAGCCGCAACTGAACGATCGAAAACCTCAGAAAATTCTTAATGAATTCAAATAAGAGGGGTCCACTTTAAACAACAGCAAAACTTTTCAGTACCTCCCAAACAGACAGCCCTTTCCAACAGGGAACTGAATTGAAGGTGAACCTTATCTACACTCTGTTCAATGCAAGACTCCATTGACAAAAACAGTAATTTTACCTCACTGAACACATGAGCTGCTGGTCTACTGCTGCCTCAAGTGGTAGCTTGTTTGAATTACTGTGTGACAGTGGTGTTTTAAAGGGTTAGTTCAGATTGACCGAAGTCACACAATAACACAGACAAATGGAGATGGAGGCAGCAGTAGACCAGCAACTCCTGTGTTCAGTGAGGTAAAATTACCGTTTTTGTCAATGGAGTCTGGCTTTGAAGAGAGCATGGCATGCAAGGGTGCTTTCAGACCTAGAGTTGTCTTGTTTGGTCCGAATCAGGAAGGGATTTCAGAAGAAATAAATAAAATGTAATAGAAAGAAACAGACCCTTTTCTCTGTGCAACCAGGATGTTACGACAAAACTTTGTGTTGTATAAAACTTTGAGCAGCATCTTTGAGTAATTTGTGAAACGTTATTCAAATTTGTAACCTTTAGATCAAATGAAATTTACTTAGGGAGTCTTAAACATGTTAGGTTAGCTTTTGTGAAATGTGAATATGCGTGGTTGCTCGGGATGTTTCATGAAAATAATCAGTGTACAGATGAAACTTATATCTTAATCAGAAAGAAGGAAAAAAAAAACATGTAGGCGTTTATGAGAGAGGTTTCACAGCAGCAACACAAACAGTAACCATTCATCACTGCTCCTCTTTGCTAATTCCAGCTCTGCTTGAACAACAAAATGAGGGGTAAAGTATTCACTGTCGCAACAATGAAGACAGGAGCCCGCCTCCAGACACACCCCTCCAACCTCCTCATGTGGTCGAGCTGTCACAGCAACCGACACGAGAGAACCAATCAGAGCACAGGCTGTGTAATCAATCATCCATGCCTGCTGCTGTGCCACTTGTCTCTGTGCAGGAAAGAAGGAGGAGAGGAAGGGGGGGGGGGGGGGGGGGTCTTCACCTCAACAGCCTCCCACCCTGTGCCCCTCACTAACCGCCCCCCCATCCCTCCCTCAAGCCACCCTGTTAGCTTGGGTCCTCTGTCCAAAAAGGGAGTGGCAGCTCTGGTCACAAGGACTCCGGCGTCCCCGGCTAACAAAGGCCGCTCTGTTTGAGCCACTCGCTGCAGCCCGGCCAGCAGCTCCGGCCCCAAACACAACTGCTGCTGCTCTGCAAAGGCTCCCAGTCCGAGCCCCGCCCTGCATGTGAACCGGCACATATACAGCTGAGCACTGCACAACTTTGTCAGATATTACATGTTTTTTTAATCCTTTCAAGACCTCCGGTAATACGCTCTGTATGCACAACCAGCAGCAGGTGGAATTTATTTTTTTGGGACATGATGCAAACTTCATATGTATAAGCTGTACAGCTCCCAGGCAAACATATATCTGACATTATTTTTATTCACATGCACTTCATGGTTTGATTATTGATTTATAAAAGCAAAAATTCTCAGATTTAAGCTTCTCAAATGTGAGGGTTTGCCACTTTTCTCTGTTTCAATTTACTACATATGTCACATTTTGAGTTTTGCACTGTTGGTCCGACGAAAGACGCAGTTGGAAGACGTCACTTTGGGCTCTAGGAAACTAATTTTTCACTATTTTCTGACCTTTATAGACTAGATGGTAAGTCTGAAAAATAACGGACAGATGAATCAATACAGAAAATAACTGAGTTGCAAAGTACTCCACTGATTCACCATTGCACACGTATAACATTAGCTGCGGTTACATGGACAATATTTCTTCAGTCCGACAGAAATTATTCTGATTAGAGATTCCCACGGAACTATGTACATGGACGTTAAACGAAGTGACCTGATAGGATGTGCATTTCCATCAGAATAAAACTTTTCTGACTTGTGCAAAGTAGTTCTGCCTGCTGTGAAGCATCTAATCTGCTGGAAATTTAACAGAAGAAGAAGAAAAAGCTTTTTAAACCTTACTGAGAAAAGAAGAAGAAGTGGTTCTGTGAATACAATTTCTGTAGTAAGTAACAAAAGTGTAACCCAGGTTATTTCCTGCAGCTACAAATTACAGATGTCCTCACCTCACATCGGTAAAGACTACAAATTACCAATGTTCCCTGAACATCTCATATGCAGGCTGCTGGACAATTGTTATGTCCGGTGACTTCACAATTCAGCCTGTAGCAATAATGTTATGTAAGGCTACTGTTTCAAATGGGGGGCACGTAGAAGCAGCTGTTGTGGCATGTCCTGTACAGTGCACGCACCAGCTACATCACCTGATGTTACCCCCCACCCCCCTCTCCCCCCGTGGGGCAAACATCTGCAGAAAGAATTATTCCAACCAGAGAGAAACAATTACACTGAGCATTGACATGGTTACTGGTAATGAATTTGTTTTATGTGGGAACAATAAACAAGTGTGCTCAGGTGCTAGTATGCTTGGAGCAAGATCCAGGTTAGCACGTTAGACACATGACGTACAAAACAGATATTTCACTTCAACTATAGCTTGTTTTGTTGCTAATTTCAATGCTTGAAAAATAGCTGGTTTAAAAGGAAGGGTGGCAGAAAAAATTGAATATTAATTTGGGCCTTTTTTGGCCACTTGGGGGCAGCAAAACAAGCTCTAAACTCAACACTGACATATCATCAGCATATAAAGTTTATATGGCAAACTACCGTGGACGATTGTTACGTCCGGTGACTCCACAGTTCAGCCTGGAGCAACAACGTTACATAAGGCCACTGTTTCAAATGGAGGGCACGTAGAAGCACTTGTTGTGGCATGTCCTGTATAGCGCACGCACCAGCTACATCACCTGATGTTTCTGATACTAGGGTCCATGTAAATGCACCTACTGTCAGACACTGTCAGAAATATTATCTTTTCTTTTTCCTTTTTAAAACCTGGCGCCTATAATACCCATTATGCACCTTGGCTGCCAACAGTTCAGCCGGTCAGGAGACATCACTCGAGGTAATTTATCAGACTTTATGCACAAAAGGCTTCAAACAACTTTTTCCACATATGCAGTCGTACTCCCTAAGACGTATAAACAGTCTTTGATGTGTAAAATTGGAGCACTTCCTGTTTGATCCTTTGAAGTCTTGAACTAGGCATTCGTCACTGGAATACTGCAGATATGTAAAGGTCATCTCCATCTGAAGCTCCCAGTATCTGTTTTTGAAACAAAAATAACTCTCAATATATTATACGAGCCAGTTTGTGTTCAAATTTGGCTGAGTTAGATGAAGTAAGGCTCATTTTGCCGGTTATTTTTGAAAAGAAATCGTTCTTCCTTTGGGAATAAAGAATAGTTGCAGCGCTATCTGAGTACAGGGCAACAATAAAGTGTCATGTCTTTTGTTCTCGGAGCTGTACAGTAACCAGATGATGGCATACATAAGTCATATCCTCTGCTTTTGGAAAGAGATTTTTTTTAACCTCATTATGCCGCCAGTGACACACTCATAGCTCTACAATGAGGGCAGGAAGACACACACAAACACTTGCAGTACACACACACACACACACACTCAGAGACTTCAGCTGACTGCAGCAGGTCTGGAAAATGCTTTGCAGTTGTCATCTGAAAGGTGTGGCAATGCTCTGACAGCGCTGATGGAACTAATGCAAATAGATCATGTGGTAATCTTCGATCTATGCGGAGCAGCCCGCTCTGGTGGAGCGACTGGCCTCGCTCCAGCCCAACGCTGGCCCGCTCTCGTCCCGACAACTGCTTTGAAATATGCCGTTACATCATGCGCCTCATCATGACTGTCATTATCACATTACTCAGTCGAGTTCGCCAAGAGACTCGGGTTCTCGAGTCGACACTCACAGACCCAAAGCTGCGTGAGCCAGAACTGAGAGGCAAAATTATCTTTTCAGAAACAATTAATCATGTTTGATCCACAAAGAGGAGCTAGTTTTGGGTTTCTCAGTGTGAGACAAGCAGATGGTTTGGAAATTAAAAGGTGTTTTTTTCTCTTGTTTTTAGCTTCAGCTGCAGAGCGCTAAAAAGACGGGAAATTAGCAGAACAATTACTTGCCCTGAATCCAGACTGTATAATCCTCCGATTGTTTTGGAGCTCACAGGGGTTGGAGAGAGTGTCTGATTGTACTGGCTCCGAGCCAGACTTGACAGTGACCTTTCCTTCATGGGAACCTCTCGCAGCCTCACAAACAGGATATGGACAAAGCTCAATGGGCTCACTGTCAGTGAACTGCTGTGTTTTCATTCCACACCACAATACGTAACCCTGCTCATGTAAATGTCATACAAACAAAATGACAGTTAGCAATTGAGCAAGAACGCTGTTTTGAAGCCCCCAGCGTCGACCTCACTCGCCTACATTTCCTGGTTCCAATAAAACTAGGGGGCGGACCCCATTTGGGGGGCGTAGAAACATTGTCGGGGCAGGCCTGTATGACCGTGAGGAAAAATAAGGAGCGGAAGTAGAGCTGGATAATTTTGTTTTATGTGGGAACAATAACAAGTGTGCTCTTATGCTAGCAAGTTAGCATGTCAGAAAGCAAAACTACACGTGAGGTACAAAACAGATATTTCACTGCATCAACTTCAGCTTGTTTTGTTGCTTATTTTAATGCTTGAAAAAATAGCTTGTTTAAAGGACGGGTGGTGGCAAAAGTTTTAATTTTTTTTGGCCACTTGGGGGCAGCAAAACAAGCTCTAAACAAAAACTGACATATTATCACCTCATAAAGTTTATATGACGGCTGCCTATTTACACATCCGGCAGACACAAAGCTACATTAGCTTTCACTTAGAGTTGCGTTTCAGGACATTTGGTGATTATAAGTCAAATATTTACTCTCCTTTTAGCGCTGTTTTACTCTCTCTGGCTCTGTTTTTAGCGTACAGTGACCAGACATCTTGGATTGCCTGGGACTGTCCCGGCATCAAGCTGGGTGCCCCGATAACCATCTTTAAATCACTAAAATGCTCCAGTTTTCGACATTCATTACTAAATTGTCTCCGATTTTACCACTAGGTTTATACTAGTTTTCTGCACTTACGTAGACATTTCTCATGTTCTGTCTCACTAATTTTACCCAGCCCAATATAAAAACATACCCAATACATAACGTGTCCGTCATGCTACGGCCAAACATAAGCAGCAGCTTACAAAAAATGATAACGGTTTGCTGTGTATAGTCAAATGCACATCAAAACCTTGTGTCATGGAAGACGAGGATACACAGGAAAGCAATCGAGGCACTCCAAGAATATACAAACAGAACGGATATATTAAAAAGGCTCTATAGATCTATATAGATCTAGTAGCTAAATCATTAAAAGAGCCAGCATGTTTCGCCCACTGTAGGTCTTCGTCAGGGATTTAAGTAGTGGCTACTAGCAGGAAGTAGCACTGTTGCAACCAACTTCAGGGGGGCAAATGCAGGTGACGGCCATTTGAAATAGGCAACTCAGGAGGGGATCCTTGCCCACCATCTGGTGAAACACAACAGGAGCTATCGATCCATGGACTCTTACAGCTGCTCTTGTGTGTTACAGTGTTATTATTTCAGATAAACTATATTTTGGTGGATTTCAGGAGGCAAAACATCATTTTTTTCCAGCTGAGGTGCTGTCCATGCTGGTAAAGGTAGAGGCAGAGGCATTGCCCCAATGCAGTGGTCACGGGTTCGAGTCCAGCCTGCAACCCTTTGCTGCGTGTCAGTCCCCACTCTCTCTCTCTCTCTCCCCATTTCACACACTGTCCTATCCATTAAAGGCAGAACCCCACAAAAATAATCTTTAAAAAAAAGGTAGCTTGGTAGGCGAGGTAAGTGCTTAGATGTCCTCCATCTTCATGATACCGCCAATGGAGTGAGCATAAACGCATACATACTGTGTGTGCAAGTGATACACTTAAGGGTCCAGGTTGGAGGGTTGGAAATATGGTCACCCTGCTTGAGCTGCTTTCTTCACCAGCTGGTAGCCAGTTTCATCTGTCTGCTATTTCCTGCTGTGAAGGCCACCTGCAGTGGGTTAATGAAAGCTCTCACTGAAAACAGCAGCCTGCTGCATCTAAAAACAACACTGATGGTGACACAGTGAGAATCAATGAAAGCAAAGATGCTAAAATGCTCCATGGGACTGAGAGAAGCTGCGGATTCAGGTGATAATTTTGCATGGGCTCCTCATTCGTAGTGACCCCTTTAACAGTACACACAGTTGGCCATTCTTAATATAAAAATACTGATGATAGCAGCTTTAAATAAGCGTATCTATGGAGTTAAGTCTGATGCTAAAGGCTGCTGAGTATAAAATAAACAGACTACTGATGATGGACTCTGGAATATTGATTGTTTCTCTACAGCCAGCCAGATCAATCTGCTGTATCATATGACTCCTGTGAGCTCTGATGATTTAATACATGTTTTGTATAAACAAAGAGCACACAGGTGAAAACTGAAACGCACGACAGAGGGAAAAAGTTTCATGAAATCAGGACAGAATCCATTTGGGCGCCGTGAAAACGTCTGCCAGTGTCAGGCGTAACCCGGCAACGTTGTGTGTTGTTGTCCAAATGGAAAATATCCTGGGAACATTTGTGAAGTCAGGTGGAGCAGGCTGCCAGGTCAGACTTTCAGCATGGTGATTTATGTGTGTGTGTGTGTGTGTCCTGTATTATTCAAAAACCAGGCTGCAACAAAATAATCTCTGTACATGTTCAGACAACTGAAACACATGTTCACTGTTTTTTTTTTTTATTTAAAACAGAACACTTGCTCTTTCAAAGTAACCAGCTAAACAGGAATTAAACTAATTCCCAGAGGGATAGATGTGGAACTGAACACCTTGAGTTTGCAAAATACAGCGCAAAATGTGCACGAAAAATATATATCAGAAAAGTAATTTTTGTGTTTTCATTAAACAGACAATGGGGGATTTGGATAGATACAGCATGACCGTTATGTTTTGGTTCACATCATAAGAGAAACCGATAGAGGCTTCAGAGGATGAAGATATGACTGGATATAACTTAAGTTTTGTTGCCTCTGAAATATTGACTTAACTTTTGTCTTTGCCTATTAAAAGCTCACTTATATTCTTTCTTTCTTACCTGTAGTGTTATTTATCAGTCTAGTTTGTTTCGGTGTGACCTGAAGAGTGTTGGAGATATCAGCCATAGAAAATATAAGGGAACTAGATGGCACTCGGCTTGTGATGCTCATAGCACCAATAAAATACATTTGAAAAACTCAACAGCAGTGTCTCTTTCCAGAAATCATGACCGGGGTTACTCAAGATAATCCACAGACCTTGTTGTGAGCAGCTTCATGTAGGAACTATTTTCTTTCAACTGAACTACACCCACTAACCACATCACCGCACAGAAGGAAGTGTGCATCTACTCATGTCAGTGCGAGATCTAAACATTGATGACGTCCACCCTGGCTGAGCTGTAATGTTGTTGTAAGGTTAGCACAATATGCATGCCTTCTTTTTGTGCTGTGAAAACCACACCCACCAACCTTATCACTGAGGTGGACTGTACCTTTAAACACTCTCTTCAACTTTTTGAAAGAAAAAAAACCTTTTCACTATGAAAACTTTACTCACTGACCTCCCTTTGCAGTTCATTGAGGATATAGTGCACCCAGAGGCACCATGGTCCTGTTACAGATTTTACTCAACAGTCATCTCTTTTGTTCAGGTTCTGATTAATAAAAAAAAAAGTTCACTCTCTGTTCACAATCAAACACACACATTGCGTATTCTCTCTGACTTTTGGCTTTATGAATGGGGGAATTCAGGATCATATTGAGCGTGAAAAGGAGGCTGAGCTGGTGGGTGGGTGATTTGGAGAGCAGCGTGCTGTGTGCGATGTGTGAGCAGACTGTGCCCCGGGCTGCTGTGCACTGTGAGATAACAGCATGAACACACTGAGGCGACCTGAAGGAAAACTACACACACACTGAGCTGCCACTGGGGACAACTACTGTACTACAGGTACACTAACAGACTGCCTAATGATCTCTCATCGGCTGAGGATTGTAGTCACAGAGACTTTAATCCAGAACGGTCTTATTATAGCCTCGGTCTATTTTTACCTTTTCTTAACGTGGACATTAAAGCTGAATTTACTTTACTGAAATATCAGCTTTGTTTTTTACTTTGCTTTCATTTGTATTTATATCCTTCACTGTGCTGCAAAGCAGATCAAGACATGCTGCTTTTGTTTGCAGCAACAATAACTGGAGTCTAGTGCTGAAATGATCCGCCAACAGTTTTAATAATCTATTAACCATTTAGGTTATTTATCAAGCACCAGATAGTCTCTGATCGCAGCTTCAAAAAAGTGGAAATTTGCTGCTTTTCTCTGTTTAATATATTTTAAGGCTGCAACTAATCATTATTTTCTTATCTGATGATTATTTGTTTGATTAATTGGGTTGTTATTTATTCTATTAAATGCAGCCAAATTGTGAAAATGACCATCACAAGTTTACCGAGTCAAATGTAATGTCTTTAAGTCAGGCGCTTTGCCCAACCAACAGTCCAAAACCCAAATATATTTAATTTACAGTGACGTAAAACTAAGAAACAGCAACTCTGAGAATGTTGTACGGGCTTAAATAACTCATCTGTGATTAAAGTTGTACTGAAAACTGTAAGCTGAATATATAAACTAAATGTCAGATAAAACAAGTAATCTGAAGATGCTGCCTTGAGCAGTAATTTTATTGTCGTAAACACACACAGAAACAGAATAAAACTAACAAAAACCATCTGGACCCGTACCTCCACTGTACCAACAATCACCAACTCTAGTTTGGTTAAAATAAACCCTGGGATCTTCTCCATAATTTTTTCAGACACTTATAATAACAATCTGAGCCTGTCAGTGGCAAAACAAACACTTTCAGTGGGCGTTAAAGTGACAGTGCACAAATGCCCCCATTGGTTACACTGCAGCCTGTTTAGCTGCTGCCGGCTGAAGCACTCCTGCTCAATCCTGGACTAGTTTCCAAAATCGCTGTCTCCATTTCACTTAGACACTAAAACAATGGACAATAGGGTCCACGCTGAAAAATACAGAAGTTACCCTTTAAGTTAGCAGTACCTAAAGAGACAGCTGGGCAACAAACAATAAAAGAGACTCTGCAAAAACAGAACAGAACACAAAGATCTTAATCAAGCATGAGCATGGTTCATATTGAAAGATATGACGCCATTTCAAAAAGTTGAAAAGCCTGGCCTTTTAAGATTGTTTGTTTTTCACCTCTCTGTCATGCAATAGAAATGTTTGTCTCTTAGTGTGTGTGCAGTGCGTTTTTATTTAGAGTTTTCAGCATATTTTGATGATTATCGGGATAATATCGTGAATAGGGTTGGCTACTGAACTCATTACCTTTAAGAGTACTGACCGAATTACGTCATTACTACTGAGTGCTGATTCATATTAAAGCCATCTGTTCCATATTTCAGTACCCGAGAGTGCATCTGGATGAGAACGCAGAGTTTAGAAAAGAGACAAAAGTGAAGTGAAGATATTATATCGTTATTGACATATAAGACCATATATCGTCTTAGATTTTGAATATGGTTGTATCGTGATATGGCACTAAAAGTGTTTTTTCCCTCGTTTTAAAGGCTGCATTACAGGAAAGTGTTGTAACTGTATGTTCTTAGTAGAATTTCTATTTGTTTTAACACTTGCCTTAACCCACTTAGTCCTCATTGTGTTAATATTTTCTGAAACAAACAAAAAAAACAAAAATAAACAATAGTCATCCTTACAACTTTTTTTCCATCAGAAAGTGTATCTGGTCAGAAATATTGTAATGTTCAATTTTGTCTCGAGTGCTTTTGAGGAGATTTAAAAATATCGAGATATATATCGTGTATCAAAACATAGCCTAAACATTTTGTGATATAATTTTCAGGATATATCGCCCAGCCCTACGTCAGACAGGAGGCGGAGCCACTCTAAAGAGGGGAGCCCTACCATCAAACTCCACGGCCACTCCCTTAGCTTCCCTGCAGGCCAACATTATCGCTGCAGTGCCAATTTGCTGCAATACTTTTGGGTTCTGGTCTATTTTCTTATCTATAATATAGTCCACTACATCACCCCTGCAGCTAGCTGAAATATTACATTTTTGTTATTACAGAGAGTGCTGAAAAAAGGTATTTTGTTGCCTCTGTATCCACTTCTATCATGTACCTTTTAACTCAGCTTTGGTTTATGCATCTGAGATTTTGAGAACAGGCATGAGTCACAGGAGCTCTAAACCAGGTGGTGAACTTGTGGCAGTTCATTCATATTTGATGAGACGTGTCTTAAGTATGTCTCTGCCTGTGCAGCTGACCCGGCCGGCTCCATCTGTCCAAGACAAACCAGTAAGCTCTTCTGTTACATGGACACCACCCCTAATGGCCGGGAGATGGATGGATGTAACATTCAGATTTGGCGTTATGTATGATCTAAACTCTAAATCTAATTAACTTATGCAGAAAGACACGGAACACACAGAGGTTCTTTGTCACTGCTGCAGCCTTTCCTGTTTAGTTTTATTCAATTTAACCTCATTCATTTCCTCTCCAGCCTCTGTTTGGTTTAATAAGCTCATCCACTCTTCACACTGGCGCTCAGTGATGAAGCATAGTGGTTACAGAAGTATGTCTGACCCAGAACCAGCTGGAGAAATGAAACCCACAAAGTCACTGAGAGACTCTCCTGTTCAGCAGCGACAGTGTCATGTGACACATTTATCGTATCCCATCCTTCAGAAAAAAGCATTTAAATTCAGTCCCTGAGCCTCTTTCCTTTCATGCTCTGTTTAAGAATAGGCAGTGGATCCATTTAGGTCTGACTTAATCACTGTTGGACTACAACCCCTGCTAATCCTCTGATCTCTCTCCACCAACTGGCTGCTGCACCTCGAGCACTCTCCAGGGAGCTGAGGGGGAGTGATTCACCTGAGAGGGTTGCCTGGTTTCACCCGGGACGCCATGATATCAGCACAGCCCAGAATATGTTTTGAATTATCAGCAGTCATGATATCATAAAGTACTTGATTTAACATCCTTTGTCTCCGTACCAATTACAATGTGCAATGAATTCAAGCTTAAATTAAACTCTCTCCTCCAGAACAGTTTTCTCCACTTGCAATATGCCACTTTTTGTCTCAGTTTGTGTTTCAACATCTCTTCTCCTGGCAGTATGCATAGTAGAGTCCAAGCTGACATCTTTAGACGTGTCTTAACTAAGAGTCCCAAACCCAAAGAAATTCAATTTACAATGGTTTATAACAGATAAAAAATAGCAAATCCTCAAATTTATAAAAGCACAAAACAGAATGTTTGGACTATTTGCTTGACCATTCTTTAACTCTGCAGGACCCACAAATAAGTCTGTACTGTCTGATCGGTCACTTTAGCTGCACTTTCTGTATGATGTCCACCATGTGCAGGCTGGGCCTCGTCCTTTCTAGCAGCCGCCACCCCGCCCACATCATGTCATAGTCCTGATTATTATAGTAAGCAAATTGAAATGTTAACATCAGGTACTTAATACAGATTCCATATAGCATGAATGTTCAACTTGCATTACCCAGAGGCCACTTTGGCAAAATAACAAAAGGCCATGGGGCCAGCCAATAAACAAACATTAATAAGATTTTCAGCATATATACTAAATAAATTGCCAGTTTTCAAACTGTCAATGTTTGCTGTCCTCACTCATCTTTGCCAAGAAGGAAATCCAGTGGCAGCAGCCTCATGGAGTCAGCTGCTGCAAGCCCACACAGGTCAGGTGTACTCAGGGGAGTTTCTAGGATCTGAGAACATTTGGTGCTTCGCTTGGACCTCTGTTGGGGGATCCTCCCATTGATAAGCAAGCTCTATTTTGGTGCGTTTTAATGCACTCTGGCAACTTACTTACCAATACTTTAAAGGTAAATCAATTGACCTTTCGCTAAGCCCCGCCCCTTTGAAATGGTCCGACAAGCTGTCAGAGTAAAGATGGAGCCCACACTGTAACTAACTGCACTCCCTAAAGAAATATTATCATATTTTTGGAAGAATGAAAGAGTGATTCCAGAGAGAAGCAGACAGAGAGGTCTACAGTCTGTGTTTGAAGGATATATCCAGGATGTCAAACTGACTCAGCAGCAACAACAGGTTAAAAAGACAAAGACAGTTAGAAGCTAAAGCCGAACTATAGGCTACAGATCACAGAGTAAAAGTGAACCACCACATCACTGCTGATCGCCACACAAGACAATGAATATAAAGGGAAACTTTGCTGATATTGAACCAGCTGTGTGGCATCACAGTGTGTGCAGGGATCCTCGGGGGAAGCCAAACAATGTTCATCTGCACAGACTGCGATGACACACAGCTGGTTGAATATCAGCAAAGTTTCCCTGCTTCCCTTCACTGGTTCCTGTACAGCAGGGTCGCTCTTTGTTTCACTGGTATAATCATTAAAGCAAAAGCAGCATGTGTATACATTCAGTAGGCTATATCTTCAGTAGCTGGCTAGCTAACCCTACACTTTACAGGGTTTGATTTTGGTTTTGGAACAGGGAAGAAACGTATATCTTTTTCCAACCTCTCCAGGTAACGAGTATCATAAATACACGACGTGCCCCAGGCACAACATTTAGCTCCAAATCCACAAAACCAGCCTGAAAATGAAGGAAATCTGAAACAACTGCAGTAGAGTCAATGGAGCACAGCTGGGTTGTTGTCGGACCCTGGTCTGCTACGTTATTGGCCAGTCTGCGTCCAGGGTTGGGCCTTAGGGAAGGGTCAATTGATTTTTATTGTGAGTTAGAAAATGTTCAACACCACCTGGCTTTCTGTCGTGGTCCAAATTTGGAAAGCTTAGGGGCCTCCTGAGCACTTTGGCTCCTTGGCCTGTCTCTGTTAGGCCTGTTCGATAAATGAGTATACGCCAAATGATTTATTTAGTAATGCATATATCTATCTGCACAAAGCACTGACCCATATCTGTGCTGGGAGCCCATAAAAAAACACTCACACACACTCCGTCCATACTGTGTGACTCTTGTTCTGCATGCTCTGAGCCATCTCTGACTGTTTAACCCAATTACCTCACTGCACTAACATCAGCATGGAAAGACAGTGACCTCCTTCCTGATCAGTTCTGCCTATATGCATCTTCCCTTCATCACAACCGAGGGAGAAACATGGAAGGAAATAGGACCCACCGTCCCCTCCCTTCCCCTGGCTCCCCTCCCTTCCCCTCCCTATTCTCTACTTTCCATTGAACCACCACCACCAGCACCACCATCCCTGCAGCTCCGCTATGAATTCAGGGAAATAATCTGTAACACCATTAACGTGCCCTTGAATGCTTCTATGCCTCTAAAAATAAATGAAAAGCCAGTTTTAGCAGAGTGAAAGAAGAGCTTGGATAAAAGAGCCGGGTGCTGAGCGGATGCAGGGAGGCATTTGCCCCAGCAGTTGGTGTGCAGTGATACCCGGCGACCAGATACACCGTGTAACAAAGACCACCGGCGTGAAATCTCCACTGTCATGCATAGTGTGCACAAAGCATGGCAGCCTGGAGTGTGAGTCTGCAGCTGAGATACATACTCTCAGGTTAAGTGCTGGGTTTTATAGGTAGATGAGCACTTGTCGCAAAGATGCTGCAAAAAAAAATCACATTTTCAGCCACCGGTGTCCACATCGATTAATCGATCCCAGTGTGCGGTCAGTGCACATGAGGACTGCACAATAAACCAGCATGCATGTGCAAAGTGCATTAAAGAAGCAGCTTTATGCTTCAGCTCCGAGCTCACATTTGTCGGAGGGGCGCAGCGGCGCAGGCACCATGCCGCCCCGGTGACATCCTGCACCCACACCCGCAGGCCCACGCCACCAGACACCGGACCCTCAAGTGGATTTAACCTCATCTGGATCAACTTTTAAACACGCCAACACTCACTGTGATGCGGGGGATGTTCTTCTTGCCCTGATAGCCAGACATCTTCACCGGTGGTTCGTCTCGCGCTGCGCCGTGGACCGCAATCAATGCGACGGGATGTTCGGGTTACCGCTGCTCGCCGGTACACGAGGATGATGAGGAAGATGAAGAAACACGCAGCTGATCCTCGGGAGGCCACAAATGTACCCAACCAAACTAACTCTCAACTCCGGATCGCGTCCTGGCAGCCTCCCCGGTCTCCGCCGATGCACCAAACCTCTCCTTCCCAGACGGAGTCAGACAAGAGGGGAGGGAGGGAGGAAAGGAGGGAGGGAAGGAGGGAGGGACCGCCTGCCTGAGAGCCTCTTCCCATAAAAGAACCCCACGGAGCATGCGCAAGAGCCTCGCCCTGCTCCATTGACAGGAAAGAGCCACTAATGCCATCAATTGCTCTCCTCGGATTAGTGGAGGCAGAGAGAGTGCACCAAGTGAACAAATGAAGAAACACCCAGCAGCCATCTTAACTCTACTTCATCTGCTGTGTCTCTAAACCTTTTATTAGAATAAATTAAATATGAGTCAGTGCACAGAGTGAGATCATTTCACCTTCCAGCTCCAATGAGCACTTTTCTTGAATCACTTTTTAATGGTGATTTAAAGAGTGCCAAGATAGTTTCAAGGTGTGACCAGTAACAGGAAGTGACACTGGTTGGGATCAGAGAGGACATGGGATTATATTTTCCACTGTTTGAAGACATCAACAAATATAATATCAAATTAAACTGATTTAAAATTATTTTCATGCGTTGAGTGTGTTGACTGTCAGGATGGATGCCTCATTTTTGATCACAAGAGATAGAATAAAATCAGATGGAGGAAAATTTAATGGGCTCAATCTCTGCTCCAAATTAGGGATAACTGCAGTTATTTTAAAGCTGGGATATGTAGTTTTACTTAGAGTACACTTGTAGGGAAGAATCATTGCAACAAACTGACTCATGCAGGATTTTTACTTCTGCGTTGAATCGACGCTGTACCCTACACTGTAGCCTGACATGCACCTCCCCAGAAATGTAACTACACGTTGCGGCGACGCAGGCCACCTGTCTATTTTTGAAACCATTTCCCTCAGTGGAAACAAAGCTTTAATTTACTTTAATGTCACAGATAAGAAACAATAAATTGTGAAGACAATAAAGCCTCCACTAAATAGCATTTTTAAGTCTTGTGTGTGATTTATCCTGGCTTCATATGAGCAGAGGAAATCTCCGCTAGCTGCTAGGCTAAATTATACAATGTAAAATGCCATAGGCTTGTGCTAATAATGTTAGCATGTTATAGTTGTTTTGTCAGTGAAACTTGTGAGTTGTAATGGAGCTGACTTTTGTAATGTTACCTTTGTTAAATGTTGCTGTTGTCCCTGGTTTTATATGAGCAGAGGAAATAGATAATATAACAGATAAAGACAAGTGTTTGTGAATGCTGCGAGTTATAGTGAAGCTGATTTGTGTACTTGTGTTTGAAATTGTCTCTGTTAAGCCATGTTTACTGTGTGAATCAATTAAACTTTACAGCACTTCACAGAAACCCCGCCGCCGACTAGTGTTTTGGAGGTGTAACTGCAGAGTGACACAGACACACCATCACGCAAGTATAATCGCTCACAACAGCGTAGGCCACATGCGTAAGCTACGGTGTAGGCTCTGCATAGAGCTGATGCAAGTGTAAATCCCGCGTCAGTGATCTTAGTTACAGAGTCTTCGAAAGTTTGCTAATATTAGCTAACCCCCAGGGTGGAGCCAGACGTTGTAAACTTTCAACATTGCCAATAAAAAAACATCTTGTAGAGCTCGCATCCTATTTTGTATCTAATTGTTCTTCAGCTGTATTCATCATTCTTAAACCATCTTTTACTCCTTCCACTCAGGAAGAGGTAAAACTTGTCTGTTGTTACCATTTTCAGTTACATCCTGGCCCATAAAGTGTAGTATGTAGTATGAAAGATGGTAAAAAATCACCTGCTTTGTGCTGCAGGACATGGCCCTGCAGTGCTGGTCACATCACATAGGTAGGGTAGGAGTCCGGCGTAAACAGCATTACTAAACTTGAAACCTCTTTTTGTTAAACTATGCTGGAGTAAAGTTCACAGAATGATCATTTAGCTAACATATCTGTACCATAATAATCTGGGCTGCTCTAATGACACATCAAGTATCCCTAACAATGCCAAGTGAATGTGCTCTTTAATACTCTCAAAAGAAAATGTACTCAGTTATATTAGATTTCCTCAGGAGATAACATAGATTCAGGGCCTAAGAGAAAACAGTCAGGGCTGGAGCCCCCACACACCACCCTCCCACTCCACCCCTGCTAACCACTAGACCTGATTACCCGGTCACACCAGAAAAAAAAGCTTTGACTGCAAAACCATTGAGTGTATTCTCACGGATTCAACTTTTCATTTGCACCAAGGTTCAACCTTTAGAGCTTTGCAGTCGGCCAGTGGTGGAAGATCTTTAACTTGAGTGAAAATTGAAATACTACAATGTACAATTCATGCATTTAATATTTTATTGAAGCAAAAATATTAAAGTATGAGCATCAAGATATCCTTAAGGTACCAAAAGGTGCTCATTATGCAGAGTGGTCTTTTTCAGAAAAATGTTTTATACTATGGGATATAATTACCGATACACTAATCTCAATGTGAGTAAAACGTACATTATTTCCCTCTGAAATTTAGTGGAGTAGAAGTATAATGTAGATAAGTACTCGGATAAATTACAGTTGCACTTAAGTACAGTACTTGAGTAGATGGGCTTAGTTACTTTCCACCACTGCAGTCTGCAAACATGATGATCAAGCATGATCCTGAGATAAAGGCCAGCCTTCAAACATCCCATTTAATTTGCTCTCTCTTATTATTAATATGCAAGAACAAATCAATTCATGTCCGATGTGTATTATTTTATCAGAGAAGGGTAGGGCAAGCTGCAGCACACGTAAGACTTAAATAGAGACATAAGGGAGAGTAGCTAAAGAGCAGACTGTGTGGCTAATGCTTCCGATCAATATGTAACATGAGGCGTACCACCACTGCACAAAGCTTTTAACAGCATCCTGAGTGCTTAAATATTAAGTAAAGGAAGCACTGAGACTGTCACTTCCTCAGTTTACCACCCAGCTATAAAACCTGGACGATGAAGCAGCGGTGGGAAAAAGTTGTCAGACTTTCCTGCAAGTCATGCAAGTCAGAGCTGCCATGTCTCGTCCATCAGCTCCACACCCTGAATTCTGCTGTTTGAGAGCCCAAACACAGGAGCACAACAATGCAGCAGCAGCAGCAGCAGCAGCACATCATATGTGCAGAACACGTTCACGTCTCTGCTGTTTATTCTCACGCAGACCTGTTAACACTGAGTAGGCAGATGGTTTTGCTCAAGGACACTGGGTAGGATCAGCTGTTCTGTGCAGCAGAGGGGATAAAATAGTAATGCAAGCTCCAACTAACAGGAGCCACTCCCTCTGGCAGCTCTGCATGGAGGGCCCTCCATCCACACTGTTACATCACACTGCTTTCTGGGAAATGTAGTCAGGGCAAGTTGTCTGGTAGGCTTAAGCAAACTCAAAGGAGTGACAGGGGCTGTAATTGGAGCACTTTTAGATGGAAATGGCGCAGGTTCGTGCAAAAGATCAGAATGATGCATGGCAGAAAGATAGACATGGTCCAAACAGTCCACAATGAGCATGCAAAATTACCCTCTTATCATCCAGGTTCTGTAGAGCCTCCTTCCCTGTGCTCTCCCTTATCTCCACCTTCCTCGGCTGGGAGATGTCGGTCTGCCGGTCAATGACTCGCCCGTCACTCTTGCCCCTGCACGCAGAGAGCGCATCAAAGTCGAGCGTCTTGTTGTCCGAGGAGCCTTCAACCGGGCAGAACATGCCACAGAATTTCTGCCTCGGCCTGGCGGGGCTGTCAGAGCCCATGCTCTTGAAGAAGGCTGGTACTTCCCCGGCGGTCGACATGCCTTGCAGCAGGCTTCTAGGCGAGTAGCTGCACAGATGCTCAGAGTCTCCGATTTTTTTTTTTCAGCTCCGCACGCCGGGCAGCCACCGCCTTTGGTTTCCAAGCGCAGGTGGTCGCACTGTGACAAAAGATCTGTGAGGCTAATGCTGCATGAAAACACTCCCACTGTAGAGAGAGAGGTGCACCATAAATATGCGGGATATTATAAGATATTAGGTAAAGACACAGGCAGATCTGACGCTGTTCTCCTAATCTATGATCCTCCTCCAGATCAGCAAACAGTTTTGAATTGCTTACTCATGAGTCTAAATGAGCTTCTCGCCTACAGCCAAATATCCTTGTGCGATTTCACGAGTCACCATATGAGGGAGAGACCTCCAAGTCTATGTCAAAATAAAGATCCAATAGCCTTATAGGAGGAGGATGATTCCCGGTGAGGGATTACCTGTAGCCTGTGTGAGAGCGCATCAGATCTGACCGTCCGGAAATGATGGGTCCTTTCTGGTCCGGGGTAAAGACTTGTTGTGTAGAGGTCTAATCCATCAGGGTACAGTGACCTGCCTGTCAGTGCGGCTAAAAGCTGTGTAATGTAATAAGTGAAGCATGTCATGCAGTTGGGTCTCAGAAGGGCGTTTCTCAAAGTTTGAGGTCAAGATCAGCACCATGGAGAGTTCCCTAAAGTCACACCCAGTCCAACATGAAAGGGCGCTGTCCCTTCAGCACCACGGTCAGATGTCTCCACATGTAGCACACATAGGACAGGTAGAGAAAATGCTGAGTCATACATAGATATATCTGGTAGTAACATGGCAAGGGACCAGTCTTCAAAAAGTACAGTTGCTTAGAGTGACATTAAAGAGACAGTTGACCCCAAAATCAAAAATACATATTTTCCCTCTTACCTGTAGTGCTGTTTATCAGTCTAGATTGTTTTGGTGTGAGTTGCCAAAATTCAGAGATATCGGCCATACAAGTGTTTGCCTTCTCTCCAGTATAATGGAACTGGATGGCACTCGGCTTGTGGGGGGGGGGGCATCATTGTTTAGATCTCATGCTGTCATGAGCCTTTTGTCCATGAGTAGATGCACGCTTCCTTCTACGCAGTGATACGGTTAACGGGTGTAGTTCAGTGGAAAGAAAATAGTTCCTATATGAAACTGCTCCCAACAAGGTCTGTGGATTATCTTGAGTGACCCATGCATTCTCACTCCGACCTCGTCACATAGCAACGCTTGGTCATGGACTGTCCATGTCCAGATATGACATGCAAGGTACCCTGAGTGTGTTGGTTGTTGACGTTCTGGGACGCTGCCTGTTATGTGCATTGTCTTTTTTCAAGGTACACTACACAGGAAATTTATGTTTACATGCAGTCTCTTTCAAAATAAATGCACTACATCAGTTCAACACTGCAAATTGATTTTTTTCCTCCAACAACAAAGCACATGGTTGGGTTTAGGAAAAAAGGCTTATAATCTTATGGGCTGTGAACACCTCTCTCCCAGGTAAAAGCTGGTGTTTGTTGGACCCATCCAATGCCACCCTCCTTTGCCCTACTTGGACTTTTGCCGCATCATTTTTTGTTCTTGTCCCGCTGCGTTTCCCCTTCATACTGCTGAGTGCCCTTGAACTATAATGGTGACCGGCTGCGTATCATGCCAATGTTAAAGGACGGCTTTTTTCGTCGGTGTCTGACACGAGTCACTGCCCAAGCACCAGATTTTGACAACTTGACAACAGCAATGTTTCTGGATCTCTATTTTTTGAGTGCCATTTAGTTCAGTTATACTGGAGAGACAGACACTGCAATGAAAGATATCTCTGACTCTTGGCAACTCACACCGAAACAATCCAAATTGTACTACAGGTAAGTGAAAAATATGTATTTTTGATTTTAGGGTGAACTGCCCATTTAAACTGAGATATGTAACATGACCATCTTGTCAAGGTGAAGTTTCTAAACCCTGATGATCTATGGTTGAGCTTGGGGATTAAACAAACTGAAGGCCTGCATCAAAGACAGAGTTTCACCACTGGAAACAACTGCAATCTCTCACTGTTCAGTAAAACTGTAAACCTCACTGTTTTCATTTACAGCCTCATATTGATTCTTAACCCTACAAAATCCTGCACTGTAAGCTTCTGCTAGTGTTTTCAGACTTTGCAAACTTGGCACTTTTTCAGCATCACATTCTTTTCTTCCATTAAATTACAATTTAGTTGATGCATTTTACTCCCTGCTGTCGTACTTCTATATGACTATATACGTCTGCATCCACACAGTATAACACACTGCAGGTACAGTGTCCAGAATGCTAAATGCATTTAGTATGTTATTTCTTTTTTACCAGTGGGTTGCACAGACACACTTCAATGAGGAAAAAACACATGGCAAATTACTGAACATTGATTGAACATGGGGCTAGTATAATTATATATTAATTTTTCAATCAGCTCTTGCTCTGTATCCACGAGGGTAAAAACAAGATCACTGATTTACAGATATGGCTTGATGAAGAGAAACATGCTCACTGCAGAAAACCCTGATTGTTATACAAATTAAAGCACCTGAAGAAGAGATGCCAGAGATACTTTACATTTGTACCATTCATATCATCCTATCTACATTTCAAAATGCCATGGCCTATGAGGTAACTTTCTCATCAGGAGGTGCAGGGAATAAAGATGGCCTGTAACCTTGGCAAGTTGTCTCCCAAGCTGCAGACCACTGGGTATTTTTTAGCAACCCATCGCTGTTTCTTACACTGGGGATAGTGCCAGGTAAAGCAATCATTTTTCCTGAGACATCACTGCCTTTCTAGCCAAGACTGTGCCACCAAAAGCAGGTGTTTTCTTGACATCACCAAGGGAATGTGTGCCTAAACCTAACAGGTGTAGCCATAAAGAATCATAAAGTTTTTATTTATCTGCTACATAATAAGGTACAAATGTATCATGGTTTGCAGTTAACAAACAATGTCAACATTTACTTACTATGGCATTTTGGCTGAAATCTTTCATGTTACAGTGTGTGTGGTGTGTTTCCTGTGTTAGTCTTGAGTCCAAATTATCTTCTCAAAGGCATGTATGAAAAGAATGCCAGAGGGTAAAATTTCTGCACACATCTTTGTGTTTTCAATGACAAATCAGTCCTAACAGAATTCTCAAGGCTTGTTATTCTTACTGTCACTGTGAGGCTTCTTTAATCATTGTTTTAACGCCCTCCAAGTCATCAGGCATTCATAGCATCATTATTCAGTCAGGTGACCTTTACTGGAGTCATATCATTGTATTCATTTACTTTTAAATATTTTATCAACACATTACATCAAGTGTTTCAATATGCAAAGACAGACAGACAGATATATAGATAAAAGCCAATTAAAATAGGCCATGGATATTATCATACACAGGTCACAGGAGCATAAAATGTTATGAGGTTTAAATTATCTTGTAGTTTTAGCCACTGGGTCCTGCATCAGAAGAAGAAGTACTCACATCTTTTATACGAGTAAAAATACTAGAACACTGTGAAAATACTCCACTACAAGTAAAATTCCTCACTTAACCTGTATGTAGGTATTCTAAGGAAAATGTACATAAAATACTTAAAGTAAAAGTAGTCACTGAGCAGTAAAATGTTCCTTGTCAGTGTCAGTGAGTATGTTTTCTTTAGTGTATAATCACCTGAAAATAAGGAATGTTGTGTTTTCCTGAGAATGAGCTGTTTATATCTACATAGGGAGGAGGTCCTCTTTAACAGAGTCTGCCATGTTGCATCTCTATGTTTCTACACTAGCCCAGAACAGACAAAGTAAACACTGGCTCTAGATAGGGCTATTCACACTTTTATGTTTTCACAGTGGCTCCTGTAGCTAACAGCCCCTCCACAACAGGCGGTGTTGGAAGAATACTGATTTCTTTTTACGTGAAACTGCTTTTTTCCAGTTTAAATCACCAGGTCCATTCATTTTGGAGAGGAGGAGAGCTCTGTGGATAATTTAGCTCCCAGTAAAAAATTCTCAAACAATTAACACTGAAGGAGAGATCTCAGCTGGTTACAATGTGCGATCCTCACCACTAGATGCTGCTAAATCCCCCTAAATCTTACACACACCTCCTTTAAGCACAGTACTTGAGTAAATGTATCATATAATGCAGCTAATATAAATATTACATTTCACGAACAGGATCTATACACGACATTATCATATAGGAATTTAATGTATTATGAGTTGTGCCACAATTTAATGACAACTAGTAATATCCTACAGATGTAGATTTACCTATATTAATGTAAAATGTTGCTCACAGATTGTCATATGAAGAATATGTGTCTGCATTAATTGTGGTTTGTAACAGACATTATTCCATTTTTGTGTTGAGCCACTCAGACTATATGGCTGTGAGGTATAAATAAATCAGTGCTGCATGGTGATCAATAAGGGGCAGGAACAGCTTACTCTAACACACATTGTTAATTCCTGACTCACATAATAACAGACAAAACCTCGACTGCACAAGTGGCCATGGGAAACATTTGAGCAGAGTCCATGTCTACTCAGTTTCCATAACAACGTGGTGGGCAGCAAATGGCTTTGCCGCTACTATTTCCCCTCCCAGAGGGCTGCGAGGGCCGCTGAGTGTGTGTGTGTGTGTGTGTGTGTGTGTGTGGGTGGGTGGTCATCTCTGCAGGAGAGGCCGACACAGTCTGATGTCTGAATGTCACAGGTGGATTCTGAAAAGTGAAAATGTTAAAGGCGCAGCCACACCCAAAGGCTGAAACAGTGCACTATCGTTCCCAAAAAACAAAACAAGCGTCCCCCGCTGAGGCCAGGGACCGAGGGGAGTGTTAGATAATTAGAGGGGAAAGTTGGCAGGGTGCCCGATAAACAGTTGGAAGAGGCAGAGAGAGAGAGAGTCTGGTCTCCGGACAGGAAGGGCACGGTCCTGGCATCCAGGAACAGATGTAGGACATGTAGTGAGATCAGCAGCATGAGTGGTCTCTCTAATGGGCCGCTCCTCGTGGAAACATATTGGTTCTGCTAATTAGGCCAGACTATTGGTTCTGTTCAGTTCAGTTTACACAGCACTTTGTCAGTCTGAGTGAAGCCAGTTTAAGATTTGCGGGATTTTGCAGCAAATCAAATCCAAACATGAGAAATTGATATTTATCATGAAGCCGGTGGTAATGTTTCAAAAGAGGCCAAAACCAACAATGGGATGGGGCGGGATATGAATAGGAATAGGAATAGGAATATGATGGAAAGGAAAGGAAAGGAAAGGATCAGAAAGGATGGATTGGGATGGGATGGAAATAATTGGATCAGAAAGGAAAGGGATGTGATGTGATGGGATGGGATGGGATGGGATAGGGCTGGGTATGAAAGGAAAGGAGAGGAAAGGAAAGGCAAGGCAAGGCAAGGATGGATTGGGATGGAATGGAATGGGATGGGATGAGGTGGAAATAATTGGATCGGAAAGGAAAGGAAAGGATGGGATGAGATAGGATGGGGCTGGGTATGAAAGGAAAGGGAAAAAAAGGAAAGGAAAGGAAAGGAAAGAAAAGGAAAGGAAAATAAAAGGATGGGATGGGATGGCGATAGAAGCACCGTCCATACTAGTCTTCTTCCTTCCTTTACTTTCGTGTCCTCCCTGAAGACAGATGGATTAACCCTCTGGGTGCCATGAGGCCAAAAATAAGTAGTGGGCCCCTGGTGTTATATTGGTCAGGTCTCCCTTATTAAAAAAAGTATCTTACCTTACTGCAACTACTTAAAACTACTTTAAAAATAGAAGGCCAACTTCTGCCAAGGCCTAATGCTCTATCTCACAATGTTAAAGAGACTGAAACATAATTTGTGTATCAAAAACCAAACCAAAAAAGGTTTAATAATAAAGGACCTAAAATGGACCCCTGAGGGACTCCACAGGTCAAGCACATTGGTGTTTAGGATGTTGCCTTTGTCAGTGTCAAGACATTTATCATTTAAATCCTTAATGAGAGCTGTTTCAGTGCTGTGATAAGCATGGACACCTGATTGAAAGTCATCAAAACATCAGATACAAAAAGCATCTTTGCAAATAGCCAGTGATTTTGTGGGAAGTAGTAACATCACCACTGTTACCATTAGCTGAAAATGACTAACAGCCAGACAGAAGCCACAAAAAGCCTCAGATTGACAGCTTACATCTATCAGGGGGAAAGTCCACTAATACATAGCTTATTAGCTAAGACTTTTATCATTGATTATATACTTGGACCCACTGTCCCCATATGAGTGCATCTTTATTGCCAAAAACTACTTCCTGTTCAAAGATACTGCTTAGTTTTTTGTCACGTCCTTAAATTAGAATGCATACCAAACAAAAGCTTGGTCTCAGGAGAATACATATTACATTTAAAGAAATCACTTTGACGCAGATCATTAACTGCAAAAAGTGAAAGAAGGGATTTGACTCAGACTTCAACCTACATTTCTTTCTTGTGGAAGACAAGTGGAAGTGAGTGAGGAAAAACAAACAGGACAAACAGCTTGCCAACAGATAAAGACATTTCTGTCACACACTGTATGCCACTGACTTGTTTTTATAAATAAACAGGAATTACTAGTAACTGCCTTTTCTATATTTCATGGCTTCATGTGTCTGCAGTTTGCTGTTTGATCAGCTGACTCTATAAATAAAGCATGAACACAGCTGATGTTCCACATTTACATCACACGACAGCTGTTTTTATTTGCACATGCAGCATCTAAACCAGCTAATCAGGCACATGAGCACTCTGACTTTTGGCTAATCATTGACGGACAGTCAGGGTTCTGATTCTCTGGCTCACTCCATCACACAGCGTGTCTTTATCTGGCACTGAAAGCTGCTGCAGTGTAGTGCTGCTGAATCTTGAGGAGCTGAGGAGGGAAAGTCTCCTCACCAAAGGGATGGAGACAGGAGCTGGCCACCACCCTGTAACCCATGGTAACGCCATCAGCTGCAGTGGGAGGAGCTACGCGTCTCACTGTGTCTGGATTGGCCGGGAACAGGTGTGCTGAGGTTCCATATAGGGAAGACGGAGGAGGACTGGAGGAGGCATTGTTGAGGAGGAAGCAGGGCTCAAGAGGGGATCACTTTCAGATCAGTTACTGTTCAGCAGATTAAAACTGCTCACAGTGACATCACTCATCCCTGACATATTATTCATAGATTTATCTGCTCTCATTTTTGTCCAATTTAAATTATTATATCAACTTCTGACATTTGGACATTTGCTCTGGCATTTTTCTTGAAGCTTGCCACTTTATATTTTTAATGATTCCTTCCATTCATTTATACCAGTGGTTCCCAACTGGTGGGTCCAGGTCCAAAAGCGGGTCACAGGTTCACACTGAATGCACCACAAGTGACTTGCAAACATGTCAAGTTTGCAAATGACACACTTTATTTTGAAGTACAGTGAATTTCTGACACAGAGCTTTTATTCTGAAGTGCCGTTCCCTGCTGCAGAGTGACTGACTAACAGACTGCTACATGACAGAGGCAGCAAACTAGCCCGTTGACATGGCCAAACCCAAGTATGAAGCTGCATAAATTTAACTGTATGGACCTTGAACTAGTGAAAACATTGCTCCAGCTTCATTTGGCCTCTTTGTGTGACTAAACATTATAATTCAAAATCCAAAAGAAGATTGAAATTATGGGAAATGTTTTGCTTTCTTGCTCAGTTAGATGAGAGGACAGATACAATTCATGTCTGTACAGTGATTATGTAGCTGGAGCCAGCAGCCAGTTATGTTAGCTTAGCATAGAGACTGGAAGCAAGGGGGAAAGGTTAGCCTGGCTAAACTCAACACAAAAATGCTTAATTTCCATAAATCAACTTTGGACTTTGCGAGTAAAATCCAACTGATATTATTCATTCAGAGAGAGAATTATAGATGGGGTCCGAACAGTATGTCAACAAGTATGAAGGTGGAGGAGCCGAGCAGCTACGCCTGCAGAGTGATGTGTGTGTGAGGCAGCTTTAATATCCTTCAGCTGGGATGATCAGTGATTGACAGGAGAGCCTGTGAACAAATCCCAATGAAACTGTTGAATAATAACACAATGGTGTAAATTGTGCGTCATTGTGTGAGGAAGAAAATGAAATTAAACCCACAGGATGCAGTTCTATAATGTTTAAGGGCCTAATCCAAATGTAGAGTATCACAAGTACTCCTCTTACCTGTAGTGCTATTTATTAGTCTAGATTGTTTTGCTGTGTTGGAGATATCTGCTGTAGAGATGTCTGCCTTCTCTCCAATATAATGGGACTAGATGGCACTCAGTATGTGGTGCTCAAAGCGCCAAAAAATACATTCAGTCGTGACCCAGTTACTCAAGATAATCCACAGACCTTCAGGAAACACAGGAAAGAAACAGTGAAAGCCTTTATTATAGTGGCTAAATCATTAAAAGTGTGTTTCAACCACTGGCAGTTTTCATTAGGGTTTCAGAAAGAGAGGTGTTTGCCCAGGGAAATTAGATATATAGACATCTTAGATGGAAGGTTTTTTAGGCCTATAGAGAATAGAGATGAATCAGAGAAAACATGAAGTCTGTGTCCTCACTGAAGTGATGTTGGTGTGAACTGTCCCTTTAAACAATTTAGTGGAGAAGATTTCCTACAGTGAATGACATTTTGGTATCATCAAGATACAGCGTGCAGGCAAATATGATAACGTAAATCCATGGTAACCGTTGGGAAACCCTCTTCGGGAAATAAGAGAAGGCACCAGTGAAAGTGAGCACTGCAGAGTGTCTGCCACTGGAGTGCAGTGTTCCCCAGTCAGCTCTGTGCTTCACATTCACTGTTGTCTTCTGCCAGAGAGTGAGGGCACGCAGGGTGGGAGACATGGACGCTGTGTGTGGCCTCGTCGAGCAGGTTCATATAGCTTATGTTAGTGCTGACATGGTGTTGTCCTGCTCTGGTTTCAAGCAGCTAAAACATCCAGGTCAAGGTCAAAGGTTTAAAGGAATTCTGTGAAGAACAACTTGACACTTCCAGTAATGTTAGACTTGACAGGAGGGGCTTTAAAAACACGCTTTTTACAGGAAGGCAGCTGAGGACACAAAACAAGAGACGATAAACAATCTCAAACACCAACAGGTGCTTTAAATGTGACTGCTTCTACACTGATAAAAGACAAACCCTGCATCTTCTCGACAGAGCTGCTTTCATCCCAAACTGATCTGAGCTTCTGCGTACTGTAAGTGTCAGGCAGAGCTCATGGGAATACCCAGCGAGTTAGGGAATGATTTCCTGAGAGGCCCAATGCCTCAGGTCTCAGCTATGTGTGCTTACTCATTGTATGAAACCTCTGCTGCTGCTGCTGCTGCTGCTGCTGCTGTGGACTTGAGTCACACCCAGAGCAACAGGGTGACAGGGTGTGGAACCAAGGAGACGGAGAAAACCACCTAATTCAAGACATGTTTTAACTGCTAACACTTAACATGATGAAGGCACTTGCAAATGACAAAGTAATAGAAAATAGAAACCATGCCTGGGCGTTTTTATCTCTACTTAAAATCTCCCTCTGCAGATGGAGTTTGCCAGTTGTTATGGATTAGTAAATGTTATTATTTCCATTTTTCCATCCACTTTATGGACATCGTGGTGATATTCATTAGATAAGTTTGAGATTTGGTTGCTTCTAACAGTTTCAAAATAAGGTCAATTGAAGATTGTGGATATTTTTTGACCTGCTGGTCAAATAAAACAAGCATTTTTTGGAAACTGATCAATGATCAAGCAAGTCCAGTTGCCTCAAATATAACACTTAAGAAATCCAAGTTACAGGAGCTGCAAATTTTTTTTGATAAACTTAAAATATTTCACAGCCTACAGCCTACAAATCATGCTCCAGCGTAAGGGAACATGCTTGTTGTCACATCGTCTTCATCATCACTTTTTTCTGAGTTAAAATAAAATGCAAAAAAATACCATTCCCACTAAAATCGCATATCATATCATAAGCTCTATAAAAAAATGCAATGTGATATTTTTATGTATTTATTTTGCGTATGGTGCAGCCTTGGAAAAAAGTCACATGCAAACATAAATGCCATTCAACTGAGTTCATTGCAAAAAGTGCCCACTTGTTAACAGGTCATGCACTACTGCACGTTTCCACCCTCTGAACAGCCCTTAGATGGAGATAGAAGCATAAAATACTACTGGGAAAGTGCAGAGAATGTCAGCTTTTGGATATTATGTCTATCAGACAGACACCTGCGCATGAAACTAGAGTCGAGGGGTCTCATATAATCATTGTGTACGCACAAAATGAAGCCTGACAGTCTGGTGCCTGTGGAGGCCATTGGAGTACAGTGAACTCATTGTCATGTTCAAGAAAGCAGTTTGAGATGATTTGAGCTTTGTGACATGGTGCGTTATCCTGCTGGAAGTAGCCATCAGAAGATGGGTACACTGTGGTCAGAAAGGGATGGACACGGTCAGGAGCAATACTCAGGTAGGCTGTGGTGTTTAAACCATGCTCAGTTGGTACTAAGAAAATATCCCCCACACCATTACACCACCAGCAGCAGCCTGAACTGTTGATACAAGGCAGGATGGATCCATGCTTTCATATTCTGACCCTACCATCTGAACGTTTCAGCAGAAACGTTCTCTCATCTCATTTCGACTCATCAAACCAGGCAACATTTTCCAATCTTCTATTGTCCAGTTTTGGTGAGCCTGTGTGAACTGTAGCCTCAGTTTCCTGTTGTTAGCTGACAGGAGTGGCACCTGGTGTGGTCTTCTGCTGCTGTAGCCCATCTGCTTCAAGGTTGGACAAGGTGTTGTTGCTTCAGAGATGGTCTTCTGCAGACCTTGGTTGTAACCAGTGGTTATTTGACTTAATGTTGCCTTTCTATCATCTTGAACCAGTCTGGCCATTCTCCCCTGACCTCTGGCATCAACAAGGCATTTTAATCCAGAGAACTGCCGCTTTAGACTGAATAATTAAAACAGGTTTACACTGATTTATTAATACCTGTCAAAATGTAAAAAGGCACACTCAGCGATTGTCTTCATTCAGGTAATCTTTAATGACAAAATGTTGATCAATTCTTCCAATGTAGTGGGAAAAAGAAAAATCAAAGCAAATGCATCATTACAATAACTACTGTTAGACCATCGCAGTCTGAGGGAAGTCTCTTTCCACACCTTCAGCTTCCTATTCACATTAGGCCCTGCCATCAACAATAGGGGTTCTCCTTTCTTTCTGTTAAACTCCCGCTCTGTGCATCCACAATCTTTCCGCGACATCAGGAAAACAAACTTAAAACAGACAAAACAAACCAAACAGGAAAAGAAACAATCCAAAACGCCGCTGTCTGCATGTACAAACACAGGCAGATACACGTGTGTCGCACGATACAACAGTACCTGTGTGGCTGGCATGGGGGCAAACCCCCAGTCATCAGTGGTAGTAGATATAGATATCACATCCTGAGTCAACATGCTGGGTCAAATAGTATTTGCAGCAAAATTATTTCAAAGAGAGGCTAATTTTACTTCACGAAAAGTTTATGTTTTCAGACTCACATCTACGTCTTTAGGACAAACGCCAAACTCATAACTTTCTAAGACAACAGTCAGAGCTCACAGAAACTACTTTAATTTTTTTCTTGCTCGATGAAATGTAACACTGAAATGCAGTAATCATAAAAATCATTCGGTATTTTCTAAAAAGGCAACAAAGCAACATCAGGTAGTTTAAAGCTCATCGTTAAAACTGAAACTCATTGTGTCATCCTGTAAGTTAAATCCTGTAAATGTGTCAACAAAGCAACGAGAAATTAAGCTGAAGAAAAACTGCAAATGATCTAAAAAAAAAAAAGACTTGATTTGCTCCTGACTAACTGAAATACATGGCATTTGAAGATCTGAACTACTAAATCAAATATTATTTGACCCAGGTCTGGCTCTGGAAGGTCCACTGGGACAAAACTGACCCCAGTGCAGCCTCAGATGCTGCAGTGAAGCCAGCGTCTGATATCAAGCAGTTCGATCATGCAGTGGACCTTATTGTACCTGTGTTTACACGTAAAGCAGAGCCTTGTTCAGTGAAAGCTCCCCTCAGTCGTTAGTGTCACTGCGACAAATTGCTGTCTATACCTTGCAGTCAGTTCCCTTCATCTGCAGCTTGAAGTTTTAGTTTCTGTGGAAGTTTTGGCAAACATGTCGGAGTGTTAGAAAGCAGGGCTGGCTACTACTGGCTATTTTTCACGAACAAAAACTCCTGACCCGACCAATATTTTAAAAATAAAAGTCAATTACTTCAAGTTTAATATTTAGCTTTTATATTTAAATAAAGTTACTCGAACGTCCTCAAAACAAATGCCAACAAAGCCTCTCTGTAATTCAAATCTCACATCTTGGTACCGAATTCTTTCAACACGCACAAAAAAAAGAAACAGTCAGCGCAGTACCATGTAGTATCCGGCCCTACGTGGAGTAAGAGTGGGAACTGAGCAGTCAGGACCAGACCAGCTCTACGATATGTTGCAGACAAACCAGGAAGCTCACTGGAAGGACAACATGGACGCTAACTGTTTGGGTGAACCCTTCTCTGGACCCAAGACCCAACCACAAAATACTGTTAGTGTACACACTGAAAAGGGGACAAGCTGCCTGCCTGCACAACACACACCTTCACCCTGGTTTCCAGTTATTGTCACTTTGCAAAAATATTCATTCAGGTTCAGAATTTAAAATTTCTCGTTTCCATCACGAAAGAAATGTCGCGTAAATCTCTCAGACGGAGCCAGAGACTTCCCCAGTGCAATTCATGAGCGCTTGTGGTTTAAGGATGGCCACTACGGTAACTCCTCTCATCGTTACACCTTCTCAATAAATCACCACTGTTGTAAAATAAATTAAAAAAACAATATTGCCTAGAGAAAATGAACAAAATGGCTACTTTCAAAAAAAGGCATGATCACATTTTCAGTCCGCGTAGCCGACTCTGAATTTGGTCGAACCCTTTCAAGATCGAGTGTTGGGCTACTCGTGTAGGTGGCACAATCTGTGGTCAGTTCTAAAAACTGGACAGTCCTCCCTTGTTGTCACATGATCAAGGGACACTGGGACAGTGTGTGTGTAGTGGAAGAGTTTGGTTTGATGCTGCAACCCTCCCTGAAAACCCACCCGTTACAAACATGATGCCCAATCGCTGAGGGGGAATATGACCTTATTCATTCTTTGAAAAGCTAATACAAATGAGTGGAGGATATAAGGCGGGGGGGAGGGGATATCTACAGACAGTCAGAACAGCCGATCAAGAAAAAAAAGGGTGGGGAAGGAGGAGGATAGAGAGGGGACAAGGCAGATGCATTTCTCCTGAGAACATGTCATATCTCAGGGGTGGGGAGGGGAAGCAGGAGGGGGGCAGGCGGGACAGAGGGAGAAGAGACAGGCGTTCTTCTCACGACAGCAAAACTTTCTCCAACAACTCGTGGCCACTTCTCAGGCACTTTTCTTCTGTTTCGGATTCAGAAAGAGCTGGCAGGTGGCGTGGTCAGCCTCTTTCCAATGTAGACTCTGTTGAGAAGAAGAAGGTACGCAGACAAGGAGCAGGTTACATATCGCCACACGTGTCCTTTGACTTGTCCTACGCAGGTGTGAACATGAATTGGGCACTGGATAATTGCTGGAACAGGACCGTGGTTAATGTTATTAGTTTCCATTCAAATTTAGTGCAAATTTTACCTGAAATTCCATAAAATCGGCAAGTAAAAATGCAAATAAATGCGCATTTACTACTGATCTACTGTCATGTGAATATTATGAGTGATGCTCTACTCAGGTGTCACAACAAGATGACAGCATTAAAAAAGCCCCATTCAAAATCAAACAAATGAAAATGGGAAAACATGATGAAAATATGCGGTTTCATGTATTATTTGAGGAAGCTTATGGTCTCCAATCCAACTCTGTTGCAGGCTATAATCTGGGTTTATTTAACATTGACTGCCAGTGTGTGTGTGTGTGTGTGTGTGTGTGTGTGTGTGTGTGTTAGTGCTCGATCATTGATCAGTACAATTAAAGTTGCCAAACCTGAGGTCAGCAATAACTTTTAGGGCATCAAAGAACTTTATTCACTATTATTAGAATATTACCAAAGTGTCGCTGTTTAGACACTCACTCCAGATTGCATCCACTTCATGCCCCAAGACAAACACCTTTACAAAGTACTTTTGGCCACGAGCAAGAAAACCATCACACAAAGATGGCTACAGTTAAGCCCCCCTTCAAAGGACGACTGGATTGCAGTTATCAACGAAATCAACTTATTCACTAATTTAATAAAATCACTAATTTCCCTTCAACCTGAAAACACCAATAAAAATAAAGTTATAAAAAACGATTGGCTTCACTTTGTTAACCATTGTCGCTTTTAAACAAGTGCTCCAGTATTGTATTCCTTTCAGAAGCTTTGTAATCCAGTATGGAACAGCAGTGTATTTTTCAAGACTAAATAAAACTAACAGAGCAAACGATGAATGTCTTTTGTGATTATCTATCTATTTATTCATGTTGGAAGGAGTTGTTGTTGTCCATTAGCCGTTAGCTGAAAACTCCTAAGGGCAATAATCTATCCTAGAGGTTCCCAATCGGTGGGTCGCAGGTCCATTCTGAATGGACTGCAAGTGACTCTCAAACATGTCAACTTTGTAAAAAACAATTCAAAAAATTTTGAAGTACAGCAAATTTCCAGCACAGAGCTTTTATTTTGAAGTGCCATTTCCTGCTGTAGAGTGAGCGACTTGAGGACAGACAGCAAACTAGCTTGACAACATGGCCAAACGAAAGTATGACGCTGAAAATATTAAACTGTGTGGAACCACTGATCAATCCCATGATGCACTGGGTGGAGTCTGTTGACAAATCGGAGGCTGTGGTGCTGACTAAGCATGTGTGCGTAACAGTGCTTCTGCCAGAGGCCATGCACAATGGAATAATAAGACTTCCCTGCCAATAATAATTAATAAATAATTAGGAGTGCAGGAGTTTCCAGATTGAAAATATAGTTTTCTTGCAAGATTTTTTGTCTTTGAAAGGTCAGCGTGTACCTTCATTATGTTTTGGTAATTTAACAGTAGTATAAGGGGACTGACTAATATCCAAAGTGAATAGTATTTTAAGTGAGACTGATATTGGCATATTCGATCGATGCCAAAATATCAGCATCTCTCTGCATAGAAACTAACACCAACAAAAAAAGGCATTAACTACTTTAAATCTCACACATAAAGAGGGTTATGAAAGATTAAAATAAACACAAACATCAATAATCAGCTGTTTTTTTAACAAACTTCTTCACAAACAACAGCTACAGGTTGGGTGAGGACACCACTGTGAGTCTTTGTATAACTGTGTAAACTCCTTAAAGGCCAGCAGACATGTTGTGATGACGGCAGGATTGTAAATGACACCCATTGCACACCACATCACGTAGGAGAGAAGACGACAGTCTGAGGTATCACCGCTGTGACATTATCTGATTGAGGAGCCAGGATTATTATAACGTGTGTTATCAGAGTGCTCCTGGGAGTGTCGGAGCTCACTATGAGACAGCAGGTGTGCAGCCTCTCAGTCAGCAGCTGCTCTGTGAGTTTGTCACACAGATATGAAGGAGGGAGGGAGGGAGGACTCTGCTGACTGGCGTCTGCGGCCGTACAGCTCCCCCTGCTGGGGTTTATGTACAACTGGGAGATATAAAAATGTTCTGATGTTCTAAACGGTGAGGGGAAAAAATGAAATGAACATGAAAAGTCTGATTGTTCACCGATTAAACAATATGGAAATCAGTTCTACATGTTTCATTAAACTGCTGCCAGGTCTGATGTGTGCTCAGTGACTCTGTGATCTGACAGGTGATCTGCGGTGTGTTTATCTTACCCCAGCCCCAGAGCGAGGATGTGTGATAGTAGCAGCGAGGGGATGAAGACTTTGAGGAACTCGGCAGAGAAGATTCCTCCTTTCTTCATGGCCCCGGTCTTCCTCATGCTGAGCGTTACTGAGCGTCGAGGGTGACGGAAATGAAACTCCCTGCAAAATATGTCAGTCATTTTAGAGGCGGCACAGCTGAATGACAACCTGACACCTGTCAGTCACTGAGAATATGCCCCTGAACATCATTTTTTTAAAGTCTAAACTGCCAAAAATTCTCTAGTTAAAGCTGCCTTCAGTTACTGTACACTGGTGCAGAGGTGCTCTCACGTCCTCAGGCTTTAATTTGAGATCATATTTTAGGAAATGTTAGAGGAGAGATTTCTTTCGGCAGTCAGTTATGTTGTCGTATGTGTTTGAGCCTTTGGCAGCATAGAGATCCAGATGTGATTATGTTGCCAATATTGTTGCCAGGTTTCCTTTATATTTCCCAAATTTCCAGACTTCTCAGCAGATTTTTCAGACCATATTTGACACGAGTACAAAAAGCTAGACATTTGTTACGTAAATAAATGGTTTTAAAATCCAACTGTTATCATGTATGTTACATTCTAAGCATTTATGCGATTACATTGCCAAATAATTGCCCCAAGATTTTAGCTAGGTACTGTAGCTCATACAAATCAATCAACAACAAACCCAAGTTCATCTCTACCCAAATAAGAAGTAAACCAACCAGTGCTACATGTACTCGTATTATATTGCCCTAACATATTCCAACTATTTAATTTTTATGGTGTCTGTGCAGCCTCGTTTATTCGCTGTTGCCATGGAAATGACAATGATAAGGTAATCTTTATTGTCCCAAACAGGATATTTGTTTTGGGCACACAGTGCAACATAGCTGGGGTAGATACACCCACCACATGCAATCAAGACACACAGGAGACAACCATGTAATGCAGCAGTAACAGTTAAGGCTAAAAGAATAAAAGCTCCAGGAGATCAAAATTAAAAGTGTAATAAAAACTGTAGTATAAATAGAGCAAATAAAATACAGTAGTGCAGCCAAAGAGGATCCGTCACGTCGAGAAGATAGTCAGTTTACTTTTCTGATGACTGCATCACGGCAAGCTTAATATTTGGTTATTTGTGATGCTATGTATATTTGTGAGTCAAAGGTACTGACGCATTTTCTTTCAAACTAATTTGGTCAGACATGTCTGGGTTTGGTTCAGTTATGAGACACTGGGGCGGAGATGCTTTGCAGGCGTACAGTCAGCTCTGTGTAGTAGTGTGCGTTCAGTCACACACTATACTTTTTGCCTCGCTTTTACATTTTTCCATACTCTTTTCTTTTTCCCATGTTTATCCAGACATGGAAATGACTATAATCAAATTCTTTACTTTTCCATACTGTGCAGGAACACACACATCTAACCCATGTTGGCTGAGACATAATTTTATGGAGTAACATTACTGTATATATATGTGTGCAGCATAAAAAAAGACCCAGGACATACTTAATGACCACATAAGCTGTTTGTCTTTCATGGGAGCATTAAAATGACCAAGAGAAGTCAATCAACAGCTTATATGAACTCCGACTCAGTAACTCCTTTTAAAACACTTTTGAAGACTTCTCTCTTTTGAAGGGTTTCCAATAACATCTCCTTTCAATGTTTAGGTTTGTTTTTATGCTTAACATTTGAGTAACACTTAACCTTACTCTTGATGTCGCAATTGAGTCTTGCTCTTCTCTATTTTAAGTTTAGATTTGTGTATTGTTTTACAGTTTTCCTGTGTGTTTTATTTCCGATTTTAATCATCCATTGTTCTCTAGTTTTCCCTCTTTTTTCCTTACACTTGCCTGCTCAGTCAAACATTAACTCTGCATTTCATTGCTGCGTTTTATGTTCAAAGCACTTTGTGACACTTGTTTTGATAAGTGACATACAAACATTATTATTGTCATTATTATTATTAATTACACTGAAATGTTTAAGAAGGGGTGAAAATCAGAGATGTCGACACAAGACAAATTATGAACAGCTCTTCTCTGAAAAAAAAAGGCTTAACCTTGTCGATCAAATGACCTTTAATTTTCTTAAAAGCTGTCAGCATCATAGTTTCATACACACTTTGTCAGCTGGTCTTATATTAGTGCCTCGGACCAACTTTATTGCTTGGACAACTGACCACTTTCTCTGGACACACAAGCAGCTGTGTGTGTTCAGTTGCCATGGGAACGTCACGTAGATGTTTACCGAGTTGAGACTTACTTGGGGGGAATGTTTTCCGGTCGACTAGACCAGTCAGCAACCCAGTCTGCGTCCTTCATCAGGATGTCCATGTCCCTCTCCTTGTCCAAGACGTCCTCTTCTGACTGGAGACACAAACACACATGCAGACGTCACTTAGCAACCTCTGCCTTCAGGCTTTAAGTCAACGACAACCTTTTTAAGACAAGACATATTCTGTGTATTTCTACGTGCGTGTGTGTGTGAGTCATGGACACAGAAGGCAGAGGGCCCTGCCAGAGATCAAAAGAGAAAAAGGGTGAAGAAGAAGAGTGAGAGTAACGGTGACAGCACACGCTGTGCAGCAGAAACAGAAATCCACACTGGGCGCGGCAGCCATCGCCATGGAAACTAAAGGCAGACAGCAGTTGTCATTCTCATGTGCACACGCACCACTTCAGGGCCAGTGGTTGAGGTTGCTATGACAACAGACTGATGGAGAACCTGAGGTGCACGTATGCTCTTACTAGGCTGTCTCTTCTGCCGCTCACGTCCACGTCGAAGATGATCTGTCCGTCATCCTGGGGACTGTGGGGCCGCGGAGGGCTGCGGGCAGACACAGAAACGATAAATCAGAGGCATCGTTATTAGAAACGTCATGACTCCTTCTTAACTTCACATCATTCAGGAGGTCTACAGGTATCAGATACTTAAATTGAATGCTTACAAGACCTACACCTTACAAGACTTACAATGTTTTTGGCAATTGGGACCTCATAAATTCAAATCTGAGACTCCTTAATGACTTAAAGGCCTTATATTAACCCTTTGAAACTTGATGTGACATCACTTCTCTTGTGCTGCTTTCAGAGACCCTTTGCAAGTATCTAAACCTTTGAACCCTGAGCAAATTATTATTCTTTCAAAAACATGAGGAAAAAGGCAATGAGGAACCTGGTAAGAAATAAAAAAAAGAAATCATTACGTATTTTTAAAATGGTACAGAATTATAATATTTTTATGCATTTTCCCCCGGGTCATTTCCTTATTTTTTTCTTTTTACTAATTTTCTTGTTTTTTAATTCTCTCCTTTTACTTTATTTCTTGCACATTTTGGGGTCATTTCTTCTTTTGTTACTCATTGCCTTCCTCTCATGTTTTTGAAAGAAATCAAGCCAATTAACTCAGGTTTCAAAAGGTTAATACAATTGAATTTAAGACATTTAAGAACGTTTAAGGCCCCACAGACAGCCTGCTATCATGGAAGATTCTCAGGTGTGAGTTAAGAGGCTTGATACCATGGGAAATTAAAATATTTATTTCTAAATGAGTGTGTTTACATGGGTATGAGTAACGCGATTATGAGGCTTATCCCAGTTTTAATCACAGTGGGGACTTGATGTGTACATGTGCACAGATAAATTGGGTTATTCATATCCCTGTATACATGATGCTGCCTTTAAAACCAGGAAGACAATATGAAACTATGATCGATAATGTAAGACGATATCTAGTCTCATATACTTTGACATACTAACCTTCATCTATAAGATGCGACAGTCATTTTGCATTGTATTTTATTCCTTTTTTCTTTTAGTTTCACTCCTGTTTTGTGACTTCAAGCACATCTGGTTCTTCATTGAAGATTCAGAGCAAGAACACGTGACCTTAAAACACCTCGATGAGGACGGTACAGAATGTTTCACCAGTCCTTTACCCAGCAGTTAAGTGCTGCTGCTCCTGTACTCTGACCTCTCTGGAGAAATGTGCACTTAAGACGTGTGTGTAGTGGCAGAGCAAGTAAAGAAAACATTTTCCTCATTAAAATCTCTGTAACACGACACCTGCGTGGCTCCAAAACCGTTAAGATGACATCATGTTTGTGTTTCAGCTCATTTCACAACAGCTTGTTGATACAGTGTTCTAGTGTTCCCAACTGCTCACAAACATCCTCAGGTGACTCAGTGACAGCTGACTGCCCAGCCTCCCTGATAAGCTCGGCCTTATCGCAGCCTTCCAAGGATTACACACAATGATGTGGCCGGGAGTTGAAGGGTCAGGACTTTTCTAACGTGCTCAATAAAATGGAAGGCATGCTGTGAAAAAGGACGTCATTTTATTTTCAGAAGCCAGCTCACCTCCTGAGAAGCTGACTCAACATGTTGACAGTGCATTTACGAAAAAATAAGAGAAGCCACTCCTGATTTGTCGGCTGATTTCAGTTTCCGACTGGAACATTAAGGAGAGTTGAGCAAAGTGACCAATATTAAACACCTCTTCTAGAAGAAGGCATGTCACTTTTTCCAGTGAGGTTTTATTGTGTGGTTGGCAGATGAACAGCCATCTGGGCATCGAGGCAGAAAGCATTTCACTAAAGTTATATTTCAGTCACGCTCCTCAAGACTGCAGTTTTCTTAACAGTTGAATTATCCTACAATTTTTATACTGATTTTCAGAAGAACCTTCAGCTGCATGAAGACACTTAACTGTTGTTCAGGGGTAAAGGAAAGCTACAAAAACAGAACAAAATGCAGATCAGTTGCTGATTTAAAAACCAGGTTATAAGTAAAAGACGAAGAAATTGTTCAACTGCAGAGTTACTGCTCTTTAACTGAGTTAGACCAAAAATTCACCTCGTGCTCTAAATCTTCCACAACTATAAACACAGACTTCTATGAACCCAAGAACTCGTGACTTTCGTGGTGGGAATTCCTGTGTCTTCATCTGTATTTCATGTTTTCAGGCATTAAGGAAATATGTAACAGCTTTCTGCACACACATTAACTGCTTTTATTTTTCGTTACTTTTAGAGATAATGGAAAATTCGTTTGTTCACTTGTTTGTTAACCATGTTATTTATGAGGTCTGATTATGAGATACAGTCAAATTCTTTTTGTCAATACCAAGTACAGCTACAAGTAGGGCAGAGGTCAGGTTCAGATACAGAATGGCAGCCATGGAGCAGCAGTGTTTTCAAAGGACTCTTCAGCAGGGCAGATCTTGGGATATTTTAAACAACTGCATCAACCACCTTTCATTGATTCTTATATGGGTGCTAAAACAATTTAGCACTGCTCTCCTATAACATCGTTGGATTCATGACGGACTGTTTTTAAACAAAGAAAAGGATCAAATCTATGAAGCAGAAACACAGATATCGTCTTTTTTTGTTCTACATATTCTTCTTTCTTGTTAAAATCCTGGCGCCCACTTTACCCACAATGAAACATGACCGCTGACAGTTCACTCAGAAATTCCTGGTGGCAGGTATCATACTTTTCCTTATTTTCTGTCATATATTAAATGTTGCAGTGTCGGATGTTCATATCAAACATGGCCAAAGTTTTAAATAATCGGATAAACTTATGTAAAAGTACTTCCTGCGAGCTGAAATCTCAGGCCGCAGAGCATTGGAGAGAAGCTGATGTCAGTGCGTGACAGATTTCTTTACATGGTCATCTGCTCCAGGCATGCTACCGCTAGTGTTTACATTATGTAGCCTACACTGCTACATGCTAATGTGAGGAAAACATGTAATCCTGGTTGCTGATGTTGTATTTTTCCCTGATTATTCATGTTATTTCTGCTGGAACATATCTGGTTGTTGGAAGCTTTTATTGGTGATTTTTCACAGTAAAAAGTGCCACTATTCTCCGATACAGTCATTCCCCAGCTGCAAGTACACTGCTACATGTAGCTAGATGCTAACGCCAAGGAAATATGTAATCTTGGTTGCCAATGTTGTTAATTTCTCTCCAGTTTTGGACCATATTCCTGCAGGAACATGTCCGATTGTTACGATTTTGGTTTAGAAGCTTTAAATGGTGATTTTTTTTTAGAGTAGAAAGTGCCACTAGTCTCCATTACAATCATTCCTCCGGCTGCAACGACAGTGCAGACACCAAGATATGGAAATCAGAGCAGATTGGGCTTTTCCCAGGAAGGGGGCTTCATGAGACCGATGCCGAAACAAAGCCTTTCAGACAGAGGGTCAACGAACGAACTGTATGAACACTGAGGCATGTAAACATGTTCTAGGAGGAATTCAAAACACAAGTATGAACGGGTAAATGAGGATAATAGGTCCTCTTTAATGCAGCCCCGAGCTTCACAGAGCTCTCCCTGGAGCCACACAAGGCTTTATACATGCAGTGGTACTCCCCATGACCTTTAAGCTTTGATGTGTAAATCAGTGGAGTTCCCCTTTAACATTACCTGTCGCAGGAGGAGTTGCTGCGACTCGACTCATGCTGGGCGTCCAGCAGGATCTTCTCCATGTCTCCATTGTGGATCGAGGACGAGGAAGGGACGTGCTCTAGCCCCCCCACCATGGCCTCCTCCTCCTCCACCTGAGGCAGAGGCAGCAGGCCTGGAGACGAGCCGCCTGTAGAGGAGGACTGGGCTGATCCGGCTGCGGCTCTGTTCATCTCCAACTCCACCCAGGACCCTGAGGGAAGAATGTGAGAATGTTTGTTTTGATTTTTAATAATGTTCACCAAGACAAAAGACACTGATTTCTTTAAAAAGGTTAGTTGAAAACATTTTCACCAACTTTTCATGTCCTCACTTGTGCACTTAAAAGTTTTATTTCCTGCTGCAGGACAATACTGACCATGTAGTTTACTACACAAGATCCCTTTGCAGCAAAGTTTTAAAAAAGGTTTTAAAGGATTTCCCTTCTTGTTGTATTGTAGAGGACCATTATTAGATGATATTAAGGTTAAACTTGATAAAAGGTAAACCACAAAAGAGCTGGACCGCATGATATTACAACATAAATATTAGATATCATAAAAATCTGCATTCCTTTTCAAAGACTTCCTGTGTATAGACATGTCCATATACAAGTGTCACAATCGGCTGATAAGAAGGAGTCAATGTAAAGTCATGTCAATAAATGAATAAACCAATATCCTGCTCCGTGCAAGATCTGATATGCCCCAAGGAGCAGGCTATTTGCTTACACTGGCCGCAAAAATAATAAGTGCGCAAATGACAAGCGTCATTTAACTGTGTCGTTGTTTATTTTGGTGTATTTTACCACCCTTTTGGCAACAGTCCCATAACAATAGGCTGCCTGTGCCTATACAGAAGGGAACAATGCACTGCATACCTAATCTTCTGTTTTGGTGCAGCCACTGATATTCATTTTTCGCTACGCGCACTTTGGATTGTATATGGACTCCAGTAGCTTTGACGAACAATTTCACTCTGAGCAAGCAAGTACCTTCCAATATCAGACATTTTGACTTGACACTGCAAGAAAAGCACAGGTAAAACTAACATCAGTGATGATGATCACATTTAAGTGTCCCAGTAAGACAGGCCAGTGAGCATACATGCACAATAACTGGAGCCTGAAAGCGACACACCTAAATTAAATATAACCATCATCTTATTAACTGCAACTGTGCTTTGCCTCAATGACGTGTGTTTCTGTCCGCTGGGAAAAAGACTTGTCCTCTCACTGACGACTCAAAATAAACTTTGACTCATTGTGTTGTCACAGTATTAATCTTATTCACTTCTGTCCACTGAGTGATTAATTTCTGACATATTGTCTGAACTATCAGTGAGGGGAGAAAGTTACAGCCTTGAAAGACTTTGTTACAGCAGGACGAGCACAGCTGTAACGAAGAAGATTAATGGTGGCATCTTGCAGGTTTTAGTCTCCTGGTGACCCAGCATGCACAATGCCGAAAACAAACACACCTAAATGGATTTGCAAACATCATTAATGCTGTTAATTGCACCTCTGCTTTTCCTGCTATGACATGTCAAAATATCTACCTCTTGTAAGTGGAACTCCCACAGAGCACAGCCAAAAGGCTTTCACTCATAAGCCACAGGAAAATAGGGGTATGAGAAAAAGAGTAGAGATGCCAAAATGATTTCCTAGTCCTAAACTGAGGGTGGTCAACAACACAACAACCAGACTGAGCCTGTCAGTCAGAGAGGTTCAAGAGTAAAGCTCTATTTACTGCTGTGTGATGAAAGGGCAGTAAATGCCTGCCTGTGTATGTGCTGCTGTGTCTTGTAGACCTTGGCTGTGATATATGATGCCCTCCCTGTTTGTACGTGAGCTCTAGCATGGACGGGCAGCTGAGGAGGCACAGCATGCCTGAGGTGGGTTGCAGACACAGAGGAGGGCAGGGGAGGGTTAGCCTGGGCAAGAATCTTAAGAATAAGGAAGATATTTCCCAACATCCTCTGTCATGCAGCTTTGAGAACACTTTCTCCTGCTGTCCTCACTAAAATAATAAAAAAGGGGAAGGCCTCTTGAGCAGGTCACTTGACCCTTTAACAGTAAGTAAACATCATGTTCACATGAGCTTTCAGGGGACTCAGTTTCACAGTACAGGCATCGGGCCAGTTATACCCACCACCCAAACGATGCACCCCTCCCCCCCTAAACTGGCCTCGACTCAGCACTTGCACTCATCCTGCGGATTACACAGCGGACCGTGAGCCAAGCTGCTGGCGACAGCCCATTGTCTCCGCTCTGTGGACTAAAACCACATCGCCATGGTGCCGAGGCTTCCGAACATTCTGGCCGCAGAGCAGCTATCAGCTGTTGGGTGGCTTTAGAGGAAGCAGGCATGATGTGACCTCTGATCTACTGATGCTGAGGGAGGAGGGCTGACGCTGCTTCTTGCCTGAAGATCCCAGGTATTAGATAAAAACGACACTGCTGGAGGAGCTCCAGGAAATGCCAAAAATAACATGGTGTCAGATAACAGAGCACACTGCTGGCCTTTTCATCTGATCAGTGCAAGGTCTTATTGTCCCTCATTATATGTCTCAGCATGTACTGTCACTGTCCAATGTGTCCTGGTGAATGCTACCAATAAAATCTGCTGTGAAATTTATGCCTCTAAAGTTTTTCTGACTCAGTCAACACAAAGTTTATCAGCCCCATGTGAAAGTAAGTTAATCAAGGATAGTGCTGAGTTATTGTTGTGGTAGCAAGGGATTATGGGGCCCTGGACAAAGAAAAATACATCTGATCGTTCTGAAAAGTTTGCAGGCCTTCTCCAGGCTTTTGCCTGTTATTGGCAAAACAGGGAATTAAAGTATTTAGACAAAAAATTAACAAGAATACCAGACTGGAATATAACAAGAAAACACTTGTTGCTTTCTCTCTCACACAACAGGGGGGAGATATAGCCAACACATGCTGTTGGACAGATGCTGGCAACCTGCTTGCTCCACAGTAATGTCCATCTTTAGTTATCTGATCCCATCTTTAAAAAAAATGAATCCACGTGTCTCCAAAAAAAAAGGAAAAAGGTGGCTGGAAAGTTTGACTGCTGCCCATTGTGGCTTTGGATCAACCAGCCTCAATGTTCCTACAGTGTAACTCTTTCCCCCTGTTCCTCACGTCCAAAACGTCTGTCATGGAGTCACTGGAGCCATAAATAGCATGCGAAGTCACAGCCCCCCATAGTGTGGTAAAACATAAACCACCTCAGCTCTGCGTGTAAGCCCCGGAGTCAGGACGGAAGGGTAATTTAAATGCCTTTGTTTACGTCTGTTATGGCTTATGCAAGCCTTGCAGGAGGTCTTGCATGCAGCTTATCCTTAACAAATGCATCTTCAGGTGAAACAGTGAACGCAATGTGGAAAAAAGTGCAATTTGCCAAATGAGATTTGTTAGTTAGCTATTTAGAAATCCTTAAATACTTTAAAGATGATTATTTTTGCTGAAATCTGAAAACGTAGCACATGAAAAGAAATGAAAGCGGCTTTAAATATGTTGTTCCTACATATATTACTTACTATAAAAGGACAACTACGTGTAAAACATTTCTCTGCCCCCATTTTTGCCTGTTCTGACTTCTTCCATCTCGCCTTGTTGACAAAGCTTACACCCGCCTCCACCCCTCCGCGGGACTCGCTGATTGGCTCATTCGCCGGTCAGTCAAGCTTGTCGAAACACCATTGGTTCAACCACTGTCAATAAACACACGGAACATAGCGTTCTAACGTCTCCCCCTTTAATGTAGCTTCACGGCGAAAAAAACAGATACACGGTTAAATTAACTGTTGTAAATGAGCAAGAACCCTCAATAAACTTACTGAAAAAATATATTTTAATACCACGGTGCGTTCCCCTGTCAGAAAACACACTGACAGGCTGTTTTAGTAGGCAGTTTGCTAGCAGTTAGCTTACCGTTTAGCCCGGAGTCTCCGTTGTTGTCTGTGGAAGTAACGTTAGCAGCGTCGGACATCGTGGTGCCTGGTGAGCAGGGCGGGTTGCATAAAAAAGGGGCTCAAGTCAGTGCAAAAACGCGCACTACCTTATCTGCACACATTCAGACGTGCGATAGCACAGCTGACCCGAGTGGCCCTCTACCCAGTTTGGTGTGTTTTCGCTCCCCCAGCTAAGCTAAGCTAAGCTAAGCTAACGCACCGCTGCAGTTTGTTTATCGCCCGTTAGCTGGTCTGGAAGCAGGAGCCGCGAGCCGCTAAGACCTTCCCGGAGCTGGGTGATGACGTCACGCTGTCCCGTTGATAACAAGAGGGAGAGGGAGCCGAATTACATAACCATCACAGAAAACAAACACCACCAGCACAGGAGACGTCATGCATGAACTTGTAGTGTCGATTATTAGTGTGAAGTAAGAATGCAAACTATAAGGCGTGTGGTGATTGGCTCTGGCTCCGTTTGCCCCTTTTCAGGGAAGGCGTGCATGCTCCCACGTACGCAGCACATGCAGATGTGTGCCCAAGTCTAGTTTATAGCAACCAGACACCACATCAGCTGATTGCAGTAAACCATAAGTGGTGGCAGGGCGGGTGGTTTTCACTGTCCAGCAGTCAGACCAGGGACAGACTAACCGATGGGGTGCCAGGTGATCTTAATTTTTAATGATTGGACACCAGCAGGTGCCCAAAATAGGGAATCGGTGCAGTTCAGGGTTAAAAATCATGCCTGTTTTAATGCAAAGGAGCATCATAGACTGTCACTATGAGGGATCAGCATAGATAACACACACACACTGCTGAGATCTCAACAATCAGGCAATCACAAGGGTGCAAAAAGTAGTTCCTTTATTATCTTCACCGTCATAGATTAAAATTGTAGTTATACATTACTAGAGGCATCAATATAGTCTGAGCTGTCCATTTTTTAAATACGTGTGGAGACATCAACTGCTGCAAATCCTTTGTGCAGCTTATGGTACCATCACATACAGTAGCAGTAATAATGTCCGCAGTAGTTTAAACAAACACTTTTAAGTGACTTAATGCCTCAAATAATGTTTTTCTTTTTAGACTTACATCACATCCAAGTACTTTAGTTGGTGCAGTAAGAGTCCAGTGTCAAATCAAACAAACAAAAAGAAAAGGTTTTCCCTGTTGTGAAGTACTGCTTCAGAGCTGTGGTACACCCCATGGGAAGACAATACTTGAAGATCACTTATAAAAAAAAAAAATTAAATAAAAAAAAAAAAAAGATGTGTGAGGTCCAGCTTTGTTTCACAAAATCGGACGGAACAAATCTGGTGATACTTTTTTAAATATAAATATGACAATCATAATAATTATCTTTGAATAGGCTATCTCTTATACCTGACTATTGTTGAACACAAACAAAAGGAGGAAGAGGAACCGATAACATGATGATGTCAAGACACAGAGCCAATCCAAAAGAAAATCGTTGCAGGAGTTTGGACCTATTTGACCACCCAGAGCCTGAGGCACAGCAACAGTGAGCGGGACAACTCCTCTGTCAATCTGCGAAAACACACTGTCCTTCTCAGACTCCTGTTGCTGTCTGGTACAAGCAGCAAGTTTGTGAAGAAAACCGTGGGCATACATTTGTGACTGTTGGGTATGTATGGTTTAATGAATGAGGGGAGATGTGAAGAGACTCAAAGAATACTATGACAGTATAACGGATGAATTAATAAAAGGTGTATACACACACACACACACGCACACACACACAACAAAAAAAAAAGACTGGCAATTTTTTTTCTTAGAAAAATAAACACTACCATGGCACAGAACAATAAGGGGAAATACTAAATAAGTGTTTTTCGTTTTCTACCACAGAGCCATTTGGGGGAAAGTTATAAAAATAAGTGTGTCTGTATTCAGAATTTTAAGGAAATTAAACTCGTTTACCCATGATACCCCGGGGGAAGAAAAGGGCAGGTGGGCTGGCAAAAAAAAAAAAAAAAAAGCCATACGAAAGGGGGGGAAAAAAAAATAAAAATTGGCACAACATCACTTAAACAACAAGGCAGATGTTACTCCGCCACAGACAGGCTGATGATGGGCAAGAGCGAGGCGTCCTCTGTCCACATCTAGAACAAAGTGGCAAAGTCTGGTCACCCAGTAGCGACGGACAGGGATGCTGGTTGACGGTGTTACCGCAGATCACCCTGGATGAGGCGGTGGGTGGTGCACGTGGTGTCACCCGCGCCAGATCTCAAGTAAGCTCACCCCGCTGTTAGTTTACTTTATCCTGGAATATGTAGAGGTTGTTGGTCGTCGCCACTGCGATGATGTTGTCCTGGGGGTGCCAGGCAGTGTGAAGGATCTTCTTGTTGAAATCCAAACTGTCCACGCTGATTTCGTCCTTCTTGCGTTTGCCGCCCGCGCACACTTTGCGAGGCTTTAGGACCTGCATGGGCTTGCTGTTTTCTCGGGAGGCCTCCAGGGTTACGTCCCGCCTTTGGCCACGGTCGAACATCCGGAAGAAGTTGTTGTATGACCCAGTCATCACCACACTGATGGGGGAGGTTGAGAAAAGTACGAGCATTTAACACGAGTCAATCCTGGAATAATGTCCATTAGTAAAAGATTGAAATGAAACTCAGAGTACTAGGTTTAACGGTACACTCACCACTGGCATGCAGCTGATATTAAAATTAATTTAAAGCTATTTAAAGGTGCTCTCCTTACCTGTCATTGCCATTCCAGCAGCATTCAAACTTGTCAAAGATGCAGTCGTTCTCATACAAGGAGCACAGCTTGCTCCTCAGGTACTCATGAACCTGTAATGATGAGACACAGATATGAAGGGGCGACATAAAGGCTCACATCAACTGTAAGCATCATACATGTCAGCCATCTCTGTGCTGATCATACTGTGTGGAAGCTTGTCACAGTGGAGCAAACGCCAGTGCACAGCAAAATCATGCATTTATGGTGCACTCATGTGGCCACTATGTGGAACTGCAAGACAGAGTGAAAAAAGGTGTGGCCATTGTTCAGAGATTTGGTTCTTTAACTAGCAGCATATCTACAGCACAGTGTCTCCATTAAGAATAAATGCATGTTGGCCACTGAATTAAATTTGAAATGAGAATAAAATTATATTTAATGTTCTATTAAAAAGGCAAGGTATGGGTGCTCGTAATTTGTTTACAACTTGAGTTTAACAGTCAATCAAACAAGCCATCAAATAAAAACACTGCTTCAAAGGCCACTATCGGTGCTCTGTAGGATAGCAGTGGCATCCCATGTTCCTTTCCTGCCAGTCTGCACTGATGTTAGAAGAGCGGTAACAAATGCAGCAATGTCACCGCTGGACATAAGGTAAATTTCATATGTCATACGCCATCAAAGTGGGGGAATGAGACATGGAAATTCATCAAAATGCAGTACTTTTGCACACAAATCAGCAATAACAAAGTAATGTTAGCGAACTAGCTACCAAGACATCAGCATAAGTCACTGAAACAACGTAATATCGAAAATCCATTTGTGGGTTTCTTTTGTTGCTTGCACAGCCATTTTGCCAACGATTTTTCACAACACTCTGTTCAGAGCTTGCCTCTGGAAAAACCTCCATTTGAAGGGTCATGTAGCCCTGACACTTCCCCCTGCCCCTCTATCCTAACAAGAATCGGGACACCCTGCCCTTAATTGTGAATGCCCAAAACAGGGTGAGGGCAAAGTGGTAGGGGCAAGGTGTGTGTTGGGATGGAGCCTTAGAGACAAGTGAAATCTTGTTTACTTTCAATAAGGTGGTGGGATCTATGAAGCTGGCTTCAAAGTCACATCTTTGCAGCACTAAAAATAAATGACCAGTCTAATGCTGATATTACAACATCACTGACAAGAGACATGCAGACAAAGTTAAAACAGGGACCGCTGCTCTCCACTCCAGAGCAACAGGCCCTCCAAACGGTGTCAGTGATTATGAAAAGTCACTCATAACCCGTTTACACTTCAGTCACAAGCCCGACACTTTGTTACGGTGCATGTGTTTGTGGGTCTTACCTGATAAGTCTCCACTGGCCTGTTCTCCATGTTCAGATCCCAAATCTTAACAGACAAGTAGTCTCTAGTCATCATGTAGCGGCCATTGTGGCTGAACTTAACATCTGAGATTGAAGATATGATCTCCGAGAAGAAGGAGCGATTACTGGGGTCTTCTGGCTCCTCAAACACTGGACAAGAGAGAGGAAGATGATACAGACATACGGAAGATGAAAAACAGAAAGTTTCTGAGTGCATGAGGGGGGTGAAAACAAACCAGAGTGATTATGAAATGAATGAAAATTTTCACATAAGATGTTTAAGTGTTGCTACTGTTTTAAATGTGGTGAAACTTTATTTATAAACAGACAACAGCCTAAATGAGGTATCTGTAAATCTTTTTGCACCTTGGCCACGTTGAGAACACCTGGTCTTGGTTAATGTTATCACTGCTACTTAGAGCTGCCACCTAACAGTAACCAAACATTAGTCGACCAGAAAGGCCATTAGTCGGCAAGATTTCCTTGGTTGCTTAGATGCAGAATAAAAAAAATTAGAAACTCTGTTTGGAGCTGCAAATCGTCAAAATTGATCAAAACCTATTCGACTGGACCATGTGGGAATTTAATTCGAAAGGACAGACACAGGAAGAGGCCACGCTCAGCAGTCAGACAGGAGTCAGGTTACAAACCAATCACAGCCGACATCTTTCCCTTCCTCTGTAAATATTCAGTGTGAGAAATACGGAAAAGTTGATCATGTTAGTGCAGGGCTACCCAGAGCTTTACATCTGTCCCACAGACGATAGGCCAACACACTTATAAAACAGCTCCTGGAAGAAGATCAGCTCTAATTTCCAGGGCTGGTACCTGCAGTTATTCCACAGGCTAGTTAATAACATGTCGGGCAGGAAATCCAAAGTGTGGGATCATTTTGAGAAGGTGAAGGACGAACCCAAGGTGATATGTAAACTCATCTTCATTGGTCGACTACAAACATGACGTATCATGTGAAACATGGAAGTAGCTACATGCCCATTAGCCCACAGCGTCATTAACAGGCGGCTCGCTCAGTGTGTGACGTGCACTTGAAGATAAAATATAGGCCTATATTAATGAAGGTTCATTAGTACGGTTTGTATTTCTCTGTAATGTAGCACAGTGTTAACAATGTTACTGATGCTATTCTTTCTTACACCTTCAACTCAAACCAGTGTTGCCCCGCCCCAAAATGTATCATTTAATACTTGAATTAATAACGTTAGCATGCGGGCAACTAGCAGACTAATGGCCCTAAATGATGACTATTGGTCGAAAGGAAAATTCTTAGTCAGTGGCAGCCCTAGATAAAGAATAGTTCACTGACAAACAGGACACTAAGCTAAATGACACCAGTCTTTAAACCACCTGTTAAAGAATGGTGATTATAAATGATCAGAGCAGGTACTCACATTTGGAGTGCTTGTCACACAGCGCCGAAGCCCTCATGTCACACAGACGAATGGTTCCTTTGCTGCTGCTGTAGACGAAGGTGTTACACTGATGAGGATGGAACTCTGCTGCTGTGATCACCTCCGTTAGCTCCTCCATGTTGGCCGGTTTGATGTCAACAATATCTGAAGAGCACGGGGTTAAGGAATAAAGCTTCAAGCTCACATGAAAGTATCTCCACAATCACGCTCTGAAAAATCGTCGCAATTTTCTTTGGTAAGTGTCAAAGTGGGGGACAGCGTCTGCTGAATAGAGCATTCACACAGGGGACAAAAAACTAAACAAAGGCATCATTAGACTGATAATGGACAAAATAAACATCAGGGATGGCATTCATTAGCAGGACATGAAAGATACAGCTTTGTCTTGTGTGACAGCCTTATTTTGACCCCAATATCAGTTCTTCTAAATTCTTTTCCTTGTCTCTTCTCCATATCAAATGTTATTTCAGGTGATGGAAAAATATATGATTTCTGTTCACAAAAATACAGCTGATCCCGGTGTTAAACAACATTGTTTCTTATACTTGACTTTGATACTGATCAGTCAGGCATTGAACAATCTCATATTCAAATGAGCGTTTCATGGATTTGGCAGGTGCACAGGCAAATTTAAGGATACTGAAGCTGCGGTCGGTGATCTCTAGGTGCCAGAGGTTGATGCGGAGGTCGTCTGCAGACAGGTAAGTCTCATTGTCACTGTTGACGGAGATAGAGTTGATATGGTAGGTGTGAGCGTTGGCAAACACCCTCCGTGGACTGGCCTCCACCATGAGGTCCATCGGTATTAAAACTGGTACCTGCGATAAAAAACACACAGGATATGATATTTAAACTTAACATTACACAGGCAGGGATGAATTTTGACGCTCTTAAAAGTTCCTTGTGGCACATTTCTAGTCCGTCACAAAGCTCTCAATGGACTTTTATTACCACAGCATTTAGCCAGTGATGAAATAAAAGCACTGGCACCGTCTCTGTACAGGAAGAATTCCAGCCACTTTTTTTCAGTCATCAATCTAATGTAAGTCTAACAAACAGATTTGCTTCTTTTTAATCAATACAGCAGTCTACACAGGCTGTAAGATCCTTTTTAAAATGCACTCATTAAAACCTGAATTTCCTTTCTTTAACTTTTAAGCAATCACGCCAGTGTGAAACACAAGCTTTTTGGCTGAGTGACTTGCCAGCTATACACCCAGAAGGTGCATGATTCTGACAGGAGTCCAAACATTAGCTTGAAGAGCAACTGAAGCAGCACAGATTGCAAGCTGCCGTTATCTTTGCCATTGGCAACAAAAAGAAAGCCAAACCGGTAGCCCTTCCCGACCTGTCACACACCCATGTTTAATTCTTCTGCATCCAGGTTTGACAGACCGGAATTTCAAACTATTAGCCTCTCTTTGAATTTAGAGGTACAACTGTGACAGGTAAACATTGCCCACAGTTAAAGCCACCACACATTACGTTACACCCACAGAAGTGTTTTCAGTTATTCTGGTTGTTGAGACATCTCCTGTCTGTGTTAGCTTAGTCAGTGCTTGACGACATTTCACTTATCCTGTTAAATGACTCAGTTCTGTCACACCTGTTCCTGTTTGGGAAGGATAAACTGCTCCCATATAATTCCATTAAATGTATCATTTGGTGACCTCAGCAAACTCCCAGCATAGTTTCACCCAAGTCTGTGATAGCTGTGGCCACATAACCTGTGTGGATTTTCAGGGCAACTCGAACATTTGAACAACCATAACAATCTGAATAACCACAGGTAATCTAAGAATGTTGGCATTACGTCAAGAAACAAACCCACAAAACTCTCTTAATAAATCAAGAATAAAATACATTGTGCAGAGATAACTTTCAGCTAGAGGTAGAAACTCCAGTGTGGCAGAATAAACCAACTGTTTAAAATAAAACTCAGGTTGTGTGTGATTCAAGGACTGACCCGCAGTGCCGTGATAGTGTTGGGGTTTTTGTAGCGTCCATCCTCCTCTTTCAGATTATAGCCCTCTGGTCTCTTGTCTCGTTCACTGATTTTCCACAACTTGATTGTCTTATCTTTCAAAGAGAAAAATAACAATGTCAATAACAGCAGCACCAAAGACAAATGCACACACTTAGCATACAGTGGAAGGTTTAAACTGCAGATTTTATTGAGGGCTTGATCCCCAATAAAAATGGCCTCATACAGGATGCAGCGTTTTCCCACACTTAGACTTTTCAAAGTATATTTGCTGACCGATTTCAGCATTTTTTATTTTTGTATCAGCCCAAGAGAACGTCGCCATCTGCAGTCTTTTGACTAGTGGACAATCGCCTCTCATTCTATCCCTACCGCACCTGTTCATTCTGCTACTGTGACTAAAGCGGAGGCGCCCCGAAACGCAGGCGTTTCAAAGTCTGTTCCCCCGTCAAATGAATAGTGTCTCCCTCCTGTTAGAATGACACATCTAATGGGAACAACCTCAGTGTCTTAACAACGGGAAAAAATATATATGATGTGATTCTATTAATTGTTAAAATCTGCATCCCATGCTTGCCAGCCATTTTGATTTTCCTGCCCCACTCCCTGCGTTTCCCCTGGAGTTTCATTTCCTCCAATTTTACTACCAAGGAATGTGCCCGATCATCTCACTCTTGATAATACAGGTATAATTTCTAATAACTTATAAAAAATTCATGGCTAAAAGCAAAATTATTACTGACTCCGTGCAGTGGTTCCTAAAAGAGGAGCAGCTTCAGTAGTGTGGAATAAACTGTGGCACCCTGGAGTTACCCTCACTGCAGAGGGAACTCATTGAGCGACTCCGCCGGCAGCAGCACAGCGCCTCTCCCTCTTCTCTCTCGCCATGCACACGTGAGTTGTTATCGTCTTTGGTAATGTAAACCTACGTGACACTCGCGGCTCGACAAAAAACTCCATATATGTTGCCGCTGCAATGGCTTAGTGGATAGAGCAGGTGCTCCATGTACAAGGCTGTTGCCGCCTGTGGCCCTTTGCTGCATGTCACCTCTATTTGCTTTTTGTAAAACTAATTTGTCATGTCATCAAGAATATCGTTAACGCAAAAATACACTGTAATATTGTGATATTATTTTAGGGCCATGCCGCCCACCCCCATTACTCCCCACGATGAAATTTGTGACTGTTTGTGATTGTGTTTTTTATAACACACAGCCTACTTATTTCACATATGTCTTAACAGAGAGCGAGAGAGACAAGCAAACCCAAACATACACGCACAAGCAGAAAGAGAAAGAGAAATGATAAGCATTAGCTTTATGTGTTATTAGAAAAGAACACAATGATGTTCTGTGTATGAAATTAAATATTCAATTAATCAAAATATTGTTACACGTGTTTGATGTTTGTCGCATGCAGTTGACCATTTGCGTGCTGGCGGGTAATGCCGTTCCAAGTGTATGTCATAGCTGTGGGAAACACTGCATGATATGATATTTAAAGAAATGTGAGGAGAACCTGGATGTTCTGTTTGAGATAGAAAGCACAAAACATTACTTGTAATCATATTCAAATTACCAGGAATTTTGCAGTCTTGCGGAGGAAACTGCGATTATGTTTTCATAAACTTTCATTCCAGTTCTGGCTCACATTTGATTGTGAAGTATGAGCAGGGATGTATTAAGTTTCCTCGTTAAAATGGTTTAATTTCACGACAGACTGCTGTTAAATATCTGAAGATGTGCTCAATAAAAATGACAAACTCACCGTTAGTAGACAACAGGAACTGAGCAGCATTCTTCTGAGGAAGCCAGCGAATCTTGTTGATCTTCTCTTCTATTTCCAAACTCTTCAAGTAGTCAAACTCGGGCTCATGGCTCTGGAAAGTGCTGTAAACATTGTATTCGCTCCGGAACTGAGGCTGATTCTTATTCTGCAGGGAGCCGGGCGAAATATCAGACAGAGATGAAAAGAGCAGATGTTAGATTTTGTAAGTTTCATTCTACAAAGACATGTTTTGAATTAGTAGTGACAGCTACTTTTGGACATAAAGCATATCACCAGCTAAAATTTTAAACTCTTACTCGAGTTCAGAGTTGACTTTTTTTCTGTAATGGATAATGCGTGGGAATAAAACTCAACAGAAGATGAACTTGCAGCTGTACCTCTATTTCCTGCTGGAAAATAACTACACGGCCACCCTTGTCTCCTGTGGCTAGCAGCTCCCCTGTGTGGTTAAACTCAACTGTGGATATGATGTCCGCTGCAAAAAAGACACAAACATGACAGACATTTAATGTTATTTTTAAATTAGTGAACAGACATATAATGACATTTTGCCAAAAGACAATAAGGAAGCACTCAGTTAATCCTAGCTAACCCTTGATTAATCTGTAGTGGGACCAGAGTGCACTTGAGGGCCAAGCGGAGGCCCGAGATGCAGAAAGATATCAGAGCATGTAGAGCAGACGGAAAATGATCAGTAACCTAGTTTTTGCCACACTCTGACAGCAACGCATGTTTCCCCCCAGCAGTAGTATGTTGCTTTATCAACTGAAACTCACTCAGATGCACAGACACACTTATTTAACCCTTTGTTGCCCACTGGAGCAGAAAAACAATGCTGCCAAAGGTGGTAGTATGAGGTCTTTGTGTATGTTGTGCTCCCTGAGGCTAAAAATAGGGGCTAATATATTTGAACTAGCAGCAAGGCTATTTGAGAAGACATACTTTAAACTGCTGTTTGTCATTATCCATCAAGTCAATGATTTAACCTATAAAATGTATAACATAAAAAAACTCTTGGCAACAGCAATGCAATTACCTGCATTATTTATTAATGGCTTATGGAAGTCACTGACTATATGAGGATGTTACATAAATCAATAACAGTGAGAGTAAGAATGTGGGCGGACGATAACGTAACATCTCTCTGTCACTCCACTGTTGGAATGTGTTAAAGGACCGAAACATGCTGCAGAGCATCATCAAGTGAACATGACTGTTTTACAGTCAAACATATTGTCACTATTTAAATTCCATCTACACGGCCGCTGTCCTTTGGGGGTTTGTGACAGCAGATTCGGATTGCTGACTCAATGCAACTTCCAATAAAATATAATCAAGAGAAACCATATATGTTTAGATACATGCATCAGGCATGACGGAAATGCTGTATGTTGCATCTCTTGGGGTGCAGCCATCAGCCACAATTTGACAGGAAGACCAACAACAGGGGCTGTAGTTTGTGGTGCTATTGAACTGAATTGTATTGTTTTATCCTGACAGGTGTTTCTATTATTTTGTCGACTACAGTCACATTAAGAAGGGTAGGCAAAAACAGAAACACCTCTCACCTCTCTTAACTACCGATGGAGAACAAATTAACCCTTTGAAACCTGGAGCAATGTCACCTTTCTTGTGCTGCTCTTAGACACCTTTTGCAAGTTTTTCAGTGCAAATTCGTGTCATTTTTTTCAAAAACATGGGGGGAAAAGCAATGAGCAACTTGGCAAGAAATGTCACGCAAATTGCAAAAAAGAATAAAAAATAATGGATTTAGATAATTATTTTTTTAAAATATGGAAAACTATATTATTCTGATAATTATCAATACATTTAAAAAATTATGTTTAAGGATTATTATCATTTTAGCACTATTCCCGGGTCATTTTCTTTTTTGTTTGTTTTTAACTTTCTTTCTTAAATAATTTACTTGTTTTTAATTACCAATTACCAATTTCTTGCTATTTTTGGGTCATTTCTTCTTGCGTTGCTCATTGCCTTCTCCCCATGTTTTTAAAAGACATCAAACCAATTTGTTCAGGTTTCAAAGTGTTAAAGGAAAAACCTGAATAAAAGGGCGATGCTACAGGGCACCAGGGCTCACTGAATGGATGGTGAGTTTGAAAATAACATGAATAAAATCTGTTTAGCGATGTCTGTGAACATGCTATATGTCCTTTTGTTATGACAGACTGGGCAAGGGGCGGTGAAGCTATTTTCGAAGCTCATCGTGGCCTGATTCCTACTATGATGTTCGTTTTCCTTTAATCCGTCACCCGCCTGTAGGTACACTTAATAAACTGGCCACCGAATGCAATGCAACTTAATTGTGCAATGTGCAACACTGGCCGGTAAAATACACTTGCAGACCACCTTATACCACAAAGGGTGTATAGCACAAGTGCTAATTCCTCTGTAAACCTTGCATTGAGACAGAAGTGGAAATTACTGCTACTGCAATAACTCTCCAGAAAGCCTGTCAAACAGGAGTATAAACTACTGCACAGTGTCTGATAAGCCTTCACAATCATGGATATATTATTCAGCATTTCTGAACTTCTGTCCATTATCAGCCATCTGGCCTGCTGAAGGCTCTGTTGCCATGTCCCTATAGTTGGGACACCTGCACCAGAACATGAGCAACTGAAATCAGAATCCATCATGTGGGCAAAGCCCAAGTGGCATCTGTCATCTGAGAATCTTCATCTACCAAGCTCACTGTGGCTGTTTTTCCTTTTACCGTTCCTTTCTGAAATACTACAAACTGCTCCAAAAACTAAGTGCTTTAAAAAAGTCTTTATTTTGCTGTCTGATTCAAAATTGATCCACAGAGAGACTTACTAGCCAGTCCCTAACCTCAGTGACAAATAAGGCCGCACTTCCTGTAAATAAAAGACTTCCTGAGGCTTGCCAGTGGAAAGCTTTAAATGTGAAGCAACGAGAGGAAGAAGTGTTTGGTTTGCATTAGCGTCGCCTTACAACACAGCTCCAATATAGCCAATAATTCAGAAAACAGGCTGCTGCATGCTACAAGTAAAAGCATAATGTAGGATTGTGGCAACACAAATTTGTTTAACATAGTGAGCCTTTCAAAAATGTCCCTTTCTCTCTAGTCATCTACACAAGGACCTCACATGGTGAGCCTGTCAACTGACAGCTAGGGTTTAGTTAAGATCCATTATAGTGTATTATTGTGCTGTTCATAGTTGAAATGCGTACCATCACGGCTCATCACACCGTGGCACGGCTTAACTGTGCTATATCTAGCCGGTGGGAATGGAACAAATGAGGACAACACTGAGCTGCTATCTGCTTACTGACTGAAAGCTGTTGTATATTACTCAATACCGATTACATTTTTTCCCATATGTGTGTTACGCTCAGATTCTAGCTCTTGGCAGAGCTCATACCTTCAGCTACGTCGTCATCAATGGCTCCTTTCACCTGAGAGAAGCACCACTGCATGTCACCTCCAGGTCCTGCAGAGATAAAGCAAAAAATAAACATTCATGTACAATTCCGGCAGGTTTGATGCATATATTTCAATGGCAAACTGTTTCCCAGATCTTAACTGCATTGTCCCGGGCATCGACTGTGATGTACAAGTGGTTGAGATGATCTAAGATAGCCAAGTTTCACAGTTTCGGGCAATAATGAAAAAGAGTGCTTCAGCAATAATGTGCATTCTTGAGCATTTAGACTTTCCTTGCTAGTGTATGCAAATAGTTGCACCTCTATAAGGAAAGGTTTTGCTTCAGCACAGTCACTCTCAGGCAGCGTGGGATTACTGACATTATATTGGAACTACTGTAGACGGATGGCTGACCTGTTGCATAAATGTGTAGTCACACATGTGCACATATCCTCCCACAACTTCTCCAAGTCTAGTCTCAAAAAACAAATGACACTGGCTCCAAACAACACCTTTTAATCTCTCAAACATTAAACAAGATATAGGCAAGATATCACTAAACTGTTCAAGGCATGGTACCTGCAAAACCAGTTATTCTATGGGCATATTAAGAAGCCACATATAGTTTACCCTGTGAAGAAATACTTGGACGGCAAAGATCTTTAATATTTAATGAGTGTAACTGCATGCACCGAATCAAAAATCAGATTTGAGCCTTGGTTGGTTCAGTGGTTTTCCCACCTTGAGAAAAACTTTGACTGCAGATTGTGTGCATAAATACTTAACTCAATATTACAGTACAGTAGGTGAATACCATCTTGAAACATATTTTATTTTAAGACTGGGCAACTGATATACCAGCAGGAGATGCTCTCACGCCCGGCTCCTACTGTATGATAAAAATACATCAACAAGAAAAAACATGCTGGCTCATTTGATTACAACCTCCATCACTAGCCTCAACAGGTTCGTCCCTCAACATAGCTCATTGCACAACATAGCTAGTAAGATTCCGCATACTTCTACATGTGATCATCTCTGTCATTGCAGGATGGATATTGCTCTGATTTGCTGATAGCATGTAGTGGAACAGCTCTGCAGAATAATCAAGGACATTTATGAGTCACCCTGGCTCCATCATACACGTATTCTGCGATGAATCATGATTTAAAACAAACAGCCAGGACAGGATTGGTACTGGTCAGAACAAAATGTAGCTCTCTCACAGACTGTCTTCATTCCTTGCAGAGGAAAATGACATAGCAAACAGGTGTTTTAATGTTCAAATCATGCCAGTCAGTGAGGTTCAACAAAAGGATGATGTGCAAAGCCTCTGCCCAAAGACCTGTGTCATTTCCCCGCCCAAATGGACCAAATGCATATGACCCTTTTTTTTGCTTGAATAAATAGACACCAATCTCAATCGGACACAAGGGACTGAAGTCGCATATAATTATTAATAACTCTACATTCACTGCACAAGCATCAGCTGATGAATGAAATGCGAAATGCTACGTTAGGCTACAAAATACAGGACTATGTGGGACTGATTTAAGAGGAGAATATTTGCATTTAAACATATACATGTCCCTACTGGCTCTTTTAACTCTTCAATCCGTTTGGTCAGAAACTGCACAGAATATTAAGAAGCTTGTTCAGCCTGCAGCAGGCCTGGAGTACTAGCCTGCATGTGGGCAATGTCAAAGTTTGAGCTAACGTTAGCTAGCCTGGCTTGTCAAGCCAGTCATGGCATGTTTAAGATATGTGTGCACTGGAGTGAAAACCGCCAGTTTTGCCTTAAGCTATTCATTTTACGTTTCAACATCAACAGTAGATTTGATAACTGAATGTAGCAGTGTGTAAATCCGGTGCATAAGTATGAGAAGCAGCGGTTACGGCTACAAGAAGTTAGCGTTAACGTTATGGGTTAGTGTCGCCGATAGCTATGTTTGGCTAGCATGGTATGCAGCGTTAGCTTGCCAGACTGGTCCCGGGCCGGTGATAATGGTAAACAGCTACCGTTTGCTAGCAGCAGCTGGCTAGCTGATGTTAGCTTTAGCCGGCGAAGACAGGCCAGAGGGGCGATGACACTCGAGTTTGCTTGTTAGCTAACGTTAGCACTAGCTGGCTAAGTTTTGTTAGCTAGCAACGGTTAGCTTAACTGACACTGGGCTGGGTTAGCGAAACCCTGCAACCGTCGGGACAGAGAGCTCGTTGGTTTAGAGTCCGGGGGTAAAGACGCCGGCTTGTTCGTGTATGTGTGTGATGTTAAACTGAATTACCTGCCATGACGAGACAGACAGTGGAGCTTGCCTCAGTCAGTCACGATCCTGCTTCCCACTCCCACGCGTTGGTTCGTGGGATCTGAACTTTTTCTTCCGCTGTCTGTCCGTGTGTCTGTCTGCGCAAACCTGAATGTCAGGCGCTAAATTAACCGTAACACCGGTTGTTTTATTGCTCTCCTCCGTTTCTTTCCCGCTCCTCTCGCTGTTGTTCCACTCTGTGTGTCAGTCACTCTCCCCCTCTGTCTCTCCTGCCGCATCCCACAAGTCACTTCTTCCCCACCCCTCCACAGTCCCTTTCCGCACGTGAACCAAAGGGTTTTTATAATGCGCGCACACACTGAGTGGCAGATGCAAAGGCACGCGCGTGCACGTAGATGAAGGATGGAGAGAAGAGTGTAGGCCTGTCCTCAAACAGGAAGTTAATAGCATAGTATTACATTTGCACAAACTTTATTCAAGTGTTAATATTTCGTGTGTTGAAAAGCACTCAAGAAAAATACAATGTAGTCCTGGTTCTTGTTTAACATTTGGCATCTTTAAGTAACCATTTAAATAAGGGTGTTTTCCACATTTAGTCCTTTTAAAATGAACCGAACTCAGTCCTTTTAAAGTGAACCAAAAAGTGGACCTACAGAGGAGGGACTCGGCTCTTTTTGTGTTCACATTGTCAGTTCATTTGAAAGAGGAGTCGGTTCTCTTTCTGGTCAGCTTCAGCTCTAATGGGGCCTCAGTCCTCTTTCTGTTCACACTATTGACATAGTTTTGGTTTTACTTTGATGTGGCACTGCAGCGTGGTTATGAAACCCCTCGCTTTCAGGTGCACTTATAATTGGAGGAAAACCTTTGTGTTTCTGTGCTGTCGACTGTTGCCGCTTGATGTATTCTACTCCTTGTCCTGCGTCCTTGCGAGCCTTACAGGCCAACGTGGTTTTGTCTGTTTTTCAAGCGTCCCAGTGCAACAGCATGTGATCTAGAGGGCTAAATACCATGGCAAAGAGCAAAGTGAACCTGGAGCGCTTTGAGGGTGTTTTCACACTTGGTCCTTTTCAGAAACTCTAAGTGGACTCAGAGCGGTGACTCAATTTTTTGCGCATATGTGAACACTCCAAGAGAACTCAGACCCCTCTGAAGCGAACCAAGCTCAGACCACCTCGTCGCTTCAAGTCCGTGGTGTGGTTCACTTAACCTGCGCCTTGTGAACACAAAGCACTCCAGGCCCGCTTTGCCTTTTGCTGTTGTATTGTAGCCCTCCAAACTTGCTGTCGACAGATCACACGCTATTTCAATAAACACAAGGAGGAGTACTTTGGTCTGACGATGAAACAGCTGCACTCCTCCAGATATGGAACGAGGAAAACATCAAACCATAACTGTCCCCGAAGCACAGTAATGCTAAGGTTTTCCTCCAATTTTAAGTTCATAACCACACTGCAGTGCCACATCAAAGTAAAAACACAACTACATCAAAATATATTATATATAGGCTATAGTGTGGACTGAGGCCCCATCAGAGCTGAAGTTGACCAGATCGAGAACTGAGTCATCTTTCAAATGAACTGAAAATGTGAACACAAAAAGAACCGAGTCCCTTTTTTGTCGGCCCACCTTTTGGTGCACTTTAAGAGGACTGAGTTTGGTTTATTTTAAAAGCACCAAGTGTGAAAACACCCAGAGTTTACAATACACAGATTAAGTGAACCACACTGCAGACTTGAAGCCATCTTGGGAGGTAATCTGAGTTCGGTTCGCTTCAGAGGGGTCTGAGTTCTCTTGGAGTGTTCACATATGCCCAAAAAATACTGAGTCACTGCTCTGATACCGCTTAGAGTGCCAAAAAGGACCAGTAGGTAGGTAGGTAGGTAGATAGATAGATAGATAGATAGATAGATAGATAGATAGATAGATAGATAGATAGATAGATAGATAGATAGATAGATAGATAGATAGATAGATAGAGTGAGTCTGGTAACTATAGGTGTCAAATAGATGTATTGGAGTATTAAGTGTCTATACCTGCAAGTGTATTACATTAATCTACTGGGCAAAGTGATGCTTTATAGGATCCACGCTAAGAGCCCGCTACTGTGCATAAGTTGTGTGTTCCATGCTTTATGGTTATACTTAAGATATTGTAAATATGTGATTATCAAAAAGCCATTTAATTATACTGGAATCCTGGAGCATGCCTACCTGTTGTGGTACTTCGTCTGAAAGAATTTTCCTTAAGTCATCATAAAATGAACAGTACAGTAAAAAGTGAAGTGAAGTGTGGTTATGGCAATTGGACAGGCTTTGCATTGCCTTTAATGGTGGGGTCCAGTATTATATCTTTTCATGACGCCCAAATTATTTCCTCAGAAGCAGGAAGAGTACAATAAATAGACAAATAAATAAATAAAAATCTTCCTGACTAATTGAAGAACATTTAATAATCAGTGTAACTCTCGGCCTTCCAGAAGCAGCTGAAAAGTGCTTAAAAAAATAAGGAAACAAGTTGCACCGTTACCTTCTTCTTTTCCTCACCTAATAAAAAGACACTGCTGAGCTATATTACAATTTACATAAAGAAGACCTTACAGTACAAGGAAAATAATCATTTCAGTTTCTTAGAGAAAGGGCAAAAAGAGATTTGGTTTGGTGAAACATTTTGTCTACTCACAGTTAAACACATAAAGTATGAGCTGTGTGGCATATCTGAAATAAAAAGTTCTTCCCGTTTCTCTTCATATTGGCTTCATGTTTTTCCCCAAAAGTGAAATCCAGCTCATTAATTTGCATCTTGGCAACGACAGCTGCCAGTGTTGCAAGAATCATGTATGTTCAAGACAGTCACAGCAGTTATGGACGTTATGGATTCTCTGACTTTGTGGTGTTGAGCTGATATAGACGTCTAGAAAAAGAGGTGAAATTAATTACACGGTGCAAGCCAAGACACGCATATTGAATCTGCAAGAAGGCTGTTGCTACACAGTTCATAATAAAGCTATCTAATGCATCGCTTATGTCAGATTGCCAGTGAAACAAAACTGTAAAGTCCTTGACTGTCATATAGCAGCAGAATTAAAGCAGGCTATTAACACTGTAATTCATAATGGATGTCTGCTGTGTCTTTTAATGCCTGACAGAATTTCTGAAGACAATTATCGCTCTTCTTGTCGCATTATTTTCAATAAGTCCTTCACACTGTAAAGGAACCTCAGTCTGTGTGTGGATTCTGGAGGGTACTGAAGAGCCTGTAAGATGTCTCAGCACCACAAACACGGAGGCCTTTAGATGTGTAAGTGATAGTTTCACCACCCACATGGACACTTCAGATCATCTATCTCTTTCAGGAGAAGAATGCCCACTGAAGAAAACAGAAATGCAGCATTCTCGCTAAGAAACTTAAGAAAGTGAGGAGCACCATCAAATGGCGAGCCCACGAGAAAAGGAGCTAAGATGAATAGCCTGTGTCCTTGCCAGGAGCTTGTTCAGTTGGAGAGGAGCTATCAAAACTGCCAACTGCAACATCTTATTAGAGAGTCAGTGAAGCTGTCAGTCCACTCCCAGGCACTGCTTTCTGACCCGCTTCACCTGTCAGTGATTTCAAACCCTTTAATTGACGTTTTCCAAAGGCGAGATTCTCCTCAATCTTCCTCAGACAGTCAGCAGCAGTGGGCCCCTCTGCTGGCCCAGCACCTGCCCCGCATCACACAGACAGACAGCACAAAAACTTCCAGCAAAGACATAAAAGGGAAAGCAGAGTGGGGTAATGGGCACCCCCACTAAAAGCCTCAGATTTTGTGATGACCAGCTGGCAGCCTGAGTTTCATGACTCCATCCTTCAGGATAAGCCACAAACCTCGCTGTCAGCTGTTTTCACCGGGACTGCTGCATGTCTTTGTCAGTGTCTGATGACAGTTGTTAACAGTGAGGTCTGTGGATTATCCACAGTAACAAGGGCATTGTTTCCAGAGAGACATTCTTTTTTAAAACACTTTTAGGGTCACAAATCAAATTCCCTTCAGTCGACACGGTGTTGCTTTGATCTATATGCTAACAATAGCATCCTAACAGCCCCATAATGATGCTAGCATGCTGATGTTTAGCAGGTATAATAACCATCTTAGATCATGCAAACATTGCTACGTAGCAGTGGTGGAGTGTAACTACAAGTACTCAAGTACTGTATTTTAGTACAAGTTTGAGGTACTTTTACTTTACTTGAGTATTTTAATCTAATGCCACTATCTACTTCTACTCCACTACACTTCATTCACTGCAATTATTAGATACTTTTAGTTACAGTTACTTTACAAATTAAGGTTTTTGCACACAAAAGGTGAGAATATGCAAGTTTGGCTGTAAAAATTAGTTGATTGATTATAAAATTAATTGGCAACTATTTTAATAATGTATTGTATTTTAGTAATAGTAGTAAAAAATAATAAGTAATATTAATAAATAGACAGGCTGAGTGGCAGAATTTACATGATTGCACATATCAAGTGTAGATATTTCACAGTTTGTATACAGATACAGATATTGCAAGAGAATAAATATAAAACTTAAAATACATTTTCTCGATACATACTTTCACTTACGTATTTTTTTTCAGTGCAGGACTTTTACAAGTAACAAACCTACCTCACTGATCAGTGGAGCTGCTGGTCTGCTACACCCTTGAGTGGTAGTTTGTTTGTGTGAATCTGAACTAACCCTTTAAAACATTAACGTCACACATGACACAAACAAACTACCAGTCGAGGCAGTGCTACACCAGCAGCTCCTGTGTTGTGCGAGGGTTTGTGCTCCTTTGTGCTGACAAAGTTTAGCTATTACTGAATGTTGCTGCCTCTGGCTTCAGATCATAAAACTTTTTCTCAGTTTTTGGATTCTTTGTTCACTAATGGCATGTATTCCTTGAAGATATTTATTTATTTTAAGATAAGTGAAAACTCTGATCTGCTCAAATCTAAACGTCAACCAGCTAAAAAGTCAACTGATCATTCTTTGGATGGTGGGAGGAAGCGGGAGTACTCACAGAAAGCCCACGCAGACACAGGGAGAACATGCAAACCCTGCACAGAAGGGTAATGTGTTGTCTATATCTGTAAGTTTCTGTGTTGTACCGGCCGTGAAGACAATTCTCCCTCTGCGACAATAAATCCACATCATCACAGTCAGTAAGAATCATCCTCTGGGGACCATGAGTGTCCGTACAAAATGTCACCATAATTGTCAAGTAGAGATATTTTAGGCTGGATCAAAGTCGTGGACCAACTGACTGACACTGCCGTCTCTGCAAGCGTGGTTAGAAACAAGTAAGAAAGCATCAGTTATTAGAAAAACACAACACACTGTTGCAATTCCTATGAACTACTTTACACACTGCTGCAGGCTAACACATTAAGTTAAAACTATCTGCATGGCTACCAGCAGGAATTCGTGGGAAAATATGTTTTTGTGATTAGGGCGAGCTATTTAACTCAAGTCTCAAGTGTACAGCTCTGCCTGTTGAGGGTTACTGGACTTCCTGTCGGGCTGAATGCAGCTTGTGTTGCAATCTAAAACAGCAAAACACCACAACAAGACTTTCTTGTTGGGATGTTTTCATCCATGACTGAAGCCTTTTACCAACGTGTGCATAAATTACAGCTCTTACTTTTAGAAACAGGCTGACGTGGACAATGTGCATCACTGAGACTAATCTGATGTGCAGTATTTGTCGCCACAACAAGGCAACGTGTGATTTCCACAAATCTATTGTCAACATTTCGTCTTCGAAGAGAGCAAAAATATTTTCCTGCTGGCTCAATGCAACACGTTGTTATCATGCACCATCATAAGATACTGTCACACGCTCTGCCTTCTTCACAACTGCTCATTATTACACTGTACATTCATAATAATAACACAGAGGAAGTAGAAGAGGAAAAGTTGACTGCAGCTTTTCTACATCAAACATCCTGTGAAGTTACATCAGCAATCAGCTTATAATGCTGCCTTGGTATTACCTATCATGTCTCATACAGTTTTATTTTAGTCTAGTAAGTTTGATAGCAGTAAGGATGAACACAAGGATGAACGGTAGTGTTGTAGTTTGTCCACTAGAGGGCCACCAAGATTTGGAAATGTGGCTTCACAGGAAAGTAAAGGGCCAGCACAATTAATTTCTCTCCCGATTATATGTTATATGCATACTACAAACAATTTTTCCAAAAAGATAAAAAGAAAATGATTTTAAAAAGACAATATAATGCCTGAATTTTTTGATCTGATCGATAAATGCAACCGATGTTTGTCTTTTAATATTGCAATCATGAATAAAATACTATTGAATTTACTGACATAAAAAGAAAGAAAGAAAAAAGTTGCTTTAAAGGACGAAAGCCCAAGATTTAGTGGCATCTAGCAGTGAGGGTGCAGCACTGAAACGTCTCCCATGTGCCAAGAGTGTAGGAGAAACTATGGTGGACGATGCAAAAACTCAAAAACTTTAATGGCCCTATCTAGAGCAAGTGTTTCCTTTGTCCATTCTGGGCTACTGTAAAACAACAAAGCAGACTCTGTGAGGGACGACAAGCTCCCTATGTAATAATAATAATATATTTCAATTTCATTTCAAAACACAGTTACAAAGTGTCGTACAATAAAACTTAACACATTTAAAAACACAAGAAGACTAAAACAAATGACATGTCATAAAATGTCATCTAGTAAAAGATAAAATAAGGAAGTCCAAAGCTTAAATCAAGATAATAAATGGGAAACAAAATCAATAAGATAGCAATAAAATAGCTGAGATAAACTCAGGATATGCTTTCCGATCTAAGAGACTTAAATGAGGCCAGTGACTCAGACAGCCTTATATCCTCGGGCAGGTCATTCCAGAGCCTCTGGGCCCTGATTGCAAAAGCTCTGTCCCCTTTGGTCTTCAGTCCAGGCTTTTGGACGAGCAGAAGACCTCTGCCAGAGGATCTCAAACTATGCAGAGGTTCATACGGGGCTAACAGGTCTGAAATGTAATCTGCAGTCTGGAGCAAGGCCATGAAGAGCCTTAAAAGTAATCCTTAAGACTTTAAAGTCAATCCTTGAGCCGAGGGAAACACTGTATCTGACTCTCTCAATGTGTAACAAGTTGGTGATTTCTGCCAACCAGGTCTTAAAAGAAGGTGTTTCCAAAGAGTTAAAATATTCCTTGTTGCCACAACCATGCCATATTGTATTGTCTTTAGTTGCAAGTGGGACAAAGCTGATAGATGAAGGGTTCAACCCAAGATGGCAGCACATGGGTCTGGTGTTATATCACAGTTAAATACTTTTGAGAAGTACTTAAAAATATCTGACCAAGACCAAAAGAGGTGGCCCAAGGTGCCCTCTGCTGATTTACATTTTGGGCAAGTTGGAGACACAGAGGGATAAAGAGAGTGTAGTTTAGCTCAGGAGTAGTGCAGCTGGTGAAGCACCTTAAGATTTCTGTTTTGGGTGTTTTGCCTTTAATGACAGGACAGGACAGTGTGAGAAATGGGGGAGAGACAGAGTGGGGGGACGACATGCAGCAAAGGGTTGCAAGCCGGAGTTGAACTCACAACCGCTGCAGCGAGGCGTCACCTCTATACATGGGGCGCCAACACTATCCACTACGCTACCGGCGCCCCAGCACTTTAAATTGAATAAGTTGGTGTCTGGAATTTATGGAACATCTCTGAATGTCTTTAAGGTAACTGTCCCAGGTCTGATCATGAATCGAGATGCCAAGGTCTTTCATTTAAATGCTGTGTGGAGACCAAATCATGAGCTGTAAAAAGTCAGAGGTCTGATTCATAATGAAAACATAGTTATGAATATTATGCACTATTTCTGCCAGTAGATGTCCCTAAATCCTGCATACTGGACCTCTAGCCTGCGAGATCAGTGGGCACACTGGTGGGTTTCTGTTGATATACTGTATATATACAGATGATGCAGGCAGTGTCAGCGAAGGAAACTAAAAATCCACTTAACAATATTTATATGAGACTTTTCTCACCTTGTAAAGGGCTGAAAATAATGTTACACCACAGTAAACCTTTATCACTAGTTGAAAAAAGTACATTTAATTGTGTGACTTTTATAGTCAATATCTGGGGCGCCGTTTTCAGACAACTTGACACAATTAAACACTATAAACGCTACAAAATATGTGTATGTATTAATAGCTCTGTTACTATTATTTGTAGTGACAGTGGTTATAGTGTCAGAGTATAGCTAGCAGCAAGACAGAAAGACAAACACTGATGATAGTCTGGCAGTTGTGGACCACAGCATCTGTTTTCCCTCTCATCCTGCATGTGTATTAACAGCATTTACAATATAAACAATTAAAGCAGGTGATTAATGTCAGTGGCAGTGTTTGCTGACATGTTGTGCACTCTGCTATGGCAGCTCATGATATTAAAAGTTGAAAAATGCTCATAAATTGAATCTTTTCTGCGTCAGTTGAGGATATAAATGGACAATGACACTATTATTATTTCTTTTCCTAACTCAACTGACTAAGCCTCCCTCCACGTTGTCCAACGATATATCCACTGGGACTGTTCACTGACTTCCAAAAGGCATGTTGCTGGTTTACACTGCTACAGGTGGCTGCGTGTTCTTATTATGCAGCTTTGGACAATACTTTGTGAAACATAAACATGCTATCTGTGCCAATCCGGGCCTAATTATTGGATGTACCTAAAACCTAGTGTATTGAAATATGCTGTCAGACTCAGTTTTAGCGCCTTTCTCTTTAAGCCCCCCTCCTGGCAAAGCTGATTGGTCAGTGTTTCCGGGTCATTCACATCTGCACTTTCATGTTCTCTGCACCATCAGTGCAGCCGGGGAAATGATCATAACACAACTGTAGCAGCACTTTCTAGTCCTGTTTCACTGGAGTTGCATTGCTAGGCAACAGCATGGGTCCATGTTTACATCCTGTCAGCTGATGTCATTACACTGATGTCATACACTGCCAAACATTTTAACAGGAAATACAAAGGGAGTGTTTATGTTTCAAATTAAACAGGTAAACACTTTGGTTCGACCAGTCTAACGTTTCTGCTGCTGCTTAGTTTATGTTTACTGTGTTGCTTTGCCAGCGTCTTTGATGAACCTAATCTAGCAGCACTGATGCTAAGCAATGTACTGCCGTGGACGGGGCTACAGCAAAATGTATTTTAGCCACCTAAAAAAGTAAATATCAAAGTGCACACTATATCTGACTGTTTGCTCCACTTAACCTTATACACTAACCAACTGAGGCCAGAGGAGACCAGAAACTCAGTGTTCTCCCAAGTTAAATTGCTGTTTTTGTCAATAGAGTCTCGTGACTTTGATATCATGGCTTCAATGCCCCCGATGGAAAAGGCTGTCTGACGTCAAGGTAAAGCAGTGAAAAGATTCTAAATATAGAGTACGGTTAAACTGATACAGATTTTATATTTTTGGGGTGGGCCTGTTTAAGTGAGGCAGAGCAGCACCATTTGATTTTATGTGCATGTAGTGACGATTTTCTACCTGGACATTTTTTGTAAATTAACATTGTGCTTCAGGCTATAGAGCAAATTTGTGACATCACAACTTCACAGAAGTCCTGACGACTCGTTTACAGTGACAGTTTTTGAATGCGGACTGTGTGCACTGAGCATTTTGAAACTTTCACAGTACTTAAACAGGCAGCACCTTTACCTGCTTTATAGTAAAACAGACACGGCAATCTGTCTTTTTACAATACAGGACCTTTAACACATAATCACAGGCATAATAAATGTGCTTTCTTTGCACAGAAACATGGAGCCAAGATGCCGAATTGAATGCATTTCATATAACAGTGTAATATTTGAAGAATTAATTTGCAAAAACATTTAAGAGCCATTCCTAAAATGAAAAAAACACCAGTTTGAAACTTTTCATTTGATTGCACAAAAGCAAAACATAATAATAATGATAATAATAATAATAATAATGATTATTATTATTATTATTATTATAATAACATGATTTAGGAAAATAAATCAAAAAGATCTGTTTTGGCAAATGAACCCTTTGTTTGCAAAAGTACACTGTAGCTTTTGATTTGTCTGCTTGTTTAACAGTGTTAAATTTAACACACTGGGAAAGATTACGAATTTGCACACTCAATTTCTCATGCATGTGCATGGTGAAGGGGCTTATGTAACATCTCAAAACATTACTATGATGTAATTAGTATGATGTAATCCATAAATATCTTAATTGCAAGAACCATTTCTCATCTTCTTCTCTTATTAAGACTTTGAATCTCACACACTTTTCCAGATAAAAAGGACCGCCAGCCTCTGACCCTCTGTGAGCACATGGGATAAACATGCACACTCCTGCACAACAAGGTGTGTCTGTGAACACAGTGGTACACCAGGACCAGGCAGGGGCAGTGTTGGTCGACATGCACGCTCTGTTGGAGACCGGAAGTGTACAGTCAGTCCTGGCTGAGCTTCATTTTACAACCCCTGCAGGGAGAACACCCATGGGATAAGCCTTTGTTGGGACTGCAACAGCAGGGGTTTGATTAAAATGTCTTTCTCTAATTGTCCAGGCAGTTAATGTTTATTATTAATTGTACACATGACGTGAACACTTTGGAAATCAGTGCAATACAAAGATCAGACTGCCCACCTTTATGATACTGACTTAAACATGATCATTGCAGCAAAAACTTAACACAGATTAATGTTAGATAGAGATTAGACAGATTAATATAGACATCAGGGTGCGTGTGCGCGCCCATGTGTCGGCCGGCCCTCTGCAGGCGGTGCAGCAGGCTCGCCAGGAGGGAGTGTCATAACGGGGAGTGTCCCGGGCCACGAGCATAAACAGCGGCTCTGCGCTCCGCCGCCCCGCCGACTCGACGCCTCTCTGCTCCAGCTGCAGCTAGAAGCGCTCACCGCGGCTCACTCAGGTCCACACTCGTCCGTCCGTCTGTCCCTCACCGATCACAACCTAACGCCTTCAGGTACGTTGAAACCTCTTCAATGAAACAGCGCATCCCGTAGCACAGATTGCAGGACGGTAATTTGATGCTCTAATTAGCGCACAAAAGAAATGGACCGTTACTTTCTACGCAGGCTGAGACAAAGGCTTGATCTACAGGGAGGAAAGTGAAATACCTGTCTCCTCTGAGCATGTGCAAATGGTTTGCTTGAGCCTAAGTTCTTTCTGCTCATTCAAAGAAGCCTGCTTTTGTTGTCAAAAGTGCTGTGCAGCTGCTGCCTTATATGGACAAGCAGTGGAAACCCTGGATGATGACTAAAACCATGCTGTGTGGTGCCTCTTAAACTGGCAGCTGCAGGCATATTGTTCCTAGACTGTTTCTAAGTGACTTCAGGTTGCCATGATGTGAATCCCAAAGCAACACTTAACATAGCTGTGTTTTGCTGCATTACAGCATTACAACACAAGCAGCTGCATATGCTCATCTCTGGTCATCTCAGACATCTGTGGTTTCCATAGAAACACACAACCAAATTGTTGAGTTGTTCACTGAGGAAGTTAGTCACAACATCCTGTGTGCGGCTGTAAGTTAGAGAAGCTGTGGTGTGAGTGTGTCAGACAATGTGTGAGTGCAAGAGATAAAGACAGACCTTTGTTAGCCAATCAGAAAGCGCTGTGTCAGATCCACACTCAGCGGACAGCCGGACAGAGATTATAGGATGCCTGAACCCACCGACTGTCCGACACCCCACCTCAGATTTAGAGTTAAGCCTCAAACAGCTGTGTGCATGCTTTCTGTTCGAGAGGGCCGGAGAGCAGAGCTGCTGTGGATGTTTGCATGTGAACATATGCTTCATATTTACGTTTAGATCCCAAAATGCCTCGTCTAGGCTCAAAAGAGTGAATAAAAACTAAGCCACAGTGTCCATGATGTCACCAAACGTTCTCTAAGGGGAAATTATAAAGCCTGAAGTTTGCAGCTGCTGGAGCCAGAGATCCAAATTTAGGAGACTGTCCTCACGAAAAATGACAGCATGGGTCTTTAAAGTATTTAATTGTAAACATAAGTTACATTTACATCTCCTGACATGCACCCACTTGCGGTTATGCAGTCATGGGACGACTGCCTTCCACGTCCTCGCTCTGTAAAAGCAGAGGTGGCGTGATAAAGAGTGTTAGGGAGGAGGTTGGGTGGATGGTTTGGCTTACACACCCAGTAAACATTGATCTGCAGGTGAGAAGATGTCTGGTTTAGACTCAGGGTTAATTATCACCATTGATCCAGCATCTAAATCACTGTATTTCAAGTCCTAACTACATATTGGCTAACTCTGACAGCGGTGGTTTCTTCTAACAATGACGACAGTCTCTCCCTAAACTTACCAACACAGTTTCAGTTGACTAAACTCAACCAGACCTTAACCAGCGAGGTGGCAAATCAGGAAACGCTCATATGAGTCATGTTTTGGACAGCTACTTGGGTCGTTGCTGGGTGGGGCACGCACAGAAGACCTCAAACGTACACTTCTTTAAGTTTAATATCTTCCACACGAGACAGCAACTTTAAAAATCTAAACACAGTCGCCAGATTAACTTGGTGTTGTCAATCCTCTTGATTATGGTTAGAAAAGATCATGTTTTGGCTTAAAACACAGTTTTGGGGGCACAATCAGCTGGAAACGCTGCAGATGTCTCTCTAAAACACCTGGCTTTGTTGTTTGTTGGCCCCAAACTGTGGCTTGCAGTGGTTTGCAGCCTGGCAGCCATCTTGCCCCGGTGTCTTACCATTAACGATCTCCTCCACCTCCACATAACAAAGTCAAATAATTTACATAATCAGAAGGACGTCCCTTTAGACTCGTTGACATGATACGTATATAATGTACAAATGTAACGTAACGTATCCATGGTTTAAAGAAACGTACAGTGCCAACATTTTTTTCTGGTGACTGGATGGCAAAATCTCTACCAAGAGAAACATTCCAAGAGATAAAGTTAGCAACTAAGACCAAAAGTGGTTGCAGAAAATATTTACAGACACTATCTCAGGGGGAAAATAGTGGGTTTTCCCATTAACTTCAATATAGTCGACATTTTTTCCAGTTGAGAAGCTAAAGGCCACGGCTCTCACTCAGTACACATGGAGTCTTATAGCTGCTTTGCATTTAGTGCAGGTTAATGGTTTAGAAGTTAAATCACATCTGATTTCTGTATATAAAATGATATTGCATCGTCAGTGTCAGTCAAACAAGACGCCATTTTGATTGATTCTGCAACAGAACTGGTTTTAGCTGGATTGTTGCTGAAACAACCCTCTCATATCCCTTAATAACCATCCATATATCAGAGGGGTTATTTACCAAGTCATAAACAGCCATTTTGATTGTCTTTGCCTTACACTGTGTAAACACATGAAAAGGAAGCAGAGCAGCTATTAAAGAGCGTCAGGCCTGTGCAGATTGTAATCTGTCCTGCGCATGCTGGAGGACAGCTGCTCGGCCCTCGAGAGGCTGAGAGCGCCATGTAACTCAATGGAGAAAATGAGTCATCAAAAATCTCCCTTCCTGGAGGAGGAATCTCTTTTTTGGGGGGGAGAAAAACTCAGCACAGAAGGCCGTGAATCGAGATTTCACAGATGTGACTATTATGGGCTTGTTTTTTGAAGTGGGACACCAGCAGACAAATCACAAGGGTTTTCAAAATATGCTCATCATATGATCCCACTGTTGCTATCGGCACGGTGGATCAAGTTTTGAGGCCTCAAGTGAGGGCAGACACAAAAGAGAGGCTGGTGAGATGTGGGGGAGGGGAGCAAATAGCTGAGGCTGGAATGACGGACTCACTCCGTGTGTATTTGGAGGCGAGGGGGGCAAAGAGCCTGCAGTGTGGGGCAGAAACTCTGCAGAGGTTTGGGGAAGCCTGCAGACACCATATGCTTTCCCTAACATGCCTGAGAAGAAGAAGCAGTAACCAATAATCATGTGACCTGTTCTATTTAAGCTCGTAGCTGTGTGTGTGTGTGTGTGTGTGTGTGTGTGTGTGTGTGTGTGTGTGTGTGTGTGTGTGTGTTGAGTCAAACAGACTACCCCTCTCTGAGTCACCTTATCCAACCCGGGGCTGCCAGAAACATTCAATGGTTAATGCTTGTTTTAGTCAGCTGCTGCTGTTCATTTAATAAAAACTTTGCGCACAAATGTTCGAGATCTAATTCTCTAACCTTCTCCCTCACTCCTGTTTTGTTATCTACTTTTTGTCAGAGGCATTTTTTAATACCGGCTTTGATTTTTCGTAAGCGTGAGGTGATTCAGATGCTGTGTATCCCCTCTGTGATGTTTGCTTTATCAAGTCAGCGCAAGAATCTAACTGTGGCAGGAAACAGCTTTGATGTGCAGAGACAGACAGAGCGATTCTCTCCATCAGAGGCGAGGATCACAGTCAAAGGCAGTCATATTTATTTAGTACCACAGAAACAAAGGCCTGCAGAATAACAAGCGATATTTTCAAGGTGTGAAATGTTTCAGAGTGAATGTATTCGGCTGCTGTTGGATGAGAGGACTTCTTGAGCAAGTTAACTTCTCAGGATTTTTCTTATTTTTAAAAGCAGCTGTGTTTTCAGGCAACTAGAGTATACAGTGATATTGAACATTTATTGCGAGGACTGACTGGGTGCACTGCTACTTTTGTCATGAAACTGAAGACGCAACGATGTAAAACTCTACATCAAGTCACAAAGTGAAACTGAAGTGGCAAGTTTCTATACTTGTGTTCTGTTTCATGACCACAGATTTAGCTGTTAATATCTTGTGTTGCGTTCAGGGACTTGGTTTCAAATTAAAGCAAATGTCTCTGTGTTAATAAGCGTCCCCATGCTCATCTCAGATCTCTGCATGCAAGCTGTTTTCACTTCTCTGGGTGTGTCAGTGTAAGATAATGAACGGCTATGTATCAACTCAAGCAGAAGTGACTGATTTATTACCAGTTGTTTGGGAACACAATGTTATTGTATTCTCTCACCGCTGTTGTTTTAGATGCTTCCCTCAGATATTTAGGAAGTAGCAGTTTGGAGGAAGCAGTGGTCTACCACATTTAGATTCATTTTATTTTAGATTTTCAGATCATCTTTATGCTAAGCTAGGCTTAAAGCTTCGTGGCTCCAGCTCCACATTTAACAAACTGACAGGAGAGAAGTATAAATCTGCTCATCTGACTTTGCAGCCCAGTCACCAAAAGAAAATATTAGCATTGTAAGTTTCTACAAACCATGAAGGTGTTACATCTGCACGTATCATACACAGCATGTCAGGGTTTCGTTAGTGATGTAATATATGAGCTGACTTTGTCATTAAGAGGGGGAGGAGATGGTGGATGTTGTGACATCAAGGCGAGACGCCTACCAAGCCGCGGGCCACTGTTCAAGACCAACAAACAACAAAAGTGGTTTTGATTTAGCGAGTAACTGCTGTGTTTCCAGCGGCTTTTCAGGCACCAAATGTGGCTTTTGTAGCGAACTGTTGCTGCTTTTCCAGTTGAGATTGTGCCATGACAACGGTTGGTTTACTGAGACATTGATGCGGTTTCCTGCGAGGATAGTGGTACAAAAAGTGGTTGCTTTTTACAGAGACATCTCAACTTTTCCAGCAGGGATTGTAGCATGAAAAGCACTTGTTATTTTAACCAAGACACAACTGCATTTCCTTCCAGAATAGTGGCACAAAAAGGTTTGCTTTTAACGAGACATCTCTGCATTTCCTGCCGGAATAGTGGCACAAACAGTGTTTGTTTTTACCCACACACTGTTGCATTTCCTGCTGGGATAGTGGCATAAAAAGCGTTTGTTTTTTACCGAGACATCTCTGCATTTCCTTCCGGAAGATTGACACGATAAGCGGTTGTTTTTACTGAGACATTGCTGCGTTTCTTGCGAGCATAGTGGTTTCTTTTCAGAGTCATCGCTGCTTTTCCAGCAGGTATTGTGGCACGAAAATAATTTGGTTTTTTTTTACTGAGACATATCTGCATTTCCTGCTGGAATGGTGACAAGAAAAGTGTTGTTGTTTTTTTACAGAGACATTGTGGCACCTCCTGCCAGGATTATATTCCCAAAATTTGACAAACCATAACTGAGTGGTTTTTGTGCCTAAAGCCAACCAACATTTAACCACAGTGCTGTTATCTGCTACGTGATAAAAGGCAAATGTAACACATCCGTGGTTTGCTAAAACCTATGATCCAACATGCTTTCTGGCGAATAGATTGAACTTTAGGAAAAGTACACAGTGTATATAATGCTACCGATTTACATTCAACATTCTATGATGAAGTGAACTGGTGTGACGTTATGTACTTTACATTAAACAAACAAATTGGGCTGAACCTGCCGGACTGGTATCAGCAGCGGATCGCAAATAAGACACATCAAAGACTGTTTCTTAGTCACTGTTATAAATGAAAATAAAAATCTCTAGAGCATATGGCACCCTCCATCCTTAGACACTTGAAAACAGTAAGTGCCAGTAATCAAAGTTTCCGTATTTAATAATTTCCACATCTCAAAATATGAGTGCTCAGTGTTTCCTTGTGAAAACTCTTTTAATTCATCAGTGTAAACCTATTACATAAACTGGTGTTTATCTATTAGTTTCGTTGTTTTCAAGCTTTCAATCAGGGTTCACACATTTCTAATACTCGTCTAACGGCTCAGTTAAACCTTCCTGTGTGGTCACAGATGCTGCAGATTTGCTGTCTGACTTTTGTAGTATTTAAGCTTACCCAGTCTGGAAACTCCACCAGACTACTTTAGAGCCACTGTAGGAAAATTCAGCTTTCCACATGCTCCGTCAAGCTATAATGGTCCCAGAGGAATCGCCCAGCAGCCCCCGTTTTTCTTTTTCTGGCCAAACCCTGGACGTAGGAACTGCAGTGTCATGGAAGTTCAGACGGTGCAAGACCTTATATGACTCCAGGATACCCAGCTGTTTAGGCTACATTTTCAGTGTTTTGACTGCATCCATTTCACATGTAGACTTAAGTAGCTGCAAATCAGCTAAGTCTCTATTATCTGACGCCTGAATATGTATGTTTCCGTCTCTTACAGCGTCAAATATCTATCCAAATAATTCATCTCAGAGAGATCCCGCAGCCAGCCGGCCACGTGTCGACATGTGCCCCATTCAAAAATCAGGAAAGTTGGCTGTGAACACGGTTCTTTCCAAAATGATCCGTTCACTTTTCCATGCTGAAAATTCTGCAACTAAAAAATACTGTGCAGCGGGTCTAGCTGTTACATAAGAGGAGAGCAGAAATGGGGGAAAAAGGAACCCCACATTCGTTGGCCTGGTTACGTGAATTCGGAGCCACTTCCCTCTTTCAGGGTCAGGAGCAGATTCCTGCCATGTTTGTGGGCAGACGGCCGCGTAGAAGAATGGTCGATTCTTGCTCCAGTGTGGAAGTTAGTCATGCAAATTGAAAGGCAGCTGGTCCAAACAACATTCCTGTGGAAAACTGGATTCTGTGTTCATTTTGAACTACATGACCTCCAGTTTGTGGATTTTTTTTGTCATACCTGAACTCTGGTTCTTGCAGCTAAGAAGGCTGGTACAGTTAAGGGTTTGAAAGTCGTATGGGGACACAATCATTTAAATAAATGGGTAAAATGAGGAAGAAATGCACCATGAAAGCTCACAGAAGCCCTTTTCAGAGAGGTCAGCTTCTAATTTGAGAACACAGCTTAACTTCAGAGAAACTGTTTGAGCTCTCTGCTGTTTTCAGTGCAAGTCATTAATGTGGAGTCAGTGTGGGTCAGACTCTGCTGCAGAAATCTCAGAGGACACATCTGTTCACCTTTGCATATTTTATGAAGATGGCTGCTTTACGATGCGGACCGTGTTACTTGACTTTGCAAACATTTAGGTCAAAACCACACGACAGCTGACAGAGGTGGGAGATATTTTCAGATCATTTACTGAAATGAAAGCCGCAAAACCACAATGTAGAAATAATACAAGTGAAAGTCCTGCATTGAAGTTTTTACTGAAGTAAAATTACAACAGTGATAGGAACAAAATGTATTTAAGTATTTAGTATTAGTATTAAAGACCTCACTCTCTTTTACCTTTGTTTTGGTCTCCACCACTTTCAGAGTGTTTCATGTATTGTATAATTACTGATTTATTAGCATGTAAGCAGATTTTTATTGTGTGTGTGGTGAGGTGGAGCTGAACTTCAACCACTTTATATACAGTTGTGTAGTTTAATCTATAATAATACATCATATTTATACGATTTTTTGGATGCATAAACCTTAAACTGATCAGTAACTAGCAACGAAAGCTGTGTAACAAACTTAGGAGAGTCAAAAGTACATTATTTGCAACGTAGATGGAGTTGAGTGAAAGTGTAATGTAGGAAGTGAAGTGCATTTTAAACATTTTACCTCAATAATAACATTATTAATTTCCTTTTTAAAAGTGAAATTTTCTTTGTAATGTCTTTAACAGACGCTGAACAAATCTGAAGCGTAACACAAATTTTGAAATGTGCGTGCAGCAGAAAAACCATACTCTGTCATATAATCACATCTTTGAAATTATCTAACACAAACATCTTTAACATGTCCAAACCAACAGACTCAGCTGATTGCCTCGCTGTTAATTCATTCTGCAAACCACTCCCAGACGCCCATAACAAAGATTTTAACAGGATGCTCAACTCCCATCTTAAAAATCTCAAACTTCCACACATGCTACTGAGAGGCCTGCGGGTTGTAATCCAACGCAGCACAGACACCCACTTGAAACTCTTGAATGGGCGCCACATGTCTTTATGCTCTGGGATATGGCTGAAGTGTATGGTATGTGTGTGCATCTGTGTCTGTGAATCTGTCTGTGAGTGGACCAGTGTCTGACTGCTGATGTTTCCATTAGGGCTGTGCAGGCTGTGATGTACTGTAAGACGTTAGATGTTTGTAAACTGGTATAGATTTTGCTGTATTGTTATTTTGCTATGTTTCTATGCCTTTAAAGGGGAACTGAAATATTTTTCCAACCAGGACCCTTTTCCTCATTTTTTGTATGTGTCAAGGAGATGACATCATTAAGTAAAGGATCCCTATAGAGATAGACATTTATGTAAAAGATAAGATCCTTTTTGTCTGATTACAAACAGCCCTGAAATCACCATCGTCAAACCCACCAGACTCCTTTTAAAAAAATGTAATTTTATAATCATAAAACACACTTCATTCGCAGTCGACAGAAACAAAATAAAACTCATAAAACACATCTTAGTTCTTCTCTGCACTGTTCAGCAATCACCAACTCTGGTTTGGTTGAAATAAACTTTTAATTCACTACGTTAGAAGTGAAAACATGCTGCGTCTATATACACTTAAATTACTATTTATTTAAATGGAGTCTGGTGGGTGTGGCAGCAGGGGTTTCAGGGCTGTTTCTGGTTTAACAAAAAGCATCTGGTGTTCCATAATTCTGTCAGACACTTAAATAACAATCTGAGCCCATCAGTGGCAAAAATAAGCACCTCCACTGACTTCATCGCAGCCTGTTCCGCCATGGCTGGCTGCAGCCCGCTTGCTCGAGGTTGGACCAGTTTCAAAACTTGTTGGCTCCATTAGTCACTTAAAAACCCCGGAGAAAAGGGCCACTCTACCAGTTTTAAAGTCACAGAGAGAACTACTCAGCCAGTGAAAACAGTTGTATAATGTGTCTGTGGCTTTGACAAAGATTTTCCTTTCTATAATTTTTTTTTCCAAAGTCAAAAAATACTATGTAATGGGTGACAAATTTAAGAAAAAACCAAAACAAAAGCAAAATTACATATCTTTTACAATTTCTGCATATCTCCGAAGCCTTGTGCCGTGATATTTCATGGCTGCGTGCAGATACTGTCATTATGACAGACTGAAAACACAGTGTGTAGTTACACACCAAACTTTTCCTGTATATAATTATTCACAGGGTTTCTGTTGCCAAGTTATGACTGCGTCTGAATCATAACTGCATCGACTTCCTCTTCCTGCTCACTGGAGGAAACACCCTGGGCACAGGGCACCAGTGACTCACCCAGCTGTACCATTAATATCTAACTATAACCCTAAACTTTATCTTTGTATCCATGGCAACACCCCAGCCTTAAAGGGGAGTGGCTTTCCAGAGCAAACGTCTCACAAATAGGGAGCCACAGTCTGACACTGAAAAGGCTCTTGTCTCTGCGGTATTTGACCGCTGAAGCACAAAGTATATTTAAGTCTGAGTAGAGAAGCGCTAAATCTCAGGTGTGTGATTTCCCTGCAGGATGGCAGCGCAACACCCAGAGTTCCAGCGGGCCGGAAAGGAGCCAGGCCTCCAGGTGTGGAGGGTGGAGAACTTTGACCTAGTGCCCGTCCCTAAAAATCTGTATGGGGGATTTTACAGCGGAGACGCCTACCTCATCCTCAACACCATCAAACAGCGCTCCGGAAACCTGCAGTACGACCTCCACTTTTGGTTGGGTGAGTGCATGAGACGCTATGATGTGTTCTTACAGAGAAATAAGCAGAGTTAAACTGAATATCTGCGTTAACATATGTGCACTTTTTAAAAAGGAGGGGAGATTAGAAGACAGTTTTGCAGCATTTTTCCTTCTTTGTGATTATTTTCTTTTGTAAAATCAAATAAAAGCTGTGCACACGTGATCTCTAAAAAGTTAAATTTACTTTCTGTGTGTCAAAATAAACAAGAAATGAACTTAATCGTAACATCCAGCATTTCTTGAATATGCAAAAACCTGTTAAAAAAAAAAAAAGTAAGTAGAGACCAACCTCTCTGAATCCCTTTTGCTTTTTGGTGTGCTTGTGACAATTTGCATGTGACGCACTGAATCTGGGAGGATGAGAAGAGAAAAACAAAAAGCCTTCTGTCCTTAAATTTGGAAATTACAGACGACAGTATACGTTTACAAATAGAGCTGTGTGTACTGCTGCTGCTGCTGCGTTTTAATGTTTTTGCTGCATCTCATCCTGCTGACTCAGATCAGTGTCTTATATTGTGTCAGGCCTTATTTCGTCAGACAGATGTGCTTCGTCGTCAAACTTGAAAGGACACTGTTGAATTTCCTAGCTGACATTTTTTCAATGAACTAAAAGCTCGTAAGGTACATATGCTGTTTTTGTGTCAGTGCAAGGGGTTTTTTTGTAGAAGATTTTTGAACTAACATCCAGCATACACAAACATTCTGTAGATTATAGAGGTAAAGCTAATTTGACTGCAATATGAAGCATAAAAAATGTATTCAATGTGCTCAAGTACAATCCAGTCCTTTAAGGAAAGCAGCATAAGACGATTCAACCACCAATTTGGGAACCTCCAACAAAGAAGACGACGAAGAAGAAGAAATCTTTTAAAGGGGAAATTGACACACATAGTGAGATGACAAGAAGCACAGCTAGAAAGAAAATGGGAGAAACTGACTCTATACAAGACTCAAAAAGACGACTTTGGACCGGATTAATAATCAATAGATACATTGATCCTTGAGGCTGTAAAATGTGTATTCACCCAAGCAGTTATTGTTTCGTTAGCGCTTATTATTTTTCAACTATTTTGTTATTTAAATATGCTGTTGTAGCTAACATTTCAATGTCATAAAAATTGTTTCAGAAACATTCAAGCGGGAAAAAAACAGCCTTGTCTTAAGCATTCTAGATAATTCAGTGGGATTTTTAAGTTGTTGTTTTTTTAACCTAAAAGGTCAATAGTTGTCACATCTTATACCAATAAATGTAATCTTTTAGTTGTGTAATCATACCAAGACTGTTGTAGTTAACTAAAACTAAAACTGCATGTGATTAAAACATTTTAATTAAGTGAAATAGAAATAAAAACTAACTGGCTAACTAACATAGTTTTCACTGGACACATCAATGTAACATGTCCATGTCACTTTCCAGTGAAAATCCAAATTGATTTCAGAGTCTATTTAAAGTCAAACTGGTATTCAGATCAGTCAACACCTAAAGATTAGTCCTGCAGATGAGTATTGACAGAAGACTGTCTGACCGGGTCATTTTTGGGGGTTTGGCCTAGAGGCAAACAGGAAAGCCAAAAGCTGAGTTGTTTGCTTTTTTGTATTGACTTCCTGTCCATTTAGTCAGTGTGATTGATCATGGAAACAGCATTTACCAATAAACAGGATCTGATGTAACCCACTCACACGCTGCTGATCTAATGTGTGTGTGCCCAGAAGTAGAATAAATGTTGCATGTATAAATGCATCTGCTGCGATCTGACATACTGCTGCTCCCACACGTATCGATCTCCTGACTCACCGAGTCATCCGCGATGGGATTCATCAAACACAAAATGTGTCTCTTTGGGTGGATGTGCAGCATGACTGCTGAGATGAAATAAGTAGCAGGATTAAGATGGAGCGCATCTGTGATTTTTCTGGCGCAGGTGAGGCCTGCACCCAGGATGAGAGTGGCTCGGCGGCCATCTTTACAGTCCAAATGGATGACTTCCTGGGGGGGAAACCCATCCAGTACCGCGAGGTCCAGGGGTACGAGTCCAAAACCTTCCTTGGGTACTTCAAGTCCGGACTCAAGTACATGGTAAGATGTCATGTTTATAGCTGCAAGCTGCCTGTTTATTGAAATTTTTATGGTTCTTTAATCAAATTTTTGTCTTTTTTTGTTTGGTTTTTTTATTATTGTTTATATTATGGGTGGGAAAGGCAGTGTTGCAGTCACAAATGTGGTATAATACAAACAAATAAAAAATCTGACATTTCTCTCCCCTTAAGCCCTGACAAGGAGAGACCATAGTACGGGAGCTGCAAATACTAGTAGCTTTGTTAAGTGAGGCAGATAGTGATTAAAAATTAGAACTGTCATCGTAATTATTATCACCATCATTAGTATTAACTGCAGCCCTACAAGACACTGTACATGGACTTAGTACAAGCTCAAACCAAAAACATGCAGAAAAATAGAGAAATCAAATAAAATAAAAATCAAAGCAATAATGATAAATAAAATATGATGATAATAATTACAACACTTCTCTTCTTTCCGATTCATTCATTTCAGCCCCACCTGTTTGCCAGCCAGGAATCCAATGACCGTTATAGGCATAAACTAGGAATTAAATACATATGGCAATTTCCTCCATCATCCATGATGATATCGGCAGATACATAAATTATATGTATATACGCAAAGTCATCAGAGGAAATCCAGAACACATGTCTTAGCCTAATGTAGACGTCCTGTAGAACGTTGTAGCTGTGCAATGTCTCTATAAGACCACCACAGAGTATGTGGAGATTCCCAGCGGTTATTTCATCATATGTTAAAACATAAATTGCATTTTTTCATTCAGTGTCTGTAAAGCAGAAAATCTGATCCGTATGACATCATTATTTTCAACAATCAAGTGTCTAAATTTCCCAATATCCATAAACAAAATCTTTATTTTCTTGACTTTAATTTTGTTCATGTAAAAAGGCAGGTTTTTATTTTGAAATCCAACTCCTACCTTCCAGAAAGGGGGCGTGGCGTCTGGGTTCAAGCACGTAGTCACCAATGAGGTGGTCATGCAGCGGGTGCTCCAGATCAAAGGTCGCCATGCTGTCCGGGCAACAGAGGTGGGGGTCAGCTGGGACAGCTTCAACCAGGGAGACTGCTTCATCCTGGACCTGGGAGCTGTGAGTCACACCGAATTGATGATACGATTGATAATATGATGTGATAGTGACATGAACAAAAGTACAGATGTAGTCGTTGAGCAACCTGATGCAAAGGATTATGGGAAAAGTGGTGTTACTTTCTGTAAAACACAAAACACTCCTCTCTATTCACCTTCTTTGTGATCTGCTCTTCTTCTCGCTGTGCAGGAGATTTACCAGTGGTGCGGCTCCCAGAGCAACCGCTTTGAGAAGCTGAAGGCTACACAGGTCGCCAAGGGTATCCGTGACAACGAGCGCAGTGGGAGGGCAAAGCTTTACGTCTGTGATGAGGGGATGGAGAGAGAGAAGATGATAGAGGTGAGAGCAGTACATTACGCCAACAAATAAAGTGTCAAATCGCCTTTGTTGTTGAAACAAAACTGCCTCTGTCCTCAGGTGCTGGGTGAAAAACCAGATCTGCCTGCCGGAGGTTCTGATGACATCACGGCTGACGCTTCAAACAGGAAGAGGGCCAAACTCTACAAGGTGAGAGAAGTGGGAAAAGCCCAGACACGCAGGCTGTCTTTCTCTCTTAACTTCAAATAAATCTGTGAATTTATCTGGTTTTATTTAATTCACTTAATTGTCAGAAAAAGTGACACCTACTATTTCTAACCAGCCTCTCTCCTCCGTCGCTCCCTCCTGCAGGTGTCCAATGCAAGTGGAGACATGGCCATCGCACTGGTGGCAGCAGAAAACCCGTTTGCCCAGAGCGCCTTGGATTCCGGCGACTGCTTTATTCTGGACCACGGCACAGATGGCAAGATCTTCGTCTGGAAGGGTAAGTGCAGAGTGCTGCAGTGGATTTTCAATAAGTTCATTTAGCTGAGGGTTGCCCTGGTTCCCTCGACAAGAAGCCAATAGTCCATACAGTAAATCCAAGCAGAGCTCAGAACTCAGCATCATTCATGACACGTTCTTTTCACATTTAAGCAACTAATAAAATTGGATATTGTTGCTCTGTCACACAACTCAAACTTTCCTTGCTGACAGTTAAAACTGGATTAAAAACCATCACATTTTTCTTTTTAACATGTATTCTCAGTTGATTTAATAACTCTTACCCCTGCTATCTTTTCTCTCGCTTACAGGCAAAGACGCCAACATGGACGAGCGGAAAGAAGCCATGAAAGCAGCCAACGAGTTCATCAAGAAGATGGGTTACCCCAAACACACTCAGGTCCAGATCCTGCCAGAGATGGGCGAGACGCCACTCTTCAAGCAGTTCTTCAAAAACTGGCGGGACAGAGATCAGACGGAGGGCTTGGGTGTGGCCTACATCGCCAACAGCATCGCCAAGATTGAGAAGGTGCCATTCGATGCCTCCACCCTGCACGACTCCGCCGCTATGGCCGCCCAGCACGGTATGGTGGATGAAGGCAACGGAGAGAAACAGGTGAGAGGACGGAGGCTGGACTTTTGTAGTAGCTTATACGACAGTGATGTCCTTTTGCTTTTAGAGGCCACTGTGGAAATTATGGACAATAGTTCTGTAACATGTTGTTGTTTCTTGACAGATTTGGCGTATTGAGGGCAACGACAAGGTGCCAGTGGATCCCTCCACATACGGACAGTTCTATGGAGGAGACAGCTACATCATCCTTTACAACTACAGACATGGAGGACGTCAGGGACACATTATCTACATGTGGTGAGAACACGAGAGACGAACAGTTTCATGTTGTAAGTGCCTGAATTACAAAGTGAAGTGGCATCGAATTATAAGAGCAAAATACAGATTGCCTCAACCAGGTGAAAGCCGTCAGTCAGGAATTTTACCTTTTGAATCCACTTTAAGTGTGAATATGAGACGCAGGATTTAATGATTGAGACGCTGCTGAGAGGTGAGCGACTCAATGCTGGAAATGTGCTCCTTATAATCCTGTAACAAAAGCATAGCGTCTATCAGACATTAAAATCAACAGTGTCTGATTTGGAAGTTAAAGGTACCCTGTGGAGTTTTTCACCTCTAGTTCTGCTATGGAGCAAAGCACCAACAAAGGCAGGATAGAAGAAGACTGCAAGCAAGCAAACAAAATCTGAAAAACACTATGAGCTTTGGCGAGAAACACAAACAGATTCTCACCCCCAACTCGAACTGTCAAATACCAATGCTTGGACAGTGACTTTACACGTCAAACTATGACGCTCTAGGTACCTTCCAGCTTCAGTTTTGCAGACTCTGGGATGGTGTGTCAATTCTGCTTGTTACATTCACTGTGTCTTTTCAAGATAAACTTACATTTTCACAGGACATGCACAGTTTCTGCTGATTATAGAGGCATTTCATTGCTGGACAGATGTTTTTTTTTAATAAAATTAGGATGTCTGTGCAGTTGAAAGATGTAAATATGTTTGAAATTGATGCTACAGAACCAGAGAAAACAGAGAAGAGGATGCTTTTGCTCAAAGGGGAGAAAAACCTGCAACTAGCAGAATGCACGGTGTCGCACCAGACCAATAAACACTCCCGTCGGTTTAAAACAATGGCGGCCGGCTGGCAAGAAACAATCTCAAACTCTCTAGTTAAACCGTACACTAAAACATGTGTCTGAAAACATCTGAGGTGAGAAATAGAAAACTCCGTGACAGAATCGTGGTTTATATTCGATCAGCGCTGCCTAGTTTTACAGTCTGCTCTCAGTATGGCGCAGAACACTTCCTGTTCACAAATTCTCGCCATTACAGCTAAACACGGCACTAAATTATGTTTCTAAAAATCCAGTAGGTTAAAAATAAGCCATACAGTAATATAATCTTGATATACAGTCGATCAGCACTGCCTGGTTTTACCATTTGAGCCAATTTCTGTCCAAGTTTGAGAGAGCAAGAGTTAGGGGCGGGTCTGTCTCTCGATCTGCTTGTGTACTCTTTGTGTCCATGGTGGCGGCATTGGGGGCAGACAACACAAAAGGTACAGCCTGTAGTTTGAGCAACAGCCCGGGAGCCAGTGAAACTCCGCTGGGTGACATAAATTACGTTGTTATGAGTTTGGCTGGGAAGCAAGGAGGGACATCTCGGCACTGGTTTGATCACAGTTCATTTGAACACACTACCCACATTGTTTTGATACAGAGCTGGTTGAAAATCGGCGAAGTTTCCTTTTAAATGCATATAGTGTCCTTTTCAAAATAAACTAATAACGTATGTTTACTTCCTTAGGTTTAGGCAGGAAGAGTACATGGTTAGGTTTAGAAAAAATTATCATGATTTTAAAATAAGTACGTCTGATACTAACGTAATGTAATGTCTCGTAACATACATCGTGAAATGAACAGCAGTCTCCTTGGTGAAAGTCTGGAGAATGTTTGACCCTCCCACACTATGAGGATTTTTTTCTCTTTATACTTCAGCAGTTGCAAAGAGCGTCAAATAATGCAGCCGCCTGGTGCTTAAGGGTGCCTCAGTGTGTCGCTGTCTGACGCTGAGGGCCACTGACCAAGCATCTGTATCTCTGACGAGATCTGGTTGAAAACACTGAACACAAACAGAAACTTTGTTGACAAGAAAACTCCACAGGATTCCTATAAGACGTAATGAAAAGTAAAATACATTTCTTCAAGTGTAATTAATGCGCTCACATTGTCTCCCAGGCTGGGCAGTGACTCCAGTCAGGATGAGATCGGGACCTGTGCGATCCTCAGCTCTCAGCTGGATGACGAGCTCGGCGGTGGTCCTGTGCAGGTGACACATGCTGCTCCTTTAGTGGCTCTTTGTTTGTATTCATCTCATCTGTCATGTTATTAAAGTCCCTGCTGCCCTCTGGCTTACTGAGCTCCGTCACCTCCTCTCTGACCTTTACCTCCTCTTACTCTGTCTCCTCTCCCTGACGTTCCCTCGCTGCTGCTTCTGTCCTCCTTGGCTTCCGACTTTTTCTATGTCTTCAGGTTGTTGGTGCTCCTATAACCACTCAGGTATTTTCGCTCCCTTCGCTGCTCCTCATCCTCCCAAAGTGACACATGATTTTGTCCAGAGCCAGAGACAAAAGAAGCTGAATTTTCTTCGTTTCTCACTTTCTAAAATAATATGACTATCTTGAATTTAAGGGCTGTTGTCATGTTTTTCTGGCTCCTTTAAGACTTAATGAACGTGATAATGAGGCAACACAAACAGGACATTCCAATGTGGATGTTGGTGGGAGGTTCCCTCCTCCTCTGTGGCCAACTCTGTCCGCTACTCATAAATAACAGCCCTGTTTCCAAACTCTGCCCTGACCTGATGTTACAGCAACATCATGGTGTTTGGAGTCCTGGCTCTGAGCTCATGTGTGCCTTCATTCATTTCTGTGTTCTGCAGTCACACTTCACTTCTCATGTGTGTCTCCACTTTGCATGTACAGCATTCATGTTTGTGTTGTGTGTGTGTGCTGTGGCATGACACTGATGTGTCTGTGTTAGAGCAGTGGTTCCCGACTGGTCCAGTGATTAATTAAAGGTCCACACAGTTATGTATATCGAGCGTCATACTTGTGTTTGGCCACGTTGTTGAGCTAGTTTGCTATCTCTGTTAAGTAGCTGTTATTCACTCACTCAAAGCAGGAAACTGCACTTCAAAATAAAAGCATGTACTGGATATTCACTGTACTTTGAAAATAAATTGTGTTTTTTAAAAGCTTGACATGTTCGCGAGTCACTTGCAGTCCAGTCAGAATGGACCACGATCCACCAGTTGGGAACCATTGTGTTAAAGGATAGAGGAAGACTGGATCTCACTTGATTTGTCGAGCACAGACTTAAAAAGCCTTATATAAACCTCAGTTAAACTTTTGATATTCCTAAGCGGAATTTATACTTGTGCAGCAGACCCTACGCCGCAGCCTACACACGTGTCCTACGCTGTTGTGAGCATTAATACTTGCGCGGCAGTGTGTCTGTGTCACTCTGCAGTTACACCTCAAAAACACTAGTCAATGCTAGGGTTTCTGTAAAGTGCTGTAAAGTTTAGTTGAATCAAAACACACATTAAACATGGCTTAAAAGTACACTAATCAGCTTCACTATAACTCGCAGCATTCACAGACAAACACTTGTCTTTATCTGGATATATTTTCTCCCCAAATACAACATGCGAAGTTTTTAGCACAAGCCTATGGCATTTTACATTGTATAAATTAGCCTAGCAGCTAGCAGACTTTTCCTCCACTCATATAAAACCAGGGACAACAGCAACATTTAACAAAGGTAACGTTACAAAAGTCAGCTCCATTACAGCTCACAAGGTCACCAACAAAACAACTGTCTCATACTGAACATGTTTTCAAAACAAATATAACACGCTATTGTTATTAGCACAAGTCTATGGCATTTTACATTATATAAATTAGCCTAGCGACGAACAGAGTTTTCCTCTACTCATATGAAGCCAGGATAAATTACACACAAGACTTAAAATGCTATTTCTGTGGAGCCTTTTTTGTCTTCACAATTTATTGTTTCTTATCTGTGACATTAAAGTAAATAAAAGCTTCATTTCCACTGAGGAAAATGGTTTCAGCTTACAGAAATAGACAGGAGGTCTGCGTCACGGCGTCATGTAGTTACATTTCTGGAGAGGTGCATGTAAGGCTACGGCATAGGCTCGCAGAAGTATTATACAGATACAGAGCCTGTCCTTTACCATCAAGTGTTTGAATCCATCCAGTGTGGACACGTCTGCAGATGTCACTTTTAGATTTTGCAGATGTGTCCATAGTCTCACTGTCAAAATAGAAAACAGCTGTCTTGCACACGTCTTGACACTTTTGCATTCACAGTTTGTCAAATTTAACTTGACTTTAAAGGGATAGTTCAGATTTTTTTTTAAAGTGGAGTAGTATGAAGTACTTATTAATAGTCAGTGTATTACTGACAGTAGATGGAGTAGATTGGAGATGCTGACAGGAGTACTGAAATGGAAGCTGAGGATTTTTTTGTGGATGGAGGAAGCAGCAAAACAAATTTTAGCCACCTAAAAAAAAAAGTCTTTAAAAGTTTAAGTGTACGTTATACTGAGATTTTTTTTTTTACCTTGCTGCAGACAGTTCTTTTCAGCAGGGAAACAGTTAACAGATTCAGTTCCCCATCTATGCTCTCATCAAAGCCAGACTCCATTGACAAAAACAGAAATTTTAGCTTGATGAACACGGGAGCTGCTGGTCTGCCTCGATCAATCAGTTAGTTTGTGTTACTGTGTGAGCTCCTGTGATCAGGTTTGTTAAAGTACTGCTTTTCTAAAAGGAGTCAGGCTTTGAAGAGAGCAATATAACAGTTTCTGTTACCCCTCTGAAATCGCTGTCTGTGGCAAAACAAAGTGGTGAAAATGTTTTATATATAGGGTATATTTTAACTGAAACTGACTTTTTTTAGGTGGCTAAAATCTGTTTTGCTGCTGCCCCCCTCCACATCAGTATCAGGGTGTCTACAGATATAACCAAGTTAAATTTAAGACTTTTAAAGACCTTTTTAATACCACCTTAAATTAAATTTAAGACCAAACCTGTAATGGAAATACACATCATATATCTATATATATGGAGACATTATTGCAGTAATGTGACCAAAAATATTTAAGACCCATCGAATTTGAATTTAAGACTTTTTAAGGATCTCTTTGCTTCGGGGTTAGTACTCCAGCCTGCCTTTTCCAAACTGGGGACATGCTCACCAACATCTACTGTGATAAGCTCTTCACACAACTCCACTTCAAAAGATCTGACTATCCCTTTAATGTACCCTGCTACAGCTGGGTATGGTCTGATTGTTTTGTGATACTAACATTGATACAGTACCTGAGCTTTGGTGCAGATACCAAAATGACACTATGAGGAATGTCGACAAGTTTTCTACAAAACCCACATTTAATTTAACAAAACAATTATCTCAAGAAATGTCAAAGCACATGAAATTTGCCCCATACGATTGTCTTAAAATCACCAACTACCTCAGAATAAGTATACAAGGTGCAGGTTAGGAATCCAAATAAATAGGACGTAAACTTTTTGAATCTGGCTACTTAGATTGTTTGTGGTATAGCGGAAACTTTGTATTGAAGTTAAATACCCGAATAAAGACCACAACGATGCAGTATTTCCTGGAAATAGAGAGTTATACCATCAACCACAACATGCAACAAAAGTCAAATGTTCGATCAAACTGCAGAATACAAGAAAACACTAAAGCATGTCAGTTATGTGTATTCAACTTATTTATTTGTGCTCTCTGCTCTGGTCTGATAGTCTCTTGGGTTAAAAGCTAAATTAAGGGTTTGTGAAGAATATGCAAAAATATTAGCAGCCAAAACAAGGACTCTGACAATTGTAAGTCGATGACAGTGGATGACACTTCTGTTTTCTCAGGTAAACTCAGGATTAACATAATTAGTTGTGATAACTGATTTGGGAGAAAAACTCACTGCCACAAATATTGATGAGAAAGCTGCAGCCCAAAGAGACTCATAACAGTGTGTTAGAACTTACCTGCGTCATCACTCCTGAAAACGTGGCTCAGCTCTGTGCTGCCATCGTGTGTCCGTAGTTGGGATTGCACAGTAAAGGAGGCTCTGTCTGATGTGATTTGGTTGCATCATCTCAGGATAAATGCATGATGCATTTCGAGGTACTGTAAAAAACAAATGATCATCCTTGAGTTTTGCTGTTTGTGCACCAGGTGAGGGTGATGCAGGGCAAAGAGCCAGCCCATCTGATGAGTCTGTTTGGAGGGCAGCCCATGGTGGTGTACAAGGGAGGAACGTCCAGAGAAGGAGGTCAGTCCGCTCCCGCAGAGACTCGACTCTTCCAGGTGCGCTCCAACTCTGCAGGACACACCCGAGCCGTGGAGGTAAGAGACCATCATTCACTCTCTAACTTTAACACAGACACAGGTGATTTTAAATGATCCGACTGGTGATGTTCAAAGTTTTCAAAGTCAGCAAATGATGAAAAGACCAAATCCAACAATGAAATGATCCTACAAACATGTACTGTGTGTGTGTGTGTGTGCACAAAGCCTGATATATCTGATTCGGATTCACTTCAGAGTTAACAAGATTATAAGAATTCTTAGAAAGATTTTTTTATGGAAGAAAATCCGCTCTAGTTTCTCTGACGTAAAGATATAATATAATTCAGACAAACAGAGCCAACTTAAGTTTTCCACAAACAATTTTCTGATATAATAATCTCATTGATTCAGAAAAGCAGGACAGTTTGTTTTTTCCAAGTGAATACATAACACTGTACATATACAGAAATACTTTATTGATCCCTGGAATGAAATTGATATATTTTATAGTTGCACACATATATAGAAATCATAAATATAAAAATAAATGCATTATGCTAAATATGTAATATATATATATATATATATATATATATATATATATATATATATATATATATATGTAGAAATGTGTTATTCTAAGTATGTAAAAAAAATATGTGCATTATGTTAATGTGCAAAATATAGAAATAAGTGTGTTGTGCCAAGTGTGTAAAAAAAAATCTGCATCATGTTAATATGCAAAAATATAAAAATATGTGCATTATGTTAATAAGTAAAAATACAAAAATATGTGCATGTTAATAATGTAAAAATATAAAAATATGTACATTATGCTTAGACTGTAAAAATATATATATATATATATGTATAAAAAAGCGCATTATGTCAGTAAGTAAAAATGGAAAAAAGAGTGCATTATGTAAAAATTTAAAAATATGTTAATTATGGTAAGTATGTAAAATTATAAAAATAAGTGTGTCATGCTACGTATGTAAAAAAAAATATGTTAATTTTGGTAAGTATGTAAAATTATAAAAATAAGTGTGTCATGCTACGTATGTTAAGTCTGTAAAATATATAAAAATGATGTTAATTATGGTGAGTATTTAAAAATATAAAAATATGTGCCTGATGCAGCATCGCAGCAGTCCAATTAATGTAATAATTGTTGTACAGTCAAGACAGTGTGAAAACAAGCAGGTTGGCGTATGTGCGGTACAGAGCTCCACTGTTGTTCAGGAACTATTAAAAACCTATCAGTGAGCCACACTGTGACACTGAGAGACATGTCCCTTCGTTATCATGAACACACACCCATCCTGCTGCTGTAAATACTCACTGGGGAGATGTGTATTAATCCGCAGCTGAAAATAGTCCCTAGCAAATGCACTCTTTTCCTTGTGTTTGAGTATTGTTTGCTAAAACCATAGTGTCCGGTTGTTGTAGGATATTAATGAGCCTATCCATTCTATAAAGTCAGCTCACTCCATTGGGTGATTTCTTTATGCCATTATATTACATGTATGTCTATCTCTGCTTCTGTGTAGCTTGACGCAGCATCCTCCAACCTGAACTCCAACGACGCCTTTATTCTGGTGACCCCTGGTGGCTCCTTCATGTGGGTGGGAGTGGGTGCCAGTGACACAGAGAAGCAGGGAGCTCAGCAGCTGTGTGACATCCTGGGAGTGTCGGCCTCTGAGCTGTCTGAGGGAGGAGAGACCGGTGAGGAAGCACCATGAACACAGAATAACAATTTCTCTTTTTCTTTTGTGCTTCTGAGTCAAACTGAAACCCAAAAACAGTTAGCGTGCTCCTGTGGTGGCTACAAACCGCAGTCAAGCTGCTTTAATGTGAAGCTAAATAGTTTTCATCTTGTATCTCAGCTAAAGCAAGTGCTTGTGTTCATCTATATTAAAACAAAGCAGGCCTGATTGCATCAGCCCTTTAGATGTTATCAGTAATCTTGTGTTTGCTTTCAAGGCTCAAGAAGAAACTGGATTCTCTGCTAACAATTTCAAATAGAATACCTCGGGCTAACACATAACAGAGTCAATTTTTTATATACACCCTGCTTCTGAGGACTGATCTCAGTCGAGGGCTGCTCCAGACAACAGAGCCGAAATTCAACAGTTTATGTCTGTCTAGATTATAACCTTTCCTATTCAAGATTCATGCAGGATAATGAAACATGTTCGTTTTGTTTCAGGGAAAGTGGTGTGTAAAACAGTGTGTTACCTCTGACACTTAATATTGTACACATTATGAGTCATACTGATTAAAAAACGGGACATTTTGTACTTCTTTAAAGGGGTTGGGGTAGTCGACCAATAATCGTCATTTAGTGCCATTAGTCGACTAGTTGCCCACATGTTTACGATATTAATTTAACTATTAAATTATATATTTTGGGCGGGGCAACACAATGGTTTGATGGCTAGCTGTTTCCAGTCTTGATGCTAAGCTAAGCTTCAACTATTGCTTGAAGCCCCTCAGATGTTCATATGGCTTTTTACTGTAACAACTTGTGTGTCTGTCCTTCTCACAGATCAGTTCTGGGAAGCTCTGGGAGGAAAGACAGAATATCGCACCTCCACCAGACTCAAGGACAAGATGGACGCTCACCCACCCAGACTCTTCGCCTGTTCCAACAAGACTGGAAACTTCATCGTAAGTCTTTGGTTTGAGCTTCCTCTGCTGCTGCACTGCTTTAAACGATCACTACACAGCAGTGAACCCGTCTGGTAAACGGCACTGAGACAGTTGGGGTTTGAGATAAACACTGCTGAGTGCTTGAGAATTTGCCTTTCCAGAAATAATGTCCTGGCACTTACTCTGGATAATCTGCAGCAGCTCCACTAAATCCCTCTCTTCTCTTCAGATTGAGGAGGTACCCGGGGAGATGACCCAGGACGACCTCGCTACTGATGATGTCATGATCCTGGACACCTGGGAGCAGGTAAAGAGAGACAGAGATTCAGAGTCACTGCGATGAAAGAAACAAATACATACAGTTAAGTTTTCAACATGAAACTTTCCATTTTTAGGTGTTCGTCTGGATCGGGAATGAGGCCCAAGAGGAAGAGAAGACCGAAGCCATGAAGTCTGGTAAGGACATCTCAGAAAAGCTCAACATATAATTAAGATATGATATATATAAGAAAAGTCTTGAAGTCACAGGTGACCGCATTTAACAGTAAGTCTCACACAACTAATACAAGCCTCATTTTCCAGTAGTAGGCTAAGTACTTCTTAAACAGACAGACCGTTTTTTTATTGGGAACTTCAAAGCCAAACTCCATTGACAAAAACAGTAATTCTTCCTCACAGGAGCTGCTAATCTACCACTAGCTTGATCAATTAGTTTGTGTGTGTTATCATGTGAATTTAAAGAATCTGATCCTTTGAAACGCCAAAGTCACACAAGAATTGATCAAGGCAGAAGCTGACCAGCAGCTCCTGTGTTCAGTGAGGTAAAATTTAGAATTTTATTTTTAGAAAATTGTGAAAAAGAAAAAAAGCTAGGGAATATATGACAATAATAATAATAATTTTATTTTAAATATATATATATTTTTAAAAAAACTGTCATTATTAATCAATAATTAATAATTATTACATTTTAAAATTATGTTAAAACATTTTTATAATTTTTAGACCTATTTCTGTGTCATTTCCGTAGTTGTTTAATTTTAACTCTCTTTCTTTTCTGTAAATTAATTTTCTTGTTTTTAATTTTCTTTTACGAACATCTTGCTAATTTTTATGGATCATTTCTTCTTTTGTTGTTCATTGCCTTCTTCCAATACTTAAAAAAAAAAAAAATCAAGCCAATTTGCTCACACGTCAAAGGGTTAAAGAACATTCACTGTTTTTTTTTTACCCATCTAACATTAATAATTTGCTTAAAAAGGAAGACAAAATCCAATTTTGTCAAACACAATATGTGCATTAGATTATTAAATGTATTTTGAGGTCACTTACTGAGATAACTCATAAGTTTGCACGTCTTTAAATTCAAGCCTTTCCTTGTCTTCCTCAGCGGTCCGTTACATCGAGACAGATCCCGCCAACAGAGACCCCCGGACGCCCATCGTCAAGATCAAGCAAAGCTTCGAGCCGCCCACCTTCACCGGCTGGTTCCTGGGCTGGGACCACGAGTACTGGACCAGCGACCCCCTGGAGCGCGCTATGGCTGATCTGGAGCTGTGAGATCTCCCCTGACTCTTCCTCTCTTCATCCCTCCCCATCAGCCCTGACCTTTGACCCTGCTGCTCCGCTACAAGCACTGAGCTCCAATCATAAGACTTTTTTAGCTGCCAATATACTCCCCCCAAACTTTTTTTTTAACTTTGTGTTGTGTTGTGAGGGACACAGGTCGGCGAGGCGGTGTTTTAATTTAGTCTCGGCCAATAGCAATAGAGCTTTAACAGATACTCAGGCTTCCTCTAGGGTTTGTGCTAAATACTCTCTGCTACTTTTATCCAAGTCAATTTTTCACATTTATTTTATATGTTGACAATAAAACCTGTTCACTAGTGAAATGTAACGAGAAGTCTTGGTGTGCTGCACCATTGGAAAACTCACTGCCAAGAAAACACTGCTTACAAACAGCAATACAACCAATGCCTTAATCTTTTTTCCTCTAGTTTACAGTAAACCTGCTGTTTTTAAAAGTTACTGTTTCACTCCAAGGATGCCTTTATAGAGACGTCGTTTGCACCTTCAGTTTAGAAGCCTCATATATTTATTGTTTTATAAGTTCCAGATTCACAGCCAGGAGAGCTTGTGTGACGCTGCAATAGCCAACTTTACATGGGGAGCCAACGCTTTGCTGCTTTACAAACCAGTTACGTCTTCTGTGACACTTTCAAAAGGTTTCCCTAAGCCTTGTTATCATTTCAATAAAACCAAATTAAACGTTTCCTGTCTCTGCTTTGACATACTGGCAACACTGATCTGAGAGAATACAAGTCAGATATTGTAGTAGTGCATAAAGATAGTTGACAAAACACCTCTATCACCCCCTGGTGGCTGGCTGCAGTATAGCTCCATGTTAGCAGATGGAACATGGGCCAAACTAAAAAGTCAAAGTGCACATTATAAATTAATTTTTCCTTCAGATGGTTGTGTTTCTTTCTCTGATATGTTTGCTTTTAATTTATTTGAAGCTGTAAAAAAGGGTGTGACATGACTAACAGCTGTCTGTGTGCATGAGATCAGTGGCACTGCTTTATGGTAAATGGGCCTGCACGTGGACAGCGCCCATCTAGTCTTCCGACCACTCAAAGCACTTACACACTACATGTCACATTCTTTACTGATCATACGGGTGTATGAGCGGGAACACATTACAGAGGAGATCACTACTTCACGGACTCTGGCTGCAAATGATGTCACCAGAACAAGAGGGCAACAGCTGCATCCAGATTATTTTGGCTTCATTTTTGAACAGTGGGAGGAAGTGAGGATGCGTCATCCATCTTTATGTACACTTTATGATTCACACACAAGCGGCCACCGTTCACACCAGGGCAGTTCTAAGTGCTTCCCAGAGAAATAAAATATAAAACATAATAAAGGTAAAGTTATTTGAGGGCGTGCCTGCTTGAGGGACAGACTGACTGTGAGGAATCACCACAGTCTATAAGCCAGCTCCACCCTCTCTACCAGATGTGGTCGCCTCTGGCTCCAAAACACCAAGATAGTGATGGTCGAAAATTGAATTGAATGTCGAACTCGAGGTTTGAAAACGGCAGTCCACAAACCAGTGGATGACGTCACTGTAGCTGCAACCATTATCTTACATAGTCTGTTCACACGTTTGTCACTAGTACAATAAAGCCTCCCCATGACAACAAGTTTGTGACGTATGAAAGGGGACACTGGCAAAATGAAGGTATACACGTTTTTGTTTTAGACCACTCCCACTGAATGTTGAAATTAATTATGGAGATATTGGCTGCAGAGAGAGTTTTTGTTCCAGGCTGTGAACATGTTTCTTTCTTCTGTAAAGTTGGGCATTTCAACACAGAAATCTGTGGGGATGACTTGCTTTTGGAGCCACCCCCAAGTGGCCATTTGATAAACTACAGTTTTTTTCCATATTGGCTTCATTTTAAGCCCTGGAGGTTGCTGCTTGCTTCACACACATATACACACCTGACCTCTATGCCAAATATCAGCCTCCTAGGACAGAAACTGAGGTCACCAAAAGAGTGGGGTAACATTTTGGACTGACAAACAACAGAGCAGTTAAAAAATCCACAGACAAAAATGCTTTCTGATAGCGTCTTTATTTTAGGTTTTGATATATTCGTATTATGTCAAGATAGAGCTATATCAAACATTAGCAAACAGTACAAAAAATATTTGTTGGCTGCAAAAACTAACAACCATAAATTCTGAAAAAAATGAAAAAATAATGTGTGTAACATTTATGTATTAACAAAGAAACGCCAGTACCACTTAAGAAGTAGGACTGAAGTTTAGTGAACAGAGTTTTTCTTAAGCAAAGGCTAACAGATGAGAGGAGCGTGTTATAAAAACAATCATTCTCTGATCACAGCTGGCGCCGTGAGAAAGTGGAACATTGCTTGGTCGCTACTCCGTGATCAGCAGCAACCACCTCTCTTCTTTCTGTAACAGTTCAAACCCAACTTAGCGTAACTTTCTCCGAACTCAAAATAAAACACTCTTTGCTGTAGCGACCCAGTATATATAGACAGTAGCTCAAGTCATGTAACAGCTTTTAGATATTTCACAAAAAATCTATTGTGAACTTGAAACGAGGATTCAGACGTTACAAACCTGAAACCACGTCGAGTCACTGCAAAACTATAATAAACTTCACAGGACTACAACTACAGTGAACACATACTGTATATGCCAACAGTGCTATGTCAGACACACACACAACTGTAAATACTGAATTTACCAATGTCCTTTATATGACAAAAAGAGGGAAAAAACAGTCAGTTTAAAGACAGACAGATACAAAGATGTTTAATTATTTGGCTTGTTTATACTGGAAAGCGCATGTGTTAAAATACTGTTGCTTAAAAGAACAATTAGGAAAATAAAATCCCTTCGTTGGATTTTATTTAGAGTGCATAAAAACGTGAGGTTAAAATGAATTGATGGCAGTAAGTTAAGGCTTTTGGCTAAAAGGTTTGCGATAAGTTTCTTGCTGACAATCCCAGCTTCTCCTGAGCAGTAAAGCCAGAAAGGAGGTGGACAAAATAACAGGAACAACTCCCAAATGTGTAGCTTCGTTTTAGACAGTCAACTCCATGGCGATCTGAGGTTTAGCTCATATTTTGTCCACTTTCTCACACGTAAAATATGGATGAAAGCATACTGTAACTATATACAAGTAACATATTCAAGGTTTGATATCATCTGAGACAAAAGTCATGGCAACAAGAGAAATGGTGTTTGTGATTAACAGAGTTAAGTGTGTGTTTATGTGTTATTATCTTCACTCTGATCCCTACATGCCTGGGAGGTAATTAGAAGATTACTGCCTACCTCTTTTGATGGTTAGTATTGTGGTACAGCAAACCGAACATGATCTGCCGAGATTACAGCACTGCAGCTTTTGCATGGATCCGTCTCGTGCATCTAAAAAAGCTAAGAGGATCCTTATACCAGCATTTCTTTCTCTCACTGTGCCGATAACAGTCGGGAGCAGAGCAGGTTAACTACAACAGTATACTGTACAGCAGGGATAGTCGGGGGAAGCCAGCAAAATGACAGGAAACCAGGGGCCAGTTAAAAAGCAAATATCAATATTTTCATATGATGAATTAATTGCTGGCTCACTCATTTTTGCCAATCCAGTTGCAGCAGCCCCCTCACAGGTCAGGTGTACAGAGGTGTTTCATAGATTTGAGGACATTCAGGGTTTAGTCAAGACCTCTGTTGGAAAGGATTCTCCTTGGCACACACTTTTTTTTTGAGTAATGTCTATTTTTATGTTTTTTTTTATGCACTCTAGCACCATATTAACATTTAAAGTACACAAAAATTCCCAGTGTGGATCTACTTGTTGTCATCTTGAATTAAAAAATGGTCGGTAGGCTGCCCGTCTCCCTAACGCAGGTCGTAATTTTAGTATCACTGCTGTACGGTGTACATACAGTGTAAGCTTGGTGCTGAGGTTGGAATGAGATTTGTATTCAAATTCAGTAAAAACTTTAAATGGCACATTTAACATTTAAAAAAGCAGTACGTTTTTTTGGATTAGCCAAAAGAGTCATCATATCAGGAAAACACTTAAATTTGAACTGATCAGAGCACATTAATGGTGGCAGTGGATGCAGTGTTGCCACAATATCAGGAGACATTAGATGTATATGAAAAGAAATGTGTGTGTGTGTGTGTGTGTGTGTGTGTGTGTTTAGGTGTAAGGCCACATATCCAGCAGGCACTTTCCTTTAACATGTTTGTACAACAGATGATGAGGGCTACAGTCAGGGAACCTCGCCAGATTTCTACATTTGTAGCACAAACAAAGACAGAAAATAAAACTGCAGAATAAAAGTTATTTTCTAGATTGTGATTTGCAGACTGCTGCTCCCTCCTGGTGTGGAGTTATTTCCTCTCACGCAGGTACAGAGCGTTCAGAGCTACGTTCTTCATGGTGTGTTTGAATGCAACAATGGCGAGGCGATAAAAAGCTGTTGTAGTGACTAACACCAACTGTTAGTCCTCTGAGGACAGCTTGGTGCATCAGAAGCCACGAGCACTACTTGGCACTGATAGTACAGACAGACATGCTTACTAAACACAGAGGCCTTAATGTCAGTGTGTATGTTAAGATGTTGTGTGATTGTGTACATGCGAATGACGTGTTTAGAGACTCCTCATTATTTGACAAAGCCCTGCATCATCTCCAGCGGCAGTGGGAAAATGATGGTGGAGTTCTTCTCGGCCGCAATGGTGTTGAGGGTCTGGAGGTAACGCAGCTGCAGGGCGGAGGGAGACTCGGCAATCACAAGGGAGGCCTCCTTGAGCGCCCGTGATGCGTTCATCTCACCCTCTGCTGCGATCACCTTGAGAAGAAAACAGGAGACGGAGGGTGAGGGACGTCTGCGTGAAATCAATACCAATATTCAGAGGTATTCAATATCTACTCCTTACCTTGGCTCTCGCCTCACGGGTGGCCTCGGCCTCGGCAGCCATCGCTCTCTGGAGCTGAAGGGGCAGCTTGACGTCTTTGATCTCCACCCGCTCCACCTTGATCCCCCAGTCATCGGTGGCATCATCCAGAGTGGACTGAGGAAGACAGAGACAAGTGTCACATGTCATGACACGGCGAAGCCAAACCCAAAACTCTCTCCTCTTTCAAAGCCAACTGTCTTGCATTTTTCAATGTGTCCAGCAGATGGGGCTCAACCTGAGCACATATTCCTCTCTTACATAAAGAATTACATTTAAATCACAGCTGGAAAAAAAACACAGTAACACACAATCCTAAAATTACATATACATCACTGCAACTGCGACAAACATCACAGTACTGCAGCCATTTTACACCTACAGTTATTTTGTGAATAACAAACACTGATGAGCAAGAAACACATTACTTATTGTCACTTTCATGTATCAAATATTCCATGCTTTGGATGCTCTGGATGTTTTCAGATCAACATTATGTAAGCATAAAAACAGATTGGTGTCTGTTCTTAGTACAGTGGTGCTGTTGCAGAAAGGAGCTTTGTTCTTGTTTGAGGTTTGAGGCATTTGGGGCTATGCTCTGTGCTGCACGCTTGTTGGATTTGTCTATAAAGGCGACTGTTTATGTTTATGCCGTCAATGACTTTGCAACTATTATACAATGATTTGATTGAGGCGTTCAATGCTGCAGCAGAGGAAGTACTGTTGGTCCACAGGTCCTGCCATTTAAGAAATTAAATCATTATATTACTTTAACAGTAGTCTGACAACTGAAACAGAGAGATAATTTCAAACAGATGCTGATGTCCAAATGGCCGATCAGTTCAACCCCACCCTGTGGCTGATAATGTCGGCGATGCACTCTTTGCCATGTGCAAACCCCTGGTGGAAGAAGAGGTTTAACTGTTTTAAATTGTGTTTTTATTGCGCTTCAGTGGGGATAGCAAATACTAATGTCTACTTCAATGTAAGACCAATTAGTGTTCTCTAACACTGAACACATACAGTAGATCTGAAATTAAAGAGCTTCCAACTGACGGCTGACAAACCTTGTGACTGTGTGTGCATCACAGATAAATCTCTAATCATTTACAGAAGCCGTGCTTAAACTGGAAGTAAAAGTTTAATGAATAAATAAATAATTGAACTCTACAGCAAAGCAACAGCTGCGCTCTACACGCAACACAAGACTACCTAATGTTTTCCAAATTTACAGCGGATACACACTTTAACTGCAGTTTGTTAGCTTAAGTGACACCGAGTTCAGGCAAAGTGGCTCTGATCAAGGTGGCACGGTAATCCTGCATTCTGTTTTCTCTGCAGTCAGGCTGTGTTATTGGAGTCTCATATTATTGCCTTCATTTATTTTTACTGACTACATCATTTGTTTACTGCATTTCTCACACGACAAAGACATTTAGAAAGTGATAACAGTGTGGTGTGAAAAGAGGGCACTGACAGCACAGGGACAGACAAGACTGAGCAGCACCGTAAAAACCAGACAAGCCAGCCCCAGTGCCGATACTTGCTGTGACGTACTGGTACTCAGAATGACCAAAAAGGACGAAGAAAGTCTTGCATTACAGCAATAATTTAGTACACTGTACACCTAATATGACAAAAAACTGTTGTAACGGGAAGGTCAGCCCAAGTGATACTGTAACATACTGAAAATATTCTCATTCAAATTACTAATGTTATTATTACATACCATAGAATTTATATTAATTTTTACAACTAAAATGAAAAATATTTTCCTTCACAGGTTAACTGAAATATCCACAAAAAGTCCATCCACTCCATTGGTACCATCCACAAACTAGATCTGTCACGAATTCAAAAAGTCAAGTCTGAACTGATTCAAGACTGGTAGTTCAGGCAAACATGTTAGTGCTAGCATGTTGTATTGAATGACAGTGCCAGCTAATAGTGTGTATAACAGCTACTGTGCTGTACCTGCATACTGTGTGCAATTTCCTCACGGTCAGACAGAATCTCTGCCAGGTTCTTGGTGCCCAGGACGTTCCTCAGGGTGGTCTGGGCCAACAGCCGGGTAGCAGCATCTGCATTGGTGATGTTAGCCACAGCCAGGGTAGCATTCTGGACCCGGTAGTACACAACACCATCGACACTCACTGTCACAGAGTCTTTAGTCAAAACCTGTGATGGAACACGCATTTTAGGAAATTAAAAGGTACAAACTGTTTCGTGATGCTACGAGGAAAACGCTCAAGTGATTTTTGTTTCAAAGAGTCTGCACATTTATTTTGATGTCCTTTGATTTTTGGTGAATGTGACAAAGTGTTTGTTTAATGTAATTGGAAGTGTGCGTGTCATACCTCTTGCGGAGGGATGTCGAAGGTGATGGTGCGCATGTCCACATTAATAAAGCTGTCAGTGCATGGCAAGATGAAGAACAGCCCTGTGGAATCACAAGAATGCAAATAGTTTTTAACAAAGACTAAAGCCACTGTAAACACAATAATGAGGAAGCTTCTTCACAAATGTTTGAAAACACCGGGATGAATGAAATTCTGGCAGGAGGCCAAGTCGAGCTCTCTTTATAAGGCTGCAGCTGTGCTGACAGCGAGGCAAAGCTGTGGATATTTGCAGCTTTCATAAGCCCATTTCAAGTCACAATGATTGAATTAGTGCATTAAACAATACGTGGCATGTGCCTGAGTGAAACAGACATGTGCTAGGTGTGCAACCATTTAGCAAACATTAATGCCACACCAGTGAGAGACAACTGGGCTGCATTTCCTGTCAGGATATTGTGTTTTAAATGGCGAGATCACAGCCATCTGTTCAGCAGAGGAAAGGGAAACAGCGGCAGTATCTTCATTCAATTTCCTTGACATTTACAGCCTTCTCAATGATTATAGATCCTGTCAGATAAGTAAAGAGACCTCAGTTGCTCTCACACAGACTCTGTGAACCATCACGTGACTGAGTGGAAAATTCCACAGATTAGCATTACGGAAAAGGTCTGCTTCCAATAAATACCTCTGTTCGTGGCAGAAGTGTATACAGATGCAGAATGTTCCACAAACACAGCTTTTTCATTTTATGACAAACCATCGCCGCAAGCCTTTTTCAAACTAAATATACAGTCACTATTGTATAACAGCTGTTGTAGATGGAGAAGGAACCAGATTATGAGTGTGAGTGGCATTATGGGAAACCAAATGCTAAATTCAACTTTGGCATTGACTCCTAAGGAATGTTAAGTTTGCTGGCAGAGAGCTATAATTACTCCACACCGTCATCAATGGAGTCCCCTGGCACTCCGAGGAGTCACATTTCAGCATTTTGAGAGGACACTGCCGGGTTTTTAGATCCCGTAAAACGAAAAATCAAAGATAAAAAGACAGCGAGTTATGAGATGTATGCAAATTATCCCTCATGGGAGTCTGTATTTTTTACTTAAACAACTCCACTGTCTTTCAAAACAGAAATCACATCACTGAGAATAGAATAATGAAATCATTCAGACCTTGAACAGACACATATGCAGAAGCTCTGCCAGACATATGGCTCTGTGAACTTGTGTATGTGCATGCCACTTGGTAAAAACTTTAAGGTGGGGCATCTTCTTGTCATCATTATTAGGCCATCATAGTTTCCTGCTTTAAACCTTTGTAAAACTTGCTATTTGTCAGCTTGCCCAGCAGGAAGGGGATGGGTGGGAAGGAAGAGTGAGGCCCCTCCCCTTACGTGATCCTTCCCATGCTTTCTTTCATTATGCTCCCGCCAAATGTTTTAGCTAGAGGACAATGCCAGACTGAAATATCTCAACAACTGCTACATGGGTTGCCATATAAGGCTGTCATGATAACAGCAATTGACAAGCCAACCGCAGGAGATAGCAAGCAACCACCACAACTGCTACACTCGTGTTTTTTCTGTTTTTCATTGGAGCACCCAGTATTTACATGACGCTGCCAAAGCCAGGAACTGAGCCGCTCAGTGTATATTCTGGACTGAACGCTGCATGTTTGCTGTTTTTTCCTGGTTGTCGAGAGTTGAAAGATTTTCAAGTTTGTGTAAAACGCTGCAGCCACTCATCACTTTTTACACAGCCGTCCACTCACATTGGGGATGGGTTGGGGCACAGACCAACCATCACATCACTGAACAACAACAATAGAGAGAAATTGATACTGAACCCACACACACCTCTCCTACTACATCTTTCAGCCTTCCCTCCATCCAGAGAAAGAATTCTACCTTGTGCCCACATTCTTACTTCTGTGGATATTCCATATCATTGCAACCAAAGTGTCTTATTGCACTTATTGCCCTTCTGTGTTCTGCATTTAACAACGCGTATTTACCAAGTATTTAATTTGTTTTAAACTGTCATTTAAAAAGCAACAATATACCCAATAATCAATAAAGCTTATATACAGTACACTCAATGAAGTTATTTGCAGAAACAACAAAAACTAGCAGTAATACTGCATTTTGGACTGTTGAGCCATCCTCAATCACCACAGGGGAAATTCCATCACTGCCACAGCCCTATGCCTTTTTTCTTTCTTAAACAGACATTCACAGGGGATAAGGATTAATCCTTTACCATTGCCTCTAGTGCCACCAGCAGGTTGACATTTGTGGTTTTCAGTGGAACATTTTAACTACTACTGGATGGACTGCCATGAAATTTAGCACAGTCAAATACTTTGGTTTAGGACCAAGTACCTGCAAAACTCATAACACTTTCATCAGCCTCAGCTGTGTTTGGAGCTAAGTAACAAATGAATATGCTAATATGTTAAACTAAGATGTGACTATGGTCACGACTTGTAGCAATGCTGATGTTCTGAGTACTTCACAGAGCCGCTAGCCTGGTTTTAGACTCTAGTCTTGTTTTACAGTTTCTCCAAACAGTATTTAAGGCTCACTCTTTCATGGGAGAAAAGATTTCCACACACTCAGATCTACGCAGTGTTTCACTTTATTCTGACCTTTCGCTCTATCAAACTTTCATCAAACCATACCTCACACGCCCAGGAGTGTCCTCTGATCATGGTCTGATTAGCCAGAAGCTCAGAGTAAAATGAAACGTCATAGTTTCAAGAGTGTATAAATCTTTTCTGTTAGTTTGGACTCATTGATATTTCCAGCACCTCTTGCCAAGCCGGGTGGAGCAGTGATCGTCCCGCAACTTGAAAACACTGATGGCAACAGGATTTGAATTATATACAAACCATATTTGATGAGCATTGATATGTGAAACAATATGTATGAAACGTATGTATAGATTATGTAAGATATATAGATTCCTTGCAGACGCCCACCAATATAATTTGAGGTTGGAAGTTAAAATATGCGATTACAGGCCTAATGACAATCAAAAGAGTCAACAGAAGCAAGGCAAGGCAAGTTTATTTGTACAGCACAATTCGTACACAAAGTAATTCAAAGTGATTCAAAGAATACTGACCCTCTTCCCAAGGAACAAGCCCCCAGCCTCTAATATTATAGGCCCTCTAAAGTGCAGCAGAGCCTTTATGTATTGTGGCACCTTCACTATAGTTTGGCTTTGCACAGTAACACCGAGACTAAATAACTAGTCAATTTAAGCACTGACTTTCAGCTCTAATGGTGTTTTAGAATGTCTACAGTCATACTGGGTGGAAAATGTTGGAATTTTTAAGAAAAAATTCCCCCAATTTTAAGACAATGATCCCACACATACTATCAAGGCAGACGCCATAGAGTTTTTAAGGCCAGAAAATTAGACTGTCCAAGTCCATCAAACGACCGCAATCCAACCAATCATGTGCCTCACCACTGAAGACTAAAGAAAAAAAGCCTTCGACGCCAGAGAGAACTGGCCACAGTAAAGGCTTGAAAGCATCTGCAGGGAAAATACCAAGTGTCTGCTGATGAATCTGCATAGTAAAGGCTGTCACTGATTGGCCGGAGGGAGCAGTGTGCTTAAGTGTGGAGCTGAATGTCGAATTGAATTGACTGCATTTAACACCAAGGACCAATGAGATGTGCAGATTTGTTTCATGTGACCTTTTAGTCCTGATTCCTCACTTAAGTTCTATGGCATCGTCTTCCCATTACAAATGGTTGAACAATGAATAATTAATGCACTAAGATTATGTGATTGTATCAAAAAACTAATTAATATGATAGAAAAACAGAAGGCCTGCAATCTCCACAACATGGTAGAAAGCAATGCAACTTAACATTTAAGGAAACCAGAGAACTTGAACCTGAAGTTGTGAAACAACTGATGATAAGATATTTTACTTTTATAAAGTTGTTTCTCTATAAAGCAGATGTTAGAGCATTAAGAGAAAGTAAGGTCTGAACATCTAACTGATGTTCAAACCTTACTTTCACGCAATTTACAGCATCTCCTAGACTCTGAACCAAACTGGGGTTGTGTTTGGGCTCACAATGTCTAATGCAACAGCTGGGCTTGTAAACAAACGTCAAGACAACATGTTTTAACTAAGTGATGAAGATGAGTGTAAGATAACCCAGAAGGACAAACACACACTGGGACCACATTTGAAGTACATTTCAATAAAAGAACTGAGAGTGTTGAGGGAGTAAAAAATACATGCTGGTGTATAAAAACATTTCTGACCTGGACCTTTGGCTCCTCCTCGCAAAATACGCCCCAGGCGAAAGATAATGGCTCGCTCGTACTCCTTCACAATCTGTGTACAGAGACAAACCACATAAATGGCTTGTATATGAGTCTGTTCTTTCTCTTATTTGACATTCTGCAGATGGAAGTGGATACTGAAATGTGCTTCTGGAGGCTAATGTTGAAAAAGCACAGAGCAATGACCCCGCTCACTGAGGATACCTTTTAATTAAGTTTATGCAAAACAATAACGTTAAATAAATACACATGATATAGGGGATGAGTCTACAGTACAAACACTAGATTTTTCAAAACACTGAGTAAACAGAGGAGGCCATCCTCGGTAATTTACTCTACAATACCAGCTAGCTTTGCTTGTAAGGTGGAAAATAAACACTGGTTTGACCAGCGGCTCACCTTAATGCAACACCATATGGAGAGGGGCAGAGTAAGCAGCATGAGGAGAATGGAGCACGCGACCAACAGCCAGCCACACGCGCCGATGTCAGAGTCTGGCTCCTCTAGAGCTGGGGGAAAAAAGACAAATAAATGCAGTGAAATAAATTCAACTGGTTCAAATCCTCCGTGAGAATATATTAATACACACTGAATCTAATACATTTGCAAGCAGCTGTTCTAAAAGCAAGTTTCTTTCAGATGCAGCTCTTAATATTACCTTGCAAAGAACACACATTTCCTATGCAATCATTAATCACAGAAGCTTTCATCCACTTCTGCACACCCACCTTTTGTTACGTGTATGGTTAGTCAGTTAGGTTTAAAGGTCCAGTATGTAGAATTTAGGGTGACATATTGGCAGAAATAGATTATAATATAATGTTTTCTGAACATATGAACCATCATGTTTTGTTAGCTTAGAATGAGCTGTTTATATCTGCATAGGGAGCGGGTCTTTGTCAACGGAGATCTCCATGTTGCACTTCCATGTTTCTACAGTAGCCTAGAACGGACGAGCCAAACACTGGCTCTAGATTGGAGCATTTGCATTTTCGACCACCATAGTTAGCAACCCCTCTGTGATGAGCCGCTTAAGGAAAACACAGATTTTTAACTCGAAACACATTCAAACTATGGGCGCTGTTTGTTTTGGAGGGAAAACACCTCTGCTGATAATTCCTGTCCAATTAAAAACCTCCTTAGTGTCTGGAAATTAAGTAATAGTAAGAAAAAAAGATAACCACACCTCAGCAGGTGCTATAAATTCGGCCCGTCCAGCGTCATAGAGATGCTGATTTGTTACGTGAAAATGCTTTTCAGTGTTTTATGGGTTAAATCACTGGGTCATTTTGTTCTGAAGAGGAGGGGACCTCTGCGGATAACTCAGCTCCTGGTAAAAAAAAACATCCTGAACAATTAACACTGAAGGAATCCTAACTGGGAGTTCATGCTCAGCACATGCGAGAAGTTTCTGCAGGGTCACCATTAAATCCTACACACCATTTCTCTCATGTCACCTCCACCCTTTTGTACACACTGTACACAGAGCAGCCACATCATCCGCCCTGCCTGCAGCATTTAGCCCACTTTAAGTTAGATAATAACATGCATCCACCCAGTGAATGAGATCATTACCTTCAACATCATGTAAATAACGTGTGGCTGAACCTACAACCAAAGTTACATGTCAGAAGGCCACTGAAGGACTTACAGCAACTGTGGAGGAGTTAGTCAGAGCTTGATAGTTAGTAACTAACAGATGCACTGTATACAAACTTCAATAACTTAAAGTTAAGGTAGCAATTGGCCATAATGTTCTTAACTGAGCTGAACTGATGCTGCTTTGTTTGACGTCACTCAGAAAATCAATACTGGTCGCCACAGGGCTTAACACGCTGATCCCACCCTGTGACTCAGGGTAAATCCAGTGGATTTCGGCTACTTACTAGAATATCTGTCGATTCCCAAACACTAAAAACAAAAGCTAACTTGTTAGTTTAGGTTGTCAACGGATTTCCTACAAACAGATAACAGTATTACCCAACTATCTTACCGGAATAGCGTTATCAATAAACATAACCTCAAACAGAAAGCCATTGGCTGCACAGCCATATCATTAAGTGTCTAGGTTAATATTAAACACAACCACTTTTATAATATTACACCGTTAATGAGTAGTTACATGTTTCGTGTTGGTAACCGTCCAATAAAACCTGGCACGTTAACGTTACTGCCAGTGGACGTAACAGCAGTTACTACTATTAGCTTGTAGCATGCTAATTTACATTAGCTTACGTTAGCTATCATGAGCTAACGCTTACTGCCAACAAGGACGTTGGGTATTTTAACAACAGGTTAAGCTACATTTCTACGCTGTGTCCCATTAATGGGGGAGTCAAACAACTTGGCAGCAATGTTCACTTTTGCTTTGCTACCGCTGACTGAATACTAACTATGCCCTTTCTGGTAAAGCTGTCCAAAGTTTAATGCAGTAATTTAAGTCTTACCTTGTTGACGCTCTCGTCTCTTGGATTCTTTCATTGCAACCTCTTCGTCGTAGCGATCCATGGTTGGAGATAAATAAATTGTGTAGCGGTGGTGGTGTGTTTACTGGGAGTGATTACTGTGTCCCTACACTGCTCCTCCTGTTACTCTGGTGGGATTAGCCCTGCGTTGTGTCTTGTAGGTGCTGTGACGCAGGAGGGAGTCTTACCCAATGGACGAAACTCAAAAGCCAAAATTAGTTTTTCAAATGCAGCTTACTTATCTGGATTTTACCAACCAAAGAGCAACAGTTACCAACATGTACTCTGGTCCTCCTAAATAAAGAATTGCATTATGATACTTCTATGGCCAATATTTGTGAGCATGAGCTATTCTCTGTCAAAGCCAGAAACTAGGGGTCTCATTAATAAACATTACGCACGCACATACCGAGGCCTGAAAGAGGCTTATGCCAAAAGTTGGGATCTAAAACAGACTTCATGGGAGAAACTTTGACCCATACTTATAAACATTTTGAAGATGGGAAACTGGCGATGGAAGTCTAATTATAAAAAAATGTTGAATATGTTTTGGCTTTTGTCCATACATACGTTTTTAGTATGGATCCTACACATAGTTTTAAAAATGACATCCCAGATGAGTAAGGGCCTGTGACCACATAGTGTTTCTTCTCAGTGCTGGCGTCCTTCCTCAATTATTCCCAATGGAAGAGCGCTTATGCGGCTGCATGCGACCACCTAGACAGAAGGCACCATGCCCAGCATCGTTTTTCAGACTGTTACACCTTTTGAAGTTAAAAATCTCAAAACAAAGCTTGTTGTTGACTGTGTCGTTAACCGTCTGTCAATGTAGCATCATATTAGCTACTTAGCTCATGTTAGTGTCAAGATTACTGTTGTCATACTCCAGGCATTGCTCTATTTGGAGTTTTACCAGTGAGCTCATTTACCGCAAGAGGGATTATTGTGCTAAACAGGAAATCCCCTCACACTCCACTATAGATGCCCTTGTAAACAACTGATTCTACAAAGTTAAATGCTTGCATGTCTCTATCATAGTACGGCAATTATGACCTAGGGACCCTTAAAGTGTTCCTGTGTTAAGTTCTGTAAAAACTGCCAGACCCACGAGAAACAGTTAACAAAAAAATAGAAGCTATTGTTGTTCTGAAAAATACCCACGCAGAGCACGTCATTAAAAAAAGCGTGGGAATGTTTTATTAGGGAGCTGGAATGAAGCACTTCCCAGCTTCCTGCCACTGCTTATGCTGCTATGGGAACACACCCTAATGTCAAACTTGTGTAAGGGTGTAAAGCCTAGAGCTGCTCCATAGATAATGAATGGAGGCCTGATTCATACACAAATAAGCTGTATCATATTGTAGTGTTCTCAGATCTGGATCAGAAAATGTACCCATATACTCAGAGCGCTCCCCTGGGTGCTCTCTGTGTCATCGAGAACATCTTTCACCGTTCATTTTCTGTGGAGCAGCTCCACACTTAATGCTTGATGACATGACAAATTTGAGTTGTAGCACTCTAGATTTTTGGATTTGGGAGAGTTGTTCATGTTTACTAACATTCTTGGAAATATAAAGTAGCATAAAATGAAAATACTCCACTAAAGTACAAGCACTTAAATAGCAAGTGGACTTTAATTCAACTTTATTTTGTCACTTTCCTGATATTTATGTCATCAAAGTTTTTACTATGCAAAAAACAATAATATACTACTTGGAGACACCCCTCTCCTGCTAATGAAGAAGATGATACCTCCACAACAAACATTTATCCAGTGCTTGGAGCTTTATTGATACACTGAAAAAAGTGTTCTCCCATGTTCGGTTTGTGCTGCAGTCTGGATAATCATGTCCAGAATAAATCTGACTGGCAATTCAAGTTGCAAATGAGCTTGACACGACTGTAGTCTTCGTCTGTCTCTGAGCTAATGTCCTGGGTGGAGGTCAGGGCCTTAGAGGTCGATTTTTAAAGGCGTCCCCAGATACCAACATTGCCGTGCGGTGGGTCTGTCTTCTCTGCGGCAGCTGGTGTCTAAATTAGCCAGAACTTTAAACTAGCCAATCTCAGCTGGCTATTTTCGGCCACGTGCAGAATTAGTTAACAGCTGAAAGCAGCTTCCATTAATAAACTTCCAAACTAACAATCTGGGGCCGGGCCTGTTTCTTTACAGCTTTTGGTTTTTTACTTGACTTGTGGTAAGTGAAGCTTTGAAGATCTGAAGTGGCTCGATAAGAAAGACACCTATGAGGATGGCAGCAGAAGACATGTATTAGACAGCTCTAGATAACTGGTATTTCATTATAGTGGGTAGAAAGAAAACAAGAGCAAAGACGTATTTAAAGCATCAACAAATAGCCTTAAGAACACAATGAGCACCTTTGTAATAGGAGTGACAACAGAATGGTGCAGAAATGAGTCTTGAAACCTGATAAAGTGAGCCTGCATTTAAGCACTCTTGATTACCCTTGTCTTGAAGTCATTACGTTTTTTTAAATGGGTTTTCTGTTAAATGCCTCAAATAAGGTCTGTGGTTACAGGCTTAAGAGATTCTTCCCTTTCATTCTACGACATAAAACACACCAGTAAATACCCCACTTGTGAATTTAGAAGCTTTCATGTGTAAAAATAATAAGTATTTAGTTGGAAATCCAGCTATAGTGACGATTGGTGTCCGCACAGTCTGTCTGCAGCTGCCTATAGGGCTGGTCCCACTCAGGCTGCCTGCTGCTTGCTGCCTTTAAGTGTGCGAGCAGGGCAAAAAATGACCATGAGCATACCAGCCACGCCTTTTTGTTAACTGAGGACACATGTTTGCAGGTTGATGCCTGTTTACTCAGTTGTGGTTCAACTTGTGTCGTTTTCTTTAGTTTATGTTAGTGTACATTTTTATTTATTGGAGTGACCTGATCAGACTGTGGAAATGCTACGACCTGGGCACCTTCAAAAATGAAATAAACAGACCACTATAATTTAAATCACTTAAGTTACTCCCATGTTATATGCACATTTTATGTTAAAAATATGAATATAAAGCCATCATTATTTAACTTATAATTCTTATTTATCACACTCATATCATCTTATTATTCATAAATTATGAAATACACCATTGAAAGCAGATTAGCAATCTATACATGTTGATACCAGTTTCACCAGTTTGGGAATTGCGACAGTGTTTTTTTGTTTTTTGACCAATCTGTATCTGTAAGCCTCTAAAGTCTTTACACCAACTATCTCAGTGACAGACCCGTTGGCGGAGTTCAGGTGGCGGCCTGCACAGAAAATCCAGGCAATTCCAGTAAGCGTGATTATCCCGGGAAAGCGAAGGGACAGTGGTGGCTCTGCATGTTGGAGTGGCCTAGAGCTCCATCCCATCTAATCCTCTTTTAATTAGGGTGAGAGAAAATGCGGGACCCCTCCTGGATTAGTCACAGCACATTGACAAAGCACCAAGCTGGGACCAGTGTACAGGACTGGTGGCCAGTGTGGCCAGTTAGGTACAGCGAGGACCCTCTCAAGCGTGAAAAAATGCCCTCTCATCTCCCTGCGGCTACCTGGAGCCTGGCCTGCCTGCTTCCATAAACCAAAGTGTCTCTGGTCTCTAGTGAACTGGGAGGATAAGTTACAGCGTATGATTCACTCATCTCCAGTCCTCCCCCCACTTTACACTCTCACTTGATAGGCTACTGTATCTGCGGTCACACTTGCTCCCTATTATCCACCCTTTTTGCTAATCCTACAGGGTACTTTGCCCTGCTCGTTATCTCTCCCCATCCCTAACTATCTCTCTTCACGCTCTATCTGTCCATTTCTCCATCTCTCCTTCTTTTCTTGGTCAATAATGGAGGCTCAGTCTCATGCTGATGGGGATTGCAGTGAACAAAAGAATCAATTAAGAGCCAAATAGTCTGTGATGCCCGCTCAGATCTTTGAGCATGTACAGATACGACTTACACTAGCTGGTTTAATGTATCAAAGTAATACAATAAATACTAGATTACAAGTTATTATTGCTTCAGGTCTACAAGCAAAAGCATCTGGATGCATGTAAATGTAAATGAAGACACACCACTGGAAATATTTTGGGTTCACAAATTTGCTTATTAACAATAAATGAGCATTAAAAAAATCAATTCTTTGGTGCTAATCCAAAAATAGACAACATGTGTAGCTAGCATTCATATCCTGATTCTGTTAATATGGAATTTGATGTCACTGTGGGCGCGGTTTTCTGTAAATGCACACAGATGTTTGATAAGTGATGGGATGAATGACCTCTGGGAGTCACTGAAGTGATTCCAGTGAGTTCTCTGCTTATAGTGCAACCAGCAGCAGACTTAAAGGGACAGTTCAGTTTCTGAAGTGAGGCTGAATGAGGCACATATCCGCAGTACATGGGGGTCGGCACACTGTCAGTTTGGAGAAGCAGGCAGGAGTGTCAACAAAGAAGCTCACCAATGTACTAGGCTTGGCTGGTATCAAGGGATAATTGCATACTTTGGTATTTAGAAATCTCAAAAGGTATGGCTTATACCGTCAAATATACAGATGCTCCTCTCTCTATTAAACTGATACAGAGATGCTGTATTGAGGTGTTGTAGTACACACCATGCACCACCAGAGGTCAGTCTGCACTAGTGGAAGAGGCAGCTGAACTGAGAAAGATGGCAACTGCAAGTGGTGGGGTTAACATTACAGGACTAGTAAATAAGTAAATGCCTCTGCCCCTGTTTGGGAGTACTGCTACACATAACTTTATCTTGAGATGATTTCTTCCAACGACAAAAGCAGTTTAGTAGCCACATGATTTTATTCAACACATCATCATGTGCCACTATCTGCCACAGCAACAGGGGTCACCAGGTCCTCCAGCAAGACGGGCGATTTTCAATCTATTTTTACTCTATTGGCTATATTTTTTGTCTTTTAAATTGTATGCCCTGCTTTCATTTTGTTTTTTGAGTTGTTTTGTTTGTTTTTGTGCTCAGGGAGACTGAACAGGCCAAAAGAGAGAGATGTGTAGGCATATGGAAGTTCTAGGGGTGAGAAAATGCCTAGAAACAATGAGTAAGTAATACAGCATGTAGCCTATGCCATGGGGACTGTTCTGGGTTTCATTCTACTGTGGTTATCACTCCATTATGGACAGTTGTGAAGATGTGTACATGTAAATAATACTGATAAATTGATGGTGTCGGGAGCTACATAGCTGCAGGTGATGCTGCAAGGTTTGTGAATTGATAACATGACGAGACAGCAGTCAGCATATAAATTCATTCAGTTCATTTCTCCATGAATAATAACAGTCCAAGACAATCCATATAAACTATATCACCTTGTTTCCAGCTGTTTATTTCCCTACAGGGCCAGCAGGTGTCATTCTGAATGTGTGAATGCAGCAGTGAGATGCAGCAGATTCCAATAGGTGGTCAGTGTTTGTCAACGGCACATAAATGACTGGACCTTTGACCTGTAAATTTAACATTGTACAGAAAATATGACCTATAGATAATAAGATCAGTGTAGATGTGAAAATATTGGAATAAAGCAGCAGACACATGCAATTTTAAAGTCAATATCATAATGTGTATAAAATAAGTGAACATAGCTACTGTGACAACACTTACTGGTTTTCGGACTACCATTTTGAAGCATAGAGGCTGGCATTTTGGCTGTTTTGTTGCAGCCAGAAGTGACCATATTTGGATGAGAGGGTTGGACTGTGAAGGAGCGAGGGGTGGATCTGACTGAGAACCCCAGGACACCGACTTGTCAATCAAACCCCGTAAAACCTACCCTGCATTATTGTCTATTTTACTTTAAATGGGACCTTTATTTACAATATGAGCATCATGCTGTGTTGTAGATGACTTGAAACTAGCAATTAAGACCATAAACTCAGTAGAAAAATGTTTTTTGAGGTAATAAATACAGTAAGAGAAGAGCGATTCATGCATAGACCTTGCTCCCTTCTGGCCATTAGGCAGAATGCAAGCTTCAGGCACTTTCGATTTTGGCTTCACTTTTCAGACTGAAAGATAAAGGCGTGCAAGAAAAACAAAGTTTTCACAAATCCAAAGTGACGTTGTGAGTAATTAATATACAAATAGTCATTTTGTGAGTGAAGTATTCTTTTAAAAATGTAATAATTTGGTTTCTTATAAGAACAACAGCCTAAGTGGTTCCTAATAGTTGTACCAGATACATATATAACATTATCATCTGCATATATCTTAAAACCTGCTCAATGGCATGTTTCTGGTAAATTATTTAAATATTATCTAAAAAAGAAGTGGGGCAAAGACAAAACCTTATGGAGCTCCTGTTTTACTTTTTTTTTTTTTTTTTTAAATAACACACTTTTCATGGTTACAAAGAAAAGAGTTGAAAAATCATAGAGTTTTGTCACAAAAGTAAAATTTGGAGAGCTTACGACAAGATTACTATGGATTAAAATGTCAAAGGCCGTTTTATAATGCAGAAAAACTGCCCCCACAACAGTTGCTTCTTTGCTTTCTTGCTGATAATTATATGAAAAGATCAATACCTCGCTCATGTCTGCATACTAAATGCAGCTAGAACCAGCAGGAGGTTATCTCAGCATAAAGACTGGAAATGGGTTAGAAACAACTACCTTGGCGCCACCAAAGTTTTTTTTTTTTTTTTAAATCAACCTATCAGCACTTCTAAAACTCTCAGATTAACAATTTATAATATATTTGTTTCATCCATATCAAATCCAAAATGTAAAAGTTGTTGTCGGCTGACACCGAGAGGTCCCTCTGGTCTTTATGCTAAGCTAAGCTAATCACCAGCTGAAGTGAGAAATGACTGGTTACCAATTTTCTCATTAAACTCAAGTGTATTTCCCCAAATTTTAAAATGTTTCTTTAAGTTGTTCTATTAAAAGTAATTAACACTCCTGTAGAATAATTAGGGCTTTGAAGCCAATTTTTGTAGAGGACAAACTGTGGAATAACAACTTCTGGGTCTGTCACGTGAAGCCATGGGGCCAAAAAGACTTTTCCCTATAGACTTACATTGTGAAAGAGAGATGTACAAATCAGAGGATAATTTTTTTGAGTGTCACAACCCTCACAAAATGATTAGTTTCACTATCCGTTCCATCCAATGACATTTTGAAAGTCTAGAAGAGCAATATGATAAAAAAATTTTGTCCCATTTAAGTTAGTGGAAGGCTAAACTGGAATTTAGCTGCTTGGCCAGCAAAGCCTGTAGTGCACTTGCTTGTGGAGATCTGGGTAATTTCATACACTGGAAGTCAAACTTTTTTGCCCTTGTGCGCCACTAAGCAACTTTCACAGGAATGAACGCGGCCCTGCCTCAAACAATAATCCAATGATCCAAAATCTGGTTCTCTTAATACATCCATTATTTTGTCATATCATGACAGGTCAACTTCCTCCCCATTTTCATCCCGAGTGCTGCCCACTGTATGATAAAAGGAAATGTGGCAGGCTATAATGCTGTGTATAAGAGAATCACAGGCTGATAGTGATTCTCATGTTGTTTTGGTCTGAAGGTCAAGACAGATAATAAACTTATTATGTGAACTCTTGGCCTGGAGCTTAAATACCTGTAGTGAAAAAAGTGAGGCTCCCTGAGCAGAGTATTATACTCAAGAGTCTTCCATTTCACTGTGAATGTTTAGCTCACAGTGGTGGATACATCTCAGCATCAGTTTCTCTGGACTACATTAACATCAGACAGCATCATTAATGCAGAGAAGGATGATGTTTGGTATCAGAAATGGACAAACTTCAGTATACTTCAGCTCTTCCTGCCTCTCAGCCTGTAACACTGGGTGGCAGTGTGTCCCTCTAAACCAAAAATCTTTCACCTTCTGTCTCCAGCAGAGGAGCTCAGTCTGTGAGGAGACAGTCTCTGAGGTTCCTTTAGAGGATTTCTCAGCCAGGTCTGACCAGTCTGAAGATTAATGGGAGTGAAATATCCCTAAAAAAAAAAAAAGAAGGACTTTACCACTGTGTAAACCACGGGTGAATATTTTTATTCAATGATGTGCATTCAGATAAGAGTTGTGCATCAAACTGAGCCCTCTGGATGGACTCAGACAGGTGAAAAATATAAAATTAAGTGTCCATGCATTTTTAAAGAAATGACTGAGACCACATGATAATATAAAAATGAAAATTTAAAGTCAGTCACTATAAAGTTTTGTTTGCTTTAATGTACCAAAAAAAAGTAAAAGTAAATATAAATTCTTTGCTAATTGCTTTGAAATTAAAGTGGTGTACTCACTATATAAATATCCTTTTTGTAAAGCTACAGTGGGTTCTGTTTATTAATTTTAAAATATTTTATATAGAATTTTGGAGCAAAAAAATCAGATTACTTGTAGTTTGCCTTCTTCAAAAAAAATTCTGAAAGAGTTAATACACTACACTTTGTAGATTTGTAATCTTCAATTGAATCTAAATTATAAATAATGTTGTAAACTCAAAAACCTGACATTTACACTGCTTAAAAAAGAGTTTTAAACACATTTAGCTTTAAATGTTTGACCCTAAAACTAACTGGACAAAATGCTCGTTTTTTTTTTTTTGTTTTATTTATTCGTTTTTACTGACCCCTGATTAGCATTAGCAGCAAGCTAATGTATTAACATTACATTTTGTGTAGATGGCACATACACTTCTTCATAATGCAGCTGTTGTTCTGTTCACAGTGTCTTCCATATACGTTGTGTTTTATAATCCAACAGGCTGACGGTCTGAAGGATTTATCAACTCTGTATGAAGGACCAAGTAGGGTCAATTATAAAATCACACTATTTTTTCTTTTGTCTTGATCCAAGCGCAGCTCCACAGTAACCAAATGCAACATGAAAAAAAAAATCAATTTCCATTATTATATATAATACCAGATTATCCTGGAAAAGTCTGCAACAACTGCGAATAAGCCTCCAGCATATGATTTTACTCCAAAAGTTGACAGTGAAGATTGAGGTCACGGAGGTCACGGAGAAGATAAGCTGAGAACTTGTAAATCCTGTCAATCTGTTTTCAAATTACTGCAGTAACAGCATGCGAGGTGTTGTTTCCGTGTATTATGGTAATGTAATAGCTGAGGCAGGCCTTGGTCTGCAGCTCCTGTTTGTTCGCAGGTACTGCGCTCGCTGCGTTTGGCATTCTGCTCCACTTCTCCCACTGAAATGAGTTCTCTCTCTCCCTCTAAACTTACAGAGGATGCGGCGCCCACACAGCTGTTCTCCCCTGAGCTGGCGTACATAAAACATAAAAGGCGAGCCTATATGAAAAATGCACAGAGCGCTGGAATATAATGTGCTTGATACCCTGCTGCTGTCGGGCAGGCGAGAGATAAAGAGAGAGGCCTGCCCTGGATAGATTCCTTTTCTGCAGAATTCGTTTGACTGCAGGCTTGGATGGCTGCCTGTGCAAACATTTACTCACCGCGCTCAATCCGTGGATCACATTACAAAGATTGATTGTTCACTTGCCTCTCACCCTCCACTGTTTCATTGGCCAATATGAAATCAAATGGGACTCTTGAAAGAGGAGAATCTGAGGGGTAGAGTTGTTATGCACAGAATAAGTGACTGTGCTTCTCAGGCAGACGTGAACGAGCCGAATGTGTGTGTGTGTGTGTGTGTGTGTGTGTGTGTGTGTGTGTGTGTGTGTGTGTGTGTGTGTGTGTGTGTGTGTGTGTGAGCGAGTGTTTCGAGCAAATTCCTCCCATTGTTCTTGTGTATTCGAGATGAATTGAAATGCTGACTGCCAGGCAGTGAAAACAAATCAAAATGATTGTTACAGTTGAAAGAGTGGCACATTGCGGCGTGTCTCTCTCCCTCATATCGCCATGTAAATTAGCAGAGCTGCCATGTGAACTTGCAAGGCAATTAATTCGCGACACACAGGTGCCTCGCTACCTACCGCCGTGTAATTGCAAAGTTCACAAAAAGCAAAATTAAACAAGGGAAACACTGGATTGCGTGCGCTCTCTTTGGAGAATTTGTAGTCCAATTAAAGTGGTGGGTTTGAATTGTGGTGGCGCAGACACGGCATCCTGTGGTCGTGCCAAACCTTGGCTCATAATCATCATTTCAGCTCGAGCAATTGCCAAATATTTACTCAGTTGTTTTTAGGGCCTCTGGGTACTGTATCTAGAAGCCTAACTAAGAAAACAATTGTTCAGAAGGCAGAGCGAGGAGCGAAAACTCATAACGAAACAATCCCAGTCCCTTGGTGCGCCGCCGAGAGCCAGATCGAAACAGACATTACTCTCAGTTCAAGGTGACCCACAGCTTTTACCCCAGGCTTTTCCGGCCAACTACACCAGCCAAAGCGAATCACATCTGCAACATGCAATTCTTTGCAGCAGGCAGCTCGCGTTTTAATCAATAGAGAAGTGAAAGCAAGTAAAATAAGCACGGACAAGGGTGGGAGATGTTGGTGTTGGTGTGTCGAAACTGCTCAAGTGGAAGTAAAGAGGCAAGATCAGGTGCTTTGACCTCGGGGACGGAGGGTCAGCACACGGGACGCCGGTGCTTTCTCCTCAGCTAACCTGCTTTCAAAATAACCAAACTGCTCCTGGAGACCCCGAGCAACAACAGATTAGCCCCCCTCTGCTGCATCTTGTCCTCTCCTGCCAACACGCTCGCGCTCTCTTTCCCATTTCCCCTCGGTGTCTTCCTCCCATCATCATTTTCCTCCTCTCCTCTCCTCCCCTCCCCTCCCCTCCCCTCTCTCGCCCCCTCACATCGTTAGCATTTAGATAGTTGAGAGCAGAGGAGCTTGGGTAATAGGCTTTTCCCTTCCCTCCATCCCTCTCTCCCATCTTGCTCAAATCAGCTGAAGTAAGAGGGATTAAATCAAAAGAACAACAATGATGATGAGAGCGACAGCGAGGGAGAGAAAGGGAGAACCAGGGGGTGGCGGGGGTGCTGGTGCATAACGCTTGATCGGCTGTGAGCTCATTAACCCGGGCCTTGGCAGAATTGATGTTAGAGGTGATTGGAGATTATCACATTTAGGAGATACTTCATCCCCTTATCTCGCTCAGCCCCCCCAACCCCCCTCCTCGTCCTCCTCCTTCTCCTTCTCGCCTTCACTCTTTTTTTCTCTCTCTCCGCAGTTCTCTTTCTCTTGATTTCATCCAGGTCAGCTGTCCCCCGGTTCGATTCCCCAAGCGCGGGGGGCCTCGCGGATACCATCAGCAGCAGCTCCTGTGTCTGCTTGATCTCCTAATTCTGCTTCATTTAAACTTCATCAACTGTTCCACTGGACCGGAAGCGGAGAAGAATGAAAACAGCTTATGTGGAAACAGCTTTCTCTCCCCTGCTCCTCTTTTGTTGTTCGATCTGATATGATATCCCCAAAGCTGCTGCTGCACCCCAACCAACGCCCACACACACACACACACTCCAACTCCCACTTTTGCACATGTATACACACTTGCACTGCAAAAAATGTCCACTGACATTGAGGGTTTTTTATTTGGCAGAGTCCTAAAAGTTATGTTTTCTTAAAACACGTGAACAAATCTGCCACAGCACATTGACTTATTTCAAGAACGTGTGTGTTGGTCTCATGAAACAAGACAGAATAAGACACTTAACCCTTGATAGTGATGTAGTACTCCAGACAAGTCTGACTTTTGAAGGTCTTGGTCTCGTCTCAGATTTGACCACATTTTTTCTCGGTCTTGTCCTGGTCTCAGATAAACTCTTGATTTTACTTCAAGAGCTGCAGGGATTTCACTAAACTGCCTGTGCAAAAAAGGAGCGCTGAACAAAGATGGTTGAGTTGATTTCAGTTCCTCACTGTTAGTTTTCTTTTTGTTTGCCCATAAATACAAAGAAAAATTCCCACACATAAAATTCACCCTTGAAATTCCTTCTGATCATTATTTATAAGGAAATTCTCATGGTACACCGACACATATACACACATACACTCACATATACAGTATGGTAATGAAAGAGGCAAATGAAGAAGAATCTTTGTTTTCTGTGTGTGTTTGTATGGGAATATGAATATTGCGGATCAATTTGAGGAGAGCCTGTGGTTTGCATGTTCCACTTTTCATTATATGTGTCATGCAGTGCAAGACAGCACAGGTCTTGGTCATGACTTGGTCTTGGATTAGTTGTTCCTGACTACAACGCTGATTTGTGAATCAGTATCTTGAAACAGGACAGAATAAGATACTTAACACTTGATGCAGAGGTTTTCCAATTTAAACATACTATTGAGTTGCATTATGGGAATTGTGGTAGCCAACGTTTTTTGGAGTTTGACCCATACTCACAGCTAAAAGTCCGGATATATGGATCGTAATAGTGATTTGCTGAAGTCCTTTATTTGATATCGGTGGTTCTAGCCTCTCATATCTTTGGGTCACTGGGCCATTGGTTGGACAAGACAAGTCAAGACAGGACATTTCGAGACGTCACCTTGGGGTCAAGAAACTTACATTTTTTACAGATGCAATGATTACTGTATTGATTAGGGAAAATCAAAATTAACATATCGATTGGTGTGGAAGGTACCCATTAATTGTAGCCTGAATTGATTTTAAAAAATGAAAATAAGTTGATTTGTATTGGGAGCACATTAAAATGACTTAACTTACTACACTTGCAGCTTTTCTCACGTTTTTTTATAAGATAACAGGGCAAAAGACCTGAGAGGTCAGACAATCAGACAGGTTGTGAAAAATTCCTTCAGCCAGTTTATCTAAACCACTTTATTTGGACATCAAACTGAAAGTGAGCACACCTGAAATGTTGGGAATAGTCCCTTGTTGTACAGGTAAACTGTGTGCACACAATTATGTCAAGTATGGTGGGTCAAATTTGAATCAGGGTCAGGCATGTGCACAGATATACCTCTGCCCTTTTGCCCTCTGACTAGATAAGTGCCATTTTTTCTGTTTCGTATTAGTTTATGACTGCTGGCAGACACATACAAACCTCCTGGCAGGGCATGATTTGCAAGTGGACAAAAAAAAAAACATTCCGAGTGGCCGCATGCAAAACGAATGGAAGGGGTGCCCTTTTTTTCACTTGAGCACCTGCCGCACAAAATGTCTGTGCACGGCACCGATCAGGGTATTGTACTGTGCAAAGGTGTAGATTTCGGGAAACAAGGGACACTACCTCCTCTGTACTTGCAATAAAAACATGAAAGTGGTAGAGGACTTTAACGTTGATTAAATTAAAAACATTTTCACCATAAATTGATGTAAAAAAAATCATTAAAAAGCCGGAAATTGTGGAAGCAGGAAGTGTCTGACGCTCAAAATTTCCTCAGGTAGGATCCCAAACCCCCAGTTTCACGTGTCCCCTTAAATGTTGAAAGACAACCTACACCTTCAGGTCTATAAACAGACATTTTGGACAAAACTGTTAGCATTTATTTCCTCTTCCATAGAAGTTTTTTACAACCTGTCTGATTGCCCAGCTGCTTGTGTTTCTTGACCCTTCTGATTTCTTCTTCGTTAAGTCACTGCATTTCAACTGAGTGAGTAAATGTTATCATAACCAAATGAATGATGGCCTTTACTATGAAATTAACACCAAAATTGTAATTAACCTTGGTCAAACTTTAAGGAATCATTAGCGACAAAAATACTTGATAAAATGGACTTTTTCTTTTTTTTGCAGTGTGCCACCACTACAACCCAACAAACTCAGACACGCACGCAAGTCACTAATCCTGCATGCCCTGGACGCCATGCACCCCCCTCCCTCCTCCCTTCACACTGGGAAATTTAGCATGCCCCCTCGGCTGAGGCAGAAAATGAGATTACTGTATTTAAATGACTATGGTAATGGCGAGCATGCTGCCGGGCCCCTGTAGGATAAGGGATTTCTCCTGTGCTCATTGTTAGCAGTTTTGCAAAGTGCCATCGTCCTGCTCGGGCTCACAATGGGGATGTCATTTAAAAGACATTTCTCTTTCTCTCTCGCTCCCCCCTCGGTTCTTTTTATGCCCCTCTGTTCCCCTGTCAGTCCCGTGTACCAGTCCCCAGGAGGGCCAGTCACTGTGTGTGTGTGTGTGTGTGCGCGTGTGTGTGTGTGTGTGCGTCAGTCTTCCCAACCCACCAGTCCAGACATAAGGTGAATATTCTTCATTCAAAGCCGCACTAGAGTGATTGGACACGGTCAGTCTGTTTGGGAAGACATAATCCAATCTATGTTTGTAATGAAGTGTACTCTCTGAGGACTGACACCATGTGTCCGCTGTAGAATGCACAGGCCAGGTGGCCAGCAGGTCAAGTGTTTGACCGTACCTGCACGACTCTGAACGCCAAGGCCAAGAATTGTCTTACACATCCATTATGACTGCAACTAACAATTATTCTTATTGTCGATTAATTTGTTGATTTTTTTTCTTAATCAGTGTTCTCAGATGTCTTGGTTTTGTCTTCAACCCAAAGATATTCAGTTTATTGTCACAGAGGTGTAAAGACACCAGAAAATATTCACATTTCAGACACTGGAATCAGAATTATGACTTCTTCTTCTTAACAGATGACTCCAACTGATAAATTAATTATCAAATTAGTTGCCAATTAATTTAAAAGATGACAACAAACTGGGACTGTTCACATTATTTAGCCAAATCTGCAAAAACTTGAGTTCAATTTACATTAATGTTGAAAGAATTAGTCGATAAATCAATTAGTTGATTGAGGGGAAACCATGAAAAGTCATTTGGATGATCAATAAATGGATGTCCAGGTGTGCGCAGTCTCAATGTTTTTTCACTTACCAAACACATTTTTACTCGCCTCTGACTGTATAGTTTACACAACATCGATACTCAGTGAAGGTCATAAAGTCTGAAATGTGGTATGTAGAGTCTTTTATTTTAATCCTTACGTCATTTATCATGCAAACATGCCACTTATTCTCTAGCCTCTGAAATTTGAAGATCTGTTTAACTCTTTGTAAACTTAATATCTCTAACTGTTCTTACACGTGATGATCACAATTTTACATCTTTCTGACTTTTATGAAATTGTATTTTATTGTAATTGTAGGTTTAAGCGCAAAATTCAAATAATATAATTGCTTCTCGTCTCACAGGCCGATTTAAAAATCTTAATACAAACTGTTTTACATTTCTGCAGAAGGACATAGGCTCATTTTTATACACATGGTTCACAGTGTCAGTGGATGGCAATTAATTGTTAGATTTGTTCATTTTCATCTATATCCATAAAATGTATCAGCCTCACTTTGGTCACATTTCTATATTGTTAATCAACAAATTTAAAGTTGGCTGTAAAATATAACTTTCAATGTTGAAACAAAAACACCGTGTCCAAAGAGTCGCCACGTTGAAAAAGACATGCAGAGCTATAACAAGTGGATGAAAGGATAAGGAGCAGGATTGATGGGTGGGTGAGTTGTCTCCAGCAGCTACTTGGTGAACTTGTGTCAGGTCAGTGGCCTCACACCTCCACTGTACAGTTTTACATCAAGCAGCTGACAGCTATTATTATATAACATGTCCACATCTCTTCATTCCACCACCCTGCATTGTGGCATTTTGCTTTCATTGGTACACCGACCTCTCCACCTCAACCTAGCATAGAATCTGTTTTCCAATGTCCTGTGTTTTCACTGAGACACACTTCATGTTTTGACCCTTGCTCGGTAACTGCTCAATATGTGTTAACTTACAAATTTAGCCTGAATATAATATAGTCTGAATTTAGAAAAGTTTACAGAAAGTTCTGTCTGCAAAAGGACAAAATAAATAATGTATTTTCTGACTATGAGTGTTCTACAGTAATGTAATACTACATGGTACAAGTTTGCCCCCCACTTTAAAGTCAAAACTGCTCCACCAAATGAAAATCTGCTCAAAGATTGTTGGTCAACCCCTGGAGAAACTCACGTATCAGCCTACCATAATAACGTATTAAGACTGGCCAACAACTTTGTCTCTGACCCCAATCATGTCCTGAACAGTGAATATGAATTGCCATCAAATCAAAGATACAGGGTCCCATATTATGATAAGGTTAGACTGAAGGAGTCAATTCTAAAACTAAATATGGATCTTAATTGCAGATCAATTGCATATTGAATGGTCTTGAATGTTGTCAGAGGCATCTGTGTTTCTTGTCTTAAATGTTTGTTTTTTGATGATGATGCTGTGAGGCAAGAAAAATTTCTGACTTGATCTTAATCTGTCGATAGTTCAACAAGTCCGAATTTCGCTGTTTGCATTTGCCCTCCAGGGTGAAACATAAAACCGTTTTCTGCAGCCCAGTCACCAGAAGAAAATGTTGGTATTGTACGTTTCTGCAAACCACAGATACAATACATTTGCACATTTTATATGTATCATATCAACGTTTCTAAAATGACGTAGTATATGAGAATATTACTTTTTCATCTGGAGGTGGAGAGGATGGTGGACAACACAGCCATCTAGCCTTTGTAGTCATCTGACCACTCAAAGCACTTTTTACACTGAGTCACATTCACCCATTCATACACACATTCACACACTGGTGGCCGAGGCTACCATACAAGGTGCCACCTGCTACTTTTTCAACACACTCATACACTGTTTGGGGTTCAGTATCTTGCTCAAGGATACTTTGACATGCGGACTGGAGGAGCCGGGGATCGATCAGATGATCTTCCGAAAACTGGACGACCTGCTCTACCTCTTAACCACACCCGCCCCAGCAAGACCACTGCACTGCTGCAGACGAGACCAACAAACAACAAAACCAGTTGTGTTTTTCACCGCCTTTCCAGCAGCCCACAAAACGCGGTCGTTTTTAGTGACCTGTTTTTCTACCGGAGATAGTACTATCACTGCTGCCAAGACACTTGCCATGCTCCAGACCACTGTAGGAGACAACAAACAACAAAACCAGCTGTGTTTTAGTGACCAACGCTGCCTTTCCTGTGGCTTTTTAGGCACCAATCACACATGCTTTTCCACTGGGGATAGTGCCACGTACAGCTTTTTATTTTTTTACAGAGACATTGCTGTGTTTACTGTCATGATAGTGCCAAAAGTGGGTATTTTAAGCCAAAGCATTATATTTTCCTGGCCAAAACTAAGTGTTTTTTCTGCCTAAATCCAACCACATGTTCACATCAACAAGGTTAACTGTTGAAAAATAAAGAAATGTCAAGTTTCATCCACTCGATAATAACGTGTATGTGTAACTTATCTGTGTATTGTGGCAATACATCAGTATGGTTCAGGTTTGGTCAGAATAGGGGGCAAAAATAACTTGGTCCAGTTAGGAAATGATTGTGTTAGTGGTTAAGAGAACAGAGCTTTCACTGTTGGTAGGAAACAGGAAGTGAACGGTGGTCTACAATGAACCGTGGTTGATGTTTTGCTGACCCATCAAACCACCGCAACTTCTTCCCTCTGTGGCCTTTGTGGCTCTAAAACAATGTCTGACTATGTCGTCCTTTGCTCCCGACAGTCAAGAGCAACTGGGTGGGGAGTTATACTCATGACTTACTTCTGAATTCCTGGCTACAGCCCTGCTCCATTTCAGAGCTCACTGAGGCTGCTGATCCGAGCTAATTGTGGAAATTATCCCTGTGCTAATGTTAAAATCCAGTCCTTCCGGAGTAACAGGGAAGAGCTTTAACAAGAGAAGGGGCTATTCATAAAGTAAAAAGATGAGAGTAACAGAGACACAGAGGAGGACACTGGAGCGAGGGCTGCACAGAGATGGAGTAAAGGAAGAAAGAGGAATGCGCTCAGAGGGACGGCAGGACGCCGACTGCGAGCTGTAATGTTGCTGTTGCTTTTCCTCTGCGTCACAGAGCACTTCATCATAGGTGGGTTTTTCTCCAGGTCCCCTCCCCTCCCATCCGGCCCCCCTATCACTATTCCCATCCCCTGTTCCTCTCTGCCTCCCGGGCCCCCCGCCGCAAGCCTGATCTATTGGTTTTCAGCAGCGCACGGAGCGATAAATCATGGGAATGGGGGCCGGCGATGATTAGGTTGCGGGGTGCAGAGAGAGAGGGAGAAGAGAAAAGAGGGGACGGATGCATTGGAGGAGGAGGAGGGGTGAAGGTGGGCCCAGCAGCCTCGTGTACAGCAGACAGGTTACTGATGGTGTTTGTTTCTCCCAGGCCTGTACCTGTGCAGGGGGCAGATTCTCCTGGGTGTTACATAAAGGAGCTATGGGTCTGCCGGGGCCCGACGCAGCCTGGAGGACACATAAACTGAGCCGGAATTACCCAGGCGCTGAGATATATATACGGGCACGGCAGCATTGCTTATTCTGGCCAAGCCCATTATATCAGCCCTGCTCCTGAGACGAAGAGCAAGAGGAGGAGGAGGAGGAGGAGGAGGGAGATGCAGAGCGAGATGAGCCCATGGGAGCGAAAAATGTAGATTAATACTGTTGCATATTTTACCACAATTAAAACTTCATTTGTCTAAATGTGTGGACTTTAGCCTCATTTAAGCCTTGGTGGCTCGGTAGTTTTTTAACGGGAGAAATTAAGAGGTTGACCAGAAAACATTTACAGCTCACCAGGAAGAAATACTTCTGTTTTCCTTCTGTGACATTTTAAAAATGGATAGTTACACCTTATTCTGCCCAGCTAGCGGAAATTGAGCTCCCTGTCAATTATTGATACCCCCACCACATCGGATTATATAAATACTGGGAGGAATGTTGATGAGATTTGTCTGGAACTTGAGCAAAACTTGACTTTATTGCCTCATTGACAGAGATTTGCCAGTCAAGCACCCTTTAGCCTGTCACCTTTTCTCAGGTAACAAATCCCCCACAATGCACCCAGCCGCCATGTCTGGGGCTGAGGAGTCAGAGGAACACAAACACGAGCAGGGATGATAATGAACAAGCATCGTGTGTGTGACTGAAAGCGGGATGTGCCACAACAAGCCCCCCTCAACATTGTACGACTCGGTTTCACCGCTCGCCCATTTAATGGCTGTTCTCTGTTACTGTATGTTTCATCAGCGGCGCAGGGTGGCAGGTGGGAGGGATCCTGCCTTTGGAGGAGCGGAGAGGGGCTTTGTTTGCTTTAGTTTACACGTTCGCTCTTTGTTTGTTGCATGTTGGCGCGCCAGCTCTCTGCCGTCAGCCTCGCTATCATCGAGTCTGACAGCTCCGCGGCCATGTTTTGAAGGGAGAGGAGGAATTAAAAGATAGAGATGGGTGGGAGAAAGGAAGAAAGGATCCAGGTGCTCACCTGCTAAGATCTTACAAACTGATTCTCTTTTTAGGATCTCTGGTTTGAGGTTCAGGGCGAGGCTACAGAAGGCACCTTTACAGCTAATGTGGGTGATTCTCCTCTTTTTCTTGGGTGCAGGAGGAGAGGAGGGGGGCCCGGGATTACAGAGATGATCCTGCCATTCATCCTAGCTCTAAACAGAGCCCCGTCTTCCCTCCCCAAACCCTGCTAATTCCCTTTTGATGAGGCGTGCTAAATAAATCCTATTTCCACGCCTTTATTCCCCACCGACTCCTGGAGCGTAGATCAGGGACGCAGATTTTAGGGGCTTCTGCCGCCGTTTGGGACCCACAATGGAGCCCGTCTGCATGGCGGCCCACTCTGTCCAGTCAGCCTCATTATGCTTTCACCCCAACACATGCCCAGTGGCCCACAAACACACACACACAAACGCGGGCAGACTGACACATTTACACATGTAGTTTCACACAAATACGCCATGATGGCTTTGTGCAATTGCTGGGACAAATGCCGGACATCATGTCATGTATCTCAAATTTGTGGTTGGAGTATAAGAGGATACTCCAGGTGACTGTGTGTGTGTGTGTGTGTGTGTATGTGTGTATGTGTGTGTGTGTACTGTACATCTCCCTCCTGTCCTGTCGGCCCTTCCACTCTCACATGCTGAGCCCCTGCGCTCGGCTATGACGCTAACAAGCTCCTCCGTCTCTCCTGCTCTGTCTACACCGGGGCCCTGTTATTAATGGGGACCAGCTGGGAGTGGTGAAGGTACATGCACAGCCAGACAAAGCCCCATATATAATCATAAAGTCATAACAAACGACCTGATGTAAATGAGGATGGGGGTGTTTTGAGGGAGGCTGCGTTTGGAGAGAATAGGGCCACGGATGCTGGGGTGCAGTAAATAAAGAACCGAGGTGTCATCTGCCATCTAAATGGCCAGTGCCCTCTTGGATGGCTGGCAAAGACCTGCCAGCCTGACCTTTGACCTCCCCCTGGACATAGCAGACTCGGGGTCAAGCCTCAAGAGGCAGTGCTGAGTGCCTCTCCGACGTCTCTGCTGATGGGGCAGTTAGCCTGAGAAAAATGCTGCCTCCGTACGTGTCCAGGCAAACAAAAGACAGCTTTCCAGACTCTCTGCGCTGATGGCTCGGCCTCTTTGACATATGGCACCACTATAACACACGCCTTAGGACCCAGCCAGCTTGCACAGTCTTGCAATAATTTTCATTCTGAGATGAAATGATGATTATGACGTTACGTTGCAAGCGGTGGAGAATCCCGGGCCTGTTCATCTGCGGTGTGTCTGCATTGGCGAGGCTTACCCAGACACATGCTTCCAATTAGCTGGGCTTCTTCATGTAAATGCTTCATAAATTATCCCCCCTGCCCCGGGATTAGGTGCTCATAAAGAGAGTTAGCATCTCAATAAACAACAAAGGTTGTGTACGGAGAGCAAATTAGAGGGACAGTGGGAGGGTAAAGAAAGAGGTGGAAAAAAGGAGGGAGGGTGATACTGTGAGCTGGCACTAGGTGTTGTTGGAGTCAGGGTGGGGGCGAACTCTAAACAGTCCAAACTGTATCTATAAAAACTGCAGGAGGCTGTGCTCCATCACAGCAATTTAAAGGTGTCATGTTACAGAAAAGTATCTCCTGGAGTCCAAACTCCTCATATTGTTTCAAATTTGTGGCAGTGGTTTGGTGCAGCGGGGTGACCTGCTGGTCAAAGATACTTAGACAAAAAGAAAAGGTCCTAATATTCCATCTTTTAATACTATTATAATATCTACAATTGAATAATATTCAACAATTAAGTCAGCATAAATAAGACATAGTTAAAGTGCTCAGAAATAAATGGAAATCTGAACATGTCAATGACAAATTACATCTGCTGATGAAGATCACACAAGAGCTACTAAACAGATGTGGTGAGATTCCTGTGTCGATATTCAAATAATATAATGATTATCATTAATATTCCAAAAATAATCTAATGAGACTAATTAATGACAATAATTGAATAATCATAAAGACATATTATCAATATTATTTTACACACACTAGCAGTATGTTTTCACCCAGTGTTCGTACTTACACATACAAAAGGTAATGCACTATAATTTGTATACAACACGTGATGAGGAGCCGAGACGCTGTGATCATGTGAAGTATGAAGAACAACATAGTCCATGTGAGGAGGGGGTCAGGTTGGACGGATGGGATAAACAAGCACAGGACTTTGACCCAGGAGATCTCGTCCCATGTAAAACCAAAAGTCAACGATGAGTTACTAGTTGGTACATAATGTCACGTCGTCACATTACGTTAGGTATGTACCATGATGACAGCCAACCGCGATTCTTTTCCTAAACTTTACTTAAGTGGTAGCCAATTTGCTTTACCTAGGATGGCGAAGGCATGACCCACTCTACTTTGCCTCCGATGCCTAAACCTACCCAACCCAACCGACAAAGGCAACGAGCACCATCCAGTCAGAGGGAGAATGGGGCGAGTCAGGCCTTCGCCATCCTTGGAAACACAAATTTGCTAATGCAGTAAGGGCACTGATTCGTAAGACGTCAAACCATTGTATGAGAATACATTGCATACAAAGGTACATATAAGTATACACTGCATATTTGAATTGGTAATATGAAGATGTATTTGTAATATACTGTACATAACGTAATATCTGGCTCCATTTGCTAAAGAAAGCTCAGAAAAGCCAGTAAGTGGTTATTTTTTGCTGTATGTACTGTTCCTGTGGGTCCCTAAGATTACATTTTATATGGGTTCATTTACACAGATGTGCATAATGTGTGTATTCTAAAGTATGTATGCGTATTTAAGTTGTTTATATTCATAAATTAATGGTATAGTTGTAAATAACTAAACAATAAATAAAAAATCTTATCATTATTTAACTTTATTATCATATGCTCTGAGTTACTTTCAAAGCAGTGTCAGGTTGTAAAGTTAGAAATAAGATTTTGATGAAGATTTTAAGAGAAAAACTGAAGACATCAGGCCTCATCTAACAGTTAATTTGTGAATATAATAATGTGTTGATTATCGTTATGAATAGATTTTCTTCACAGTCCATAAAATGTCAGAAAATAACATCACTATTTCCCAGAGCCCGAGGTGACATCTTCAAATTGGCTGACAAACTGTCTAAAAACCCAAAGATATTGAATTTACAGTGACATTAAAAATGAGCTAAATTGTTGTTGATTACTGTAACCCTCTGACTGTCTGTCTGACAACTCACTTTAGTCAGACACAAATTTGATGTCTGTCATTTCCAAGTTGAGGCTAAACGTCTCAGTGCTCAGATATATAACAATAATGACACCAAAGCTCCAAACTGCCCACATTTTCGAGAAAATAGTGATGCAGAGCAACTCTCCTGATACAGGCGTGATGAGTCAATCCATCCCCACTGTGTAAAACCACAACTTCTGCTAAATGGCAGCGGCTGTGTGTGAAATACGTGACAGGATCATTTGATAAAGCAGCGCGCCTCCGTTCAATCTTAACAGATAATAGCCAGGGCATTACGCGAATTAGGCCGTGTGGTTTGTGCGAAGGTGTGGGGTGAGCAAGGGCTTTTTGAAATCTGCCGGGAACGTAAAGCGTCTGTAAACACAAATCACAAAGAGCCTTAACGCACTAAACCTCGGGCCACACTGGCCACACAATGGACTGTCATATTGAATTGGCCCGGAGCTGTGGGAGAGAGGCTGTTTAAGAAAGACGCAGGGTGGGAGTTAAGCTGAGAGAGAGCCCAGCGTGACAGACACTTGTCCATGTAACAGCTCTGCAGAAACTCACACCGGGCTCTCAACAACACTCTGCTTTACTGTCGATCACCAAGACACTCAGCAACACCGGCTGTCACCTATACATGTAATATAAATGCAATCTCACTTTTTCTCTGTGATATATATCGACCATCTCTGAGGGGCAGACAGAGACTGACACACATGCACACACACACACTCACTTTTGAGTACAGCACCATACAGACAGTCAATAACAGAATGGGGTGTGAGATTAAGCCTAAGCCCACCTTCTTTTCATGTGGCAGAGCAGCCGCTGCCCCGAGATCTGGCACCAGATGGCGCTGTGCCGGTCGGTGCCAGGAGATAATCGGGACAGATCGGGCCGCATTACTACCCATTATCTTCTAATTATTCTTGTGTGGAGCGCTGATCCTGCCGTTTGTGTAAGTGGATGGCACAGAGAGCCTGTCGCCCCCGGCAGCACGAAAATCCTCCCCACTCTCCTCACCCCCTCTGGGGATGGAGGGAGAGATCAGCCGGGGGAGGGAGGGAGGGAGGAGCTGGTGGGTAAGGCAGCCAACCTGATAGAGGAGAGATATGCCTTTGTGAGATGTCCAATTTTCATAAAGCGACACCAGTGATGTCAGACTGAGGAGATCCCGCTGACCTTTGACCTTTGTGTTGGTGTCACGTAGCACAACATCTTGTTCCCCGACAAAAGCAGAACGTTAACAGCGTCTTTCTCCTCTGATGACTCTATAAAAGTGTGATAAGGATACAGTTCAAGTCTCCCAGGCTTCATTTGTACAGTGCCTGTGTGGAAACGGGCCCCAACCCCCCTACCCCAAAGGATAGCGCTTACTGCGCAGAGGCATATGGCTTACCATGTGCTGGGTCCCACGTGCACACTCTTAAGCGCGATTCTACCCAGAACATCTTCGCTTAATTATCAGCATTTTGTTCAGCATCCTCCTATTTTGCATATTAATATCTGTCAGCTCAGTATGTAATATGAGGAGATGAAGGCTTAGGCTACGCTAAAATACCACCGTAAACACAGGCTTCACCGAGCGAGAATATACATGCTCAGTCCCGCGGGGTGCGGAGTCCAAGATGATGTGCGTGTGTTTTCAATACCTTTTAACCAGGTCTCAAGTGTGCACGTATGCATATATGTTTGTAAAGTGTCAAAATCTGCAGGCGATGCACAAGCTACCTGCCTGTTATGTTTGTGAGCGTGTACCCGCGGTGTGTGCGTCACAACCAACACGTTTACCCACCGGTATACTTGTTCACATGTGCTAACACACATGTGTGCCCATGGCGTGTGGTAACCAGCCCTTCCGACTGACACGTAATAAAACACGGCATTGTTGATCAATCTCGCCAGCCCACGGGCCGCACAGCGAGGGCATGTACATGCAAATGAGAATAGCTAAATGCCACTGAGGGGGCGGGAGAGGGAGGCAATCACTTCAGCTGACAAACTGCGCAGGAAGGGGGGATGCAGTTGGAAGGAGGGAGGGAGGGAGGCGGGGGTGGGGGTGCTTGATATCCAGGGGGAAATTTTTAATGCAAGGTGATCCAAGAGAAATAAAGACAGCAGGCTTAATTACAGGAGGCGCTGCGAGAGATGAGTTTATCCTCACTGCAGTTTAAAAGTACAGGTTAAAGAGAATCATCATAGCATCCACTGCGCTGATCATTTTGGCGAGAGAGAGAAAAAAAGTGCAGTGTGTGTTTCTGTGTGTGTGGCGGCGACAGAAAACCACAGCGCTGTGATTAAAATGTAAGAGAGGCTGCGGCTAAGACCCGAACCATTCTCCGCCAAGCTGGGGTCAGGGCAACTGATCTGGGGGCCACTTGGGCAAATCCCAAACACAAACACAGCAGAAGAAAGGCACAGAAAGCACGAGGAGGCTGGTGGTAAAAAGACTGATAGAACGCGTCCATGGGAAGATGAACAGCCAGGGAGATCATGAAGGGAGAGCTGATTAACTGGCTTTTAGATCTCTGGGAAATATCCGAAGGATTGTGCCTCCAGCTCCACAAATCCTGACCCTTAATGCTGAATCTATCAACCCTGGGAGCCCCTGTGCAACAATGAGAAGTCTATAAGCTGGTCCAAGCTGCTCCATTGACGGTTCATTAAGCAACAATGAGGACAGATAACCACTGCATTGCTGTATTGGTGGCTTTCGCTTTACATCCAGAAAGAGGTTTTTAGCTTACGTCAACCCAGCTTTGAAGCAGGGGGCATTCCCCTCATGCTAAGCTGGGGTGGCGCATTCAAGACATGAGAGGCAAAGACTGAAGCAGGTGTTTTTCTTCTCAACATGTGGATGCTGCTTTGCATGTTATAACTGTCAAACGCGCCACCGTCAATCTGTTTTTATCTCCCCATGACGATGAAATGGACTGGACGACATCAAGAGGAGAGAGAAGGAGGGAAGTTGGATATTAAAGCCGGAGCCGCGGGCTTCATCCCACTTCAGAGGGCCTTTCCCCGATCAAAGATAGAGCAGTAGGTCAAAGATGACAGAGCAGCTGGGTGGAATACTGGTTACAGAGAGATTGTCCAGTAAATGAAGGCTGCAGGTTTGATCCCTGTAGTAGCCAGCATGCCAACACTGCTGTTGAAGTATCCCTGACGTGCATAACTGTCAGTGTTGTTAAGCATCAGTTGCTAATAGTTGCCATAGTTTTGGTGATGTGTCGGGTACCTTTGGCCTGTATCGACATCTCTTCAAATGAATTGGTTTTAGAGGTAACTGGTGGCCCTGTGCGCAGGCATTTGCAACTGAATGCAAGACGCAAGGTTCCTTTTGTGCATTGATATGGTTGGAAAGAATATAGTTCCTCCATGAAGCTGCTCACACCAAGGTTTATAGATTATCTTGAGTAACCAGGTCATGGTTTCTGGAAAGAGACATTGCTGTTGAGTTTTTCAAATATATTTTCCTGGTACTTTAAGCACCACAAGCAAGTGCCATCTAGTTTCATCATATTTAAGAGAAGGCAGCAATCTCCACTGCTGATATCTCGAACACTCGGCAACTCTCACTATAACAATTTAGATTGATGAACAGCACTACAGGTAAAAGGGAAAATGTGTCTTTTTGATTTCGGGGTGAACTGTCCCTTTAAGGTTAGACCATGATTGGTTGGCGGCATTTCTGCAGCACAAGACAGAAGAAAAAGAAAGCTTAGTTCACCTGTGACTTCACCCATGTATCTCAGTTTCTCCTTCTTTTTTTTTTTTTTGCCTTCGCCGTCTCCTTTTTCCACAGGCTGACATCACCAGAGTAAAGTTAGGTAAAACTTTGCAGTGCCAGTAGCAACTTTTTTGTTTTGTTTTTTCTTTAGAAAAATGACATATTTTTCAATTTGTACTTGGGGCATGTGACAACACTGTGATACATAATGGTGTGGAGATCGTCATCAAGTTTGCTTTGTTTATCTGTCTGTGATGTTCTTTTTAGCACAAGTGCAGATTACTTATATTACTGGTTGTTTTCTCTTCCTGAGGGTCACAGCATACATACATGTCAGTGGTCAGATGGTCGCCAGCAGCAACAAGTGCAAATTCAGACACAAGACATGAGTTGATGTGAGCCAGAGCAACAGTTTGTCTTTGTTGGGATTCGCTCTTTAAGGTAGCTTGGTGTGCAAAACACTACAACCTGTACATGCTCATCCTGTTCTAATTCCCAGGGTGTCAAGCTGGTGGCTTGGCCAGTGGCTGTCAGCGTCTCATTTTGACTCAGAGGACACCCTTTAGCATCTGTATGAGATGCATTGGGCTTTCAGCTAACTCCAGTGTAAACCCTTCAACAGCAATGATGTAATATAAGAGCGAGCAAGTCCAAGTATGGTGGGAGGTAGGGAGGGCTGGTGCGTGGTTTAAACCAGTGATTCCCAGATTTCCCCGTAGTCATTAGTTCAAAGTCCCACAGTTTAATACATTCAGGGTCATACTAGAGTTTGGCCATGTCGTTGAGATAGTTTGCTGTCTCTGTCAAGTACCTATCTGTTTGTCACTCATTGTACATAAGAAAATGGCACTTCATAATAAAAGCACTATGCTGGAAATTTACTGAACTTATTAGTGTTTTTGTTTTTTTTTACATATAAAGTTGACACGTTTTGAAGTCACTTGTCCATTCAGAATGGGTTCGCAAGCGACTTTTGGACTGTGACCCACCAGTTGGGAATCACTGGTTTGAACAAAAAAAGGACTTTCACCCAGGAGACTGGTGTTTGTATCCCATGTGAAACGAACATTAAGATTTTTTTAAACTATGTTATGTAGTTTACATAACATGACATACGTGGTACATGACGTCATGTTACACAGTCACAAACTTATTGAAGTTACATTACAAAAATACTTATTTTAACCCAAATTATGTTCTTTTTTCTAAACCTTACTGAGTACTTTCAGTGATGAAACTTATATTTCATGTGAACATGAAAGTTTCTTTTTTTTAAAAAAACAAACAAAAAAAACCACTATGTATGTAACTAGTGGAAACTGACATGCCATCTCTGAGTGTCCAAAACTAATGCTAGAGGAGTAAAAGGCCACTGAACAAACTGTCGTATTTGACAAGTTGGGAATGAGAGCATGTTGACCTGCTTACACATTCTCAAGTAGGATTTAACAAAATGTATTTGCTGCAGCCGTATCAGTATCTAAAACTGTCAAGTACAGACAGCAACTTGGTCTGACTACCAATCAATCGAATACAGACGCTTGGTCAGTGGCCCTCGGTGTCAAACTTCAGACTTTCACTCAGGAGACTGCTGTTCATGTTCAGTGTGAAATCAAAAGTCAATCAAGCTATTTTGATAACAGCGTAGTGTGCTAGTATTTGTAGCATGCTACGCTATAAATACTGTTACATAACACTAATAACAAGCATACTTATTTTAACCAAACTGTGATGTTTTTTTTTGTTGCCTAAACCTAAGGAATTAAACCTGTAAACAAAGTTTGTAACGTATGTCCTAAGTTTATTCTGAAAAGGTACTGTATGCATTTAACAAGCGGAAAGTGTATATTTTCTGTGAAAATGGAAGTTTATTTTGAAAAAACATTGTATGTAACAAGCGGAAATTGACACACCATCCCTGAGAGTCCAAAACTGATGCTGGAGGGCATCACAGTTTGACATGTAGGGCCACTGATCAAGCGTCAGTATTTGATGAGTTAGACGTGAGAATGTGTTCAAAATGCTCACTCAGATTTGTGATCTTGTTCATTTATTCTTTGTAGACATAGTAAAAATTTAATTCAGAATGTTGCCAAATTTTTTAAAGGCAAAAATTCTTGAACAGCTGCTGGTGTTTAGACAACATTTAACATTAAGAATATTTGCCTTCTTCTGTTGTTTTTTGTTGCAAAAACATGTTAAATATCTTAAATTAAGATATCATAAAACATATTCCTTTGGTATTTGAGCACAAATGTACACAAGAAATATATAAACATTTTAAATTGCCCCGTTAAGCCTTTCAAAATAAAAGCACTCTAAAATGCAAAAAAGTGAGCTATTCCTATGTGTACTTGTACTCATTTGTGGCCCTGCCATACATTACACACTCCACTCTTTGATTTCAGGGCCCTGACCCCGACTCAACACCACACAATCGTTCACCATACACCTGTGCGTTCACCTTCAGCAAAGGAGGTCAACCTTCCCATGAGGCTTTGTGTTCACTCTAAAGATCAGGGTTCAGTGGGAGCATCAGGGTCCATCTCGCAACAAGAAGTCACCGCTTTCTCCCTCTTTTTTCCCGCCTGTGAGTGTCAATCAGTGGCGAGTCACAACCCGTGTGACAGTAATCAAAGTGAATAGAAGAGTGAGCCAGGTGGTAATTGTGTATTATTCAACTTGCGGGGAGCATGCCACGCTGCTTTAGCCTGTTGATTGCTTATGTATAATTTAACGCAATCTGTGCATGTATTATAAATGAACAGGGTTTGCGAAGTGGCAAATAGAGTGCAATTAATGTCTCGGAGCTCAGAGCGCGCAGATTGACTGTCTTTAGCCTATTTTTCCATTGCTCATTTCTCTCCTTTCGTCCTTTTTATCTGCCTCCCTTCTCTTTCACTTCCCTCTTTCTCTCCCCTGTTCCCCAACCTCTGCTGTCTCCCTCTTTCTCTGGGAGTCAACTTTATAAAGGAGTATGAGTGAGAGTGAGTGAGTGAGCACTCTGGAGGCAGTCAATACCTTATCAACTCCTGCCGAACGCTGACACCTTGACGTCCTTGACAGCAAATTATTACTTTTTCATGACGCAACCAGGTGCAATTACAGCAACATCTTTGCGCTGTATCCTGCTGCTCCTGCAACTGTCAAAAGGCGTTCCTGGTGGGATCCTGGAGGAGCTGAGACATCAGTCTCTCAGTCCCTCCCAGATCTCTGCAAAGACAGACTGACAGACAGGAGCGAGGCAGGGGGACGAAGTGCAAAGAGAAAATAGAGGGAGCCATTCAAACATGCCCAAAGATTCAGTAAATAGTTGCATTCGACTCAAATTCCTTTTCTGGGAACACTAAGAGGTTTGTTTAGAGGGCTGTTGACTGACAGCGAGAACGTGGCAGAGTTTTGTTGTTGTTGTTCGCTAGATGCAGGTAGCGAGCTAGCTGCTGCTGCTGCTAGCAGCCCGGTAAACAACCGTGTTTGTAATGTCATCACACGCTCCTCGCTCTCCTCGCTTCACACTGTAGACCCTGTAGGCTTGATTATAAAGTTTAACCACACTTTAACACACAACAACAGTGAGGAAAAAACACCAGGTAAACCTCAATTAAGACTTCAGAGTGTCACTTTCTCCCCGTAGCGCAGCAGCAGAAGAAGAGAACACAAAGAGCCCACAAGCCTGTGATGCCACCCCTGTGAATATGGGGATGCTGGGGTGGTGGGGGAGAAACTTTGCCATCCTGGAGGTGGATGTTGCCTCATGTCTCTTTGTGTGTTTGGTGTGTCCCCTGGTTGGGAGCAGAGGGGGGAGACATGAGGGTGGCGGTGGCAATAGTGTGTGTATGAGTGTGTGTGTGTGTTTGTTGCTGTATTATGTGTGGAGAAGAAGGACAGGTAAGAGGAACAGAACAAACCCTGAACGCGCTACAGAGACACCTGAGTCTCCTCTTTCATCTCAGACTCATCATCCACTGATCCTCACCCCTTTTCCTTCCTTCCTCCCCCACTCAGCCAATTTCCTCAGTTTCCTTTAACACGCCATGTGCCTAGCAGATATTTTTTTTCAAACACACACACACACACACATCTGACTTATGTAGGTAATGACACCTCAGTGAGCTATTGGTTTTCCTCGGCCCTCTGTGTGTTTTTTCTCTCCTCCTGTCGCCCTCCCTCCCTTCCACCTTCCCTTCCTCCCCCCCGTCTCTCTTCAAGCGCTGCCTTCTCTCCTTTACTCCCTCAGGCCTCCCCACTCCTCCCCTCTCTTTTTTTCCTGTGGTGTCAGACACAGATTTATTCTGCCTGTGATGCGTGTAGAGCAGAGGAGTGTGAGTGAGCGGGGAGGTGGGGGGGGGGGGGGGGGGCAGGGTCAACAGAGGAGGGGGGGAGGTGTGTGTGTACAATAAGAGATAAGATCATGGCTCCCCAGGGGCTTGTTTGGCCCTGTACTCGATCCATCAAACGCCGGCTCCAAGTGCCAAGGTCAACTCTAATGAGCATTTTCTGGGGTCTTATTCTCCACGCTGAACACCAACACACACACACACACACACGCGAACATGAGCACACACTTTCTAAACACATCTCGGACATACCTGCTTAGCTGTAGGATGGATGGCTATGACAGGAAATGTAACATGCTTGCATGCATCCCAACAGGTATTTTACTCAGAAATCAGACATCACTGCAGGAGAGCAGGTGCTGAAGAAAGCTGGCCAAGGTGAGTGATCCGTGTCAGGTGTGAACGGTGGCAGGTGCCGGGATGAGAACCCAGCCTCAGTATTTTTTAACCACAATGTGTCTGCAGCATCACCTGGAAGCTTGGACAACTGTTCACATTTTAAGTCTTGTCTACTTATTATTTCAGCAGATATTTCCTGATCTGAATCACAACTTTGCTGTTTTTCTCCATGCAGGTGAAGTTCCTGTATGGCTGCTTGTGTTAAGACAACATTAATAAAGAAAACAGGCAGGTGTGTGAATAGCTGTTACACTGATGCATGAGGAGGTTTTTAAAATATAGAAAAGGCTTTGTAAAGAAACTAAACTCAAATATCAAATTGGCAGCAGTATAAAAAACTTCAAATAATACCCAGGCTGAGGCAGGTCATCTCACCCACTGTAAGATTCCAGGTGTGACACCCAGAAAAACCTTCCCACCAGCTCGCCCAGCTGTTCCCCCTACTTTCTGTATCACCAGGTTAGGAAGCACACTCGGACAAAAATGGGCCACAGCGCCAGGTAGGTGGGCTTTTAGCAGAAAGAGTCCCTCATCATCCCCTCATCACGCACTGATCTGCCAAAAGTTGTTAGGGTTTGAAGGCTCGCGGAGCGTGGGTGTGCGGCGGAGCATGTGGAGCATACTAATGAAGCAATAAAAGTCACTGCGGGAGGGGCGAGGGCGGGGGGGTGAAGGCATGTTGGAGGGGAAGGTAGCGGCGAGCAGAGGATTGGGAGCCTCTGACAGGAGGTGTGATAATTGAGATGTTGCGACCCCACATATTACCTGCATATTGGCCAAATTAGGAAGCGGGGAGTTTAAGGCCAGGATGGAACACTGGAGCCCCCCTGCCATGATCCATGCCGTGTGTGTGTGCGTGAGAAAACTAAACTAGAACAATGCCTGACATTTTTTTCTGTAACAACTGCTCAGTTTGGTGTAGGAGCAAGAAATATGTGAATTAAAAAATACAACTGGAAAAAGTCTGTGGTAGTGATGAAAATAAAAATTCACAGTGATGTATGCGCTGTAAGTATAAATATAACTGTTAGCCGCTGCCCTAGAGGAGCCAAGGCCATCATAATAAGGGAGGACACTGGTTTATTAACAGTTTTCCACAGTTCATATGCACAAAATATTCTGGGGTTTTTTCTCCTTTATTTTGAAATAAACAATATTCCTACTAAGCCGTTTACATGGCTGAAGAAAATAAATAATCCTCTAACATTTAAATGTAACCTCGTATATTCCAATTAACGTGCCCTAACATCACGTTTATCACTGCAAATATCTAAAAACCTGTTGATATCCAAGTCTTTCATAATGTTTGAAAGTAGGTGTGTCTTTTGGGCATGTATCTCTGCACCAGCCTTGCAAACTGTTGGTTAGTTGGTGTTTGTACAGCGCATCCATGAGACACACAGAGCTGACAGTGAACAGGCAGGAGGCCGTGTGTCACAAAATGCCGTAAAAATCCAATTGAGACGCATATTCCCAAAGCTCGGTGCTGCTAAAACCAAAAACTTTGAGCATATCGCACTTAATCAGAAAATACTACTTTTGGAAAAGAGCCTAATTCAGAATATCCAAACAGAATATGCTGTTTATATGACCCGTATCAAATTCAGAATATTGTGAATAGTAGAGGAATATTAGTTCATGTAAACGTAGTCAATGCTTTCATTACTCTTGCACATATGTGTGTGTGGGCGTGTGTGTGTCCTGAGTGACACTGCTGATGTGATTCATGGACGTAAGCACGGCCTCTTCCATGCCCCCACTTCCCCACATGGAGGGAGAAGGCCAAGGGCCCGGCCCGCCTCGGCCTCCCCTAGCAGGGTAGAGGGTAGGGGGCGAACCTGGACCCTGTGCCCTCCCCTCCTGGAGTAGCAGGAGCTGGAGGGGAAGTCTCCACGCCGTCTACCAGCTTGTGTGCGTCTCCCTGTGGCAGCTGCAGGGGACCCCCCGCCCAATGTGAACCCACCAATACACCATCACTCAGGGGGAGTCTACATGACAGGTTAACATTGAACTATGACACCTTGTGTGAGGAAAACGACTCTTATCTTGCACTGGTTTGGCTGCTGAAATACAGCTTTCACTGGGTCCAGCTTCTCAAATGGAAAAAATGGCTATTTTTTGTTTGAGAAAATTGAAAATCTTTTTTTTGTTAACAAAACAAGCTCTTTGTGGAAGCCATCTTGTGTAAACCTGTGATGGTTTTTTTTTCAGATCCTCACAATATACAGAATAAATGCCTAAAAGAAATTTGATAGATTGATGAATAATGAACTGCTACTTGCAGTCCTATTCTGAAATAATGCTAAGCATTGGATAGCCAGATTTTTAGTCTAATTCAATTTTTTAAACTTATTTTCTAATTACATATTTTGTGATTGAACTTGTAGTTTTGCTATTTAGATAGTATTTTATTTAGAAAAGGTTATTGAACAGCTTTTTGACGTAGGTGTTTGTCAGCAACTCCAGAGCCAAAACTCATGCTGTTATCTCAGCCCCTGTTACTGACCACATGCAAGACTGATTTCCCATCGTCTATCGCAGACAAAGCTACCAGTGGTTAGCTAGCAGCTATGGAGACACAACATGTTAACAAGACAGCTCCTCTGTCATAGACAGGCACATTTCTCCTCTTTTGGTGGAGGCTGACTAACAGCTCACTACAACTGCGGCTTTTGTCGTCTGTCAAATAGCTGTCATCTGTCTGCAGCATCACATGACAATACCCACAGCTCGGATTAATTTTTTACAAAAAACATTTCATTCTTTTTTCGGTGGACCCTTACTGACTTAAGGAAAGGTAAATAATCGAGAAATGAACACATATTTGGACTTTAGAAACACTTCAAAGGTAAGGAGTCACCATTGTTTCTTCATCTCTTGTTTATCATGCCAGTGTTGTATTGAAGACTGTTAACCTATCGATATGTGTTTCCCCCTACCGAAACCTGAACAAAACCCCTGTATCTGACCACTGAGGAGGGCGCTACGTATTAACAGGAGGGAAACACTATTCCATTGGAGAGAAGACTTAAGTACAATACCAGTAAATCGCTGCTTGTCATTGTGCCTTTACTAGCTTCAAAACTGTATTTATCATCTACATTTTGTGGTAAAAATCATTCATATAGTAAAAGCCAAGATTTTATCTAAAGTCAAGCAAAACCTAAAAATGACCAAAAATGGACATGGTGTCTGAAATAGGTTAAGAAGGAAATGAACCGTGAGCGGTGAAAGACCCCCCATATAGGCTGAGTTCTTGGCAGCAGCTCCAGTTTAGTTCTGACCTGTGGCCCTTTGCTTATGTGGCATACCAAACCGTATGGTGATATAGGTTTTGGAACATACTGATGATATCAACCATCCATCGCACTTCTGGTGAGGAAGCAAACAAATTAACCCCCCAAACTGTTTTAAGATACTAGGTTGGAAATCAGCACCAGCCATGACCCAAATGCTGGTAACGTACGCAAGTGGCTGCTAGATTTTCTTCTCACCAACCAAAAGAATAATGGTAAATTTTGGAATCCACCAGCCACAGTGGCAGGTGGCCATTTCCAACCATGAACTTACCCCTACTTATGAACTTACATTTATACATGTGTCGTTTTGAGGCATTTGAACTACTGGGATGACAGTACTGCATTGGGAATAATTCAACTAATTGGTAATTAAAATAACAATCACTTAAAGCCCTGCTGCTAACTAAAACACCTAAAACTAACTCCACAAATCACTTAAAGCTGCACGCCCTCCATATCACTCCTGATGGCTCTAGTCATCCTCTTGGTTTAGGCCCAAGAGGGGTCAAAGGTCAGAGAAAGTAGCATTGGCCCTAGTTTGGTGGAGCTGGCATTCCTCGTGAGATACGGTTATGATGGATGGTTGTAGGTCCTCGTCCTCCCCCCTGCTCACACCCCTCTCCATTGGCTCCTCACTCACCTCTCCGCCTCTTGGCACCGTCCCTCCATCCCCTCTTATCCTCTGACCAGATGTGTTCGCTGAACTCTGTCAAGAATAATAAAACACTGGCTGCAAGGGGCACGCACGCCAGGGCCGACAGCGCAGGACGGGAGGGTAGGCGCATATTCAGACCTGCAATTATAAAATACACACACATTAGTCAAGAGCGCCAACAGAGGCATCTTAATCATTAGAACTATTAATTAATTCTGGTCTTTGCTGCTTCAGTGTTTAATGGTGAAATAGTGAAAAGGGGCAACATAATAACCTTATCTTTGTACCGTGCCATCTAGTTCCATTATATTGGAGAGAAGGCAGACATCTTTACGACGGATATCTCCAACACTCTGCAACTCACGCCACAACAATCCAGACTGATAAATAGAGCTACATATTTTTGATTTAGGGGAACTGATCCTTTAACATCATTAAAAGTGCTCCATGTCTACAGTATATTGTGTCATTTACACAATAAGACACATCAGGACAGTACATTCATTAACAGCTGTAGATATTTCAATCACGTGACATTTGGTTGACATTTCAATCCAAACACGCTGTAGCACCACTAGTGCAAATATTTGCTAAAAGGTGTAAGTGGCCCCGAGGGAATCCAAATGTGGGGCGTTAATGAGCTTCACGAGATCTCCACCACTGAAAACTGCCACGAAACTCTGGGATCAGGTGCTGTTTTGGATCCTGTTCCACAGTACGTTGACTTTTTCAGTTCCAGAGTCAAACTCCCTCTGTTTTCCACAGAGAAATTATGAAAACATTGAGGTAATCATTTTGCCATAAATTATACTTCTATGTGATAGTTGAACATGTCATTCAAAGACCATGAGCATGAATCTCTCGTATGGTTTCAGGCTTTCCACCAGACGTTAGAGTCTGGCTGCAGGGATTTGCTTCCATTAGAGCATGATTGAGGTGCAACATTGATGTTTGGTGATAAGGCTCACAGGCAGTGTTACACTTAATCCCAAAGGTGTTGGACAGGGTTGAGGTCAGAGCTCTGTGCAGGACAGTCAGGTTCTTCGAGACCAAACTGGGGAAACAAATTCTTTATGGACCTGACTTTGTGCACAGTGACATCGTCGCGATGACATAGGAAGTAGTCTGGTGCCACAAAGGTGGGGGTGCATTATTGTGTTACATATAATGTGTGCTGTAGCATTTAGACTTCCTTTCAGTGGAGCTAAGGGGCCAAAATCACAAGAAACAGCCCCAGATGCATTCCACAGCTCTCTCCACTCTCTAAAAAAAAATTGTAACAACCATCATAATCTTCAAAAAACGTTCTTACTAAAATGTCTGCTTTGACTTGTAGAAACAAACATTTCTGGTGTAAATACCCTCGTATATAACAACGACATCTTTCCGGCCCAGTTCAAATGAACCAAAATGAAAAATAAGCGAGTGGCTACACGAGAAAGATTTCAAAAGTTGGATGTAGATTCAATAAAGTACTCCTGAACCCAAACCTTCTTTCTGTCTTTATTCATGCTTTATCAGTCCATCCATAATTTTGGCTTTTTGGGGGGGATGTTGTAGCCTAAAATGCCTCATTTCATAGCAGCTCTTCTAAAAAGTTGTGATGCATGTTGTAATGTTATTTGGCTTTTTTGTTTGTTTTTTGGGGAAGTTGTTTGGCAATGAAATTGTTTGAGAAAGTCCTAAAATTGTATAAAAAACAGTTGCATTTTTAAAAAATATATAATTCATTTAAAATCGAAGGCAACTTGTTCCAGGGAGAATGAAACAACACTGTTTATTCTGGGGGGGTGTTTTGCAGTTCTAAAGTTTTTGTTTGTTTTACCACAACATTGCGCACAGTGCGAAATGCGACGCATCAGGGAGTTGCCTTCCACGGTCTTGAGCAATTTTTGTTAGTAAATCGTAGACATTCACATCACACATGTCTGTAGCTTCACAACCAGAAACAAAGAAGTGAGTTTGGTGATGCTGTGCGACGGACTGGTATGATTAGTCAAATTTGCAGAAAAGTTGTGATGACTGCATTAAGTTGCAAGGTTGGTTGCATTAGCATTATTTGTTGCAATCCCAACATCCTGGAGGAGCTGCGTTAAACTCCATTTGCACCGTAGCATCAATTATTTCCAACTCCACCAACATTCAGCAGATCCATCTCTAACGAGCACAGCCACATGGACACAAACCAAACGATACAATAGCCTCAGAGTGACATTTGCTCTCATGGACAGAAAAGTTTAGGATTCACTGTTTCCTCTGGTCGTACGAGTCTCAGTCGACAGAGGAGCATGAGAAATGTCAAACATTGCTCATCCTGTTTTGAAAGGCTGGCATCTGCGGCAAGAAGCCAACTCTGTTGATGGAGGATAAAGAAAAGGGGAAAGATGAAGAAGATTGAGAAACTGTTCTCCGCTCTGATGCCGCTGCTCATGAAGGCCTCCTGGGATGGAATCAAAACCTGCCTCCCCTGAAACCCTCTCACCACAGGCGGCTGGTGACCACTGGCCCCCGAAGAGCCGCTGCATGAGAGGCAGCGTGAGGAGTGATGGCAGAGATGGAGGCAGGGCGAGCACATTGATGGCAAGAGTGATGATTTCCTTCACACACACAGACACAAATGCCCCCACTCATCCTCACACCTCCTCCCACCTCCCCCTGGCCCTGGCCCTGCAGGCAACACACACACACACACACACACACACACTTTCTACCTCACACACACACACCATGGTTAGGCCTCCAATTAAATCAAAAGTGGTTTGTTTTTATTGGTCTTTTGCGCTGACAAGTGGGCTATCATTCTGACGGCTCTACCTGTCAGTGAGCAGCTGAAAATCCTCCGTTGACAATGCCCAATGCTTCCAATTAGGGGAGAATCAGACTCCTGGCGCGCTAGCCATCTTTCCACCCTCCCCCCCAGGCCCACCTTCCCTCCCTTTTTTCCTCTGCACTCGCTCCACGATCCTCTACCATTCCCCTCTTTCCCTCTCACTCTTGCTCTCCTCCTTAGTATCTCCCTCCTCCTCCTTCTTCCTCTCCTCCTCCTCCTCCTCCTTTCCTCTCTCTCTCCAGGAGAAGGGGGTCTGTCTCCGCTGCAAATTACCGACACAAAACGAAGGTGGTGGCGGCGCTGGCGCTGGGAGCTGCCGGTCCAGGGCCCTGTCAGCATTAATGAGACGATGAAGGTTTATTTCGCCCGCATGCATGTGCTAAATTCTTTCTTGTGTGACAGCTGACTGGGAAATGTGAGTGTTAACCTTATAAAAGATTCAGCGGGTTCTCATTATTTTCTGTCAACTCCAGTACCTGATGGTGTTAAGGTGCATCATTTGCATCCCTGACTGGTCCAGGGTGCAGCACCAGCTCCAGAGCAAGCGCCTTTTTCCTTTTCTTTTTTTTTTCTCCTCTCCGCCTGCCTTTTTTTAATGCTGTTTGTTTGTTGAGAGGAGTCATCTTTTTACATATATCCCCCTCGAAAGACACGCTTTACTCGATGTTCCAAAACGATAGAGATGCCAAAGTTTATTCAAAGGCGACACACATTTTTACAAAACATATCTAGATATATATTTAACACACCTGCTCAATCGAGCAAGTAAATAAAATGTTTTCTCTTTTTTTCCTCTCGCCCACAAAAGCCGAGGAAGCTGAGGAAGCCCAGCAGGCATTATTAGTAGTGAAGCTTATGGACAGGATTCCAATAATGCAGAGAAACAAAATAAAAACTAAATAAACCAGCACACATAGATTATTAACACTGACAGGTCAGTATGGGCTATTATGATGAAACTTCACCTGGAGCAAGTTAGACTTGTTTTAGGTTTTAGATTATTGATATTTTAGCAAATATCCAAAGAGTAGTAGCCTGATCAGAATAGAACATTATTATAAATATTGCCCTTTTAATACATTAAATTAAACTGCACAGCTGTCAGCACAACCATGGGGAAAAACAGGCAACTTTTCGTTGAAATGGCCCAATGGTGTCAACTTTGTTTTGGTAAAAATGTGAGTGGAAGGTGTGAGACTTTTTAATGTGGATCAATAATGAAGTGTGATTTCGTCATCTGATAAAAAAACATGCAGAGAGACAGACATCCGCTGACCATTTCCTGAAAACATCCCTGTTTCCTCTCTTTAACATGGATCAATAACGTCCTCCCACAACACCAGTGTGTGTGTGTGTGTGAGGGAGAAAGAGACAGAGAGTGTGTGGATTTCATCATCATCGGGGTAACAGTTGCACTGGCCCTCAAATTCAGAGCACTTCCTGGGAAAAAAAAGAAAAAAAAAATCAAGCCTCGCTTGACCAGAGGGACACTTGTCCAAAATCAGCAGCAGCATGAGCCAAATCATTACACTACACTACACACTATACACACATATACACACAGCTATAGTCTATCTGAGTACTATACTGTCTTCTGCCAAGAAAAAGAAATTTCTCAGATTTTAAAAGGGTTTTAAAACTTCAGCAGAAGCCCATATAGTTACGTTTAATTGCACAAAAGCATTTTAATACAACTGCACAATCAATTTATATTGATGCTAAAACAATTTGTTTAATCTCTCTCTTTGTTTTTGTTTTTTACAACACAACTAAATATTTTAGTGAGTTAACAAGGAAAAATGATTCACAAATTCTCCAGTATGAGGGTTTGCTATTTTTTTTTTTATTTGCTATTTTTATCATTTTGAATATTTGGCTTTTCAGCTATTGGTTGAACAGAGGAAGCAATTTGAGGACATCACCGTAGTTTCTGAAATTTGCAAATTTTCTTCTTGTTTTTCTTAATTTTTCTGACATTTTAAAGACTTTTAAAAATTACCACAAATTTATTTAATGTTTAAAATAACCCTATATAATGCGAAATTATATCTATTTCCCAAATCTGCTATGTAACTAAGCGTACTATGGCATGGTGTTTTTTGAAAACTCTTGACATTTAATAATAATTATTTTTAGCTTATTTTTTCCAATTATCTACTAGTTGTAAAAAATAAAATAAAATCGTTGTTGGTGGAGTTATTTCAATGTCAGAATTTTTGGTAAAATAAAGACACAAACTTACAGCAGCTTGGGTGATAAAGAGTTAAAATTAAAATCAAATAAATTAGAGACTTTTCAGAAACAAATCAAAATAATTAAAGAGTCTGTATAAGTTTCTCAGGCCGTGTGATGATCACAAAGAGGAAGTTTAATCACCTTATGATTTATTTACTGCGATGGAGCTGGAGCTGTGGACACACGGCACAGTGAGGATAAAGAGAAGAAGACAAAAAAAAACTGTGAGAGCATCAAACCACTGCTCCTTTTCATGCACCAGCAGAGGAGAAAGAAACAGCTAAGTCAGGGTGGGTGTGTGTTGCCTTATATCTGTGTTGTCCCCGCCTCATATGTGACAGCTTGCAGCCGTGATGGGACCCCATGGGAGCGGGGAGCGGATTCACTAACCTGCCGGTGTCTGAGACCGACGCGCGCCTCCAATCTGGTGGTCACATGGGGTGGAAGAGTAGGAGGAGGAGGTGGTAGTGGGGATGGAGGGGGTGTCGATGATGATGAGAGGGGGGTTAGTTAGATTATTAGGGGCTGTCGGGGCCGTCGCGCGGGGCAAACTGTTGTGCAGAGTGGGAGCTACGAGTGCGCACAATGGTATTTCACGCGTGTTAGAGGTGAAAAGTGCGCACGGTGGCACTTCACGCGCCTTGAAGTTTTGCGTCACGCTGCTCGGACTATTGTGTCCAATTAACAGGGACTATTAGATAGTTGTTATGTTCTGAATGATGGATGTTCAACCACCAGACATTGTGCCTGCTAAGAAACAATACCTATATTTTATTACACTTTTCACCCTTTATTTTTCTCATTTTAAATTGATATTAAATTATCTTTTGAAAGTGGCCACAGTGTGTTTTGACTGAAGATTCAATGTTGAACTAAAAATAAAAATTTAAGAGTTTAATTGTGGTAATATTTTGCAACAATACAAAAAAATAGAGGCCTCTAACAAATGAAAATTATTTGTAACAAAAAAATCACCACCACAAATACGGAGACATTAATAGGCCTAATTCTATTATAATTTTAAAATAATAATTATTATTGCTAATTTCTGATTTTGTCAGATTTGTCATTTAATTTTGCAACATAATTGCATTAAACTTAAATTTAATACTCCAATAATTAAAAAAATAAAAAATAAATTATTGATTACAATAAAAAGTGAAATGTTTACAAAGAAGAAAAAAAGAAAAAAAAGAGGAGCTGTGGAGGTGGGAAATAAATCCAGTCAAAGAAAGGGAGTGGAGAAGAAAAACACGGAGCCGCTCCACATAATAACCCCATTATAAGCCTCATCAATGATGTAATGAAAGCAAACAGTGTGAAAATTGCCTGTAAACAGTTGGATCTGAGTCTCCTGATGAATTCAGTGTCTCTTTTATCAAAGTGAGGATGAGCCAGGGAGGAAGAGGGGGAGGATGGGAGAGGCAGGGAGGGAGGCAGAGTGAGTGGGCGTGTAGGGAGGTCCACTTCCAGCTCCCCTCAGCCAATGAAGGCTTGTCACAGGGGACTCACGTGGACGAGGCGCTCTTAAAACCTAGCTCCTGACTTTTCCTCAAGTTCAATTTTTTGGGATTCCCTCCCACCCCCATCGCATCTCGTCCTTTTACTTGCCAGTTGTGACTATTTAACCCAGTTTACCTCTCCTTTTTTTCGCTTCTGCGGCGCGCATCGCATCGTCCCGCGTCTTCCTCCTCTGCCGCAGCTCTCCACTCGGACTCCTCTCTCTCTATCTCTCTCTGCTTTTTTTTTAAGGTTTTATTGTTCTACTTTAAGGAATGCGAACATTTTTCATCTGTCGCCTGTGTGGCCACATGACGAGCTGCTCCTGAACATTTTGCTCCGGTCCTCTCTCAGGTCTGACGCGCCTGAACCTGTCCATGGTGCTGAAACCGGTGCGCTGCTGCTCCCAAATTTCCACAAATACTTTTTATTTGTGCGTATTTTGGCGCTCTGCAGGTGAGACAATTTCAGCAATAGCTGCTTCATCTTCACGGCGAGGCTTGTGAACTCAAAACAAAAGGAGTTGGTCCTAAAGGAAGCAGAAAGAAGAGACTACAGCGGCCGCATCGATTTTCAAGAGGACTCATCTTCCTAGACCTGACACAAAAAAAAAATCGGATGCATGGACGATTGTTGTAATGCAACTTAGCCTGGAGATATTTGCTCTCTAGTTGCGGAGCTGGAAATAGCGGATCTTCATTTGTAGCATATCCAGAAACATTTCTCTTGGTGCGGGGAGGGGGGTTGTGTCTTTCTGTCTCCTCTGCTGGATCAACTTCGACTTAAACAAACCCCCCCTCCCTCCCTCCCTAAAATAAAACTTGTCCTGAATACCAAATGGTAGTTTGAGGAGGCCTCGATCAAGACAATGGAGGCGTCCGCCAACGGGTCCAGTTTTGGCATCGACTCGCTGCTGTCCCACAGGCCTGGAAGTCCGGTGTCCAAGGGGGACAGCCTGGTCGGGGAGTGCCGCTCGCCTCTGGAGTTCAGCCCGCGATCAGACGTGGAGAGCGGCTGCTCGTCGCCTCCGTCGCCGAGGAGGGAGTGCGTGGACGAGGTGGCCCAGAGGCAAGGTCACGGCGTCGGCCTGCCGCCGCACCTGCAGCACGCGCAGATCTCGGCGGGGTCGCAGCAGAGGACCGTGACCTCGTCGTTCCTCATCAGAGATATTCTCGCGGACTGTAAGCCTCTGGCCGCGTGCGCGCCTTACTCCAGCAATGGACAGCCGACTCAGGAGGCGGGGAGGCTGGCGTCGAAGATAGCGGAAGACTTTATGGAGAAAATCCACAGCAACTCGTCGTCAGACAGTGAATATAAAGGTAAGGATAGAGAAGTGTGTTAGGCAGCTGCTCTGCTTTGGAGATTGGAGGTGAACCTGATTTGGCCTTCTGCTTTCATGCTGGACTTTTGGCTCCTTATTAAGTATTACCTTTTTAAAAAAATGTGCCAATAATTATATCTGCAGCTCGTCCTTTTTGTTTTTATATTTTGATTTCTAGAGCTGCATTTTTGCATGTTACTCAGCTGCAGCTTCTCTGCTCTTGGTGCTTCTTTTTATGTCTTTAAAAATTCATTTAAAATGTCTAATAACCTCAATAAATAATAAATAAAAGCATCATAGACAGGTGTGGCACAAAATTAACGGTGCAACCTAGAAACATGAAATAGGGCATTAAGTTGTGACAATAAGCATTTAATTAACTTTTAATGAAAGCCGAACTGTTATTTAAAATATAATTTAGCCATTTAGTAGCAATATGTGATCATGCAAAAATTTAAAAGCTAAAGACATGTAAATATAATTAAAATAGGTCATTTTTTTAAATGTGTTTAGGCCTTTTTAGATTTTTTTCTAATAGTGATATTTTGATTTATTGTTTGAAAATAATACTTTGTAACTCGGCCTGCATAATTTGGGGAAAAGTCAAATAAAAACAGTTTCATAAATACACCGACACTACATTTCATTAGCAGCAGGCCACCGGAAGCCATCAATGAGGCAAAATCTACCCGATCCTCTGCTGCTGTATCACGGTGGAGGAACCTGAGATTTGCCCTCGCACGGTGTCAGGCTAATGAGTTCATTTTCATTAAGTTTCTACATTTAAAATCAGCGGCTGTCTGCACTCATGCGTGCATGCGCGGCGCGTTTCAAGCTTCAGGATATCCAGAAAGCATCTGTTGATGTCAGGGAGGCAAGGATGGGAGAGATGACAGGGTCGCCTCCAGATAAATGCCATCAAGGGCCTCTCTGTTTCCAATCATGTCAGCCATAACAGACATGTCACCTCCATTGACAGTTTAATGAAGCGGTGCCTGGAAAGACCGCTGTAGGCTATGAGGGGAGATATAGAATGAAATCATATTTAATATATCTAAAATAAAGTTTATTTTGGTCACTTATAGGCTCACCCTCCACATTCACTTTTCTTGCAGGCTATTGATACAGCGTCACGTCATCAATCCGTGCGTGCGTGAGTCCGCGCGCGCACGTGTGTCAGTGTGGATGGAGATGCTCATCGACGCGCTGATTGATTGAGGGAGCCGCGGGGCCCACAGAGCGCCTGCACGGCGGCTTTGATTTCCACGAAGCCGCCTCCTATAATATTTCAGGGATTTGATGCAATTTGTCCCCGGCGCTAATCAGATTTGTAACCACGCAAGGCCGCCCGGCTCTTGATTTCCACTCATTTCCACGGTCCTGTGAAGTTTCTCCGGTCGCGGTTGAAAGGCTCGTCCTTCCCTTGTGGCTCAATTAGGCGGATTATTGTGCTTCTTGAGACGATTCAACTATTCAACTACCAAAGATCTCTCGCCTCGCGCGCTTCTCCCCCCTTTTGCCTCTTTTCTTTCCTTTCTTTTTTGTGTGCAGAGAATTGACTATAAGGACTGTATATCAATGCTCGCCCTGACATGACACCACGCAGAAAGAAGAACAAAGACAGCGGGTCTGCTGACGGGAGAAATATCAGATTGGATGTGCGGATATATTGGAGGAGCTTTTCATAACAATTTAAGACCAAATCAAATAGATCCGTATCGCCCATAGGCACTGTTTCCAGCGCACACAACACTCACTGCCTCTCAGATGCACATAAATAGTTATAAAACAGCAAAAATCTCACGTGTTGAAAAAACAAACACTTTGTTTTAAGCTTTAAAAAATCGCTTTAAACAAATACTGTGCGTTTTATTAAGCTGGTGATTTGAATATATTCAAAATTAAATTCCCGGTTTTATTTTCTGTGGCAACACTGATGTAAAACTTTATCAAATTAGATTTAAAAAGCAAATTAAATGCTGTATAGCTCCAAAACTGGGCTGAGAGGGACGGCAATATTTATTAAATTATTCTTACTATAATAAAATATTTTTATTGCACATTTAGCACAAGATATGCAGCTAAGAGTGTTTTCCATTAAAATCAAATTTTAAAAAAATTGCATTTAATGTTATTAAAATTCTTTCCCTTATTGATGTCTTGCCTTGAGTCAGCTAATTTGTTTTTTATTTTCTCTTGAATGGGATCTGGTTTAAATAAGCAGCCTCACACTAATGAAAAGCTGCAAGGCCATAAAAGTAATAATTTGTGATCTATTTTATATTTTACTTGACACTTATATTTGGTTTCCTCTCATGATGCTGCTGCACTGATTTCTTTGCGCCTCCGTGTACCGACCGTCCACACACAGATGGATGTCTGAGGCCTTCTCTGTTTTCACCTTCCTCTCATCTTTTTGTCTTCCTCAGTGAAAGAGGAGGGGGACAGGGAGATCTCAAGCAGTAGAGACAGCCCTCAGGTCCGGCTGAAGAAGCCCAGGAAGGCCCGGACGGCCTTCACGGACCACCAGCTGGCGCAGCTGGAGCGCAGCTTCGAGCGGCAGAAGTACCTGAGCGTCCAGGACCGCATGGAGCTGGCGGCCTCCCTCAACCTCACCGACACACAGGTCAAGACCTGGTACCAGAACCGGAGGTAAAGACTCTGCTGCTGCTGGTGGTGCTACTTAAGAGGGAGGCGAGGGGAGGGGGGGATAATCTGGTTTCTCACGGCTGGCTCATGACTGCATGGACCCAGGGACGCCATGTTTTGCTTTCACCCTAAAGGTGGCATGAGTTCACCTCACTTAGCTGCACATGAGTCACTGCCACTAGGACTGAAACCAAACGCTGGTTTAATTGTTGATTAATGTGCCGAATCTCTCTCGATTAATTGAGTCGTTTGGTCCACAGATTGCAAAATTATAGGGGACAAACCTCCAACACAGTTTGACTGACCCAAAGAGGTTTAGGCAACAGTAAATACTGACAGTGATGACGTGGAATATTTTGGCATTTTATCTTTTAATATTGGATTAATTATCATAGTAATTTCTTATAGAATTGTCAATCAACTAGTCGATTAACCTTCAGTTAGTTCCAGCTAAATATGTTACTCAAAAATGCGGTAAATCTCGGAGCAATTATTGATTGACAGCTGATTAATTGAACATATACATTAAGCGACACCAACTTGTCTGGGGAACTCCATGTTTTAATTTGTATTCTGTTATTTTATGCACCGTTATTTATTTCGATTTTTGAGAAAAACCAACACTACAAGATCATATTTTCCATCCATCACCACAGATCTGAGACGCTTGTCAGCTCTGACTTTAGATCCTCACTTTGCAGCATCCTCATTCAACAACATTACTTTTTTTTAAAGACTAGCATCCGATTTAAGTCGCAAACAACGACCCTGCAAATAGCTTGAAACCCAAGGCGTCGACGTTTTGTAAATAAATAAAGCTCCACGCACTGGTAAGAGGAACCGTCAGTGTTAAAAACCAGATTTCTGCAGTCTTCGGCTGAATTAACTTGAGCATTTATTTGTCTGCAGCTTTGACTCTCAGGCAGCTAAATGACATAAATAAATATAAAAACAACACTTTGGAGTATGAATAATGCATTGTTGCATGTGTGCATATCAATAATTCAAACAAACCACTATATCTACTCAATTATCTTTATTATGAATTATTCACCTGCGTGGAGTGCACACTGGCAATCTAGCAGGCATCGTAGGGTGTGAATACAAGTGGCAGGTTGGAGATTTGGGTGATTTAAAAAAAAAAAAATACCAGATGTACTCCTGACTTCTAATTGGACCCCAGGTAAACATATGGGAGTTATTTTGGTGTCATGTTTTTATCGATACACGCGTGCTGAAGGCTAAAACAGGTCTTTTCTGTCCTCCAGGACAAAGTGGAAGAGGCAGACGGCGGTGGGACTGGAGCTGCTGGCGGAAGCTGGAAACTACTCCGCCCTGCAGAGGATGTTCCCGTCCCCGTACTTCTACCCGCAGAGCCTGGTGTCCAACCTGGACCCCGGAGCGGCCCTCTACCTGTACAGAGGCCCCTCGGCGCCGCCGCCGGCCCTGCAGAGACCCCTGGTCCCGCGGATCCTGCTGCACGGCCTGCAGGGGGGCAGCGAGCCGCCGCCTCCGCCGCCTCTGCCCCCCATGTCCGGCGTGCTTCCACGGCCAGCTCAGCAGCGGTGAGCCGGCCCCTGCAGATTTTTTTTTTAAGTTGTTTTTTTTTGTACGCCGACCCTGGCAGCTCGGGACTCACGAGGAGAAAGAAAGACAGACAAAATAAAAACGGTGACGAACAAGAATAATAAAATAAAAACTGCTCGAGGCCTTTATATGGTGCGTAATGGCCGGTGTGGTCTGAACTCTGTGGACGCACCTTTGTGACTGAACCTGTCTGTGTGGAGGGACTTTTTTCTGTTCTTTTGGGACATGAGCTTTATTTATAACTTATTTATTTTTCAATATGAATCAAAGCATCTAAGTTATGTATTTATTTGATCCAAGCTTCAGTATTTTCAGTGTTCTCCACAACAAAAGACGCAAGTGTTGGTGGCACTTTGACCTACAGTTCAATGCCAATTACACCCCCTGTTGGCATCATTATTATTATTATTATTATTATTATTATGTGGACATCCTTCCATGTAATATGAACATAATGAACATAATGGATCCAAAGGAACAATTTTCTTTCCTAAACCTGTCATTGTTTTTTGTTTACACGTGAACAACAAGATGATCAGCAGTCATAAACCTGTAAATAAGAATATTTTGCATTTTATTCGAAAGAGACTGTTTTAAAGATTTTTTTTGTTTTGTTGGTTGGTTGGTTTGATCTACGAGTGCGTCTTTTTCAGACCACGGTGATCCAGTTTAACATAATAGGCTAGATTAGCCATCAGAAACTTATACAGGCGACGAGTCAAAAATTAAACATAAACCATAAAAAAAAAAATGTGTGAGGAAAGAATGCCTGGACCCACATATAGGCACAAACACGAGAGCTACGGAAAGAAAGAAATCTATATAAAGTCTTTTTCTTGTTCTTAGTTGAAGTTTTAGCGGAGTAAAAAAATGTCAAGTAATTTATAAAAAAAGAAGCAGTTTTATCCCCGCAGAGGGGGAAATGGGGGACGCAATCACCTCAGTAATGTTTTCATTTATATTTTAATTTAATTTGATTTTATTTTCCGACAAACAAAGCGATCGGACTCGGGTCCACATGCAGGTGTAACTGCCTGTTGATTTGCTATAGATGTATTTGAAACAGACGTTGTGCATTATACTTATGTTCCTTCATATGAAGCCGTGATAAACCCTTAATTGTTATACTCTCCTTTTTGGTGAAAAATGTATATTGCAGATATCAAACTTGTGGAGTGGTTCTCGTATATTTCCTGGATCGTTTTTTTATTTTTCAATTTTTATTTTTTATTTTTTTTTCGTTCTTCTAGCTTCCCCCAAACTCTCTTCGTGAAGTTTTTTTTTTTTTTTTTTTTTGTGAAATTCACAGCAACAGTTGGACAGAAAAAGGGGGGGATTTGATGTAAAAGAGAATTACTTTTATAAATGTGGAAATAAAAGTCTTTCATTTAATCACGTGGCTGCTTGAGTGTGTGTGGAAATGCCACGGGGGGTTGTCAGGTGGAATCAACACGTGGGTTTAAAGTGTGATAAGCGGACAAAACAGCTGCAACACCTGGGAGTCTGGTGCAAACGATATCTCTGCAACAAATGCGGTATTTTAGAAATGTAGATGTAAACTATAGTAGTTTCTGAAGCTGCAATATGTCGTGTTGCATCACATTATTACACAGATTTAGTCTTAAAGCAACAAAATAAAATATAACGGCACAATTTTGACCAAAAAAGCACCGAAAAATGCGTAAAAATGCAGAAATGCCAAATACATGCAAAACAAAAGTGTTCATATCAAATACAGAAAGTAAATTTAAAGTATACACAGAGGCCTGATTTTGAGTCAGAGGGCTCAACTGCCCACCGTGTTTTTATCATGACGTGATATGAACATATGTCAGTGTCAATGAGCAAAGGTTGAGGACATGGCTGGTGTCGCTTTAATTAAAACATTCCCACTTTCCCGGAAGAAGCTGGAAAATAAACACAATTTTAAAGGCTCGCGGGGTTTCTATTAGAGGAAAACGTGTTTGAGTGAATTTAACATGTCTGTCAAACGACTCTCCCCTCCTCTGTTTAGTTTGGTGTCGTTGATTTAATTTGTTTAATGTTGAGATGAGGGCGTGATAAAAAAAAAAAGAAGAAGTTAATAAGAGTGTCACCAGTGGAGCAGGTACTTTAACATCCCGTTTTCTTAACCTTTTCAAAAAGAAGAGCGGGGATTTGCATAAAGATCTTCACAACTAAGTTCAATTTAGACAAATGTTAATGATATGCTGTGATAATTACTGTTTACTTTTGTCCTTTTTTCAAAAAGATATAAATGCGCGAGCACAGGTTTGATTGGAAAATAAGGAAAAGTGGGAAAAGTTGGATTGGAAATTAAGCGCGCACACGCACGATTAACCACCCTCTCTCTCTCTCTCTCTCTCTCACACACACACACACACACACACACACACTAAAGTGCAATCAAAGATCAATTCCAGCTAATGTCTTTAGAGAAGGGCCAACAAAGCAGAAGGGTGTTCTGTCCAAAATGGAGCCCCTGTCCTGCTCACCCCTCCTCCTTCCCTTTCTTCCCCATTCCCACTTTCCTAAATTAACAGCAGCAACTCCAATTCGTTTTCCATAAACAATGCAGGAGATGAAATATTAATGTTATGTGCGCAATTGTTTAAGTGCCCTAAATGATCCCATTTGGAAATTGATTGTTTCCATCCTTCTTTTCCTTGAGGGTGCTGGATGTGCGCTCCTCTGCCAAACGGCTCCAACAGCTGGTGACCGGGCTGGAGCTGACTGCAGACCGGGGATCAGCGTGGGGACAGCTGGTCAGCGGCTCCACCAACCACCACCACCACCACCTCCCTCCTTCCTCCATACAAATTTCACCCCTGCACCAGCCCTCAGTCTCCCCTCCTCCAAAGTCTGCGAGGAACCCAAGTTATCCGGCCGTGGCGCGTTGGGGGTTAAAGGAGTTCAGGCTGACGGACACGACTTGGCGTGTAGGATGTTAACGATTAGACAAAAGACTTTAATAGGTTTTAATTGAAAGTCGATAATGGGTTTGATAGCCAGCTCCCCCTGCTGTCATCCACGCATGGCACCTGTTATCTGGGGCCTCCACTTAGTGGCTGACCACGCCGTGAAATATCAGACTGACGGCCTGATAACTGGCGCGTTTATGATGCGTAAAATTGCATTAAAAATACAGAGGGTCGAGTTTTGGGAAAGTGAAGAGGAGGAAGAAAAAAAATCAAACACCTCCTATAAGTTGCCAAAAGATCATTATAGTCCCATCATGAGGATCCGTGACTGATTCAGATAACGACGACCCTCTTTATGAGAAGGGGGTTATTCTTGCAAAGTGCACAGCTGATTATATAAGGACAAGCCCCGTGTGTCTTGTTGGGTGACTCGGAGAGCTTTTTTTTCTGTTTTTGCATGTGAAAGGCTGGTGGTAAATCCCCCGGCTCTTACCGTGGATTGTCCCCGGCTCAGGGTTAATGAAGTGCGGATGGAGTCTCGTTGAGCTCCCGACAGACAAAAAAAAAAAAAAAAAAAGGCTTAGACCCAGAGGATCAGTGACTCTGCTTAATCCCACGGACTCCTAATAATAATAATAATTCAAAAGGGGGAAAAACTAAACAAAAAACAACCTTTTGATGAAATTAAGAGTGAATCAAAGCGTCATTTGCATTGTGCTCGTGGTGTGAAAGCTTTTATATTTCCTTTCATTCCTTCCAGTGGACCAATGAGGCAAATCTGCAGCCTGCATTAAGATTGTTTCAATACACTTGCAGCGTTTTGCTTATAATAAAAAAAAAAATCCGTGGGGGAAGATGAAAAATAGATCAATTAAAATGTTCAAGAAACTCATGGCCTATTTTTTCCTCAACAATGGCCATAAACGAAATGAACTAATTTTACAGTTTCATGCGCATAAGCGAAATGCGCCTTTATATGGGCTATTATATCTGCTGTTAGTCAGAGAAGGAATTACAGCAATTTATTCCCACATGCCTATAGCCTCTATATCCTACATGTATTTAGGGCATTTTGGAATAACCTTTGAAGCCATCATAGCACACACAAGTGTTTCAAAACGGAGCAAAACTATTTTATTACACACATACCCTCATGTGTAATGCTCCAAACAAAGTGTTTGACTTTGACTCTTTGAAATATGGCTGTCTGTTTTAAATAGGATCATGATGCTTCAGCATATACGGTAAATATAGGCTGCAGTTGGATGCACTTATGTTCAGTTTGCTGTATTTAGAGTCAGTGCAGCAGGCGGGGGGAAAGTAGGACAAATTGTGTGTACTGACCCTGGCAGAGTCATCATTTTCCCAAATTTATTTTTCATATTAAAATCTAAAATTAAAAAGTCAAACAGATTCATGCTCATAACCAACATTTGTATGGTTCTGGAAATGAGGAGGAGAAGAGGAGAAGAGAGAGGCTGGTGTTAAAATGAATCTGACTCAGCAATGAACAGAGACATTTAGAGAGATGAAGTACATGATGAAGTATCAGCAAGTGTAAGGGGGGGGGGGGGTAAAGGAGCAAGCAGCCTCACGGTTAGAGATCCGCTCCTTGCCTGGAGGTACGGGGGGCCGCGAGGAGGAATGAAAGCCTCGTGGAGTGGAGGGGAGATAACCCCACTAATCATTTCCCCAATATGACGGGGGAGAACTACAAACTTGGGTCAGGGGCGCAGGGATTGACATCCCAATCTCAGCAAATAATGAAAGCTTTCCTCTCGGATCAGAAGGAGGGTTAGGGAGGAAGACAGGAGAAGAGAGGAGAGGAGAGGAGATTGGGAGAAGGGGGGATAGAGGCAGGGAAGAGAGAGGTGGGGCTGCTGCTTCACAACCACACACAGAGCCTGCACTTGAAACCTCTCATGCTTTCATTTCTGCTGGACTGCAGAGGACGGTGAACATCCTGATTGACTGACTGACTGACATTAGCATGTGACAGCTTCCAGATGACCCACACAGGCACCCTTAAAAACAGCCAAAAAACTAGCATAAAATAAATAAGCAACAGAACTTTGAGTAAAGTTTTCCACAAACAACAAAACTGTCAAATTAATTAAAAAACAAACATTACACACTATTCTATTTCATTTATTCAGATGGCACAGCTGAGCTAGCTAAGCTAACAATGCTAACATTAGCTGGCTAACTAATGCTGCATTCAATGTTGGCAGATTTTAAACATAGTGAACACACTATTCCAGTTACCCCATTAGCAAAAAAAAAAAAAAAAAAAAAAAAAAAATCACCTAACAGGCTAAATTACAAACATCTGTGATGGTTAGTTAACAAAAACAGTAAAAAGTGTAGCCATAACTGCTTTTAAATTAGCTACATTGAGCGCACTGTTTGTACTAGGTTTTATTTAGGCTACATGTAACTGCCAGTGATGATGGCTTGCACCATTTTTTGACATTTTAAACATCATAGCTGATAGAAATATATAGTATATCCAACTCTGGATTGTAACAAGGAGGCTGCAGTGTACAGTTTTTGACACCTGGCGGCTCGTAAACATTGTCGTAACTATAACATGAATGCTACTTTTTAAAAAAACTTTGAATTGTTTACCAGTAAAAAGGACACAGCAGCACAGTTTCATATTAGCCAATACTGAATCAAAGAAGAGGTGAAAAAGAATTTGACCAAGCATTTGGTGCTAACTTTTAGTACTAAATTTTGACAGGCCTATTTGGTACTATAGGCACACGTCAGCTGATGTCCATAAAATACTGACATTCAATACCCTGTTCTGAAAGTACCACGATAAATCACAGCAACAAGAAATCCATGATCTCCAATAAATTTTGGCTCCACTCTCAAGAGCTTGGCTTCTGCAACCTCACACCGTGCAGGGAGAAGGGAGGCAAGTGTGTGGGAATCACCAGAGGCCCCATGACACAATATTATCACGATACTTAAGTCATAATACGATTATGATATGCAGAGTATTGCGATAACAATATATTGCAATTTATTCCCTTTGTTCAACTGCAAATAATGTCCCCAAAGGAAAACTATGTCAACATCTGTTTTATCTAAGACAGTTTCAGTCTGTTCATCTCTCAGCCATTTTTACTGCAGCAAAATGTTTACAGTGGACTGAAAAAGCAATTGATTTTATTGTTCTAGTTGGCAACATAAAGTTTGATTTGTATTAGCAATATTCAGAATTTATAGAACAATAAAAAAATAAATACTTGGCATCTGTGTATTGATACATACTGACACAGAAAATACCGCATCACCATATTGTTTCTATTTTTTGCCCATTCTCTAGAGGCATTGTTGTAAATATTAGCACCACAAGTAATTTATTAATTCATTGTTTACAGCTTTGATTGTTTATAGGGCTGATCGTTCAGTAGAATTGCCAAATAGTACAATTAGAACACATTTAAATATAAGAAATATAAATCAGTTGACTGATGTTACTAGGAGAGTTGCATCTATCGGGAGGTGGCCGACTGGTGAAGGGGAGTATTATGTGGTATACAATGAATATAATCCCGAGGGGAAATCGTACTATATATATTTACTTTTTCTACAAGTGCTATGAATTACACTCAGAAATAATAAAGCACAACAGCAACTAATTTATTGACAAACAAACTGCTAATTCCCTATTGATACAACTCGCCTCGTCTTTTCCCAGGGAGTGATGAAAGCTGTGTGGCTCGCAGCAGGGGGTCTGTGTAAGCCACATTACTATCAGATGACACAGAGATTATTCAATCAATACCTTGTTGTGTTATAGCAGTCATCGCCGCCTGCCTCACTGCGCTCTCTAAGCAGCCACTTTGGCCACATGACATGGCAAAAAGATAAAAAAAAACACCCCGAGGCCCTGACCCCCACCGGCCAATCAGGCCTGGAAATGCCTCTGGGACCCAACGACAACGTTGAGCAATGAGTACATCTCACACTGATCTGTAAATGACTTCCAGACAAAGACATTTGCAGAGATGGCCATAGCTGCAAAATCCCACCACAAACAGGCCATTTATTTCAGAATGAAAATGCAAAGTTATTCATCTGCGGTAGACACAACGTGATAAATTCAGCGAGAGCAAAACAAGAGACGGACTGCACAGACTGAAAAATAACCCTTCTGTGTGAAGACACAGACTGTTTGATGTACAGATATGAGCTGCTATCTTGTGATTCACACTGATGATAAATGTATCTGACGGACGATGAGAGGCATTGCACAATTGCATATTAATTGACGTTTTTGTGATTTTCACATTTCCATAAACTGAAAGGTGACACGGCCTTTAATGGATGGAAATAAGTGGTTGGACTATTTAAGAACACATTTTAATCCCATTATACATCCAAGGTCAACAACCTCATATCAATTCTGACTCTCCAAACACTGAAAAAGCAGACTCCTCTTGAAACTACACAGTTTTCAACACAACAGCAATTTACTATTTATAAGTGATCCCTGCATACAGCTTATAAATGTGGAAGAGTGTCCGTGATCTGGTCTCATTTGAAAGCCGGCTAAATTAAAGGGAACAGGCAGTTTCTTGGACACCCCGGCGGACCCTGGGGGTCACTGACCAGGGCCACAGGGAGGCCTCCCACCTCATAAACATAAAGGGAGGAGAGGCCATCAATAAATGATGAGGAGTGGTATACATGTATTTTTAACGGTGCTTCCGTGTGATGTCTGGCAGCTCTCTCACACTCGGTCTCCTGGTGGAGGGCAGAGAGCAGAGAAGGACCACGCATTTTTTGAATTAGGCCTTCCTCCCTCCCTCTCTGGGTGTTGGTTGGGGTGAGGAAGAGGAGGGGGCTGAGTGTGGGGGGCCAGGTGGTCTTATAACAAAAAATGGGAATAAAAAAAAATTAAAAAGGTATTGATGGCTTACAGGTCCCAGCCAGCGGAGTCATTGTGCATGTGAGCGTTACAAGAAGTAAAAATGGGGTTCAATCATAAAGCCATTAATGATGGGCATCATGCAAACACTTGACCAAGATGAATGTTAGTCAGGCTGGGTGACACGTAGGGCTGCATGTACCAATTGCTGTCACTGCTGATTAATCTGATGATTATTTTCTCGATTAACTGATTAGTTATTTGTCTATAAAATGACAGAAAATGGTGAAAAATGTTGATCATTGGCTCGAGAAGCCCAAGGCGACGCCCTCAAATGTCTTGTTTAATCCACAACCCAAAAATATTCAGTTTATCGACATAGTACTAGAAAATATTCACATTTTAGAAACTGTAATCAGAGTATTTTGACTTTTTTTAATAAAAAAAAAAAAATCACAATTAATCTATTAAAACGATTAATCAGTTAACAATTTAGTTGGCAATTATTTAATGGTTCACAACTAATCGATTAATCGTTCCAGCTCTGGTGTTATGACTGAAATCAAGATCATTGTATCAGTATTCTCCTGACATCCATATACATCATATTGCGGCAAATATGTGACACACATCAGACAACCTCCTTCTCGTGTAAAAGAAACCTTAGGGCTGCAGCTAATAATAATTTTCAATATGGATTGTCAAAAAATAGAAAACAAAAGCAGCAAAAACTCACAAGTGAACAGTTAAAACCAGAGAATATCGTACATTTCTATTGGATCAACAACCTACATGATTATTAATCAATCAATCACTTTATTGACTTATTGTTGCAGCACTAAGAAACTTAAATAACTTTTTGAAATTATTTGTTTGGAATCTAATTACTCCAACAAGATGGTAGGACAAGAAAGGTTTAGTTAAATTGTAACAGAACGTGATCATAAATATCACGATTCAATCAATAAGTTGATTGAAAGAGACAAAATCATTTCAGTGACTTTCCAAGCAAAACTGTCAAACATTTGCTGCTTTCAGCTTCTTTAATTTGAGAAATTTGCTGCTTTTCTTTGTCACTTATGACAGTAAGTGAGGAATCTTTGGGTTTTGGATTGTTGATTGGACAAATCTGAGGATGTCACTTTGGGCACTGGGAAATTGTGTCACAATTTTTTGACATTTTATAGACAAAACAATTAACAGATTAATCATGACAGCAGTTGTTAATTGATCATGACAGTAATTGTTAGCTGCAGCCCTATATTCAATGCAAATTAAAGCTATTATCACCCAGCTCCACATACCAGAAAGCACGTGTGATGCTTTCATTCATGGAGGTCGAGTATTACACAAATAACACATTGATATCCGAGTCCTGTATTATAGCATTCAACATGTCAACACGTGTAGTTTTTACAAGCTGCCAAAAATAAAATAAACCGTTGATTTTCTTTGTACAATTTGGTTGTATTGAGTGTTCGAGTCTCAGCACCGGATAAATTATGGGAAAGTTGCAGAAATGCCAAGGGAGCAGCGCTGTGGTTTCTGGCAGGAAGGAAATGATTGATGTTGCTTGTAGCCTACGGGGGAGCAAGGCAAGCACACGACAATCGATTCAATCAGCGATGGCAGGCAGGAATAACAACACAGCCTCAGTTTGATTTACATGTACGAGATTTCACAGAGTTATTGTCATTATCAAAGTACGGTCAGGCTTTAGACTACTAATATAAAGTAGACTCTACCAGCACATGCTACCATATTAACACCTGGGAGTGCAAACAAATTAACTCAATGTCCGTTTTTATATCAGTTCACAGCTATTGGAGGATTTGAGGATCATGATTGGACAAGCAACTCGCTAATCAAGTCTGGTCAACTGCAAATAATGGTCAGAAAAATCAAAACTTATTGTGGTATTGCTAATTAGCCTCTGCAGCTCCAGGCTCTACATACTGAGCGATGCACCAGACTTTGAACCCGGACGACTCGGATGCAGCAGAGTGAGGTATTACTTCAAACAACAGTTCAGCTAGGGCTGATTATTGTCATTTGAGATTTCTCTGTTAATTATTTTTATCATTAAATAATTCATTGTTGAGTCTATAAAGTGTCAGACAATAGTTATTGCAAGTCCATGGTGACATCTTTAAATTAAAAACCTGAAGATATTCCATTTATATGAAAGAGAAAAGCAGTAAATCTTCACACTGAGAAGCTAAAACTAGTGAATGTTTGGACATTTTGCATGTTAAATAACCTAAATGACCAACCAATTATCCAGATTTCAGCACAAGGTATAACCCACATGTAATTTTACATGGTTTAATTTGGTAGTTTACATAATTATTATTACATAAACACAGCTATGTCCATAAACTACTAATCCATGTGCATCAGTGCCTACATGCATACACTGACAAGAACACTGCTTTTGTGTGTGTGTATTTGAGCTTGTTTGCCCACACACAATATTTATGTGTACCTGTGCTCTCGCAGGGTGTCAGGTGTGTTCATCTGGGGGCCAGAGATGTTGGAGTATCAGTCAAGAGTGGACGAGTTGGGGACTTAAAGGGGGGCCAAAAAGCCCCTAATTGGACAAGTGAGACTGGTGGCGGTGAGGCTGACTGTGGGGAAGACAATCTACCTCAGTGACCACTCCTTGACATGCCATTTGCCTCCGAGGACCCCCAGGGCTGGCCGAGCAGCTGCCCGACAGAGCCATAACTCCAGGCCAAGGCGAGGACCTCGGGCTAACAAGCCGATAACGAAAGACTGGTGGAGTGTGAGAGGGAGAGACAGCAGAGAGCGGTAGAGCAAAAGTAGGAATAGACCGAGAAGTCAAGAGGAAACACAGATGTGCTACGACACTTTTCTGCTTGCAGAAACTTTATTCTCTAACACGCACAGAAGCCGGAGATCTCACGCTGCCGAGAGGATGGCTTTAATCGCAAAAGAAGCGGTGTGGTTTCCCTGCCTTGCTCCGGATCCTAATGCTCATTTCATCATCAGACAAACTGACACCGATATATTTACATGGAGCAGGAACGGCAGAGGAATTTGGAGGCATGTTGCCTGGGAGATCAGAGGCCTGGTTTATAGAATGGAGGCAGCACAAACAAACAACAGTAAAGGCCCCTGGCTCTGCACACACACACACACACACATATAAACACAGACGCCCACAGACACCCACACCTTATATACACCTGAGTGGAGGAAAACACACTCTCCCAGGTTTGAAGTTTGTCTGGAGTGGCAAGCCGAATAAAGCGTGTGAAGCGTGATGCCAGGTAGGAGAGAAAACCAGCTTCAAACGGTTATCAATACAATTGGCTGTGCCAGGCGCAGCAGTTTAACCTCTTTAGCGCGCCGGATGTCTGCTAACCGGATGTGACGCTTTCTCTGGAAGGCGCCTTCTGTGGTGTCGTCTTCACAAAGACTCACAGGGGCCTGATGGGTACTGAGAGTCCCAGTTTAACTGTGCGGCGCCTCGTCCCTTTGACAGTCCCCAAACTCAACCATAATAACACCCCAAGAAAACACAACAAATTCTCCCACTTGCCAGAGAATAATAATAATAAAAAAAAGGGAAAACACAGGTTGTGATGTGCAGTGGAAATTTGCAAAACAGTAAATAGTGATTCAAGTGCTTCTCACAACAGATGTCTCAAGTTAGCCTGTTTATGGGAATCAACTTTTCCTGACTGCTCTCATAACACTTTTTCCTAAGAATATCAACATCCTCTTACACACAGTAAAGGACAAACACCATGAGCCATACAAAATAATTCTAACATATTTGTAAACATTGACACGAGTACAAAGATAAACAGGCTCCCTATAAAAATCCACCACATCAAACATTTTTCTACACAGCACTGCAGCATGATTTACAATCTGCATCTCCATCTTGCTTGTCGGCTTTTATACGTTATGCAATTACTTCCAGTGTAATTACCCATAAACACAAGGTTTTAGCAGATTTAAAGGCTGAGCGGAAATCACGTCTAATCGCGTGCCCACTGGTCAAACACCATCATCTGATGGCATTAATGTATGTCGCATTTCCTGAGGCGTGAAGAGGAAGAAGCAGGAATAAAATAAATTCAGAAGTGGAAGCCTCCAGTTTTTGCCAAGACGAAGAGCTGGGAGGAAAAGGGCAGGGGCGCCGCCTGCCAAGGATGTGGCGGAGGCATTAGGGATTGCAGCTGGCGTGCAGTCAGGCTGGCTGGGCGCGGCAGCAGCCCCTGCACCCCTTGATCCTACGCAGAGGCAGGTCTCAGCAGACCTGCGGGTGCCAAGACACCGCCATCCAAACCTGGAACCATCAGCCTCCACATGGACACATGAAAACAGAAAAAAAAAAAAATGCACAGAGCGCACAGGCGTCTGCAGTATGTATATGCATGCAGGCACACAAACATGTCCTCCTTCGCTTTGCACATACACACGCACGCATACACACACACCTCTGACAGGCCGTACACAGATGTTCCCGTGATAACTATGACAATGTCAACACATACTGCTGCCTAACTCACATCCTAAGTCATAATGAACTAGAGCCACTGAGCCTACATTTCTTCTTCTGGGCTTCTCTCTGACAATTTGTAGACTGCTCCTGGCTCCAGGTTGCATTCTGACCCCCAGGAGGAGAAAGAGGAGCAGAGGGAGAAATAGAAAAGAGGCTCAGACAATAGCAGCTGGGTATATATGTTCATGTATATATGGCGAGCTGATCAGGATGGAGCGATGTGTCACTCGGTACCCGGGCTCTCCATTTTAACGCCACGTCGGCTTGTGACCCTGCGGAGCGGCTGTCCCCTTCAATTAGGCCTGGAAGAGGATTAGCAGCGAGGGGAGGCAGGGGGACAGGTGAGGGAGCGGGGGGGAGATGGCTCGCAGAGATAGAGTAACTGGTGCAGCTAACTGAGTATTAAAGAAAGGGGAGGTTGAGTCATAAGATGCAGTGGAGGGAAAGGTGAGGAGTCAGCGGGAGGTGGGGAAGATAGACCGGCTGATATGAGGACCCAGGCGGAGCACGGTGCGGAGGCGCACACGCACACAAACAATACAGAGGAGTAACTATAGCTCAGCTGCATCATGTTCTGCCGAGGCTCCTATAGGAAAGTGACACACAATCATCAATGTGTGACTGCAGAGGGACAGGCTGGATGTGCAGCGGAGGAGTCTGTCCCTCTGATGCTTCGCTTCCAAAATTAGACAGTTTAGAAAGAAGACTTTTTCAAAATGCATAAAAACAGACACTTTTGAATAGGGAAGTCCTGCGGCGGAAGAGTAGCATACAGGCAAGAGATATTTGATCCATACCTGCCCCAATGTTAAATGATACATCGTGTAAATTCCTTTAATACTGATAAATCATACATTTTATTTTATAAGATACAACATACATCTATTTTGGACGTCACTACGCATCTGTGTATGGTTTTTTTCTTCATTTCATCAAGCAGGATCTAAAGTACAGAGGACACGGTCAATAAAACTGCTGTTATTTCATCAAAAAAGGATCCCACTGTATCTTCAAACTGAATCTTTTATTAGTTTATTGGGTTTTTTTCACAGATGGTGTAAAAAAAGACATAAAAGAATGATTTTTTTCACCCCCCAAAACCTTGTTGATGTTTCTAGATTTGGTGTCAAAGCAAATTAATGATTTGATTTCACTCAGTTCTGGGAGTAAATTTTCTTTTTCATTAGCAATTTCCCTTTTTATTACCCCGTGCCCAATATCAGAAAGTCAAATGAGATTTAATCACCACTTAAAAGATTTGACAAACAAAAAAAAAGGTTAGTTGTTGGATGTTGAGAATTTCGTTCACAAACAAGTGTGAGGTTTCAGGCATGCATCAGGTGATATTTTTAATATTTCATAATGAAAACCATGATGTACTATTTGAGCTCGACCTGACCTTTGCCCTTTATTCAGATTTCGAGCCACGATCGAGAAAAGCTGGGGCACCTCCACCCTGCAAACCCAACTAAACAACAACACACTGTGCTGCTTTCCTGCTGCTCATCTCCATTACAGCGAGCCTCGACCACGATTACCAACAAGGGAGCACTGCGAGCCCTCCACGCTGAGAAAAACTGGTCTGACAGCTCTACTAAACGAGACGGAGGGGATGACGAAGCGAGAGAAAGCTGCAAAGAACTATTGCGCGGCTTCCAGCATCTACGCACACACAGTTAAATCAACTGCTGGTTTTTATTTTGGATGCTTTTATCACTTTGGATCACTCACCTGAGCTCCCCTCGAAGCTATTAATTTTAAGCCACAAAGTTTACTGCCAGTGCATTGCCTTACATTTCCGCCTCCGCTAAAAGAGGGGAGGGTTGAGGAGAGGAGGGAGGAAAAAAAAAAGGCAAAGAGTAACTTATTGTTTTTATATGAGATCTATTCCCCCGGTGTTCTGGTCAATAATGACTTGATATATCAGTGACTGCCTTGCTATTTGCACTGTTTTCGGTGTGTTTTCTCTGCCTGTGATTGAGCGGAGCTATTTTCACGCGTGGAGAGAGGTGGTTGAGGACCAGGGAGGCTAACGTCTGTTTGATCAAAGTTTATGTGAAATTTCCCAGGGCCGCCGGGGGAAGTCGCTGTTTATGAACTGTAATAAAAAGAGTCATTTTGACGGCGTGACCCCGGTGCACAGGCAGGAGGGGGGGAGGGGGGGGGATTTGGTTATGTCTCTGTTTGCAGGGAGGAGGTGCTCTCACAGGCTTTGGAGAAAGAGGAGGAAAAGATAAAGGGAAAGCGAAGCAAGAAGTGAGGAGGATTTTTCTTCCAGGGGTTCAGGGGCTGAAAGGACAAAATGCAAGAGGGTGTGAGTGAAAGAGAGATGAAAATGAATAAAAAAAATTAAAAGTGAAGGTATGAGGTGGGGATTACACCCCCATGTTGTCTTAGCAGCCAGCCAACAGCTCTTAATGAAACACTTTGGTTCAATTTCTGATTCATCTCACACAGCGTGATCAGCTTTGTCCCCAACAATCCCCCTCTCATCTGAATTTAATGCATCGTAAATGAGAAATTAGAATGCACACATTTGCTGCAGATGGCTCTCAAACAAGACAAAGAAAAGTAAATGAATGTATGCGCCATTCCCGTGCCCTTAAGTATGTTATGAGAAAACGGCAGTCGATAAATACGTATAAATAGTAACCTTTGAGAAAATCAAATAATGTTGACCTTTCTCTAAGTCGATAGTGTAATCCTCTGTGCCCCTGGCTGCCTGTGGAGACACTTGAACAGTATCACACTTTTAATGAAGAGATGATTGGTCTCCAGGTTGAAGAGCTTACAGCTGGACTTGGACAGATGCTCTCCAAAAGCATACTAAATGATAGGTTAATGTCACATCCCCCTTGTAGGATGAAATCAAGCCTTAACTCATTCTTTTTTTCTTCTGTATTTGCCTGCTCATACATGGCGATCAAGAGCTACTGCAAGGGTCTTTCTCTTTTTCCTGCACTTTCAATTCAAGAAATCAGTAAAAATTCTAATTGGATTGATCACTACCCTCTCCAATCTTTCAGCTTGCGTTCAGTGGAGGTTAAATTTAAATATTTAGCAGCAGATGTAATTAAAACACTAACAGACGTCACCTTACAGTGACACTCTGCACTGCTTCTCTAAATAAACCTCCCCAGGTCAGCGGAACTGCAGGAGAAATCACGGCGTGATCCAGGGAAGCTTTGCTGTGACAACACTCCTGTCTAGTTCCTGTCTGAGATTTATCAGAGGTTTCGCAAAATCAATGCAGCTCGCTGTAAGAAAGATCACAGCAAACACTAGAGACCCATCAGCAGTAATAGCCATCTCGACACGGACGGGGAAAAAAAGAAAAAAAAAAAAAACGTGTTTGTCAGAAGTAGCGAATTACATGAAAACACACGAGACAATGAGTTGAAATGTACAACGTGTCATTTTATGACACTTCTATCAATGTATTAAGGTCTTATCTGTGCAAAAAGAGATAAACTCCTGGATTTCAGAGCCAGCAGAAGATTGCGTTTGTGCATCTATATGTTGCACACGCGAGATAGAGAAATTTGTGTAATGTGTCCTGGACTTCCTGCCAGCCCAAACACAAGCACACACATCCATCACACAGCACACCTATGGGTCTGTGGCTGCATGCCACACACACCCACACACACACACACACACACACACACACACACACACACACACACACACACACACACACACACACACACACACACACACACAGGCAGGCAGAGGATTATTGAGGTAGTATCAAACAGGAATAATAAAGCAGGTTCTTAAGATTTTAATAAGAATAAAATGAAACAGTAACCACCGAGGGGCCAGCAGGGTTAATCCCTTCTATATTACTGAAAATAAAAAAAGGATAAAAACAGACAGGAGGGCAGAGCCGGAGCCGGAGGAGAGAGAGACAGGGAGGGAAGAAGAAGAGGAAGGAGAGGGGGCTGCGGAGATGAAATATAAGAATAGTGGTCGGCTGGTATCAAAAGTAGAGCCAGTTAAAAGGGATTGAAATTAACATGCGGGTTTAAAATAGCACAAACAGGCTTATAATTTCCTGCTCTTGCTTCTATTATATTCCCTGACACACACATGCAATCACGCTGACACACACATACACAAAGATGACACTGTTTGACTGTGTTTAGACTTGATGAAAGCTCGGTTCATTCCCTATGCGTTGAAACACCCGTGTCGGTTCAGCAGCATATTTCCAATGTCAAAGCACGTGCGCCGGCAGCAGATGGCATGAAACAGTTGGCAAGAGTGAGCGAGCGTGAATATCTGTTTACTAATAACCCTTTAATTACTTCAGATGGGCAATGGGATCAAACATCCAGACCCACACAGGAATTAGCCTTAAATGAGACTGGACTGAAAATCTAGGCTAACCCCTTATGTTGCCATAAAGACCTTTGCTGGGAGGATTGGCGCTTAGAAAAACCCTTACAGACAGAAAGTAGAGACACTTTGAATATTCTCTTTTCCACTTAGAGGGTTTTTATTTATAATTTATTTATATATAATTTATTATCAAACAACATAGCAGATGCTTTTATGTAAAATTAAGAGTGTGGAAGAGGAGAAACATTCACATAGAGCTGAATTCAATGATTGTTTTCATTATTGATAGATTTGTCGGTTTTCTTTTTATTCATCATTATTCTGCAGGATTTCCCTTAAAGACAATATATCGACTCATATATAAGTAATCCTGCTCAATCGTCACTTATGCTAGAAGTGTGTGGCAGTGTATGTGTCTGCAGAGTCTCTGCCCTCCGCCTGTATTTTCCTCTTATTTTGCCATGTTTGGGACGTTCCTGGGCACAACGCACAGGTGAGATACGGGACTTTTTATAGATCTAAAAAAAATAGTGACAAGGTGCCAGACCTTTCGCAGCAGAAATCCAAGAGGAAGCTACAAAAATTGTGGAACCAGCACAAAAAAAACGTATATATAGTGGGGGGAAACGCCAAATGGACAAAACTCAATCCAAATCAAAAGTTAATCTGAGGTTGGCTTTCACTTTCACTGGTGAAGCCGCTTACCAACGATGACCAACAATTCCTGGATAGTATACCAAAATGTCAGAAAAAAAGGGAAAAATGTCTGTCACATGTTCCCCAAGCCCAGCGTCTTTAAATCTTTTGTCCAACTAGCCAAAACACAGATAATATAACACAAAAGAAAAGCAGTAAATCCTCACATGTAACAGGTTGGATCAGATTTTGCTTCATAAATGACTTCAGACCTGCACCTAACAATTACTTCAATCACAGATTCATCTGTTGATTATTTTCTGAATTAATCAACAGATCATCTGGTCTGTGAAATACTGAGTAACACTCATATTTTCCTGAAGCAAGGCGACATCTTAAAATGGCTTATCTTGTCAGACAAACAGTCCAGAAACAAAAATATCCATGATCACTATCACACAAGACAAACAGAAGCAGCAAATTGCCACAACTGAAAACCTGGAGGCAGAAGTCGCGCTGACCGAATACGGTCCTTCATTGACTTAATTATTTTCAATAACAACAGAAAATCTGAGGGCTGTCAGTCATCTTGACAGATTGGAACAGTGAAGACAATCTGCAGTGATTTAAAGTCATTAATACACATGTTAAGTTGATGGCATGTGCATATTATTAACTATTGTCTTGTCTCATCTTTGATCTCACTTTCATGACCTTGTTGTCTAGCTGGTTCAAGCTTGCACACTCAAACCACTCCCATCTGGGTGAAACCCAAGCTCCCAGGAACAGCACCAACAATTTGACATAGTGGCTAAATGTGGAACTACAACTTCTGCATCTGTCATATGATGCCATTGGAACAAAAGGACTTTTTCCGTAGACTTACACTGTGAGAGAGAGACGTCTATGAACCAGTGAATACATTTTTATGAGCATCACAACCGCTGTGACTCGTTTCACGATCAGAATTTAATCCATATGGTCTGATAACATTTCAAAAGCCTAGAATAAATCACTTTATCCCCATTCAAGTTAGCGTAGAGCTGAAGTGGAAGTTAGCCGCTCAGCTATGCTCAGTTGCACTCGGCCACACTCGGCCGCTGTGAGTCTCTTGTGATCTTGCTCTATGGGCCCCACAGAGCAGAAGATCTGGGTAATTTTACAAGCCGCAAATCAAGGGTTTTTTGGCTTCATGCATATGAGCATACATTAGTGCACATATCACAAAACAGCACTGCAAAAATGTCAGGGCAGCTGAGTGTCCAAAGGGCTTTAAAAAGCCCAATAATGGTGATGGTGCTGATAAACCAGGTTAAAAAAAAAAGGTACTGATGCGGTAGAGTATGAAGGACAAGCAAATGATACTGATAACATTTATCAGCCAGCGGCAGCTGATGTTACAAGTAGGTGTCTCTATTCATCTTATATCTTCATGACTTTATAATTGCACTATCTATAAGCTTGGTCTGTATATTAATTATTAACAAGCTGAAAATTACTAAATTACAATTAATGCTATTTAATGTCTTACAATTAAAAAAAAGGAATCAAAATGACAAGTAGATGGAATTTTTATAACCCTTATCCATAAAAATGATGGTAAACGTGAATATCTAATGCAACATCTACTTGGAACAAATGAGTTTTTGGTATTTCTGTATGAAAATGACAAATAACCGATAATTGTTGCTGTTTAATTTTCTCACTGACTAATCAACTAATTATTTTAGTGCTGTTAAAATCAGAAAGGACACTTTTCTCTTCCGCAATCTACTCCAACAAATCCAACTGATAAAAACACCTGTTTCTCTATTTGAGAGTTAAAAATACATTACTGATATATCTGCAGTTTGGTTGTAAATATAGATGCATGTCAAAAACAGTAAGGATTTCTTCAGGTCTGTTATTTGGTCGTGTTTGGTTATTGTGACCAAAATATGCACTGAGCGGCACATTTAAGTTGAAAAATGAACTTGTCAGTGCTCTCTGGTGGACAAACTACATCTGCGCTACAGTTTCTCATTACTCACTGGCCAATATGTACACAGATACCAAATTATCCGTGATATTCCAAAAACAACTGATTCGTCAGACAGCAAGCTGTGTCTTAAAAAACTTAAAATCTTTTTCGTTAACCATTTCCCACACACATATCTGGCTCAACTGGTGCAAATTGGGCAGATTACATCAATAAAAATGTGTATCGTTTCTTCTGGGCATGTGCTTCCTGGAACAAGGAGGCACTTTTAATATTTTGTACGCCTAATGCATATGCCACTGCTCATATGCTGCATAGCCGAGTGTTATGAAGGTGCTCCCAGGGAGAAAATCCCTGCTGTGTGTAAATGTCATGAAAAATTCCTTCATCTGCCAGAATAACGTTAACCTTCTCCATTTTGTTCCACTGAACCCACCTCTCGGGCAAATGTGTTACAAAGACGTGCACAGTCTCCTCAGCCTGCACCTCGTTCCTGCTTTACGCCTTTCATTATGGGAACGGGGAGCGAATACAGTTCGCCAGCTGACCTTTTCCGGTGCGGGTGCATTGAGAAAGCATACATTTTAATGACAGGACCTTTACTTTTGAACAACAGTGAGGAGGGAGGAAAATAAATTGCTGTTCAAAAGGAGATAATACTCTTGGCATTGTGGGATTGCTGGGGATTGGGCAGCTGTGTGGCGACGACCCCTACGCTGAGACCAACCTGTATAAATTAAGATATAAATAGCCTCATCTAGAGTAGTATTACCAGGGGTGTGCTTGAGTGCTCCGGCACATGCTTAATATATGCATGTAGGTGTGTATTTGTGAGCGTGCACACTCATGAGGGAAGCAGAGAGAAAAAGAGCATGCATATGTCCATAGTACAATCTGGTGGCATGACAATAGTGTGTGTGGGGGCACGTGAGCACACACATACTTGTGACAGAGTGCTGGGGAAACCTAAATCCCGCTCAAGTGTAAGGCAAACAGTGGTGGCAGTGTGTGGTTATTGTATTTTCTTTGCTTGGATCCCAGTAAACACCCCCAGGCCTGCGCTGCCTGCCTGCCTGTCACCACGGCCATCCTGCTGCCATCAGCGGCCAGCTTCATGCTGTAGCCAGAGCCCTGGCGCAGGCCCCACAAGGAAATTAAAAGGGGATTAAGGCTGGCTGACACTTTGTGGCCGATTACTCATTTATTTTTTGTGTGTGAGAAGCGTAGGGTGGCAGAGTGGGGTGGCATCTTGTCTTGGCCGGGAAGAGCTGGGTGGGGCCTGGAGCCGGATACGAGCAGAAGTGTCATAATTTATAAACTCATCTCACAGTGACTTTAGCATCCTTACGCACATGTGCTAGAAATGTTTCCCCTGTACCATACCTGTGTTTTGGTATCAATTTTTCAATTTAAGAAATATAAAACGTTTAACTAGAACCTTTTTTAAATTTAACAAAAGAAACGTTACGTGTTGTTCTCTGAATTCTAATGGCAAAATCTAAAAAATGTATAAGCAAGATTACAAATCTGGACAGACGTTCACGACCGTGTCAGTTTTTAATACTGAAAGAAGCAGAGTTGTTCTGATACCAATACCACTATTGAATATGCCTCTGACACTGCCTAAAATGCTGGATTCGGTTTTCGCTGTGACCATAATTACTGCACACATTATATTTTTGGGTTATTTTCATTACTAAAGTCACTGTGTTATTTATTAATGTGTGCATTATTTATATTCAAGTAGTAATAGATTTAGCATTATTGAGTTACAGGTAAATTATCATTTCATTGTCATTTATAGTACTTTGTATATTGTTTCATTTGTAATTTCATGTGGAGTCATTGTGTTCCCTTGGTTATGAGCTAATTGGTTCCTACGTGCCCTTGTTTTGTGGGGACGGGTATGACTGATACACAGAGAGGGTGAGTGCCTCGTGCTTACCAGTGAAGAGAAGTTGCTGTACCCCTAAGTTGGAATGTGTTAGTAATGTCTTGCCGTGTTGGTAAAAATTAAATGAAGAGGAAGAAACAGATGTTGTAGCCCACTTATTAGCCACCGCCCCCAAGAACTCGGAACACCAACAAACAAGAGAAGAGGGTTAGATTAGCGAGTACACGACACTATGCACTGATCGAATACCACAGATTTTATTAATAAACTTTAAAGTAGTTTCGCACACAGTTAAAATGGTGTTTCACTGGGAATCAATTCTTCTTTGCCTTCTTCGCTAAAATTACAGCAAGCTGCACTGTGCAGCCACTGGCCTCTACCATTTTAGAGCACGGAAAAATAAATGATTTCCTTTAAATCATGAAATGTTAGTCATCAGTAAAATGGGGGGAAAAAGGTATTGGAACATCTCTAAAAAGAAGCAGAGTGGTTGGATATTCAGCCCTATTTTTCAAGAGTGACAGGGTTCCCACACCTTCTTAAATATCCAATTCAAGGACTTTTCAAGGACTTTCCAGGACCCAATTACCTCAAATTTAAACGCTGGATTGTGTGTTACTGAGTATGCGACACAATGCACCGATCCATTACCATGGAACTTATCAATAAGCCCTACAGTAGTTTCACACCCAGTTAAAAGGGCAGTTTACCTGGAAATCAATTCTTCTTTGTTGCTTTAAAACTACAGCAAGTTGCGCTGTACAGCAAACCAGCCACTATTATTTTAGAGCAAGGAAAAATAATTGATTTCCGTTAAATAGTGAAATGTTAGCAGCCAGTAAAATGGAAAAACAATGGCATCAGAACATTTGTGAAGAGAACTATACAGATACCCGGCCCTATTCTTTACGAGTAGCGGGGTTCCGACACCTTCTTAAACGTCCATTTCAAGGACTTTTCAAAGACTTTCAAGGCCCAATTACCTCAAATTCAAAGATCCAACATGGAAAAAGGGGAGGCACAGATTTGCTTAAGAGTAGCTTTCTCACTTGTTTGCAGTTTGATCTGCACTAATCAACTTCAATAACTCATGCGTGCGTGTGACCCTTGCCCTTTCTCAAGGTAGCTGGTGTGTGAAACAATGCCGGAGACACATTTGCAGACAGCCAAACATAGCCTGCGTATTTACTAACATTACAGTAAAAAAAATATAATGTTAGAAAAAAAACTTCAATTTTTATTCTTGCGGAAATATATAAATCCAAGCACTTTCAATGACCCATGTCTATTTATGTCTGTTTTCAAAAACTGTCCTGGCCTTGATATTTTCCTCAAATTCACAATTTTCTAAAGAATTCAAGGACCCAAGAGAACCCCTTCAGTGAGGGGAGAAAATTCAAAGGGACACCAAAGTGCTGCTGCTGCTGCAAGTGGAAGTACTGAATTAGTACTAGTACTTTCTGTTTCACACCCCGTTTAGACCGTGTCAAAAATGCACTGTGATCAAACTAAAACCGCTTTCCTGAAAAGTTAAAAATTTTCATTGTAAATATGATTGCGCAACTATAACCTACCTGCAGCTGTCAGATAAATTCACTACAGTGTTTTCCATTGATATATATTGAGGTATAAAAGTATAACATACTCAAGTTGTACTTAAGTAAAAGTCACGTCCCACCTCTGATCTTACAACAGGTCATTTACCACCTCATCCTTGTTAAATTCGGATTTGCCCTTTATGTGACCTCTGTGGTGCATGATCCTGGCATTTAGTATGCTTAGCAGTGAGTCCTCTTTGATTGTGATGCACGTCAGGCAGCTCAGGTTTACTGCCTTGTTGTGTTAGAACTCAATATCATCGCTGCAGGGAAAACAAACTGTACAGATGCCAGTGTTTGGTCTGCTAATTAGCAGTTTGTATTAGTAATTAATAGGCATTACCAGTCAACCGGGCTCCTGCTCGGCAGCCTCCAACAGCCTGTGAAGGAGATCCAGGCAGTGCGCTCCCCCCACAGCGCCGCAGCTCAGTCACTCTTAAGTCAGGACGATGGAGAGACTGTGTGTCCTATCTGACTGCAAACACTGTTTTTTAAAGGGATACTGCGGTGTGAAGGCTTTCAAGCCTGACAGTTTGGGCTGGGTGTGACCCTCAGTACTTATTTAGGACCGGTGTCTCTACCACTATCAAAAACGACCAGGCAGTAGGTTTTAAGTCTTAATTGCCTGTTCTTTGGTCAGCCATTTTAAAGTTTTTGTACAGGTGCCAGTGTTATTTTGTTAAAGCAAAGAGGAGGGTTGAAGAAAAACGTAGTCATATTCTTTATTGGAGAAAAAGGTATTGTTGTAAAATCAATGAAAATAAAGTTCTGCATTGGCACCAGTATTAAAACATATCCAGAAACACAGAAAAGAGACAGAAACTAAACACATCATTAAGTTCATGCATGCGTTTGCCATTTCCACCCTTGTGTCTGGTGTGAAAAAGCATTTCTACAGCGCAAAACAACCTGACAAGCTTTAAAATCTGTACAGTAATGTGTCCACCACTGATTTGGGTAGATGATGAGCTGAGGCGTTGTGGGCACGAGGTGAGGCGAGGTGCGGTGGAGTGGCAGAGTTATCAATTATCCAGAGCGCAGTGGCACTCTGGCTTCCTCCAGATCTGGTGTTAAATTAAGTTGTCAGCACTGTCTCTCCGATTTCCCCCATCACACACACAGACGGTGATAGCGCGTGACGGCCGCTCGCCGGAGCTCCTCGCCGGCTGCCGCCCCGTATCTCGCCTGCAATTCATCAGCTTCTCAGCACACTGGCCCAGCCTCAGTCCACGCCAGCGCACGCCGCGTTGCACTGGAGCCAGCCAGCCCGCCAAGCGCAGTGGCAGAGGAAAAAGGATCGGATCACCTTCCAAAAACCCGCCGTAGAGGACAGGGTGCAGTGGACTTTTGCCCCCACGTCTGGGGCAGGAGTGGACTTGAACTTGAGGGGGTGTTTGTGTGGGTGTGTTTGTTGTGTTTGTGCAAAAGAGAAGAAAAAAAACAGCATGGAGGGGGAAAGAGTTGAAAACAGTGGAAGGGCATCGTCTTGGGAAGCTCATAGTGCACAATAACGCCTCTGGCCCTGCTGTCCTGTTGGGGCAAGGCCTCAGGTGAGGGCAGAGAATATGGGACACGACGCAGGGAGGCTTGGCACATGGGCACTAGCCACCAGCTCCCTCCCAGCGCACTACTGAGTTGAAGGGCACCGGAACATTCAGTCGCAAAAGGCAAAGCGAGGCAGTGAGGGGAGGAGACAGAAAAAGGACAACCAGGTGACAGAAATAATGGATAACTGTAAAGCAGCGGGGTGCTAAGCTCTCAGTGCTTAAGTATTTATTTGTGATGAATAGTAATGACGGCACACTTACAAAGCACTTGTTTAATATGGAGAGGGCTCGAGAGGGGCGAGGATCGTTCCCGCGCTCCTTTAACAGGGCCGGCGTGCTCTGAGGCGACCGCGGGGAGATGCCAAACCCTGCCCAGCCCTCCACCTCCCATCTGCATTCAAAAACACTTGCCGTCCCTTAACACTGTCCCTGCCTCGGTGCTGAATAAAACATTAAACACCATTCTGAGATATTAACCTACTTATTGAAAAAAAAGTCAGTGATTTATGTCGATTTGGTTGGCTTTCAATGCTGCCCAGCTGTCACCGCCGAGCCTGTAACCTAAATTATCCAGCGATGCTCTTTCACTCCAGTTAAGGGAATAAGCACTCCTTTAACACTTCAAAAGGCCTGACTGCGCTAACTCTTGAGTTGTTGTTTTATTTTTTCCACACTTCTTAAGTTCAGTAATTATTCAATCTGGGTGATAATGAGCGCAGAGTTGACCTTGCGGATAAAGAATATTTTCTTTTATGTTTATGCTTCATGTTTTCCAGGCTAATTTAAGAAAACAGTGCTTAATCTTTCACCAAAAGCAGCAAAACACCGGGCCCTCGGATTCTCAGCGGCGCAGAGGGAGGACCCCTCCGGTTAATAAGCAGCATCCAGGCCCCGGTGTATAACTGGCAACGGGTTCGGCAGCCATGGATCAAACAGTCATAACCTCCTGTTCCAAAGATAAGCTGCAATCAGATCTGTGGGGGATCTTTAACCAGGGAGGAGAGTGTGTTTGTGTGAAAAAGAGGCAGAACAGACGGGGGAAGTAAGCATGAAAAAGAATGTGAGGGCGGGAGGCGTGTGTGTGTGTATATATGCGAGCGTGTGTGTGGTTCATAGGGGAAGATGGCAGCCCGCTCATCAGTGACGTGCCTGAACGGAACCCAGAGGGGGGCCCGGACTGAGCCCCTGCGCTTAATTGGGCACTCAAATGTTACCAGGTCCCTTCCCAAACGACTTGGAGGTGACACATGGACAAGCGAGGGAGTGGAGAGGAGCTTGTGGAGAGAGGAAATGGAGCAGAGGGTTTAGCACCTCCTGCGGCCAAGTTTTTTCTCTCCCTCTGGGTTTTTCGGTCGGGACGGCGGACCGCGTGAGTGATAGTGCATTTGGCCTCTCGCTGTGCCAAGGATGACAGAGCAAAATTAACCCCTCAGTGATGGGGACAGATGGAAACGACACTAGTTTCACTTTTAGTTTGTTGCAGGGTGAACACATTCATCTGTTGCAGAGTGCAAATGTGGAAAAAACACATCACCTCGTAAAAAAAATCTCATCCCTGAGAAACAAATCTGCACTTTGAGAAAGGGTGTAAAGTGAAATTTAACACTCACACTCGATTATTTGATCACGCGGAAAAGCAGGAAATAAACTGTAGTTTTCGTTTAAAAAGACAAGGACTTCAAACGTGCACTAGAGCAAGATGGGAGCAAATTCATAATTTTTTTCCAGTTCATCAAAGCCTCCACCGGCTAATCCCTTTCTTATATAAATAGCTCTTTTGGTGGAGAGGGTAGCTGCCGCATAGAGCTCTAACCCTTCTGTCCCTGAAGCTACAGCCAGGATAAGCTGTGTGTTGGATTGGCACATCGGGCTGCCTGGGGCCTGCTGCTGCGCTGGCCGCCAGTACAGATGGAGGGCAGGGCTGGGCAATGCCAGCTTGTCAGTCGGATTAAAACGACTCATTTATTCACTGAAGTATCGTGCAAAGCGACCGGGCCAAAGCGGGGTGAGGCGAAAGGGGGAGAGGAGGGTCGAACAGCGGCGAGATGGGGGCAGCTTGGATGTGAGAGAGGGTCCTCTGCTCTCTGGCCCTCAGCCCTCCCTCCCTCTTCATCCCGCTCTCCTGCCTTTTTTGCCTGTTACTTATCTTTCTAGGGCTGCCAGAAGCCATTACCGCAGTGTACGGAAGGCGGCCGGCAGGGTGGCATCTCCTAGTGCCCGGGTGACAGATTGCCGCTCGGCATTGGCGGCGGAGGAGGTGAGGGGTGGAAAGTGATTGGCTCTGATGGTCAGGAAGTGGGCACCGAGGGCTGTAAGAGGAGGAGGAGGAGGGCAGAGAGTCAGGGAGAGGATGACAAGACCTGGCTGTGTGACCTTTGGTATCGCGTGAGTTACTTAAAGGGGCACAGGCCCTGCTTTTAAGGGCATGCTTGGCAGTGGTGGCCGCCGTGGTGGTTGCAGGCCGAACACGGATGCCAGGGCAAGAAGAGGTGGCCTCGATACTGACTTCTCTGGTTGTGCCCAGGACCCCGCTGTCTATGCAAAACCTCAGTGAGGATAAGTAGATGACGACTGGCAACGTCTGCAGATTCATCCGAGATAGTTCGCTGTGGATGGACTCACCTCTGCAACTTCCGAGCCGCTGCCAGCATCAATCTTAGTCCTCAAAGTCATTCAGTGTTTTGGAAAAGATGTCAGACTCTGACCCAAAAGAGAGACAAAGTCCTTAAACCAGACAACTGTGCTCAGTATGTTGCAGAGGGCACTATATTAAAAAGGATATACACCCCTAATTTTATTTTAAATGAAATAACTGTGCAGACAAACATCTACAATTTAAAAAAAAAAAGAGGTCTGAACAGAACACTCCAGGCCTGCAGCCTTCTTTCTCAAAATGGCACACACTCAGGTCACTGACAGGCCAGAGCTGTGTGTGTGCACGTCTGCGTGTGTGTCAAGGGGGGTGAGGCTTGGAAGGGCTTTATCGGGTCTAATTACTCCCGATAGCTGTAATTTACAGGTTGACAGCAGGGAGAAATCGGCAAGATTCACACTTCTGCGGGTCAGCATCTGTCGCCATTACTGCGCGGCGCACACTGCCGGCCAGTCGGTGAGCAGGAGGAAACAGTAAACAACAAACGGCGTGTGACAGATTAGCAGTGCGGGCTAAAGGACCTTCCACTGACACATCATTTCTCTCGCTCCGCGAGTTTGTTTCGCGGCAGCTGTCACCAATAAAATGGAAAAGCAGGAGATGGGGAGGGGAGGTTGCGGCAGCGGAGGTGGCTTTTGTTCCACATCCAGAGAGGTGGGTGGTGGAAGGAGAAGGAGGATGAAGACAGGGTGGAGGAGGAGGAGGAGGTGGAAGAAATGGAGGCGGGAGGGAGGGTTAGTAAGAGTGACCTGTTTTAAAAGTCTGGCCTCACTTTTTAATGGAGTATTAGGAGGAAAACCAGGGCAGGGCAACGTCAAACTATTTTTCCGCTGACTGTAATTACCCTCGCTATTTCTCCCTTTTTGGGTCTGCAGTACAAATTGCCAGTGTCACCCTGAAGTGGTAATTTTAGTTCCGTTTGCATCAGCCTGTGTGGTACAGCCAGCAAGGAGCACGGAGTTATTCTAGAGGGTAAGCATTATCTCAGTACATACAGTATGTGAACACATTTGTTAACACTGCAGCACTGCAGACCGCTCCAACGCACTTTCCTCTCCCTCCCATCCCATGTGGCTCTACTTCTCCTGGTCCCACGCAGCTCAGAAAGGAGCCAGGTCGGTCCGCTGCCAGAGAGGGCTGGTGGGCTACACTACTCTCCCCCCGTCCACCTCATTGCCTACACACAGCCTATCTGGCCAGCTCCTGTACACGGGGCTAACACCACGTACATCCTGGCAAACTGATTTTTCCTTGACCTCCAACTAGAGGACGTTCTCCAAGTTGTTGGCTCATTAACCTGAACTGTTTTTGTCGACCAGCTCCGCAGAAACAACAGTGAGGCAGTTACTGCAAATGAAGCAGGAAGTCTGACTGAAAACAGGAGTGCTGCTAAATAAAGTTGTGCTGTGTCCAGATAAATTTGGCACTCCATACCATGTAACTGTGTTTACATTCTTTCAGTGAACAACAATGAAAAGGTTGGCCTTGTGTTGCTACTGACGGAGAGACTACTTCTGTTCAATTAGCACTCGCCAAAGTAATCGTGTTTACATTCTTTCTTTCTCTTTGTCATAGAGAGGGAGGATTGTAGTGAGCAGAAGGTGTGCTGTGGAAATGGCATACACAAAATACTGTATGTTTAGTTTTACTACAAAGGAGGGGATTATGGAGCCTTTCATCAATATGCTTGACGTTCACTATCAACATTCTTTAATGGCAAACTATTGTAAAACTCGTTGACGCATTTGGTGACTGAAGAAATAGCTAAAATCACATTATTCTACTCATAATGCTCATGGATATTTTCAGCCTTTTCTCTCACGATTTTGTTTTTAACCACAATATGCTTTTGAACTAGGGCTGAAACGATTGGTTGACAAACTCGGCCTCATTTAGCCTACGTAACTATGTAGGGTGCACTGTGTTTCGCATAGATGAGTATTACTGACACACAATGTGCTACTGCTGTGGACAGGTGACGTGATTTGATGGCGCAGAATTACAAAATGGAGAAAGAGAGAAAAAACAGTGAGGGGCGGAGAGATGACACACCCAAGAAAACAATAGAAGTGTACAAAGTTTGGGTATATTTCGAGCTTAAACAAAACAAAAACTCTGTACAATGTGTTTGTGAAACCAGACTAGCCTACCACAATAGCACAACATCAATACTCCAGCATCACAGCAGAAAGCAGCACATCCTGTCCATGGAGTCGACCTAATGCAAGGTAACTATAACGTCAGCATTTAATGTGAATCAATATGATTGCTGGTGGGGGTGAAGGCCCCCTGGTGCTGGGGTTCATGCTGGCTGAATTCGAGTTGCTACAGCTGCTAACTGAATAATAAAAATGATAATGCATTTTATTTTTAGGCGCCTTTCAAACCACTCAAGGACATCTTACAAGACACAGTTTTAAAAAAACAAAGCTGCAATGTTTCCATAGATCTTAAAATCAAACACTTCTGTAGTACACAATGAAAGTTAATAAATGGCACCTTGAAAAGGTGTGTTTTCAGACAGGATTTGAAAGTGGAAAGGGAGTCAATATTACGAATGTCATGGGGGAGAGAGTTACAGAGGCTGGGGCAGAACAGCTGAAGACTCTAGAAGCCATGGTAGTCAAGCGGGTAGATGTGAGCTGGATTGCAGAAGAAGATCTAAGAGTACGGGAGGGTGTGTCGACATGAAGGAGTTCAGACAGGTAGGAAGGGGCTTGATTATGATGGACCTTAGAGGTGAGAAGGAGAATCTTGAAATCGATGCGATATTTAACAGGAAGCCAGTGAAGCTGAACAGGAGTGATGTGATCTATGGAGGGGTTCTAGTATTGAGATGGGCAACTGAATTATGACACATGTACACAGAAAACCTGTCTTATTTTATCTTTTGTAAATTTACTATTGCTATTTAATAAAGCTGATTACTAGATAAATCAGTGGAATTATTGGTGGAATACTTGATTACTAAAATAATCAATAGCCGCAGCCCTATTTTTGAACATGGTGTTTTTGGTATGTTGACATGCAGAGGCAGATTTTAAAGCAGTCTCAGCTGCCAAATGTGCAACCACAACATGTCTGCAAGTTGTTTTCCATACTGTGTTGCAAAATAGAAACCAAATTCTGCCAGGAAGGTGAGGAAACAATTTAAAACTTTTAGGTGATTTGGTAATTGGTTGGCAATAATGAGAAATATTTAAAAATGTATGGAATGAAATACCCCAAAACAATGTTATGGTCCTTCAGGGGCAGTTGGAAGCCTCTGGTGCAGGTGTTTCTCCGTCCCCATCAGCAAACACATCTATAACGCTTGATGGTCGTGGGGTGATCACGTAGGTCTGGCCCTGTCCTGTTTAATTTCTAACGGGAGACTGCCTGGTGACTCCGCATGCCAACCTCCAGAGCCCCCGGTTCTTCTCACAAGTGCCATATGGGCGGCCCAGCCCCATTCCATTAGCGGGGCCCGAGCAGAGGCAAGAGCAAGCCTGGACCCCAGCCCTCCTGGCCTTCCCCTGGCACTGCCACAGGGCATGTCCTGCCCACTGCCAGCTGCCCACACTGGGTCAGAGGACGCAACAGCCGCTGCCTACCTGAGTCTGGCAGCAACCAGCCAGCCGCTGGTTGCACTGAAACAAGATGCATCAGGGCAGAGGATCCAAAAAAATCTATTACCAAGACAGAACCAACAAAAAGGAGGGTGTTGCAGAGCCATCTCACACCATCAGCTATAAACAGCTGTGGTTTAAGATCCTTGTTTTGCATTCACTCACAGCAAACATAAGCAGATCCTGCATCATGGATTAACGTGTAACCACTGTTACAGTCACCATATTCTACTTCTGTGCCTCCAAACAACCTCATGTCCCCTCAGATAACAATTTTATTGCTGCATTAGTCTGGCTTTTTTGTTTAATAATTACATTAAACAACAGCCTGGTCTCACCCACAGGGCATCAAAAACCACGACTTAATCAGGGTCCTTGGTGTCAGATACAGACATACAATACACCTTTTAGCGTCTGTACGAGACACACCAGGCTTTCAACTTACTTCAATGTAAACCCATCCATGTCATTATTAGATGTTCACAATAATGAAGGTAGCTCAAAGAGCAAGAAGGTCCATGTGGGGCTGGTGGTTCCAACAACCACAGGACATTGACACTCTAGACCAGTCATATCCAATGCAAAACTAAAAGTCAACAAATGTCTATGTAGAATCTACTGTTATGCTGAATTTTCTTGTAAGCAACACATGGAACTTCAAACCTATATGACAATCACACATCCATCGTATCTGTGTAAGTTAGAACCAGTTAAAATATTATCGATGCCAGATTGGCAGAGGCAAGCCATGAAAACTATTTGAACTATTTGGATCTGCCCCCCTCGCCTGCTTTTACATACGATTACCAGGCCCCAGTCTTTCACCTCATGTATTTGTGAATTAGGTTAAAGCGTTGGGTGCACAGGCATGTTACATGTGTGAGGCCACCTTCCCTAAAGACGTGCAGAGGGAAGCAGGAGGAGGGCGGGTGGAGGCAGAGACATCCAGCACATCACATGGGAATGTCAGCGTGTGCCTCGGCAGCCTGTACCTGCCACAGGACCTGGGGCCTTTTTTAATTAATCATCACACAGGATGAATAATTCAGCCATTATCGCTGGGAATAAATAGAAAGGCTGGTTTTCCTCCTGAGTTCCACCCAATCAGTTTGCATGTTTCACTTAATAACCTACAGATTAGGGCCTGGCCTCAGGTAAACATACCCTCTAGCTAATAGGTAGTGGCAGGATTTTGTAAACTTAACAAATAGTCCTTTGATTCCACAGTTCGAGAAAGTTACTTTTTGTATAAGTCCCGTGGATAAATATTATCATGCAAAATGACCACAGGTGATATACTGCTTGGCCAGTGCTTATCATTTTCCATTGGGTATTTTCATGAGGAAACAGCAGTTTTAAACTTAGTTATACAGAAACACCTGTATGACAACAATATATATATATATATATATAATTTTAACATCATATAGGCAACTAATTAAGGGTTAGGGGTTAGAAAGTATCGACCACTTGAGTTTCTCAATATTATTTTTTGTGAAACCTGTGATTGTTTGATAGCAGTATTGTAATCTGTTTTACGATTTGACATTTCCACAGTGTCGCAACAAATGGCTATATATGAAACTGTGACCCCTGTATTGTGATACGTATCATCTCGAGACATGATTCCTGCCAATACACAGCCCTACAACTAATAGCCATTTGATTAATATTTATATGAAAAATGTAACATAGCTCCAATAGGAAATGTATACTATGTTACTGCACTTTAGTCGGCTTCCCCCTAGAGTCCAATAAAAAGCCTGTCCACAGCTGTATGCTGGGTAGAAGCCTGTGAAATGGTATGTGAGCAGTACCAACAAAGGACAAAGCAAGTGTTTGCAGCAGTGTTTGGAGAGGGTGACAGCAATATTCTCTCCTAAACTGCATGTGACACAAGTTATTACGTGAAATCTACCACGGAGTCGCCCTGCAGCACCAACCACTTTGTGGCCTTTTTCCAACAAAGCACCTCCAAACATTGCACAGTGCAAAACAGGCTCCACTTATGAAATGTTATGTAGTGCTGAGTTTTCCCACTGAGCCAATACATCAGGTAATCAATGACTCTGAACTGTGATAACAAAAAGTCCCCCAAAACAGCTAAAACTAATTAAGCTCATAACATAAAGGATGTCACTGGTATTCACATTCACGCAAATCAACAGCATGAAAGCATCATAATCCATAATGCCAACAACAACCACAAGAACACAGCTCAGCTACCACCAGAAAACAATTCATAATTAATGCCAAAACATACACAGCACACAGGTTGAAGCAGAATATGGGCCTTTGTTTTCACAGCAGACATTTTGACTTATCAAATCAGGAGGAGCACACATGTTTTAGCATGTAAAATACAGCAGCAGCTAAATGGAATTCAGCCCATTATTAGTTTGTATTATTTACACCTGTGCTTTTCCCACTGTGTCAGCCCAACATGTCTTTCATATAAAAGCCTAATAAGAGCAATAATTTGCACCAGCAAACACCGAGACATCCTCAAGACATTCACAGCGACTGAAAAAAAGCTAGCATCTGCTCAATATGCATGTTAGCACGAGCGGCAATTAAGGTAGCTACTTACTTTGTTGATGAATCCTGTTTTTTGGGAGAATTAAAAATCCCATGTTTTCCCACACAGAACAGGAAACTCCAGCTTCCGGTTTGAAGTGGCTTTTTAAGAGGAAAGCTACATAAACAGCAGCAGTAGACAAGAAGTTACAGTTACGCACATGTTTTTTTTCCCATGACTTTCATGACTTGAAGTTTCTTAATACGCAGAGTGGATGTTAAAAAAGTGGGCGGGGCATGTCGTTTAAACCAGCACTAAGTAACTTTTCAACCTTCATAAAATATTTTCATAACTTTTGTGATGATACATCGACTTACAACTAGTTGAATGACACCTCTGTCATGGCCTGAGGGGGTCTGTATTGTTTTAACTGGCACTAAGCAACTTCGAGGAGGGTGGCAGGAACCCTGCCACACAAAAAACTACAAATGTGTTGACTGCTTTACGGCATACGTCACTTCCCCCTTTCCCCATTCGTTACAAAGGCGGAAGTCGATGCGAAAGCCTGCGCGCAATTACTGCTGTCATGGCAGAAGCTGCAAAACAACCAAGGAAATGAAAAGTTTTGTCTGAGGAGACAAAAAAAGAAAGAGGGAGGCTACCCGGATGAAAGGACAGCCAAGGATCAACATTGGCCCGGCTTTCACTCGCTGAGCTCAAAGACGAGGAGGGATTTCCGACCGATGCTGCTTTAGCTCTGTTCCTGCTGGACTAGTAAGTAGCTTTCGATGCTCAAATCAAAATGATAATGTTGATGTGAGCTATCGGAAATATGCGTGGTAGCAATGAATAGCCACCAGCTTGATAGTTTGCAGTTCCACACTGACGCGACCAGCCACGCAACAAGCTCAAAAGTACTGTATAAAGATAAAACAATGCGATGGCTGCAAACCGCAAATATAAAGTTTGAGTAAAATATGTAGGTTCCTATTGTGGAAAGATCAGTCATACTGAATCATTGTGGTGTTATCGTGTCAGTTTGTGTGTACGTGACAGTAGTTTCTGATGATTGTTATGTAATAGTTTCAGAGAATAACAGGATTCTTGTCGTGTTTTTGTTGAGTTGACTACAGTGATTGCAAAAGAAGTCAAACCATGTTGCTTGCCCTAAATAATCAGTAAAACAAAACCCGTGTGCAATGTGCATTGAGTTATGACTTTTCATAGTCCTGCTTATCAATAGCACCTTGTGCTGAGTGTAGCTAAAACTACAGGGATTGTTGCATGTTTAAAGTTCTACATGTAATGTTTATTTAGTCAGTCCTGAAGGGTCTGTGTGTAGCTCACTTCAGTAGCACCTAGCACCTAACTTTGAAGGTTACAATCTCAGTTAGCCAGTAAACTTGACATCTTCAAGTCAGTCTGATAACAAGATATTTTTGTTATTGTTATGTTTCTATTGGACATTATGTTGTGTAAGGTGTACGGTGTTGTTCCATATTTATTTTTTTCATGTTATTATCTTTTTATATTTTATGTTGTATTGCTAATTATTGTTATTCTTATCTTATAATTCTCTAGTATAACATAGATGATGCATTTTATTACAGTGTGATGTTTATATAGTGTCTTTATTTCCAGTGTGTATACTTTTGTTTGTCTTGCATTACTCTTTATCCATATAAATTTCTTACATGTTATTTCTCTACAGCTATCAAAAGAAGCAAGTAACGTCTACTCCCCACAAGCAACACCTCCAACCGCTACAGCCTATAGTTTCCAGCTTTACAGAAGAGTCGGATCATGTTAGGTACTTTGTGTTTCCCAGGGCCTGCATTTGTTTGTTTTGGGCAACGTTTAGTATTTTTCAACATGTCCTATTTTCTGTTTTGACTCAGGGGAGAACCGATAGAGGGTGTCCAAATGCTGGAAGAAGGCGCTGCGGCAGAATCTTACAATCTACTCTATCTGCAGCATGCATTCTCTGAGTGTTGTGGAGGAAGAAGAGCGGCATGACTCTCCAGATGACTCCAGATAACTTCTAACACTGTCACACAGATTATTCAGTGTTTCTTATTTTAACTGTCATAGTTTATTTTTTATCCTGCTCTATTTATCCATGTACATGCATCACACTCCCCTTTTGTTTTTTGTTTTTTATTCACAGTAATTTTTTTCAGCTGTCACTGTCGTTCATTTACTACCACTGTAATACAGTGTTGTTGTGCCATTTATTTATTCAAATCATACACATACCCCGTCATTGCAAAAATGCACATTGCATTTATGCCACTCTTTTTTTTTTTCATGATATTTCTTGCGTAACACTGGGCATGTGCCTGGAAATGTTTTTCTTTTTTCTCTAGGTTGTATGTTTTACTTGTTACTTCCTTTACTGTGAAGGGACAAGTGGCAAAATAACAATTTGAATGTGTTGAATGTGACAAAGTACTTGAATTTTGACAACTGTGAAAGAGGGTGTAGAAATAAAAGTTTGTCTGGGTCTGTCTGGGTCTCGGGGTTCAAGTCCTCTGGTGTCCTACTTCTTCCCCTCCCTCTCCCTCTCCCTCTGCCTGCACCTACTCCCCTCGCCCCTCTGCCCCTGCCTCTGCCAGCACTAGTGTGTGGGGGCTCAAACTGGTGGAGGTAGTGTCCAGGACAGCAAATTTCTGATAAAACAACAGACAGAAATGTTATGTAACAAATATAAAAAATTTTGATGTTCAATAAGCATCAGAATCATATTGAACTTTATTGCCAAGGACATACAGGAATTCGTCTTGGCTTTTAGTAATTCAAAAATGACAGTGACAATAACAGACTTGCATAGAGTAATTTTAGTAATAAATGTATGTATAATTCTCCATATAGAATCCTAATAATAGAATTATAACAGTATAGGAAACAATACAATGTGAAGAAACTGTTTAGAATGAATAGTAGTACTTTCCCTGAGAGACTGAACTGTATATTCGTGCGCATTGTGCAGGGTTGATATTCAGGCAATGCGGCACCTTCCTGCCGGTATCTGTACGTGTGTTTACTGTGAAATTATCCAACATAACGTTTTATTTATCTGTTTCAAGGCTCAACTCGTCAGCCGCTCGCCGCTGACTAAGTCGGGTGAGGGGGGGCGGTGGGGGAATACGGCACTAAACCAAAGTTAAACGTTTCTTATTTTCAGCGTCGTCATATGATATTGTTTAGCCACAATTACATTCATTACCTCATCGCTATTCATCCTTCACACAGCCACTGGAAACAGCAATGTAGCTCAATCCAACTACAGGCGACCGGGAGATCAGGATTTTACGACACTATGCGCTGGTCCTCATGGGAAATGTGGTCTTCCTTCAGGCAAAACACTACCGCTTTGGACCACTGGCGCCGCCAAAATCAACCAAAACTGAAAGTTCTTAAGGGTTGCTTTAAATAGTCCGCCTTACTGCAAAGGTGCGTTTGATTTATGCTCCTGCTGACTGACAATGTCATCTATCGATCTATCTATCTATCTATCTATCTATATGTATGTATATTTAAACAAAAGTCACAGTAGTGTTTTTAGGCAACACATTCACCTCACCTGCAATTTAAGATAAATATCTGAAAAATGAATTAATTAAAAACAAAGAAGCAAGTGGGAACATTTTCCCACTTCCCATGAAGATAGTGTTGGTTATGTAACTATAACTACTGCACACATTGTATTTTTGGGTTATTTTTATTACTTAAGTTACTGAGTAATTTATTAATGTTTTACGGGGATAGGTATGAGTGATACACAAGATAGAGTGAGTGCCTCATGCTTAACAGTGAAGAGAAGATGCTGTACTCCCAAGTTGGGATGTGTTAGTACTGTCTTGCCGTTTTGGTAATGAATAAACAAAGAGAAAGAAACAAATGTTGTAGCCCGCACAGCCTGGTAGAACTGGGGAACAACAACAATTAAGAAAAGAGGGTTACACTTAATTTAGCCCAGAGATTGAAATATCTGTGTCTGAGATTCCTGCCTCCACAAAACAATGGAGGTGAATAGCACTGAAAATTTATATTCAAAAATTCAAAAGCAATGTGTCTTTCCACAAACAGCTGCTGTCACCACTCTGCTGTCTTCAGTACTAATGAGTTTCACTGTAAGGTGCTTTTCGTGCATTTAATATTATACCTAATTCACATGACTTTTTTTCTTCTGGTCCAAAACAATGTATGTCATCTGTGCGTATTTTGTCTATTGACACTGTAAGCTGAGTAACCAGAGATAATGTGAGGTGGCTATTCACCTCTATCAATAAAAGACCAGTTAGGTTTTCTTTTTATGTATTTTCTAAATATTATCTTAAAGTAAATACGCTAATTCTTGCTGCGTAAGGTAGATGTCAGAGGTTTCAAATAATAAATAGAACATTGCCAGAAACATAAAGGGACAGTTCACTTCTAAAATAGGTTACATATTTTTCCTCTTACCTGTAGTGCTATTTATCAGCCTAGACTGTGTAGGTGTGAGTTGCCAGTTGTTGGAGATAGGGTTAGGGTTAGACAAAGACATACAAGTTAGGTTAGGTGTGAACGTGAGAGTAGTAGCCCTGTGAAAGTCTGGTAAACTGTCCAGGTTTTACCTCGTCTCTCATCCAGTGTCAGCTGGGATAGGCTCCAGCCCATCACAACCTTGTTGTGAGCAATGTCACGAAGGAACTATTTTCTTTCTATTGAACTACACCTGCCAGCTGTATCACTGCCCGGAAGGAAGCATGCATCTACTCATGAACAAGAGCATTGAGCTTGTGGCAAGAGGAGATGTACTGGAGGCCTGAACATGAATGCCGTTGTTCTTGGCTGAGCTGTAGCATGAGTTAGCTCAGTGATGCTAGGTGAGCTAACAGTAGATGCACACTTCCTTCTGCGTGGTGATATGGTTAGCAAGTGGAGAGAAAATAATTCCTCCATGGAACTGCTCACAACAACGTTCTCAATCATCTTGAGAAATTGAGTCATGATTTCTGGACCGTTACGTTTTTCAGATATATTTTTTTGAGCACCACATGCTGAGTGCCATCTAGTTCCATTATACTGGAGATAAGGCAGTCATGTCCAAGCTCCAACACCACCAACTCACCCCAAAACAATCTAGATAAATTAACAGCACAAAGAGGAAAAACATGTACTTTTCATTTTGGGGTGAACTGTCCCTTTAAATCACATTGTATTCAGACACAAATACACTCTTGGCCCTCTGGTGTTTTATTAAACCAGTGATCTCTGATGTCCCTCTGACCTACAGTCTGTTAACAGTTCCCAGCATGTACAGTTATTCCTGCACTGAAGCCCTCCCTCTGATCTGACACGCTATCACCTTGACCTTTAACAGGTGACTGCACATCCCTGAGGGGAGCTAAATAAAACACCAGCACTGTGTTTCCTGCTGATGTCACTGATGTGATATCAATACTTCCTCATTGAGAGGGGGGATTTACTGTTTCATTTGTGGTGCATGGAGGCCAGTTAGAGGCTGTCAGGATGAACAAAGGAGGGAGGGGAGGCTTCCTTGTCCCTTCCCACTCCAAGGACAGCATGGGAGGTTCAGGGGAGCACTGATTGAGAGCAACACCTGTCAGGTGAGGCTTTTCGCAGTTGACGGCGCAGAAGGAGCGCCAAGTCGACTGCCATGACTGCTAATCTCTGACGTGGCAACCTGCCGGGCTCTGCGAGTCTCCAGAGGGGGAGCGCCAGGAGCCCGAGCGCTGAGGCTTTTCCAGGGCTGCAGTCCTGCTAATGTCTCCCCGAACAGAATGAACCACGCTGATATGCTCTAAATACATTTCATTATCATCATCATGATTATATCACTAATTGTGTGTACTCGGTAATGTGCTGCAGCAGCCCCCTCTTGGGAGGTGTCTGAGAGACTGAATGATTAAAACATGTACGATGAACCATGCATCAAAATGTCCCTGCGGGCTTCCTCACAAGATACATGTAAGCAGCTCCAGTGACACTTGGAGCAAGCAAACAGCAGAGGATGAGGTCTACTGAGGGTTGAAAGGCTGAGGAGGAACCTGCAGGCAATAACAAGACAGCAGGTGGATATTAGAGATGTGGGGGATTGACCTGAGCTGACCCCATCCATATCCATAAACCCACACGACATAACCTGTATACCTTCAGACATGACTCCTGAGCAGCCTAAATAATTCCACCACACAATAAGTAAACCAAAGGCTCAGGTTCACATTATGGCTGGGCTACTCTGGCCTGCGCAGGGGCCTGTTTTCCGTCTTTCTGTACGCTTGACAGGAGAGAGGATAAAGTTTTTGTGACAGCATTTGATGAATGTTTAATCCAACATTCATACATCCCGGGCTGGGATTGGGTCCCCAGTCAAAACCCACCAAAGACACACAGCAGGTGTGTGAAATATTCATTCACTACACGCTTCATTAAGAATGAAACATACCATGGTCCCCGTTCATTTATTCATTTCGATTATCGAAACAAAAGACAGAAAAATGAGAGATTAAAACATGGTGGGCGCGCTATTCTATATTTGTCTCGCAGATTTGTAACAATTTGTTTTGTGACAAATAACTCTGCCTGTTGAAATCCCGCTGTCATCTTGCTGAGAGTCAGGCAGCTACTGCGAGAGGAGCTTTCATGTGAGGGGGCTGTAACAAATCACTGTCTGCCTGGGAATCCCCAGCTCTGCATTCGACTGCAGCAGTTTGACCTTTGACCGGTCCAGGAGCGTCCGTTGACTCGTCGCAGAAAGCATGCTGATATGCATCTGAGCCATCAACTGCGGACAGGACAGTTTTCATATTTTTATTAATTAACGATGAAATATGACTACTAATGATCTCTCTCGGTGACGAGTGACTGCACTCGGACGGATGAAATGACTGATGTCGTGCCTGTCAAGGATTGGGATCATTCTTCTTTCCTCTCAAAGTGCTGAATATGTCATTGTTGACTGCCAGTGCTGCTTCAACACAGACCTGATCACTCTGAGTGAATGTGTCACATGGATTGCAAAATTTCCCCATGGAGCACATTAAAGTTTCATCTAATCTAATTTAATTAAAACGAGGATGTGCAAGTCCTGACACACTGCCCAAGGCTGCGTGTGTTTTGTTCTGAGACATTGTGGCTTTGCCAAAACACAATCTGTATTCTACCTAAAACAAATATTAAAACATGTTTAGTTTTCATTAGAAATTTAATAAATCTGTTATAAAAAGAAAAATATGCCAACAAGGGATGTCACTGTTGTTTAGATTAACCTATTAGTGAGTATATGAACTAAAATATTAAAGGGAATGTGGTGTAATTGTAACAAAGAAATCTATGGAGACAAATATTCCACTGCAAATATTGCAGGATGCAAACACATTGAAGGTTTATTGGCACGAATATATGGTTGTTGGATTTTTTATAGCTGTGATATGAAAAAATAGCACCAAACAAATACATAACCATTTTCATATTCCCCTTACTTAATTTAATTTATTTTAAATTATTTGCCATAACATGCCTGTGATAATTCATAGGCTTTTTCCATGTTCAGGTGCGTAAGTTTGGTTACAAACTGGGAGGACACATATGAAATGGGCGGTTTGGGGTTGTATCCCAGGATATTTTGAGCATCAAACACTTTTGCCCCATTTCCAACAAACACTTTCAGTATGGTACCTTTGGAACCAAAAGTAACCCTTAAGACATTTTACCTAGACCGAAGATCCGCTAAGTGTTTCCACTGCAAAAGGCAGCACAACATCCTTTCACTTTACATTTACCGTTTACTATTATGTAAAACTCTTCACAGTATGAGCAGTGGTTACATGAAACCAGCCACAACTCAACCCTGAGCAGAGTGACCATCCTCTATTGACAAATAAACAGACTGCAGTGTTAACAGCTCCACCTTTTAGTACCAGATCTGTGTGCTAGGTACCCCAGCAGAAGGGTGAGCAAAAGTGGGGACGACACGGAACGGTTACATTGGTACCATCCACAACTTTTCACAATGGAAACAGAAAAAAAGTGTACAGAACTGAAACTTTAATTTCCTGCTTTCTGGTGAATTTTTTTGCACAAATTTATACTTTTTCTGAAGTAATGAAATAACAAAGAGACAAAACCATCATTAAAAACCAGTATAGAAAATGTGTAAATTGCTAATATGCACAGTGCATATGGGCAATGACAAAGCTCATTAACATATCTGAGCAAGGCTATTGATTGTGATTACTACAGATGCATGCTGACAGTCTGTCGGGGGGGTAATGTCAGACTGATTGGCACTCAAGTGAAGTGGAGAGTTCAAAGGACATTTCAGAGATCAGAGATAATATCTTTCACATTTGATCCGATGCTAGTTTTTCCTGATAGCTACAGAGGGTTAAATGTCAAAAACTGCAACAATCACCTTGTAAACAGAAATAATAAACCTCTTTTATATTTTCACAGTATCATACCGACACCTCTCTTAACTCATGAAACAGAAGAAGCAGCCGTCCAGCACATGTTTATCTGCTCCTCACATGGAAATGAGCTGAACGTCTGCCCTCAGGCAGCATGTTTCTTGTTTATTGCTCAATATAGAGGCTGAGCCTGTGATGTTTGTTGTCTTGATATAGACCCATGCGCTAAACATTTAAGATGTTTAAACCAGTTCCAGTTGAATGGGATAGGATTAGTCTTCAATTTTCTTAATGGTTTCAGCCCAGGGCTCTTACAGTCTTTGCAGAGATTCTGTGGATCTCCGTGACTGAAAGCTCCGTGTGTGTGTGTTTAATGAAATGTATTGATCTGGTATGAAATTGACATGTCATGGTTTCTAACTTAAGTCCCTTGAAGACCTCTCTCCAGCAGCAAAATGTACATCAAAGCTCTAAGTTAAATGGAAAATCTCATTATGAATCAGGCCAGTGAGCTGACTTGTTGTTTAGAATAAAATATGATGTCACAAATTATGATGGAAGATGGGAACATAGTAGTTCCTTTGCATGTCTTTGAGGTCATTTTGTGTTTTTTTGAGGAACATTTGTGCCTTTTTTTGGTCATTGTATGTCTCTGTGTAGTCGTTTTGTGTCCCTTTGTAGTTTCTTTGCATGTCTTTGTTGTCATTACATGTGTCTTTAAAGGTCAAGTTGTATCTCTTTGAGGTGTAACTTGGTCTTTTTGGTCACTTTGTGTCTCTTCGTAGTTATTTTGTGCCTCTTTGAGATAATTTTGTGTCTCTTAGCAGTTTTTTGTGTCTATTTGTAGTTCCTTTGCATTTCTTTGTAGGTTCCTGTTGTCTCTTTGAAGTAATTTTATGTCTTCCAAGGTATAATTGTGTCTTTTTTGGCTGTTTTGTGTCTCTTTGTAGCTCCTTTATTGTCATTTTGTGTTTCTTTATAGGTCAAGTTGTGTTTCTTTGAGGTTTATTTGTGTCTTTTTGGTCACTTTGAGTCTCTTTGTCATCATTTTGTGTCTCTTTGTACTTCCTTTGCATGTCTTTGTGTACGTTGTGTGTTTCGTTAAAGGTCAATTTGTATCTCTTTAAGGTGTAACTGCTTTTTTTGGTCAATTGATGTCTCTTTGTAGTTGTTTTGCATCTCTTCAAGGTAGCCTACTTTTGCATCTTTTAGGGACATATTTGTGTCCTTTAGTAGTTCCTTTGCATGTCTTTGTTGTCATTTTGTGTTTCTTTAAAGATCAAGTTGTGAGGTATATTTGTGTCTTTTTGGTCACTTTCAGTCTCTTTGTCATCATTTTCTGGTCATTTTGATTCTCCTGTTGGTCAGTAAGGGCTTGTTTGAATGACATTTTGCAAGTGTAGGCCAGGGGGGCCCTGACACTTTGGGCCCCTGTGCCCATCCAGTATCCCATCCATGTATGGCAACAGATCAGTTGCCAGTTAGACAAAAGTAATGTCTAACTAGCTTTAGCTAGCTAAAAGTAATGTAATCTAATGCAACAGTCCTGTACTAAAGATAAATTAAATTAAATATGAAAACCACATTTTGTTTAAAGGGTTTTAGAGCTGTGTTGTTTCCACTATTTGGTCATTTAGGAGGACGTAGCCTGTGAAAAAAATAAACTTTATTGCTGTTGACATCATACTCTGTGCACTATTTAACTCCGCGGAGGAAGTCCCTCCTTGCGCTCATCCCGCGCTCGCTGACGTCACTTCCACCACATAGAAAACATGGCGGCCGCCAGTCCGTCAGATCCAGCGCATCCACTGCCCAGAAATGTCGTCATCAAGACCGAGCCCGAAGCTGAGGATGGGCTGCTCTTCGGCCCGGAGGATGTGCCGGTTAAACGGGACCCGGTCGTCCCGCTCGTGGCTCCGGTCAGCGGGCTGCAGCCGCTCGCCTGGTCGCAGGATCACCGCCTGGCTGTGTGCACCACCAGCTCCATGTCGGTGATGGAGCTTGTGTGCGATGTACACAGCAACAAACAGGACCTGACGCTACACAGGACCTCCATCCCCGTCCCGACCGAAGCGCTAAAACTGCGGGTAAATATCCACCTATGTCACCTGTTTAAGTTACTTCTTAATAAGGAAACAGAAAGAGCCAGGGAGCACTGTAACGTTACAACTAGTAAACAAGTAAACACTGAGTCTGGTGGTTTAGCCTGGAGCTGACAGTGTACTGGATTTCCGTAATAAAGACTAAGTAGCCCACACGTTTTAATAAGCACAGGACTACCCCTCTGTCCAGGCTGCAGAGCAGGATCCGTTAAAGGGTAATGCCACCAATTTCCAATTTCCACACCTGTCCTCTGCTCATCTTAATGAATAGAAGAACCTCCAGTCCTTGAAAAAAATCAGAGCTGTCTTGCAGATAGTAAAAGTAAGACTGTATTAGACTGTTATAGATGACAGAAACATACAACGAATGCTTCCTGAATACGGGAAACCATACTCACATTATGATTGTTTCTTCCTTATTGTATATATAATTGTGTCGTCAGTATGATGTGACTGGGATGTTAAATCTTTGATTGCTGCAAGGGGCACAGGTATTGCTGAGATGTCAGCTGTCATGTTGACACAATCAAAAACTTAAAGTATATTACTGAAGCTTGTAAAACAAGTATGAGGCAGAATCAGTCAGCTGAAAGCATCCAGACATGTTTAAAGACATCTACTACTGTTTTGAAAAAATAATTTGTGCCTTATTGATTGGATAAAGTTTAATTACCTCGCTCAAAATTAATCATCCAAGTATGTGCACTGGAGGCTTTCCACATGACAGTTGTATAAGTTGCATACTGGACCGCGATTGGCTTTCAAACTAGTTGTGATGCCACAAAGTCATGCTTGTCAATTCATCATCAATCCCAGCTGACATTGAGTGAGAGGCGGTGTACACCCTGGACAGGTCACCAGACTATCACAGGGCTGACACACAGAGACAGACAACCATTCACACTCACATTCACACCTACGGTCAATTTAGAGTCACCAATTAACCTGCATGTCTTTAGACTGTGGGAGGAAGCTGGAGTACTCAGAGAAACCCCATGCTGACACAGGGAGAACATGCTAACTCCCCACTCTGGGTTTGAACCAGGAACCCTCTTGCTGTGAGGTGTCAATGCTAACCACTGAACCACTATGCCGTCATCCTTGTCAATACACGTGCCAAAGCCAGAAATTTGAAATATGAAGACAACCTTTTAGCGTCAAACTGAGCACATATGTGATTCTACACAGTTATGATCAAACATCGTGTGACAATTTGCAAATAATTTTCTAGGGGAGGACTTTAATCTTCAGCTATTATGGAAAAGTATTGAGTTGACCATCTCCAGAACCCAAAACATTTGCAGTTTTTTAGTGGCTGGCAACGTCCAGATGTAAAAGTATCAAATGGAAGATTTTTTTTTCATACTGTTTGCACCAAATTCTTAATAATGAGTATGGTTTAAAAATGCTGTCTTGTCTGCAGAACAAGTTCATTTCTGGCTCAAATATCAGCTGTTAGGTCTGTCATTTTTTTAACTAATTAACTGCATGCATGTGTTATTTATTGCAGCTGTGTTATTAGTGGGGTGCCTTGGACTGGCAAGTGTTTTAGCCAAAGAGAGACAGTCAAATCTAAGTGATCTGATAGAGCATGGTACAAAGTTTTTTGGCAACATGGGTGTATTTCGCACCAAAAATGCTAACTGATTTTAAAATGGACAGTTTACCCCCCAAATCAAAACTACATATTTTTCCTATGAAAAACTCAACAGCAATGTCTCTCTACAGAAATCCTGACCCGGTTACTCCACAGACCTTGTTGTGAGCAGTTTCATGTAGGAACTATTTTCTTTGTACTGAAAACATCAGCCAACCGTATCGAGTGCATCTACTCATGGACGAGAGGCTTGTGCTGTTGACAGCGGGAGATATAAACATTGATGGCGTCCTCCTTGGCTGACCTGTATCGTTAGCTAGCTCAGTGGTGCTTGGTGAGCTAGCAGTAGATGCAATTCTCCTTCTGCGTGGTGATACTGCTGACAGATTTAGTTCATGAGAAAGAAAGTAGTTCTGTCATGAAACTGCTCACAACAAGGTCTGTGATTATCTTGAGTAACCGGGCCAAAATTTCTAGAAAGAGACATTACTGTTCTTTAAATGTATTTCTTTCTAGGGCCAGTATCTCCAACACACGGCAACCCACGCCTAAACAATCTAGCCTGATAAATAACACTACAGCTAAGAGGAAAAATATGTGTTTTTGATTTTGAGGTGAACTGTCCCTTTAAGGTAATACTGTACCACTGCTATTAAATAACAAAAGTGTGTTTAAAGAATAAATAGGTGATTACAAAATGACATCTGTGAGTCTATTGGAGTAGTGTTACTACTATTTGTCTACTTGTTAAGCAACCTGTGTAAACATGCCTCAGAAACACAGCCAAGCTACTATTCACTTGTGTGCTATTAGTTTGGCAGCGGTGGATGTTTCTGTATTTTCATTATTTACTAAACTGAAAGAAAGATAATTAAAGCGATGGAATACAAATGTTGATGAAAAGAGAAACTGAGAAACAATTTTTGCCGTGGTAAATCTGTCTCTGCGCAGCTGCTCTGGTGTATAAACATGATTGTTTATAGGTTCGTCTCCACTCCAAAAATCCACTTGGCAGATAAAATACTGGATGGAGCTGAATTTTATAATCCACTAGGCGCAGTGGCAGACAGGCAAAGTAGCTTTCCTGCTGTCATTTGGAGATATGATTAACTGCTTGTAAATAGGAGGGCTCCTGAGCAGTGAGCAGTGGATGATGGCAGTCACAGAGGCCAGGTTCTATCTGTCTGATGATACTGCTGCAGCACCCATCCATATGTGGGCTGTCTTTCCATGACAGGTGTCCTAAAATCTGAACTACTGCATGTATGACATTTTCAGATTGCTTGCCATTTCTCAGTATTTTAAAAATTTGCCCTTAAATACTCTATGATTCAGAGTATTTTAAATGGCACATATTGGGCCGGATGTAGCAACATTCTCTTTAGAGCTGCCCCCTGAAAGTCGAAGATTCAAATCATAAGTTGAGGACCCTTCAGTCGACTGAGGTTCTTCATGTCAAGCTTTTATTTAAGCCAGTCAGTGTGCAATGTACTTTTCGGGACCATTCAGACTGCAGATGTCTCTGGTACAGGCAGCTGCAGACCCAAATCGAGTGTGAGTCTCAGTGAGAGGGAGGCAGCTTCCCAGAAGAAGAGAGCATTTGCCTTCTCAGACTCGGAGATAACTCTGAGAGGTGGTGACAGCTTACAGTAACTTGATAAGATACAGTCTGTCTTTTGTTTGATGTTTAATGTTGGCAGAAACCATTGTTGCACATTTCCGATCTGTTGTTAGCGTAGTTAGCCTGCATTAGCACAGACAGCCAACCTGTCTTGTTTACTATATTACGTGAATGTCACCCTGTGCATCCTGCTGAACCACATGTCTGTAAGAAGAACTTCAGCTGTAGTGAAATCGATGTACTATTAAATAAACAGATTTTCTAGAGCATCAGTATTGGTGTTACTGATAAATTTAAGAAAAACAGCAATGGCAAAATATTTGTTATGTTGTATATGCCATATTAGCTGAGGGACACACACACAACCCTTTTCCAGCAAATTAGCTCTGATGGTTCTGTTCAGGAATCCACCTGCATTTCCACCAGTTTTGAGCGGAAACATTCAAGGATGTGTCATCAGTAGAGGGCCTTGCACAATGCACAACATAAGTAAACAATAGTAGCAAGATATTGGAATGCACTGTTTATATGTGAGCTGTTGTTTTGGTTTTACTGATATTTGTTTTTATCCAAAAACAAGCAAGGTCCACCAATTAGTGAGACTACTACCGCTCTTTTTTGTCAACAATTTCTCACTTGACTCCATTGTTGCCTTCTCCATCCTCTTTCCAACCCGTAGAATATGACACACCCACCGATGTCATCACAGTTCGTACTTCAGGTCAAGGACAGCCTGCTGTCTTGTGGTTCCAGCTTGAAACAAATATTTTGGGTTTTGAACCAATTTATTTTGGGTCAAAATACTTTTGAATAGTTCAAAATTTGGTGGAGGAACCAGAATGAAACCTGTTCATGTTGGTAGAAAAGGGGTAACGGTGACAACAACAGTAAAATCAAAAGAAAATGGTTTGACATGAAAATCTAAACAAAAAAATTACTGGGTTTTTATAGTCTTAATTTTGACCCATGGACCAACAGTATTTCTTTAACCCACAAATGTAATAATCCAATCAGTACAATTAAAACAGATTATAATCAAAATTTTATTATGTGACATTCATGCATTTTTATCCTTTTCTCTCAGCCACTTGTAAAATTTTCTCTTAATCTAAGAAAATGGCAAAAAATAAGAAAACATAATGGTTAATCCTGTAAATCAGTGGCTACTAACAAAACAAGAACAAACTATTAAAAAAAGGAACAAAAATAAGAGGAAATTTGTTCGTATGTCACTTCCTGCATGACGGCCATTGTTTCATATGTAGTGTGGATGTTTGCTGAGGTGACCTGACCTTAAATCTTAAATATTGTTTTGATTTGTGTTTTTCACTTTTAAGGTGGGACCAGCAGCAGAGCTCGCTCAAGCCACAGAGAAGTTCTCAACACATCCGGACCCCACAGTGAGGCAACTTTTTCTAGCCGACAGAGTGATGAACCCGTCGCTAGGACTGCACAAAGGAATAAAATATGCCAGCTGGTCGCCGTTAGGCTGTGACTCAAGCGGGCGCTGTCTGCTCGCATGCCTAACACTTGACCACAGACTCACAATTCATAACAGCCACAAGCGTCTCGAGTGGAACATGCTGGTCGATCTCACCAAAAAGTACAGTGAGAGGCTAAAGGAGAGAGGCTACTCCAAAAAAGACAACAAGCCTCCGCAGGCGAACCTGCTGGACTTTGACGAGCTGCAGCGGCGCTTCCGTATGCAGACTCCTCTGAGAATGGAGTGGTCGAGCGTTTACACGATCAAACAGGTTCAGCCAAACAACACATGCAAAGACATCGAGATGGTGCTTCTCGCCGTCTTAATGGAAAACGGTGACCTTGTTTTGTGGAAGTTTGTGTTGCCCTTTTTAAATGCAGCAGATGTTTCGTTTTATGACATCGTTGAGTCGGGTGTGACTCGACCCAGTGACTTGGCGTGGTGGGAGTATGAAAGCTCAGATCGGCGGATGAGTGGCCTGATTGTTGGCAGTGAAGTGGGACCTGTCAAAATAATGCCGGTCAGCCTGTCTGGAGTGAAGGGCTACTTCACCCTCCGACACCCCGTCATCCTCTGGAAGGAGTGTGACGAGATCGCAGTCGAAAACCTCAAATGTGTCCCAATGATCCATCCGATCCAGAAGTCCAGCTGCAGCCTCATCGTGGCCTCACGTGGCTGCTACGTCTTTTGGTGCCTGCTCATGATTTCACCAGCTGGACTGAACGTACACAACTCTCATGTGGCTGGGCTGCACTCGCTCCCTGTGGTCTCGCTCGCGGTCAGTCAACATGGCGTTGCAGTGTACACATGTTCTGTAGATGGGTGGATAAAAAAGCTGACTCCAACATTTACAGAGAACACTTTGATTTTCAAACAAGAGGACATGTTGCGACCTGAAAACCTATCGGGGAGGAGGATACACGGGATCGCTGTTAGCTGCAATGGAGCGTACATTGCACTTGCTAGCACACAAGGTATGGTTGGCGGCTATCATCCGATTAACAGGACTTACCAGGTTCACTTTGTGACCCTGAAAACGCCAGAAACAGCAGCGGCACTGCTGCTCAAGTCCCCCACACAGAACTTGTACAAAATGTCCGACCTGCTTGATCTCGTCAGGTGGCAAATTCTGAAAAACAAATCCATCCCTGCAGCGCTGCTGGAAGAGCTTGATCAAAAGATCCAGGAAGTAGACTCGCCATACTTGTGGCGATTCAAGCTCTTCTTGGTGCGTATACTTTACCAGTCACTACAAATACCTCCCACAGACCACCGCTGGAAACCCACATACGACGAGAACAAGGTGTATGTAAGAGATGAGGATGAGGAGGACGAAAAGGACAGAGAAGATGCTGTGGAAAGCGATCCCGGTGGAGTAAAACAGGAGAAGGAGGAGAATAGGGAGGAGCAGATGGCGGAGGTGCAGGCTTGGATCAATGCTGTAGAGACTCACATGATGAGAGAAAACATGAAGAAGGTGCTGGGGGTGGTGTACCTCAACACCTGGATCGCTCAGAATACCAGCATACCCACCTGTGGCCTTGTGGAGTACCTCTCCAAAGACACTAACGACAGAGCTTCAGAGGTAAAACTCAGTGTCTAACCTCATAATCATTTACTACAGCTTGTTAAACAACAATGTTGTGATCCTTTTTGTTTAACCACAAATCACCTTCAAATAACTACTGCCATCAGACTTTGTTTAAATTAACAGTTATTTTAGCATGTATGGAGACAGCATATAATTGCATCTAATTGGCGTGGCGTGTTCTTTGTGAATACTTTGGTTTATTTCAACCAAACCAGAGTTGGTGAATTTCGATGCAGTGAAAAGACAAAGTAAGATTGTTTTAGTTAGTTTTATTTTGTTTCAGTCAACGTGTTTTATGATGATAAAATAATTTATATAAATGGAGTCTTGTTTTACCATAGCAATTTTGAGGCTGTTTTGGAGTTAAACAAAAAGGGCAGTTATCTTAACAAAAGATCTACCTTTGTAGGGATTTTACCATAATGTTGTCAGACACTTGTTATAAAAATCTGAGCCTGTCAGTGGCAAAAACAAGCACTTCTAGTAGATGGAAATTAACAGCCAAGAGAGGTTACATTGCAGCCTGTTCTGCCACTGCTGACTGCAGCGCTCTCTCTCAATACTGGACCAATTTAAAAAAACATATTCCATTAGCCATTTAGACACAAAACATGGAAAACAGAGTCCAGGTTTGAAAATACATTAGTTACCCTTCATAGGTCCCATGAAATAGTCTCATTAGTTACTTAATGTGCTGTATTTGCTCTTAAAGCAGGTTATCAAGGGTCAAATCAGTGTATATGGAGGGAAAGGCAGTTTGCTTACTAGAAAATATCACAGCAGCGTTCTGAGGAGGATATTAGACTTTTAACTTACAGAAACATTGTGTGCAATAGTCCACCATCTTTTTCCTTCCTCTGTCACTTTTTCTCTCGTACCCTCTCAAACACACACACACACACACACATACACACACACACACACACACACCTTGGAAAGCGCTGCAGCGCTGCGAAAATTTTTCCCTTGTCTCATTGACTGTAGCTTGCCGACAAAGTCCCCGACAGGTTCAGATATTGTCTAGTACGCTAGTTAATAATTCATAGATAACATAATTTTGGCCATTTAGCATATGTTTTAGCATTTAACTTTATTCTATATTTGCCACAGTGGTTGCTGTTCAGCAAAATTCACCCACTTTATTGGTTTAATTGTTTTTTTGTTTTTAACACAATTAATGAAATATCTTACGTGGTTCTCACTTTTATTAATAAAGACTGAACATGTCTTTTTTCTATCAAGGAAGCAATTGCATTTTTAATTTTTAAATGGCTTCATATTACAGCTATTTGAGTTCTGTATTTCTGTCTGTTCATGACATAGTATTATATGTATCAGGTGTACGTGCATGACTGATTATGACAAGACATTGTCATCTCTGATATTAAGTGTTTTAGCCTTCTTGAGATTAGCACTAACTCTCATTCACACTGTCCTCTCTGCTTCCATTCACACAAGTTAAATTGCTGTCACTGACATCCTCTGGTTCTGTGTGTGTGTATCATCCCTCTCAGGTCCTGATTGGCCACATCAAGAACAAGATGAACAAGCAGACGTTCTTGGAGCGCTGCAGCCTGTGTCAGGAGGTGTTGCCCTTCTCGGACCACAAACAAGCAATCTGTAAAAATGGTCACATGTGGCTCAGGTATAAAGATCATTCTCTCCCGCGAGTTCAAATCGAATCCACTAAAGATGTTTTTTATTAGCTTTAGCGTCAACGTGCCTGAAGGGACATGAATTGAATCTTAATGCCAAATGCCTTCTTTTGACGGTTTATTTATCTTCACAGAGCCGTAATCAAGCCTCCCACCTTGTGATATTTACCCATGCACCACTCTCATCGTCTCATAAATATCGTCTGTCAAACATCTCTCCTGCCTTCTCGCTAGCTGGATCGTGGTGCCTCTGGTGGGCACTGAGAGGGAAATCTGTGCCCGTCAGTTGTACCTCAGCGCTGTTCCTGCTATACTTTTGTGTGTGTGTGTGTGTGTGTGTGTCTCTGTGTGTATATGTGCATGTCTCTGTCCCTGCCAGCCAGCTCTCTAATGCCTTTCTCTCGCTCTCCTCCAGGTGTGTGTTGTCATACCAGGCCTGCCAGACGCTGACGTTCAGACGTTGCCTCCTGCTGGATACCATCGCCAGACTGCCAGAGCCTGAGGGTAAGCGCCACTTTCCATCTCTCTCCACCTCCATTTCACAGTCGCTCTCTCGATCAGCCATCTCCTCCTGTCACCTTCAACGTCGGCCTTCATCCCGCTCTGCTGCTCAGATCGTCGCTTGACATTTCAGATGTGGAGTTGGTCAAAAACTTCATATCTGAAACACATGAATGATTGTAGAATTAAGCTGATGAATTTAGAATTATTGTGTCTTTTTTGGGGCTGACTTACAATCATGGCTGTCTCCTTAAAGGGGATCTGTTATGCTTTTCCTTATTCTCTGTCATGTATCTAATGTTAGTGTCAGATGTTCATGTTAAACATGGCCAAAGTTTCAGATAATGAGGTAAACATGTGAAAGTAATTCCTGTGAGCAAAAACCATCAGTTTTCAACTTTTATTTCTACTTTTGAGACAAAGTGACATCAGCTCGTGACATATTTTTTTATATGGTCATTTCCTGAAGGCCTGCTACTTACAAGACTTTACATTATGTAGCCTACACTGCTACATTTAGGTACATGCTAACGTCTGGGAAACATGTAAACTTGGTTGCCAATGTTGATTTCACCCCGATTTCAGATCTTAATCCTGATGGATACATGTCTGGTTGTGAAGATTTTGGTTTAGAAGCTTTTCATGGTGTGTTTTTTTATGGGAGAAAAGTGAAAAGTACTCCATTACAGTCATTCCCTGGCTGCAGTGACAGTGCAGAGACATTAAGAAAGGAAAACCCATAAACGTTGACCAATCAGAGCAGACTGGGCTTTTTCAGGAGCTGCACTTTGAGAGACAGGCCCAAAAACAAAGCGGGGTCAATACAGGTGTTTCAGCACAAACAGTGTTGAAAAATAATTATAAAATAATTTTGAACATTAAAACATGTTCTAGTGGAAATCCAAAATAATAAAGAGTTGAGAAATAAATAAGAGTTGAATCATTGGTCTGTTTTTTGGTTGAAGTGTTTATTCCCATGTTTTACAATTGTAGTCTTGCTCTGAATGTCTCAACGTTTTAAGTTTGGTTGCACTCTAAAAGGCAGTTGAAAGTAAAATGCAACTTTAGAAATTGTGTAGCCCAGTGGTTTTCAAACTTTTTGAGCCCAAAGTCACACCTGTATTTATATCTGTGCACAATTGCTTCTATAATGTGTGTTATCATTTTTATCACGACATAAGACAATATAAAAAAGAAAAAATAAGACGGGTAGCTTTCGTGATACTGTCTACTGACTGTACCCCCCCCCCCCCCCCCCCCCCCCCCCCAATTTTTTTTCGGTGGTAGGTCGTCTTTGCTGGTGCTTTGTTGTAATTTGCTCCGTAGAATAAATCAATCCATTATCGCACTCACAGCTTTCTCCTTTTAAATGTTATCATCCCTCACACTGGCTGCCAATCAGGGCTTTAGATGTGTCACACATTGGTGATTCCCAAGCAAGAAAAGCGACAAATAGGTCTTGTGTGAAGGTTTTTAAAATTAAATAAAACTACATTTTTTAGCTAGAGTTTGCCTCCTTAGTAGGAAATTGGTGCACACAACGCACTGATACAGTCATTAAAAAATTAATTCATAACTTTTGTATAGGCCTAGTTGAATATTGAATAATAATGTGTGGTTATCAGAAAATCCCACGGCACACTTGGCTTGACATCCCGGCTCACCAGTGTGCTGTGGCACACCATTTGAGAACCACTGGTGTAGCCCAATTTCAGTCATGCCATTTGGGCAGACGCACAAAGGAAAGATTGCGTAAGCAGGATTCAAATTGGCTTTTTACATCTGAGCATGTGCATGAGAAAGACTTCAGACGAGGAATGTATCTGGCAGGAAGACGGGAAAGATCAATACACTACACATAATGATATGTACATCCTTGTGTTTGACATAATTCCATCCACAGTCTGCACTACACCAACCAGGTTACTTAAGTGCATGTAATCACACTGTCCAATCACATGTGTAAGGCCATTTAACTCTGTGGATCCAACCTGACTGATTTGATTGTTTTTATTAAACACATATATCTGACATGTTTTTTTACACATTTACTCTGTATTTGTTTGCAGCACATCAGTATCAGTATTTACGGCTGCATATAAGCAGGTATATTAGTGAAATATTCATTTTCATTAGGTATATAAACAGCCCAGCAGCGATATTGCCTTTTTTAGAATAAGGGCAGAACCAGAGTTTTAATGTATTCAGTGAATGCATCATCATATCAGTGCAACATCAGTACAATCAGATCCATCCTTATGCCAATAGCATACAGTTATTATGATTGCATACTGAAAAGCCATTTATCATGATTTTATGTGGCACTTTAAAACAACAGGTCGAGTGTCAGTAATCAGCACAGTGGTTCCTGCAGTGGGAGAGAAAAATATTGTCCTCTTCCCTGTGTTTGAGAATGGGCTTCATCTGGCTGCAACATGCACCCCAGGTCTTTATCAGTGTTGAGCACCTGAGGCACGACTCCTCTGGTCATTCCAGTCTATTTGGGCTGCAGACTGACAGGTCTGTGCAGCTCTGGCATCTGTCAGAATCAACATCATCCCAGCACCTGTCTCAAAACATCTGACAGATTTGACCTTCTTTTATATTTGGTTTTTAAATTGCGTAGGCTTTGACAGTATTAAAACATTTTCAGAAGTAACATTGCTGGCTTCATCTATGAGTAAAAATAATGGCTCTCGGGCTCTGGAGCACAGGTGTTTGTTACATAAATGTTTTGTTGTGGCTATATACTTTAGAATCATTTCATATTTAGAAACCTTCAGTACAAACACGACTTGTTTTCTCTCCCCACAGATCCAGAGTGGATAAAGAAGATACTGCAGGCGCCCTGCACGCTCTGTGACTCGCCAATGATCTAGAGCTGAACGATCAGAGGAACCTCAGGGTTTCCCTGCGACCTTCAGAGTTTCCGGCTCTGACGCAGGGTCCACTTTTGTCAGACATCCCTGCTGCGACTTTTTATTTTGTGTATTTTGTTCACATTTTTATTACTTTATATGGGTTTCTTAAAATTGCAAATAAAAGCCTTTGGTTATATGTTCCAGCTTTTCTTTCCTCACTAGTGTAACCTACAGACAAACTGCTTCCCCCCGCCGTGGTTTTAAATTAATATTTTACTGAGGTAAAACATTTTGGACTCAAACTTTACAGATTTCTTTATTTTCTGCCTTCTAAAATAAATTCCCAGTCAGACACAGTGTTTGCACAAGGGTGCAAAGAAACAAAGTTTAAAATGTGGTTATATGTGGAGGCTTCTATTATTCAGTAGGACTTCAGGGCACCATAAATAAGCTCCCTCATTTTCCTTATGTTGACTATATTTCCAAACCTTTGGTGTAGTTTTTATTGCAAGTAAGTGGAACTTACTCTGCTAGTCCTATTTTAGTGAGGGATTTTTTTTTTTTCTTCTTTTTTGAGCGCAACAAATAATACACTCTGAATAATACATACTCTGGAAAAAACTCAACATACCTACTTTAATTGGCACTGTAAAACAATTTCCAAGCTCTGGGAGGAGGAGGAGGGTGGGTGGTGGTGCTCAGTCATTCTCTCAGATGAGGACTTCCGCTAATGTAAACGCAGAAGAGAAGGAGCGGCGAGGCAGATGAGATGAGCAAGAGGCAGGAAGAAAGCAAAAAGTGTGCTTAAAAACCCAGCGCGGTCTCTCCCACGGGAGCGCGTTGTAATGAGATTCAGCAGTAATGAGGGACAGAACATGGCGCCAGATGTGATTCTAATTCTAATCAAGGAGGGGAGGGTGGTGGTGATGGGGGGGTTAGAGAGCATATTGTTAAATACAATTAACCCTTTTTTTCATATTTGGAGGGAACAAGGGCTGAAGGGAGGGGATACAGGCTCAGCGGCATGTTCTCGGCCCTGGTTCCTTGTTTGGGAGACATGGAGGTCAGCGGCCGGTGATCAAAGACGAAGCTGGACCTGTGAGACTGGGCCAGCAGCAGAGCCTCCTCCATCCACCACTGCCTCTCATCCCTTACATCAGCAGGCCCGGCAGAGGTGGGGTAGGGTCTGCCCTCCCTCTGGTGTCACTGGAGATGATAGCCTGCCCCGGGGCGAGGAGAGAGGAGGCAGCTCGGCTCCAAACACACAGGACTTCATGAAAGGGGAACTTTTTTTTAGTTTATTTTTTTTTTTTAAACCCCACATTTCTTTACCCAGTGGTGGCATTTATTGGCCCGAGACTCAGTGAAGATTCAGTCCTTTTGGGGAAGAAAGGAATGTCTCCCACTTTACTAGAAAGTGAATCATTTATCACATTATCATGTGCAGGAGGAGACTGGAATGTTTTGGACTACTGCAAAGATCAGTTTTTTGAGTACAGCTGCAAAAATCATCCATAAGTAAACAGGGGCAGAGGTAACAACAATACCAGTGAAAATATCCTATTAAGTAAATTTACTACTTGTTAAAATACAGTGATAATTTATCAAACTAACAAACAGTCTGGGACACTGCAGCCCTTTTCAAGATTTAATCCTAGATGGGCAAAAAATAGTTGTGTGGACTTAAACATGGAATTTCTTTTTACAGTACATACAACAAAAACTTGCAAAAACTTGTCCTTTCACTCTTTTTACAGTCGTGCTCGGTGTAGGCTATGATGAACCTGACTCACAAGTTTGTACCTTCTCACTTAGGTAGGCTGTGTTCAAGCTGTTTTAAATGCACCAGTAAGCCCAGTTATTTATTCATTCTATTTATTAAGGGGAGCGAATGGCCTTAACTGTTAAAATACACATTTAGGCCATTGCTGATTCTACCATCAAATTACGCTTCCCTCCTGTTGGCTAGTGCTAATGACAATTGAGACAACACAACTACCAGTATTTGATGACGTTTAAGAACAAATCAATCCAGATTCCAATGGAAAAAAATTGCACATTTTTATGCAAACTGTGCCTTCTGGGTCTGGGTCTGAAAAAACAAGCCTGAATGTCAGCGACACAGGCAACTAATTTGAAACTACACATTATGCTGAAACATCCAACTAGTCTTAGGAAATAGCTGCAAGAAATGATGATCACAAGATTTTATCTTAATCTAAATAAATATGAAGACAAGGGTGACCTCTAGTTTACCTGGTAGAGTGTGCAGCCCATATAGGCTGAGGCCTGATTCCAACCTTTGCTGCATGCCATCCCCCCTCTGTCTTCCACCCCTCCTCTTAAACTGCACTGTCAATAAAAGCCAAAATCGAGTGTTATTTGAAACTTTGTTCAAAATTCAAATTGTGAACAATAAATGTGAACTATTCTGTTTTAAACCGGGTGAACTGAACTTTGAGCTCAGTGATTAGCTCTAGTGGTGGCCACAGTATCTTTTATAAGAACGCTTTCTTGCACATTTTAAAACAAAGGAACAGAAGTTCAAAGGAAAACATGAATCCTCCTGATTGTGCTAAAAACAGCAGAACTGTAACATGACCTCACTTCTGTGAAAAAGAGCTGAGTTTAGCACTAAAAACAGCTTAGGTTTAGTTACTAGTTTTAGACAGTGCTCTAAAAAGCACGAGTTAACAGAGAAGTTAAAAGCGTTGTAATGAGCTGTTCATCAGCGCTGACTGTGGGAGGTTTGTAGTGTTTGGCACCTCCATGGCTGCCAGGTTTCTTTTTTCCAGCCTGGGGATTTGGTGCTCCGTGTTATAGTTTGTCAAGTGGAAGTGGCTCCTCAGGTTGTAATGTTCCTGTCACTGATAGGTGGAGACCAGCACTGTTACAGAGGTTAGCTGTGTTTGGTTGATCCTCCTCCCGCTTTAATATAATAATCCGTCAAAGAGCAGCTCCACGAGTAATTACCTGCTTCCCCTCCCTTTCTCTCCCACTGTCTTTGCTCTCAACACTTCAAACGGGGGATTTTTCTCTTTGCATACAATATTTATATCCTTTATGTCAGTGGCTGGATGGCATAAAACATTCATGCCACCTTTTCACACCTTTAATTTCATGTGATATTCCTTTTGTTTTGTTTAGATTTGATTTTGAACATGATGTGTCCCACTGTATTCTCTCAGGAGTATCTATTCACGGTGGCACTTCAGGTTTACATTGTGACATGTGACTATGTCACCTGGTGGGATCACCACATTGTTTTATAGACAGGCAGCGTTTAAATGTCTTCTGTTGATTCTTTACACATTTTGTCACATTTTTAGAAAAGTTCTATGATGATAAACGCCAAGGGACAAACATTTGCCAACTGTCAGAGATAATTCTGTCTACATCATGGGCAAATCAATAAGTAGTATGGCAATACTGAATATTCATATGATTTTTGCATCAATGTGTTAAAGTAGTTTGATTTATGCAATTTTCTATTTGCAGCATTAGCCAAAAAACATTTTCTATGCTTTCGTGAAACACTGTGGGTCGGGATACCATTATCAGCAGTCAGTGAGAAGCAGCGGCGACCAAACACTTTCGGTATAGTACCTTTGGAACCAAAAGTAACCCTTCAGACATGGTACCTAGACCCGAGCATTTCCACTGCAAACAGAACTCTTAAATGTGGGCGGGGTTGTTGTCACTCACTGCTCTGTCCAGCACTCACTATATTTCCTTATTACCGGTGACACAGATGGAAGTCTGCACTGTCTATTGTCCACAGAACGAGGCTGCATGCTGACATTTTAGAACAAAATGAAGAAGGCTGCAGTGAGAGTCTCTCTCCATGGGGTATTTAAAAATAGCAGGTTTGTGCATTTAGTCCTTCTCAGGCAAGCTCACAGGAACGATGCTCTGTGACGCTTTTCTTTCACCAAGTGAGGATTAGAATATATGCAGTTTACAGAATCCGGTCGAAATTAATACACATAAATGCTTGAAGATCCACTCATTACTAAAAGTGTATGTCAAATAAAAACTAAAGTAATGGTCAAAGTTGTTACAGTGAAATTTAAAGTGTGCTAATGGATTCACCTTGTCACCTCATGCATAGAGTAACATTGCAAGTCATTCCCCCTTAAAAGTTGCCAGCAGTCGGCCCAGTGAATTAAATTATTTTTTTCTCCGACTCCAGCTGCTGCAAGAGGCAGCAAAACATCATTTCATTTTATAGGTACAGTTTACTAATAAAACTCTCCACGGTATGAACAGTGGTCACATGAGCCTCAAAACCAGCCACAACTCAGCCCTGAGCAGAGTGACCGTCCTCTGTTGACCAATCAACAGACTGCAGTGTTCACAGCTCCACCTTTTAGTACCAGACCTGTGTGCTAGGTACCCCAACACAGGGGGGACCAAAAATGGGGACAGTACGGAACGGTTCCATTGATACCATCCACAACTTTTCATAGTGGAAACGGAAAAAAAATGTACCGAACTGAACTGTACTGCTGGGTAGAAACGGTCCCATAGGGACCTAAAATCTACTGTATATCACGATCAATTGTAACAATTAGTTTATAAAATATAAATGTTGACAAAGCCTAATGACCTGCTGAAAAATGTGACTACACACTAGGCACCATAGAAATCGCAGAAGTTTGATTCGACATCAGGACTGAGCGGTGGGATTCCCAGACAGTTCTAATCCAAACATGCATGTGTGAAATTACATGCTACATGCAATCTGCCCCAGTGCCATATATGCCTGGCACGTGAGAGGTGCCTGCACCAGTCAGCCCAGAACATATATGCTCACAGCCGCAGAAGTATAAATTAGGCATGACTTTGCCGTTTCTTTATGGTAATTGCTTCTGCGTAGCATCCAGACAGGAAGCAGATAGTCCTGGCTGTCTGTAAAGTTAAGTCCCAGAAATACACCACAGCAAACACTGCGACCCTGCGACAATCCAGAGTTGCATCATTGCACTCCTGCAGCTGCTGACTCCCTCCACCCCGTGAGACTTCTGTTTCTAAACTCTTCTTAACTGAGCCGCATCCCCCCAAACTTGTCAGTGCTAATGAAGTCAGTATGCAAGGTTGTCTTCTGCTCTCTCTGAACCGACGGGGTGAACATGGTTGTCTAACTGGTTGACTCCCCCGCTCTGCCGCCCCTGGGGAGCAGAGGGAGGAGGGAGGGCGGTGACCCGAGACCAGCCGTGGGGTTGTGTGAGGAGGATAGAAGGGGGAGGATGTATGTCCATCATTAGAGTCACTATTTGTTCCCGGCTTTGAGAGCACTGGAGTGGAACTAATACTGAACAGCAGAATGGACATGGAGAGGGAGGGCCACTTTTTACTGCTACATTAATTAAGCTCATTCTCAACATGCTCCCTGTCTCCTCGTGTTCTGCTGTAATTAAATGGAGGGCCATATCTACCGTTAACCTTTTCTGATGTTTAGCACTGCATCCCTCACTGGTGAACAAGTACATTTACTCAATTATTCTGCTTTGATGCAGTTATGAGGTACTGGTTCTCTGAGTACCTCGATTTTTGGAGATTTTCTTCTTTTCCTTACAACATTTTATAAGGAAATTAAAGGATAACTTTGGTATTTTTCAACCTGGGCCCAATTTCCCCATGTGTATGTGTGCGTATGATTCATAGGTACAACTCGTTCTAAAATTGGTTCAGTATTGAGGGAGGCGGGAGCGGGCAAAGTAGAACGGTAACGGGGGCAAATGCGTCCCGTATAAGTTTGCGCATTAAAAGTGCTTTTTTCGCCACTGACCAGTTCAGATCGCCAGTGTTATCTCTGTAAATAGCATACTAAGCATTTCCTTTACCTCTGGGCTGTGTGTGAGAGCTTTACTCCACTGTGTCTGTAGCTCTCTCTACTCGTGGGGCAGCCATTTCCTTGAGGAAGAGGTGTTTCGGGATTGGATGTTTTCTCTTCTTCAGCTGGCAGTAGTCATCTTGGGAGAAATGAGCACTGCAGACCCAATGGTCTGCAAGGCGCAGTGTCTGGACAGGATTGTTAGCATCCATTTGTAGCACAACTAGCCACAACTTCAGTATCTCGCCGTCCGACAAAGGCAGCCTATGAAAGCTGTACGGGGTGTTGCGCGACATCCTGTTCTTGCATTCGGATAAGTAACTGTACTCTGAGCAGCGCTCGGCATGGCTCCTCTGTTTTCTTCCGGCAACAAGCAAAGCTCTCGCGAGATGACATCATAGCCCAGAGCAAGTGAAGGGTAAGGGAAACGCTTAGTATGCTATTTACAGAGATAACACTGGCACTCTGAACTGGTCAGTGGCGAAAGAAAGCACTTTTAATGCGCAAATTTATATGGGACGCATTTGCCCCCGTTACTGTTTTAGCTCGTTTCGCGGCTCCCGGCTGCATCACCTTCCCTCAATACTGAACCAATTTTAGAACAAGTTGTACCTACCGCACACATATACATGGGGAAATAGGGCCCAGGTTGAAAAATACCGAAGTTATCCTTTAACTCATATATAGGGCTGGAACAGATTATGATTTTTGTCATTTATAAATTAGTGAAAATAGTGAACAGTCTCCAAAATGATGTCTTGAAATTGCTTGTTTTTCTAACCAAACCTGAAAATATTCTCCTCACACTGGAGAAGCTGAAACAGATTATTTTTTAGTCTTTTTGCTTGGAAAATGAATTTGCAATTAATTTGTTGTTTGAGCACTACTTTTCATTCTACTACAGTTACAAGTAGTTTCTCTGCTGACATTTAACATGAAATAAACACATACAAATACCACTTGGGGTAAAAAAAAAAGTTGCCTCTATAAAACATCAGTATTACAGAAATACACAAAACCTGACAACTTTGCTTTAGCTCAATGACATACCCTAATGCCAAGCGCCAACCTCCTGGGCTTTAAAATGAAGCCAACATAGAAGCACCAAAAACTGCAGTTCCTCTAATGGCCACTTGAGACTGGCTCCGAGCGAGTCAATCCCTATAACACCCATTTTAAAATGCCCAGCTTTACAGCTCTATAGCTAATTCCAACGTTCATGACCGTCATACATGTATGGTAATTTTTAACAGTAGGGGAGGGGAGTAACAGGGGAGTGCCATCTGTTGTCACTGTTGGTTAGGTAAAACATGGTGCCCAAGATTCACAGCGCATGGGTGCAGCCATAGCTGTTGCTATTTCAGTGTGTTTTCAGTTCATGAAAGTTTAATTGTAAGTTTGGTTGCCTAAAAGTCTTTCCAGTAAGTTTTGTTTTAATGGTTTTAAACCCGTTATTTGCCAGCGAACACAAGCATTAGCATTAGCATTAACATAATTGACCAACCACGTTAACAACGCTAGCAGCTAGCGTTAGTTCAACCATCTCATCCAAATATGGTCACTTATGATGCCAAAAAAATCAAAATTGGTGAGGGCCAAACTACCAAACTAGAGGCTTCAAAATGGGAGTCCACACACCAACTAGTGACATCATGGTGACTATGTCCATTATTTTTATACAGTCTATGCATGATGCACATTAGACATCATCTTGACAGTTTTAGTGAATTGTCTCAGCCTTTACGGGGGGTAATTGATCTGAAAGCATCACACATAACGTGCTGAAATCACGATATTAATTCTAAGCATTGCATCTTAACATTACAAAGATGGATAGTGTATGCACGTCCCAATGTTTTACCATGTGTAAATTGATGCTCCTAAAAATGATTGAGGGCAGCTCTAACCAGGGCTGATAACCAACTGGACAGCGCAGGCAGCTGCCCTCCAGGCCTCCAGACCCTCAAGGGGCCTGAAGGTTCTGGTTTTACTATGTGGCAATTAGTTTGTGGGGATTAATTAATTGCACATTTGTTAGCTAAAGGCCCTAAAAAGATATTTTCCTGATCAGTGACTCACTATGAGAGATGGAGTTTAGCAACATTTAAATCAATATTTGGTTATGTTTGTCTGCTTATTTTTCCAGGCCATTGTCAATCAAATTTGATCAAACCACAGACACAGAGTGCTGATGGAGCAGCCGAGTCTCTGAGTATTAAACTTTGAATAGATAATAACAAAATATGTTTTTTGCCTCAGACCTTTCATTGTTGCTTATTCATAAATATTTGATGTTATAGAGAAACACTTAAGATTTAAAAGTTGTCTGTATCTGCCAATAAAAGCACAATGAAAACTGGAATGACAGGGGCCTCAAGTAAGTAAAATCCCAACCCAATGGCCAGAATAAACACTGGTACTGTACGTTTCTGCAAACCACGGATACATTACATTTGCATGTTATTAAGAAGTTGACACTTTATGTTTCTTTACATTTTAACAATGCTGTGGTTAACGTGGTTATGGTTCAGCACAAAAACCACTTGGTTATGGTTGGGAAAAGATCATGTTTTGGCTTAAAATATCCGCTTTTGGTGGCAGAATCCCAGCTGGAAACACAGTTATGTCTTGGTAAAAAAACAACTGCTTTTCAGGGCACAGCATGAATTCCTTAAAAAAAGACACCCACATTTGGTAACTTAAAAACGCTGAAAACATAGGGGTGATTCACCAAAGAATAACTGGTTCTGTTTTGTTGGTCTCAAACAGTGGCTGCAGTGGTCAGCAACTTGGCAGCCATCTTGGCTAGGTGTCATGCCATCCACCATCCCCTCCACCTCTTGATGACAAAGTCACCTCATATATTTTGTCACTTTAGTAACGTTGATATGTTATGTATGAAATGTACTAATGTAACATATCTGTGGTTTGCAGAAACGTACAATGCCAACATTTTCATTTGGATGCAAATTTCGTTTTAAAAATGATGCTTGTGTGGTGTGGATCCCCTTTTTTTTTTGAGAACGAAGGAGGGAAAACCTCGTTTTCAAAAATATCTGTGTACATGTGGACTAGGCTTAAAGTATCACAAGACGGTTAACATGATGGATCATTAAAAACAAAAACATATTTGAAGAGTTCCACGTTAATTAAGCTTCATTTTAAGGTGGCAGAAACCAAAAAGGTTGTGATCTACTAGTATAAAAGCGTACGTTTCACTGCCAAATTGGATCTCCAGTGTTGGGGATTTTCAGTCCTGATGCCTTAACATCCACCCATAACTGAAAGCTGTGACAGGAATGAGAACATTTGATACTTAAATGCATTTTACAGCTAATAAAGTGGCAGATTTAAGTACTTCTTAGTTTAATGAGATCTGTGTGATGTAGCTCAGAGTGTGATTGATGGACAGTTATTTCTTCATCGCCTCAGAACCATATTTTCTTTTTGTCCTTTAAGACGACAGGGATGAGTGAACAAAAAGCACTCGTGGCTGTGCCTGAGCGTGTCTTCCGGCAGATCTTAAGTGAAACATACTGTTCAGCGAGGCCTGCAAGACATCAGGTAGAGTGTTCGTAAACGTGGCGGATGATGGATGTCTGTCTCCATCAGCGCTGGCACCGTGAAGTGACAGCTCTCTGTAACGGTGACAAGCTAAGGTTCCAGCGGAGACAGATTGCCTTCAGGTGGCTCCATTTTCAAAATCTTACCAAGAATGTGGAGCGCTTAACTTTCCTTTTGAAGGCTGAAGGGCTCTCAGTGCCTTTTATATTCCACATTTCAGCAGGAAGAGAAAGTAGGGAGGGAGGGGGGGAAATAGCTCATTTGAGAGTTTGCTTTAATATCTGTCTTTCAGAGATCAGAGGGTGTCATATTCTCACACCTCATATTTCACGGCATCAATCACAGGCCATGTAAAATTCCCTTAAAAGTGCATTATGCAATATAATAGCAGGTTTGGGTGACATTTATCTGCCAAGGGGAGGAAGGCTGGTTACAGACCTATTGCCTTTTACAAAAAGGATTTCATCACACGGGGAATCTTTGTGAATTTCTCCAGTTTGTCTTGTGATTGCAGCCGATGACTGAAATTAGAAATGAACTTTGCGCCTCTCCCATAGATAAATATGTTTTTGCACGTGCAAATAATTACACCTTAAAGCAAACAGCAGATGTTTTTGGGAGGGTTTTTCGTAATAGTTCTGGTGACTTTTTGTTGAAACACTGTCTGAGCAGTTGATCTAGATAATCTCTATGCAGTCTTCTGTGCATGAGAGTGAGAGAAATTATTTCAGGGCCTGGTTATGCAGAATTTGTAATGAGTATTTTTTTTTTTCTTTAAGGAAATACCGGTAATAACTATGTGCAAAACCATTAGAATGAATATTTATGTTGCTCGTTATGAAATATTCATTAAGTCGGTATAAAAAAAGAACAAGGAATGAGACTGGGGAGAGAGATTGTGTGTTTATTTGTGTGTATTTGTGTGTAAAATGGGGGCGGCGGGGCCCTCATCACCTATTGCACAGGAGTACTGACAAAACCCCTGGATTGAATATCTGACATATCTTAACAAAAGCAGCAGCAGTAGCATCTTCCTCCCCTTGTTTGTTTTGTAATTTTTTCCCCTCTCTACCATCCTCTCCCTCTTTCTCGTTCTCTCTGCCTGAGGTGATACGAGTCTCTCCGTTCATCCGATCTCCACTTCTCGCTCTCTTTCTCCACCTTTCATTCCCTCACTTCCCCTTCGTTCCATCTACCCAAATTAAGAAATTAATGAGGGATAGGTTCTTCACCAACTGCCCCCGCAATGTTTACCACTGATGAAATTATAATGTAGGCCCTGCTGTATTATTTATAAGCCAATTAGGGGAAGTGTTACTTGATTTGATGGGGAGCCGACACACAGAGTACATTTAACTAATGGAGACCAAGAGAGTAAAGGGAAGGAGGGGAGGGAGGACAGCTGAGGCGGACTATTCCGTACGATGCTCTAGGATTACGTGGCTAATTGCCCTGCTTTATCTGTCTGTCACGGATAGCCATGCATATTTTAGCGTTCCCAAAGACTTTGATTGTTTGCACTCGTGTTGGGGCTGTAACAAGTAGAGCAGAGGCCAGAGTGGAGTGTAGTTAAAAACTGGCAGCAGGGGAGGCAGGGAGGGGGCGACGGAGAGGAGGACGAGGAGGGGAGTAGGACGGGGGGGCGGCCGTGCACAAAACTCAGACACTGTGACAGGTGGAGGAAGAGTTTTGACAAGGAGCAAAGGGGTGTCGAGGTGGGAAAATGTAACAGGGGAAAAAAAAGTCGAAGCCGTTCATTGAGAGGCTGCAATTAGATGGCAGCACAAACAGTAATTAATTTCACTTATTGTAGCCTGTAGCCAAACGCGCCTCTCTGACCTCTTCTGCATATTGTTAAGAAACAATTTCATAATTCTGTTGTCTCATTTGCATGCCTCATTTGCACAGCGGCATGGCAAAGCAGTGACATCCAAGGAGACAACACGGGACAAAAATCCTTCCCGGGAAATGCTGGTGCACACCGGCAGCTGCAGCACTGTGGCTAAAAACTGAACTACACATAAGGTGGCCGACTCAAAATGAATTACGAATTGTGGCAGATTTATTGTTTGAAGTCTTTTAACCAGAAAAACTGGAGAACATTAGCATGTTACTGCCTGTCACATGAGAACATTTGAAGCTTTCCATTTCATCTCAGTTAAAATTTGTGCTGAAATGAAAGCTGGTTAAACAGCGATTTGATCGACTGTATAGGCGTACATTTCTGGGGACACACAGAGCCCCTGAATATTTAGAACATCTGCATTTGTCCCCCCTTAAAAATCACACATTTTGTTTTTACAAAATAAAGACATTTATACTATAAATTGATGCAGGAAAGACACAAATCAGTGTAAAAAATTCAAAACAATGCAAGAAATTAAGTGTCTGACACTGAAATGAAACCTACACCCTTGATTGACTGCAAAAATGCCCAGAAATTGTTGGTTTCAGTTGCTCAAATATGAGGATTTGTTTATGTTTTCTGTTTTACATCACTGTAAATTGAATATCTTTGGGCTGGGGAATATTGGCTGCCAAAAAACTTAAACGTTAAGATGTCATTTTGTGCTCTCATAACTTGCAAGAGACATTTTCCACTATTCTCTGGCCTTACATAGACTAAACAATTAATCAAAATAATTGTTAATTGTAGTCCTGATGGAAATGAAGTATTCAGAAAACGCAAGTGATCTATAGACATCAGCATGTGATGGGCATCTGTCAATATTTTCTGACAGTTTACAGATTAAATGATTCATTATAAACTAGATAGATGAATAGAAATATTCATTAGTTGCAGCCATGCAAAGGTTACTCATAAAATAAACTCCAGACCACAAATTTGTTCCAAAACAATAACTATTATTGATCCTGGAACTGTCTCTTTGCTGTTGGCTGTATCTATCAGAATAATTGATTTTCAGCAAATTTATTTGGGACCTCCAGGGCTACCCCCAGGCCAAGACCCCCTAGCGCAAGGCTGGACTCGGGCAGACACATCCTGGAGGAACCTCCTTTAAGCCCCTGGAGTGGAGCTCTGAGGAGCAACTCTGACTGATGAGCTTTTTGAAAGTTGATCAGACACTTATGCTAAGAAGGGGAAACTGGAGCAAAGGCATCCTTAATTATCTGATGAGGGGAAGCTTATCTGAACGGTTTCTTTTTCTCTCCTCTTTTATTCTGCCGGATCACATGGCAGATCTTTACATAACAAAAGAGCTACCTGGCTCAGCCACCTCATTTAAAACTCTATCACGATCCAGAGACACTCAGCGTGTGCGAGTCCAGGTTCTGGTCTGAGGGTGATCCAGTCTCTGCTTCACAGTATGTACGGCAGCACAATCTGGAGTCCCTGAAATATTGTACGCTAAAGATTTCAGGCCCGAGCATATTGGAACATTTATGGGTTTTCTCCCTGTGATGAGTGTGTAATTAATTCACGATTAAAAGTATTAGTACAGGCTTTGTGTGGTGATTTATTTAAAGGCTGGTACTAACGCTGGCTCGGTTTCCTCCTTTAGGAAATGGGTAATAAGATCCGATGCCAGGCCTTCTTTAGCATCCCTCTCCACACACACACATCCCATATTAGTGTGTCTCCTCCATTAGAAGCCCACACATAAGCACAGGAGCCCTGTCACCACCGCCGTCACAGTCACCATGTTAACTTATTCATCCCTGTTAAAGCCCATGTAACTGGATAGCTGTTAATTAATATAGCTGTCGGGTAAATGGTTGCCGCCGGACCATCGCCACCATCCATCAGTAACATAATCTCGGGCTTGTTTTCATGCCAGGCCTCGGGCTCAATTAAGATAATGCTATGCAAACGAGGTCTCTCGCCATTAGCCTCATCACTGAGGGGCCGTTTATTGGCATAACTGGGGCACTCCAAAGAACAATTACCGTGGTGCCTCCTCCCCACCTATGAGATCAGCAATCATCTGCGAGCATGACTGAGGAGTCACAAGTCGTGACCGCCGGGCGACGAGTCGTGGCTGCAGATTGACCCGGGAGGTCCAACAGGAGCAGCTGGAGAGTGCAGACGGTTGACTGCAGCCAACACTGCAGGTCTGTGACCCGTCAGATGGACTGTAATTATCACCAAGTGATGCATTTACGTTGAAACTGGTGATGCTCGTTCTCATATAACTTAAATGAGCAAATATTACAGCCCAGTTAATGTGGTTTTGGTCAGTTGCAGGTTGAAGGACTTGTACATAGAACTGTTTCCATGTCTTTTGGGGTGAGTCCAAGTCAAGTCTCAAGTCCTTGAGGACAAGTCATACTGTGTCAGGTGGTCCAATAAAATCTTGGTCACAATCTGTGACCAAGATTGTGTGATAAATACCTGGTGAATTTAAGCACAACATTATGAATAGAAAATAAATATGCAAGCAAAGACATATCATCAACTTGTGTCATCCACCTGCACCACTCTCATTGTTTGATGATGTACAGTATATGTTTGTCGAAACTAAATGTCTTGGCTAGTGTATTCTGTATCCTTTAGTGGCATACTCTGATTGGTTGGTTTATACATGTGGGTTGTAGCAGCGGTCATGCTGTAAGAAGATAGCACAAGTTTTGTTACACTGTCAGAATTTGGATGCTGATGTCTGTCTTTGGTTGAAGAAGCTGTAGGGCAGGCTTAGGTAGACGATCTAGGAACACAGCTTTAGATACAGCATAGAGAATTCACCGTGTTTCTCTCACTATTGCCACTTTAAAATCACACAATGAATAGAAAAGTAAACTGTTGTTTTTGACTACTAGCAGCGATATGAAGCAATGGTTAGTGAGTCCCTTTTTAGTTGTATAGCGCACAGATGCACATTCTGACATTACTTTCGAGTTATTCCGCTGATTGACAATTGGTGGCAGTTAACGTGCCAAGACAGTAAGTAATGCAACAACACAGGGTGAGGAAGAAGCTGGGGACGGTCCATTGTTCTGACAGCTCATAATTTTATAGCCCCATTAGTTGGAAAACGTACCATTGCACGGAAGGCCTAGTATTCTGAAAAACAAATGTGCATTGCTCTGAAGGGCCACACACTTTCCCATCCGGAGAGCCCTGTCTTACTCTGAAGTCGTCAAAATCTATCGCTTGGGCAGTGACTTGTGGCATTAGAAATCAACGAAAAAAGGTGGTTGCCTTCACAGTTTAACGGTGGTGGATGGATGGGTTCAACAAACAACGACTTTCATCTGAGAGAGCAGTGTTCGTGTCCCATTAAATTCTAAAGCCAAACGCTGTTCTTTTTTCCTAAACCTAACCACATATATTTGATGCCTTAACCCAACCACATGCGTTAGTTGTTGGAGGGAGAAAACCCCCCCTCAGTGACACAGAATGTAAATGTGACTTTTGTTCATTTACAAGAAAATTTAAGTCAAGCTAGAAGTGTTCACAAGAAAATTTCAAATCAAGATGAACGTCTTGATTCAACAAAGGTACAACAACATTTATGTGACTACTTCAAACACTGTTCACTTGCCCACCATATTTAGCCACTTTCTAACCTAGACATTCTGACCTGATAATCACCAGGCTTACTGGGACGGGCAGGTGACCAAGGAGCTGGATATGAAATCAGTGACACAGGAAAGGTGTTTTTCAAATGTGAGGAGGGGGTGGCAGTGGTCGGATGTTGGTCCTGGAGGGAGGAGACAGGAGGTTGATTTTGGCAGAGAAGTATGGTGATGGTGAAGGTCAGTGTTTGTGATGTGATGAGAAGAAGTTTGACATAAATGTACTGCAGGAGCCAGTAAACTTTTTCAGGACAGGGGTGACGTGGTCTCAGGAAGGGGAGTGAGTGAGAGTCGTCTGCCTCTCACAAAAGTTTGTTTCTACATACATTTAAGGTGGGAACTATAATACAGTTTTAGAATGATATCATGTATTTCTTTTTCAAGGGCTAACACTAGCTGTTAGCAAGGTATAAAAAGGGTACTGAGGTTTTGTGAATTTGGAGAGCAGTGAGTTTAGATCGTCTATGTAATTGGATTAATTTTGGCCACATTTAATGGGAGAGTGATGCAGTAATTTAGGGGAAAAAAAGAGGATCTATTATTTTGAGGAATCATTTTTTTCATATTGGTGCTTTTGTCTTGTAACTATGAACTCTCACAGGTTTTTGTTTTTTTTATAAAAAGACAGCAGAATGGTCCTTTAATGAACAGAGGAATTTTCTTGTATTACTTGATGGAGCAATATAGAGTTGCCAAGTTGGATGAGCTGCTGGTTTTTCCCACTATGACTTTTAATTTAAGCATTTTCTTTAAATCATTTACCTTAACAGTCCTCAACATAGAAACACTGGAGTCTCCTGGATACAGTTACTGAAGTGAAAAAACTCTGACTGGCAGCTCAGCTCTGTGTGCCAGAAGAGAAATGGAAGTGAGAAAGGCAATTAAACAACTAAAGTCCAGAGGGCGTAAGATCATAAAAATCCAAGCGTCTGCTAGCCAAGTGGCTGAGTTCTGGTTTAGTGCTCTGCTAACTTGAATGAGGATGAAACGATTTAATAATGCAGCTCTTCTAGACTTAAAACTCAGAAGTTGTAATTCCACCAAGTGGCCACTAGGGGTTCCAGTTATATATGGGTTTTTTTTAGCTGTTGAGGTCTTTAGTAAAAACAGTTCGTAATTGTTTGTGTTAGTGTTTATTAGTGCACGGTAAATATCCTTTCATCATCGGTTTGTTGTTTACGTGTTACCTGGCTAACTAGCGTCTTGAATCTGTCCTGTCGGTCTCCCAGTTTTCTTTTTTGAACGCAGAATACAGACTACAGACTACTGCCGCCTGCTGGTGTGGAGAGTTATCTTTTTTTACGCATCTACAGAACATATGTGCTTGTTGGTCATTGGCTGTAGTCTTTGAGGTGTGTTCAAGTGCAATTTTTTGGCCAAGTCAAAGGCAATGTCATGTGGCGCAACAGTCGGCCTTTGTCGCCACTAGTTCTTTGATACTGGTTTGGTGTGTCTGGGCCTTAACGCTACTTATGGAGAAACTGAACGGGAGATTTACCTCTTGAACCATGAAAGCCGGAAACAACTCCCTCCAGGAAAATCTGCACCTTTTAAGACTCCTTTGAACAGGCTGTTACCCTGAAAATGAGCAAAACTGAGATCATTATTCCAAAGTACAATTTATGACTGAATGTAACATTCTGAATATAGCATCGGGCAAAGTTTCACAGTCCTTGCACTGTGAACCTGCCATCAGAAATTGTAAATTTCCAGGAGACTTTCTGTGTGCTGAGTCACATTCCCACACATTTCCCTTCACGGTGCGTTTGTTGTTGATTTGCAGGTTTTCTCCCTTCAGCTGGAGAGACAAAAGACACATCTCTGCAATACTGAGGCCCTTCCCATCTGTTGTCTGCTCACACCTCCACTTTGCTACATGACTCACACACATACACACATACACCATAGGCGGGCTTCAGCACTAGCACTAGCTATAATGATTCCTCTGACACACATTGGGGCACATCATTCCACAGCACAGCACAGCTTTGCAGCTCAAGGCCCCTAAACCTTACTCACACTTCTCACTAGCAAGATGCTTTCTGTGTACGTGTGTGTGTGTTTGCGGCCATACGGCTGAGAAGTGAGCGGCTCCTTGGGAATTTTAAGAGTCAAGCCCCCCTAAATCTTCTTGTTTCAACTTTAGAAAATCAATAGGATAAATATCCTGTTTGCCTCTCTTGTCCTCAGCCGCCCACCTCCAGCTCACTCAGGTTACCAGAGCGGAGAATCTCGCTCTCACCTCAGGCTATGTTTAAAACAATCCCTGTTTTTTTTTTTTTCCAGCTCTGAATGGCCAAGGATCTCAGGTGCCGTTTTTTTTTAAACAGCGAGCAAGAGGGAGAATCATGTTAACATATGCCATTGGAGAGCGCCACCGGCTAAGTCCTCCAATCGACCTGCTCCGTGTGTGATTAGGCTAGTGAAGCTGAGCCCGGCCCAGACACAGATCGAAGAGGGTACACTCTCAATATGGATGTGAGCCGTGCCTGCCGCGGCCACATGCAGCTGCTTCTATTGATTTTTCTGTCCTCAATTATATAATAGAAGCTCTGTTCTGGATTTGAACTTAAATCACATAGTTTGGCGAGCGAGCATGTCCCATAAATCAGGAAAACATTTTGACTCATATGAAATAGGATTTTTATCGACTGTATTTGGCAGCCCCTCTGGAGAGATTTGCGTGACTACAGTGTGAATGTGCGATACGAAAGTGTCTGTAGGTTTTTCTTTTTTCCCTCCTCTTATGTGTTCCAGGTGATTGAACTAAAGACAAGGAGGCACTGACACAAAACTTTGAGTGTACAGTTCAGCAGGCCACAACTCAAGCTCTCACAAATCTGTTTTGAAAAGCCCCTTGGATTAGTTCTCCCAGTACACAGTTGACTCATCTAATTGGAAGACACCCACTTTTTTACCCAGTTGATCCATTGGCAACTTTGTTGAAATACATCCCTACAGTCTTTATCCTCCCAGGCATATCGATATTGATGGGAAGACGCAGGTTAGGTATCTGGAAGTGAAAATACAACCGCACACTTAACCCAGTTTCACGGCAAAAAGAATATTCAGCTCAACCTAAAAGCCATTACAGCTTCCAGTCCAGTTAAAGATCAACCTGACCTCTTAAATAGTACCCCCAAAAAAATTAAAAATCTCAATTCATCAACCAATATGAAAACATGTATCTTCTAGTTCACCAAAACCAATAAACAATAGTTCAAATAATTTTAGGATTTATTTGTGTTCTTGCAGAGAAAGGCAGGCGATGCCCAGCTTAGCTCAACACGACAACTAGAACCAGAGGGAAACAGTTAGCCTGTCCAGTGATAAAAAAAGACTCCCACCCCACCTATTAGAACCTCTTTCAGCTCACTGATTAACATTTTGTTTGTTAAATCCATCCAAAAACAAGATGTGGCTCTACTAGAAATTGCATGCTATATCAAGCTCATCATCCAATTCTCGTCAAGCTTATGTAATTTTATGAAACAGCATGTCTGCTATTTTACCTTGAAGTCACATTTTCCAAGTTCTGTTCTTGCGCCTCTGTGTTGATTATTTATTTATCTTGTCAGAAAATCCCTCTCCTTTCATGTATAATGTGAAGATAGTTTTGATGACTCATCCTGCACTCAGAGGAACTACAATTAATTTATCCAGTTGAATGTGATTTGGGGCAACTAGCTAAGCGTAGTCCATCATATAGAAGGGACTTCCCATTGTTCTGATAGCCCAAAATTCTGAGGCACCATTAGTCTGAAAAAATGTCCCAAAGGAAATGGACCAAAAGGCCATTTCTCCAACAGCCTGTTGTCCCAAAAACAAATGCCCATTGCTTTGAATTCTTGTTTCTCCAAAAATACGCACTCCCCGCAGTTAGACAACCCAAATACCAGAAAAAATGTTTGCATTGCATATTTCTATAGAGACCACAGGTACGTTACATTTTTCAACAACGCTGCAGTAAACATGCAGTTAGTCTTAGGAACAAAAAACACTTGGTAATGGTGAGGAAAAGATCATGTGATGCTTAAAACACTCACAACCACGCATTGTGGGTATAAAATACTTGACTGCAAGATTAACAGTGCATCAATCTTCACAAGAAGCTTGCACCCTTTTGTGGCACTTAGCTATGAAGACCAATGCAGACAAGTAGAAAAAAAAAAGAAGAAGAAGAAGAAGAAAAAAAACACTCACATTTAATGGCACAAAAATCACTGGCAAAGCCGGGATGGGTCGAGGAAAGACACCAGAGTTCAGTGGGTTCAATGCCACTGGGAAACTTAAACTAATGGCAAGGAGTGTGCTCTTGAGAGACTTCAGAGCAATGGCCGCTTGTTTTTTCTTTTGGGATAATGTGCTGAATGGAACATTTTTTGGACTAATTGTGCTTCGGCATTTCCAGCCGTTGGAACAATGGCATGGCACCCACATACAACCACACTTGATCAAGAGCTTGTGGGTGGCTAGCAGAGCATATTAAGGAGGTGTGTGTTTGGATTTCAGCAGGCAAAATCTTTAGTTACATCAAATAAAGAACTCATTTCTGAACTGCCTCATGAAGCTACTAGCTTGACTGTAGACTCTCAGGGCCCCATCTTACACCTGCAGCAAAGAGGCACACAATGTAGTGCAACTGTCATTGCTGGTTTCAGACCAATGCAGTCAGCCACCACTCTGTGTATGAAGCAAATGTGCGCACCCATAGGCGTGTAGGTCCTAGAACAAGATAGGGCAAGCACATTGCTATTTTGAGCCAGCAGAAAGCGATTGCGCCACTGACCAATGAAAACCTGGTCTAAAGTCAAAAGTGCAGTACTTTCCTGGGGCAGTATTTTTCCTAAGGGTGGCTTCTGTTTGTTCTTTGAGAGAAATACACATGATCAGACATTTTGTTGTTTGTATTACTGAATGAAAGTTCTGCTGTTATGAAATCTCAGTGAGCCTATAGCATATGAATTACAGATTCATTTTTCATCAAGGTCGCCCCCATTAAGAGAGACTCTGTTGGCATTTATGCATGAGGAGCAGCATAACTTCATTGATTATTTCAGAGGCTAAAAGTTAAGTTCTGTTTCGTCTGTCAAGTTTAAAACTGCAGCCTTTAGTTTTGCTTCTTAAATGTCCCGTGATATTTGCTGCAGTGACATTACTGCTCTTACTGCATTACTCTCAGGAGAAAACTGCTTGCTTCTTCAGTTTGCCAGATCTGCCATGTAAATAGCAGTGCACCAGGTGCAGGTGCACCTGGCTGTTTAAGGGAATGGGAGATGACACACTGATTGGTTGAATTCATGTTACACCCGGAACACACCTATGATTAATTAAGGGACTAAACACAACCCCTTTGCCCTCTGTGCCTTACTGGCTAAAGTGGATTTGGACAGCCCTAAATGCACTTTAGACTATGTGCTATAGATCGTTTTTCTGATGAGGTGGCTCACTTCTGTTAAAGACTCCAGAAACCCTGTAGTTTACTGTAAATGAGGTCTGCTTGTGATAAGCAAAGCTCAGAAAATCTATGAACAATAGAAACTGAAAACAAAAATGGGTGAAAAATCACAAATGAGCTTCTCATTATGCACCAGTCTTACATTTAAAAGTGTTTGCATTGCAAATGGTATTTTTTTAAATCAATTTTCACACAGGGTTTTGAATTATTGATTCAATCAGATTTTTCAGCCACTTTTCAGTATTCAAATTAAACACCCAGACACAACAATGATGACCCCTTCAAATACAAGATTTGTGCAGCAAACAGACACGAGACACAATGTCACACACCACCACATCCATTTCATACAGAGGCCGTTCGTCACTGAGCAATATGACTGTCACTGTAAACCCAAGTATTTCATGCCCTATAGACCTGGTAAACTGACCCATCGTGCTCCGTTCATGGAGCACAAACATCGACCTAATTTCAGACGGCCCGTCCTTCCTGCAAATGAGAGCACCGTCATTATCACCAAGTGCCATCAGACACCTGGAGGAGGAGGACGGTGGAGCGACGGTGGCTGAGGATGCCCAGGGGTTCGGTTCGGTGGGAGGGAGGGTAACCCGAGCCTCAGATGCTAATCTTGCTACGCTCAGGCATTTTGGGGGATAATTGTAGCCCTGGCTGAGCTCAGGTGATGATGCAGGCGATCCGCTGGAGTTAAGCCTTGTCGTTCTCGCCAGTTTGCTCTTCTTCCCCTCACCTGTCCTTCTGCCTCTGCTTGGTCTTAATCTCTTTTCCCTTCCTCTATCCTCCCCTCCTCCCTCAATATGAATATTCCCCAGAATGCCTGACAAACCCGCAGTAAGAGGCGGTGGGAAAGGGTCGTGGGCGTAACTTTAGCTGGAGTAATGAGGCCTAATCCCCTGCTGACTGGGGCCTGTTTAAACAGCTCCTGGCTGAGCCACCCAGTAATGGAGTAATTAACCCCAGCGCCCTCTTCTGCCCAGAAGCTCCAGTCCTCCACAACGAACGCCCCCTGTATTCCACTCCGGATGCATTGCTGCTCTGTCATTGTCCTGTGTGTGATAGGAAGGAAGACTGGAATTGATGGAAAAACATCAAATCAGTGCTGATGGGAAATAAGCTCAAGATGGAGTGCAAAGTAAAGCAATGCAGCCTTTCGCAGCCTATTGCTGTACTTCGCTGACATTGTCTTTGTAGTGACTTGTCTTTATGTAAGAAAGCAATATCATATGTGCCGTGTGAAGAAACAGTAATGGGAACAGTTCAAGGGTCATTATAAGCGCCCGCGAATCACTCGAAGCAGATAGAGCGTTCAGGTGCGAAACATATCTCTCTCCACTGATCTGATTTCCAGACAATCATACACGGCAGATTCTTTGTATTTGCTTTAGGTGGGCTCACGAAAACAATCAGCACAATCAAACAGCATACACTACACACAGGCATCCCATCAAGCCAATAGGAAAAGCCTTGTGTGTTCGTGTCCCGGCTCTCGCCGTCTCCAGCCGGCTTAACGCGGAGAGGTGCTGAAGCGTTTGAAGTAAGCAGCCACCACACATTATGCCAGATGAAATGCTATCATGCGTGGTCGCTGAATGGTTTGTGTCATTAAGAGAATAAGGCAAACAGGGAGCAGAGCGCGCTCAGAACCTGCCTGCTCGCATGCCTTTTCTGAGGGGAAGGCAAGATTAAGGGGATGCTCAGAGGCTCTCGTCTGTCAAGACTTCAAAGATGCCATCGACACTCCTTGTTTCTGCCGGCACAGCGACCAAATCGCACACACTCTGCCGCCTCTGTGGCTGTCAAAGCTCCTCTGACATCCCCTTTATCAGGTATACAGGCTTTAATCCAGACACAGATAAATAAATCAACACACAGGGGTCCCGCTCTTCTCAGCGCCTCCTGGTGGCAGGGTATCTGCACAGCCAAGAACAATATCAAGAAGTCATTAGTCGTCTGCTGGGGACAACAAAGGAGGGCCAATTACACAGTGCAGAAAGGATAATTAATGCACCATTGTCAAATACAGACAAGCAAAGAAGTAAATTAACCAATAACCAGTGCATTTTTTTCTCTTGGCACCCACGTCAGATAATTCAGTGCAGATAACAAGCAAGAAATGAAATCTGCAGTGGCATCAAGGCTCACACATGCTGAATTGGGCTCATCTCCTCCTGCATGCCTGAATTGAATTTCAAAGTGTATCTATCAGTTTCTACAAACAGAGAAATGTGTTGCTTTCCATCTTTTTTTTTTATGGAGCCAAGATACATTTTGACACCCAGTGCAACATCTGGAGCAGACAGATGAGAGAAGAACAGAGGAGTTTGAATTAGAGTTGACACGTCGACATGCAGGCAGACACGCCGCACATCAGAGCCAGCCCCGCATGCTGGGATGGACACATCAGTCTGTTTGGATATCGGCGAATCCTGAGTGCTACAAAAAAAAAAAAAAAAACACAGCTGAGCGGGACCGCGGGAAGCAATCTGAGATATCGACAATGAAATAAATACAGACGAACAAACCAAAGAAACAGCAGTGTGTACCCAATATGACTGCTTTAACTCACAGAGAACTTCCCGGGAAGAAGGAAAGAAAAAAAAAAACACACACACACAAACTGGAAAGGCATAGCGTTGTACCTGTCTGGGTGTATTTCCGTTGGTTCTTTTCATTTTATTTTAACAGCAAAAGCGAGGCAGACAGAGATCACCACAACAGAAATATGATGTCTGAACTGAGAAGAGAGATCTGTTGTTCCATTGTTCTGTTTGTTTGTTTTGAAGACCAGTCTGGCAGCGGAAAGCACATCCCTTTCAGAATACAAAAGATGCCTTAGAGGCAACATAAGTGAAGTTTTATGCTGATGACTGACTGTTTGACAAACATCGGGGGTGAAACTGCAACTCTGTTCAGTAAGGAAAAGGAAGAAGGCGCAGGGAAGAAAAAAAAATAACAGGGGTACCTGGGTAATGTGTAAAAGAATAAGAGAAAAAAGGGGTTTAAAAACTGAAGGAGTGAGAGGACAAAAAAACTAATTTATATCCTATAAGAGGAATGTGAGACACCCAGGGGGGCCCTGTAAGTTGTGAAAAATTAAAGGAGACGGATTCAAACTGTCCAATTTCCACATCAAACAAACCCCGGGCTCCATGCTCCTGGAGAGGCTGCCTCATATCCAACACATAGCCTCAGAAAAAGGTGCCCCCCTCCTCCTCTCCTCATCCACCCCCTGCCTCTTCATCCCCTCCACGAGTCCACCACTGCAGCCGCCACGTTATTTTATTTTATTTTTTTACTGGTACTCTCCATTTCCTCAATAACCCCGCTCTCTAATTCCCCTAAGCACTGTACTGGTTACACTAGCCACTGTCTCTCCCCTGCCTAATTATACCCTTGTGAGTCTATTAATCAACTTGTGAATTATTTAAGAAGGAGAGCTCTTCTGCCTGTAACTGGCTTTGACAGTGTGAAGGAGAGACGAGAAGAGAAAGGCAACGGGCAGGTGGGGGGAGGCTAAAGCAAAGGGGGGGATGAATGTTAGGAAGGAATGAAGGAAGGCGGTAGGTGGGTGGATGGAGGGAAAGAGGGGAAAGAAAGGAAATGAAAAGAAAAGAAAAAGGGGAGATGGAATCAGGGTCTTCTTGCATATGTCCCCTGAGGACCGGGCTGCCTGTGCTGCGCTGCACCCAGACGAGACAAAACCCCCATCAACATTCACCCTGTTTGTTTTTCTTTTTTTGTTGTTGTTTTTGTTTTTTTCCCCCTTCCCACCCTCTATTTTCATGCATAAGTTTTCATGATAAACAGGAAATTCATGAATATATGGAGTGATACAGTGGGAAATGGAGGAAGGGGGGAGACGGAGGGGTGAGGTGAAGGAAGAGAAAGAGAGAGTGAACAGTCAAAGCCAAAGAGTGAGCTGAGACTGGGAGGGAATTATGTAGACAGCAGGATGCGCGCACACACACTTGCATACGCAGGTACACACAAGCAGATGCAGTCACATATATTTACACACACACGACTTTGCATTGCAGGTGAACCGGGGTCCTTCCACTGTTTGACAGGAGGCAGCGTCTCCCCGGAGCAGCAGGTACGCGTGGCGATGGTGGTGATGATGATGGTTGTGGTTGTTAGCGTGCCGGAGTCTGTCCTGCTCCCGCTCCCCTGGTCCCTCCTGCTGCAGCCGCTTCTCATCAGTCGAGAAGAGAGCCCGACCCTTCTAATGACTCCCATCGACACTGACGCCCGCCATAAGCAGCCGGGGCAGGAAGAAACAAGCGTGAAAGTGAGATCATTATTATTTTCATAATGTTTTGTGCTCTCAGTCGGACCCCTGGCGCATCGCCGCGCTGCCCGCAGAATCGTAATGAACTCGAGACTGAGGAGTGTTTCGAGGGCAGAAGAAAAGAAGTTTATTTCAAAGATGGCGTGCCAGTTTAAAGGTTCAGTACACCCAAATTACAAAAACAACCTCATTTACCTTTATTGGTATCAAATTTGCATGAAAGGCCCTGTACAAATAAAGAAGTGTGAGTTTAACCATGCTGATAGTTTTGGCTTTCTTTGCCCAAGTTTGGAGACATCCACCTCTAAGATTTCTGCCTACACCCCAGCACAATGTAGGTGAAAATTCCGCAGCAATATTTCTTTCTAGAAAGAATGATACTCTCCATTATAATCTATTGAATTACAATAATTTAAAGCGACTATTTCTTTGATAGAAAGCAGATCCAAAGAAAAATGGTCACTGCACTCCTCTCAGGTAAACAGGACACATTCTGGAAAGACTAAAGGCCTGTAGACACTAGCCTGTATTTTATCATATGTATATTTTTAATCCATTATCCAACAAAAATCTTTACGCAGAGAAACCTTATTGCTTTATTCATTATGGAAATTTGCAATATGATGCAAAATGGAAAGACGCACTTGCTCCCTCTCACCACCGATGTTACCTCTGTGGCTGTCGCCACTCTCCGCCTGCGTCTGGCTACTGTGGCTACCTGAGTTCTGAAAAATGTGCTGCTATTAAATGACACTTTGCTTTAAGCATCATCATTGCTGCTGTGCATTTCTGGACAGGCTAATTGTATACTCTCTTTGTCAAGAAGGACATTGCTTCCACATATTTCCATGTCTTTGACCCCCTGACCCCTTCTGCCCTGTTACTCTCTCTTGTTGCTGATGTATCTGTCCTACAGGTTATTCCAATTTTCTTCACCGCTGGGTTAAACAACTCTCTACAGGATTTCGATGGATGCAAAAAAATGCAGAAAATTGAATCTGTTGCGAAAACTTCAATGACAGATGAAGGTCACTAAGTGAGTGTGTGGACTTGATTGACACATTGTGGGGTTTATAACACACAAAACACAGACTTGGTGCTCAAAGGCCCTGGAGTCCCCATGCAATGAAAAATGCATTTTCCGTGTTTTAACCTTGTGCCCCTGTGTTCATTTTTCATTTATCTCTTGTTATATACCAAACGTGTCAAAAATTGTATTTTTACATCAAAATCCCTGTCTTTTCTAGTCATGTAAAATGGTCTCAAATGTCTGATGACTCATCCTGCACTCAGGAGCGCTTACAAAAGTTCATCCAATCAAATGAGACTTTGAAACTAGCTAGCCACACCAGTTACATCAAATTGCACGTCACAATTTTTGGGTTGTAGTAGTTAATTAACAGAGCAATATGGAGAGAGATTGGAGGATATGTGTGTGCAAATGTTAATGGGCAATTGTTTTTATTTCCAAAACAAAATGGTTGAAGGTCTGAGCTAACAGTTCGTTCAGCAGGAGACTGTGCTGTAGTTTGGTAAGCGGCTCAGTAACTTTACACCGCTTAAATATTGTGTTTTACTGGGAAATACCTCACAGTACAGGAGCTAAAGACGTTCTAACTTCTGTGGGACCTTAGGGTTGGAAATTTAACTTGAATACCTTGAGAATTAAAAAGTGACAAGTATCAAAAGTTGTCATAGACTGCTTGGTCAGATTTTTAGGTTTTAAGATACCCACCTCTAAAATGTCTGCCTCAACCCCAATATAGTTGAGGTTTATAGAATTTAAAATGAGAAATTATGTAAGAATGAAACAGCTACATCTGTTGTCTAAGACTAGGTATTGATTATCTGTGACAATATTGCATCTTTGTTTTGATTCAGATACCAAAACAAGGCTTTTGTGATCTCAGGTTGGGGAAGCGAAACATGTAATGGCTTTTCTTTCCATTTTATGAGATATGACAGGCTGCTCAGTGCATCAGTGTTGAATAAAGAATGTTTTCTGAATTACATCAGGAATCATCATAATATGTACAAACTTAAGAATCTGTCCAAGCAACTTTTAATACTTAACACTTTTCCTTACATGTTGTTTGGGACACATTGGATGGAGGTTCAATACCCAGCCCTACTCCAGAAACTATGGCCTAGTAATAATTCACATTCACTTTCACTGTACTGGGGTGGCTGCAGAAATCTCAGAACCAGATCTCTCAAAACTTTGGTGAATAAAACCAAAACTATCCTCACGGCTGGACACCACAATGGAGAGATATATTTTCTGCAATTTAGGTGAACCGATTCTTTAATACTCTGGCCTCTGGGTGGCATGCGTGTGTGTTTCCAGAAAGACTGTGTGCACATTTGGTGTGTGTATATGTGAATATGTGTGTGTTTGAGTAGCACATCTCATTAGGCCCGAGCAGTGCTGTTGTCTGCGAGGGTACATAAGTCCACACCACTCTGTCTCTGTGGGATGTTTATTAAATTAATAAAAAGTTGCTCAAGGCGAGCTGTACCGGGGAATGCCCAGGGCCCGGCCGTGATTGGCACTCTCCGCCGCCCCGCGTTCTCTCCAGGGTGCGCCTGCGTTTGCTTTAACTAACTGGCCGTGACTGAGGAGAGCAGGCTGACATGAAGCCCCGCTCTTCTCCCCCTCTGTACTCCCCCCCTCCTTCCTTCCATCCATCTCACCCCTCCTCTGTCTGACGGGCCTTCTTTGCTTTGAATGGGGGTACTAGAAAACAGTGAAAGGAGACGCAGCCGTTTCTTGTTTTCTTGTTGCTGTTTATCTGCTGATTTGAAAAGTATCAATTAGCCAGCCTGAAAATTTGACTGGGTGGGCTCTCGGCAGACGTCATAACAAGTAGGCAGAACACACACCAAAGTTTGAGAGCAAGAAGGCGACGTTTTGGGCAGATTTGTCATGAACTTCATCAGATTCTGAATACATTTGTAGTGAAAAACTGGTCATGCTTTCATCCCATACAAGCATTTACAACGCCTAGTTTAAATATTAGGTTTGGGAGGGATATAATGATCTCAACCACCCAGTGTTTGTTGACTGCTCTGCACAAAACAAAATGGGTACTAACCTAATCCACATGCTTTTATTTCCTGAACAGATTTGGGTTTAGTTTTAGATTATGTCTGTTTTTCTTCTCTTTCCATGTACCCCAATTCATAACTGGTAGCTTAGAGTGCCTGGTGATGTGATATCAACACTCAGCTCCTCTGCGCAGGAGGCCGATGCCCATGGACAAAAAAAGAGGGAACCAGACAGAACAGAGGTCATGGAGAGGAAACGGTATTTATATCGGAAGAGTATAATGAGACAGGCAGGCGGAGGAGACTCCTGAGGGGAGGATGAGTCTTGTTTGTTGGGTGAGAAAAAAAATTAGTCATTATACAACCATTTCTCACTTCACACAAACACTTTATTTAGACTACCGGCATTATGTTCCAATTAAACACAAAAGAAAAGTCTGGCATTTCAAACTCTTCAGAGAATCTGCATATCGCCTTTCAGGAAAAAAAAAAAAAAACAAAGGGAAAAATTAAAATATATTATCATCTTTTAAAAATCCTTTTAAAAATAAACAAGACAAACACAAACAAAACACAACAAAAAAGCCCCACTCTGTCTCTTTCGCTTTATATCTCTCTGTCTATCTCGCTCTCTCTAGCTCGGCTGGGCGACTCTCTGAGGAGGAGGAAGCTGAGAGAACTCATTTGCATATAAACTGTGAGAGGCAGGGATTGTCATCGGCGGCACATTAGACGCAAGGAGCGCGAAGGGAGAGGATTTTCATGTGCAAATTTCAGCCTCGCCAACTCCATGCATTATTATTTCATCAGCGCCTAAGAAGGAAACCCCTCCGATCCCCAAACCCTGCCATCATCCCCACGGACACTTCAAGATTCAGACCAAATCCCCCCGCCGCGCCTCTTCCCCAGAAGGCCCCACTACTGAGTAGCTGTTTACACCGGGGCCTGCGAAGCAGGAGGAGTCAATCCGCCTCTGAGACGGGCGTGAGATCAGATAAGAGGGAACCGCAGGAAGAGGGAACAGATATACACCAGTTGTGACCAGCAGTATTGGTGTTCCTTGCATTAATTGCTTGTAAACTGCTAGGCTGGAGGCTTGCTGGCTTTCAAGTTTAAAAAGGAGATTACAGCCAATTAGCAGGGCCTCTGAAAACCCTTTACTGCCTGGGGAATAGCGGCTGATCCCTAATGTGGGACAGCTGTGTGCAACAAAAGAACAGTCGCAGTCCTGCTTTTGAAAACACACTTGCAAGCGGAGCACTTTCAAAACACACACATATTATATGCACTCACGTATATTATCTCACATGCAAACAACCCCCCTTCCTGATTGATAGCAATAGCTGCAAAGAAGTACTATTACAAGCATGAAAAATGAATGAGTACATAAATGCAACCATGCAAACAGACATAAACGTGCACAAAGTACGCACACGTTCCCAAAGTGACAAAACGGGAACAGACAGGGAGGTAAATATGTTTTAAAAGGTGAGGGGGAAAACGTTTGTGGGTTGGGGAACGTATTTCATCCTTTTAAATCAATTTGTCAGGTTCTTCTTAGAGACGCGTTACCAAAAGAGCCGAGTGTTTCCCTGTAAACTGCCATCTTTAATTTCTTTGTCTGACATGCTCCACTATACCACGACACACCAGAGACCGAGCATGAGGTGAGCAAAAGGTTCAAAGCCCAGATGGGAGCAGAGCCTGTGTACCCCTGAGCACAGTGGATTACCTCATTCACTCTCATGTCAAACAGAAGGCAGGAAGAGGAGGAACACAAGTCAAAAGATCTCCACAGGCTCCGTAATCTACGACGATTTATGCCGAGCCCCGCGACTCCCACTTACGAGTCTCGCTCAATGATTTCCTTCTTCCTCTTTATCTTTTCTCCCCGTCTTTCATTCCACTTTCTGTCTGTTTTCTGCCTGTGTACCTTTCTATCACGTTCGCTGTGCACCTGCACATCCTCAGCTACACCCCGCCGCCCTGCCATCCTCCTCCTCCTCCCCCTCCCTCATACCCGCGCACATATTAGCAAAAACAGCTGTCTGCCAACTATTCAGGATGCTCCATATGTAACAAACAGCATCACCTGAAAAAGTTTGTGAAATCCAAGTATGTAAGATACCTGTTCGGGTGTTAAGAAATTTTTGCGAAGGTACAGCAGATTTTTCTCCAAATGCCTTCACAGTCTTCATGCTGTGGATATGTAATTATATAATCTGTTGGTTTTAAACTTTACCCTAACTGCCCCCATAGGAAAAATTAAAGGTATATACACAACCAATGTAAGCATTGCTTATTACAACTTGAAAAGCTGCCCAGTTAAATTCACTTCAGCAATTTGCAGATACAGAGTTGTTAATATTGCTTATATAGTGTACTTAAATTGGTTAGATTTTATCGTTGAGTATTTATTATCTCTGACATTTGTGCCTTGTTCTATTCTTTGTAAGCGTGTGAAGTTATAATAGTATGCACTATTTGAGGATGATGCATTTGCAATTTTGCTATACTTGCATAATGACAATAAAGCTTTTGAATATTAAATCGATGACCAGAAGCTTTCAGAGTGCTGCAGGAATGAGTCCTAAAACTAGGAAATGAGTTAGCACTGTAGCATTCCTGGTTCCCTCCTCTCAAATGGGATTTGAGATGCCTGAAATAAGGTCTGTGGTCCACATTTTGTTCACATTCAGTCAATATCCTACTTGTGAATTTCGAAAGTTTTATGTGTCTTAAAAAAAGGCATTTGCTAACAAGTGGCTAACTAAGACTACAGAACGTCACACTGAACACAGCTTTACAGCCTCAGGTCCGAAAGACACACACATGCAAAAACAGGACCTATACATGCACAAAGTGGAGAGATGTCAGCGTGAGGGGGCTGCCTTGGTCAGGCACCCCGAGTGGTTGGGTGGTTCTATGCCTTGCTCAAGGGCACCTCGGCAGTGCCCAGTGCTGGGGGCACCTCTCCAGCCACCAGCCCACACTGGTGGTATTTGGTCTGGATGGGGACTCAAACAGGCGACCCTCCGGTTCCTAACCCAAGTCCCTATGGACTGAGCTACTGCCGCAAGTCACGCAAGTGGTGTAGTTTATTAATAGTCATTAGCTTTTTACATCTGGTGATTGCATTTATATCTCAAAAATCTTTCAAGTGGTTTGTGAAGATTATCTTGCTGAACAAAAAATGCAAGTATCTTAAATGTTTGTTTGCCACAGAGATTATTTTCCACAATAATCCAAAATCCAATGGAAAAAATCCCACATGCTTTTTAACAAGTCAACCAGTAAGATGCTAACTCCTGCGTCGGCGTACAGAAGAACATCATCCCTGGAGTACACTATGGTTGACAATGTTAGCAACACCAGCAAACTTTAGATACATGTTAACTGCGGTGTAACTGACATTACTGAGATGGCTCCCTGACTTCATGCCTCTTCGCTACTTGTGCTACTTTTAAACAATGTTTTAGTTTGTCACAGATTTCTTATTTTGTCAAAAATGCTACCACCTCAGAGACACTGTCAGTCCTCAACAGAAAAACTTCAGCACTGATTGTGTGTTTAAATTCTTGTGTGTTAGACTGTTTGTCTAACAGATAGTACACTCACTGTTTTCTGATTTGATCCCTTTGCTGTGCATTGTCAGAACTGCAATAAAGTCTATTTATCAAGGAGGATGGATACAGAAAAGGCAACACATTGCTAGGGATGGGAATTGAAAAACACTTCCAGTTGAGAGCCAGTTCCAAATTGTCCCATCCATCGTAAGTTTTTTCATTGCTTTTATAAATGCCGGTGTTTTTCTGACAGTTGCGGACTGCAAAACAATGATGTCAAACTCGTGTGTCTATGCTGCTGGGAACTTGCAGCAAGAAGGAGTCATGGCTGAGAGGAAGAAGTGGTCCAAAGTGTGCCTTCATTTCACAAAGAAAGATGACATCAGTGCTACGCAAAAATGGTCTGTGCAATGAATGAAATTACGGCAGCAGCTCCTGTGTATAGAGCTTTGTGCTGCATGTGTGCGAGACAGAGACACTTGTTTGTGTGAGGTGAGGGTTTGTGTGCTTGTGGTGAACTGATGGTGCATTGCTATTTTACTTGGTAGTTTTACTATATCGTGAGACAGTGCCTGGATAGGGACAACAGATGTGTTTATAAAATTGCAGCACAATGACGATACAGACGCCATATATGAGACAAAGCCTACATAACGTGGCCCTGCCAATACACTGTCTGTAGAGAATCCAGTCTGCAGTCAAGTTAATACTTCACTGATAACGCAGAGAATTGAACAGTAACACTGGACTTCATGATCAAACAAAGTCTCTCTCTCTGTTTCTCTGTATCCTATATAATAACTATACATTAGTGCCACACAGGCTGGCTGAGCAGAAAACCTACACTAAAATGAAAGATGCAAAAATAAGACAAAAACTACATGCTACAAATCACATCAGACATTAATTATTACCCACTTTAAGTGTTCAACCGAGGCACACTGAGACTACTTAGAAGCATAATCTGATTTAATAGGTTGACAGTATGAGGAACGAAAGAGTACCTCAACCTGTTCAATCGAGCCTGTGGGACTCTAAAAGAACGCCTGGACACAGTTTCACGGCCGTGCCGCTCACCAGAGGTGATATTCTAATATAAAATACTTCCTCATTTTATTGTTGCGTTGGAGCTGAGAACATGTGTAGATCAACTTTTTTACAAACAGGAAATAGATCAGGAGTCAATAAGGAGTTAGACCAATACACAGAACTGACAATGGTATTGGTATCAATAAAATCTTGTCAATATGACATCGTCCTTTCCCTTTTTTTCTTGTGAAAATTAAAATAACATTTAACTGTTGACTTCTTTAATCTTCAGCTAGGCCTGTGATCTTTTCCTGACTTTAACCAGGTGCTTTGAGTTCAATTAACATAGCCATAAAAATTCGTATTTGTCAAGAGCAGATTTGTGAGGACAAACAACACACAAAAAATGTTGCCATCAGGGCTGTCAAAATAACATGCTAATTATGATTAATTAATCACAGGAAAACAATGCCTTGATAAAAAAAATGAATGCTGATTAATCACATTTTGTGGTGTCCTTTGACCCGGTGCATTATTGAAGGCCACAGTGGCTTTGTTACATGATGGAGGCAGATGAGACAATGCTGCTTGGCCACAAGAATGAACATCTACATATAAAAAACAATCAATTGGAAGTGTTGTATCGTTCTCTACAAGTTTCTGCAGGAAGGAATTTTCGCACCATCAGAGGACTTAAAGCCTGAAATATCACCTCAACACAAAGCATTTAGCAGCAAACCCCAAGGTCCAAGCTAGCACAGCCTCTGATGCTACCAGCCAGCTTCGTCAAGTCAGACTCAACCAAGCGTTCAGACACAAACTGAGAAAGCCTACCTGTGACCGCCTAACTAACTGGCTCCCTTACAAAATGGGTTGCAATGCACTGTAGACCAGTTTGAGTGGTAGAGGACAGGGGGGACGATTGTGTCCAAAATCCAGTGCTTTACTATGTTACATCTGCTAAAATTCATTTGAATTGAATTTTTTTTTAAATACTTCCATGTCAAAAAAATGATGGTTAATTTAGATTAATTAATCACAGAGCATGTAAAAAAATTTTTTTTTTATTGCTTGACAGTCCTAGTTGTCATCCATTACTTCGCTGATATAGTCAGTATGAACACTGTGGGACTTAGCAGATTCATTCAGTGAAAATGTTTCCTTGTAATACAGATAAAAAGTGTAATCCAGGTAGCATTACATTTCTGTCATAATAGTAATAGTATATAAACTTTTTTTTTAGCAGACAGGGTTGAATAGAGTGCTCATATAAATCATTTTGTGGGCATACTTATTTTGAGATACACAACAGTATTTCCAAGAATTAAAATAAAGAGACATACAATACCATTTCTTCCCAACCACACAATTCAATCACTAATGTATTTTAATTCTGTGCTTTCATTCGTTCTGTATGAGAGGCTGTCCCATCCTCTCACTATGCTCAGGGGAGTATTTGTTTATAGCTTGACCCTCTCAGGAAAGTCAACAGCTGTTTCCAGTCGGGCTTAGCGGCGACACCGCCATCCTTCAACATGATGGGTTTCGCCTTTTAATGCATCGCAGTTAACCACGTCCTAATTAGAACTAATGACTTGCTCGTTAAAGAGCTCTACAGCTAATTGGCATACTGAACTGCAAGCAGGGAAACACCACAAGGAGGTCAGGAAATTTAAAAAAAATAATATGAAAGTTGTAAAACGCAGCGAGGCTGACCAGAGAAAGCTGCTAACCTTCTTATCAAACTGCATTTTTAATTAGAGATAATCAATATTCAAGGCCACAGTTTATATATCCATCAAGGATCATAAATACTTAATGCTTTAAAAAAACATCTCAAACCCCAACACACCCAAATTTTTATTCCCCGAGTTTATGGCAATCTGGCAAATCAGATATTATTAATTATAAATTGAACTATTACAGCACGCTTCAGAAGCTCACGTTCACAAATTGCATCCACAACTGGGGTTGAACATGAATTTGCTCTCCTGGTATTTCTGCAGCGCGTATGCAAAGTCGCCGGGTCTGATTCACATGCAGGGTCCGTTCTGCACCCTGTAGTTTCATTTAGATCAAAAAGACTCAAATAGACAGAGAATCACAGGATATCCAGAATATCTGATCATTTCCCCCCCACCTCACCTTGCCTCTGAGAATCTCAGCGGCTCCAGAGACGATCTCATTAAATCAGAGATGTAAGAACCAGAGAGAGAAATATACAACTGAAACACTCCCTGCTATTGTCTTTGCTATAAGACACACCGAATCCAGGTTAAGTGCTTCGACAATCCTCCTATTTGGGCCATTCAGGAGAACGGTGGACACTAGTGGAAGCTTTGACAGTCACACCACATTAGTGCAGTAACTGTAAAAAAGGCCTTCCTGGGATTTGTTCCCTAAAAATACTCTCACACCACTGGAAGCTGGAGCCTCTCAGGAGCCTGATTTGAAACCTTGCAGCCTGAGGACAAGGCAAGCAAAGGCGGCAAAATAAATAAAGATAAAAAAACATGCCCCCAAACTGCTCCTATTACAGACACCACATGGCAAACAGGGGAAAACAATAGAGTTATTTCAGCGCAGAGCAGGACGGACAGCGATGGCATCTTGGGGCGCAGGGCTGCAGGGCTAGGTGGGGGCCTCTCGGGCGGAGGTGGAAGGAAGGGTGCTCTAATGGGCTCTGGGAGGCTGGCTAGCCCTGCTGGAGGCCCACAGGAGGCCCTAGCCTGTGGTCTTGCCTTGGGCAGGCCTGCCACAGCAGCAGTCAGGTGGGCTGACAGACTGAGGGAGAGGAGGAGCTCCCCATGTGGCCTGCCATCAACCCCCACCCCCCATGTCCCCTCCCTCTGCACAGATGCTTGGGATTTGGGGAGCAACAAGCTGTGCAGAAACAAACAAAGATGAAGATTTAACATCTTCAAGTTGAATCTCGGTAATATCGTTTACAGAGTTGCTCTAATTGAGTCGATTTAAATTCAGACTAAAGCATGTGTCGACATCTCTGCTGCCAGATTAAAAGTTAAACGTTTGCTCATGCAACATGGAGTAGACTGAAGTATGAGGTTTATTAATTAATGGTCATTTACAGGGTTGAATTAAACATCAACACGAACCCTCTGCGTCCACACATATTAGTACAAAGTTTATTTTTGTGCTGTGTGTGTAAAAGAGAAGAAAGGGCAGTCATCAATGTGAATCTGAGCATGAACACACACAAGGCTTTTCTCTCAGCTGTGTTGTGGAGCTGCTCTGTACTTACACAGTCGACCTTTAGCCCCACAGCTCCCAGAAGCCCCATCCATATAGCCCACTGTAGGAGGTAAAGATCAGGGCGGCCCGGCCTGGAGTCTCCCCTCCTGACCGGCGAGGCATGTGAAGCCTCTGGCATGACTCTCAGCATGGGAAAAGTGCAGCTTTATCACCGCTGCTCAAACATTCATCACATCGCCTCTCCTGCAGAGCGCTCCAAAGGGAGACAATAGCGCCTCCATCAACTCCCATCTGAAGCTGCCGATTTAGGCAGAAGGTGGCAGAGAGGCAACTTCAAAGTTTTTCGGGGCCCGGGTCGACGCACACATCACACCAAAGAAGAAAAAGGAGAGGAGAGGAGGGATAGCAGAGAAGGGGCAGCTCTCCCCAGTCAGAAGGGAGGTCATTATCAGGCCATGTTTACGCCAGCACAGAGCACACTGTTGTGTGCTGCTGTTTTAACATTTGGAATATAGCACTGCAGCCATCACTGCAGGCAAAATAGTTTATGCGTCTCTGTTTGTCTATGTATGCATGCACATGGCTGTTCCATAAGTCTACCGAGACGACACTTTAAAAGGTATCTGCATCATTTCCTGCATAGAGAGGTGAAGGTCAGTGTTTCCCCAGTGAATATCAACATCTTTGCACAAACAGCAAAATAAATACTTTATACAATAAGGCAGCAGGAGAATACACTGTGAAAGTATCAGATTTAACAAGTCATTTGGTTTTTTATGGACCCCCAAAACTGTCTTTTTTGTTATGATTTGCCTATTTTGTTTCTAAACAGTAACACAGGCTGCTAGAAATTCTGGAAACAAGGAAAACTGCACTCAACTAAATGGCAGTATGCTTAGAATTGTATTAGAAGTATGCTATGCATGATTTTCCTAACAATGTATAGCCTCATAGAGAGGTAATCCCTCTCAATCATCACTAATTACCGGTAAGAATACACTGACACTGCGTGTGATGGTGTATTTTTCTACAGACATGCTGTCCTCTGCCTGTATTTTCTTATTTTCTTCTTATTTTCTGTGTTTGGGATGTTTATGGGTGCATACCCCGACAGAGCTCAGGTGAGGCTGAGCTAAAAGGGTAGCAATCAGGTGCCTGACTGTAAGCATCAGGCATCCAGAAGACACAGCGCTGAAAAACGGCAAGATGCCAAACAAAAGTGAATCTGAGGATGGCTTTTACTTTTACTTTTGCTGGTGAGCATGTTTACAGTTACCGACAATCCCACATAGCATACCTTTAATATAATATAATAGTCTATATTCTTCATTATGCTGAATAACTTTTAATACAATTTTGACAGCAATCAGTGTTGAGTACTGTTGTGATGTTTACTCTGCCTGTTTTAATATGTTTTTAGGATTTTTCAGGTTTAATGCCCGGTCAAAAGATTGGTTAGAGAAGTAATCAAAAAGTCATTAAATGTATTAAGTTGCATTACTTTAACTACATAATTAAAATAGATACATTACTTATTACATTTTCGACAGGGTTACTAGTAATCTGTAATCTATTACATTTCAAAAGTAACCTTCTAGACACTGGTTTTACATAACTATATGTCACAGACATTGTAATAATGAAAAGGAATCTCTAGTTTTTGTTTCTTTTGTGGACGTAATGCACTTCTGTAGCAAAGTTAACAAGACAAACAGTTTTTGCTGAGTAGAAACAGACGCTTAACTCATACACTTAGTCGAAGCATGACATTGTGAAAATGTTTGGGCTCTTGAATTAACGCTTCTCAAGAAGTAGTATCAGTAGTATCAGTGGTCTGTATCATAGGCCTGCCCACAGAAATGGGTGGGCCCCTAAAAGGTCCAGTGATGGGCCCTCTCCAAATCTGCTTCACTCATACCAACGCATGCGTGTGTTCTCTTTCCCAGTTTAGATTACAGACAGTATATGATAAGGACATGGCAGCTCCCTTCAAGTGAAGCCAAAACATCTCAATCACCCCCTGGTGGTTGGCTGCAGTATGGGTCATAAACCCCGCTCCCTTTATGATAGTGGAACGGACATGGGTCAAACTGAAAAATCGAAGTACGTCAAATAGATTTTTCCCAAAGACAGCTGCTGTTATTTCAGATAGTTCTTAGCATGCTGATGTTTGTTCAAGTGTTGTTGTTTTTTCTGATAAGTTTAGTTTGATGCCATAAAAAGGGGATTTTACATAATGATTGACAGCTATGTGTGCCAATCAGTGTGCTTGTAATCAATGGTGCTGCTCAGGATTGGTCAGACAGGTGTATTAGCAGAAACTCAACACACGCAGGTCCATACTCTGGCTCCAAATGACATCACCAGCGCAAGATGGCAGCGGCTGTATACAGGATAATTTTGGCTTCATTTTTGTACAGTAGGGGTAAGTGGAGACGCGTCTTACATCTTCATATAGTTTATGATTTGGATTAGCAACAAAGTATCAATTACATATATTGAAATGATAACACTGAAAAAAAAAAAGACAAGTGATTGTTTGAGTCATAGCACAATCAACACAAGTCAAGTCCATATAATTCTATAAGCCTAAACAGGCCATCAAACAACACAATGAATTCATCCATATGGTATGGCATTAAAAGTGGTATGTTCTGGGAGTGCAGAGACTCTGATTAAAATGTGTAGTGTGAGTTAACTTCACATAGAAGATTAATAAAACTGTGCATCGTCAGCCCACCATTACGTGGAGTAAATTGCTCTGTTTCACACTGTATGGGCATTAAAAAAACAGTTGGAACCCTTTAAAGAATCAAGAACAATAAATGTGCAGTTATTTCTCTCGGTGGCAGAGATGTTTACAGACCTGCTGTGCCTCTCCTGTATCTACAGACCAGTTAACCCATATTTCATAAACATACACTGTGACTGAAAATAGAAAAACAAAGTCAAACTATGCCATATCACTGGTGTCAAGTGAAGTATGATTGCATATTTGAATTGGAAATCTGGCAAAGTGACGATAACAACCTCGTGCACTCTCTCGGAAGGCGAGAAGAGGGTTAAATGAACAAAGCCTTGAAAAAGAGTCCAATTCTCCAGCTCCTGCCCCAATCCTCGCAGTTACCCCCACAAAGTACACAAGAAAAAAGAAAATAGTATCATGCATATCATTCATTAGCAGCAAATAAAAGAAATTCTCTCTAATAGTGCCCCCAAATCCCCGAGCTCCCAGCACCACGGAGCGGGGAACTAAAGAAATGGGGGAGAGAGATGCAAAAGGAAGCCGTCTCCCTCAAGTGCTTGTTAGGCCCAAATTATTATGGCGATGAATAATTTTAAAAATAAATAAGAAAATAAATAAATAAAAAAAGAAACATTTATAGATCTAAGTATTATCAGAGGAGCCGCGGGTCTGTTGCCAAGCTCTCTGGGCCCGTTTGAAATCCGCCTTTGTTTTTCACTTTGATCTTTAACTGCTAACCTATCCATCGCTTCACCTGATCCCCTGTTAGCGCTTCTTCACCCACTTCCTGCCGTTAAACTTTTCTCTACGTGGCACGGTGCTGCCCGCACTAAGTGGTAATCATAACCGCATCATCATCATCATCTTTCTCCTCGTTGTCGTCATTAACTTTCTGTTCTTTCACAACAATAATTAACATACTGCACAGGGAGCAAGATTAGGCACAGAGATGCAGGAGTAAATGAGGGAATATAAAGAGGAGCGCAGAGCAAAGAGATGAGGGAGGGAAGCCATGTTGGAGGAAGAAAGAGAGGAAGGAGACATGAGAGAAAGCTGCGACCAGCTCCTTGCTTCCTCTTATCACAATTTCTCTGATTTACTTTCCTTTCCTTCACTTTTGTTTTTGTCTCTTTTAATCTTATTTTCCTTCCCCTCATCTACTTACTATATAAAGTACTTCCTCTCCCCTACTGTCATTTCCTCTTCTCTGCTATGGGCTCCTTTACTTGCATGCTGTCCTTTCTCATGTACTTCCTCTTCTCCCCTTTTAATTCATCTATTTTCTCCTTTCCAAATGTCCTCTCTTTCTTTTCCTTTAATTTAATTTCCTCTTCCTTTACCTCCTTCTCCTCTCCTCTCGTCCACTTTCCTTTCCTACATTTCCACTTGTTTATTCTCCTCTCATTTCCTTTGTTTCTCATCTCATCTACTTTCCACCTCGGCTGTTTTCTTTCCTTTGCCTTCCTCTTGCATTCTCTCGTTTCCTTCCCTTAGTTGTGATCTCCCACCTACGCTTGTCTCATCTCTTTTTTTCTTTCTCTTTATCTCATTTCCTTTCTTGTTTCTCATTTATTTTTCTCCCATCTTCATCTACTACCTTTTGCTTCCTCTTGATTCCTATTTCCTTCTCTCTTCTTGCTTCCTCTCCTCCTTTTCTTTTCTCTCATCTTATTTTGTCCCCCATCGACTTCCATCTTTATTCTGTTTTTTGTCCTCTCTTCCTTTTTCCTGTCCTTTTATCGCATCTCCTTCAAATGTTGCTTCCTCTTCTCTCACATCTCCACTTCCTTTTTCCTATCTTCTTGCTTTGCGTGTTGTTTCTTAATTTCATTATTATTTTCTCATCTACTTTACTCTCCTCCTAATCTATTTCTTTTAATTTCATTTCCTCTTCCCTTCCTTTTTCCTTGCTCATCTCATTTTGTCTCCTCATCTCTCCCATTTCCTCCTCATGCTCCCTCTCCTCTCCTCTGTCCCTCTCACCGACTTTCATCTCCTCCCCTGATGTTTCCTCCACTTTTATCTTGTTTCTTTCCTCTCATCTCATTTTGTCTCCTCTCATCTATTTTTCTTCCATCTTCTGTCATCTTTCCTCTCTTATTTCATAACATCTTTCCTCTTCTCTGGTTTCCTTTCCTCTTGCCCTGTCCTCTCTCATTGATTACTCTCTTCCCCTTTTATTTCCTCCACACCTTTTCTTGCTTCCTTTCCTCTCGTCTTCTTTCTTCTCCTTAAATCTGTTTCCTGTGTCTTCCTCGGGTCTCATCTCATTTTTCCACCTCTCCTCCCTTCTTTTCTCATTTTCACTCATTTTTTCTCTCCTTGCTTCCTCCCCTCTTCCCCTTCCCGTCATCCTCCTCCTGAGGTTTCTGACCTCCAGTGCAGGGACATCCCAACCCTGTGCTCTGTGCCCGGCCTCTGATTGATATTGTAATGAGACTTATCCCAACATCCCTTCCTCCCTGTACTCTTCCCCACCTCCCCTCCTCCCCCTCCACCACTCCTATCTTCCCTGGTACCCTGCTTCGCCCCTTCTACCCCCTTTGCTCCCAGAGCCCCCGAGTGGCTCGCTTGATTCTGTTTCATCACACATCAAACAGGCCTGACGCTCTCCACGCAGGCAGGACCCAGGGACTGCAACATCTGCACGGGGAGGCATGCAGGGGTGTGGAGGGGGGGGCGATGACTTCGGCCTCTGAGGGGGGCGGAGGGAGGACACGCCGTGCTCCGAGCAGATGTCACCGGGACCTGAACAGCAGGCTGGGGGGATGCCGCGGGGAAAGAGAGACGTAGTGAGGGACCCACCCCTACAGCCCAGCCTGGGGAGTCTCTCCGAACACTCCACCTCTGCTCCCTTCTCCTCTCCTCACCTTGCAGCCCAGCTCCCCCCCTGCTCCCACTTTTGACAGTACAATTAGGTAATTAGTCACCTCAGTGCTAATAACCTAATCATTACTTGTCTGTGTGTGTTTTCTCTCAATTTCAAAATCCGTGTCCTCCACAGGCACTCCCCTGGGTCCTGACGCAGAGGTGGAGGGGCAGAGGAGGCGTACAATTACCTTTGTCTGGCTACTCCCCGTGGCACAGAGAGAGCTGAGGCTCTGATCCAGACCAAAGTAAAGGCCCTTTTTTAATGGAGACAGAGAGCCTGCTCTTTGGATGGGGTCAAGATTGCTCTCACATCCATTAACACCACAGCTATTTCATCACTGCCACGTTCTGGCAGGCGGGAGCTGTAGAAGGACTGTGATCAGCCTCCGTTGAGTGCAGACGCTGACATTTCCCCAGTTAGTGAAAGTGGCAATCGGGAGCTTCTGCTGTCAATGAGCCATCAAAGGGCTTGTTTGAGAACAGCTGTTGACGTCAGTGCACTGCCACAAGCATTAACCCTAGTTGAGAAGTGAAGTTTTTTTCTGAATTGCTGATGATCCTTTCATCTGCATGGGCAACATGAAGAACTCAAAGTTCACAGAAATGTTATCTGTCATCGAGAAGGGGATCATTTTTTGACAGCATTTTTAAAAGAATTTGGGAAGGTTGAGCAGAACAATGAATGTTATTAATGTGGTTTCTGCATGTTTCATGCTTTACATAACTATCCAACATTTTCCACAGCATTCATTTAAAAAGATATTGGAAGCTATTGGACTCCATCCAGTTGATTAATGTCTCATTGTGAACACTTTTTGCTCCTTTGCTACATTCGACAACACCATTGCAACATATTGTTAATTCTGTCACAGTTTCTTTTTCCTGTTCCGTGCAGAAAGTGTTGTATGTCTGCTGTTTACCGTCTGCCTGATTCCATATGAACGCAGCATTAGACTTGAGACATAAGTTATGAAAACCAGGGGTTATGTCTTGGATTAAGTGCTGGGATATTTGAGTCTTAAAAAAAAGACATTAAAAATTTAAGTAAAATGAATGTAATAAAGACAGACAAAAAGATAGCAAGTCTAAGCTGTAAAGTTGAACCAGTGCTGAGCTAAATGCTAATGGCAGCATGCTAATGTGTTCACAATGACAATGCTAACATGCTAAAGTTTAGCAGATATATCATTGATCATGTTCATCATCTTTGTTTTTATGTCAATTAGCAAATGTTAGCATGCTAACAATTAGCACTAAATACACAGTACAGCTAACGCTGATGGCAATGCCATTAGTTTACAGGTGAATGGTTATAAACATTAGTATTGGACATGTTTGGACCAAAGAGGTGGACCAATTGACATAAAGTCATTACCTTCTCTTGATTATCAACACATTTCTCAATGCAAAAAGGTTCAAACACGATGTGATTCTGTCAGAGACATGAAAAAGATATATCTTAATTCTAACCTGCTTCTGAAAAGTTAAAAATAAAAGTTGACATGACATTCACTGGGATGGATTATTATCTATCTTGTGCAAGTCTGAGGTCTGAACATTGATTTAATACCAAACTGAGCTGAAAGGAGACCAATAACTGCTTGGAAGGTCAGAAAACATTTTAAAAAGACCTAGTTTTCAAAACAGAAGGCAGTAAGTTAATGTAAAGCAGCAAATGGGCTAAAACATGGAAAAACATTGGTACCGTCTTTCAGCTGACCTTTCCCAGATTTCTTAACTCAAGGCACCAACCACATGTACTTTTCTTTTTCGAATATTTTTCAAATCTCCACAGACTACAAGTTTCCCGGCAGCACAGAAAAGCTGCTCATCTTTGCCATGAAACCACCCTCATCCATTCCTCATAATCTAGTCTCATGTTTTTCGTTTGTGGAGTTTGGATCCCCTGCTGTGCTCGCAGCGACAGCCGTCGTGTCATCCTCTTTATTATTCAGATTTCTTGGAGCCAAACAGCTGTTTTGCATGGCAGATTGAATTAGTGCTTATCCTGACTCCTGACATTCAGGTGGCAGATAGAAGGACTGAGGTCTTGAATTCTGCCGCAGCAAGGAACACATAAAGACAAGTTGCAGTTGAAGACTAACTGATATCGCAATCCCCAGTACACCGATGAAGAATTGCACCAGACTCTACTTTTTAAATGTACTGTGGGGGTTGTTAGTGTGAAATCTTCACATAGTGTACATCCTTACTTGTATATAAATTAAGTTTTACAATGAATAAAACATCCAGACTTCATATGCAGGGATTTTTAACTACGGAGACAAGCGTCAAAAGCACACAGAGAGAAAATTAATCGCTGCAGCCAGTAACAATATTTCTCCTCTGTAACAAACGGCTGCAAATGGATTTCACGAGCAAGTGTGTGGTAGGCAGCAGCCTTTATTAGACGGAGCCGAATGCATTGCTTTTGCTTGACGGCAAAGTCTGTGCACTTTATCACCGTCCGGGTAATGAGAGATAACTTCTCTGCGTCTGCGGGAAGCGAGTCCGGCACCACAACCCCCATGCATTTTTTATCAGCCGCAATTACTCAGAGCTTGTTGATATTTCCCATTCGTTTCATTTGGGAACATTTGCATCAGATAACCAGAGGCCTGCTGTAGGGCTAACTGAGGCATGCTGCAGTAAATTATAGGTCTCCGACTGTCCGACAACATACCGGAGGATTTGCTAATGGCCAGGCTGCAGCAAGAGAGGTCAGTGGGTTCCTTCTGTCGTTTTGTGTGTTCTCAACTCTCATGGCAGACTGGTTATCCAGTTAAACTATTCTTAGGTCAAACATATAAATGCTGTCGTTATATGCTGCAAACTGTGATCAGTGTCACTACACAGGGATCTGTTTTCGGCATGTCTGCTTGTTTAGTAGCATCTCTGAAACCATCCAACAGATTTTGGTGGCAATTAGTGGAAAGTTTGGGCCAAAGAAGATTACGTTTTTGTTCATTATGAGGTATAGGGGTAACATTTTCCCCAAATTCCCTGGTTCTAGATTAATCTTCCTGCACATACACACATTTGTTTATGTTATTTCCTGTAATTCCTTGCCAAATTAATTTAGGTGTTCCCAATCTCAGGGTCCTGGCCCCCACTTAGGGTTGCCAAAGCTTCATGGGGGGTTGTGAGGCTTTCTTGAAATTGTTATTTTTAAAGTTTAGATTATTATTCAAGCTATAATTTTCAAAAAAAATCTCACAGCATCAGGGCACTGTAAAGACCTGAACACAAGCTATGTTATCAGAACTGTCACTCTCTGCTGAACAGCCTCATCCGAAAGTCAGAAACCACTGATCCATTTGACATGACACTGCTGTCACTCCTACATAATGCAAATGCATCATAACTTACATTGCACATAGACACAATTAATCCGATCTGCTAAATTTGTACCACAGCAACATGGTACACACAGTGGCCATAAATCAGGGGTCATGTGTATGAGTAACTTACAAGTTCATATTGTTTATATAAAGTCCTAATAACTCTAGCCATCATCACTTTGTCTACCAATATGTGTTTTTTTTTTCTGAGATCCAGACTTGGATCTCAGAAAAAAATACACATTTGGAAGACTGTGCAGCTTTAGTACTTTCTACTTTATCCTCAATTTTTGGCTTGCCTTACAAATTGAGCTTCCTTAAAGCAGCGGGTCAGAAGTAGTAAATAGCAAGATTAACAGGATAGGGAAGCAAAATCTTTCAGCTACACAAAATGAAATACATATTTTGAGGCTTCTCTCTAATCTCTGCTTTTTTTTCTTGTGAATTACTGCATGATTTTACCTCTTCGGGTCCTAAAATTATTCAGATAAATGCAATTCATGAATAAATATAATATACACAACCAGTGACAGGTGGTCACAAGCCAAAAAAGTTAGGAACCACTACCTCAGAGTGAAAAACAGAGAAGCATTGTGTGGTACTGTACTGTCTTTGTCTGTGCTGTACTGCACATTCTCTTATCAATCATAATTAGCGGCAGTTCTGATCAATGCATGCTGCAGTCTTGAAGTAGAGATGAAGGGCTGAATATCAGTATTTCCCTGACAGGACCGGGGAGATCAGGGCTGATTGACAGGCAGACTTCTAACCCAATCAAGGCGCGGAGGCCAGGGTGGCTGCTTCCAGGTGTCTTAGATTTGTTGTAATTGACAGGTGCAGAGAAACGTTTGGGGGTCCTGGTGGAGCTCTGCGTCGTTTATGCAGATTAACACGTCAAAAGTACAAATGAATAAATAAACTGGTAAGCACAAATCAGGCATTTAGCCTGAGGGGATGCCATCATTACCAGATTAAACAAAATGACTAATCACAAAAACAATCCGCTTCAGAAGTGGAAGAAGTCAAAAGACGCCAAAGCTTGGGGGTAAAAAGCTAAGTCATCTTAATTATTCAGCTATAGGCAAACAAAAGACTTGAATTTATAATGACAGATAATATTTTTTATTTTTCAACAGCTATTGGAGCCTATGAAGCTGTGAGGTGACTGCTTTGATGAGGAAGAAAGCACTCGACTTTCTGCAATATTTACGTGAGGACATATAGGAGAATCGGAAGTGTTGACGGTGGAAATTGCAAATTTCAAACCAAAACTGAGCCTTGAGGATGCGATCACAGGGATGGCACAAATTCCCAAAGCAGCCAGCCAGCGTGGGTAGCAGGGGTAAAGGCCTTGTGGGAATACTTTGGGTCAGCCTAAAGAAGAAGGTGGGACAACAGATAACGAACAAACGAGTCCCACGCAGGGTGTTTTGACACTAAAAAGAAAATCCTTCTTCCTTTGAAACCCAAATGAGCGGATGCGAGGTCCTCTCTCCAAACAAACACCCATGCCATTGCCCATGAATTAAATCTTTAGATGTTCAAGTCAGAGCCAGAATAGCTTTTTTTTTCATGGTGGGTTTTTTTTAATCTCCGAACTGACCAGAGCAGCCATAACCTCAGCTTGAACTTCCTTCATGCCTGGACACAACTCAGCTGTAAACACATCACTTCTCTTAGATTGGCCTAAAAGCGCCCCTGGTTTCCAGACTTCCCTCTGAGCACCGCAGACACCAGCCTTCTTTGACCTTCAGACCAAGCTGCGGCCCGAACCCCGGCTATTGATTTTTCTAACTATCTGTTTACTCCTCGTCTGCACACTTTCCCAGCTGCTTGGAGAGCATCGTTTGCCCCGAGGCGATCAGCAGGGCTCAGCTTGTTCCAGTCTTTGATCATCGTTCAGCCAGCGGATTAACATATGCACACTCTCTTCCTCCCTTTGTCGCTGAGCTTGATAATAAATCTATGGCCTTCCTCTCTGTCTCTCTCTCCTCCCTCTCCCTCGCTCCAATATGGGACGAGCCATGAATCAATCACCCCGCTTTACGCCTCGTGTCCGACATGGATGCAAATCACAGAAGGATCTGTGGGTAAAGCTCTGCTTATTAAAACCCGATGCCTGACTCATTACAACCCGCTCATGCACATGCATGTCGCCAAGATGAACAGCAGGTAGCACGCGTGAAATACAGCAACATTGGTGGAGATAAAACACAGACAGACAAGATTAACCGATTTCTGCGACTCTTATCTCAACGGAGGCCAAAACTAAGCCTCACCCACTTTGCCAAAACTAAAAGAGAATCGAAAGCTAATGAAGTTAATTACCGCATCATTGTGGGAGGTTACAGCCTCGTCTAAAAGAGGCTTAATCTGAGGGAAACTGCAGTGCGGCGGCTCGCCTTCGTACCTGCCCTCGCTGTGCAGTAAGTGTACTAATTAAGGTTGGTTTGAGCCTACAACCACCCCAGTTAGCTCACTTAAAGGGCCAGGGCTTCTGGGGTTTAGAACAACACTCATAAGGACTCTGCAAGTAGGACAATGAGTAAATGTGTGTGAGACGGAGCAGGAAAAAGAGAAAGTGTGTGTATTTCCAGGTAGACAGGTGACTTTTTTCCCCAAAATGCAACCTATGTGGTTTCTCTAATGGCCACTGTTGAGACACGCCCTCGCTCCCTGTTGCCTTTCTTATTTATTACGACCTAATTATATCAGTGTGTCAGCTAACGTAACCAGCTCCTTGCCCTAAATGCCGCAATGCTCTCGTGGCTGCGCTCACACTTGCAGACCTTATGTTTCCGAGCTGTGTACCATTTAACCACGGCTTCTCGAGGCACACGGGGTTGTTTAGCCTGCACTTTTTCCCCCTGCTCGGTCCATCAAGAATGCAACAGACGAGACAGAGGAGCACATGCAGTGAATAAAAATACAGTAACAACACGAGCTGAGGACTGGCAGGAGGAGGAGGAGGAGAGAATTTGGACAAGTTCCCCTCCTCATCATCAGCGTGTCGGCCTGAGCGGGCCTGCAAGGTGCCGGAGCTGGGGCCCTATTAAAAAACCGAAACCCAGCTTGCCGGAAAAGATCCGTCCTCTCACCTCGGAAAACAACAACCCCGCTCGCCCCGACAGCGAGACAATCAGCCGTGCGCTGCTCGGGGTGAGGCGGCGGTGACCCGGCGTGCCGAGATGAGGCCGGTTCTACACACTGATGAGCGCTTTCACAGACATCAAACGGGGGAGCCGCAGACCTCCCCACGACCTGCCTGTGCTGCCTTGTCTCCTGCTCTCTGCTTTTATTTGAGGTTGATACGGGCAGACGGATCGGCAAATATCGATCACGGCGCGCTCTGTAAAATTCTCCCTCCAGGTTTGAGAGGTGATTACAGGCCCTGGACCCAGCTGATGCAGACTGGGCGTGTGTGTATGTGTGTACATTTAGGTTTTTCCTACCCCACCTGTCAGACAGGCCGAGGACAGCAGCCCCATATTCTTTGGTTCGAGTGTCTCCAATCATCTGCAGAAGAGAGACATCTTTAAAAAAAAACACCCAGACAGACAGGCAGGCGGGCAGGCAGGCACACTGTACAACACAGAAAATAGGTTATAAAGCACGAAGAATAATGCATGTGAATCCCAATCATCGAAATTCAAATGATTTGGATGCATCCCCAACCAGCCCTCCTCTCCTTGTCTGCCTTCTGTCGAGGCCTCAGAACTCACCAATAGGATCGGAGGGAAACAGGCTGCAGATTCAGAGGGTTTGCATTAGGAATGGCCCGTTATTAATTAAGCTTGTGGGGAAGAGTTTTTTGACAGCGGCTCCCGAGGCGGCGAGCGGTGTGGATCTTGGCGCTGACCTGGCCCAGCAGGGGTAGGAGCTGTGTCTTTGAGGTGGTGGTGGTGGTGGTGGGGGTAGCGGGGTAGAATGGGTGGTGGGCGGGAGAGAAAGAGGAGGGGGGTGGGGTTGGGGTGGGGGGGGGACTGGCTCCATGCCGACAGCCAGGCCTGCCACGTCTGCGTGCCCGCTTTGAAGTGTCACCTTGAGGGAAGAGCCGATGGCCGGGAAGCCGGGAGGGCGGGAGCCGCGGAGAGGAGTGGCACGGTTGGCATTGCCAGACATGGCGCTTTAATATTGCATGGGCTCCCGTCCATCTCTGTACACACTCAGGACATTCCTTCTGCTTGATTTAGTTTGAAAGTAGATCTTTGTTTTTTTTCCCTCTCCTTTCCCCTCCTCTCTCGCCATGCTGTGGCTCAACACCTGTGCTGGTTTTGTGCTCATTCTTGCCTGAACAAATGTCAAGCTCTGCAGTCAGAGGAACTTTAACAACTCCCTGCATTATCAAAGTTGACAGAGTTGCATTGGGCCTGCTGAGTGATATAAAGTTGATGGCTTCTAATAACCACATTAAATACTTACACTGCAAAAAGCATCTCCATCTTATCAAGTAAGTTAAAACCAAAACTGATTTTTACATGAAAATATAAAAAAATCTCTAAAATAATTTAAATCTTAAAATAAGTGAAAAACCTTGCTGGTGCAGTGAGAAAATGTAAACATGTTTTCAACATAAAAAGATCATAGAAATGACCATCTCCATCTTAAAACACTAAATAACCAAACCATCTGTTTACACCCTGCTGTTAAACAAAAAGAATACTGTACAATTAAAAAGCTATTCGGACTAATCTGAGTGCATAAACGTTTCTTCTCACTACCAGTACCTTCATACTGAAACAAGTAAGAATAAGACAGTTTGCTCCATGAAAATCAAGAAAAATTAAATCTAGTTTCATAAAGTGCAGAGGAAACTGACACTCTTTCTTCACTTGTTTTAAGAAAATAACCCTTTAAGGACTAAGTTACTGACAAAAATGACATGATGAGGAGCAGTTGATTATGATATTTTGCCTCAGAATGAAAAAGCAGCGGCTGGTAAATCGATAATGATGTGTCTTATTGGCCGACTTTCTGCAAAACCCGAGAAATATTCACTCTGGTGTTGCTAATTGCTAATGCTGCTTTCATCACTTCCTCAAATGGCATCTTCCTTTACGGAAACGAAGCCATATCACTGGGGACTAAACTTAAACTTTTAATATTTCTCTCCAGTCGCGCCGTGTTTGCCTGACCTGCTGCCAGCACAGTTACAGAGCGCGGTGGAGAATCAAACATGGCGTTAGTTTGAGGAGATGCATGAGAGGGAGTTTATCAACAGAGGCTGCGGGAAGGAGGTGTTTTGAAGTGAGGAAAAACGTATTTAAAAAAACACTCACACTGCACGCACTTTCTACCCACTTTAACAACCGTCCCAGTTCACAAATAGCAGTTTTAACTCCCCTGATTAGCACTGACATCTGCAGCCTTTCATCTCTCCCTCCATCTTGTTTTTTTAATCAGATTAACCCAAACGGGCATCCTTTAATGGCCTCTTTTTTAGGAAAGCTGAAAGAGGAGAGATAATTAAAATAATTAAACCGCTGGGACCGGTCTGTGCACGCTCATCTCCCGCTCTTTTCTTTTCTTCTTGCCTTTAAGTTTTGATTCTGCCTTGCTTACTGATTCAAGCAGCACAGAGAGAAAGACTCATCATCCTCACTTAATTGCATTAAGTTGACTCTCGGAGGTCCAATTTTTCCCTCCAAAACCAACAGCCAATGTAGGATGTGATCTTTAGGTGCATGTCAGCTATCTAAATGTGGAAGTGGAGGGGGGAGGGCACATTTCTAAACAGCCTTTATGGAGCATATTTATTTAGTCAGTGAGTGTATTTTGCATAAGGCCGAAGATAAAAAAAAAAAGGGGGAAAAAAGTATCCTCTTTAATTATTATTTATTCATGGACTTTTAAGCTTTTAATGAGGACAAATGAAGCCGTTTTCCAGAGTGTCAGTATGTAGTATGCTTACCAAAAATATTCTTGTTTAGCATTTTCTTTCGCACTGTGTGTCCGTGAGGAATAAACACTAACATTTAAATATAACTAGGAGTTTGGAGCAAGACTTTTAAGCGATCAGTTTATCTTGATCTTGCATGAATATAAAATTTCCCCCCAAGTTTTGATCAGACTCAGTGATGATGATGATGATGATTTATTAATTTTCAGTAATGCTTGTAATTGAAGCAAAACTGATAAAATGTAATTAATGACCATTGAATTTAAAAAATGGTTTATCAGAGTCTGAATGCTTTTCAAAATAAAAAAGATTCAAACTTTTGTCGAACTAAAACATACAACTTTATCAATCAATGGCCTCCCGAACTTGACAAATGTATGCTCTTTGTATCAGTTATTCACTCCTGCGTAATTTATTTTCATTCATATGAACACACATGTGTCGTGCGTCTGTGCCTTCCAACTTCTACCCTGACAACCCGAGTAAAAAAAGTAGGCTATACCACGCTGTCTGAGTTATATTTGCGTTATAGGTGTACATATCTTGAATATTATAATTACATGTCTTCGGATGAATTCAAACTTTACTTCCTGTCAAAAAGAATCTAATGAATTCTTGCATGAGGATTTTACCGAGAGCAAGAGCCCCGACATCCTCCTCGGAGTGCAGCCCCAACTTTACACAGGCTCGGATGTCTTTTTCCCCCCTCATACACTTTCACTTCATTCAGATCATTTTCACAGGGCTTCATTTCAAGTTGGCACAAAAAAAAGGGAAAGAATCCCTTTGCTGGAAATACTTAAGATTTATGTTTAAATTTTCATGGAATCTTTGAGAACATTGAGGAGCAATTTCACATTTGCACTGACATCTAATTTCTCAAGTAGAGTCTGAAAGCACAAATTGCCAAGGATTCCCTATGTGCCCAATTATCCTGCATCAATTTCCTTGACCCTGCGGAATGCTGGTAAATTAATCATACCACTTTTTTTCCCCCCTCTTTTTTTTGGACTCTCTCTCGTGAAATACATATGCACGCGTTTGATAAACTAATCATACTTGGTCGGTTATACTCACAAAAAATGATTCAGTCCTGGAAGCAGGATGAGAGTTATCAGCAAGGCTCGGGGAATTGGGAGCTGATAAAAAACATACAATCACGTATGCACATACACAAACCATGCACAAAAAAAATACAAATACAAAATGACAGAATGCTGTTACTGAGCTGTCTTCAAATTTCAAGTTAGTTTTTCTACTATGTACATACAGTATTTGTATTTGAGAATATAATACACTCACTAATTAATAATAAAGATTTAATCGTATAAATCAGCATAGATGAACTTTTGTTTAGGCATCAGTATTATTTCTGGTTTTGGTTTATTGTCTGCCGTCTCTCCAGAAGGTGTCTGTCTTTCAGCAGTCATGATACCATTTCCTCATCTCAAGTAAACTAAAATATCAAAGGAAAAAATACACGGCCTGAGAAAAATTACACATAACACCACCTCTCGTCAATATCATCAATCCTGCTGTCATATATTGAACAGCACCGTTAACAGCCTAAGCATGTGAATCATCTTCAATCATGAACTGTGTAACTCCGTATCCACCAGACTGCCTTACCTGTTGATCCCAACATGGCTGCAGAGGCTGGTGTTTTTGGAGCAACAGTGTCCTCTGGTGGAGACAGGACAACACACAGAGGGATAAAAGTAAATATAAACAACATGGAAACAGGGACACCTACAGTACATGTGAGAAAGTGAACACAGAAATTTGACCACCTTCTTTGGGAGGAAAGTTAACAGGGATACTCTAGAAATGTCAAAAATGAACTTTAACATATACATTAGAAGACACAATATTTCAAGCACAATTGTTTTTGGTATAAGAGGCAATTGAAGGTGCTCTATCATGAAAAAATAACCATGAAAGGCCCTAATAAAGCAAAATGCAATATTTTACCTCTGACCATATTTCTATCCAGACAAACCGAGTATAAGTTATCATATTTAGTTATTAATCACTGATAAAATTTGAAATGCTGTTTTCATTCAGTTACTTCCAATTATGAGTTAACAGTACTTCTCTTTTAAAATATTAGCATTGACTTTCTGTCTAAAAGCTAACTTAGCTAGGTCTCAAAGTGTTTCTGGACATGGGGAGAACTAGCTAACTTGCTAACTTTTGTTAAGCTAACGTTACGTTAAACCGAAATGTTGTATTTGAAAACATTTCAGACTCACCTCTGTGTTAACTGAAGGAGTAACTCGACGTTTTGGGAGTAAGAGTTAGCATGTTTTTCCGTTAGTAGAACCCGTTAGCTTAGTTTAGCATTAACGGTCGACGAAGCTAACGTTAGCCTAGCCGTTTCCACCAACCACCATCACGTCATACCGGGTTTGTTTAATCCGCACACCTGAATTTAATTAAGTTAAAATGAGAGAAGTCTTTGCGGCTCACAGCTTCATATTTAATGGACGATATAAGAGCAGTTGCATGTCACACCAACTTCCTGCCTAACGTTACTAACTGACTGAGCGGATCATTTTCTCATGTATTTATACAGTCCGTGGTTGATCTAATAAATTAATTAATAAATTTAATTTCATGCAAAAAATATTTGATGAAACCCCCTGCTGTGAAATTATTATTTTTTTCTAATTAAATCAATTTCTAAATATTTAGGAATTCATATTATGGTTATTTAATTTTTTAGCATTTGTAGAGTGTCATTCATCTCCCATTGCAATTGATGTTTTTAGCTTGCATGTATTGTTGTGTTTTGGTTTTATGCGTGACATTTGTTGTACATTGTATTGTTGGATAAAGTATATAAAATAAAAAAATGAAATAAAAATAAGGCTAACATGTTGGTGTAACCTTAACTGTGCTGTGTCATACTTTGTAATCATTGTTTTAGTCTGTAGTTGAGTTCTTCCATGAACCACTAGGTACTACCCTAACTATGATAGCAGTAGTAATGTTACTTAGGAGCATTCAGTGATTAATTGCTTTTCAGTCAGTTTTTAATTGTTAGTGTCATAGGTAGGTCATAGGTTTAAAAAAACTGATACAGAGTGCCCCAGGAATGAGTCCAAAAACCCAGAAATTAGTTGGCATTTTTGCACTTCGGTTCCCTTATATTAAAGTCAATGGGTTTCTGGTTAGATGCTTGAAATAAGACCTGCGATTAACACACGCTTTAGACTTTCACATTTTGTTCTATGACATAACACCCATCAATAAATACCCCACTTGGGAACTCTGCTTTTGTGCATCTTAAAAAAAGGCGGTTGCAACAAGTGGCTAAATAAGACTACAAATGTCATCATCCCGAGCCTACATGCTCACTATGGTGGTGATGTTGGGTCATGCGACCTTAGTGTAGTTATAGCCTCATGTTAGCTTTTCACTTCTTGCAATTGCTTTTAGGGTTCAATAATCATGAAAGTGGTGCTCATTTGTGAACATTATCTTGCTGAACACACTTTTCCAACAATCGCTCAAATGGAGTGTGGTGGCTTTGGCAAATTTTGAGGCTGTTTGTGGTTAAACAAATAAAGATCTGCATCTGTAGCGATCCTTTCCATTATGTTGTCAGACACTTAGATTAACAATCTGAACATGTTGGTGGCAAAAAGAAGCACTTTTAGTGGACATAAATCCACAATGCAAAAATCCTGTTTGGTCACATTATGGTGGTTGGCTGCAGCACTCTCGCTCAACACTGGACCAGTTTTAAACAGTGTAGTTCCTATTAGTCATTTAGACAGGAAAATAGGGTCCAGGTAAGAAAATACCTTACTCATAATACATTCAACCCTTTTGCCATTGTACAAAAATAGGCCAAACTGCTCATGCATCCCTTCTGAACTTATGCAGAGGGCCTCCAGCTAGTTTTAAACACATGGGGAAAAAAACTTTTCTTGAAAGAAAAATAGCTAGTCTAAGAAAAGGTTTATGAATTTAGATTGGGTAATGTCTAATCAAAACATTTAAACAAGCCTAAGAATCTGACCATGAGTTCAAAAACAGGAAAAGAAAACTGCAAAAAAGAAATTCTCATCACAATTTCCCAAAACTGTTTTCTACAGAGCTGTAAAGCAACACAGTTCAGGAGGATGAACTGATCGTATTCCAACACCTGAAAGTGTCCAGTCCCCAAAACAAACTCAACCTTCACTGGACATAATGACAAAACACCTTGACGTTGCATTTCCGCAGAGGTAAAGGCATTACATTCAACAGCAGCAAAAAAAAAAGCAAAACTCAGAATTGTAGTGCAAAACATTGAAGACGATCTTTATTGTTCACAGTTAAACACAAGCCACTGCTTTAAGAACTTCCTTTTTTGCCATTATATCCCAGATTCTCCAGCTCTGGTCAGAGTCCTGGTTTCTTCAGTTTGTGCTGATTGTACCTTCTGTCTTGGTTTGCGGTAGTTACTACGGTTGGCATTTAAAGTGGATTGTTGAACATGCTTTAGATAGCGAGGCAAAAGGAAGTGACAGCAGGAGTTCCCGGTGGACAACAGGATTTAGACGACTTTCAATACCGGAGTTTCTTTTAATACTCAGGGAAAAAAACAAGGTAACTCCCTGTTTATCAGACCTGAAGAAAGGAATGTGATTGGACAAGATGTTTCTGGTTCTGCTTCAACAACAACACTTCTGTTAAGAGTTGTTTGAATTCAGAAAGAACAAAAAAGCTTTCATGGCACGTCAATTTGATTAGCTGGTCACCTTGAACAGAAAAAAAAAGATTTTTACCACTTGGGCTTGTGTCACCTGCCAGGTCTGGTTCAAATTTAGGATATGTACTTGTGAGCACCCTTCACGGCTGAATAAATAAAAAATAAAAAACTACAACAGAAAGTGAAATTCATAAAAATGCATACAATTTCATCAGTCTCAAAATTTCATACACTTTTTCCTCATTGCATCTTTGCTGAAATATGAGAACCAACATGACATCCTCACCTGCACGCTTGCACATTCTCAAACAAAACACACTCTCCCTCTGACTTACAAAAACTCAATGGAGTCTCATACGGAAATGTTAGTTTACCAATTCGGTCCACTTTATGGTTTCCCAAGAACCGACCAGCCGTCTCTACGTACCGACCACCTTCACTGCTCCAATCTTACACTCAACATGCACTCTGATATCAAAAACATATTTCAGTCTGTGGTCAACGCCAAAACGCGCCAAACAGATGATCATGACAAATTCCATCTCATGCTCCTCTGGTGTTTTTTAATAACTAATTTGATTGTAAGGGGTCAGCACATCAAAATTACTAAATAAAACCCAACATTTTCTCTTGTAGCTCCATTGGTACTGACTAGAGCAAAAAGTTTAGGTTTTATTAGTCATTTCTGTCTTCACAGGCAAACGTACTTTGTGGTGCTCACAGCATCAACAAAAATGAACACAAACAGTGTCCACATTTTTCAGATCTCTCTGTAACTCTTTTCAAATGGGCTAAAACTCAAGACAGGTTTGTGGATTATCCAAAGTATCTGTATCTGGGTTTCCACTGAAATGTCAAGCAAATTTTAGTTCCCATCTAGAGACGATGAAGAGAGCCTGCAATGGCCTGTGCAATGACGGCCCATGACTGTACCTCATCTTTAATTTGCTAAATCTCAGTAGCATTTACAAGCAACTTTTCCATCCCACCCAAGCATAAGAACTTTTTTGCAAAGTTTGGAAAATTTGGGCATTTCCACTCAGGTTTTTTTTTTAGTGCAAATTGGAAATACACCTTAAAACAGACAGATGGAAACACGCCTTGCGACACTATTTCAGAAGACATGTTGCTGCTGAGTTTAAACGTGATCTTTCAATGCTTGTGCGCACCACAAACGAAATGCCACTCATTTCAATTGTGTTGGCAGAAATCTCCGAGATAGGTATCTAAAATCTGGACTAATTAGAGCTTGACTAGCCTTATACGATTAGAGCCAAGTGGGATTTTTGCAGTTTGCGTGAACTGACCCTTTAAATGTCAGACTCACAATGTCCAATGGAAGTTACTGATAACTCTGATCACTTCTTTGAGCGTCTTTCTCTCAAAAACAAATTCATAAGACCAGTAATACATGGACTTTGTATCCCAGTAACCTCGTCAAAATTCTTCAGGGGAATGATTCAGTATAAGAAGAAAAAAAAAAAAAAATAGAAAAGCATTGTGGGAAATCCTGTTGTCCACTCAGAGGAATGGAACAAATAACACTGAATTCCAAAGAGTTGCTGACATGTTAACTCTTTTGCTGATTTGTAGCTCTTCTTCATCGTTAAACTTCAGTCTTTCAACTTCCGCCCTGCATCCCGGCTCAGTTCTGTGTCTCTAACTGTGCTCGTGATGCGTTTCATTATAGTCCATGATCTTTAGCTGCTGCTGCCGGGGACGCCCTGACCCCGCCTGACCCCGCCCTCCACCTGCCCCTGCTCTCCTGCGGGGGCTTTCCTGGCTGGAGGCCCGCTGCTTGGACTCAGAGAGGGGCTCCTTAGTGGGCACAGTAAGTGGAGAGGCGGTGGCGTGGGCTTGGGGAGGGGGCGGAGTCAGGATGGGGGAGGGTGCAGGGCCAGCGGAGGCGATATAACCTGGGCAGGGCGGTTCCACGCACAGCTCAGTCTTCAGGCCGTGGGCAAGTCCGGCTAGGCGCGTCGGCGGTTGTTCCTCATCGCACTGGCTCTCGCTCTTGTTGCGGAACAGCTCGCGAGCCCTCATGCCCAGGAAGCTCTTGGCGCTGGGGTAGGAGCCCACGGTGAGCGGCGCATCCGAGGGGGGCAGGGGAGCGAGCGGGTTGGCGTAGGGACAGGACAGAGAAGGCTCCACCAGCAGGGGTGGGGCCAGGTCCTGGCTGCCATTGATGGAGTTGGCTGCTGTCTTGGAAGAGTTGCTCGCTTTTAGTTGCCGTGGCGATAAAGTGCTGCCGTTGCCCCTGGGGGAATCGTGTGGTGGTCTGATGTCCACCTCCTCGTTGGTGTGAGTTTTACTTGGTCCATCTGGAACCATGATACTGTGGAGGACAAATATTCACACATAAAAACAACACTCACGTACGCTTTACGTCTCATCTCATTTTCAGTAGTCAAAGAAGTATATGTTTGGGGGTGTTGGCGTTGCTCTGGTTAGGCTACTTAACATTTGTCTAACATTGAGGCTGGCGAGCCGACGCTTTGTATTTAAATTAAAATTAATGTAAGTTTAAACAAAGACACTGTGAGTTTACAATCAGGTCCTGTGTTTTAAGTGTATTATGCTATGTACATGTGGGACGGTGATGCAGTGGTTAACACTGTCGCCTCACAGCAAAAGGGTTCCTGGTTCAAACCCAGGGTGGTGAAGCCCTTCTGTGCAGAGTTCTCCCTGTATCAGCGAGTCAGGTTTTCTCTGGGTCATACAACCTCACTTTAATAGATCCAACCTATCCCTTTCAACTGTCATAAGCCATATAGCTTGAATACCACTGTACACCAGTAAAAAAGCTGGTTAAATCGTGTAGTAAAATTGGTGGTGTAGCCGTCACACAATACTAGGCAGCTACATTAAAATGAGTGCTCTGAGCCTGACCTGGAGTCAGCACGAGTGTGTTGGTCAGCTCTGCCCCCTGGTGGTGAACTAGTGGCGTTGCTGGCAGGAGCCTCCATCTCCACTCTGCTGTAGAGCTGCAGGAGTTCAGTCTGCAGCAGCTGAGTGATTCTCCTCTGGGCTTGATATCTGCTGTCTGAGGCCTGCAGCTCCGCCCTGCAAAGAGAGACGAGACAGGGACAAGGAAATAGAAGAAGAGGGAAAGAATATGAGTACGATTGAAGAAGACATGGGAAGAGACATACAGACAGTATAAAAGAGACAAAGAAACACGCGATGGATTTTGACAGGAGCTTTGTACCTGCATCCATTAATACAAACAAACTGATTCATGTCCTCCTGATTAAAATGATGTTGTATTGATGCTCAGTTGCCAAAGTGATGACCACTAATGTCAAAAGGAATTACAATAAGAGTCACTTTTTTTCATTCCAAGTTCATTTTAAGGCCTTGGGAGGTTCATACTCACTTCGCTTGACACTTCACATCTTCCAGAAACTTCTTCTGCTCTGCGATGAGGTGTTCCTTCTTGGAGAGGTGCGTCTCCAGCTCGGCGACTCGCTGCTGCGCTGCCTCCAGTTTCTGACCCTGAACCAGCAGGCTCTGCCTCAGCGTCTCCACCTCTTTCCCGTAAGACACCTTCAGCATCTGGGCCTCCTGGATGGTGGGGGTCATTGTCCACACAGGTGACAAAACATGGATGAGAGGGGGGAAAAGACACGATGACGGATTGTGGAGCATTGAGGTTATTATTTTTCTATTTACAGTTAATGGTATTTTATACCATTACCTACAGTTCTTGTGAATGTAGTCTGACTCAGGGATCTACAACGATTAAGAAAGTAGTCTGTGGTGCATTCAGTGAAGCTTTGAACATCCCAAAATTGAGTGTCAACTGTTGATGAGCATCAAAATTATAAAAAATAATCATACCATAACTGAACCAAAAAGAATGATGCAATAACATACATGAAACATGTGTCTTCGTGATCTAAACTAAATATCATGCACATTTTCAAAAAGGATTTAAACATTTTCAAGACATTAAACGATACAAAACTTTCAGTCAGTGATTTATTTGGAAGATGGATAAAACGTGAAAGGATGAGCTGGTAAACACAGACGAGACATGTCTGTGTTTCCAACAGAATGGAAATCTGTGTGTGGTGGTAGCTGACTGTGTGCATGTGTGGGTGAGGGGGGTTGAGTTTGAGTTGCCGTTTGTAGTCAGATGAATCAGAGCTGATCAAATCAGATCAATGGATTGGAGGGGCAGCTGCTGCAGAGGTGAGTGAAAGCAAACTTTCTGTTGCTGCCATTACATGGGTTAAACACAGCGTTGGACCGAGAGGTGCGCAGTTTTAATGGCAATGCAGGTTGGAAAAATGACGTACAAAACTAAAATGGGAGCAGTGTTGTTCTACGAAGCAGAGCGTTCTATTTCTATATGATTTAACCAGTGATTAAGTTTCATTTTTACTGCATCTGGTACTCTACTGCACTCCAACGTGTGGTGCTCTGGATAATCGAACTGTATATATATTCCAACAGTGCCCCTTATGAAAGGTCCAGCTACAAAAATAGAAAATCACTATGGAGGTGGCGATCGTAGATATCATAGTGGGGTGCCGCAAATCGATGTATGTGTGGAAAACCCTGTATGTGTCAGGGACATTTAGGGTGTACAGGGAAACATTAAAAACACAACATGAACATGTCACAGTTTGGATCATTGCTCTCCTTTTCACATTTTATGAAGTAGGACAGCAGCTAAACAAGATATTAATCATCGATTTATATGCAGATTTTTATCCCAATTAATCAACGAGTCCTTTTTTTCCCATGACTAAACTATTAAAAATGTCTTGGAGCACAAGGTGAAATGAAATTGCATGCTTTTTTTCTGACCAACACTATTTTAAACACCAAAATCTTTTTTTGTTTGTCTGCTAAATTACTCCTAGATGGCAGAAGTGAAAAAATTAGAACATGTGGCTTCAACTCTGCATCGTTAGTCAACACACCTGAACCTGTCAGGCGTCGCTGAAGGTAAAACACAAAGAGTGTTCTTAGATGAACTTACCTTCCTTTCACTTCCTGGTAACCTCTGTTTGCTGAGTTTATAAGTGGAATTTATTTCAAGATAGACCTAACAAATAATGAGGCCTGAAATAATATACAATTAAAATTACCCTCTGACTACACTGAAGTCTACACTATGATCGTGACATATCTCCATAGATGATGTTACAGCGAAGCTAAAAACGCTTCAGTCGAACAGTTTGACTTGGCGCCCAACAAACCCAATTAGTGTCCCTTTTTTCACCTCAGTACGTCGTCTCTGCAGTTCTCTGCATCTGTCACACACACACACACACCGACACACACACACACACACACACACACACACACACACACACACGCACGCACGCACACTTTTCCTTCCACCATACCTTTGTATTATCGGCGCCTGTGTGGTGTAACTCCTGCATGGACAGCTTATGCGCCTCCCCGAGGAGCAGCAGCTGCTTGTTCAGGAAGCTCATCTGCTGCTGGGTGCTCTCGCTGTTGCTCAGCTGAAGGACACACGAGACAAACAATGACGACGGAGGGCAAAACAGCAATTATGCTACAAATCAAACCTGTCCAAAAATATCTAGGGATGCATCAACAATAAGCGCAACAGTATAGACAGTAGTATAGTAGTCATTAATGATCTGTCTGAACCCACTGAAGATCTGACAAGCTGCAGCAAATGAGCCGTGCGAATATTTAAATAAGGAGTTCCTTTTGTCCCGAACTAATTTTAATTTATGACACAACTTCACTTTGTGGTCAACGCAAAAGAGAAGTGTTATGCTGTGCAGACATTCTATGAAAAGGATCTTCACAGGGTATTAAAGCGTACAGTCGATTCATTCTGTCTAAATATCGTAAATAAGGAGCTTTAGTGGACTGTGTGGATTCAGCCCGATTTGAAAAGCCTGCTTCCTGAATCAACGCCTCCTTGTTTGTCAGGATTTGGGTTCAGCCTGGGTCAGACGAGGGAAACAGACCTCAGACAAACCCCAGGAGGCAGAAAAACACCCAGACCCCCTCTGCGCCGCTGACCCAAAAATAGAGAGGGGGAGACAGCATCTCCAAGGCAACCGAGCCCTGGGACAGTCTGCAGTCTACAGAGAGGTGGCAGGACAAGGACGGGGGCATGTGCTGTTGTAACCCCCTGAGTCTGACCCAACTGTCCGCCAGCCTGCTCACTATCCTGCCCAATTCCTCCATTTAGAACGGCACGAGGGAGCACAGGGAACATTTTGATTTAAATTTTACACCGGATGAGCCTGAAGGGCAGCGACCAAACAAACAATCTTGCTGATTTAACATATTTTTAAACAGCAAAATAAAGAGTGAATAGTGCCCATATGGGTTGTTAGCACAGACAGCCCAGACATGAAACATAAAAATGTAGAAAACATTGTTGTTTCTGGCAGGAATTTCACACAATACAAGAAACATTAAATGCAAGTTTGACTGATCTGACCAATTCAATTCAACTTCGAGTGATAATATACAACATATACAATGATAAATCCGCAATGTATTTAGACTGATTTAATTTTATACATACATACCAAAAGAAATCAAACTCCAAACTATATCTTCAAGTGTAATGTCTAATGCAAAAAGGTTTAATAAATCAAACACAGTGAATGGACTAATTTTACATTCATAAGGAGATTTGTCTCGTGTGACATCAGTCTCAAAAATAGATTTTTTCCCCTCACAGTTCAGCACAAAAGAGCCAAAACTATATAACTATATAATTATCCTTCTGTATATTTTAACTTATTCATCCATGTCAATTGCAGTGATGAAAATAAAGACTGTATTTCTGGTCTCTTTTTTGTCTTATTAATGCCTTAATAATGTTGCTTTGTCTTTCCTTTGATTGAATGACACAACCCTGTTACCTCATCAGACAGATAAAGCCAGCGATGTCGTGTATTCCATGTCTAAAAGGAGCTTTTAATCATATTCTGTCACCAAGCTCTGGTCATCATGAGTTAAATCTGACAGGCGTTTCTTTACCTTGATAGTCATCTGGTTGAGGAGGTGACCAGTGTGGCAGACTTTGTTGTTGGCCCTCTGAAGCTCCGCCTCCAGTTCGTCCATCCTTTTCTGACACTCCTGCAACTTGCTCTGGAGACGCAAAACAGAACCAGATCAAAGAGAGTTTTGTTGTATCTTGTAAAGGTAACTACAGTGGACACATGTATTTGTACTGCTACCGTTTTGTATGAAGTGTGTATATATGTGTACCTGGAGCTCCTGGTTCTTGGTGTAGTAGTCGTCTCTCCCCTGCTGCAGCTGTCTGATCTGACTGTGCAGCCTGGTCACCACCGTCTCCCGGTCGTCCCACAGCTGCCTGTACCGCTGCTGCTCCACCTGCAGACTCTCCCTCAGAGACACAATGTCCACACTCTGCAGGTTCAGCTGGTCCTTCTGCACAGACACACGCACAGATGCACAGGTTAGGTACAGAGTGTGCAGGAGTTTCTAAATGCTGTTAGAAAGAAGAGATATTTTAAAGCACTTTGCAGCAGTTTGTGCAGTGCAGCTGGTCTCTAAGCGAGGGCAGGGATGGACACACAGACTACTCAACTACTGTGCTACATTTTCAGCTGATTGCTGCCTGAATGTGTCGGTGTTCTACCTCTCTGTCTACAATTCATTGCTGGAGACTAAATGGCGTGCATGGCTTCTTGCAAGGGTTCCCACACCTTCTTGAACAAAGACAAAGACTTTTCAAGGATTTCCAGGCCCAACTGCCTCAAATTCAAGGACCCAACATGTAGTTTGAAACACAGCTCAAGGTTAAAGGTATACTATGCCTGGTTAGCATGAGTTCACAGAGCAGCAGCGGCTAACATCAGAGATAGTGCCTTTAAACAGTCCCCAAAATGCAAACAGGACACACTCCTGTGGCGCTGCATCTCCATAAACAAACTGCCCTTTGGTTAATTCTTAATACTTGTTCTGTCTCTGACATTTAACAGGGCTAATCTGTGATAATGAGCACGTGCAAACTTGCCATAGCGTTGTTCTGCTCCTCCAGTGCAGTGGCGTTGATGATGCGTCGGAGGAGGCGTCGGTTGCGGACGGCGTGCTGCTCCCTCTTGTAGCGCTCGTACAGCAGCTGGTTGTGCAGCAGGAGCAGCTGGCTGCGCAGCGTGTGAAGCTCGTCCAGCGGAGCCGAGCCTGGGGAGGCCGTGGTAATAATAATGTAATTAACACGGTCACACGCCTGACACACATACGCACTAACAGAAACGAGCTTAATTATTATTCAAGTGTGGAGCACCAGAGTAGCACAGGTACTATAATGAGGACAGAAAAAATACTGAATACAAATATGCTGTGATTTCACCAAGCTATTCTAGTGTAAATGTCCATCATCCACTAAAACAATATAAGTTTTATGTTTCTGACTTTAACAAAGGGAACATGAGCTGATCAGTCACTCACAATGAAAAGAAACTATGCAAAGCATTTTCAAGAGCACGGACCTACACTAACTTTGTAACATCCTTTTAAATTGTTTCATAACACACAATGTTTTTGTTTTTTTTAAATCTGTATCATGACGTGCATCAAAACACACATAATGACATCATGTGTCACCACAGTTGCACACTGTCTACTGAACTGGCATATGACAATGTCCATGGAGAAACATTGCGATGAACGATGATATCTTCTTATTGGTTACCCCTAAAAGGTACTCTAATATTTTAAATACTTTTATACTTTTTATATGTATGCTGGCCATTACTTCAGCCCCTGATTTACTACGGCAGGTGCAAACCAGGTAGTTCTAAATATTTTTTATGTTTGCACCTGTATTCAAACATGCTTCACTGGGTGGTAAATAGTTCAATTAAATAACCTGTAAATAAATAACCAAGAACATGAGTTCTAAGGCACTAAATGTTTATACCCTGGTGACTTCCTCAGTTGCACTCGCTAAACTAATCTGTGCACTGTTGGTGCAGACTTTAACATCAGTGGTCAATGACTGTTAGCCATTGGCAAATATATATTTCTGTTTTAAGTCATGGCAGTGAATCATTTAACACAGGGGCATTCAATATTTTTGTAAAAACACATAAAACTTAAGGGAAGTTTTTGCACAAAGTCTCAATGATGAGACTCCAAAAACTCCTGAGGCCTGTACTATGAAGCAGGATTTGAAGTTAGTGAGGTAAATTCAGGGTAACCTCAGGGTTTTCAGTGCTATGAAGCTGGTTCTTGTTTTACCAGGATAAATCAGCATGGCAACTTATGCTGAACAGCTAGGATTGGATCTGAAGAAAAAAGTATCCATGGACAAAAGTCTGGAGTCTCAGGTAAAAAAGAGGAGCCTGTATGTTGTTATAGGTCAGTTGAATCATTTCATTGTTCCAGGGCTCTATTTCCACAGGTTTTAAAACAGAGCTTCTAACAAACACAGAGATCGTTTACACACTAAACATGATTTTAGCAGGATTTAAACTTAGACAAAGTTTATTTTAGTCCGCAGTGACAGTGCTGCTACTTTTACACTCTGACTCCATCACTGCAGCTCAAAATAACAAGACACCTGTGTCTATATGATATGAAGCAGCCTCCTTCATTCATGGTTCTGATGATGTTGCTTGTCATAAACAACCCCGTTCCCTTTACATGACACACTCATGGCTGGATAGGAAAACCCAGAGTTGACTGAACTAGTTGATAACCAGCTTTGTAGTACTGGTTATCCAGACGGCCAACGTTAAGGTTAGTCAAACCAGATAACGAGAAGATATCCTGGGTAAGTTGAACTGGCTTCATAGTACAGGCCTCTGCTTTGTTGTCACTTGGCATCTTGCTTATTTATTCTTCAATCAGATAGTTCTTGATACAAATCTCATTTCTCATTAAGCGCTTTGGGGTTGCATCTTTGATGTATGAAAGGCGCTACATAAATAAAGTTTGATTGATTGATTGATTGATTTAAGTTGACAATTTTAGACTTTTTTTTGGAACAGCAACACATTTAACTTTAGAGAACTTTGGGGTTTATTATTAAATGAAAAAAAGGGTTTTAAAGCGATGTACTGCCCTACCAAAATATTGCAATCAAATGAGGTACAAACAAAAGACCTGCAGTGTGACTGCCAGTTGAACTCTTGGCTCCTTATTTAATAGATTTCCTGGATCCGCACTTAAACTAATCACTTGTACCTTGGCTCGTGGCCCAACGTTCCCTCTAATTTTATTGACATCTGTTATGTTTAAGAGACATTTTGGTGGCTAACAAATAAACAAACAGGTCTGAAAACAACCTGCACCTGTCGCCTTTAAGGGTTTATTGATCCACATTCACCTGACAAGATTTTACCAATATCTCTTTTGATTTGAACCAGTGACCTGATGTGACAACACTGACTTTAAGACTGCTGTTACCCAGTTAATCAAATTATAAAGATGCTTAAGACTGTGACACATGTATACAGCACTCTTCCATCCCTCCAAGAGTTCAACATAACTCTGGAAACAGAGCTTCACTTGTTGACATGTGCGAAGGGCAAGAGAGCAGGGAGAGAACATTTGGAGAAAAATTCTCATGACAGTTTGACTCAGGACCTTCACATTGCTCCAGACAGGTTAAATCTGCCACGAGCACTGAGGGGAATTCTGTTTAGTTGCAATCCAAATGACATGACTCCTATCAGTCAGCTGGGGGAGAAGATTAAATTCCAGAGTTCTAATCACAAGCTGGCCAAGAGTTTTCACAAAAACACACACTGTTTCTATTTTGTTATGAGCTGCAGCTGAGGAAGATCAGATTCTTACACTGGTTTACTGAATGCATAAATAAATAAAGAGGGGGGAAAAAAATCTCTAAGTGGCCAACTTTCGATTTTCTGAGCTGATCAGGTTTTGCCGTGGGACTGTGGGAACTTTGTGTGTTTTGATAAACCGCTGAACAAATTCCCTGTCTGGCTGGGTAACATTTTAACATGCTGTTCATGTCTCTGAGCTCGTGACGAATTGCTAGTCATGCCTGAATAATGCTCCATCTGCAGTCTTTATAATAGCGTCTTTTATCAATGTAAGGCAGTGTTGTGCTGCGAGTGTTTTACCTCCAAAGTGCGTCCAGTCAGCTGACTTACTTGGCAACGGTAATCTGGAAAAGGAGAGAACGGAGAAAACACTTTAGAGGAATGATCTCTGTGGGAAGTTTCTCTCTTAAGCTGCTCTGCAGTGATTTATGTCAAATTCACCCACATTTCATAGATGTTGGTTGTAATCCAAAACACAAAACCCAAACCAGGATTTCCCCTTGAGTCACAACTCGTGAAAGGTGTGAAAAGCACAGGTTGACACACACAGTACAAGGGTGATACAGTCCTCATATGCTACCATGTCATGTCGGTCTGGTTAATATAAACATACCGCCAGGAGATTCTTTGCTTAGCATAAAGGGGGAGGTAGCTTGCCTAGCTCTGTCCACAGGTAACATAATCCTCCCACTAGCACCTCTAAGGCTCACTGATTAACACACTATATCTTTTGTCTTATCTGTACAATATCTGAAGTCTAAAAGCAATTTGTCGTGGTTTTACAGCGGGTTAAATGCTAGAGCTATTTCCTGGCTGAGAGTACTAAGGCTGATGCCAGAGTGGAAATTTGGGAGGTACTGTCAGAAACTCTGCTTTGCTGTCGGGTAAAGGACGTTGATTTTGACCATAGCCACAAAGCTTTCTGCTGATATCACTGCATCTTTGCAATATGCGTTAAGTTCCACATACCCTTGGATGTGGAGCTGTTTTTGGGGGGGAATTTGTGCCCCTATGCTCCAAACATTTGTTCGCTAACATTGGGCAAACAACATTTCACACTCTGGCCAGTCCTTACAGTAGGGTGGGACTTATCCTTCTGCACCATCCACTCTAGCATGGACAGAGCAATAGCTTCCTGTAGTCATCACAGTGAGGCTGTTGGACAATCAATGGAGACACCAGGAAGACTTCTTTTTGCTTTTAGATGAAGCCAGGCTAACGATTATCCCGATTCCAGTGCTTATGCTAAGCTAAGCATACCGTCTCCTGACTCTGGCTTCATATCTAATAAACAGACATGACAGTAGAATTAATCTTTCCATCTAACAAGACACTGAAATCAAGTATTTCCTGAAATGTCAAACTATTTCTTTCAATACCTAAAAACACTGTCCATTTTTTAAAACTACATTGCCATGTTGCCAGCCCTACAAGTGTCATAATAAAATGCTGAATTGCTTGTTCGTCCATGCCGTACTTTGGACTCTGTTTCCGCCCATTTTATCCCCTCCATCAGGCCATGTCTGTCTCTAATGAAGACAGACACGGGGGTGATGGTCAACTGAAATGAGTGAAGCCAGATTGTTCTGTGTCCTGCGCTGACTTTGCTGACACGGTTGTATTATTGGCTCCGAGGACCGTTTAGCTGTGTGTGTGTGTGTGTGTGTGTGTGTGTGTGTGTGTGTGTGTGTGTGTGTGTGTGTGTGTGTGTGTGTGTGTGTGTGTTTGTGTCTGTGTTTGTGTCTGTGTGTGTTTGTGTGTCAGTGTGGAGAAAGAAAGGGGGCGGTGGATTCTGAACAATGTCACACTTGTTCTCGACTGGGTGTTTCCTTTGGACTGCAGTAACAGAGTGGAAACAACCCAGGCAGGCTGTGCACAGTGAACAGCACGTCGAAACACACTCCTGAGTCTCTTCAGTGTGATCACCATGAGTCTCATACTTCCTCCACGGCTGCATCCTCCACATGTTCATTTATTCATTAACAAAAAAAAAAATGTTAATCTATATCTGCTTTAAAACAATTATTGGTATTAAGAAAAGATCGCTCAGAGTGCACTACAGATTGCTCATCGCACCTGTCATGTAAAGTGTTTGCACACAATGCATTTGGACTTATCCAAATATGCTATGGTGTGTATATGATTTTGTTAAAGGAAGAATGGAAAAGGAAAACTTTGTGCAAAAGTCAAAGTGGTTAGATTTACCTCTTGAGAACTCTGTCGTGGGCGTCGCTCCCCTGCTGAACAAGGCGATCCAGCACCTCCAGTGGTGAAGCAGACACTACCCCTTCCTCTTCCCCGTCCTCCAACCCCTCCTCCTGCTGCGACAGCCTTTCCATCGCCGCCTTGTGCACCGCCTCCGACGTCTTCTGGCCCACGAAGAGCGAGGCCGCCCTCGGCAGAGCCAGGTCGAAAAACGACTCATAGGGCACAGGGGCGGGGGTCTTGCTGCACGGGCTCGGGGAGAACATCCCAAACTTGCCCACCTCGTCGTCCGGGGCAGAGGGGCTACGGTGCAGGTGGTGATCGATGGGGGTAAAGCCCGACTGGAAGGACCAGGACTGCTCGAGGCCGAGGGCTGAGCTCCTGCTGTCTCCTGCTCCTCCGCCTCCTCTTTCGCTCCCAACACCACTGGTGCTCGCAGTGGACTCCCCTTTGTCTGGCGTCGAGACAACACGGTGCGTGTCCCTGACTGAACCTCCAGGCTGGGCGTTGGAGAGGGTCTTGTCTTGTGCCTGACCGCCAGTCAGAGTCTCGGTGGTGCGATAGAAAGGCGAATCGAAGCCCCTCAGGCCCGACAGCTCCTGCTTATCTTCCGTGATCTTCAGCAGCTCCTCTGTGATGGCAGCTGCAGCAGAAACAACATATGGAGGATTGTGGCAGACTTAAACCTGCATGTTCTGAATGTCAATGTCTGCGCTTAAATATTTCTGCAGTCACAACAAGTGCCAAGTGCCTGCTATCCCACACAGACAAAAATGAAGTTTCTGGGCTTCTGTTTCTCCCCAAAGAGGACGGAAATGTTTAAATCTAAGCAGCTAGCTTTGGCAGCGGAGCTCGCGCCATTTGGCAGATGCTTTTATCTAAAATAGCCCACAATACTCAAGGTGCATTTATTTTTAGTACGAGTGGCTCAAGTGGGATTTAAACCAATAACCGTGCAGAGCAAGCTTAACTAACACACACACACACACAAACAGGGATGTGTTAGCATCCTGGATGTTTAGTGCATGAGCTCAGGTGCGCTTAGCTTAACAGGAGAATGAATTCACATATTAAAAGATCCCGTTCAAAACTTTTTGGCTCAGACAGAACAAAACACTGTGCTGACTGACTCTGCTCTGAAACAAGTGGGATTTGGAAATGTTATCAATCACAAGAAAATGTAGCCCTCGAAGCTAATGTTGTCATTTCTATGTTTTATTTAACCCACAGAATGCTGCAGAAATGAATAAATAAATGTGCAAAAATGTAGTTCTCTTAAAAAATGTTAAGCCATGCTGAAAGTCCATGTATCTGAGAAATGCAACTGCTCGAACTGGTTTTAGTCTCTTCCTTGTGAGTTAAATGACTGGCTGGTGCGCACGCACGCACGCACGCACGCACGCACACACACACACACACACACAGACACACACAGTCACAGCGATGCAAAAAAGCATTCAAGAGTGTAACATGCTTGTGAGCCAACTTATTTTTGAAGACGGCACAAGGCAGTTTAAGTAAAACTGATTTCATCTTTCTGTCACTGCCTCATGCAAAGCATAATTCTTCTTGAAGAACATCCCCACTGAGTTACATGTATTTTCCATGCTGAGTCACACACTCACTGAGAGGATCTGGGTCTATAATCTGTACCAAGTCGATACTCACCCTCTTCCCTCTCTTTCTCAGTTCTCAGCTGAAGCTCCAGCTCCTGTTTCTTCATGAAGACAGACAGCTCTGTCAGAGTCATGGAGACGTTCTCAGCAGCTCCGGCATCTGATGAGGAAGTGGCATGTATCACAAGTGTGGGTATGATGTTAGAAAAATAACTTCTCATAAAAGCCTCAACACCAACACAACAAATACACCTCTGAAATGTTAGAAGTTTGCAGCTGATTAAGACTAATGATCCAAACTATTCAACATTTGGCATCACAGATATCCCATTCAGTCCAACTAAGTGCAGGAAAGAACCTGTTGTATTGCAGCAGGTCTAAGGTCTGTCTGTTGTGTTAAAAACCTGAGTGGATCAGAGTGGATTCTGTCTGCACTGAGCGTGTGCTACATCAAAATGATCACAGGAGGAAATGTGTTTTTTAAAGGGTAACTTTGGTATCTTTTTAACCTGGCCCCTACTTTACCATGTTTCTGTGTCTAAGTCACAAATGGAGACAGTCATTTTTTCAGTTGGTCCAGTATTGAGCCAGAATGCTGCAGCTTGCTATGGAACCACTCAGAGCATTTATGTTCACTAAAAGTGCTCGTCTTTGCCACTGACAGGCTCAGATTGGCATTGTAGGTGTCAACAACATTATGGAAAGGATCCCAACAGAGACAGACCTTTTTGTTTAAGAGTAAGATCTAGGGGTGTCCCCGACTAAGAATTTTCATAGTCGAATCTGATTTGACAGATTTTTCCTTTAGCCGCCTAATCGTCAAATCATGTTGTTTTCTCCCTCATTGATTAATGAGCTCATTTGCGTTAAAGTTTAAGTCCCACTGATTGTCACACACCTGAGTGTTCTCCGCATTTGACCCATCCCCTGAGGGAGCGGTGAGCAGCAGCGGTGCCACGCTTGGGAATCATGTGGTGATCTAACCCCCCAATTCCAACCCCTGTGCGTCACTGTTCTCAATTGTTTGGCCATGTCGGACAAAAAGTAGCCACATAAAAAATCAGAATCTATCAAGAAAACAATCAGCGGTGAAATTCGTTTCAAGACACTTCAGGTAAACGAATAATCCTTCAAAAACGTTTGATTTGAGAGCACATACCTCCTCCAAAGTGTTTGTTAATGCGCTCCGCCATCGTAAATCACCATAGGCCTCAATGCTGCTCTGATGGTCCTGCAGCACACTCACTCACCTCAGCTTATTTGGATCAAGCAACTGGGTGATTTATTCATGTGTAGTAATGATTATGCCTACTGATTAAACGCACGCCATTTTCAATTTTTTATTAACAGAAATTAGGCTGATGTTTGTATCAAAATAGGCTATATATCATGAATTACTGGAAAACAAATACATTCTATGTCAAATCAAGATGTTCAGCAGCAGTGAGCACCTCCATATAGTCAGAATAGTACGGTCTTGTTTCATAACCACATTTTGCGACGATTCGACAGCAGTTCAACCAGACTTCTCCGAATTGAATCACCGAATCATTGACTATTCGGGGTCACCCCTAGTAAGATCCTTAACGTTTAACCAAAAACAGTGCTAAAATCACTATGGTCAAACCCACCAGACTCCATTTAAATAAACAGTCATTTTATCTTGTAAAGAACCAACACATTTTTATATCTAACTCAACGAATTAAGGGTTTATTTCAACTAAAGTATAGTTGGTTTTTGTTGGAACAGTAAAAAGACCAACCAAGGGAGCTGGTTCCATCTTACTCTTTGAAAAAAGGTCTATCTCTGTATGGGTCCTTTCCATAATGTTGTCAGACACTGATAATAACAATCTGAGCATGTCAGTGGCAAAAATAAGCACTTTTAGTGGGCGTAAATTCTCGCTCAATACTGGACCAGTTTCAAAAAACTGTTCTCACTGTCATTTCCACACAAAAACATGAAAACGTAAGAACTAGGTTGAAAAACATCAAAGTTACCCATATATTATTGCACTTTTTAACCACGGCTGTGAGCTAATTGACAGCTCATGATGTTCTCTCTCTCCACTAGCATCTGCTCAGGTCAACCATATTTTGGCTCATGTCTAATTAGCTTCTGGCCTGACTGCCATCAGGTCTGTTCTAGATTGAAAATTAACCGTGATTTTCCACAGGTTAATTTCTAATCAGACTGAAAATTGAGGACCTGTGACGACCTTTACTTTGAAATTAAAGATGGTAAATCAGTGATGTGGCTCGTTATGACTAACCTCGGTTCGGGGCTCCTTCTGCACTCTTGTCTGTATCTTTCACTGGCTCCTGTCTCAACAGCGCAGGCTTGCTGCTCTCTGCTTGTCGACGATCCTGGAAAGTCACACAGTCATAAGGGTTTTTTTATATCATGATTCATTTTGGATAACAAATCAGAGGTTCACTCCAGCTCTTTCAGATTCTGAGAACATTTACACCTTCTTCACATTGTAATGTGGGATTACAGACATGCAGCACAGGCTGATGAGGGACACTTATTCTCTGCCTAGTTCTACATTTATACACCAGAATAAAAGCACAAAAAAAAAAAAAAATCAGACTGCTGCTGGAAATCATTTCAGTATGATAATTTCAACTCTTTTCTCCCATTGCTTCACTTTTGAGTGCAAAATCACTGACTTAAAGCAAGTTGATTAATCAGTTTTCCTCCAGCTGTCAAGGAAACGAGTTTTCAACAGATAATTTGAAATGGCTGGCATATTTGTCATATTTGTTTGGATAAGCAACATAGGAGGAACAGAATCCTAAACAATTAAGCTATTGTGGAATTCAGAAAAACAGCATACTGCTGATGAATAATCACAATCCACCCACTGGCCTTTTGCAATTCTGTTATGCTGTAAAAAATAATAATTGGAAGAAGAGTGTTTGGGGATTTTTGTCTTTTAATGAAAGTAGAAATGAAATCCACAAAAGGACAAGTGACCATCAGCTGAGTGAACTGGTTAATGAAGCTGTAAATGAGACATCATGATTTTAAAATGGAGGGGAGAGAGCGTACCTTTCTTGGTGGACTGGACTGGACTGTGTTGGCTGGTAAGGAGATTATGGGGAAGTCATCTGATAGTGTGGGAGGCGGGGAGGAGGTGGCTGGAGTGCTGGAGGCAGGCGTTCCTTTTCCTCCTGCTCGGGTCAAAACAATCAGCAGTCAGCAGAAAAGAAAATTCCAGATTCCTGTTAAAACTTAAATAACACCATAGTGTACAGTGAGTTAAAATCTATTGTAATCATGAAAGTGTGGTTGACCTGATGTGCAGTGGAAGCGGCTGGGAAGGTGTGAGGCACTGTGCGAGAGCTCTAAATTGGGCGACATGCCCCTGGAGGAAGGGGGCGTGGCCATGCCACACAACGAGGAGGGGCTCCACAGAGGGTCCTTCCCCCCACATGAAGAGTTGAGTTCACAGGTGGAGTTCTGCAAAAAAAGAGACCAAAGAGAAAGCATTGAAACATCAATAAAAATCCATGGGTCATACTTTATCTTTCTTTCAGGAGGTAAGATTATTGTCTGTACGTAATATGGAATTATAGCCAGCCAAAATCTGCCTACCAGCACCTCTAAAGCTGACTAATGACCCACTGTAAAACCACAGCTAGCTGTTTCTAAACTGTGGATTACACACGGATTAATCAGGGGTGACGTGCTGCCAGAGAGCACCTGAAATATTCAGTTTGCAAAATCTGGTTGAAATACATATACATTTTTTAAGCACTTAAAGATCAAACCATCCCTTAAGCGTATGTCATGCAAGAGGGAAAAACAAATGAAACTGCAAGAGTTGACGTGCTGAGATTTAACGTGGGTTGATTGTTCACGTTGTTCAACTTGTGCATTGAGTAACGTGCATGAAAATGTTCCACCTTAAAAGCCTTTGAGCAGCACGGTGAATTAAATGATGCTTTCTCTATCTATACCTGCTAACTGTGAACTAGCAAAGGTGAAAAAGTAATGAAAACATGCATTACAGTTATAGTTGACTAACATAACTTACCACTGTGGTAGCAGTGGTTTCACAACCTTTGAAATGAGCCACAACTTCACACCAAAACCACACCAGGAAGCAGCCAAGTACAGCTTGTTGCAATAGTTACTTTTCTGTGCAGACTGGGAGACATGTTTATGCATTCAGGCAGGATGAAATTCTTTGTATCATAGGTCAACATGTCACAGGAGTCGCAGGACTCTGTTGTTTACTGATTGGCTGCGGGTATTCTCTAAGTCTGCCGCTAGTTCTGCCTCACTTTGCCACAGAATCAAATAGTCGTAGCTCAGAATGGCTGCTGCAGCTTTCCTTAGATAATGCATGGCATGGCCACAGACCGCACTTCGCTGCTGCTTGGTATGTACGCATTCACACATCATAGGAGCGCTCTGGTACTTGATCAACTAGCACTGCAGCCCTGAGATTAATAAAATGAGGTATAACATTAATTAGTGAGGCAAGCTATTTCCACCTGTTTCCAGTCTTCATGCTGAGATAAGACAACCATGGGCTGTGGGCTATAATTTCACATTACACAGACACATTTCCCAAAATGTCAAACTGTTTTATTAATTCTGACTTGCTGCTGTGCATAACAAATCTAGAGTCTATATGGTACCTCTGGTTATGCACACGTAATTCTCAGCTTGTGAAATATGTGTGGACTCATATCTTACAGGTCAGTTCACCCAAATTACCAAAAGCACACATTTCGTCACTCACAGTGGTGTCTGCTCAAGCAAACAGTTCTGCTTTAATGTGTCAACGTCTTGAGATAATTGCTGCTGAAACCTTTATTCTAATACATGGGAGGAAAACAGCATTTTGTTGGTGCTGCCCAAAACTACAACTACTACTACATCTATTCAAAGCACAAATGAAATTTGGAAATCTTGCAATTTAAAGACACAATCCCTGATTGTTGTACTAACACATTTCAGACAAGTTTCAAAACATTTGCACAAAGCTGGCAGGAATTTACGGTATCACTCAGCATCTCAGCTAAACTATTTTTTTGGGGGGAAAGTCTGATGTTAGCCGCAGTCTGTTACTCAATCAAAGATCCAGATTTTTGCCCCTTTGCCAGATCGTCCACTTGTTGATTCCCTGACTTGACCTCATTGAAGTGAAGGCCAGAAAATTACTGCATTGTTACCATTGTTGCTGCAATTATTATATCTTAGATAATACTGTCTGTTAATTACAACATCTCCAAATGTATCTGGACTGGCTCAAGATCCTCGGTACTTTTACCTTGTTTCATTATTATTTTACGAAGCAGTGAAAGTGGAGCAGGTGTAGGTACAGCATCTTGGTTAAAGGACATGTCACCAGCACAACACAGTTCACTCACACTCCCTTGAATAAAAAAAACAATAAAATACTAATAACACGTCAACAACACAAACTCAAGCCAACCGAAAATGTTTGTCCTAAAATGGCGGGTCTCCCATGTTTTCCAAATATTTCATCTGTCTGGGTCGGAGGGAGTGTAACGCAGAGACAAATCCTCAGACACACCCCAGGGGGCAGAAAAACACCCGGACCCCTCCCTCGTGTGGCTGGCCCAATAATAGAAAGGGAGAGACGGCATCTCCATGGCAACCAGCCCTTGGGAGTGTCTATAGAGAGGTGGCAGGACAAGGACCGGGGGGGGGGGGACAAGTGTTGTAATTCCTGAAGCTTGACCCGACTGTCTGCCAGCCTGCTGACTTTGATGACTCAAAAACTGTCTGTCCATTCGTGTCTTCAGAAAACAGGTGATTCATGGAGTGTAAACATGACCGCGTGCACAAGAGCTAGCAACAAACAGAAGCTGCTCTGGAACAACTCTCTGCTCAGCTACTGACCAGTCTTGTGCCCTAAACCAGGATTCTGACAGCGTTTGACCGTATTATGGATGATCTTACCTGCCGTCTGGAGGTCTGTGGGCTGCGGTAGGAGGTCTGTGTCCCTGAGAAGGGGGGCAAGGACAGAGGTGGGGGTAGCGGCTGCCGTGGAGTTGAGAATGGGGTCGAAGAAGAGCTTCCTGTTGTCAAGAAGATAAATAGTCTGATCAATCTTCAAATGGATACACCTAACAACCTGTGGCCTCTCTCAACTCTTTGGGCCACCACAGTTTGGGGTTCGTCCTTTAAACCAGTTAGAAAAAACAATGTTTAATATCACACACATGAGGGTCTCACTGATAAAAGACATAATTGTCTGGGGCTGTAGACATAAAGATGGACAACATGTCTTCCTCCAGCTGTATAAAAATGTAGCTAAAATATCCTGGATATGGGCGCTGCCATCTTGCAATGATGATGTTATTTGGAGCCAAAGTCAGCACAGTCGTGATCAGGAAGTGAAGCCACGGTATCGGGAACCTACCCATACACCAGCCTGACTCAAAGCGAGCACACGGATTGGCACATAAAGCTGTCAAATATGATGTCACACCCCCTTTTCATAGCATCAAATTACTAATTAAAACCAAACATATCAGTAAAAAGAACACATACATATATCAATGTGACAAGAAGTACTTAAAAATATTAGACACTATCTTTGGGAAAGAAACTTTAATTTTTTAGTTTAGCTCATGTCCCATACGCTAACATGGATAGGGTAAGGTTTATGAGCTATACCGTAGCCAGCCACCAGGGGGTAATCAAGATGTTTTGACTTCACTTTTGAAGAGCTGTCTTGTCAACGCAATTATGGATCCCACTGCTTTTTTTGGCAAGTCCTGTGACTAGCTAGTACCCGTCACGTCAACATGTCTAGGTTGGAGGCAGTTGAGGTTAGGGCTTGTGCTAGCCAATCACTTGAGCTCCAAATAACTGTTATTTTTTATTATTGACTAATTTGTAGATTGTTGTTTCTTTGAGATACAAAGTGAAACCAAAACAGATTCTTTCTGACAAAGCAATGGAAGAAGCAAAACATTTTTAGTTGTTTTAGTGTATTTGGCTGTAATATAAGAAGGTTGTAATTTTTCTGCTGTGTTGGAGACATATTAAGCGTCACTTGTATGTGTTTTCTGACCGTAGCTGCTGTGGAGGTCTGTGTAGGGGCTGGAAGTGCAGTCTTGTGGTCGCAGGTGGACTTGGGGGTAAAAGTTCTCAGGCATGGTGGCATAGCCCTCCTCACAGGAGGCTTCCTTGGGGTCTAGAGACACTTTGGCACATTCGATGACGATATCGTGGATTTCATACTTTTTCCACCTGCAGCAAAGCGCAGCACCATTACTCACAGAGAAGAACATTAAACACTAAATTGTTCCTTTGCCAGGCAGAGCAGTATGACACTTACCTGGTGGGGTCAAGCTCATGGTCCTTGGTTCCTGTCACCAGTTCTGGGTGAATACGAACGTGTTCAAGCATCGGCTGAATGAAAGGTTGAAAACAAAATCTATATCAGTACAAAAACTCGTATGGTGAGCAACAAAGCAAAGCAACACGGGAAAATAACCTCACCTTCACTACTTCCTCAAAAGTCTCCATGTTTTCCTTCATGCTGTAATGGGAGCGCAGGTACGACACAAAGTTGCAAGGGTACATGCCGTAGAGTCGGTGGAAGAGTGAGTAGACGCTGGCGTGCAGGTGGATTAGATAAACCTCTGAAACGTGTCCTGAACGTGTAATCAAAGGGGGAAAAAATGAACAACCTTGAACTCCAGACTAACAAATTCTTCATAAACAGCAAGATACTTGGCAAACAAAGTGAGAGTTTATGATTTTGGCATTTTGTGCACTACTGCACTAGAAGTTAATATGGGAGTAGCTGACACCTCAAGGACTAGCTGGGGTTGACCCATTTAAAACAATCCAACAAGAATCCCCTTTACATGTGTATATATATGTTTTTGAGACATGTCAGGCAGCGCCTACCGGGATTCTTTAGGTTCCAAGATGCCAGGCGGCCGAAGATGTCGAAATACTCCCACAGGTGTTGTTTCCCAGCTTGAGGGATCATGGGTAGCAGGGTGATCAGCACCAGCACTCCGGTTATCAGCACCACTACGTCCGTGTCCGTCTGCCGGGGAATTGACATAAGTATTAGAGTGGATGATTAAGTCAGATATTAAAAGAACCTTTCACTGATGATCTAGTGAAGAAAGTCTCCCTCGGTTGAGGTTTCTAAATGTCATTATGAGGCAAAACACTTCACCAAACCAGTTGTTTATCCGTTAACTGGTATTTAAACTACTGTACAAAACTGAGAAATGTATAAGAAGGAACTTTCAAAGGAACTGCTTCAACAATTAGCTCAAGTCACATCAGTGTTATTTATATAGCCTAATATCAGGGATCCCAAGTTGGTTTCCAGAGGCTTTATTGTACAATCTGTACAGCACACAACCTCTATTATTAGACCCTCAATTCAGATAGGGATCAAGGTGAGGTTTCTTAAGTACAGGTTTAACTATAGCAGTCTTCAGGCAAGTGGGGACAATGCCAGTTATATCTGATATATTTACACAGCACTTTGTGAGGCATTTAATAGGCTGCTCCGGCAGCAAACAAAGCAGCCTAGTGATTTAAGACACACTAATATCATGTGCCGTGAGAAGTAAATAACTTCCAGTTTATATTTACACCATTTGCGTTTCATTCTCCTGCAGGCCTGTTAAGAACATATATTTTATCACGAAACCAGGATGTAGATCTCTTTGACCATCGTGTTTTGGTAAAAAGAGGTGCAGCTGAATCCAAAATGTGTGGCAATTCATTTATAAATTGTCAAGACATTTCAGTCTGGACCAGAACAGTGGACCATCATCACATTCCCAGTGCCCTGTGGCTGGCATGGCTAAAACCTAATCTAATCTAATTGAGAGTTCAATCAACAAATGTTTGCGCAGCACCACTGTAAACCTCACCTCTGTCCAGTCTGAGCAAACAAACATGCAGTGTTTCTCTAAGGAGCATTCACTGACAAAGCTAATCAAGAATACAGCATGTCAAACCTGGACCACATTAATCGTTTCAGTTCAACAACACAGTTTTTTTTCAGTTCTGGCTAGGATTAAATCTTTGGTCTGTAAGAGCTACCTCTACAGTAGTTTGATGTTGAACCACAACCTTGAAAAGATGTAATTAAAAAACTGTCTTTATTACAGCTGGATGAAACATTTCCAATCCTCAAACATCCATCCCCCTCTCAGTACCTTGACACAGAGATTTCTTTGTTCACTGAGTCCTAACTGGGGTGTTACCTTCAGGCATTTGAGCAGCGACAGCAGCAGAGGGTATCGAGCGATCTTGTGGATCCAGGATGGCTGCTTGCGGATTACATGGCCGAGCAGGGTGAGGGTGGGCAGCCGGCAGGCCTGTTTGGTCATACACTCATTCATCTTGTCCAGAAGGTGCTGTGAGGGAGGGAGGGAATGACGAACAGCGGGGTTAGCTCTGTATTTAACACGTTTGTCTTATTATTCATTAAAGGTAAAGAAAGCTTTCTCAAGAACTGTGCTCTATCCATATCCATATATAGATATAAACACTCTGCACTGTGCAAAGTAACAGCTACAAATCACCGCTGTGATTCTACTCTGACCTCTCTCGCAGAAGTTCAGACGCCAGGATGGTATAAGTGTTTTGATTAGATGCAAATAAAATCACAGAGGACTGCAGAAATAATGATGATGACCTCAAAGCCTTACACCACGGCAAATCCACATCTTTGTTTGCTATGGCAATATGCAAATACAAACAACAACAGCAATATGGAAGCAGTGAAAGTGTTCCGCAAGAGAGGAACGGTTTGCACACATTAATGAGACTGAGAGTGAACGGTACAAATACGTCTTTTGAATAAACTCTGTGAACCTATTGTCAGATTATTATTCCAAGTGTCTGACAAAATTATGTAAAGGATCCTTACAGAGACAGACCTTTTAGTTAAAGAGTAAAATCCTTTTTATTTAACCAGAAACAGCCCCGAGATTGCAATCGCCAAACTCACCAAACTCCATTAAATAAACTGTATTTTTAGCGTGTATAAATCCAACTTAGTTTCACATCTAACTGGGAGAATTAAAGGTTTATTTCAACCAAGCCACAGTTGGTGATTGCTGGAAGAGTGAAAGGACCACCCAAGACAGTTTGAAGTGTGAGTTTAATTTTGTTTCTGTCAACTTTGATTGAAGCATGTTTTGCAGTGTTAAAAGTACTGCTTATTTAAATGGAGTCTGGTTGGACTGACAACAGCGATTCCAGGGGTGTTTCTGGTAAACAAAAAGGATCTTATTATTCAGCAAAAAGATCTGTCTCTGTAGGGATCCTTTCCATAATGCTGTCAGACACTAATTAGTCTGAGCCAGACAGTGGCAAAACAAGGACGACGTAAAGTGACAGTGCACAAATGCCTGTCCCTCTAAAACTGAGGAAATTCAAAGCATGAATTAAGAGTCAAAGTACACAGGGTGAGGAAAGCAGAAAAGCAAGTGTAGTAGATCCTCTAATCCCAGCGATTCAATTGGAATTAATTGATTTCACCACAAGTTTTTGCCATTTTAAATCTCCTCGTGAGCAGGCACAAGCTTGTGTCGGGGCATTTCTCACCTTATCGTGTGGTTCTCTGACTGAGGAGAGGATATGCATGGCCTGGGCAGAGTTCGTTTCCAAAAAGTAGTCCACTAGCCCGTTCAGCAGCATGGACCCTCGCTCTTCAAGGCAAACACACAATGAATTAGTTCATTTTTGAAAGGAGGAGTAGAGGTCATACTACGATCAGTAAATTCCACCAGCAGCAGAACCATGTTAAAGAAAGCAGTCCATTAAAACAGATGGTAAAAAGGACAGCAATAAAGCTATGAACACATAAATAAGCCGAGCTGCCCTACCACTGCTGAGCTGCTCGTTGATGAGGCCTCTGATCTCTTCTAGCTGGTGGAGGTCGGAGGTCTCAAGAAGCGGGAGGAGGTCCCCCACGTTGGGCTGCTCCCTGGCCATGGTGGTGGCAGTGCTGGAGGTGGAGGTAGCGTCTCTCTCACGGTGTCCGTCCCTGCCTGCCTGGAGGACTCCTGGGGCCACCCACCAATACAGTCTCCAGGCACCTCTACAGCGCACCAAGACCAATTCATAAACATTTCCCAGAATTAGTTAGAGCTGTGATGTTGGATTAGCGGTCACATGACAATACTAACTCTGTGCTGGGCAGCAGCCAATAGGCATTTCCTCAAAAAGGAAGTTTTCTTAAATGAGTTAACTGGAAATTTATGGAATTTACGTAGCCATAAAAATGGCTTTAAATAATAATATGATCAACATCCTTCCGGAGTGATGTGGCTTCAGTTCCCATGAGGTCACTCCATTAGAAACCTATGTGTAATATCCCTATTGTGAGCAGATTGTGGTTGTAACATAATGTCTACCATAGACTAGAAGACTTTCTTGAAAAGGCTTTAAATACTATTAAAAGACTGAAGTCTAACACCCTCTCATGTTGAAAGGCAACGAGAGTTTTGGGGATCTTGCTGAGTTTGTATTTGCAAGACTACAGTTAGATTTTAATTCAGATTATTTCCCATCCTGCTTCTGTTGGAAAATATTACACCAAACTCCTTTTTAGAAAGACGAAAATTTCTTAATGTCTGTAAAAACAGACAACTCTAGAAACACGAGATAAAAGGCGTCATATGTGAACAGGATTCTTGTCAAGTCAGCATCAGTATATTCGATAACGATGAACTGTACAAACTTAACATTTCGTATGTTGTTGCCTCAACTTGGAGTCCCCTCCATGTTTAACGTTAACCTTCAGGCACTGTCTGTTGTCTGTTGTGTCGGCCCTGTGATAAGCCCCCTTTTACACTGCCAGATTTTCGGCAAATATTGGGCCGTTTTGTCACCAAGCTGCGAGTGTTAAGACACACAGAGACGGATTGGCGAGTTGATCCAAGGTGCCCCCATTGCCCTGAAAAAGGTACATTCTGTATAAACAAAAGTAGGTAGGCGGCATTTCGCTGCATTCCCTGATTTTGCATTTATACTGCCAGTGCTGAAAGAAGGCTGATTGGCCTTTCCTGCAGATTTGCACAATTCCTATTTAAAAAGGGCTATAGTCTGGCGACCTGTCCAGGGTTTACCCCTCCTCTCGCCCGATGTCAGCTGGGATAGGCTGCAGGCCCCCCGCGACCTCTAATGGGGTAAGTGCTTACAGAAAAACTAATATTAAAACATCAAGAGGAAGTTTTAGCACCACCTTACACCGAATGATCGAGATCACTGGAGCATGCAACAACTGAGGTAAAACTCTTTTGATTTTATTCCAACTTCAGAAATTTGTCTACTATGAAATTGCTCGAAAAGTCATTTGGCGTATTAAACACCGCTGACAACAGTCACTGAAAACTGTGTGTTGGCAATAATGCGTTAACTGGCACAAGTATCAAAGATTACTAGCAAGTTGCAGCTGTGCACTGACATCACTAGCTTGCTAGCTGAAATGACAAATCTCACCTAAAAGCTTAATCTTTTAAAGTAAGCCCAGTATTAAACAGCAGCCAAAAAAAATTAGTGGCTACTTAGTGAACATAGTGGAGCATTTAGCAGCTAAAGAGCCAGATGTTTCCCTCAGGGGTTGTGTGTGTGCAGAGCAGAGCACTGAGAGACAGTTAATGTGCGACTTTCACGTACCAGGTGGACACAAACAGGACTCCAAATGAATGCTAATGTCACTCTGTGTCTGCTGGATGTGGAAATAAGCAACTGTTAGTCCTATTACATAAGGTGATAATTTGTCAGCGCTGTGTTTACAGCTTGTTGCACTCTCCCTAAGTGGCCAAAAAATCATTTTAAGAAGGTTTAGGGATTTATTGGTGAAACTGGACTGATTAAAGGCTCCCTGAGGTATTTTAAACCTCTACCTCATACCACATTTGCAAACTATGTGCACACAGGTGACACATCAATCATTCCTGTTGATGGTTTCACACTACTCTACTGATCTGATATGCAGCAATGTGCTAATTAAATTTAATGAGAACAGGCCATTTTTCACAGGAGACATTTTAACTTGTCATAACAGGAAAAGCACAGGTTTTACTGATAACATCCACGATGGCTCTTTTCAAGTGGCACTGTAAGTCAAGGCAGTGAGACACTGAGCCAACATGCACAATACCAGGACCCTGAAACTGAGGCAGCTAAATGGAATTCAGCCATCATTCATTTGACATCATTTTTGACAATTCAATTGACATGTGATTCTCCTACTATGACATGACAAAATGTGCGAAGTAAATAAACATATTGTGTTACTGAAATGAGAAGATAAATCTCAAGAACGTAGAAACTCAGGATGCATAATATCAGCACATCATCTGTTTTCTGCCAGTATCAGCTTTAAAATTAACTATTAGAATTGGCCATCATGCTTTTTTCTCAATTTGCACAATGAATGAATATTACACACATGGAAAATTACTGCATTTCATGTCCTTATCTGCTGATGGAGCATCACAATAAGGGCATTCATGTATAATGTGATGTTAATTCCACTACAGAGGAGAATTGATGATCACTAAAATTAGTTGGGGTAAAGTAGATTTACTGATGTCGGTAATCAGTCAAATGAGGTTTTACATATCGGTATATTGGCAAAAAAAACAATATCATGTATTCCACGCCTTGTCCAGGTATTTCATGACCGTGGGAACCCAAATGAAGTTGTGCCATCTTGCGATCCCTCGTCATGCGTAACAAATTTAGCTCTGACGTGGCCTCTCCAACCAAAACAGTGATTTTTTTCTACTTATTCTTTTATTTTGTAAAATTACCCAGTAACTGAGCAAAAGCACTGATCATAAACTAGGATTACTGCCTGCGATTGTATGCGTCCATACACCAATCAAGTTTCTCTTACAGTTTACATCCTTGTCTGTAAAAACATGGATGCTTCATACACAGAGGATCTATACAATCAGCACAGTGTCAAGATGGACACCAAAGATTAGTGTGTCACCAATTCATTATCTGACCAAATGTTTCCCCTCCTGCTCCTGTTAAATGACACTGAATAATGGCCAGAAAAAATGTTTTATGCAGAATTCTATGACGTCACGATGAAGTTAACCTTTGACCTTTTGGATATAACATCATCACTTTATCATTCTATCCTAATGGAGATTTGTGTTGCGTTCTGTCATAATTAGCACAAGAATTCCTGTGTTATGGCTCCAAAACATGCATTGTTTGGTCATGGTGACCTTGACCTTTGATCATCAAAGTCCAATCAGTTTATTCTTCAGTCCAAGGGGACGTTTGTGCCAAATCTGAAGAAATTCCCTCAAGGTATTCTTGAGATATCACAGTCACAAGAATGAGACAGACACAGTCACAGTAACCTTGACCTTTGACCTATTAGATGTAAAATTGTCACTTTGTCATTCTATCCTATTAGAGATTTGTATTTCTAATCAGTTTATTCTTGGGTCCAAGTGGTTGTCTGTGAACCCCAGATTGGGAACACTGGTTCTACATCACCACATAACAAGTGAATTACACCACACTTAACTAGCTGGGCTTAATCTAAACACACAGAATTTTATCACTGATTTTCCTTAATAATTCTAGTGTTTAGCACACGAGCTGAGAATATCATAACTGAACCATGCACAGCCTTACAAACAAAAATAGACTGAAACTACAACACTTATACAATACAGAACTCATTAAACAAACAGACAAGGCAGAAAACTTCCAAGATGTAACTAAAACAGTGTGACAGATCCAAATATATGACCTGCATCTTATGTGACCCCATCAAAGATAAGTTAAGTTCAATTCTCTCTACTTACTACAAATGCTCTGAGTTTAATTCAAGAGCTATATTTGCCATTCATTGTCCCCTGACAGAAATGTGCTTTAGAAACACCACCTGGCCTAATGTGTGCACCATTTCAGGTTATTAGTCTGTTCACGTTGTCTAAGATACAGTTTGTCTCGACGCTCAGTCGGTCATTCAAAGTAAAGGAGGCCAGGGGAGCCTTGCAAATCTCCATCTGAAAAACAGGCATAAATAATCCTGATAGGCAGGTCATTATCGTCAGGGTGTCTGCACCCAGCAGCTTATTCCCTAACAGGAGTAATGAATCAGCACCAGACATCTCATCAGCTCTCAAGATCTCCTTTCAACACTCAGGCCAAAACACTCAACATGCTAGAGGATGAGTCCCACCAACTATTACATTAGCGCAGAATATTGAATCTTTCAACACAGTCGCCTGCTATTGAAACCAAGACAACACAGGCTAATTTGGATAGATGAGAGGAAATTAATCAATAACCAGCTTATTTGTTTTATTTCAACAAAAGTTACATGTCTGATTAAAACACTGCCCTCTGGAACATGATGATAGGCTCTTCTTGAGCCTCCGTCGTTCATAACAAATCAAAACAAGTCGTTAAATGCTCAAATACACTCCTGTTTGTTGATTCACAGGAGAGGTCACAGCGCAACTGCCTCCCTGTTACCAATTAACTGCTCAGTCATGGGGTTTGGGAGTCGGGATATGGAAAGTGGACTCAAACATGGCTGTTTTTCACCCTCCAAGCGAGCGTCTTGCAGGGACAGGTCAGTGGCACAAACACGCACCACCCTCAGTGTGATCCTTGACAGCTTGGGAACGCTCAGGAGGACACAAAGAGCCTTTATTCAGCCCGAGCACCTCCATGTACAAACTGGAAATTACATTTGGCTGTGTGCAAGCTGTTACCAACAGCCTCCTTTTCTCACAGGTGAATATTTGAAAGCAGTGTCATAAAAGACACAAACAGCCTGCTTGGTCCATTTGCGGGGATGATTTTCATCAACCTAACCACCCTGTTCAGTAAGCTACTAGCAGATTTTCCTTTATCTCATTGCTGCAGGGGATGAAAGAAAATGGGAATATTGTCGAGGTTCACTGGAGTAAACCAGATTTAAGGCATCAACCAACAATTGTTTTAATTACAGATTCATCTGTTAATTACCCCTTTGAATTAGCAATTAACTTTTCAGTCTTTAAAATGTCAGAAGATAGAGCAAAATGTCAGACACAAGTTTCCAGAGGCAAAGGTGATATCTTTAGATGTCTTGTTCTGTCCGAGCAGCAGTCCAGAACCCAAAGATATTGACATCATATTCAAAGTAGTTCATCTATTCACATTTGTGAAGCTGGATCCAGAGCATGTTAGGCTCCTTTGCAAACACTTAATCGATTAGTAAAACTACTTTTCTGTCAGTCCACCAATCAGTTAACCGACCAACCATTTCAGCAATGATAAGGTAACGAGTTTGCACATGTATTTAGGCTTTTAAGTAACCTGATGGTAATTCAATTAACCAAATTAATTAATCAAAATGAATACACCCAAAAACTCACTGATGATTATATGCAAGGTTCCCACAGTCATGAAATTCCTGGAAAATTTATTGAGTTAGAAAAACTGTTTTCAAGGCCTGGAAATTGCTTTGAATTGACAGACTATTCTGGAAAAGTTTTGAATATATATTTTTTTGTGGTTGCTGTTTAAAATATGTTTCAAAAAAATCCCAAAATACTTTCCTTGTATTACTTATTTGAAATATATGGCTGTGCTGTGTTATTGCCCACGTTGCACCCCCTTTTGGGGGTAAGAAATATGCTGTTGGGGTGCCGTCTAGCTCACCGGGTAGAGCGTGCGCCCCATATAGGCTGAGGCCTTAGCAGCGGTTTTCTGTCACTCTCCAAAGTCCTAAAAATTATTATTATTATTATTAGAGAAACAGGAAAATGCCGAGGAGCAATCGTGTGGCATATTAACCAAGGCTTTGTGAAGTACCTGCATGTGCCAGTCTGATCTATTCGCCTACGAAGCTAGTTGGCTAACGAGTGAGTAAAGTTAGCAAACTAGCAGTTTGCTTATTTGCAAATGCCTGAGAGGTGTTGCTAATATTTAGTCGACTCTTATTAATAGAAATATGCTGAACAAGATAAAAGGACGGCAGGACTACTACATTAGACTTCATTAGTTTTAGCTAGGTGAACCTAATAAACTGGCAACTCAGTGTATTTATAAAGCATCATACAGAGGGAGAAAAACAACCTGAAAAGATTAAATCCACATTCTTAACTTCATTTGGATTACAGATGATTTAATTATCAATCCCATATACAATGCTGCAACTGACATTAACATCTGCATATGTAGATTTTGTTTTGTTGGAGTTACATTTGTTTAAAATTGTAAATTATTATTATACCCGTGAGGTTGTGTTCATTTATTTTCCATTGTAAGATATCTCATTATATGTACGGTGCTCATATTTGTATGAGGTCAATATATTGTGCTGTTAACTGCCTGGGGGTTACTTAGAGGAATGTTTGGTTCGTTGTGAATTAATGTGTCTGAATAATTCCAAGAGGGATCGGTCATGTAAACAGCCAGACAGAAGAATAAAACTACTAATTTGTTCATATCTTATAGCTGCACGCCTGATGAAAAGCTGCAGCACAGGGCTGGTCAATGTGCAAAAGAATTCATATCACAGCATGTCTCCTCTGATACTTCAAATTATCTATATAAAAATCAGTGGATATTTATCTCATCAGGCTGACATGACAATGGGAAGTCAAACTGCAAGATTAAAATAGAAGATTTGTTTTTTTAAATCCCACAAACACTAGAAAAACAAACTATCATTATAGGGTGGGGGTCATCATTCGCATTTCTGAGTACCAAACAAAACAGGCTGTATGAGGACATTTCAGCTCTGGGAGCTTGTGGTTAACCGCATTTATCTGAAACTAGTCTATATTCCCAGGAAATCCCACAGACCCTCGCTCACCCCAACCCATCCCAATTCACCAACCGCAGGACCCTTAATTTAGATCAGCAGATATCCATTTTTTTAGACTAGTCTTATTTTGGCAAAGGTCTTGTAAAACGGCTTCTGTGTTTGGATTTAATGTTTGTGCAGTGAGATGCTTCCCATATTTTGCTAAATTAAATAAGGGTTTTGCAGAATAACATGTCTATATTCATCAAGAAAGAAGTATTGTTCTTTACATCAGCACTATACTCACTCTACGTCAGTTTTTTGGCAAGGAGTGAAGCCACTTGCATATTTACCTGCATTTACCTGGTGCTAATTTCCAACCCTGTTACAAGCCCCCAAAATATGCAGTATTTCCCAACTTTCAATCCTTCCAGTACAGAGAACACTCTGGAGCTGGCTTTGGGAAATTAATGCACAGAAAATATAGCTTAATACATAAAATATGACACATAAATCGCACATTTTGGACGCATTATATTTTGGTTTCAGGGAAATTCAACTCGTGACCCCAGCACTTCTCAAATCCTGCCTGCAGCCCTGCCACTGCCAGGCCGAGGAGGTCAAATTGTGAAACTAGTGAACCATTCTGTCTCCATGGTGACAGGATGACGACTGCACGAACACATGCTAACAACAGGATATTACTGATTGACGTGATAATAGGGGAGAAAACTGATGTGGCTGCAGCCCAGAGATAAAAGCAAGGCAGCCTGGTGCAGAAAGCTGCGAGAGGTGTTTCACTGTGCTGCATGATGAAGCATCAAATAAGCACATAAATAAAACACAAAGCTAATGGGGGTAATGTGTAACAGTGACATGCATAATGAGAGCAGTGCAGAGCCCGGACAGAGCCCGGACAGGCTGAGGTCTGAGGCTGCTGTATGAGGGACTGACCACTGGCTGCTGCCTGTCGTAAACAACTCGCAGAGAACAATGGGCAGGGTTGGGTTTACTTTATCCGATTATACAAATACACAAGCATCTTTCCTCTGGTGAACCGATAGCCTCTTCAAACCCGGCGGAAAACGCACATATAAGCACGACTAAACGTCCAAAGCACCAACGTCTACTAAATCCATCACCGGGTCTTTCCAAAAACAAGTCGGTCCCAACGCCGAGAGCTAACGTTAGCTGGGAGCAGCGACCCACACTCGGTCGGGGACTCATCTCGCCTGTCAGCCGGCTTCAATCGGCGGAGAAGAAAGCTTAAACTCTCATGTGGAGCAACACAAGTCACATGCGTTGAGATTCGCTGTAAGAAAAACACAAAACACATAAAAAATCGGACCTGTTTACCTGTTAGAGTAGCTGCACTCCACAGGGCGCCGCCATCTTGAACACCTCACAGCCCATCCCACCGCAGTCAGCCTCCGCTATCGGGCTGCATGCAAACTAATCCCACAAGTTAGCGCCCCGCGAGTCTCTGCCGCAACTTTTACAACTCATTCACGCGAGTTAAATCAAAAATAACCGTGTCGAGTTACGTTAAATAACTCAGAAGTGGTGTTTTCATCTACAGCCCGACAAGTTGCTTGCTCACTTGCAAAGCTAAGATTGTTTTTCCCAGCTCCTCATTGGTGGAAGGATGAAATGTGTGTAATGCGGTTTCGCGTGACCCACATGTGAAAAGCGCACGCGCAAATTAGATTTTTTTTTTTTTTAAAGCAGGTAGTGGAGTGATCGAGTGATCGATACGGAGGCTCATTAACGCCACAAAAACAAACAGGTTATAAAATATTAAAGGGCAAAAATAATCTGATGCTAAGGCAAAATTATTAATTACTGAAAGTTTTCATCTTTAAAGTCAGAATAATTGGAAAGTAAGGATGGGTGATATGGACAAAATTCATACCTAGGTATTTTCAGGCTGAATGGCGATACATGACATATATATTTAGGTATTTTCTACTAAATGGGCTACATGTTCAGTTTGAGATATAAAAACAGACTGTGATCAAAATAAAATACAAAGACAGGGACTTTTTCCCTGTTGGAAAATAAGCAGCTGCACAACATGTAGCCTAAATAATTAATCATAGAAAATAAATAGCAGGGCTGTACGTTAACTTTTTGCACACAGCACTGGAGCTACAGAGGTTTAAAGGTTTGCAGCACAGGACACAAAACTATAACATGAGTATGTAAGTATCAAGTCTATCACTAGTATGAATCTAGTGCTGGAAAATGATTTAAATATCTTTAGCTATTTATTTTGGCAATTAATCTTATTTAAGTACATAGCTTTAAAAGGGAGGCTGAGAGACTTGCATATGAAACGTCTGTGTTGTTGCCGCATTGTTGCCACAGCACATCTATCACCTGCATCCAGGCACTGTCTCAATGTCACACAACAGACTACAACTATGATCCACATCACTCACAAACTGGCAAACAAACGCTCACCTGGCCAACCCGGTCTCACTCCGAAGTCGTCGAAATCCAGCACTAAGGCAATGACTTGTGGCGTCAGACACCGGCAACAAAGCTGTCTTTATTCATCAGCCTGATGCCGGCAGGTGCCATTAAACTATAATGGTGACCGGCAGTGTCAGGGGAATATGTGGGGGAGCAAGAACGACAGTTGCGGTGGCGAAAGTCCAATTTTGGTGGGCGGGAGGATCACGTCCCATGAGATTATAAAGGCAAACCCTGTTCTTTTTTCCTAAACCTAACTACATGCTTTTGTTGTCGAAGGGAAAAAAGAACATTTGAGGTGTTGTACTGACATAATGTGTTTATTTTTGTGTGTAAAAGGTAAATTTCCTGTGAAAACTGAAGTGTATCTTGAAAGAAGACAATACATGTAACAGGCAGAAGTTGACATGGCATTCCACAACATCAACAACCAACACACCCAGGGTATCTTGCACGTCATATCTGGAGGTGAAAAGTCCATGACCGAACGTTGATATTTGAGGTTGGAGTGAGAATGTATTGACCTGACACAATCAAGCAGCTCTGTGTTAGCCTGAGTGTCAGACTGAAGCTTGCAGAACCTTCAGTCTGACATCGCCTCCATTGAAGGCGATTTACAAGGGGGAGGGAATTTGATTTTTTCCCTAACCAATCAGTAGAGATCAACGACTCACCCAGAATCTGACGTCATTAGTATCCATGCCTCGGGGGTGCCGAAAACAAGCGAGCATTGCCCGTTTAAAATGTCTCCGTCGTCGTGCTCGTCCAGCTGCACTGCCATTAAATCCAGTTTAGCAGCTTTAATTTGGCCCTCCATTAACGCGAGTAGTGGCGAAATACCTCAATAGCATCGTTAATGTGGTCTGTAGGATCTGCAGCGGTCGCCATTGTTGCTATCCTCACCAGTTACCCACCGGCGTACAGCTTGACATCAGCGTGGCTCTGATTGGCTAATCGCTAGACCCCCGGCGTTCATTGGTCCGTCCATCGTTTGGACGAGATAAATCGCAAATTCAATAAAGTATACCAGACCGGTGAGACAAGCCTATTCAGTTGAGTGGGTTAGGTCTATGGTCTGGAACCAGGCTAGCTCTGTGTCCTATGTATGCTGCAGTCACTGTATTGCACATGTGCTATTGTGGTCATTTCATTCACCTCACAGACTGATTTAGCGTAACACATGCAACATATAGACCAATGTCATTTACATTTAAATTAATTCTATATTCATTTTAGTCAGAACTATGAGGTAATACTTCAAAATGTTTAACTTACATCCCTTCTCATGACTGTGACTTAACTTACCTCCCAGTTTTGACACAGAAAGTTAAAATTTTTAACTTATGATGTCATAATTTGACTAAAAAGTAATGATTAGGACTGAGCGTATTTTCACATTAAAAAGTTACAATTGTGACTCTCTATCTCAGACTTTGTACCAACTATGGATATCTTTTATTTTTGCCACTCTTGATGTTCTATTTCAGTCTTTTCCTGGCAGATATTGGCTTCCATACTCTCAATACTAAAGCTACCTGATTACTATTACATCATGTATTATGATGTTGCATCATTAGCATTGACAAATACCTGCAGTCTCTCTCAATGAAAATTATTCCGATTAAGCTGCTGGCCTGATGTGTGCTGTTACACAGGATTAATGCAGAGTTCTGTAGCCTAGTTGTACTGGATTAGATTAGATTAGATTAAACTTAATTGTCATTGCACAGGTGCCAGGAAAACTACAGTAAATGCAGTTTAGTATCAAACCAGAACGTTTAAACAATAGATACAATAGTCTAAATAAACCTGAATGAAGTGAGGCACGTGTTTCAAGGCATGGACTTTTCTCTTTTTTACCCCATGTCTGTGTAATTCTAATTAGTTATTTTTCACCTTAATTTATAACTCAGGCAGGTAGCATTCATGGTAACATTCATGCTCTGTCACAGCAACACTCACGACTAAAATACACAGTATATATAACAAAAACACATTGAATCACAAACAAGAAAGAGGCCCTGATGACTTTAACAAGCCTTATCTTAGACAATATCAACTCCATTTAAACACACTTTGGCCAGTGGGGGAGGCTGCTGTGCTCTGTGTGTGTGTGTGTGTGTGTGTGTGTGTGTGTGTGTGTGTGTGTGTGTGTGTGTGTGTGTGTGTGTGTGTGTGTGTACACGTCCCTGGACGTAATGGCAGCAGAGCTTCACAAACACAGACGAGTACCTAATATATCAACACTGTAGTTTGCTTTAGTAAGGCTCAATCCTTATGGTCTATATTGACAAAATGATTTAATTATTAAGCTAATATAATGAGCTAAACAAAACGTCGGCTACATGTTGCAGCTGCATTTAATATATGTTGTATTATATGTATGTCATATACTACATGTAATCACACATAAACATACTTACACTGTGTTTTCTTATGTCTATCATTATGTTATTATACTATGTCATATAACTAAATACTCACATCGGCCTGTGTACATATACACGTAAGTATCCATATACATATCCTATATACTGTGCAATATTTTATCACTTACTGTCATGTAATATTTATGTATTTCTCCTGGAAAAATATTACCCACCATGTGTATATTGCAGTTTTCCAGTGCAGCTATTGATCATGGACATAAGGTGAAAGGTGAATATAGTGTATGTGGATTTTATATTATTGTGCCTTTATTGTATTCAGTTCGTGTTTTTGTCATATTTTTATCCTTATTTCGCTCTCAATTACTCTGTAACTCTTGAGCTTGCAAGTGATTTAGATTGACACCTTGAATAATATACCTGTGTTCAAAGACAATTGATAAAAAAAAGAAAGAATATTATTAATAATCTAAAAGCCCATCTGTGTCATGGTTTTCTTTTTTCTTTTTAATTGTCAGTAGCTATTTGAAACAAAATTATATGCTTCTTCCGTATACGCTATAAAATCTATGAATATGCCATTAAAATCCATTCAGTTAAATTATTAATTTCTTACTTTCCAACACCATTTGAACTAATGTCCTTACTTAAATGAAATATGCTTTGTATTTTAATTTGTCAGCTATCTCATTGACACACAACTTCACAGACTGGTCAATATTCTAACATTCAATACTCATATTTTGACATGTGGATATAGGTTACCTATTCCGTGTACATCTATCGCTCCAACCACTGACTATCGATGATAGACGAAAAGATGGATGGCTACCTGTATGGATACCTATCCTTCTCCTCCTATTGTATATAGATAGAATTGTATTCAATTAAATGTGTTACACAAACTTTTCCAGCAAGTGTAACAGCTAACCCTCAGCCTTTTACAAGTAACCCCACCCATGGGGCACATTCTCACTTCCACCACTTCTCAGTGCAACTGTAGGAGAAAGGTGAGTTCTAGAAAAACAGTAACTGTTTATCTGTAGCAGAGATGTGTTGTTAGAATAAAACAATAAAATAAGTAACCACAGTTTTGATAATATTCAGCCCAGTATTAAATGTGTTAGGTTGTGCCCTGCTGTCCCCTAGCCCTTTGCAGAACACACACACACGCACACACACAATGCAAGTGTGACGACTTACACACGGTGTCCACACGATGTCGCACTTGCACTTGTTCCTTCATGTAAATCCTCTCCTCCTCAAAACGTGTTTGACTCCTCGACTCTATGTTCTTTGAAATGATTTGAAAAGTTGTCATTATTTTCTGAAAACCGCCCCCCCCCCCCCAAAAAAAAAATAAAAAAAATAAAATAAAATAAAATAAATGAATTAACTCCCTAATTTTGTCACTTGAACGCACCTTGTCACTCTGTCCCTGACACTGAAACATCCGGAGAGGAAATCTGTCATGTCTGAATATCTTAATGCTTTGATAAATAAAGACAGAGCAAACAGTGTCAATCACCCAGACTGGTTTGGTGTGTGTATCTTTGGAGGTGCTACAGTCTCATATGATCTTCTGGTCATTTAAATCTTGCACACAACACAGTCATACACAGCATTACTCTGAGTAAATCCTGTAAATCAAACACTGTGAGGTGGAAATATTCGGGCGGATTTTTTTTGGGTTAGATTTTTTTCCTTGCTTTATCATTTTTTATGTAATTTAAATGTATATATGTTTATTTTAATACATTTTTAAGATCAGCAGAAATTGGCAGCTTAATTAAAATAATGTATCTTTAATTTAAAGCAGCAAAACGCTCTGCTTGAGGAAGACAACTTCATTTTTTAGCCTTCAACCCGACATTTCTCACCCCCCCCCCTCCAGGAGCTCTGGCTGTTTTGTGTAACTGTTCCAGGGACAGCAAAGGCCCCGTGTGTTTTTTTACGCAAATTTCCACCTGCAGGTTGGCCATTTCATTGGTTGAAACCACAGTCAGATTCTCCTGCGGAATTATCTGATTGAAAATCAGGGAGGGGAGAAAACGAGAGAGCAACAAGTGTGATGGTTTTACGTTGCTTTGCTTTCCTGACTTTCAGAAAAGGATTTGGGGACGCGTTTTTACTGTGCTAACAAGGACATTTTTTATTATTACTGCAACTTTCATTTCGTCGGGACCTGTTTGGTTAACGGTGAGTACATGCTGACTGTAATATAACTTCTTAACACAGTTAGAGTGACACTTGTCACCACGAATAATAGTTTATTTCTAACCGTGAAAACATTTTAAAGCGCCAATTAAACTTTATATTCAAGGGCCTGATGACAAAGTAGAAAGTTAAGGCCTAATAATTCATATTACGCATATAGCGCGAGTTTAAATTATGGACAATTATGATAAATTCAAATACAATAAAGTAACCCACCTGCAATTAAGGACTGAAAATATGTGAATTAAATCGAAAGTAACGAAATGACACAATTAAATGTAACAGCAGCCGGATGGTCTTAGATTTAAAAGCTTGTAGTGACTTTTTCTTTTACAAAATATGACGTCATCGATATTTTATTGATTATTTCAAGGTTTATTGTGTCGCTAATGATTTATTTCTTGGTGTAGGATCAACATGCCCCGGTCATTTCTGGTGAAAAACAAAAGGTGCACGTCCTTTAATGTTCACCGATCATATGAAGACGAGCCGAGGGCCCCCATGTGTACAGGTAATAATTATAAAAAATATGGCATTATAAAAATATGGAGGATTAGATTGGAGCTGCCTACTTTAATGTCGTTATTTTGAAGTTATTTCTCTAAAGCATTTGCATGAACTTTCCATTTAAAAGGATATTCATTAATGACAGTATGAGACTCCACTTCAGCATTTCAAGGTTACTGATGAAATGTCTGGTATTTGAACAACATGTCGTCCAAAAGGAAATGCGGGGTTTTTCTTATTTTTTTATTTTTTTATTAAAGAGTATTTATTTGCTGACTAAGCCCAGGGAGCCACATTTCTTGCTTGAATCAATCACACTTTTATTTGCTGTGGATTTGCAGAAGACCCACCAGAGGTTCAGAGTACAGACTCTGAGGACAGGCCTCAGTCCGAGGGCCAGTCTTCCCCTGCGGGCCACTTTGAAAAGGAGGAGGCAGAGCTTGAGTGCCCCTTACCTGCTCACCCAGAGCCAACCAGGCCCCCTGTGGCCCCCACACAGCCTTACTACCTAAATGGTGAGCTGCCTGTGCATTTATCTCCATCTTTTGCTGCTACTTCCACAGTTTAATTTTCAAGAAGGTGATTTTTAACGTCTGTATATGTGCACCCTCAGAGCCTCACATGGCTGGATTCCCTCCCTACTACAAGCCGTCGTACGCTTGGGAGCCGGTGCCGTCCTCCTATGAGCTCCGTCAGATGAGTTTCAGCCCTACAGTGCTGCAGCACGCCAGCAATCTGTACGGCACCCACATCAGCCGCAGCCCACAGCCTCAGCAGCCTCTGGACTGCAGCACGCACTACTCCCCCACCTCCAACACCTACCACTGTATCACCTGTGACAAGGTACATACCACAGCCTAATTATTGTTGTGAAGTTTCTCATTAAGCCAAGATGAAAAAGTGAATTTGTCAGCCACCTGCTTTAATAGACTAACTCTGTTTTAGGTGTTCTCAACGCCGCACGGACTGGAGGTTCACGTCAGGCGGTCGCACAGCGGAACGAGACCTTTTGGCTGCAGCATCTGCAGGAAAACCTTCGGCCACTCTGTCAGTCTGGAGCAGCACATGAACGTCCACTCTCAGGTATGTCAGTGACTCCAAATGCTCTACAACATAAAGCAGTTTGTGACAAAGGCTCTATGTTATAAGTTTGTCTTCTCCATGTCCAAGCTGAGATGACCCTGGTGACATCACTATGACATCATTAGGGTTATTTTCTCTTCATAGAGGCCATTATATTCTGTTGTCCCTTTAAGAATTCAAGATTCCCTGCTAGCTTAAAATTACCTGACCTATTCACCCCTCATATTGCCAATTGTATATAATTTAATCACCCAGTGTTATGTTGAATTTGTGAAGTAAACCATGTTTTTCTTGCATGTGAGTAAAGAATCCAAAAATTGGAGAAGATTCTTGATGAGTTAAAGTAAATGGGGTCCACGTTTAGCATTAGCAAAACTATATCAAAACATCTGTTAACAAACACACAACTTGTACAGTATAATCCAAAGCCCCTTTGACACTGGGGAATGTGGTGCTGTCATACTGCCTCGCCACTGGACAGAGTTGTCTCGCCCCTGAGCCGGAAACAGAGGCAGTAACAGTGCCAAGACAAAGTCTGTAAACAGTGCAGATGGCAGGAAGGGGTCATGGATGTAACGTTTTAAAGCCGTTTTATGTGTTCAACCTACAGCAGGAGATTTTTTTAAAAAAAAAGCTAGTAGCAGCTAGAGGCTAACTCAAAGAAGAAGAGCAGTGGCTGAAAGTGTCTGTGAATTGGAAAACAATAACCCTCCAAGCAAAGGACGAGATCAATTGCCATATAACACGCATGGTAAATGATTGTTATTGCCATGTTAAGCCATAGTTATTGTTTACAAAGCACTCGCCACGCCCGTCACCCCTCTTTTGATTTGATCAGAAGATTTTGATCTGTGTCAAAATGCAAAGGCAGCATGAAGAAGGGACTTTGTAGCAGCACTGTAGCCTGATCTCCGTGTAAAAGGGGCTCATATATCTGCGACTGCCTCAATCAGTTTGTGTTATTGTGTGACCTTAAGCCTTAAAATACAAAGTCACACAATAACAAAAACAAATTAACTGATGGAGGCAGCAGTCGAACATTAGCTCCCATGTTCAGTGAGGTAAAATCGCTGTTTTTGTCGATGGAGTCTGGCTTTGAAGAGAGTATATATAAGTTTTACTTTCAGTTTAGTGCCCTGTTGGAAAGGGCTGTCTGTGTGAGAGGCACTGAGCATACGAGTGGATAAATGAGACTTGGATTATACTGCATGAGTTGTGTGAGAGTTTGGACACGGATGTTTTGCTGTTGTTAAATGCGGACGCCTTATGGCTTCAAATCATCAAGAATTTTCTCAGGTTTTGGATTTCCACTTCATTGTGGAGGTATACATATATAACTAAAAAAATAATCTCACCACAAGGTCATCTGAGTGGATTTTGTGGAGCTTTCGATCGACTTGTGGGTGTTCAGATTTCTATGCTGGCCTAAAAGTTAAGCCTCAAAGTTAGTGTTCAGACAAAACTGGAAATTATTTGGTCAACATCTGTTTTCAAGGTCAAATACAAACCTTGAAGCTCAACTTTTTTGACATCTGTCTCAATTAATGACAATCTTGTAACACTTTTTACTTTTGCATTTCATCAGGAAAAAAGCTTCGAGTGCAAGATGTGTGGAAAATCGTTCAAGCGTTCCTCCACCCTCTCCACCCACCTGCTCATCCACTCGGACACAAGGCCTTACCCCTGCCAGTACTGCGGCAAGAGGTTTCATCAGAAGTCTGATATGAAGAAACACACGTACATTCACACTGGTAAGTCACAGTGTGTAGATTGTTTTACAGCAGGCGGCCATATATAAAACTGTCTATCGCTGCTCTTGCTCTAATCATCTGCTTTCCAGGTGCAGCGAGCAGGAATTGTTTCCAGGAGTAATATAACTACTGATAAATCAGAAAAAGAAACTTAAACAAATGTCCTGTGGATTTGCATATCTGGTTTTCCTCCTTTGCGCAGAGCTCTGTAAAAGGAACTCTATGCTGTCGCCATTCGTTGCAAATAAATGTTTGACAAATCTGAACAATGGCACGATTCTTCACCCGTAGATATCAAAGCGAACCTTATCTTTTTAATAAAAAATAAAACACAAGCACCGTGACAAACCTGATTTTCAGGAAGCACTGCAACTTCTTTACTCAAATCATTTAAAAATAGTTTCTCACTATTTTTATTTTTGTGTGTTTTATATTGTAGGTGAAAAGCCGCACAAATGCCAAGTGTGTGGTAAAGCGTTCAGCCAGAGCTCCAACCTGATCACACACAGCAGGAAACACACGGGCTTCAAACCATTTGGATGTGACATTTGCTCCAAGGGCTTCCAACGCAAGGTGGATCTCCGCAGGCACCACGAGAGCCAGCACGGCATGAAGTGAAGAGGAGCATGTGTCTATATGTAAAATAAATTTATATTAAAATCGATGAGCTGATATTGATTTCTAATGGAAGGTGATTTAACCAGAGAAATGTAATGTGTACAATGAAGAAATGTATTAGTTAATATATTGGAAGTGATCTTTTGGATGTGATTACACGTGGATGAATGGGTGCTGATGTCATTTAGATTCAAAATATGTGTACGATTTGTTTTTCCATATAATTTATTTGTATGCCTGAGCTGTATATTATATTGGCTGCGTGTGAGTTTATAAATGCTTTCAAATAAAGGGTGAAAAGAAGGAAAATCTTTGGTTTTTCTTTCACATGCAAAGTGAAATAGAATCTAAAATCCTTTTTACCTCAAAGGCAAAATATATGCTCACTGTTTGTCTAAGATGAGCAGTGTAAACACACTTTTACTCCCCGGCCACCTCTTTCTGTGTGTTTTTCCCAGTCACTTTCCTGTCGGAGCAGGATGTAGAATATGGGACTGTGGCCTGAGGTGAAAATGTCATACGGGCCCAGAGATAGTGTGTGATGGAGTAATGCTGCATTCAAATAGCACACACCTGGAACACCATGCAAATTGTTCCCGAGAATCGACTTGGAAGCTCATGGAGGATAGTGTGCAGCAGTTAAGGGAGTTATTTCATTCTCAGCTGAGAGGCCAAACCAGCTGCATAATCTCAGTGAAAAATCACAATTGCACAAACTGCCAGACAGACCATAATGAACTCTGGCCACACACCCTCGCATGCATGCAACTTAACTGCTCGGCCTTTACAGTGCACTGAGTTGGAATGGGATACAGGGATTAATAAGAAGCTGTGGAGAAGGGATTGATTACTTAGTCAACCGTTACCACACCCAGTCAGCCTGTGGATTAACTTCAACAAACAAGTGGCGGCTCCAACGAAAACTCACCACCTTCCTCAAACACCAAACCTGTTAGGACATTAAGCTGCTCGAGGCAAATCAGATCATCACCTGGGCCTTTTAAATCTGACACGAACTTAATGAAGTGCTGTCAAGGAATTGTACAGTTTCCTTAGACATAACACAATGATGGCAACACATTTTTCATCCCTAATGGATCCCAAATTTGACTCATTACTCATCGTATATAAATTAACGGAGCAGTGTGCAAGGTTTAAGGGGATTTAGTGACATCTAGCATTTGCATTTAGCTAAATCTTCTCCTTGTTCCTTCAGTGTTCATTGTTCAGGAGGCCTTTACTGGGAGCCAAATTATCTCCTCCCTTCCAAAACAAACGGACCAGGCGATTTAAACCGGTAAAAACACTGAATAAGACAGTTTCACGTTACGAATCAGTGTTTCTTTGACGCTGTTGCAGATGGGCAGCTAGTCCAACAACTGCTGATGTGTGCTCATGATTTTTCTGATCCACATGTTCAGGAGGTTTTCACCTTGAGCCAAACTATCTGCAGAGGTCTCTTCCTCTCCAAAACAAACAGACCAGGTGTTTTAAAGCGGTAAAGACACAGAATAAAGCAGTTTGGGTCGTTGGAGACGTGCTAGCTCAGCTCCTGCTAATGTGTGCTCACTTCTTATCTGTGATAACTTAAAATCCAGATGTTCAGGGGTTTTTTAACGAAAGCCGAATTATCCGCAGAGGTCTCGTCCTCTCTGAAACAAACAGACCTAAAAACACTGAATAAATTTCACTAAATGTACATTCCCATATGTATGTTGTGCCATGTGGATTCGCTGCTGCAGAAATCAGTGTCTGCACAGGCAAGAGAGGAGACGCGAGGGCCTACGGTCTGGCAAACAAATCTGAGGTCTTTATGCAAATGTGTTGATATTACCACGGCAACAGGGTCTGTTGTGATCCAGTACAGGCAGAACGACCGCTGCACCGCTGCATCCTGGTGAGAGAGGAGACAGAGCAAATCAAAATCCTGCACAGGTAACCAACAGAAAAGGGAGACATCTTGGGTGGGACTTGGCAAACAGGACATGGGTCCTGAAAGGGGAGGGGCGGTGGTGCGGAGGCTAGCCTGGGGTAAAACGGGAGAAATTGAAGGAAGCATGCAGCCCGCATGCACCTGTAATATCACTTCACCTGTGTACAGGTGCAAGGGTTTGAGAATTCAGTGGAGTCATTCTGATTTTTTTTAGATGTCAGAGAAAATGCTGAGAACTGTGTCAGAGTTGTTTATGTGGTTATCCAGCCTTTGTTGATTTGCATAATGTGTGCTGCCTGAGGCGCAGTGGTATCCTGAAAGTTGCAAATTTGCTTGATGGTCTTTCTAACTGTTCAGCTCTCACTGAGCTCCACCCAGGAACAGTTTGTAAAAGCAGTTTAGAAGCTACATGAACAGCTACCTTGAATATGTTTTAAAGTAATGTCTGCAGTGTGACACAAGTCCCTAACATGTTCAAGAAGTTACTGCCTCAACAGAGAAGAAACAGCACAGTCTGATACCAGAGACAGTCCTAGCTCCAACACCCACACCGATACTCCAAATCTGATCCATTCAGCAAAGAAACAACTAACAACTTAAAAAAAATCAAGACTCAAACATCAGTGTTGTGTCTTAAAACCAACACACCGGAATCCAAATGTGCCTGTTTCTGTCTCGCAGACACACACACACACACACACACACACACACACACACACACACACACAGACACACACACAGATAGAGCACACAGCTGAAATTTGTCTTGCAAATTACCTCTATGCAAATGCACCCTGCATGGCCAGTACTGTGGAAACGCTGCAGGATGGAAGGATGGCCTCAGGCATCCATGACACATTCATGCACGACAGAGCGGGAGATCCCCAAGAAGAGCTGCTTTCTCTCTCCTGTGCAATCAAAGAAACATCACGGGAGTCTTAGTCATTATTTACTCTAAGATATCTGCCATCAAATAAACCTTTTGTCTCAACTTGTATCTCCAACTGCCTCTGTTTTCGAAGAACGCATCCCCCTCCCCTCCCCAAAAATCATTTAATCTCATTCCATGTCAGCTGTTTAGGATTCAAATGATTTGTCTTTCATGTTCCTCAGTGTCTATCACAGCTTCTGGAAAATAAACCTTTCCTCTCCTTTATGAGATTTTGACAGAGCAGCATGTCGAGTGTTTTACATAAAATCAGGGCAAACAAGTTAAAACGACAAGATTTGAGACCAATAGTTGATTATACAAAGGAAGATGGCTTCAAAGTTTAATTCTGTGTGTGTTTGGCTTACATAGTTTCTATCATAATGTCACAGGAGCACAGGAAACAGGCTGGGAAAGATGAAGCTGCAAATAAGTAGTCCTACAGATCTGTATGTGAAGCTCCAGACCAACTAAAGCCGCTGTTTACAGTGCTTTCCCAGAATATACCTATGCAAAAACATTAAGTTTCACACACAGCGACAAACAAACAAAATCTAACAATGAACGTTTGGCCCTGAAGTCATAAATATAAGTACGGGGAAGATATAGAGTTGTAAAGTCAGTGTTGAAGTGACGTGCCAGTGATCCGTCTTGCTGTTTCTAAAACAGACAGAGTAACGCAAATCGAAAAACAAACTGTCAGCAGATTTCCTCTCCATGACTGGATGCAGGAAGATGCCGTATGATCACATCTGCTGCTGTCACACAGTGTGGCGGGTGAGATACTATTTGATTGCCACTGACACTGTGTTGTGGTCCAGCAGCTCGTCCTGCTCTCCCATAGATAAGTGCAGTGATGACGTGCACCGAATGCCGCGCCTACAAAGTGTCATGAAAGACTGATGGGGGGGAAAAAAGATTAATGTTTCTTGTGGTTGCCTTTCTTAGAATGTAATAATCTATCTCACAATTAGGCAAATCAACATGGTGCATTCAAGTTACAGCCAGCCTGTTATCATTAGAGGAAGAGCCCCGGCACTCCAGTACAGGAAACAGCATGAACATGGCTGATGTGGTCACTTAAAGTTAAGTGTCTGTAATATTTAAAGCCCTTTGGACACAACTCTCCATCGAGCACTGGCAGCCAGTAGAAGCCATATTTACATTAATTTCTCATAAAATGCATTTGCATTTGTTGGAAAAGATTAATTTATCATCATGCCTGTGTGGCAGGCCGATAAAATATGTCAGTAGCAGTGACAGTATCCCAGGAACCACAACCCTTCCCCTTCACTGTGTCCCTTTGTTTCCTTGTCAAAACTGTCTAATAAATGCAAGCATGTTTATATGATCATCATCACTACAAACCTCACTGAGGAAGGTAGCCCGTGCGAATGTGTCTTTTAAGCTAATTTGTTATCTTATTAGCTGGCTAACACTAGCTACAAAGCTCAGACTTGACTTGCTTGACGTATACCTGGGACTTGCTGGCTTGATTGTCACCACATTAACTTAGGACTCACTTGAGACTTGAACTGACTCAGCCTACTCCCACCTCTGGTAGCAAGAAGATAGTCCACTGCAGTGTTTCCCAACCTAAGTTGCAAGATAAATCTGAAGGTTCGTGAAATGATAAACAAGAGAGGAGAGCTGAAAATGACATTTATGCTACTCAAAATTAGACGTACTTCCTCAAACACTCTGGCTTTTTTATCTTTGCCATATAGGGACGTCAATTTCAGTCACCACTTTGGTTCAGACTGAGCTCAGCTAAAGCAATCACTGATAATAACCTTTCGTTTTGCCTACAGAGAGGGACTGGGCATCGTAGGCGTGGCTTCATGTCTACATCATCACAAGTTAAAAAATGGCCATGCATACAGAAGCAACCAAACAACCAGCTGCAGGTCCAGACGCTGGAGATGTAGAGGCTGAGAGAAGGGATGACAGGAAAGAGGATACGCTGAGTGAGACGAGTGAGTGGGAGCAGGAGGGGTGAAATCTGAGGGCAGCAGGCTCTGTCAGAGTAAGTCGGGCGGTGGTGACTGTCTGATAACCTTATCATGGCCTCCCCACACTGTAACGGTAGGAACAGGCCAGCAGAGCTGCAGGGAGGAGCGGACAGGCCCACGACTGAGATAGCACCAAGAGCTGGACGAATGTTTCAGTAGACGAGGGCCCCCGAGAGAGAGACAGAAATGAAAGACAAAGAGAGAAAGATTGTCAAAATCCTTACTTCACCACAGCATACAACAGATTGTCAGTCAGAGCCTTGTGCACCTTCAGTCCCCTCCTCCTTATATCCCTACCACAATACACCAAGCTTCACAACACTGTGATAGGCCCTGCTAGATGTCATCATTTATGTTTTTATTGAAGCTCTGATAGTGTTCACAGAGTTGCTTCAGCTCTTCTATAAATGGAAGCCAGTCCAGCAGAGCATAATAAACCCACAGGAACTCATTGTAACCAGTGTTAGCATGATAATTTGTATGGACTTCTCCTGAAGAGTAAAGTTTGAAAGTTTCCTAATATCCATACATCTAGCCTATCAGCCAACTAGTTTCCCAGAGGAGGAGGGTGAATGATTTATCCACATTTGGTCTGGATGTTGTCCGGTGTTGTAGTAGTTCCCTTGTTGTTATAAGGCCATAAGCGCGAGGTCTTTTCACAACAGACATTTTAATGGTCAAGTGTGCAGGATTTAGTGGCATCTATTGGTAAGGTTGCAGACTGCGTGCAATCTATGGCCAATGTGATAATGAATGGCCCTGTCTAGAGAGCCTGGTCTCACTCCAAAGTGGTCGAAATCTGATGCTTGGACAGTGACTTGCAGCATCAAAAATGAACGAAAAAAGACGTTCTTTAATGTTGGTATGATACATGTCCAGTTGCTGTCATAGTTTAACTGTGCCTGGCAACATCAGGGGCAAAAATAGCGGGACAAGGACGAAAGTTAAGGCAGCGAAAGTGGGGCAGGAGGACGGGAGGGGTGATGGATGGGTCCAACAAACACCGACTTTCACCCGAGAGAGCAGTGTTTGTGTCCTGTAAGACTCTAAAGCCAATCCCTGTCCTTTTTTCCTAAACCTAACCATGTGCGTTTGTTGTTGAAGGAAAAAGAACGTCAACTCGCGATGCTGTACCGACGTTGTGCGATTATTTTGAATGAGACATTGGTAAATTTCCTGTGAAAACTGAAGTGTATTTTGAAAGAAGACAATGCATCTAACAGGCAACAGGCAGAACCTGACCGTCAACAATTTTATTTTACAATCACTCTAAGCCATGTATGCAATTTTAGAGCCAGCCATCATTTTTGTTATTAATTAGACATTTTCCTTGCTGCTATGACAAGTCATAATATGTCTGCTGTGAGAAAGGTGTAAATTCGTACCCAGAGTCGGATGAGAAAATCATGAGTTTAATCTCTGCGTGTCTGGTACAGAGATTGATCCAGGAACTGCTTAGCCTAGCTTAGCAGTGGGAAACTGTTAGCATAGTCCTTTTACAAACAAACAAAACAAATACACCTTGTAACTGCTTTAATCTAAGCTAGGCTAAACATGTCCCAATCTACAGGTTGGTTAGGCACTCGTTGTGCTTTAACATCCATGAGGGACAGCCAAAGACAGCATTACATTTTCTAGCTGACATCCACTTCCAGAAGTTACACGTGACTGCACCATTTCAGCAGACTTTTCAGACATTTTACATAGTATTTGCACTGCACAGGGACATATCACATGACAAAATCCTAAAATATTTCTCTCAAATGTCAGTCTTGTTCTTTCAAAAATCAAAAACACGGGGATGATTTTAAGAGTGAATATGAGATGGCTAAGAATTGCATGTTACACCTTGTACTGCCTTTAAGGCACGAGAGAAGAAGACAAACTAGAATCTAAGTAAACACGGCGTCACATCAGACTGTAATCGCCTGTATAACAGCATCTTAAATAACTCTGTAAACACCAGTGTTTCTTCAAAGTCTCCTGTGTTCTCTGAGGGGATGACAGTCTGTTGACAGTTTCTGGGAGGGACAGCACACAAATCCTCTTTACTAAGGTCCCTCTGAATCTGACAACAGTGGATGTCTCCTTCTGACGACACAAAGACACTTTTAGTGGCTGTTAAGACACCCATTCTTAAGTTTGAAATGAAAATAAATACAGAGATCATTCATGTAGACTCAGAGCACTGAAGAAGACTGAGCTGCTTTAGTTATTTAACACTGATGGAGATGATGTGGTATCATTCCCACTGCCAGACAATTCCCCTCATTTTGTTTGGTTTTACACCGCCACCCTGTGGCCAAATTTATACATTGAAATGAACATGTAAAAAAACAGGTAAACGATAGCAGCAGTTGTAAAAAACAAATATGAATGACATAAGTATATATGAAGAGTATAAAATGGCAGTATTTAAAGAAAAAAGGAAAGAAAGAATGATAAACAGGAGTACAAGTATACAGATAAAAAGTGCATACATTTCCAAAAGCTTAACACATTTTTTTGGCTTTTGTTTTTTGTTTTCTGAAATAAACTAAGTGATTTTAGAAGAGGATTTACAGAACATCTGTTAATAAATAAATAAAAAAAAACCCTGGCATTTGAAAATATTAAAAATAATAGATATTAAAGAGCACTGTTACCTGGATCATCATAATAGGTTTTTTTTTTCTACAATAAATTTTATTTTTATTTTTTAAAAGTTCCAAATAAATCAAATCAAATCAATAATAACAAATAATATACCTAAAGCTGAAGGAATAAACTGAATTGGGGGTTAGAAAAAAGAGACTGCAAACTTAGCAATAAGACAATTGGCAGGGTAAATTTAAGTAAAATTTTGAGATGTACTTCTTTAATTTGATGGCTAAATGTGAATGTTCAAGTTAAATGATGCTGGAGATTTGCTTTTATTTTATTTTTATTTTTAGTTGAGTGGTTAAGTGGAGTTCCGGGCGGAACCAATGAGGAACTAAACGAGTCCGCTCATGTTTCCGCCCGGCGGTATTTTGTACATGGACACCCGCTCTCACTGCAGAAGCGAGCCAACACGAGTGGTCATGTTTATTATATGTAGTCAATGGTATAACTGCAGCTTTTCATACCCACATTAATATCATAATTTAAAGAGCCAAAATGGCGGACTCCAAAGAAGTGAAGCTGAACTTTATCCTGAAAGAGCTGACTCTTTCCTCTCAGGCTGAAGCTGTCGATGTTCCCGGCAGCTCGTCCAGTGTGGAGCTGCGGGACAACAAACTGGTGTGTGTGGAGTATCCGGCGGTGGTCGCCAGTGTGGACAAGATGCTGCAGACTCTCGGGGGTGAAAAGGCAGTGTCCAAAGTAAGCAGACCACAGCTGGGTCAGACTGTTGTAGCTACCTGACCTGAGTGTTAACTATATTTACTGTGGGAGTCTTAATATAACACACAAAGTCTTGTTTCGTCAGATTTTTTATAATGTTACACGTTATTCTGTAGTTTCAAGCCCCATCTTGATGTATTTTAAAATATCCACGTGCTATTGAATGTAAAACAAATTTATTAAACTTAATAAATCCCACTCCTTATCCATAAGTCATTGAGTGAAATGAAACAGACAGCTTCCTTACACAGATAAACCTATATCTAAGACTTTTCTAAATATATCATTGTTATTACCTTTTAATTTTGTCACAAAATAAACCCAGGTATATGTTTATAATACTAATAACCAAATATCTATCCAACAAATACCTATTTTAGTATATAATATAAGATAGGTGAGGTTAAGATATAATGTTATTGCAATTTTATACATGTTGCGATATGCTGAGCATTGAGATACATTGTGATTAATGATTTTCCAAAGGGAAATCTTTACTCAATATGTTTTTAATCTAATAAGATAAAAAAAAAAATTCTCACTTAAGTCATTTTTGTCGCAGTGAATTGTATGTAGTGGACTGAAAAAGCAAATTGACTAAAGTTAAATGTCAGGTTGCTGTTTTGCGAGTACATAACTCTCAACATCTTTGCTCTGGTCATATCTTTATCATCACTGCAGCAGTTTAACACTACTCTCACACCTGTCTCTGCACTTCCTGTGAATCCCACAGACCTACGCTCACCCCAACAGGCGCCTCGAGATGCGCTACCGACCTCAGGACCCTTTCTGTCACTCTCTGTGTGGAAACCGCTTCCCATCAAGCAACCTTGTCCTCAGAGTGCGCCGTCGGGTGCGGAAAAAGGACCCCAAGGACGCTGAGATCCACATGGATATCCTCGGGGTCATAGGAACAACATACAAATTCCAAGGTTTGATTGAAAGTATTTTTTCCTTTTCACCACTGTCATATTGTCATATAAATAAAAATCTGATGCAGTCTATATCATGAAGACATTGTTTGAACTTCTCAAATAAACAAAGACTGATATAGAAGCTAAGGTTTTGTTTCTTTTGCAGGGATGGCAGACTTTCAGTACCTCGCTGTGAATTCAGAAGGAGAAAAAGAGACGTCTTTGTACGACAAAATCATCCTCCGCAAATCAGAGAATCAGGAGTTCTTTGAGAAGCCCATGCCCTTCTTTCTTCCTCCCGCCAGCTTCTCACGCCTCGACAGTCCTGTGGATTATTATTACCGGCATGACCATGTCTATCAAAAGTCACTGTAAGGGCTCTGTGGACAAAAAGCTTCTCACAGCTTCTGTTAGTTCTCTTTGTCAAGTGTCCTGTGTAAACAACAATATTGGAAACTCTTTATTTTCAATGTCAATGCAGCCTATCTGGAATATATTTATAATATCTCTCCTCCTTTCTGTGTGCAGCCAGGAGCCCCTCAACAACAAGAACTTCATTGGTTGGAGTCGAGCTCGTCGGCCCCACAACGCCATTTTTGTCAGCTTCACTGATCCCACCGTGCCCACAGAGTGCCTTGAGCCAGCCAAGGTCAACTGGATGAGAGTCTGTGTGAAGGAGAACGAAAAGCAGGCTGAAGAACAGCTGAAGAAGGTACATGTGCTGCTGTAAGCATGGCTGCTGGTTACTGAGAGCACAACACACCCTCTGATTGCCAGGGTCAGTGGTTTAATGTAAATAAAGATATAGAAATGATATTAGGAAATCTGTGGCACTCAGATCTAAGTTAAGTCTTTTATCAAATCAGGAGAAACTGTAACCTACCTCCAGGAGGCACCAGGAGTCCAGACTGACCATCTAAAAGCTTCTCCACACAAAATATAATTCAGGGCTCAGTAGACAGAAATAAATCTACTTTGCCTTCCAGCCAGCTACCTGAGGCTGGTGCTGCGTACACATTGAAATCCTGGCAGGGTGAGTCAGTTTAGATCCGTTCGAGATGAACTGCGCCTTGTCTACAAAGTAGACAAGATCAGGCGGCTGCGGCAGGGGGCGGTGACAAAGGGCTGCAATGAAGTCGGGCACTTTCCTGACAGTTCCCAGCAGCGTTCAGTCCGTACAGGAAGTCATAGAAACACTCACATCCTGTTAGATCTGCTGATGTTTTAAAAATGTATCAGACCCAAATATCAGTTTATTCTCAGTCTCCAATTTATTTAATTATCTGTAATTTATGGTCATGGTTCAACCTCCATTTTACATGAATTGTCATGTAAAGCAGCATCATTAGAGTAAACATTCAAATCAGACAAATAAAATCAAACTCTCTTCCATTCAATAAAAATGAAGAGTTTATATTTAACGTCCTATTGTTGAGTCAACGTCTAAACCAATCAGCTGTTAGAGGTAAGAGCCAGGCATTTCCCATCATTCCTTGTGCCTCTCAAGCTGCCAGTCCACACTTACTTTTGTTTTGAAGAATTTAGTATTTTAAGTCAAGTCAACTTCATTTATATAGCACTTTAAATACAAACAGAGTTGATCCAAAGCGCTCTTACAGCACACAGAGAGACGCAAAAAGTAAAGGAAGGAGAGAAACACAAATATTAGTGTGACGATAGCAATAAAATAATAAGAACAGTAATGATAATCTTAAGTGCTATATCATAGGCAACCAGACTTGCTTGAGTTCCTTGAAGTCATTTCACCTCTCATCCAAGAAGCTTCTTTAGTTCTAACAGACTGGTGCGGAGTTGCAGGCTTTTAAAGGAAATGACCACTTTAGAATGAACATAGAGACAGTACTTACTCACCCTCGTGCTGACAAAAAGTCCAGTGTGGTTTTTTAATCCAACTCGTTTGGGGTATGGGAGGATTACATCTAGCCAGATTTTTCCATACACTTGAAGTGCACAGAACCCACATTTTTGAAAATGTAATAAAACTCCGCTCTGTGTGTGTGGGTGTGAACCCTTACAGAGTCACTGAGGTCACGTGAGTCGTTGACCCACCTTTGCCATCATGTGTGTCATTAGGGTTAGATGAGTCCAGGTGTGAATGCATTGATGAGTTGTGTCACAGGCCACCTCCTCTGTTTAACGATGGTCGTTCCAATTTGACGTAGATGGCTTCTATCACACCTCTTTCAAACCATCTGTTTTCTCTGGCCAAGATGTGAACGTTGCTGTCCTTGAAAGAATGTCCCCTCTCCTGTGGATGTAAATGGACAGCTGAGTCTTGACCTGAGGAGCAGTAATGATAGCATATCATTACGGTTATTAGTGCACCTGTAGCAAAAACATTTACAATTTTATGATCAGAAATAGGGCATGGGAGAAATAAAAACTGAGGTCACTGAGGTAAATATTCATTGTCTTATTACCCACTGTTACTCCCCACCCTCAGGCAGCCATATGGGACGAACAACACTCCACACTCAAACCCAGAAAACACCTTTAAAAACAATCATGGGATTTATTAACACGCAGGCATAAAAAGAAGACAATACAAAATCTCAGGTTGAGAGGCAGCAAGCCCAGCAGTCCTAATGTCAGAGGCCTCCTCCCTCTGCTGCTGCCACAGGCCAGATGCACCTCGTTGAGCAATGCAGTACTCCAGGAATAGCATCTGGCTGAAGTCAGAAAATGATTTAACCTAATGTAACACAGGTATGACTTTTATCTTATCTCAAACTAAACTTGTTGTACCTAGATGTTTGAGAGTCGGCCCATCTGGTCCCGGAACGCAGTCAAGGCCAACATCAACATCCACCCTGATAAACTGAAGCTGCTGCTGCCCGTCTTCGCCTACTACATGGTGAGCTGAGGGGGAACAGTGTGTCTGTTAAAGATTGGGTCGGTGCATTTTAGGTCAGAAGGTAACTGGCGTTCAATGCACTCTCCCTGGTGTCATATAGATTTGCTGCATTTTGAGATAGTGAAACTTAAATGAAAGCCGATCACTGAGCCTCAGTGAGATGTGGCTTTGTAGTTGCTGAAGAGAAATGTCTCAAAATGGAAACTCTCTTATTGAAATAGATTTTGTGAACATATAGGAAACAACATTATTTTGCTTTGACTGTGGTGTGAAGCACATTTGAATGATACAATACTATAAGCATTCATGTTATTGTGTCCTCTCTCTGCATTGTAGAGTGATTCACACGGTCTGTTCTGTGCTTTAACAAAATAATGAAGTCCTTTGTAAATGATCAAAGAAAAGCACTAAAATTAAAAAGGAAAAATCAACATTTTTTTCTGCCCAATTTCAAGTGAAACATCAGATTTGCTTTGGTAGGTGACAGGACCATGGAGAAGTCTGTGGGTGCGGCTGGGCTACGACCCCCGAAAGACCAAAGAGTCCAAGAAGTACCAGTTACTGGACTTCAGGATCCGCTGTAGCACCAAGCACGGTAACAGTCTTTTCTTATTCTTATCTTATTCTTATATAAAGAACATTTTCAAGGAGGATTTATTTAAATATATTTTTTCACTGAGTTCAGTCAAGCGTTACTTTTGGTTTCCCATTTTTGACATTAAAAAGAAAGATTAGGTGTTGTATGATGTTGCACACCGTCCTTGTTTTCACTTTTGAGTCTTAAGGCTTTTCACGCTTGGGATGAAACAAAAAAAAACTAATGAAAATACAGAGTGCCTTTTACACCAAATCCGACACAAGTATTCATACTCCATACTCTCCACCGTAAATGAAATATTTGCACCATCAGTCATCATTGTCATTGTGATTTTTACTATAATAAACCCACACTCAACTGTACTCGCTGAAGACGGGCTTGTTGTTTTTAGTCTACAACACTGTGTAGAAGAGTTACAATGTGGTTGCATTTCCTATGGGTGGCACCAAAGAAGCATGTTGATCTAACAGTGTTATGAGTTTCATAACACTGGTTTTTATCACCACATGTGTTATTATTATCGTTATTATTGGTCAGTTTATAACAGTCAGCTTATAACACTGGGGCTCAGTGGATTTCTCAAGTGAGCTCAGCATATTCAGCTGCTATATTTCCCCAGTTGGTCTTTTCATAGTTTGTCAGAGAGGACACTATCTGGCGAGACCAATATCTATATTGTTGTGTGACAGTTTGAAGAGAATCATGACACTGATTTCAAAAACAATATATCGATAGCAACACTTGTTTTAGCGGCATCAAAATGTGCACTGGGAAATACAAAAATTTCAGATTGGTGTGGATAGATGCCTAAAGATAGATGGGCTCTTGAAGTGACGTGTGATTTACTCAACCAAGTCATTTGCATTTGTTTTTTAAAAAGATCTGTAATGAAAAGTCAGGACCTGTCTGCCTCACACTGACTGTTGGTTCCTCTTTCTTCACACTGCAGGATATTCATTTTCTGATATGCCAGTGAAGGCCAAGAGGAGCGCCCTCAACTACAGTCTGCCCATCACATTCAACAAAACAGGTCAGTCTGTGAATTTATGTAGATGGAACTCACACTGAGTAGCCTCCAGATATTTAATCATTTGTAAAAAATTCAGACAAACGCAGGTAGTCAGAGTACAAATGGTGCAAATGGATGTAAAACAGCATAGAAGTGGGAATGAAATGGAGCCTTGTGGTAGTTCAGACAGTTTTATAGTCACATGATCCATATGCCATCGTGTGTGTGTGTCCAGGATGTGTCTCATCTCTCACATAAAGGAAGTCCACATGAACGTTGACACTCATACATTCTGCACATTTATTTTCCAACAGTATCTTTATTGATTTGTAATAAACAAAGACATACACACATCCAGTATGTACATATATACATCCACAAACATGCAGAAAGAAAAGGACACCTGGGCAAAATCTAGGTACACCTGCCAAAGATTTAACACACAAATAAATAAATAAAATAAATAGAATCAATATAAAATAGATCAATAAATGAAAGAGGGAAAAAAATACATAAATTAATAAAATAAAAGTAATAAACAAATTAAATTCAAGATTGAGGATTGTGTTAGTGCATAACAATATTATTCAGTTTAAGTACACATTATATTAATGTACACATTTTGATTTGAACATTGCAGAGGTTCACTTGTAGCATATCCCCAGGTACCTCCATAATGTGAGTTAAGTCTGTCACCCAACACATGAAGGTACCCCAGATGTTGAAATGGTGAACGAGGGATTGATTGATTGATTTTCCAAGGGCAGAGTTGGAGACAGTTCAGAAATCCATTTATCCATACTGGGCCTACTGACTTTCTTCCATGAAAGAGCAAAAACTGTTTCACCCCAATTCCAGAGCATCCCATAAGCAGAGCCACACCATCAAACATGAATACACATTGCTGCTGTAAATGGTTAAACTTTGATGTGAGTGCCCTGCCTGTAACACCACTATCATGCCCTCAATAATCTCCACTCTCCCGCTGCTGCTGCTGCTGCTGCTGCCAAGATAAACTGACAACATATTGGAAAAAGTGTTGTGTCTATTTTCCAGTTTCCCAGGCAGCGAGCGTGATGGAACTTTCAGCTCAGGAAGGTCCAAGTACCAGTCGAGATCCAGTCCCAATCTCGTACCAGCTGAAGGTCAGTGACAGTCCAGTTACCGGTATGTGACGACATTATTGGAGCTTGGTGACAACATGCTAGTGTTAAGTTGTTCTGTTTGCTTAATGGCAGAACTAACTTAATAGTTCGATTTTATACTTGTCTGTTTTTTGAATGATAATTTCTTGCGTATGTTGGAAGATAATTAGGGTTGTCTTATCTCTTTTTGACATTGTAAAAACTTGACAGGTGAAGGGATTACCTATCGTAATCATTAAAAACTTTAATTATATCTGTATGATATCTGCTCTGATGCCTCCTGACCTTTGTTTCATGTACACAGGAGTCATCCTACATCTTCAGAGAAGGCATGCTGCCTCCTCACAGACAGATGTTTTACCAGCTCTGTGATTTGGATGTGGAAAGGTTCGTTACAGTGCAGTGCACGCACAACTTCTTTCTTACGCAATAGTTTTTTATCTCAAGTTTTTGGCAGTCAGACTGCTGTCAGGGTGTCTGGGAAAGGCCTTAAATTTCCCCATGTAAATTTAAGTGTCGTGATCTAAATTCAGTTTTGGGGATCTTAAAGGGTAATTATTGATGATAATTACTGATGCATTAGTGTGTGTGTCACTTCAGTGTTACAGCTTGTAAAGATAGGGCTAATTTTAATTACTGTATTCAGTGCTGGGTAGTTTGTGAATTTCCCTACAGCAAAATCTTATTTAAACTTTTAATAATGCATCATAATTTACTTTTTATTATGTTTTATATGCCTAATCTGACAAGAACCTCTTAATTGTACTTAAAGGGATAGTGCGCCCAAAAATGAAAATTCAGCCATTATCTACTCACCCATATGCCGACAGAGGCCCTGGTGAAGTTTTAGAGTCCTCACATCCCTTGCGGAGATCGGCGGGGGCAGCGGCCAGCACACCTAATAGCTGACGGCGCCCCAGACTAACATCCAAGAACACAAAATTGAAATCACAAAATATCTCCAACATGATCATCTGTAGTGATCCAAGTGTGCTGCGGCCCCGACATAAAAAGTTGTTTCGAAAAACGTCATATGAACTCTGCTTGTAGCCTGTAGCTCTGACTGCTTCTCTGTGCTCCGCGCTCATGTGTGTGCGCTCAGGGTGATCGGTGATGCATGGTCTCTGAAGAGCAGCAGTCTTGTCAGTGCTGATGTACAGATTCTCAAGTGCAGGCATCGCCAATTCCCAGTCTGAGCAGCAAAGACTTTGCTGCTCAGAGGCTAAAAACAGAGTTCAACTTTTTATGTCAGGGCTTCAGGAGATATTTTGTGGTTTCAATTTTGTGTTCCTGGACTTTAGTCTGGGGCGCCATCTTTAAGTGTCCCCCACGTTTTGGGTGTAATGCAGCTGTTTGTGTGTCCAGTATCAAACAGGTGATCGAGCAGATGGGTGATGATGAGCAGCTGTGTGACGAGCGGGACGGCTGGTGTGTTCTCGGCACCACCGATAAACTGAGAGACATGATCTCAGCCATGATCAAGAAGGTCATCCGAATCCAGAAACCACGTAAGGAAAATATCCATCACATTTCCTTGCATGTTACTCGGTGAATGAGGTCTGAATCTGAATATGACAACTTTGATCATTCCATTTGTTCATAATGGCTTCCTCACATGACATGCTCGAAAAACTGAGACAATAATACAAGAAATTTGTTGAATGCATTAACACCAGTAAGGTGGACAGATAATGTTCTGTTGGTTTATAAGTACAAGTGCGTCATCAGTTAGAGACACACCTTCAAGCTGGGAACCCTGTTGTGATGAGACGCAAATCCGTGCTGCGTTGGGCTGATGTGCTGAGTCAAGCCAAGCCAGCATGTGTATGGAAGTCCTAATGGTGTTACAGCTAGCCAAGGCCCTGCATCATTTTAATCAAGACTAAAGACTGATTGTCTTGTTAGCTTCCAACAACCAGGCATCTTATGAGGCTTTAAATGTGCGTCTGTGGCTAAGCCTCATGGGATATGCAGTTTTTAGATACTTAGATATGACCCATTTAGGAAGTAGATACAAATGTATGAAAAAATGTTGTGATGTGGTTAGTGGAGCAGGACAAACACAAATGGTGCAGGACTCCTGTTAACATCTAAACACAATATTGAAAAGTGCGTTAACCAGTACGCCTCTTGGTTTTATTCCCCTCTCTCAGCATTGCCGGATTATCCCAAGAAACGCAGACGCATCGGCCTGACTGCAAAATTCCCAGGGAGAGATTCGGATACAGAGGAAGAGGTGCAGGATGATGAGAATAAGGACGATGAGGGCGATGAAGATGAAGATGAGGATGATGAGTTTCAGCCGTCGGAGGGAAGTGAAAATGAGATGGAGACAGAGATTCTGGATTACATGTAGCAACTGAAAACCATTTTGATGACATTCATCTCGAATCTGTTAATATGTTTCTAGATTCTGTAAAAGTTTTGAGGCAAATGTAAATAAACAAAGTATTTCTAGTTGTTTATGTACAAACTGTTTCATCTTTGTAATTAGGTTTTTAAGCTTCCGCGGTGGCGACAGCTGTGGCTGGAGGCATTATGTTTTAGGTTGTTCGTCCATCTGTCTCTTTCTTAGTGCATCTCAAGAACGCTTTGGGGAATTTTCTTAAAATTTGACACAAACATCCTCTTGGACCCAAGCATAAACAGATTAAAATTTCGTGGTTAAAGGTTAAGGTCACTGTGATGTCACAAAATACGTTTTTGGTCATAGCTGAAGAATTCTGTAATCTGTAATTATGACAAAGTTATAAAAAAAAAAAGAAAAGAAAAAGTCATTTTCAACAAATGTCGAATAGAATAAAAATGATGAAGTAATATCATTATATATCCAAAAGGTCAACTTTGCTGTGACATCATAATGTATGCAAACACACACTTCTGGCCATTATTCAACATCATAGCTCAGGAACAGAACAGAAGACATTCAGTCAGATACTGAAATGATGACGCTAATCTTGGGTGTCCGCCATGACACTGTGATTGTATAGATCATCTGTGTTGCTGGGTTGAAGATGCATGTAAAGCATGTTTTAGAAATTGTAGCTTCTATGCAGCAACATCCATATTCAAAGGATTGCCTGCTGTATTGGCTCCATATGAGTCTGGACAGACATGAATGTAAACTGCAGCTTGACAGGGTGGCGGAGGTAGACAACCACAAGGCGGTAATTCTAGTTGGGTTAATACAGTTGAAGAAATGTCAGGATGCAGTTTATCTTAAGATTGTGCAGTTGCATATCATTATTAAGGCAAATACCTTACAAGTGCCATGTGCCAGTCACATGATGCACACATTGTGTATTCTTTATTTTACAGTAATCAGAAATATTTTTCCCCCAAAGAGACAGATAGGAAAATTATAACAAATGATAAAACGGCAGTGAGCATGAGAAAAAAACCCATATAGGATAGCTGATGATCTGGCAGCTCTGTTATACTGTCTCTTCCTGATGGTTTGTGGCAGCTGGCTGGACACATAGTATGTATACACATATAAATATGGTAACAGATGTGTCTGTTCACATGTCAGTACAGGTGCTTTTGGACGGCCATGTAGATGCTGGTGTTTAGATAACTGGGCATATTTATGTGCACAGTAGTATAATGGCTACACGATTATATCTATAGGTAATTTAATCATAGTAATAGGTACATGGTGTCTGTGGGTCTTTGAGGGTCCAGTGTGTAGGATTTAGGGGCCTCGATTGGCAGGAATGGTCTATAATATTCATAATTGTTTTCATTAGTTTATAATCACTTGAAACCAAGGTTCACTGCATTTTTCGTTACCTTAGAATGAGCTATTTATATCTACATACGGACAGGTCCCCTCCCACAGAGTCCACCATGATGTTCACAGTAGCCCAGGACGGACACACCAAATACTGGCTCTTGGTAGGGCCATTTGCCTTTTCAGATTTCTGCATTGGCCATCATAGTTCTCCTCAATGCAATCCACAATCCCACCACTAGATGTCACTAAATCCTACACACTGGACCTTTAAAATGCACTAACAATGTCTTAATTTCAGTTTTATAAATATTTGGCTTTAAATGTATTAAATAATCTTTAATTGTCAAAATGAGTGAAGCCCTTCTGTGTGGAACTACACATTTCTGATGATACAAATCTTTAAACCTACCGCTGAACCTAATACGGTCTTAACTTTCTACTTGCACTCACCTGTTGGCAAATTGTAGCTTAACCTAACCCACTCTAATAACCACAGGTGATATTCACAAAGCTTCCTTAGTGCTAAGAGTTGCTCCTAGTGATGAAATTCTAAGAAAATTCTTAGAATTGTGACATTTTCTTAAAATTTCCCCTTAAAGTTAAGACTAGGTCCTTGTAAAGATAAAAGTTATTGACATAGCATCTTAGACCTTAAAAGAGCTCCTAGGACTGTATTCACAAACACTCTAATAATCCTCTCAGAGAGCTCATAATTTAGTCTAAAAAAAGTAAGGAGTCCTAGCTTAGGAGTGATTTAGGGAAGTTCTCAGAGCAACTCTGAGCTCACTTTTTCCTGAGTGAGGAGGTGTGGTTGACCTCGTTGCTAGGTGTGATGCTTTCTTTTAACAGGTGTGATTGGTTGTCACAGACACACCCTTTTGTGAGCCTGCAAGGTGTGGACACCCAGTGGAAATGAAATTAACTGCAGACTGTGAAAGTGTCATCACTGCTGCACTGTTGCATTTTTCCAGTTTTCCAAATATCTTTATGTTGTTGTCATTTTGTTTCTGGTGTTATAGCGTTAGGTAGGAAATGTGTGTGTATCCATAATGACATCAACCACAAACATTCTCACTGCATGATCTAATCTGTGGCATTTCATTTACCCACTGTCATCCAGCGCTTGGAGAATATTTATCCGACCTCTTTGTGTTTCCACCATTTTCTCCTCTGCTTAAGAAACTCTTACACCCCTTAAAAGTCATCCTCTCTGCTCCAAACAGTTTTTTACATTGGGAGCTCTTTTAAGGTCTAAGATGCTCTGTGAATAACCTTTTTCTTTATAAGGACCTGGTTTTAGCTTTAAGGGGAAATTCTACGAAAATGTCACAATGCTAAGAATTTCATCACTAGGAGCAACTCTTTGTACTAGGAAACTTTGTGAACACGACCCCAGAAATAAAATGACAACAACACTAAGATATTTGGAAATTGGAAAAATGCAACAGTGCAGCAGCGATGACTTGGGTCTGTCTCAACCTTCCATCAGCAGAGTGATCATACGAACAGTGACAACGCTTTCACAGTCAGCAGTTCATTTCATTTCCACCGGGTGTCCACACCTTGCAGACTCTCAAAAGGGTGTGTCTGTGACAACCAATCACACCTGTTAAAAGAATACATAAACCTAACAACAAGGTCAACCACACCCCCTCAATACAGTGAAGGTGTCTGTCCCTTCCTTTCTTAGAGTTCCTCTGTGAACTTTCCAAAAATCCCTCCTAAGTTAGGATTCCATACTAAAAATGTTTAGGCTAAGTAAGGAGCTCCATCAGAGGGTTCTCAGAATATTTGTGAACACTTCCCCATATTCCTACATAAAACCTACCTCTGCATAGGACCACATACTTACCTTTATTCTTACATGCAATGCTTCAATTATAAAAAGATAATAAATGACTCTTAAAATCTCTTAAAAAAAAAAAAAATCTAGAAAAGGTCATAAAAAGCATTAAATTGAAGTGTCTGAAACCTGTAGGCATCCTGATGTAATCCACTACCTATGTGTAATAAATTTAATAGGTTACATTTTGGGGAAAAGCTAATAATGTCCACCATAATTTACCAAAATTTCCTTTTGTAAATTACAATACAGGTATTAAAGTCCAGCATTTCAGAGTGAGTAAAAGGGGTCATGAGGATTAATGTCTGGACTGGCCACAGCAGTGTGACTCTCAGTCTAGTCGGACAGCTGTGTCAACTCAGCAGCGGTTGTTTTCCTCCTGGCCTTATTACAGAAAAATATCCTAACGCCTATCTCCTATCGTGAGTTTCAAAGATAGGAAAAATCCTGTCTGTCTATTGCAGAAGCAAATGCTGAACGCATGGCTGTTTCCTGTCTTATCTCAGACCTAATTTCTTATCTTAAGAAATCCAGTCTGTAACTGTACATTTGATTCTTCAATCATCTGCCTGTATCTGTATTTAGACTGTACACGAGACTGACTTTATCTGACGAGAACGTTCTGGTAGGCTACTGGAGATGGACGAGCTATTAATAATTAAATTATCCTCTTGGCAGTTGATATATATACCCATTTGTACGTGGTTCAGGAAATTTCAAGCTTCATCTTACAGCTCGCGTAGCCTTTCAATCATTATATTTCGGTGTTCATGTTTCTGTTACACCAAAAATCCTGAATGTCATCCTAAAATAAGATAATATAGGGTTTCAGAGTTACAGATGTTTCTGTAATGAGGCTCCAGATACACATTTGCAAAAGCTGGATATTAAAAATTCCATCTCAAATGTTAGACACACAACCCTAGTTTTAATGATAGCAAAGACATGTCTGTGTTGTGTTTTTCTATATATTTTTTATTTTATTTAGCAATTTCTTAAAGTCCCTGACCAAATATCTCAGAACTTTCTTAAAGCTAAATAAAAGCCCAACATAAGACTTTTGGCTTCTATCAACTGAAAACTACTCAACACTGGAGTCACAAGACAGTATAGTTTAAATTAATCATCAAAGACTGCATTTCTCTTTTGCAATATTTAAATATGGACCAGTGAAAACCACTTGTTTCCCATGTTGAGAGGCTATAGAAACTGCATTTTTATTTTGTTTCATCACTACATACGTTATTTTGCCGTAGCTAAATATGTTTGAAGTGTTTAATGTAATCCATAGTAAGCACTGAGGAAAGTGCTGTGGATGTAAGGTGGTTAAATATTACGTGTAATTATGTAACAGTGGGCGAAGCAGGCCCACAGACTGCACACTGGTCAGATGATGTCTAGGGGAGGGGTCTCCTTTATAAAAACTGTGCTCAACCTCTTCTCACAGTGTGGTCATGATGATGATGCTGGGGATTTTAGTAGCTGCTGCTGTGTTTCTGGAGGCGGTCTCTGCCACCACTGTAAGTTCCACAAATCTATTATAGTTATTATAGTATATCCAAAGAACCGTATGTTCAAGTTCTCTGTTCAGTGTGTAAAAATGCTATACTAGATCCAGCTGCTATTCTTAAATAAGACAGTTTTTTTTTATTATTTGGTCATTACAAGTTATTAATCCCAGATAGGTCTATTGCATTGGATCAAATGTCTTCATATGTCTGTCACACCATAATTTTAACCTATTAATTGAATAATATAATAATAAAATTGAATAACGTTCTATTTCAATGAATAACAAAAAACTTTTAGTCATATTCTTGGACTGTCATATCAAGTCATTTTCTTGCATTTCTGTTTTTTTAATTCCTGTAGCTCGGGGTGGTGTACACCGAGGGAGGTATGGTGGAGGGCAAGAACATTCGTCTTGGGTACCGCCGTCACATGGACGTCTTCAAGGGGATCCCATATGCTGACATCCCTGGAAGATTTGAGAAACCAAAGCGTCACCCAGGCTGGGACGGTAAGTAAACTGCAGCCCAGTAACCCGAAAGAAAATGATGCCATTGTATGTTACGTTTGCATGTTTGATACGAATCATATAAATGTTTCTGAAATAACTTAGTGTGTGATCCAATTGTCATCATGAGGTGGAGGGTAAGATGGATGGTATGAAACCTAGACAAGTTGCCTGCCAAACTGCAGACCACTGTTCGGGACCAACAAACAACAAAACTGGCTACGTTTTAATGAGTCATTGCTGAGTTTCCAAACGCTTTTTAGGCACCAAACGTGAGTGTTTTGTGATTGACCTGTTGCTGTTTTTCCCATGGTGATAATGCCCTGAAAATCAATAGTTTTTTACTGAGGCATCACTGCTTTCCAGCAAGGATTGTGGCCCCAGCACTGGGTATTTTAGACCAAAATATGATCTGTTGCTAACCATAACCCAGTGTTTCTTATGCATAAACCAAGTGGCTACCTCCATTGCTGAAAAATTAAGCCAAGGCAGAATTTGAACGGCCACTTGAGGCTGGCTCCAGAAGCGAGGCAATCCCCATTGGCCCCATGTTAAAGCACAGAAATAGAGGCATTTACAGCCTGGTACAAAAATGTTTTGGTCTCTTCAGCTCAATTCACCCTTCATGAAAACTGTACAGAGGTTGAATTTTCATATAACTCACCCATTTACATTTTATTAAGGCTTAAAGTTATGCATAACTAAGGGTGGGTCATTTTGAGTGTCAAGGCGCCACCTTGGACTCTCAGTTCAATCCACTCCTCACTCCCCCACTGCTCAACCCTCTCGTCTTGATATGGTCACTTCTGCCTTAAAAAAAGCAAGATGGCAACGGCCAAAATGCCGAATTCGAGGCTTCAGACCGGGCTACAAGAAGTGCTGCTCAGCCTTTCTTTCTATTATCAATTTTTGATCCACAGAGGGTCTATATTTGTAAAACTAACCTCAAGACAATAAAAGCGGTTTAAATATCCATGACGTCATCACAATGTAAAGTCTAAGAGCCAAGCTGGAGCTCACGGGCATGGCCAGCAGAAGAAACACTACTGCGCATTTTCAGTGGGCCACATACCGCAGAAGTAAACCCACGCGCTAGAGCACTTTTTAGTGGGTGCACTCTGAAATGGATCGGTGCCATCTTGACATCTGGTATCTTGGTATTGTTGTAAATCTATGCTTCTGAATGCTGAGTCCACAAACCAATGAGTGACATCACAGTAGCTGCATCCACTATTATATACAGTTTATAGCATAAACCTAACCAAACAAAATGTAAAGTATATGTATGAACTCTAATTCCCCCCACAAAAATATGCACCCTTAGCAGCTGTAGCCCTAACTCCAAGCAGCTAATTCAGCATTGATGGAAAAGGTTTTATCTTCCAGCTGTAGGGGCAAGTGAACATCAGCTAAGGGCATGATGTGTCATGAAAACTAATTTACTCTGGTAATTCTAAAAAGTCTTCCCTTGCTCTTACACTGTGCTTGTCTCTTGTCAGGTGTTCTGAAGGCCAATGAATACAGGAAGAGATGCCTTCAGGTGAACCTCCTCATGACTGACACCAGAGGCAGTGAGGACTGTCTTTACCTTAACGTCTGGGTTCCTCACGGCCGCTCAGGTAAAGACTGAAAGAAGCCCGCAGAGTGTCGTCCATATTGAATGTACACTACAACTCATTCTCTCTGTCTTCTAGTGTCCTCTGGTCTGCCCGTCATGGTCTGGATCTACGGAGGAGGCTTCCTGGCTGGAGGCTCGATGGGTGCTAACTTCCTGGACAACTACCTGTACGACGGGCAGGAGATCGCAGACAGAGGAAATGTTATTGTGGTCACGCTGGGATACCGTGTGGGCGCATTGGGTTTCCTGAGCACCGGAGAGCAAGACTTACCTGGTAGGTGGCTGTTTCTTTTGTGTTGTGCCCAGATGACGTTGGCCTGCCTGTGAATTTTATAAATTGTTCCATGAACTTAGTAGTTTCTGCTGTAATTAAGTGAAAAGTTTATCCACATCAGGAAACTACGGTCTTTGGGACCAACACTACGCCATCGCCTGGGTGAACAGGAACATCCGCTCATTCGGAGGAGACCCCGACAACATGACTGTCTTTGGAGAGTCTGCAGGTGGAGCTAGTGTCAGCTTCCAGGTACGGAGATTTTTTTCAGATACATGATAATTATAAAATGAAAAAAAGTCCCAGTTTATAAACATGAATCTAACTTCACTTAGAAAAACATACCAACATATCTATTTTGCCCGCCCACAGACTCTCACTCCACATAACAAAGGGCTGTTCAGGAGGGCCATCTCCCAGAGCGGTGTCGCCCTTTGCCCCTGGGCTGTCAACAGGAACCCCCGCAGGTTTGCTGAGGAGGTACAGAACAGCTTCTCTGACATATTTTTAAATGAACTGTAATTAAAATGTATATAAATAAAGCTCTGGGAAACAGTTAAAGATGATTTGAACCTTCTCTCCAGGTTGCTCTGAAGGTCAACTGCCCCACCGATCATACTATGGCTGCCTGTTTGAAGATGACTGATCCTGCGCTCCTTACGCTGGCTGGTTCTCTCGATCTGTCCAGCTCACCTGATCGTAAGTACTGCACTCCACATAGCCTAGTTCACATTCTAGACATTGTGGTGCTTTCTACCAAAGCAGTGAAGAGATGAAAAAGTCATCTTGCTGCACCTTCTTCTTCTGCAGTGGTTTGATTTGCGCCCCACTGCAGAAACTGTGCAACTACACATCTATGATATTATATTTATCTCGATATGCCCAACTCCTAATGTTCACATTACAGAAGTGGATGGAAATGCACATTAATTGGCAATTTAGTTTAGTTTAGTTTAAACATTGCACTACATTTGTATGGGAACTTGGCTAGTGAGAGTTTCTCTTAAGAGTCCTGACACACTAAGCCTGTTAAATGCTGGGAAAGTGCAGTTTTTACACACCTAAGAGACACTGTTGCTTTTACTATAGATACTATTAATCAAACTACCATAATATTTGCATCCCACAGCTATTAACACTATGATGTTATAGATGAGCATGTTTTAGTGAATTCAGTGCATGTTTCCAGACAGTGTAGCCGTGCTAACATTACTCAAGCCATTAGCCTATGTTTTGACGACATGCTATGACATTATCGCGCAGGGATTTGCAACCTCAAGAACTACAAATCCTTGAAGGCTCACAACTTTTTTACCAGTGACGAAGTAGGCTAACACTGTTTGGATAAAATGTTAGTTAGTTAGTTTTGTTTAGCCAGAAATAGCCTTAAAATCGGCATCACCAAACCCACCAGACACCACTTAAATAATTAGTAATTTTAGCATGTATAGAGCCAGCATATGTTCACATCTAACTGGGTGAATTAAGGGTTTATTCCAACCAAAATTAAACTGGTGATTGTTTAGCAGTGGAAAGTCAAACGAAGATGGTTTCTGTGAGTTAAAGTTTGTTTCCTTCAACACTCAATTGATGTGGGATTCAAGATGATAAAAGTGCTGTTTATTTAAATGGAGTCTGGTGAGTTTGACGATCGTAACTTTGGGGATGTTTAAGTGGACGTAAATTGATGGTGTGAACATGCCCTGACTGTTAACATTGCAGCCTGGCCGCTGCTCTCATGTAAGACTGGACCAATTTTAGAAAATATTGGGAAAATTGGATTCAGGTTGAAAAATACCCTTTAACTCTGGATTTTAAGGTTAATTTGATGTTCAAAAAGCTACACAGCAAATCCTCAGCTTGGAAGCAAAAGTGCTTTGTTTTCTCTTTTTGATGTAAAATGACGGATGGATTTTTAATGGCACTAATATGTTTTATTTAGACCAGCAAGTTTGCAAGTTTGAAAGACTGATCCTATTCCTTTCATATTAAGAGTTTAGTTTTATGCATGCATATGAAGAATAGATTATTGAAGAAACTCTGGAGGTGTAGGGCTAAATTCCTCCAGGTTAATCTTCACGGACCAACAGTAGATTCAACAAATGGAAAATTAGGATGCCAGTTATCTATAAAACACACAGTACATAATAAGTGTCTGATTGTGTTTGCTTCTGTCAGGCCCCCTTGTTACGAATCTGCTCCTGTCGCCTGTGATTGACGGGGACTTCTTGCCGGATGAGCCTTACAACTTGTTCCATAACGCGGCTGAAATCGACTACATTGCTGGAGTCAACGACATGGACGGACATGTCTTCACTGGTTTAGACGTTCCTTCAATCAACTCCCAACTGGTGGACACCTCTATGTGAGTTGAACCAATCTAATCGCAGTGTGAAACATTCTGCAACAGAGAGACACGCTGTACTTTTGTTGTAGCTGTGGTGTTTTGGTGTTTTATCAGACCGCATTTTCAAACCTTACTGATTGCAGTGACGATGTGAAGAGGCTCCTGGCTTCTTACACTAAAGAGAAGGGCAAGGCTGGTTTGGACAACGCTTTCTCCACATACACCATACCCTGGGGCTCAAACCCCAGCAGGGAGACCATCAAGAAAACCGTTGTGGAGATCGGAACGGACTACATCTTCCTGGTTCCTACTCAGGCTGCCCTCTACCTTCATGCTGCCAATGCCACGTGAGAATAAGATCCTGCTACGCAGATGTCCCTTTTAGTTTATTTATAAGCCCTGTTGCTCCACACCTTGCTTTAGGAGGTGGGGAATGAAACCAGGGCGTGATTTTTCTTTAACTTCAGCCACTGTAGGAAGCTAGGAAAATCCATTTAAAGAGGGCTTAAAGGAACAGTGTGTAAGATTTAGAGAGAGCGCTGAGGATTGTAGATTGCAACAAGCTGAAACTTCTCTGGGTAAGATTTCCTTCAGTGTTCATTGTTCATTGTCACATCCCTGTTCTTTTCTTGTCTCACCACAGAACTGGCCGCACCTACTCCTACGTCTTATCTGAGCCCAACCGTATGGGCGGCCTCGTCATGCCCTACCCCAGCTGGATGGGAGCCGACCACGCTGATGACCTGCAGTACGTGTTCGGAAAGCCTTTCGCCACACCACTGGGGTACTGGCCCCGCCATCGCGACCTCTCTGGCTACATGATTAACTACTGGACCAACTTTGCCAAAACTGGGTATGACACACACAGGAGCATCACAGAAATCAAACCTGAGTCGCACACTGAAGTAGATCTGCTTTAATTCTGTTGCACTGTTCTCTGATTGTACCCACAGAGACCCCAACAAAGGAGAGAGTGTGCCCGCTACCTGGCCCAAATTCACCAACACTGGACACCAGTACTTGGAGATCCATCATAATATGAACAAGAACTATGTGAAACAGAAGATGAGAATGAGATATGTGCATTTCTGGTGCAGCGTCCTACCCAACCTTCCCATATCCATCTATGAATAAAGTCCTTGTGCAATCACCCGTGCATCTGGACCTACAGAGCTGAGGTGTCAGAAAGTACCGGTCATAAAACAATAAATTGACATATAAAACAATAAACAACAAATACAAATTAGATTTTTTTTGGTTTTATTTTTTTATATGCTGTGCTTATTCCTGTTTACAAATCACTTTGCATGTTTGGAACCTGAGTTTTTGATTTGGTTGGTTTTTGGATGATAGAAGATGCTACTGCCAAATAATAGGGTTTGGAATCACCAGAATCCCCATAATGCTTTTATCACTTTATCACAATACTGAAGTAACTATAACTAAAAAACTTTAAAAATTGTTCGCAGAGACCTGTGTATGTTCAGGAATCAAATAATTTATTCCTGCTCAAGTAATAGGAAAGTGTCTCAACTGACTCTGCTATACAGGTCATCAACACACAACAAGGTGCCATAATACAGGAAAATCAGACAATGCCAAGTTGAAAATTCAAAAGCGGTCTTCATCAGATCCATTGTTTTCCTGTATCAGGACAAAGGAGCTGAACCAGTTTCAAATAAGGTTTTCAGAGGTTATCATCACCTTTATGACATGGACACTTGCTGAGGGAACAAAGGAAATACTGTGCTTAATTAATTTAAGACAAAGAATTGAGACAATCAAGAGTATCAAGTGAAGACTGTGCTTTTTCAGTTTAGGTAGTATCCTAGGCTTATGTCAGCCACAGCCCTCAATTAGCTAACTTATTAGCTGCCATTAATCCTTCTCTTACCCTGATTTGAATATTTCCTTGTGTTCCACATACAGTGCCTTGGAATATCTGTGTATGGGACCCCTTTAAGCCGTACACTCCACAGAGCTGGGGTCTCATTTATAAAACAGTGATTATGATCCATACTAAAAATGTACATATGGACAAAAGCCATTGTCAAAAATTTGACAATTCCTACAATCAGGCTTCCACCCCAATTTCCCATCTCTGAAATGTTCATAAGCATGGGTCACAGTTTCTTTCATCAAGTCTGTTTTTATAGATCACAACTTTTGTGTAGGAAGTGGCGTACGCCTCTTTCAGGACCTCATTTTGTGTGTACGCAGTGTTTGTTAATGAGACCCTGGTCTTTGAGGAGGAGTTGACAGTTTACTTTCAGTCTCATCTGACCAGAGTACTGATCTCCCATATGTTTGGAGAGGCTCCCACATGCCTTTTGGTGAACTCGAAGCATGTTCTTATTTCTTTCTTTAAGCAATGGCTTTTTCTCTGGCCACTCATCTACTCTTGAAGATATTATCCTCTAGATTTTGGGATCTTGCTGTGAGATTTGTGTTAACTGTAACTGTTTTAATAAATGGGCTCTGTGTCTGTCAGACGGTCTGAAGTTGATACTATCAGCAGAGCAATAATGTGTCCTAATGCTCAGAACAGACAGGCAGATTTTTTTCTCACAAAACTTTCCGACTTTATTCTCCTTAAAACACGATTCATAACATTTATATTGTATCGCACTGTATTCTATTCATAATGTAACTTTTTTCTCAAATATAGCTTTATTCTTGACTTCTCACACAAATACATAGGATATGTTTTGAATATACAAAAGGTGTTAAACATGAGCAGAAATTTTACATAATGAGATATAAAAGTCCAGAGGTTTATGAATTAATGACAATTAATGTATTTGTCATTGATGTAAATAGGTGCAACATGCACATTAAAGGATATTACTGCCCCAAACAAAAGACTGCAGAGGAAACATTGCATGGAAAAACTGAACTACAGGAGAATGAATATTTGAAAGCAATACAAAATGCCTGACAGGCTAGATTTTTTATATTCTGAATTGTCACTTGCAGCCTGAATTTTAAGTTTTCTTTCATGTAAACAAAGACATTTCCACCATAAAACCTGTGCATAAAAATGACTAAAATGCAGGTGATTAAGTGTTCCACCACCATTTTGAAATTCAGCCTGCAACGTTGCTCTGCATTACCACTTTCATTTCAAATTCACCTGTAATATCTTGTATTTTGTCTTCCAGCATGTACAAAATCTCTCAATAGATAAGCGGCGATGTTGTGACAGGGCGGCTTGTAAAGAACTTGGCCGCTCTCGTCTCGCATTAGTAAAACACTTACAGTTCAAATGGGGCTATTTCTGAGTTTTTATCTAATCTGAAGCCGTGTGTTGTTTACCATTGTGAGAATCGGTCCACCTGTGTCTGTGAGCCGGAGATACATTTGCTTCACTATCAACTTTAGAAGAACTGCAGGGCTTTCTGTTAATGTGTCTTCAGTGGAAACATTTTACTCTGAATCTCAAAGTAGAAAACAACATTATTATAGCCTCGAAAAATGTTTATCTATTAGTGTTGACTTCTGACATGTGGGTGTGTGATCTTTACTTTTATCATCACAGCTTCGATTATCATAATAGAAAGATAGTGGAACAAAACGGAAACCAGAGGAATGGTTCCTACAGAGGAGTGGCTCCAAAACATTAACAATAATTTATTTATTTAGACCCAAGAGTCTTATGTCAGTATTAGGCATTAGAAAATAAAAAAATAAACACACCACACGATACACTAACAAACCTTCCTTCACTTGCCAATTTGCACAGTTTGCACCAGGCTGTTTCCCATCAGAGGTCAGAGGTTTGCAGGTCATGGTCAGACTGACCACAGGGTGTAAAGGTTATATAACACAAGTAAACAGCTTTATTTACCACTCATACTCTTTAGGGGAGGGTCTTGTGTGTATATAAGCACCTGGAGAGGTACTCGCTGGTTCCTGGACCGCCATGGAGACACTGAAGATTCTGTTTGCTGTTGTCGTGTCTCTGGGGACGGCCACCGCTGCCTCTGTAAGGACTTTAACTTATTAGAATTTGCAAATGTGGGGTAATTGATCTGCTCTCTCTGATTTTAGGGTGTTTGACTAATTTTGTGGTCAAAAGAATTAACTTATTTTATCATTGGGATGTGATTATTTTTAAAATATTGTTCTGCCTTTACTGTAAATAAGTTGACTTCATCCCTGTCAAATTTCTGTGATTGCAAATGATCAGCTGGAAATTTAAAGTGACAGCTCAGATCTTTTGAAGTGTGGCTGTATGGGGCACTTATCCTTAGTAAGTGTATTACCCATGGTAAATATCAATCGGCACGCCCCTGGTTTGGAGAAGCAGGCAGGAGTACTGACATGGAAGCTAAGTAATGTACTGCTGTGGATGGGGACAGCAGCAAAACATATTTTAGCAACGTAAAAACAAATTACCTTGCTGTCAGACAGTGATTTCCGTCGGGAAACTGAAGCCATTTCATCACTCTCTTTAAAGCCTGACTACATTGAGAAAAACTGTAATTTAACATTGCTGAACAAAGGAGCTACTGGTCTACCATCGCCTTGACCAGAAGGTTTATTCGTGTTATTGTGTGACTTATTATTCTAAAGGGTTGGTTTGGAGTCACAATTATACTGGACACCCATCGAGTGCTGTTCTGCTGGACCAGTCGGCCAGCTCACTCCTCTTCGTGGTTGTAAAGAGAGAATGTATATTTACATGGATCACTCATGGTGGCGTGTCAAATGCTATCTCAGTCTCTTTTGTCTTCAAAATGTCTTGCCTTTGGCATCTCTTAAAGGCCTCGCCAGCTCTCTCTCCAGGTGCAGCTTATAGCAGCTAATGAGCTATTACCACCAACCCCCCCAAGTGTGATGTCAGTGCTGACCCTGCCTCCTACCACCTGCCTAAACCACACCCACATCTACAAGACATTCATTTAACTACCAATAAAGCTATCATGACAGCTAACTATTTTTTTTTTTTTTACAATGTCACAATTTACTGTATTAATACCTTTTTTAACAGTAGGCCTTATATTGTCATTGAAGGTGAAAGCTCTTGTCTGACTGTGTCTTTAGCTGGGCGTGGTGCAAACAGAAGGTGGCAGTGTCCAGGGAAAAAATATCCCACTTGGTTTTTTCCGTTCCGTGGATGTTTTCAAAGGGGTCCCCTTCGCTGCCAAGCCTGGAACATTTGAGAAACCCAAACCTCACCCTGGCTGGGATGGTGCGCTCAAACCCAACATTTTATTGCATTTTTTATAGCATAAATAGTAGTTGATCATCCCTCCAACAATCAATATTGTTTTCATCCCCAGGTGTACTGAAGGCAACAAAGTTTGCCAAGAGATGTCACCAGATCAGCATGCTCCAGACATCAAGTTTTGGTAGTGAAGACTGCCTCTACCTCAACATCTGGGTTCCTCAGGGCCGAAGCGGTAGCTATTTTGTGTTTCTACACATTAGCAGTGGAATCATTGATACAGTAGCCTAGATGTGCTTATGCTTCTCTTTTTCACCCCAAGTGTCGTCAGATCTGCCCGTCATGATTTGGTTCTATGGAGGAGGCTTCATGGTCGGTGGTTCTATGGGGCCAAACTTTTTCAACAACTATCTGTACAGCGGTCAGGAAATTGCAACCAGGGGCAATGTCATTGTGGTGTCAGTGGGATACCGTGTGGGAACCCTGGGCTTTCTCAGCACAGGGGACTCTCGCTTACCTGGTAAGGGCTGGTAATGGGAACTGACTGACCTATTAGTTTACAGTGTGTTCTTTCCATTCTGTTACTTGAGTTAAGTTTTTTACATCCATCCTGCCTCTATTAATGTGCTTGTCACCACAACAGGAAACTATGGTCTGTGGGACCAGCATGCCGCCATCGCCTGGGTGCACAGGAACATCCGCTCATTCGGAGGGGACCCTGACAACATCACCATCTTTGGAGAATCTGCAGGTGGAGTTAGTGTCAGCTTCCAGGTGAGAGGCTTGAGTAAAAACCACAGGCTGTGGTTTGATAATGGACGTAGCTACCATGGCGTCAGCCGTTGGTTTGTGGACTCATGTTTAGAAGCCTTAAGTTTGGCATTTTGGCCGTCGCCATTTTGGATTTTTGGAGCCAGAAGTGATCATATTTGGAGAAGAGGGTGGAGCTGTGGATGAGCGAGAGGTGGATCTGACTCATAGACTGTGGTCATGCCTCTTGGCACTCAAAGCAGCTTTGTCCATAATGATGTGTAACCTTAAGCTTTAGTACCATTTAAACAGGTGAGCTATTTTAGCTGCTGGACAACATGCCATAAGTTGAGTATCACAGATTTAGAGGTTTTCAAGCTTCAGACGATCCACAAGCATTAATAAATCTTTTACTAACCATTAATAAAGCAGTTGGTTACAACCTATAAACCCATTACAAAGTATTCCAAAATGACATTTCTGAGCATTCATACACAACAGCACATACACCTTCAGCAGATGTGTTCTAGCTCACCTGGCAGAGCATATGCTCCATTTAGGCTGGGTCCTTGGCAGCAGCTCAAGTTCGAGTCAGACTAACAGCCTTTCACTGCGTGTTGTCACCTCTCTCTCCCCCCTTTCCTGTCGCTTTCCAGCTGTCTTTGATAAACAACAACAAAAAGTATCTATGCCACAGAAAAGTGCCATTTCATGCATGCTTTTCCAATACTGAAGCCACGTTAAACAGCTAACAAACACATCTACAAGTAATAGTTGTATAATCTATGTATGTATTTCTGCACAGACTCTCTCCCCCCACAACAAAGGGCTGTTCAAGAGAGCCATCTCCCAGAGCGGTGTTGCCCTCTGCCCCTGGGGTCTGAACAGGAACCCACGCAAGGTTGCAGAGGAGGTATGTCATTATCAGACATCATGAAGATGGACCCTGCTGTGGGTTTTTAGGATCATTTACACACATAATAGGATTTAAATACACCCACAACTTCCCAATTAATTTTTGATTGTTTCAGTGTGAGTTACTGAGTGTTGGAGATATCGTCGGTAGAGATGTCTGCCTTCTCTTGAATATAATGGAACTAGAGAGCTCAGTGTTGGGTGCTAGTTCCATTATGTATAAGAGAAAGCAGACATCTCTGTGTCCGATATCTCCAACACTCTGCAACTCACACCGAAACAATCTAGATTGGCAAACAACATTTTTGATTCCAGGCATTCTGCCAGTCTACTTAAAATCTGCTTTATTATCATGCTCAGGTTGCTGTGAATGTCGGCTGCCCCACTGATGACAGGATGGTGGCCTGTCTGAAATCAACTGATGCTAAGAATCTCACCATGGCTGCTCCCCGCGTCAAATTTGGCACCCCAGACTGTGAGCATTATATTCTGTCTATCTAACAACTTTATTTAGACAATATATATGACAGGAAACCAACATTTTAAGCTTAAACTGTACATGCTGTACATACAAACTAGCAATACCATATAAAGTGCTACCTCAATAATTTTATGCCGATTTCTCTCAGATCCAGCTGTGAAATACCTGGTTCTGTCTCCTGTTGCTGATGGAGACTTCCTCCCCGATCAGCCTGAAAACCTGTTCCACAATGCTGCTGACATCGACTACCTTGTGGGGGTTAATAACATGGATGGACACCTGTTCTCCTCCAAGGACATCCCTAACTTTAATAACAAGAATCAAGAAATTCCTGTGTAAGGCTGAATTTATCTTCAGAGGGAAGGCATTTTGTTTTGTGAGCCCTTACAGCTTAGAAAGTTAAACCACTGAAGCAAGAGAATAAATTTGGAGGTCAAAGACGGCAGAGTCACAGAGCCCTTTCACAAACAGAGCTTTCTACCTTATCTTCATTGCAGAGAAGATGTGAAGAGGCTCCTTGCTGCTTACACCAAAGAGAAGGGGCAGGCTGGATTTGAGATTGCCTTTGCTGAGTACTCGTCCAACTGGGAATCAACACCCAGCCAGATAAGCATTAAGAGAACTGCTGTGGACATTGGGACTGACTACATGTTCCTGGTTCCGACACAGACTGCCATCTACCTGCGCGCTGCTAACGCCAGGTGAGGCCAACCTTTGCCTTCAGATATTTTTTAGCTGCTAATTTAAATATACAGCTGCAGACTCTCAATTAACAGCTTTCACCAAACATAAATACGTTTTTGAATTATTATTCACATACACAATGACAGTCTTCTCATCTTTTTTGGTCATGTAGATGCTTCAGTTTACATATTCTTTGAGTTTCAGTTATACAGAAGTTTTCCTGCCAGCTCTAAATGCACAATGCATGGGACAACTGAAAACTTACACCCATTTTGAATGTTACCACTCTTGAATAGGTGTTATCAGTGGTTATCAGCCTCATGATATGGTTTAGACGGAGTGTGCTACAAAACGTGACATGACGTAAAGAACTTAAATGCTTACATACAAGCCCTGGTCTTCTAGATAAAATTTCTATATTTGTTTGGGTTAGAAGGGGCCCGCTACACTCATTGGTGTGATCAGAGGGCCATTATCAGTCCATTAAATGGCTGTTATCAGCTGTCAACAGGGGTTAGATTTCACTTTCATATTCATTTGGTTTAGGCGCCAATACTATGCGGTCAGGTTGAGAGAAAAGATCATGGTTTAGCTGAGAGAAATAGCTGTGTTTAGTCTCATTGCCAGGTCGTCAAATACCGACACGTTCGGTTGGTGGTTTGGTCCGACAACTAACCACAAGCATCAACCAACAGCAGTATTTGACACCCTGGGAATGTGATTTAAATATCGTTTTCTCCAGATTTACATACAGTACCTTTAAAATAAGTATGTTTGTGATGTGACGTGAGTTAAATTAAGTCAGCATTCACTTTTGGTTTCACAGGGGACATGAACCCCAATCTTCTGGGTGAAAGTTTTGTATTTGTTTGACTCATACACCGTCCCAGCCTCCTCCCAACACTGGGCTTTCTCAGTCTTTACACTAATGTTACATCACTTGATTTCCTCCTTTGCTTCCATCATAATTACCACGGCCATTAGAGGCTGCCACCCACAAGTAGGCCAAGATGTAGCAGGCCCCTTCTAACCCACATCTTTGGGGCTGATAACCATAGATAATGCCCCTTCGGTTGAGTGATAACATTCTAAATGGGTGCAACTTAACCTTCAGGGATTTTTAAACATTTTTATTTACACGATTGGTTTTCTTTTCTCCTTAAAAGTTAAGGGTAAAGTTAAGTTAAGGACAAAATTTGTGACTGGCATCATCAGATTGATTCACACTTACAGAGTGTTGTCCTTTGACAGGTCTGGGCGAACCTACTCCTACCTGATGTCTGAGCCCAGTTTATTGGCTCGACCAGGCAAACCCTACAATGAGTGGGTGGGAGCCGACCACGCCGATGACCTGCAGTATGTGTTTGGCAAACCCTTCACCACACCAAAGGCTTATGGGGACAGACACAGAGACCTGTCCGGCTATATGATTGCCTACTGGACTAACTTCGCCAGAACTGGGTAAAACACACTGTGCATGCACTGCAGAATTTTAACTTAGGGATTTTTTACTGCAAAACTAATGGACACTTTCACATGTATTTTCACAGAGACCCCAACAAAGGAAACCTGAAGGTGCCTGTGATCTGGCCTGAATTCACCAGCACTGGACAACAGTTCCTGGAGATCAATGCTAAGATGAACGAGAGCTCCATCGGACAGGAAATGAGGCTACGTTTTGTTCGCCTTTGGGCCAGCACCCTTCCCAGCCTCCCATCACAGGGTGCCACAGATGCTCAGTGATGCATTTTTAGTTTAAAAACAGACACCATTTACAGAAATAAAACAGTGCGTGAAATAAACCATGTGGGTAAAAAAAAAAAAAAAGTCTCAATTTGACTGCCTACCTAGAGTGGTGTCCTTTATCATCATCTTCAGCAATTCATGTTGAAAGAAAAACAAAGTCAGCAGGATGAGTAAACGATAAGACTTGACACAACTTCTACCCACATCTGAAGACCTGTTTAAACATACTGCGGCCATCAGCACTCAACAGCATTTCCAAAATACTGTCTAAATAAAGTATGTAGTTCAATATGTTTTAGAGAAGCAAGTGCAAATAAAACACAACCATCCAAAGCAAAGTTGAAACCGCTCAGGAAGTGCATGCTTCTGCTGTTCTGTCAGCTCTCAAAATGATTTTTTAATAGCGACAATAAAAATCTGATCCAGATCTGCACCAGACAAACATATTGACACAGTCATGGATTCCATTTGCCAGGTGTTTTGAATTTAATTTCCCATAAAATCGTGGAGTTGACAATGTGCCTCATGAGAGTGCATGCAGATCTCCAAATCCACCTGCAGTGACATACAGAATTACAGATAGTCTTTGTGCAAACTGTGCCCTCTAGTGGAGTTTCCTGCTTTAACTAGCAACCAATGCTCTTTGCTGCAGCCTTGTGCAATTAAAACAGCAGGATGACAGCTGCAGCTTTTTTATCCATGCGTAAGTGTCCCTTTTCAGTGAGGATGTGAAGAGGCTCCTGACTTTGACCACTAATTAAACAACAACAAACAATTGTGGAGATTCAAATCAACTACATCTTACTCATTTCTACTTGGGAAAAACATCAAGTCATCCACTGGGCTCTGCCAGTGTCAATACCCAAGGTGCATTGCTGTCTGGGACACTATTTTGAGAGGATGGCACTGAAAACATAGTGGCGTTTTAAAGTTATGTCGATATTAAATAGTGCCCTTAGTCAGTGTTACACTCGCTGATTATAAAAGGGCTTCATTTACGTGTTGTTTAAAGACAGAATGATACATTTTTGTGGCCTTTAAGTTTATTTTTCCTGTAGTTTTTAATTGCATATAATTTATCTGTTTATAAGTAGAGCTTTAGAATTGATTCTTGACCTTGGAAACCAGAGTTAACACAACAGTCTCACTTCAGCGTCCACTGTTCTTCATCAGCATATAGAGTCAGGATGTAGATTTGTCCATGCTGGCTTAAAGGTTAATAAAAAAAGAATGAGTCTTGTTCTGTGGTTTATTTGCTAATGAAGATGTGGTACAGGTTGTGTGATTGAAAGCTCCATGACAGCCACTCCTGACTTGTCTATGTGCCTTATGCTCTCAAGGTTGTCATCACTGCTTCCTGCTTTTTGCCTCTAGGCTTACCTGATGGGAACTAAACTGAACAGTACATGTCACATATTTTTCACTGCACATATTGTTACATTCATGCGTTTCCTTTTTGCATGTGCTGTTAATGGTTTATGGCGTCTGTTGCTTGTTTTTAACTATTAGTCTTCATAAGTGCAAGAAGCCAATATTACACTACCTTGCGTATGTGAACAATTCCAGTAACAGCCTGCAGGTGCGTACAGCACATGAGTCAGGTCTGTTCGTTAAAGGTACAGGCTTATACAGGTTATACTGGCTTGGCCTAACTCTTCCAATGAACTTATAAATATAATTCATACAGGGAACTTAACCTCTCTCACAATAATTACAACTGTTGCTTGTAAACTTTAATTGTTGATGCTGTCTTAGTGGGTGTGGGCCGTACTCACTGTGCCCTGTGTGTGTCTCTGATTGGCTTTGCCTGGTAAACAATAGGATACACTGTCATTTCATACTGTATGCATCAGTGTGTCTAATACGGCCTATACTTTATACACAATATCGTCTGGCTGTTTTACATATGGTTTGAAATCTTAATGCTACAAGACACAATGATATGTACAGCTACAGCTCCTATATCTTACCATTTATATATTGAAGTCATGACAGCATTGAACATTGAACTCTGGGATGCTACTGATGTTACATGGACTTTTTTACATTGCAAAATATGCATTTTTGATGAAAAATCTTGTCCCAATGAAACGCCCAGTCCCTTTTACTAGCCTGGTGTAGCTACACATTTTGACAGATAAGTCTCAATTAGACACCTGATCTGGTTGCCAAGAAATTAATGTTTTTTTGTAGAAGTTCTTCAAATGTACAAAACCAGGTTGTTGGGAACCTCAAATTATGTATCCATTTCTTGATTACCCAGTAAGTTATTCATATTCCTTTAGACCGCAAGGGTCTTCAGATCACAAGAATCAAAAGAATCCATGGAAGACCCAAGGTCCTGGTTCTCTAGCTCAGTTAAGTTTAGTTTCCTGTGAAAATAATTTAAACACTGCATTAAAGTAGCTTACAAACAGTGTCTATCCAGGGGATAATACATAGAAGCAGTGACTCTCAACCCTTTTTGCCCATGTGTGCATGGAAATATCCCAGGTTTGAATGGGTAATGCATTGTGTTTTCAGCACAGGATTCTTTTAAGCCAACATTCCAGTAATGTCTAATGATCATTTTGATTTCTTAAGTAAAAGTGTAATTTAGAAGCATATTGACACATCAGTGATATCTGCCATCATTCAAGGGCTCTCAGGCTCAAAAATTAAAAAAAAACAAACAAAAAAAAACAGTAGTGCTATAGCGTGCTCCAGGAATGAGTCCTAAAACCCAGAAGTGAGTTAGCATTTTGCCACTCCTGGTTCCCTCATCTCGAAGTCAATGTTTTTTTTTTAAATTGGCTTTTTGGTTAGATGTCTGAAATAAGGTCTCTGCTTAAAACAAGTTAAGAGACTTATATGTTTTGTTCTACGACATGAAATATACCAATATCTCACTTTTGAATTGAAAGGTTATGTCTTTAAAAGGCAGTTGCTAACAAGTGGCTAAATGAGGCATAGCTTCAGAGCCGCAGAGCAGCCATGGTGTAGTTTCTTACCCTGCTGTCACTGTACCCTGGATTCCACAGGGAAGTCTACATTCAGTGAAAATTGGTATGAAAATTGACAAATAAAACTTGGATGCCAAAAATGGCAGGTATTACCAAGCTCTGTTCAATGCTTGTCTCTGCCACACCTCCACCCTCATCTCCAAGACCAGCACCAGGCTCAACAGCAACAGATGCCTTTGCCAATGACAAGATAAGACAGCAGAGGTTCTCTGGCGTCTGAAAACAGTGACAAAATTAGTCTTAAATTTAATTCCAGGTGGCATTAAAGAAGTCTTAAATCTATATGCCTTAAGCTGTAGGAACCCTGGCCACAGAGCTTATTTTCCACAGAAATGTCATTGGCTTTCTGAGGAGGGAACCAGGGTTACGTTACCTTCCACATAGGCCTCAAGGAAAACGTCTTCCCTGGAGCACTCTATATGACACCTTTCATGGTACTATAGACCGTTTCAAACTGGACAACATAAACATGTAAATGGGTCCATTTGTATTTCCTGTTTGAATATATGTTAATGCAGAAGCTGACAGGAAGTAAACAAGGACCAAAGTTGTTGCCCTAGCAACAGAATAGCAATGAAACGGTCCATATAGCACTTTTTGACAAAGGAGCTGTGGCTATTGCACCTTCAAGAGATGGGTGTCATACAGCACCAGAACAAGGGTCCTTGTGATTACAAAAGAACTTTTTTTGGGCACCATTTTGGTTAGAATGGACACATTCTGAACTTACCATTGAATTAATTTAATCAATTTTATTCACTGGGTTGACAGGGGGATAGGTCAGGCCATAGTGTTAATATTATTAAACCAGCTGTAGCCTATCTATGCAGTCTGAAAGAATCTCTGACTGCTTGTTAGGAGCAAGTGATTAACACCCATTAAGAATAAAAGATGGCAACAGATAATCTCGGTGCTTTTATTTTGAAATCATTCGCACTGATCTGATCTAATTTAATCTAATTAGGTAAATCCAGGTAAAGTGATAGCAGCAGATGTAAAAGTTTTGCTCAGTGCCAAATGTCAGTCGGGTGTGGCTTCAAGAAAGTGACAAGTCTCGTCTGGTAAGGGAAAGGGACACCACTGATGAACATGTGCACTGTGACGGTGGCTGTGATTATTGGGCTGGGTGTAGGTGCGATGCTTCTCACACAAAGTGAAACCCCGCTGGACTCTGCAGGCTCTGGGTACCGGCAGGTATGGAGGGACTGGGCGCTGCTCATGCAGGCTGTGGTCTGCATCATCGCCGGAGTCTCCCTCCTCGCCCTGGGCTGGCTGTACAGGCTGCTCTTCGCCCCCCTGGAGCTATTCAGGGGCCCCGATGATGTGGGATACATCGCCGAGGACGGTCGCTCCAAAGCCCGGGCGGCAAATGAGGTCCGCCGCAGGAGGAAAACCGGAGAGCTGCCTCCTGTGTATCCAAACGGCTGGTACCGAGTGCTGGACTCACGCATGCTGCAGAGAGGGGAGGTCAGGAGTGTCTCTGTGCTAGGTAGGACAATCAGCAGTGGTTGCATTACATAAAGCATGGAATAACTAAAGTAACCAGCTGACATAATATTATACCCTGTGAGGCGTAAAAGTGTGTGTACATGCTGGACAAACATGACCACCAGTGAGTGACCATCATAAATAAGACACTAAAGTAGCAATAATAAATTGTATTTTATTTTGAAAAAAGACATATCTCACAAACATGAAGTTCAGAGATTTTCTGGTGTCCTTGAACTCTTTTCTTGTCCTTTCAATTTGTTTGGTTTCTGTGAGAGAGCAGAGAAGTAACATTACTCATCAAAGTGTGTAAACTGAGATTGGTTAAATTCTGACGTTAGCACAAAATACAACTCTGCATCCCTGCTGCAGGCATCAGTGTGATGCCATATTTAAAACCCCTCAGTTAGATGTGAGATGCAGACAGATGAAGTTAGTGAACCAGTATTATCAGACTTTTTTTCACCTTAAGTCTCCATGACCATGCAAGGCTTTTTCACTGTGGTTTGTGGGGTATAACTAAATGCTACTCTTTCTTGTTTACTTTGAACTCTGGGCAACACTTTGCACAGGATTTAAGTGTGTCTGAGATTTCCTGCTCCTACCTTGCGTGGACAAGTTTGTCTAAGTCATACCTGGAAAATGAATCCTCCAGTTTTTGCTGTATTTTTTTGTATTTTTTTCTGAAACTTCCATGTGTTAAACGTGACGAGATCTATGGTGGCTGATGCGAAAACACGAATGGCCCTCCCTAGAACCAGTGTTTGGGTTGTCTGTTCTGGGCTACTGTAAAAAAAAAACATGGCAGACTCTGTGGAAGAGGACTCACTCCATATATTAGGCTAATGCCTCATTCTAAGGCAACAGATACACAACAATTCTTATTTTCAGGAGATTACAAACTAATTAAAACATAGTCATAAAAGATCCAGTGTGTAGCATGAAGGGGAATTTACTGGCAAAAATGGCAGATAATATAATAATATAATGAGTTAATGTTTTCTACAGTGCAGCCTGGTTACTGTACCTGAATACATAAGGTACTGTGTTTTCATTACTTTAGATCAGAGGATGGCAGCCTCTACTATCAAAAGAGCCATTTTTGGCCAAGCAAACTCAGAATTATGTCAGTCAAATCAGATTCTGGCTGTTCAGTGTAAATATTTGCCCTTTCACATAATGTAGTAAACAGGGTACCTACGCTAATGACAGATTGGATATGTACAACAACACTGGATTTCTGTTTTTCAAAGCCAGAGACTGTATCATATTAAGTTGCTTTGTGCTGTAAATTAACCACTTCTCAGCAGAAGGCAGAAGATAACATTATCTCTGAGCCTGACTGGACAAAGCCTCTCTTTCCCCGGGCAGCTGCCTCCATGTACGAAGCTGAAGAGCAGCATGAAAGTGAGGAGGGCTCACTCTGCAGCCCGTCTTGAAGGAATCTCAGTTGACTAAGGGTTCTCCAACTCATGACTGGAATCTCCACTTATCAGGTGGCAGCCCTACTTGGCACACAGGAGAAGGCTGCAACCTGCAACCTTAGCTGCAAGCTGCTTAGTTGCTCTTTAGGTTATCTTCAGTCCTGGTGACCTTTCTACAACCCTGATGTTTGTCAGTTCACCTGGTCTCTGTTGTCCTCTCTCAGGTGTTGTGAGGTGATGTTGCCAGGATAGGAGAGACAAGCTCATATTACAGAGTTTTTAAGGTATACATTTGAAACACAATGGCTGACCCTCTGTGTTAGAGTAGTTTAGTGATTAGGGTGCTTAGTAACACTCATCCTTTAAAAGAAAGCCCCATTGTTGCAGGTCAGTTAAGCTTTGTTTGATTTGAAGTTGTCATGGAGATTTAGACGTTTATTGCATGATTACATAATGGCAATGAGCTGCAGCTAAGGATTAATTTTTATTATCAATCCTCCTGATGAATCTTTTCACTGATCAGTGTTTTTGTTAAGGCTCTAAAATGTCATAAAATAGTGCCTTCAAATGTTTTCAGCCTTTTCGTATCACAAGTTAAAGGAAACATTTTTTTATACAGTTAAATCTTCAGCTGAAAGTGCAGCAAACATAACTATTAATCTTTTTCAGTACATTTTATTTTATCATGAATATCTGTCGGTGAATCCTTGTCATTCAAATATTAAGTGGCTCTGTTTTATGCACCCTTAGCTTTAACATTTTCATATCTTTGAAATCAACAAAGTCTCTCATGATTGATTGATTTAAGAGCACTAGCTCATTTCTTTCGCTTCGTGTTTATGGTGATCTGACAGCCAGTCTATCCTGAATCTGCTCTCTGATCATATGAGTCATCATTCACACCCTTAAAGCTTTCAGTTTCATATTTATGCCCTCGTGTTGCTTAATATGTATCCTATTTCAAAGTTGAAGTCTATTTCACACGCCCATGTGTGATTTATTTCGGCGTCTTTTCATCGCGGTGTGTGATTTAAAAACAGTTACGTGTTTCACATTTTAGATTTGTTACTCTCGTGTTGATGCTCGGTGGGACTGTTTGATCTCTTCACAGAGTTTCTTTGAGTTTGAGTTCAAATACGTTTCAAAGAGCGCCTGGTGCTTTCATGCCTCCGTCACATCACCTGCCATTTATAAACAGTATATGAAAGGTTCTCTACCTGGAAAAGATATCCACCACTGAAAAAGAACACCTGCTCTTGCAGAGAGGATCAGCATACGGTACACTCACAGCTAATGACACCCTTTATCCACTAGTTTTGCATTTAAATGCTTCATCTATTTAACTGTGGAAGTATTTGCATCACAACTAGTGCCAGTAGGATAAGGTGACACCTTCAACTTGTTTTGTGCCACCAAAAGTCCAAAGATATTCAGTTAATGATAATATAAAAAAGAGAAAAGCAGCAAATAAACATCCGGTTTCATTCATCCTTGTACTTATGAGAGCTTTAAAATCAGGCAGAGAGACCAGTTCATGTAGTTTCAAATCTTTTTGAAGGTTACTCCAGGTGAGAGGAGCAGAGCACATGAAAGCTTTTTTCCCAGCTCAGTCTATGCACCAGGAACAGACGACAAAAGCAAGTATTGAGATCTCAGACTGTAGCTACAGTCAGATCTCTCTTTAATCAAAGTGCAAATATACAAAGGGAATTAATAGATTGATTCAATCAAAATTGATGTCGCTTCATTTATGATGATTGATTAATCAGTTGCTTCAACACCAAGTAAAAAGTACTGTGATTATTTGATAAAAACAGTCCCAACTCAACATCCACTTTTTAGCTTTTCGGATCTCAATAGTGGTGATTGAACTCACTGATAAAAGCCTTGGGAAGAGAGAATTTCCAAACATCAGGCACTAACACCCACTTTGACTCAAGGATAAACTGTTTAGATTTCGGTTGTCAAAGGTCAAGGTCACTGTGACCTCACGTCTGTCTTAGTCCTGTTAGGCAATTCCTTTCCCCAACTCCTTCTTCACTCTCTATTGTTGCATTACTACTCCACAGGGTACTTTTCTAATCTTCGTGTGATTTTAAAGTGACAATCATGAGAGAAACGTGGTGAAGAATAAAACAAATAATGTGTAAAAAAAAAAAAAAAAAAGGTGTCTTGTAAGAGATAAAATAAGGTAGTCCAAAACTAAAATCCTAAACTCAAGATGATCAGTGGGCATTAAAGTCAATAAGATAAAAAATAAAATAGACAGACAGCTCAGATAAAGGGCCCTGGTTGCAAAAGCACTGTCCCCTTTGGTCTTCAGCTTGGAGTGTGGAAAAAGAAGACAACCTCTGTCTGGATCTCAGACTATGTTAAGGTTCATAAGGGACTAGCAGATCTGAAATGTAATCTGCAGCCAGGCCATGAGGAGCCTTAAAAGTAATCAGTATGATTTTAGAGTCAATCCTAAAACAAACAGGGAGCCAGTGTAAAGAGTCTGAAACTGGTGTGATGTGGTCGTGCGTCTACCAATGTTTGCCTTGCAGCTTCTTCTTCTGTAATAACCAACTTTTCAAAATATGTCAGGAAATGACGCAGAATAGTAGCCAAGACTCTTAGGGCTGACAGACCATGAGGGAATTTCTTCAAATTTGGCGTAAATGTCAACTTGAACTCGAAGATGAGCTGATTAGAATTTGGCGGTCAAAGCTCGCTGTGACCTCAACAAACATATTTTTGGCCAAACCCCAAGAATTCTTACACTAATTATGACAAAATTCCATGCAGATATCTGATTGCTGAATTTATGTACTGTACATAAACAATAGAGGGGATGTGAATGCCTCACTCGTACTGAGATTTAGCAGAACTGTATATTTTTTTTCCACATATTCTTTGGTCTGTTCTCTCCCCGTCTTGTCCCTTGTAGCACAAGTTTTCACCCTGACATTTTGATGCCCCACATTCTGTTGAACCAAGTCAGACCTTGGCTCCCTTCAGGTTCTGCATCCTGCTGTGAATGACTGCAGAGTCTCCCTCCTAACTTTTCTCCGCAGTCATCCATTTACATCATATATTAAATTCCGCCTCGTGGGTCTTTTCCCCTGCGCTGCTCTCACACACACTGCGCTGTGGCTCACTTCTAGGGACAGCAGTGCGGTACTGTGTCACCCTTCATCTGCATGAGCCTTATTTTGGATTTCTCAGAATCATTGCTGGTTCCCTTGCTGAGTAAGCCAATGGGATTTTCCCATTTCCCAATGTCCATTTCTGATTCCCACCATCCTCAGGTGTAAGGAAAACACACAATGGGTAAAAAGGAGCACACAGAAACAAACAGAAGAATTCATTGTACAGAGAAAACAGTCAACAAAATTTAGGAAATGCTCCTGTAGGTTGTATGAAAGGGTAGTAACAAATGACATAAATGGTCATATTGCTTAGAGGACTTGTTGCTACATGTGGTGTCTGACTGAGCCCAGATTCAGGCTGAACACACACCATACTGAGTCCAAAGATGTACTGTACTGCAGCTGAAATCTATCCCTGAAACCTAATCTGACCAGGCCAAGTGTAACCATCTAAATCAGTGACTTCAACCTTTGGTATTTATCATTTACAAAAGTCAGTTTCACAGAGGAATGTGGGCAGAGAAAAGCAAAATAAGCATTTTAAAGGACCCACACTGCGTCTGTTGAATTTGAAAGCTTTAAAAATCATTTCAAATACGCTCAAATCACTAAAAAAATCTACTTATAGAGGTTTTTTGTAAGTGTTTTATTGATTTTCAACGTTTTTATATTTGACATCAATTCAACTATTGATCGTCTCAACTTATTTTTGTGGTAAAAGAATATTTATTAACATGTGAGCATATTAATAATAATGTGGAAAGTCTTTGGCGATTAGACCCAGTAGAGATGGTGTGATTTAAGGAGGGTGATGACGCCATAATCAAAAAGGGATACTTAAATTCTCAAATCTCACGTATAACTTTATATCCTACATTTTATTACGTTACCATTGTGTTCTGAAGTGGCAGCTCATTAATGAAAATGGTTTTAAGTGTTTGTCCCTGCTGTAATTCATCTCCCCAGGTGAGCAGCTGGCGGTGTTTCGGGGCCAGGACTGGAAGGCCTACGTGATGGATGCCTACTGCCCTCACCTGGGTGCTAACCTGGCTGTAGGGGGACGGGTGGTGGGAAACTGCATAGAGTGTCCCTTCCATGGATGGAAGTTTCAGGGGAATGATGGCAAGTGCGTGAAGATCCCCTATGCAGAAAAAGGTATGAAATAAGGTGGTGTCCAGTGCCGCAACAATATGCCGTTTAAATGTTTATTGTAATTCAGGAGGTGTTAGTTGTTGAGGAATGGTGAATGGATGTAAGCGGGGGTGAAGGTGGAAGAGGGATGTCTTCTGTTAGGATGGTCTGGGAGGATGAACTGGAGATCTCAGTGTGCGGGTTCTGTCTCAGGCATTTTTCCTACCCGGGCTGATTACAGGCCCCCCAGACGGTACCTAGAATGAGACATGGGAGAGAATGCAGGAGATTGAATCAGGAGAGATGATGGGAGAAGGGAAGAGGCGATGAAGGGATGTTGGGAGGGATGAGGTAGGGAGGATGACGGATGAAGGGAAGGGAAAGGGAGGGTAGGTCAACCTAAGTTAACAAATTAACTTTGGTCTATAAATTAACAGAAAAAGGTGAAGACTGTGGATCAGTGTTTCCCAGAGCCCAAGATGACGTCCACAAATGTCTTGTTTTGTCCACAACCTTAAGATATTAAGTTTACTGTCATAGACGAGTAAAGAAAACAGAAAATTGTGGCAGCAGAAATGCTATTGAAGAGCAAAGATCTTGATGGTGGAACAGAGGGTGGTGCTGCAGCACATCTTGTGACAGATGTCTAATGTCTAACCCTGACATTTCAGTCTGTGTTGATGCAAGAGATATTTGTTTTGTACATTTGAAACAGTGGGCCTATACGCTGGTGCTCGCAGACAGGTTAAAGGGGCAAGCAAAAAGTATTAAGGTTCATACCCTGGAGAACATGAATAGTTGCAGTGAATCTGAATGTATCTTGTCAAAAATTTTGGTTTTAATTTGTCATCCAGTGCCAGAGTTTGCCAAGGTGCGCTGCTGGCCCAGCTGTGAGGTCAACGGCCAGATCCTGGTGTGGTTTCACTGTGATGGAGAAGATCCTCAGTGGACCGTCCCAGAGCAGCAGGAAATTACAAAGGGCGAGTGGGTCTTTCGGGGGAGGTCCGAACATTTTATCAACGCTCACATAGAGGTAGGTGCATATGTGTTAGATTGAAGATGAGGTGTTTTTATTAGTTGGGCATCTGTATTTTTTCATAATTAATAATAATAAATCAATAATTATTAATCCACTTTCTGTAGTCTCCAGGCAGAGAAGGTGCTTGTCTTACCACTTTAAACACAATGATGAGAATGTGTCATTGTGACCTTTCTCCCTCCCCGTGTAGGAGATTCCTGAAAATGCAGCAGACATTGCTCACCTTGCTCACCTGCACACGCCAGGCATTGTCAGTGGAGTAGATCTGCGTTACACCAACAGCAAAACCTGGGAATTTGTGCGGCATGACTGGAAGGTGAGGATCTTTCTAAGGTGAAAGATGCTACACGTGATGATGCTTTTACAATCCACAGAGTTTCAAGGATGCTAAATCAGTTCTAAATGTTCATTAGTGTTAAAAACACTCTTAACGTAATGTTTTAAGCCACACCAGCAGTGGCTGTTCAGTGGTATTTAGATTTTAGATGGTGCAGAAACCTTTATTTAATCCTATTTATTCATTACGTATTATTGAACAGTAGACTTCTGTGTGTCAATGCCACTGTATTTACTTTGTCTGCATGTATGTGTGTTTATTCAAGGCTCAATGGGAGCCAGAGTCAGAGCCCAACAAGCATTGCTCTCAGATGTTGGTGAAACATGCGCTTACTGTGTTTGGATGCCACTGGCCTCTGCTGGATGTTTGTGTTGTGGCCAGACAGGTACAGTATAGTCCAAAGTAGGTTGCAGTTTGTGTGTAATTTCCTGTGACTGATTTATAAATGATATTGAAACCATCATCTATAATTTAATCAATGATTGCGTTCAAATTAAAATGGATTCCACCCACATCTTACCATATAATGACGAAAACCCTGTCTGTCTGCCTGTGTGTCTGTTCCATGTTTTGCTCCTCGCTGACTTGGTCAATCCATGTGAAATTTGGCACAGTGGTAGAGGGTCATGGGAGGATGCCAATGAAGCAATATTACATCAACCGATTGAAATTAAAACTGAGCTTCTATAAGGCAATGAATATTGCGGAGGGCGTGGCTCATCACATAAAGGTGTATAACATCTCAAGGGTTTCACCCATCACCACGCAACTTTGTAGGCATATGACCACACATAATCTGAGGGGACCCCTCCATTATTGACCCCATCAAACAAAATGGGGGCGCCAGAGAGCTAATTTCTTATCTTGGCCTAATCGCCTTTTCGATTTTTACTAAACTTGATGGATATGTACCTAGAAAAAGCATGAATGTAATAATTTTCAAAATTCACAGCCTCTGTCATTTAATGAAATATTCTGCTCCAATCCATATCTGTTGGCATAAAGGACGTATGCACCTGTATTAGCAAAGCAGTCTAATAGCAATCCAACCACTAAGACATTTAATACAGCCCTAAAAACAGTATAGAGTCTAAATGATATGAACTGTGTGTGTGTGTTAGAAGAAAACAAAACGAGCAAGGGGCCTAAACTCAGTTTTCACTGAGGTACAGTTGAGAAAAATGCTGGTCTGATGCAAAAACACCTCATGCATTAGTTGTGCCTGGAACGTTAGTAACCGCTGTGCAGTCTGCACCTTTTTATCTTGCTGAGCAAATTATAGGCTATATGATGTATAGGTGTACCCTGAAACCACTAATCTCACTAGTTCAACGAGTTGCAAAGGGCTGCAGGGGGGGAGGTTTCCTATAAGATCCAACAGAAAGGGGAAAGTTATGGTTACTCTATTGTGTGCAGAAGTGGATGGTTAGCAGTTGTGGGATGAAATTATTCCCATGACAATATGAGAGGCGGTCATTATTTGGCTTAACCATGCATGTAAATGAATTGTTCTCCAATAAGTCATCGGCACTCGGGTCTGATGAAGACACATTTGCTGTTTTACGCATTGCAGCTTCTGTAAGACAGGCCTGATGTGAAGTAAGGCAAACTAAAATTCATTATTTAACCTGACACATGAACATGTACATGAACAAATCAACATTATACACCAAACATATAAGAAAACAAAGCAAAGCAAAAAAGATGCGTAAACAGCATCAAGTGCTCAAAATACCTGAGCAAAAACGCAAGTCATCACAATCCAGTGCCTATTCTGTATTAATCTGGCATTGTTTAAAAGCTTTATAGACATTGGTATAAATGGATTTTTAAATCTGTTCAATCTGCAGTGAGGCGCTCTAAATCTCTTACCAGAGGGCAGCAGCTCGCTCTCTGTATGCAGAACACAAGATGAGTCATTGACGATCTTATTGGCTTGACTTAGAGTAGCCTGCTCATAAATAGTCTGCAGGGGAATGTGCTCCTTAACACCAGTGATTTTCCATGCAGTATGGATTAACTAGAACAGTTTGGTTGTTACTGCACAGAGAGGTTATCGGTACTGTGGAAGATGACTGCAGGGGCTGCAATGATCATACATTTGTGTTTCAGGTGGGTCCAGGAGTGGTGTTCCTGCTGTTTGACCACAATTTCCTCGGCCGGGGTGTCATCATGCAATCTGTGACTCCAGTGGAGCCTCTGCTGCAGTGCGTCTCTCACTCTATCTTCTATCAGTCTAATATCCCACCTCTGGTGCCCAAATTCATCCTCAAAGCAGAGTGCATTCAGGTGCGGTACACACTTACCTTCTACTATCTCTGGCACACAGTCCTTCACTGTCATGCTGTTTAGCTTTGCAGCATATTTTCTGTGTTCCTCAGTCCTTGGACGCTCGTCAACCTGCCATCCAGCATATACAGGATATGTTAGCTTTTAGTTTTTCACCCCAAATAAATGGAACAAGTTACAAGAGATATTTAAGCCGGACAGGTATGTGTCAGTAGATCATTTCAAATTGCTCTGAAGATACGAATATTGGATTTAAATTGTGCTTTATTTAAATTACATTTACGTTTTTATTGAATTTATAATATTATAATTATTTAAGGAGTCATGCATGACTGATATTTTTTAGATTAATGTTTTTTAAAGCTCACGTCCCCCCTGCAGTACTCCAAATCACCCCTAGGGGTACCTGTTTCCCCATTTGAGAACCACCGCAGCAGATTATTATTAGATATTTTGGACTGAACATCAAAACTCGCACAGGAGCTGCACTGCATATACATAGGCTGACTAATTTAGACTGCTGTAAGTTTATAATGTACACTTGCTGTGATGTTCAGAGCTCATTGTGTGCATTTGCCTCCCACTCTGCCTTTGGTTTAACTCTGCCTCCTCACTGCCACCACAAGTAACACCACACAGTCACAGCAAAGGTGTAAATAGCTCTCATTAAACTTGATAATTAGCTGTGTGGTGAGGTGGAAGAACACAGTCACTGGTTTAACAAATGGAAAAAATAACAAATAGGCTCAAAGAAGCAAAGACAAAGGTGTTTTTTTGAATGGTAATGAAAGTCTCCTATCACAGATTTCTAAGATTTCAGCCAAAATATGTTATCAGTTTGATTAACAAGATAAACGATTTGAGTAAACATAGAAAACATGAGAAATACAGATGGTGGTTTGGCTTCCTCCTCAAACACAAGCTCGCTCTTATAAGTGGTTGGACCCCTGAAAAGGTCACAGTGTGTGTTTTGTTTCCCTGCAATGCTTATGTTTAAAAAAAGACTAGACCATTTTCAGGAGAAGATGTTTTCATTATGAAACAGGCTTTAATAAAGGCTACTAAAGCAACAATGAATACAATGTTTATTTTCATTGTTTTTATAAGTAATCATGAATGTTTTATCCTTTTTATTCAGACTTTTTGTGAAGGACGCATCAACAATCATTTCAAACACTTTGTGTTTTAGTGTTAGTAACATTCACATCCCTTTTTCTTGGACACATCTCTGATGGACTCAGTGAAGATGATATCTATCTACTAAAGATCCTGCTGGCAGCAAGTCAAAAGGCCATTATGAAATATTGGATCCAGAAAAACTGCCCCACTGCTTGCCTCTTTATTAATACTGTTGAACACTTACAGTACATCCTCTGGAACAGATGACGTGATCCATTCAATTTCAAAAAGAATTGGGAGAAAAACAGTGGAGAAAATGGTGTATTTATTCAGCCAGTGATTATTCTATGTACCATATTAAACATCCCATGACATCATACTTTTTATTTATTTATTTTGTTCCTAAATGTAAAAAATGTTTATAAATAAAAAGTAGAAAAAAAGAGATCTGTATCTAAATGAAACAGTCTAAAAACTGGCAAAATTACAAATGAAATGAAAATTTTTAATGTATTTATTTACTCTAAATGGGTTAAATTATTTTGTCATTTTGCCACTGCATGTGGTATTAACACAAAAAGCCACCAGGGGAAACTCCGTTTTAGAGGCCATTCCAAGACGTGGAGTTTGACTAAGGACTGAAATGTCAAATCTCAGCAGCTGATGGAGAAAGAGTGGCGTGACATTTAATCAGCAACACTTCACACAGAAATCCCTGCTGATAAATTATAATAAATTAATGCAAAGACACAGTGAAATAATGCAGATTGCTCTTTTATTCATTATTTAATTCTTAATCCTGATAAAGTTAAAGTGTGTTCCTTCTTCTTTATCTGTGCCACGTGTTTTCTTATCAAGTGCTCAAGGGAAGTAATGAGGAGAGAGGAAACCTTACATATATTATGCTTGTTAGCATAAATTAACACTCATATGCACTCAGTGCACAAGCCTGTCTAGTGACCTTCCCCTGTTTTTTTCTTCTTGTGTCTAGTTTGAGCGAGACGTGATGATCTGGAACAATAAGAAGTACATCTCCAAGCCTCTCCTCGTGAAGGAGGACTCAGCCATCCAGAAGCACAGGCGCTGGTATAGTCAGTTCTACAGCAAGAACAGCCCGCGGCTGCAATACCAGCGCAACACTTTAGACTTCTGACCTCCCTGAGCTACAGGAGGAGAGATCAGCGGAGAAGATGTCAGGTCAGGGTTGACGTTAATCAGAGGTCTCAGAGGAGGGAGTCCAGGATTGATTTTCATCCGTCACTTAAAATAAATGAAAGGAGGAGAGGACAGCGGACTTTTTTTTGGAAGCCTGAACCTAACGTTTGACCTTATAACCTCCTTTTTTTCCAGACTTTTAAGCTTTATATATGCAAGTGCCTACAGCTGTTGTTCAGCGTGAGTGGATCCAGCCCATGAATGTGACGTTATGGTCAACCAGTGCTAATATAATGTTGACAAGACCGTTAGATTGTCAAAGCCACTTTGCTGTGATACATTTGTAACCAATAACAGTCAGGTTTTTTCTGTCTGTATGTTTGATATGGGTAAATCTAAACCACCAGCCTTTAGTTTCAGTTCAGTCAAAAGGCTTCCTCGTCAGTATGTGTCACAATACTGTGATTTGTTATCAGTTTCTTTCTCCCTTTGGCTTTATCTGCCTCTGCCGCAGGTGTGTTTGTTTTCCCATTGATATCTCAGGTTACTCAACAGCCGGATGGTTGTGATTTTCACGTCATGGTGGTGTGCAATGACAACTTAAAGGAGCAATTGGTAATGCCTAGCCACATGTTGCTGAGAAATGGAGGGCAGCATTGTACTGGCCCACTACTGGGTCCAAACAATCATTAGTAAATTATTTAATATGCAAACTGCTAAAACTCTTAGTACCGGCCAAAATAAAACTGCTAACTGCATACACATGACATCAGCCTGTAGTTTATAGTTTGCCCCCGGAAAAGAATTTTCCTAGTTGACCAATAGTCGTCATTTAGGGCCATTAGTCGACTAGTCACCTGCATGTTTACGATATAAATTTAATTATTAAATAATATATTTTGGGCGTATCAGTAATAGTATCAGTAACATTGTTAACACTGTGCTACATTACAGAGAAATACAAAACCGTACTAATGAACCTTCATTAATATAGGCCTATATTTTATCTACAAGTGCACGTCACACACTGAGCGAGCCGCCTGTTAATGACGCTGTGGGCTAATGGGCATGTAGCTACTTCCATGTTTCACATGATACGTTGACCAATGAAGATGAGTTTACACATCACCTTGGGTTCGTCCTTCACCTTCTCAAAATGTTCCCACACCCGACATGATATTAACTAGCCTGTGGAATAATGCAGGTACCCTGGAAATTGCAAGCTTATCCAAAAAGTGACGAGATGATCTAAAAGAGAGCCGACATGCAACAAGCACACAACACTGTGATGCAGGATGTAAACCCTGCAGTATATAAACGGCATTTGGAACATGTATTCCTGCATGGTTTGTGTGGTGATAATGTAGCAGGGTGGGCCCTCTCTTATTTTTTAGTGGCCACTTTATCATCAGCGGGCTGCACTGAGTAACACCCCTGACCCCTAATTACTGGGTAGCGCTGCTAAGTGCTTTATCTATGCAGGTGTCTGCTACTCTGTTGTGCATTTCCTACTTGGCTCCCGGGTCAGTGGCATAGTCCATAGTTTGGCAGGTTTGCAATTTGTGTGTTGTCAGATGTCATGTGTCTTTGTGTTTTGGTTTCCAGTATTTGAAATGGCACCTGTTCACATTTTTGAATGCATCGGTCGCGCCGCTTCCAGCGTTGGATGCTTGATAGGTGTGCTGCCAGCTCTGTGGACTGTGTACTCCTGGATATCAAACTGGACCAACATGGCGGCTCGTTGGGAAACTTTCTCTTATAAAAGGAAGCAGTTCAGCTAAATGTGTTTCTGAACACAGTTGAGGCGAGAGATAAGCCGGTTGTTACATTTTTTGGGATTTAACAGAAGCTGGACGCCTTTTTTAACCTTGCACTGAATGTTTACATGACAATAAATGGGGGGTGCAGAAATATTGGATCCTTTTGACCATAAGTGTAGTTGGCTCGTCTCCGGGCAGCAGATCCAGGATGATGTTGTCCTCTTCAAACTCTTGCTTACCACATCTATGCTTCTGCTGAGAGTGGCAGCTCTTACATCTCAGGGTGGAGGGCCTATTCCATACTCCAGGCCCACACTTCCTGGATGCGTCTCTACACCTCCACCTGTTTTGTCTCTGTATCAACTGATTTTACTTTTAGTGTTTCTTTTTATTGAATCTTTTGCACTGCAGCTGGTTCGGCTCCGCGGCGTAAAGTGTGTATTATTAAATTTACGTTGCTGCTCTAGCAGATCTGAATGTAAGACAGTCGACTCATTACTGACTGAATCACTGATGACTACAGCGCTGTGAGGCTTTATTAAACGATACTGTGCTCTAATCTTCAGTTGCCTGTGGTGATGTGGTGATTATGTGGGATTGGTTGGCATTACTTTTTAATTTCCGTTTGACTGTCAGATGGTCATAGAAGAGAGGAGACACATTTCAAAGCAAATAACCAGCGACGTTAAAAAGCACAATGCTTGTAATGAATAGCTGATGAACTCCTCCCTTCTGTTCCCTCTCAATATTAAAATGTATTTTTGTCACTGTCTAATCTACAGATGTACTGTTTATTTAAATATGCAGAATAAATCCGTCTGCTCGGCTGTAATGTGTTTGCTCATGCATTTCTCGACTGGCAAAAGCTTTCCGTTGCACTGAATACGTTAGCGTGTTAAATTGAGCAGAAGAGTGAAATGTTCACTCTACTACTTGGCCAGTGGCACTTCTCTGAGGCTCATGTTATTGCTTAGCACTCCTTATCTGTGAATGTGCTTATCTTATCTGGGTTTATGGTGGAGACGACTGTGTTGCCTTTGTTATACTGAAACATTACATCAACAGTTGGCTCACTTCAGCTTTGTTCAGGAAGAGAGAAGGTTTCCTGTAATAAGGAAACAGCTTGTGTTGGGGCTGTGTTACATGTGTCGAACAGACAGAAACAAATCTTCTGTTATGAGGGATGGCTGAGGTAGAAGACCTTCAAACTGAGGAGGAAGGAGTTGCACTGGAGGTAGAGCGTGTGCTGTCTACAGAGGAGGCTTATGTCAGAGTTTTTTACACCACGCAGGGCAAGCAAGAAGACGAGAGGCTCTCAGTCACACAGCCTCTGCTTCAGCACAAACATCAGGACAGCCGTGATGAGAATCACAAAGCAGACACGAGAACAGCGACAGATGGGCCTGACCGAAAGACATCTGTTCCACAAGAGCTGGAATTGGCTGGCAGGGATGAGCCCGGCTGCAGTGGAAGTGTCAGGAGTTTGTGCAGTGACAGCAGTCGGCACGAGTGCCCCATCTGCAGCGAGCTGTTCTCCTCGCACGGAGATCACCGCGTCACCTTACTCAACTGCAACCACGAACTGTGCCACCACTGCGTGGCTGGCATCATGAGGCGCGCCAAAGACCACGGCCGACTGCGGTGCCCCTTCTGTCGACAGACCACTCCATTAGCCGAGTGGGAGATCAGAAGACTGCAGGAGGAGTTGTACAGTAACAGCTTTTATGAACCTGGACCACCCCTCATCATCAATCCTGTCCCTGAACTTCAATCTGTTCCAGTATCACAGTTTTGCTGCTTTGCTGTGGAGGGGCAGCTAGAGACACACACACACATATGTGGATGCTGCCCTTCCTGCACTGTCAGAGGCCTCAGACTGGTGCGACCACACACCCTGTGCTTGTCCATGACTGCCCTGCTGCTGCTCTTCATGCTGCTGCTGGGCTTCCTCCTCTACATGCTTGTTCCTGTTATAATAATGAACGTGCTTTTCAGTGACGGCTGAGTTCATAGCCAATCCTTTGAGTGACTTCAGCTGACTGACTTCTGCAAAAACTGCCTGTTAGTTATTTTGATACCATTACAAAGAAGTGACAAACACCTACATGGTTGGGAACATACGGTACAGCTTTAAGGGAAGTTTTCCCTTAGCTACTCTGCAATGTCAAATCTCATTTATACTTCCATTGTTTTGATAACCTCATTTATTATTTGTCATGATTATTCCACACTCACCTTTGGACTCAGTCATTTCTGATTAAGGCCTGTACAGCAGTCTTTTACTGGAGATATTATAGCTGGAAAAAGTCCAATTCGGAGTTGGCAAAGGCTAACATGACTCATGGTACACACGAGGAATCCGTTTTTAATATTGTAAATGTATTGAAAAAAGTAATCGCACAGCATTTCTAAAATATCTCTCAAATTGAAAGGATCTCTTATCAGTTTGTCAACCTCTGACTTTTGTTGTCTTTGAAGAGTGCCGCAGCTTTGTACTGCAGGATTTGCTGCCATGGATAAATGGGGGTTTGACTCGGAATCAGAACTCTTCATATCTTTCTGGGTCTCGTATTGACCTACTTCTCGTCAGAACTGCTCGGATGCTCTCTGCTGTGACTGCTGCATATTCTTAGCTACAAAAACCCAGCTTGATCTCCTTTCATAGTGCACATGAGGGAGACTTGGCCCTACAATTTAATCCTTTATATCCATTGTATTCGTTCAAAGGGATGAAGAAAGAGATCAGTGATGAAAGCTGGAATTGAAGCTCCTATTTGTTTCTTTTTGTTGTTGTTGATGCACATGGACTTTTAAGTTTGTTGCTATTTATCTGTGCCATTAAAGAAGTACTTCACCTCTGGAAATATGACGTTTTTTTAAAATATATTTATTTAACTGGTGCTATATGTGCAGAGAAAACAGGCTGGGGTGTTTGCTTTTGCTCAACAGGTTAAAAAACAAAACAAAAAAAACCTACAACTACCAGAATGCATTGCACCTCACCAGGCCAATAAACACCCCTGCTGGTGAGCTTTGCCTTTCAACACAGGAAACAAAATGGTGGCCAGCTGGTAACAAATGACCTGGATTTACAGTTAAACAGTAAGATGATTTGTTTCTGAAAACATTTGAGTATCAGCACTGCGTAGTTTTAACTTTATATCTCAGTATTTCAGCCTCTATTTTTACAATACAGGAAACAGTAAGGTGCCAGTCAAACAGTGCACTAAAATGTGTTTCTGAAGACATTTTAGGCAAGAAATAGGCACTCTTTATTTATATTTGATTAGTACTGCCTAGTTTAACCATTTGATCTGAGTTTGGTCTGAGTTTAAGAGAGAGAAGGGCGGCTTTCTATGTCTAACTGCTTCTATACTCTTTGTGTCTCTGGTGGCAAGCATGCAAAAATGGGGAAAATCAGCTGAGAGGTGAGCAGGTAGATATGTGCGCTGGCAAGATGGAGGAAAGTTAACCATAATTCATTTACACATAAGCCCTGTTTCCACCGAGCAGCACAGTGCAGCTCGGTTCAGTTTGGTCTGCATTTTTCCACTGTGAAAAGCTGTGAATGGTACCAATGGAACCATTCCATACTGTCCCCGTGTTTGGTCCCCCCTGCGTTGGGGTACCTAGCACACAGATCTGCAGTCTGTTGATGTCTGTAGAGGACGGTCACTCTGCTCAGGGCTGAGTTGTGGCTGGGTTTGAAGCTCATGTAACCATGCACATACTGTGGAGAGTTTTATTAGTAGACTGTAAAATGAAAGGATGTTTTGCTGCCTCTTGCAGCAGCTGTAGTCTGAGAAAAACTGCCAGCAACTTTTAAGGTAGAATGTTAACTTGTCATCTTGGATGACATACACTTTTAGTAATGAGTGGATATTCAAGCGTTTAATTTCTCACTCTTGCCTGTTCTGTTTGTTCTGAACATGCCGGCGTGGACCGAGGAAACAAGGCTATGCTATCTACATTGTTATGGTACAAAGCTGGTAGAAAATCAGCAATGTAGCCCTTTAAATAGATGATACTCATATATGTCTGCTCAACTGCTTTTTTTGGTTGTTAGCCTTTTTAAAAGACTACAAAGGTACGTCTTTGGGACGTTCTGATGGTCTAGTATGACCACATAATTATTTCAATACCCATGCTGCCATACTGTTGAGTATGCATGAATAGGATTTTGCACATCCCAATATGTAGTATATCAAATTCAGTATGCAAAAAATATCAGGATGCCAATCTGCATCTAGTTGCATTTTGCCAGCATGGTTATTCTGACCCACAGTCCTTTGTGCAGTGAAAGATACTTCACATCCACTGAGCCGCAGACAGATGACAGCTCACTGACAGCTGACAGAAGCTGCGATGCTGGATGACAGTGCTTTGAGATGTGAGTACAACTTTTTTTCTTTCAAATGTTGTGCTATGAGCTGTGAAGGTCATGAGCAAGAGAGTCAAAATTCAAGGCATAGTGTTATGATGAAGCAGTATGTTCCACTGTATACATACTCCATGCAACAGTGCACACTTTGTTAGGGCAGCTGCAGTACAAAAAAGTATGAGATTTGGTAAATGACTCCGAATAGGTATAACTGCAGCTGGAGCAGCTACGTGACCCGCCCTCTAGCTACATGACTCACCCACCATGCTTACATGTCAGGCCATGTTCAGCCCCCCTGGGCCCGGAAGCTGAAGTCCCGTTGAAATTGCTAAGTTAGCGAATAGCTAGCTATGATATTACATTAAAAGCTAACGCCAGCTATGAGGTATTGCACTAAAAAAAGAGGCAGTTAAGGTTAGGATAAGGGTAATGGGAAGGGTTACATCTCCTTACTTATAAAGTGAATCACATCTTCATGTATCCTTCTGAAGTGGATAGGGTGACCGCGAGATAGCTTACTTAAATGATACTCGCAGTTTACTCAAAGATGCCTTTTAATTTTAATATATTTAAAGTTTATATGTATGGATAGAAAATTCAGTTATATTACAAAATAATATCTCTCAAAGACAGAAATTTAGATAGGCTTCTCAGAGGTTACTCAACTTGCTTTTATTATGCCTAAAATAATAATCTTTTTTACAAGTTTCAATTGTACTAAAATAAATATAAATGTAAAACAAATGTAAAATCTCTGGAATGAAATAATGAGAGAAAAATTTTGTCTCTTATGTATTAGAAAAATCAACTTGTAAATTAATTGCTATCTTTTCAAGTCTTGCTGGACAAATAAATAAATAATATGAAATAATGTTCTAAATAATACCTCTTCTGTATTAGAAAATCCAACTTTGAGCTCCCCGGCACCTTTATTAGACACAGAATCATATGTGCCAGCTTTGCACATGGTGCATTCAGCCTCCCATATATCCCCACTTGCGCTTTGGCATCTTGGAAGCTTAGAATAATGCTGTGCTTAGAATAATGCTGTGCCGGTGTCTGTTGCTACCCACAAGGAAAACCGGACATTACCATCAATTTATAAACACCCCCCGGACGCCCCGGACAGGATGTGAAAAGTGGAGATGTCCGGGCAAAAGAGGACATTTGGTCAGCCTAAAAGTGGATAATTGCTACATTTGGTCTCATTTATTCACTACAGTGTAGCATTGTAGCGTTGTAGTGTAGAGTTCAGATAACTGTCGTGTTGGTGGGTTTGTCTTGTATGAGTGGTGGGCGCGGTTTTTAGGGGCATGTCGTGTACTACAAATGGGGTGCGTCTGCAGCTATACATATCTCAGTGACTATATGATGTCTGCCATAGCAATTTTAAAGGTATGTCAGAGTTGTTTTAAGCATGCCACACTGCCCCAAGTGGCCAAAATTAATAAATAAATACATTAATTTGGGCACCTTTAACAAATATGTCCTAAAATGGGAGAAATAATTGCAGGGAAAGGTGGTGTGGGTTTTAAAAATATCTATATAAATTATATAAATTCAGTACTAAACCTTGTTAAAGTGATATGTAAATGTGAAATTTAACTTTGGTAGAAAATCAGTTGTGTCGGGCATTACTTAATCTTTTTTGATGATGTATTAGATGCCCAGTATCATTGGTTGACTGATTGTAAAGTCTATTACAAGTGGTGAAACAAAGATAAGAACCAAGACATTATCCTCAATAATACATCACTCATATTACCATTATTATAAAGTATAGAAATGTACAAGATGCCTTGCCTTCTGCACACTGATGTAGAAACATAATGACGCCTTATTCTGTTTCAAGATGGTTTAGCTGCACGACAAGGACATCGTATAATAATGTGAAAAGACAAGTCTAAGGCACTCGATTGATCTCAGACTATACATACACGCCATGTTTACTCTGTATCAAGTGCTGTATCACTTTAAAGAGGAACAGGGTCATCATGGTGTCGTTTAAATCCTCTGCAATAATATGATCAGAATCCTAATTCTCTGCTGACTCAGTGGGCCGTCTAAATTACTAAAGCAAGAATTTAAAGCTGACAGGCCCTTCTAATGTGAAACTAAACATTGATCCATATTGATCAGGCCCACAGCTCCCCACAAGGCTTTGCAGCATGTTAGCCGGAAACTAAAATCCGGAAGATTCTTTATGTCCTCTGCAGCATGAATACTTCAGCTCGACAGCGGGACAAGCAAAGAAAGCGAGCACCAAAGGGGCTCACACATCTATAATTTATTCGAGGACATCACACTACATGAGAAACACATCAGACAGGCAGGCATCCATCTGCAGATGAGTCACTGAGGCAATCCAAGACTCTGTTTGTGTCAAAGCACTGGCAGAGCATGACCTGTTTTGCTCCTCGCTTCGATCAGATAATCTGGTCAACAACCACGGACATCAGCTCCGTGCAAAATGCTGCGTGGTGCACTAAAGTGACCATCACATGTATATTTATAGTACACTTCTTCACGCAACTCTGCTTGGATATGTTCAGGCCGGAGCACAATGTTCTGAAAATGCTCTCATCCAACGCAAAGAGCAACCTGATGAGCTGAAGACACGCGGTTTGCAGACAACGTCGCTGCTGTCATGCTAAGCGATAAAGCATGTAGGAGTTCAAGTGTGACATTTTTTTCCTCCACTCTGCTCCCACTTTGTGCTCGATATATGGCTGATACTGTCATTAAAGGCACTTTTGACCACTTTAGATCATAAATAAATTAAGTGAATTAAAGTCTGTTTTATCCTTGTTAAAAATATCAGTAGAAGTTCTGATTATTTATTTATGGCTTTTTTTCTACTTCTGCCAAAGCAAAATGTTATCAAAAATAATAATAAGAAGAAGAATGGAATTCAGGTTAAAATGAGATAAAACAGGTTTGAAAATCACTCGAACGATTCGCTCTATAAAAGGTACTGAAAGGTCATCTGTTCAAGTTAATTTGAAAAAATCTTTGAGCTGCAGTCACAACAGTTTTATGCTACGGCAGTATGCAGCACAGATAATAAACATGCACCAGCTGGCATAGATGAAGGAACAAAATTATATTTCAATAAGGTGGCCTGCTGAGAGGGCTGGTGCTCAATATGCTCAAAAACCCATTTGTTTTTTTTACCTGTGGTGCTATTTATCAATCTAGATTGTTTTGGTGTGAGTTGCAGAGTGTTGGAGATATCAGCTGCATAGATGTCTTCCTACTAATGGAACTAGATGCCACTCAGCTAATGGTGCTAAAAGTGCCAGAAAAAACATTTGAAAAATTCAGCAGCAATGTCTCTTCCCAGAAATCATGACGCAGCCCTTGTTGTGAGCAGTTTCATGTTTCTTTCTACCAAACTACACCCACCAACCGCATCATTGCGCAGAAGGAAGCGTGCATCTACTCATGAGAGGCGACAAGAAGCTCATGACAGGATGAGATGTAAACATTAATGATGTCCTCCTTGGCTGAGCTTTAATGTTAGCTAGCTCAGTGGTGCTGGTTGAGCTAGCAGTAGATGCACGGTGATACAAATAATAATGTTATTAAGAAAGAAGTATGCCATCTATAAGCTTCTAGGTAGTGTATCAAGCTCACTTTGTTAGCGTTAGCATTGATGGCTGATGTACTTGACAGACTTATATAAGTTTATGAAGCAATATAGGGTACATACACTGTGAAGGGCCAAAGCTCAGCCAGTGCAGGTGTGGAAGATTAACTTTACTTGCACTGGCTGGTGACGCTTGATGCATGGACAAATGAAATAAAATGGAAATTGAATAGATAAATGATTGTAAAATAAATAAACAGATATATAAATAAAATTAAATTAAAAAACAGAGAGAGAGAAAGTTTTAAAAAGAAAAATTAAAAAAGAATTAACATCTATGTTTAGACACAATTTTGACCATTTAACTAACAATGTTATTTATTGGTAAATTCAGTAATATTTATGCATTTTAAGGTACATTTTGTCAGTTTGGGGGCTTCATACATTTTGACATGAAAGCACCAGAATAATTTTATATTGGCATTTCCTCTGAATTTGAATATATGTTTCTATTTCTCTTATTCACTCTTAAAGCTTGTTTATTGTCAGTTAAGTTTAACTGCTTGTTAAGTTTGATTTGTGTCTGAATTGTGCTAAATATATTTTCTTTTGTTCAAACCAAACCTACAGCCTGACAGTGATGACTGTAGCAGGTAATGAGGAACTGTTTTGGTATGAGGCAGTTTGAACACACATGCAAACACGCACACACACACACACACACACACTCTTGTAGCCTTGTAGAGGACTGTGTGGGTGGTGTGTATGTGGGCGGCAGCTCAATGTGTGAACTCATGAGTGTGTCCGTGTGTGTCTCTGTGGGTTAGTGTGTTTGTGTAGTTTAGTTTAAAAGCCTGCGATGATCTTTGTGTGCGAGACTACCTGCGCTTATTTTTTGTGCGTCAGTCTGACAGAGCTGGAGAGTCTTTAAAGGACTCTTGTGTTGCTCCTCCAGCAAACAAGCACATTTATTATATAATGGCTGCAGAGCAGATTGGTCTTGCTTTATTGATGTGTGAGTGGTGGAGGAGTGGGCTGCAGGAGAGGCAGAGGAGGGCTTCATAACCTCATTTAATAAGAGGCCAGCACGCCGTCAGGGCCATCCAATAAGTGGTGAGTTTACAAACTGGCTGTGGCAGCCAGGCAGAGGCTGGGAGGGAAATCATTAGGTGCTCTGTTCAACACTATTATTTTTTCACTTATTTTCAGCGGTTTGAATATGGCAGGGCCTTGTCTCCTCCTCTCTGGCATTTTAGAGAGAGGCAGTGTGGTTTATGACTGCAGGATATCTCAACTTTTGCTTATTCACTTCAGTGAGTAAAAACAGCCCTTTGAAAACAGATCAATCCAGGCTGAGCTCCAGGGAGACACTGTGAATCAAAATCCTGGATCCAACCACATCAACTAGCCTCAGTCAACGGTACACTAATTTTCTACTCTAGACCGGCTGTTATATAAAAGACACTAAAAATGCTTGTTTCCTTTAAAATGTTGTTGCATTGCCTTTAGGGGTGTTGTATTCATCTACTTTCTGTCTTATTTTTAATTTATTTTGAGAGTGCATGATGACGCAACACATTCTCACTCCGACCTTGTGTTTTGGTCATGGGCCACGTCGACATGTGACATGAAAGGTACCCTGGGTGCGTTTGTTGCTGACGTTCTGCCTGTTACATGCATTGTCTTCTTTCAAAATACACATCTCTTTTCACAGTAAAATTACCATTTACACACAGTCTCTTTCAAAATAAAAGCACTACTTCGGTACTGCAAATTGAGTTTTTTTTTCCCTTCAACAGCAAACACACATGGGTGGGATTAGGTAACAAAAACATGTGTTTAGGTGTCGGAAAGAAGAACAGGGTTTGGCCTCTCTCACGTGAAAGTCTGTGTTGGTTGGACCCATCCACCACTACTCGCACCAGCCCCAGTCGGACTTTTGCCGCCATAACTTTCGTCCTTGTCCCGCTGCGTTCCCCCCTGACGCCAGCATGCCAACAAAAGGACAGATTTTTTTGTTGGTTTCTGACCCCGCAAGTCACTACCCAAGCACGGGATCTCAAGGACTTTGGAGTGAGGCCGGGCTCAATGACGATGACAATATCATCTTGTCTTTTATGTTTTATCACTTTCCTCGTTCATAAAAGATTGACATTTTGGAGATTTTTTTTTTTGGTCAAACTATTAGCCTATGTCCTAGGTCAGGGGTAGGCAACATGCAGCTCCTGAGTCGCATGTGACTGTTAAGCTCCTTTCCAGTGGCTCCCTGTGGGTTTGACTAAAGATTTTATGGAAATGATGCAGTAAGTTTTTAACATTTTCATTTCCATGTCACATTGTTGTAGGTCTAAAATGATTCTTACCTTCTCTAAAAAGGTGTAGCTAAACACAGAATAAAAAAGAAAGTTTAACATTTCGTCAACTAAAATATGCATCTTGCGACCACAGCTTGGCGCCCTTTCCTCTAACTTTTGCCATACCTCAATAGCAGTGGCAAGTCTTGCGTCTCCCTTTCTATTGTTTCCAAATCCAAAAAATGAAAACTCTTGAAGGACAAAAGAGGATTTAATAGTGTGTGGACAGATTTGTTTGCTCTCCCTGCCTATGGCTGCAAAGTTAAGTACCAAATAACCATAGACAGCCCACCGCAGAGTAGCCACTAACATAATGAATGCTCATTTAGGCCTATTAGTAATGTTGATAAGCTACTTTAGACTTATTAGGCTGTGTTACCTTCATTATAAGGCTCAGTAGGTTTTGGGGCTACACACAGATTGCTTTTGCTTGAAAATCCAGAACCAAAATCTACTGTACTTTCAGGTTTAATCCTTTTTTTGTCATTCATTCAAACTTGTATTTAACACTCTGGAAATCAATTTAGGGAGACTCTCATTTTCAGTGATGTCGAGCATGAACAAAGACATAAAAACCAGTCACTAAGGAAACATGCTACGGTGTAGATGTATAGTTAAAAGCATTTACGCTCAGTTAAAACAAGATCAGAAATAAGGCATTTAAGCAGCCATAAAGGTGGCAGAGAGTTTAACGCCTTGAGCAGATTATTCCATGTATAAGGTGAACTGTAAGAGAATGACTCTCTTCCTAGTTCAGATCTAATTAAAGGAGTGTGAAGCAGCAACCTATTGTGTGAACAAGCACCAAGGTTATGTGAGGTCAGCCTTAAAAGGGATGAGATATAGGGTATCGAAGCTTTATAAATGAACAAATACCAACACGGTTCCCACCTCACACCCAAACATGACCAGCAAACCTTTCGGTGAAGGTGGCAGTGATGGGTGCTGTAAGAATCATCTGTTATGAACCTTAGGGCTCTATGTAGGAAAGGAAAACAGTATACAAAAAAATCTTTCTAGTGAACTGAATTGAACTGAAGATATGAATAATGTGCGCAGATATGTTGAAATGTAGAAATACAAGCGTGCACCAGAGCCCTGCTGTGAACCCCTTCATTTATTTAGCATCAGGTTTGGTGTTCTTATCACACAGTTGGTATCAGAGCAGGTTCTCTGTTATACATTACTCAGTTTCAGTGTTAAAAGTGAGGTGAGGAATGAGGTGAGATACCCATAAACCCATAGTTTAACAGGAAAATTTGTCCTTGTTTTAAGTTTGGAAGAGACTAAAACACCCCATCACCAAATCATATCTGAGACGTGCTCATTATGGAAGCACACAGCCAGCAGCTGATGAATGTTGATTTCTTCAGCCTTGTGATTAATTTATCAGCTTGCTGCAACACAGAGAGACACCACAGTGTTGTGTGATTTATAATTCAGAACACTACTCGATCATTTCATACTGGCCTCATTTCCAAAACACCTTTTTTTAAATGGCATTTGAATTGCTTATATCAGTATTCGGAATAAACCCACGTCACAAATCCCCTCGGGGCGAAATATTCAAATAATTGACTATTAATAATCAAAATGATAAACGGCTGTTTGAGCAGAGTTCATACAACGAGTCTCTCCGACTAAATGTCTTTTTATGTGTTGTGTTTTTTGTGTGCGTGTTCGTTTTGTTAGAGTCATTTATTTGGACATTTCCTGCTGTGATGAATAAACTCACTGTGGGCTTGTCAGAGAATATTTCCTCTGTGTACAGATCCTCTCCGTGCGCGCGCTCGCATGTGCGTGTGTTTTGTAAAAAATCTTGTTTCCTAGGTAACCAGGAGGTTGATTCTGCTCATGTATTATCTTGCTGCAGGGATGCTCCTAACAGTTACTGAGACACTCCTAAGCGCGGGGTCAGAGACCTACAACAACATCCACAGCACTGGTTTTGCCCTGCGTCCATGCACTGTCTGCACACACACACACACACACACACACACACACACACATGCATGATTACAGACGCAAGACACGCGGGTCAGCGCGTGTTGAAGTGTGACGGCTGAAGGACGGATGGCCCTGACATGCTGCGTTATTTATGAGCTGTCCAAGCGGGGGCCGTCCACTTTACGCATGCGATAAATCAGACTTTCCTTCCAGTTTGCATGAAAATAAGTCTCATCAAAGCCCGTGACCATGTGTCAACTCTGACCTGAAACACACTTGATTGCTCTTGTGCAATCCGGTTATTTAAGAGGAAAATCTCGCAGCTTTGTGGTTGTTATCACAAATCGCCAGCATTAACAAAACCCACATAATCTGAATTAATTTAGCCGCCTATCCACGCCCTGCAGGTGTGTAACTTGAACACTTCATGTGCGCAACCCTCACTGATCCTCCCTTTCATGTCCTATTAAGACTAGCAAGGTGGTCGAGTGGATTTTAAACATTGCTGGGTGCATTTATTTTTCATACGATCAGCTTCCACTCCCGCATCAGCAGCGGCAGCAGCACGCCAACGCGCAAAACCCAGAGTGGGGAGCCGATACGGCGGGAGCGCGCAGGACCAAAGCGGCGCGCATGCACAACTGTCAGCACCAAGGACAGCAGCCGCTCAGCCCGGAGCGACCAGCCAGCGACGCATCGGGGTGATCAGTCCGCACATAGCGCGCGGAGCAGCGGCTGGAGGGAGCGATACACATCCCGGAGAGGAAGCAGCCCGGAAGCTTGGACAATGGTTTGAGTGTATTTTCCAAACCGCGGGGAGGTTTGTGCAATTCTGCAGAGGAGAGCAAGAAAAGAAGTGGACAATGCGGTGTGGACGTCCCTGGTTGACAGCCTGCCCCTAATATGCACATTCCTCCGCATTGCACATAAAATCCACCTTTCTTTTCTCAGTCCTCCTTCATCCTTTTTTGGCCTCCCTCCCTCCTTCGCTCACACCGCCCACCTGGATCGTGTCTGCAGTCGTGCATTCATCTAGCTGAGCCGTGCCGCTGTCCAGAAGCTGGTCGAGCCGACCCGCCACCGGGGAGAAAAGCGACCGGGCTGTACTGTGCTGTTTGGTGGTCCACACGATGCGTCTGTTTCTGCTGGCGGTGCTCTTCTCGTGCTCCTGCGCGCGGGCCGGCTGTGAGCCGAAAATCGTGAACATCGGGGCCGTCCTGAGCCAGAAGAGATACGAGCAGGTCTTCAAAGATGCCGTGACCCAGGCCAACCAGGTCTACGGCAGGGATAAATTCAAGCTGACCGCCATCTCCGTAACGCACAAGCCCAACGCCATCCAGATGGCTCTCTCCGTCTGCGAGGACCTCATCTCCAGTCAGGTAGTTCACTGCCACCTCTGCATGGGCGCTGAACCAAGCAACCCGTCTTTATAATATGTGAATCATAACTCAGGCTGCATATGATCCATGCACACCTCCACCTAACTGTATGACTGGTTTGCTGCTGGATGCATCTGTGTTTTCAGAGAGGGATCTTGCAATAGAAAGTTGTTTATTTTAAGGAAATGTTTCATAATCAGATGTGTTTTCTCACCCAAGGGCCACTGAAGTGGGTTGTTATGACCATGAACTCTGCATCTAGACTTTACAGTCCTCCAGAGCTTCACATTAGCAGACTAATTCAGCATGAGCATATTAACACCACATGACATCAGCCCATACATTATAACAGGCCTGTCATTTGTCCAATTTGGCATCCGCTCTGTGCTTGTACACATAACCCACGACTTTGTATAGTCCCTAATACAGTGAACTCCCCACAGACCCATCTGTTTCACAGACATCCAGAAATAGGCTTTGGTTTGGGGCATATCTCGGATGAGAGAGCAACTGTACGTTTCAGGACACACAGCTGCAGATCTACTGAACTGCAAAGGAACCAGTGAGGAGTGAAAATGTGCAATACGTCATTTAAAAACGAACAACTTGGCTCAGGCTGTGTGTGTGTGTGTGTGTGTGAGTGTGTGTGCGCTGCATGATAAGATTTTGGCAAGCGAAGGCTGACGGCTGCTGGACAGTTTCTGCACTATATGTTGATCACTGACTCGGCTGCAGTCTGTATCATATGATGCAGTGGTGACAACTGCTTTTAGTAGTGTGAGATTCATGTTTGGAAAAGTACACACAACAAAGGAGCAAAGATTAATAGCCTATGTGCTGCAGAAACAAAACATACTTCATAATGTATGATGAGTGTGTTCAAGCCTTTTGAGAGTTGATAAAAACATTGAAGCACGCTGAAATGCACCAACCGTCCTCTCCTGTGATGCTCAATGTGGCTTTTAAAAAGCGCCAACGGTATGTCACAGCATGTTGGGGGTGTGAAGTCCCTTTCACTCTCGCTCCTGTTTCTCCCACACACATAATGAGGCTTCATGCGAACAAAAAAAAAAACCACACACCCACAGCTCCAGTGCTGCTTTCATGTCCTTGGGCCTCTGCTTAGTGTAATGACTCTAATTGATACAGGCTTGTAGAATAATACTGTCGCACCCAGTCTCTCGTCACATGTTCATCCAAAGCATGAGCTCGCAATCCACCCATTAGGCTGCACAGATTACACCAACAATGGTTCAGTTCTCCACACACCTCTCTTGTAAATAAGACATCGCACCTAATTTAGAGACGAGGTCCATGGGAGGTTTAATCGGATGAGATTGGCTTGTAGGGGACAACAGTTACTGAGAGGGGAAGTCTGTGGCAGATGGAGGAGTAGATGCCTGGGAGCAGTGCTTGGAAGATAGACCTCATTTTTGACCCAACCATACGGACTGCTCATATCCAGTAATCCATGCATGCACGGCCATGCCAACTTTACTTCCTCACTTCCTTCACATCTCTGAGGCATTTTTCAAGGCTTAGCGCATAGAAAATCTATGTCTTACTACGAGAGTATTGACCAGCTTTAGTTTGCTTAATGCGCGGCTCAGACTAAACCAAACAACCACAAATGAATATTAGTCTGCCAGCCCACACAGTGAAGACATTTTGGAACAAAGGGAGAGATTTCTTTGCTCTTCTGCTTCTTTGTCATAGATGAGTTTCTCCCTGACTACAATTTATGTAGATATCCACGTTCAGAAATGTTATTTTTAACCTGTTATACAACGTTTTAGAGCAGCAGTTGCACCCACTAGAAGATGACAATGTTGTGTTTAATTGAATTTGTGGTAGAAAAACAGCTGTTTCAGCCAAGGCAGGATTACACATCAGGCAAAGCGGACAGATGTTCAGGGCCCTCATATGCCCTACATTCAGTGTGGGAATCACTTTATGATCACTGGATTGATTGTAAATAATTAAACTGACTCCTGCAAGTGTACCTAATATTGAAGCTCTTGCTTAAAAGGCCATGTTTTACGCAGTCTTTATTTATTTATTAAATTTGGATATACTTACATTTCCTTATTTGCACTTATAACCAAGATTGAGAACACAAGGGAACATTGGACTTTAAAACATTTTACAAATTTAAACATTTGTTTTTCTCAACTATGCTGATTTTCTTTAACGTAAATATCATACAATCAGCCTTGTAAGCATAGCAGATGTTGTTTTTATATGTTACCAAACCATATGGAGTCTTATGCACAGTGCACACTGATGTTGATTATGCCTACAACAAATTACAGGCAGACAAAACTGGTTCATATCAACATACTTTCAGTGATTTGTTGTACTTGCTTGATGCTAGCACTTCACTTGATTTACCAAGAAGGATAATGGAGTTTTTACAGCTTCCCATATAAGAGTTTTTTCATATGTTGTGTGAGAGGAACATTTAAATATGATTGCTTGTGGTATATTGTCTGCAACAATAAGAAAAGGAAAGAAAGAATGAAGTCTAAATTTGATAGCTTAAGGACTTAAGGTACTGTATGTGACTTTTTACATGTATTAGGCTAACCTTTTTTTTATTATTATTGCCAATGAGTGGTCGGATAGTAACCTAACTTAAAAACTGAGACCTTCCTTCACTCTCTTGGCTGCCTATACCTGAGTAGACTGATGTAAATGTAACAGACTCTGGAAAATCCAAATGTGATGTTTATGCACATTCCCAAGTGCCTTGCCTCTTTTTTAGCACTGCTACAATGCTAACAGTGTGAAGGCCTATGTAACACTCGCTAAGGTTATCTTAACGTTAACGTCGACAACCAACAACAACACAGAGTCAACACATGCTGTGTTTCCATTATATACATTTTGCAGCAGCCACCCAGAGACTAACTTTCATTTAGGGCTGTAGTAGTCTCGCTCACCAGACCTTTCTCAAGAAAAGAAAGATCTGGCTGCGCCAACTCTCACTTTAAGATTGGAGAAAAAAAAACGTCCCGGCTTTTTTTTTTTTTTTTTTTATTTCAACCAATCACGATCCTTCTTGGCGGTGCCACAGCAGCGGTGTGTTTGCAAAAAATATTGCCGGGGGAAACAAGTTTTGGTGTAACACGCCCACAAAAATATCACCGACAGGACGCAAACCATGGCAACTAAATCTGAACGAGAATGAAAAATAATGTGACAAAATAAAGGAATCAGTTGACTGTGAGTGATGTTTGAGCGCATTGACCTAGGTGCATTTCAAAGGACAAGGGAGTAGCAAATGCATTGTTTCAAAGTTGCTCTAATATTTTGTATTATGACAAATGTGGAATTACAATGTCTGGGTCTTTTACATACTGCCATTTGCCCCTAAATACTTTTTTTCCCCCAGAGACTTACATTATGAAAGAGACATCTTGTAATCCATGGATACATGTTTTTGGAGCGTCAGAACCCCCCAAAATAATTTGTTTCAATCTTGGGATTTGATCCACTCAGTCTGATAAAAAAAATTTAAGTCTAGAGGAGCTGCATGAAGTCATATTTATCCCCATTCAAGTTAATGGCAGGCCCCCAGAAACGCTACTCAGCCTTGCAGCCAATTTTTCCCAGTGGCAACTCACAGTATTGTCACGAAAAAAGCCCCTGCAGGCCAAAAAGCATTTTCCCAATAGGTCACCATTATAAAAGATACATGTGTAAAACTGATGACAGGACACCTTAAAGTGCAAACAGGGTCGATTATGAATCTTACTATTCTGAATATTTGAATCACGATGGTTTTATATTTGTAAAACTTTCCTGGAACTGAGAAAAGCAATTAAAAAATCAGTGATGTCATCACTGATGCAGTGATGTCATCAATGCAATAGAATGGATTCTCATCCTGTGTCGTCACATATTACTGCTTTGTCAGTGGCCATTCACGTCTTCGTATTATGTGCTAGGAGTCCTTCGGCATCTGCTGCTGAAGTTCTGGGATGCTGCTACCAGCGCCAGGATGTCAACAAAAGCATTTGGTTAGGTTTAGAAAAAACATAATGGTTTGGCTCTATGGGGAAGCAAACACTGGCCTGCTGGGTGAAAGTCCGGAGGCCCTCCCACCTGCCCTATATGAACTTTCCCACTCCTTTTATTATGTTGTTACTGCCCTGACGCCATCCAGCACACCACCATGGTAGGTGGCAGCGTATCATAACCCTGCAAAGTATGGCTTTTGGCGTCAGGTGTCTGACTTCAAAATCACAGACAAAGCGGTGGTATTTGACAACTTCAGAGTGAGACTGGGCTGAATAGTCAGGGTAAGCCAATCAGAAGCAAAGCAAGGCAGAGAGGTGTGTGTTATCCCTTTGCCATCCTAGGAAATGCAAATTTGCTGGGGACAGCCAACTAGCAAACCAAACCTAAGCCAAACCTTAGCTGGCTAGCTGTAAGCGACACTGAATGCATCTGCTGTTGGTTGCTTCGTAACATAAGCTAAGGTCAAGCTGGTGGCCTGTCATGGAGCTGATGGTCCAAATAAAACAGAGACCTTCAGAATCCATTTTTTAAAATCATATACAGTAATTATTCCTTTGTCATTCATAGCACTTGAACTATTCTTTTACTTGTGTGTTTTCACGTGTACCTTACGTTGCTAGTTTATGGCCCTTTACCCTCAAGTGAGAGTAAGAGTAACACTAGTTCCTTCCTGACATTGTTCTGCGGGGGACAGGTGAGTGTAACACTGGATGAATGCTGTCTTACTGTATTTTTTGTGTAAATAAAAGACGATGAAACGACAGTAATTGTACCCCTCTCATTACCCACAAGCCAGAAGGACTGGAGAACGCTACTGAACAAGAAAGTAGGGTTACAATAGTTGCATTATTCTAACTATGACTGCAATTGATCTTCCAGCATTCCATCAACATGATGCCGGTCAATCATGTTCAGTTTCAGGTGCTCACTCGTGCCTATAGATGCTGACTGCAGTTCTCTCAGTGGCCAGCGGAGTCATTTATAACAAGGATCTTTTGAAAGTTACAAACAGAACCTTTAAGTCTTTATCAGAGTACAAGTAGCAGTGTTTGCTCTTAATGCCATTGTCAGAATGACAGAGTGTTCCTCTTCTGTGCCTCTGCAGGTCTACGCTATCCTGGTGAGTCACCCTCCCCAGTCCAATGACCACCTCACTCCAACGCCTGTCTCCTACACTGCAGGCTTCTACCGCATCCCCGTGGTGGGGCTCACCACCCGTATGTCCATCTACTCGGACAAGGTGAGTGATGGATGAGAGCGATGTAAAGAGAGACAGCAAGAGAGAGAGAGAGAGAGAGGAGAAACAGTAGGAGAATGAGCAGAGAGTGAGGGAGTGAGGAGCTCCCCTGGGGCGGCTTCAAAAGCTTCCTAGATTAAACGTCCCATCACTGTCCATTAGAGGAGCTGTGATTAAATGGGTTTCCAGCTGAAAATTGAAAGGACATCATTAATAATGCCTCTGACCTGAGTTATGTTTTTATGAAGCATGAGCCACTGAAATGAAACTTTAAAGCAATCAAATAAATAAAATGCCAAGGACTTTAATTTAAAGTCTATTTGAGTGACATGTCTAATAATCATGCAAGTTTAAAGAAATCAGAGGCTTTAAATTCAGGGATTAAATGAGCCTGAGAGGTCTGCGTGTGGATTAAAGAGTTAGGTTTTTTTTTTTTTACAGTGTTTTTGTCCATTAGTGATTTAGCATTTGTTTACCAGCTAAAATCTGTTTAATTAATGCACGGTGTCTCTCTTTCTGAAGCAAATTCAGCGAGTATACAGCAATAAAAGTACACTCCATAGCCACATATATGTAGACGCCCAAATGTTTCACCAATGTGTAATTATCGAAAATGTCATTCCACAACTGTAAGCTGCTATATCTGCCTTCACTTTTCTTTTCAGATTCCCATTCAGCCACAAGTTCATTAGTAAGGTTGGCCGCTGACGCTGGGCGATAACGCTTGGCTCACAGTCGGCGTTCTCATTCTATTAAGAAGTGTTTGACAGGGTCGGGATCAAAAGATACTCTTATTCAGGGGGAAATTGGTTCGCAGCATAATTACAAAGGCATTTCATCACGATATCACAAAGTCACCACAGACACACACAAATAGCAGTATCATGAAGGTCACCAATAGACATACAAGTACCATCAATAGACATACATAGACAAAACACATGTACTTGTTCATATACTTGTACACATACGAGGAGGGCAGCTGGATGTCTTTTGAGATCAGCAAGACGTGGCTACAGTGGATAGGGACTAAGGCACTAGTGCATCACCTGTTTAAAAACTTAATGGCATGTGGGACAAATGAAAACTTGGATTTATTTTTAGTAAACAGAGGGGAACAATATCTCCACTCAGATGGCACCAGTTAAAAACGAGTAGGCGTAGGGGTGCCTCTGGTCACCCACAGTGTTTTTCGCCTTTTTCTTCTGTCTCTGTAGATGCATTTCACACTAAGTAAAGCAATCCCTAATAGTTTACTGGCTGTTGTAACAGTTTTCTGACAGTCTTTTTCTGTGCCTCAGTAGCATTGCCAAACCAGCAGATGCTGCAGAAGGACAAAACACTTTGAATAAAAGCACAGTAAAAAAGTTTAAGCGTTTTGTTGTGGACATTAAAATGAAACATTTTCTTTAGAAAGTGCCTTCTTTGCTGTTTCTTGGTGCTTATGAGGTCAGTACACAGATCCCATTTAAGCCTGTGGTCAACCACAATGCCAAGGTACCTGGCACTGGGCTCTAACTCAGATGACAAACTGTTCTAGGTGGAAATATTGAAGTGTTTTCGGATGTGATCCCTCTATTGGCTGGACAACATAATTTGTCAGCATTACAAAACCCTTACCACTCACCATTGGAAAAACAGGCTAAGTGTGTTTTATGATTTTACAATGCTTTGGTTAAGGATTGATTAGGCTTTGGCACCAAAACGACTTGGTTAGGGTTGGGGAAAGATCATGGTTTGAAGTACTTTATCAAAGGTAGGAAATAAGTTTGGGGTTAAAGTGGCTTTTGTAAGGTGGGTGGACTGATGCCAATATAGTAACAACAATAATCACTTTGTCAAGGTTAGGAAACGATCATGGTCATGGTTTTAAGACATCAACTTTGACTGTTGGAAGGAAGGGAGGAAAGACCTCTCATGGTGATTTCATGGCATCTGCTGGAATGACAACTGCTGTAGCTTTTCTTGGACAGTCATCTGCCTGGCTTTGTACATTTGGACATTGTAATTTTGAAACCATAAATTGTAAAAATGGGTGTAGCTAACATGATGTTACCGAATGATTTGTGGACTCCCATTTTAAAGCCTTGAATGTGGCATTTTGGCCATCGCCATTTTGCTTTTTTGGCACCAGAAGTCACCATATTTGGCATTCTTGGCAGACAGCCTGTCACTCAAAGCGGCCCGTCCTTAATTATGTGCAACTTTAGGCATTAATAAAACACAGTTGAGTAAAAAATAAAAATGCAGCCCCCATACAATTGTCATGAAATTAGCAAAGCAGCAAACATGTTAATTTCTGCTGTTAAGTTGGACATCTTAACATGGGGGTCTATGGGGATTGACTCTGTTCTGGAGTCAGCCACTAGTGGCCATTAGAAGAACTGCAGCTGCTGGCACTTCTGTGTTGGCTTCATTTGTTAGCTACTTGGTAGAAACAGGAAAGAGCCTTTATAAACTGTTGCAACAAAGCTGAAAGCACACATTTGTCTAAAACATATCTGTATGCTGTAGCATTGGAGCTTAAAGGTCAGAGCTAAAATCACAATTAACAGTTTGGGGACAGGGGTGTCCACATACTGCTGGCCATATTGTGCATCAGCCCAATCACCAGAAAAAATGTTTCTGCAAATCATGGATATGTGATATATGTTACATTTGCATGTTTCATATGAATCATATCAATGTTTCTAAAGTGATGAAAAGTGGTGAAAACTCCTGCCAAGCTGCAGACCACTGTTTGAGACCAACAAACAACACCAGTTGTGATTTAGCAAGTGATTACTGTATTTCCAGCAGCTTTGCAGGCACCAAGCGCTTGGGTTGCATGCATATCACATTTATAAAAGCATTTTTTTTCCTGCTTGGTGTAAAGACTTAGATAACCTTTCGGCCAGAATCTGACCTTGTGTCAACTTTTCGTCCACAGTGATGAGTCATGCTTTAAAAATTAATTTGTTATATAAAACTCCACAGTGTTAATCTGTGTTTCCTGCTTGCTGCCCCTCAGAGTATCCACCTGTCCTTTCTGCGGACAGTCCCTCCCTATTCCCACCAGGCGCACGTGTGGTTCGACCTTATGCGTGAGTTCAACTGGAACCACATCATCTTGATAGTGAGCGACGACCACGAGGGGCGGGCTGCTCAAAAGAGGCTCGAGACCCTGTTGGAGGAGAGAGAAACAAAGGTGAGATGCTCCGGCTCCCAGGCCCCCTCCCCCCCAACTAACTGCAAGAGTGTGTGAGCATGAGCGCGCGAGTGCGTACGGTTTTTTGAAACCTCAAAAGGTCTTCTATGTATGTAACTGTTTTCCTTTCTGTTGTGTGGCCACATCTCTTTCTCACCATTGTGTAAACATTGGCTAACATTCTTAGAGACATCAACAGCGTCTAATGTGGTCTAATCTGACAAAAGTTTGTACGTTTATTTGCTCATCTTCACGTTGCTTTTCGCCATAGTCCAAATTATCCTGTGTCTATCCACATTGGGAGCCAAATAGAGGACTTTAACGTGGGGCTTTGCAAACCATCGCAGACTGAAGTGTTTTATTGGGGCCATGGCGGAAGTCAGGTGTCCTCTCAGTGCGTGATGAATGGCCGGCTTCATTATTGTACACAGAGGCCTTGTGTTTATTGCACCCTGCTAGGTCATGTTCACATGATATGGGAGATGGTTTCGCCTTTTCAGATAGTGCTGATGCATCCATTTTAAGTGTAGCTCAGAGCGGTGTATGTGGGTCAGTGAAATGCTGATCTTCTTTGAGCCAAAACAGACTTGAGACTGCGTTGATGTGTGCCCTTTAGGAACACAGAGGAAGCGAGAAAGGGAAAACAACTGCCATCTATTTCATCCATTTAATAAGACGAAATTACCTTGGGATATTTTTTTTTTCTTTATACTCTGTGACGCTTGTCCCTCTCGGGCTCTTTGCTGTAATTGTGTGGCAGAATGAAATGAGTCCTGATTCAGAGATTTAATTAAATCAGAGGCTGAGTATGACACATACCCGAGGTAATTTACAGAAGGCGACTACAGCTAAAGTGGAGGCTGCTTAAATGAAGTGACCGGGATCAGTATTGATTAATGGCTTTATAAGGGAAAACATGTCCAACATTTGGGTTAATCAAGTTGAATTGTGCAACAACATCCATGCAGTTAAAACAATTATACTGTCAGATCATCTCAACGTGACTCACATCCTGCACTGGAGGAGAGAATATTCAAAGCCTTTGATGAGACTCCAGGAAGTTTCTTTTATGTTTGCATAATATGAGTTTGGATCTCAAAATGAAGCCATCTGTGCATCCCATTCAAACACTATAATACTGAGGGGAAACTGCTGCAACTCGCTCAATTACGAGGCTTTAATCACCCATATATTTAGTTACGAGTGCAGGGCCAGCTCGAGCAATTTTGAGGCCTTCAGCAGGATTTATTTGAGAATCTCTCCAAATGTGGTCAGCAATAATGACACTGAAAACCCAGTCAGACTCAAAGGATAAGGCTGGTGATATTACAGATTTTATTTACTATTAACAAATCCCATTAAAAGACCAAAGCCAACAATATATTGATCCTAACAAATATTATCTTTGTATCTAAAGCCTGGTGTAACTTCTATCTCTGTGCCATTGAGCTCCAGTGTTTGTTTGACCCATTCACCACCCCAACCTGCCTCCATACGTGGACTTTAGGTCTTTATATTACTTCCTTCTTTCATCAACGCATTGGTCACATAATGGCAGCCTTATTAAAGCTCACGAGGATCACAGACAAAACAACTGTCTTATACTAAACACGTTTTCCGAAATATAACATGCTAAAATTAATAGCACAAGCCTATGGCATTTTACATTGTATAAATTAGCCTAGTGACTAGCAAAGATTTCCTCTGCTCATATGAAGCCAGGATAAATCACACACAAGACTTAAAATGCTATTTTTGTGGAGGCTTTATTGTCTTCACAATTTATTGTTTCTTATCTGTGAAATTAAAGAAAAATAAGCTTCATTTCCTCTGAGGGAAATGGTTTCAGCTTACAAAAACAGAGAGGAGGTCTGTGTTGCTGCAACATACATTTCTGGGGAGGTGCACGTCAGGCTGCAGCGTAGGTTATAATTAAATCAATTATAAATAAATAAGTTACAAATAGTAAAAATCTAGCTTAAAGTAACAATATATTTTTTACCTGTTTTTAATGATTTACATCTATTATGATTTGATAAGAACGAATTCAAAATATCAGGAGAGACGAGCTAAAACAATTTTAGTTTTGGTCTTTACATTGAATTTGTTCACAATAAGAAAAATATACACCAGCCTTATGATATATTTCTTTTTAGGGATGTGTGAGTACACCAAAATCTTTATCTGTGTTCAACCAACGAAATTATCTGTGTCTGTTTCTGTTTCTGTTTCGTAATGGGCGGAGTTGAAACCGAAGGGGCCTGTGGCCTAAACCCAAAGTGGGTGGAGAATAACCCGAAGTTGTAATTTGATTTATCAAAAGTTTTTATATTTATTAGTTATTTAAAAATATTTACAGAATCACTTTAGAATTGAGCTTTAGATCATTTTTATCGCAAGAGTAAGAGAAGTATTTAGCTACCCAAACAAAGATTTTCCTTCATCATTTCACTTGGATGATACTTGTGCTTGTATTATTTGAGTATTCGGCTTAAACCGAATGCAGATGTGTTGTTAGGGACAAAAACCCAATCAGGAAGTGTACCTTTAAATACTGAAATGAGCAAAGCAGCAAAATTTGTCGGGGGGGCCCCCTAGTGGCTACACAGCACCACGCAGCTCATTCTCAGCTTGGCTCTGACATCCTATGAAGATAACAACATCAGCAGGATGATGAAACCTGTGCCAGCTCTTTTATTGTAAGTTTGTTTGGATGACAATGTCCACTGAATACCTAATCTGTAAATGCATTCACAGCCTCGACTGTTCTAGGTGATGCACACGGATGAAAGTTTGGATGGCAGCGTTGTCACATTATGCTCTAATTAAAAGTGAGGGGTGTTATTCTTGCTAATCACCCTGCTGTGCTGCATAAACTCAGTGAATTTAAATGTTATTTTTAGCCTCATGGCAACTCGTTAGCGAGGTCGCACAGTCACGGGGGGATCACTGTCACCACCAGCAGACAGAGGCTCTGGACACAGTGGATTTAGCCAGAGTGCAAACGTGACCAACACAACATGAAATATTAATGCCTGACTGAGGATACAAAAATAGAGTGCTGAGAAAATCTCTTGGGGAAAAAAAAGACAAAGACAGTTTTTTTTGTCCACAATGCTGCTGGATGTTGCTCATGGAAAGGATTTCGACACGCTGAGGATGCATAAAATCTCTTGTTGGGAATCACACTTTAGTTAAAGTGTTATAATTTATCAAAATGTGATTAAAATGTTTTTGTAAAGGAAATGAAATAAGTGAACCGACAGTTTGTAATCGTGTTTTCATTACACAGGAAAAATTGTTGGCATCCTGCAATCCCTCATTTGTGATTATGATTCAGGATTTAACATTTAAAAAATCACAATTACCTAAACCATCATGACTAAGTTAGTTAGTTTCCAGATGGCATTTGTTGTGAGGTGGCTTGTCAGCTTGACTAACCGTGCCGATGGACGGTCACCGTCAACTTTGCAAAGACAGGGACACAGACCCAGAGTGCACTGAGGTGTGAGCTGTGAAGCCAGCTGTGTAAGAAACCCTGTGAAGCAGAAAGATGATGTGTTTCCCCGCAAAATGGCTGCCAGTCTCAGGCAGGACTCCAGAGTGGCTCCTCTTACAGAACCGGACTGCAATCCAAAATGGTGACGCGTAAGGGTGTCTGAATTAAAGGGAAATTTCAGTATTTTTTTAACCTGGACCCTAATTTCCCATGTTGTGTCTAAGTGTCTAATGGAGACGCCTGTTTTTAAAATTGGTTGGGTAGTAAGTGCCATGAGATTTAATTAAATCTCTGAGCCATGAAAACAGGCTGCAATGTAATCCTTTGGGACAGTGGCGGAACATCAGTTTAAGTCCATTAAAAGTGCTTGTTTGTGCCTCTGACATGCTCATATTGTTATTATAAGTTTCTTTACCTTCTGCCTGATTTTATGCTTCTTTTGACAGTCAATATGGCCGTTAATATTCCAGAAATACGGTGATATAGAACAATTAACGGACATGTGTTTTAAATAGCCATGTAAAAGCCTAAATTTAAACGGCAATAAACACAGGAAAAAACCCAAACACTGTGATTCTCTTTGCATTTCCAGCTCGTCAAAGTAAATAACTTGGAGATAAGACAGACACAATTAAGAGGCAGTCTATAAACAGAGTGACTAATCAGATAAGATCAGTGGCAGAAGGAGGAAAAGGACTCCGTGAAGGAGCAGAAAGCGCCACTGTAAAGGTCTCAGTGATAACATTCAGGGTACCACCAAGCTATCTATCTGCTGTCTCGCTAGCCCTGCTGAAGGGTATTTCCGGTGTCATCTACAAGGAGACCCAGTGTGCTAAAGGTCTTCCTGGGGTCACCTACCCCAAGCATGCTGCTAGGGGTCTCTTGCTGGAGACGTAGAATTCTTTTAACTGTATTACTGATTAGTTTTGTTTCTGCATTACTTACTTGTCTCCTACGGTCACGTCGCTTGAACTACGCTACACTGCCTCCACGATCTCTGGTGGTGCTGCTCAGTTTCTCCTATATCGGTAAGCTGTCTGGAAACATGAGCAAATAAATGAACGCAGAGTATGGACAGAAGTCTCCGACCGTGTCTGTATACGCATCTAATGTTGAGTATAAATGATCTTTTACATTGCAATTCATTTCGCTACGACTGGCTGCAGTGCTCTTGCTCTATACGGGACCAATTTAAAAAGTTGTTTTCCCCATTAGTCACTGGGATGATAGGGACCAGGTTGAAAAATACATCAGGTTTGCAGTTAATAACTACGGATAGAACTAGTGGAAATGTATTGTCACTCACACCAACAGATGTTTGGACTGATCTGCCGTTCCCTAGTTAAGGTTTGAAAGTTACCATACTGTAAAACTTTGAATCAAAATCTCTATGCTTTTTTAGGACGGCAAAAATGTGATCACACTTTAATGGCTCATGCTGACAGCCATGTTTGTTTGTCGAAAGCTTCCAGCTGAGTGATGTTAGTTTCCAGCACAGTGAAGAAGAAACAAAGCAGATGGCTGAGCTGCAGTTCAGCATTCTGTATTGATTATTGCTGGAGCCACAGCGCTTTGATCCAATTATTTCTTCAAGCTGATCAATGCAGCCGAATCAGCATCACTGATAATTCATGCATCGACTACAATAAATACATTTCCCAAGTATTAATGATTCCAGCGTCATTATAAAGCGGTCATCTCTGATGTTTTGCAAGCCCCACTGTTAAAGATCCCAATTTGAAGCAGAAAAGTGGAGATTTGTTGGAATGCTTTACTGCCCTCCATTCACAACTGTTTATAATATTTTTCTGTGTCTGCATATTTTCTCTGTGCACATTACTCATCAGAATAAAAAAAGGAACTATGAAAACCTCGACCAACTGTCCTATGACAACAAGCGAGGACCTAAGGTATATTTGCATGGTCAATGCACGCCGCCCACCAACTTTCCAAACGTAGCAACTAGAAACCAGCCCAAACCAGTCACCAGCCGACCCAGAAATGTCCCTCTCTTGGTAGCACGTGTTTTCTTTAATTTTTACTTTGAGACATTTCCCTATGATTTAAATGAAGAATGGTTTTGTGATGAAAGATCTATAATTTTCGGTCATTACAAGAAAAAAAAGATATCAGTGAACAGCGCCCCCGCTTTTATCATTTTCATTTTCTCCTTCAATAAAGGAATGCATGAACTCAGAACACACATACTCACACACAAAAAGAGTTTGCAAGTCCATTCCTTTGTGGAGAACCGGTAGTGTGGGACAAAACCGTTTCCCAGATGCTACTTCCTCCTGTTCTGTAGCACTTCCCTAGTTTTCAGCAGTCTTTTTGTTGGGGGAAAACGTCCCCCTCACCCCCCTCCACCCGTTTTTAGTTACTGGTTGCATTGACCTTCTTCTTCCCCCCTACCTAACACATGCACGTCCTTCTTTGGAGCCTTGATAACCCTCAGTTTGCATGCGAACAAATGCAAAAGTTTTTTTTCCCTTCAAGCTTTTTCTTTTTTTTTTTTTTTTTTTTTTTTTTAGTTCAGCCGGTTCCCCTGGATCGCTTTCCTTTTTATCTCTGTCTCCCGTTTTCCAAAAAAAAAAAAAAAAAAAAAATCGGCCAACCTCGAACCAAGCAGGTAAAGAGGCAGCATGGTGTCTGAGGTAGGGAAAAGTAGCTGGCTTGACCTTTCTTATGCCCCGATCACAGGCAGAGAAAGTCCTCCAGTTCAGCCAGGAGACTAACTTAACTGCCCTGCTGCTGGAGGCGAAAGAGCTGGAGGCCCGAGTCATCATTCTGTCCGCCAGGTGAGATTTTGTTTGTAAAGGTATCACACGTGCTTTGAAAAGCCCAACCCATGATCCGAGGAAGAAATGGGTGAAACGAGATAATTTTGGTGGTAAAGGAGGTGTTTAAACGAGGGCTGCAACTAATTATTTTCTCTTTTTTTCAGATAGAAAACAGTGAAAATGGGCAGCAAATGAACTCCCCAAAATATTTAAATATTCGCATAAGACAAAGACAAAAATTAGATGTTGGAACCAAGATTTTTTTTTATGGTATTTCTGCTTAAGAAAATGACTTTTATAATTAATCAATCACAAGTTGATCGACTAATTATTTCATTTTTATCTGAAACCTAGTTCAACACAAACCATCTGCTGGACCCAGGTGTGGTTCTATCCTATATTTAGGTACAGGTGACATCTTAGGTATGTCAATTGCTTTCATGCTTGACTGTTGAAAAATGTTGAATATTTTCTGAGACAAATATGCACCAAAGTTCTGACATTGTACATTTCTGCATGCCATGAATACGTTATATTTGTACAATTACGAATTTTATCTTTGCCATCAGGAGGTGCAGGGGATGGTTGATAGTGTGACATCTAGGCCAAGCTGCAGACCACCATGTATTTTTTAGCTTGACATTGGCGCCATTTACAGCTGTGATTGTGCCACCAAAAACCCTTTCTCTAAAGATAACCATCCGCTTTGTAGTAGTGTATAGATATTAGATATCTGTGGTGTGCAGAAACGTACAATGCCAACATTTATTCTTGAGATCAGGTTGCTTAGTAACATTGCAGACTACAAGTTGGACCCCCACCAATCAAAGCTCGCTGTCTTAAACAACGTGCATGATGCGTACAAGTGATCAAACGGGGCCGACTTTACTGTTGCACCTGGCAGCAGCACCAACATCACACAGTTGTGTGTTAAAGAGCGCTCTGTGCTCCTTTGAGGTCAATCAGTGTCTCAAAATGTCATGAAACGTTCCAACTAGATGGGACGGGGCTAAGAATAAAATATATCTGACGTGCTTGTCTTTTTGTCGGGATGCTGCGATGCATCCCAGACGCTGCGGAGGTTGTCTTTCACTATGACACACTACTCCAGATGAGACGGGTAATTTCTGCGCCCTATCACTGTGCATACATTTCCATTCCTGACTCCCCATGTGCATTTGGTCAGACTGTTATGTGGCTGATGTTATGCAGCCTGATCCTGACACGGGGTTTTTATATTTCACTCCAATGTAAGCATCATGCAGCTTTGATAAATGGAAATTAGAATAATTATCATACAAAGTGGATTTTTCTGCGACTTAAAAGCTAATTAAGGGAAATTTGAAAGGGAGTTTAGTGCTCAAGAGATTAAAAGTTGGAGCTGAATACAGAACAAAAACATAAATAAATACAAAAAGAAATGTAAAGTCAGTTTCTTTGTTTTTCGTGCATGCCTCTGGTGAACAAAGGGGATAATGTTCTTAATGAACTGAAGTAAAAGGGGTCTGTGTTCAAAAACAGCAAAACTATATCGAAACAGATGGTTCCAAAACTCTCAAATCAACTCATGCACTATAATGCATCTCATTTATCCAGTGGTATGCTCGGTACTTTCCAAACAGACAGCCCTTTCCAACGGGGAACTAAACTGAAAGTGAAACTTTTAGAAAGCCAGACTCCCTTGACAAAAACAGTCATTTTACATCACTTACTTTGCTGCTGGTCCATCACTGCCTCCATCAGTTTGTTTGTGTTATTGTGTGACTCTGTTGCTTTGAATTGTTCGTTCATATTTGCCACACAAGTCACACAATAACACAAAGAATCTAGCTGATTGAGGCAGCAGTAGACGAGCAGCTTCTGTGTTTAGCAAAATGACTGTTTTTGTCAACAGAGTCTGGCTTTGTGTTCGTTTAATATTTTCACATCAATAAAGTGGAGTAATTTGCTGTAATGCTGCACCAGTCCCAAACAACTATGAAGTCATCAGTCCTGAAAATGACGACAAAGGTTCTTTCTTCACCTTCATTCAGCGTGCTGTGATGTAAAAAAAAAAAATCTTTTGTCAAACTCCAGTGAGGAGGACGCTGCTGCAGTGTACAAGGCTGCCCGCTTCCTCAACATGACCGGCTCGGGGTACGTGTGGCTGGTGGGCGAGCGGGAGATGTCGGGTAAAGCCCTGAGCGAGGCGCCAGACGGTACGTTCATCCAGCAGAGATCAGTGGGAATGCACGAGTTAACCCCGGCTTTGCTCAGAGGCCGATCATAACACATACAGGATTAGAGGGCTTAACTGTTTAACGATGGATGCATTACATGATTAACTGTATAACTGCTTGTTGTGTGTTGAGCATTTAAACGTTTAAGCATCACGCGTTTAAAGGTTTAAATGAGCTGTGTATCTACAGTACACTTTTGTTTTATGTATGTCCTGGATTATCCGAAGGTAAATTCATTGTGCTGTTCTGCCGTATTAATGTCCTGGTTTCTAATGAGTTACAAAGGGAGAGTTTTGCAACACATAACTGATAGAATGGTAAGCTACATCAGCCTTTTCTTGTCTCTGTTCCTGGATTTTTTCGCACAAGTCTCACAATATTTTATCACTTTGTGGTCACAAATGTCGAACGTCTTCCCCCCCCCCGGGCACCCTTACACAACCAACCCCTGCAGAGCGTTTGTTGTCCTGTCCGTGTCCAGTCTCTTCCACCTCCACTGCAGCTTCTCCTCGGAGTCTGCAAGGCTGACGGACCTGGTTGCAATCAGAAAACTTAGCTGAAGTTGGATTGTTGTTTGGTTTATATTTAGGGCTGGTGGTTTTTATTTTTGTTTATTCCTAACACATACGATGCTTTGCCTGTGCTGATTCCCTGATCCTTAGCTGGTAGGGCGAAAGAAAAAAAGATCCAACTTCAAGGGACTCTTTACACATGCTGTGAAAAGGTCATCAGTGGCAACATCAGCGAAAAGATCCATTCATCCTGCTGCCTCGTCTCATAAATGACAAGATGTGGATATTTCCTGAGTTATCTTCCCTGAGATTGACAGGCAGGGATGATGGATCACGCAGCTGATGTATGACCTTTATTCAGGATGTCTAAACCGGAGGCCCTATAAGTTTTTTTTACACTTTGTGCATTGCAAAAGGATCCAGAGAGGCTGTAGCATGCTGCGGTCAGTGATAATCTTTTGTTGTTGGCCTGGTCTCAGGTCTGATCGGCCTCCAGCTCATCAACGGGAAGAATGAGTCAGCCCATATCAATGATGCGGTGGCTGTGGTGGCTCAGTCCATCCAGGAGCTCTTTGAGAAGGAGAATATCACGGAACCCCCGAGAGGATGCGTGGGCAACACCAACATCTGGAAAACAGGGCCACTCTTTAAACGGTAAGCTTGAATACCGACCCAAAGTTTAAACCCAGTTTAGCATTTTCTAACTCTGAGACCAGGGGTATATTGTGGATATTAGACTCCAAAAAAATCTATAACTTAAAGGCATAGTTTGGCTCTTTTGAAGCGGGTTGTATCTCACATACTGTGGCGGCACAACCCCATTTTGGAGAAGCAGATCAACATGGAAGCAAAGCAATGTACTGCTGTTGAGGGGGAAAGCAGCTAAATGCATTTTAGCCTTCTAAAAAAAATCAATAACATTTTAAATTTATGCTACATTTATAATATTTTCACCACTTTACCTTGCTATTAGATAGCGACTTCCAACGGGGAACTCTCTTCAGCACCAGACTCCATTGGAAAAAAACAGCAATTTAAGCTTGCTGAACACCAGAGCTGCTGCTGTACCGCTACCTGGATCAAGTAGTTTGTTTGTGTTCTTGTGTGACTTTGGCATTTTAAAGGGTTGATCAGAGAGCTAAAATTACTGTTTTTCTCAATGGAGTCTGGTAGCTTTGGAAACAGCTGTCTGACTGACAGTTTTTGGTTTTCTTTGGAGTGTTTTTTAGTTGGCATTTTAGGAAGCATTGTGTTTCTGCCCCCGCTAGGGCTGTGTTGACCATTTTCAGAGCCTAGCAAGAGGACTCTTTCATTTTGCCTGGTAGAGTTTCCACACTTTGGTTGTTCCTTTTTCTGCCATTTCTAATAGTAAGTGCAAAGAACGTATACTGATACTCTTTGGTAACTGGGGATAGCTTCTTATAGCTACTGAGGAAAACAAAAGCGCTCTGCTCTTCCTGTTCTGGTTGTGCAATGGTTGACTCACTTCCTCTGTGCCGTGAATCGAGCTTTAATTTTCCCGGGAGATCATACACAGTAGCAGACAGATTTACATAATAAAAGTGAGGCTTATAGGGAACCAATCTGAATGCTGTTGGTATCATTATTCTACAGCCATTACATTATGCAATCATCCCCCCATAATGATGAAAAACAACTTGTCTATTTCCGTTTTAAATGAGCCAGATACACCAGAACAGCTGATTTAAATTTGATTAATTAACTTTGCTGAGATTTCACTGTGCATATTGTTAATTACCATTCAAGCTGAACTAATCAATATATTTAGATTAACAACTGTTCCCCTTAGTAAAACCTACATTTTTTCCCCATTTTCAATTTGGCTGTAAAGCTGCAAGATCGAGGTTCATCAGGTTTTCCAGATTGTTCTACAAACTCTATATTTGCATTTTTCCCTCAGGTCCTTAAATCCTTAAATGTTGGTGAATTCGAGCAGAAAAAATCAATATATTTAAGGTTTTCAAAAATAGACATAAACAGACGTGTGTCATTGAATGTACTTGAATTTGTGCAGGAACAGAAATTGATTTTGTCTGCCATCGCTGTAACACACCACGCTTGAGATGTAACAAGCCTCCCTCTCTTCAAAATTATTATGCCACTGCTTCTTCTCATTATAATAATCCTCAGTGTTATAACAGTAATTAACCGTGATCAGTGTCTCAGTCTAGGCTGTGTTGGGTCCTTGAATTTGAGGGAATGGGGCTTGAAATGTCCTTGAGCTGCCATTGAGTCTGATGTTTGAGAAGGCGCTGGAGCCCTGATATTTGTCACTTCCCAATGACAAGTGACTGACCCACTTAGGGCGGTTTCTCAGCTGAATAACAAATACATGTGGTGACAAAAACAGCACATACCAGCTCAACAACCACAGCTCTGCCTTGTTCATCATATTTCCAACAACAACAATAAAAAGTGGTGAATCAGTAGTTTTACCACACACAATGCACTGGGAGCCTTGTGCCGAACGATACATAATAAAATGCACTGTGACAGTCCTAATCGCTGACACGCATTACCCATGCACATGGACATGTGTGCTCATTCACAGATAATCATTTCTGCTTCCCACAGGGTGCTGATGTCATCCAAATACCCAGAGGGCCTCACAGGACGCGTGGAGTTCAATGATGATGGAGACAGGAAGTACGCCCATTACAGCATACTCAACTACCAGAAGAGTCGACTCATTCAAGTCGGCATCTACAATGGAACACAGGTAAACTGACAGGCAGAGGCTACTCTGGCATACCGGACACAACTGAATTTAGGTCCATTCCCAAGTTTATACACTGCCCACGTATATGTCGCATCACCTCTGTGTACATAGTCATCTATTTTTTTATTTGTACTGGACATGCAGCTCCAGTTTTCTATGTATAGAACAATGCAGTTAATGTAGGGCAACTCACTGCAGGGCAGCCAAAACTAACGTGATGCTGCAGCAGTCTTTTTGCAGTAGATTTGAGGGGTATGTACTTCCCTCTTTCAAACTGGACAACAGCCCACATCTAGTGAGAAATTAAAGTACGGGAGGTCAGCAGCACCAACATTTTCAGGGAGTAACTTCTATAGTTTTCAACCTGGACCCTATTTTTCCATGTTTTGTGTCTGAACAACTAATTCGTACAACATTTTTTAAAACTGGTTCAGTATTGAGCGGGAGTCCTGCAGCGGCAACGGTAAAACATGGTGCAGTGTAACCACAAGATGCATTTGTACACTGCCAATTTACATCACAAAAAAGTGCTTATTTGTGTCTGACAGCAGTATAGAAGGTATTCCTGCAGAGTTAGATCCTTTTTGTTTAGCCAGAAACAGCCCTGAAATTGCCATCATCAATTCCACCAGACTCCGTTTAAATAAAAAGTTATTTTAGCGTGTATTGAACCAGCATGATTTTTTTTTATCTAACTGAGTGAATAAATTGTTTATTTCAACTAACCCAGAGCTGGTGATTGTTGTAAGAGTAGAAGGACAATCCAAGTTTTTGTTTCTGTTGACTTTGAATGTAGTGTGTTTCACGCTGATGAAATTACTCTTTATTTAAATGGAGTTTGGTTTTGGCGATGGTAATTATGGGGCTGTTTCTGGTAAAACAAAAAGGATCTTCTCCTTTACAAAAAAAAATCCATCTCTGCAGGGTCCTTTCCATAATGTCTTAGAAAACTTATAATAAGAATCTGAGCCTGTTAGTAGCAAAACCAAACACTTTTTTGTGGATGTATTTTCATGGTGCAAACATGCCCAGAGTAGCTACAATACAGCATGTTCTGCTGCTGCCATCTGCTCCTGCTCTCACTTGTAAAGAATGTTATTCCCATCAGTCACCCACCCTTTAAAGCATGAAAAATGACTGCAGACTTATGAAATGACCAGTTGATTTTTTTTAGGATAGACCACTGTAGCGTCACGTCACCTTTGACTGCATCATGCTTTGCCATGAATCATGAACTGCATTGAACTCTAGAGGGCAAGCAGGAGCTGCATCTCATACCTCATGAGCCCTAGGTATAAAAACAACATTGCTGAGCATTTTACAAAGCACAACCTTATTTTTCAGATAGATTTACCACCTTTCAGGCACCCGCTGGTTTCCATTTCTTTCAATATGAAAACCAAGATGCCAAATGTTCGATACTTGTAGTGCCTGTTGTGAAGCAGCAATGAGTGAACACAAGAAAAGACCACAGTCCTATTGTTGATAGTCTTTTGGGTTTGGTTTCACAGCAAAAAAATATGAATTAAATTCTAACATCTATCTCATGCAAGTTTCAAACCCTTGCAGTTTGTGCTGAATTTGGAAAACAGCTAGAAATCAGTCAGTAAGTATATGCTGTGAAAACAGGTGTGCATAGAATAAAATATATTTGAGCTCAGAAATAGCCGCCATTAGTCCATCTGCTGATGAAGACTGTGAGGTGGGGTTGAAAGCCCTGGGAAACAATAGTCAAATTATATTCATTTGTAATTAATGGTGGATATTTAACAGAAGTGGGACCATTTTATTATTTTGCAAGTCACAAGTAAGTCTCAAATCTTTGCACTCAGGCCTCAATTCATGTCTCTAATCCTAAACTTTGAAATTTATTTAGTTCTTTTTCAACAAGGAGGTTAAAAAGAGAAGTCACGACGTCATATCGCATCATATCATTGGGATACAACTGCCACACTGTCATATAACATCGGGGATGATTGATTCATTTTATTGAGGTGTCCGCAGTCGACCTTGGGTTTAGAATAAATTCAAGACAGAAAATAAAGATATCCGTGAGAATTACAATTCTGCATTTATTGGAAAGATCTTTAGTAAATCAGCTTCCATCCATTTGAGTGTTGTTTATCTTGTTTTAATTATTTTTTTAAAAACCAGTGCTGTCATAGCATAATGCATTATTACCAGAACCACAACAGAATTAATTTTGTGTGTCTCTGTCCTGTGTTGTTGTTACAATGAGTTACAATGATAGTAATAAATGTTTAACTAAAAAAAAAAGGCATATTTTCTGAGACTGTTATTGTACTGTTAGTCTCATATCAGTGCAACCCTACTGCAAACACAGCAGATAGTAAGGACTGCGAGGATCAGCACTTCAGTTCTCCGGTGATAGGTGTGATATTAATAACTTCCTGAAACCCTCAGGTATGATACACAAGTCAGAGGTTGATGAAGTAAATAAAGGAACCGCTGAGCTGCGCTTATATAAAGCTGACTCATTAGTGATGCTCACCCACAGTGCTGGAGCCTCATCATCAGCACGCCTTCTGTCAGCACTCACCTATGATATTATGTATGTGTGCGGCATCCCCGTAGGTGGTAATGAACAATCAGCGGAAGATCATCTGGCCCGGAGGAGAGACTGAGAAACCACAGGGCTTCCAGATGTCCACTCGATTAAAGGTAGGCTGCCGTGGCTTTGCTGCTGCAATGTGACGTTCTTGTCTACACAGATAGAGCCCGGACCTGAGCTGATATACCCGTGTTGGACAGTGCGCTGACACTTGTTTCTCACAGGGGAGTGAAGTTAATCTATGCTCATAAAAGCAGCGGTGATAAATCTGCTATGACTTTTATCTCTTCAAATTTGTCACAGGCCTGCGAAGAACGGCTCATCTGTAGCCCTGTCAGTTATTTTCACATTCATCTGTCTGTCTCTGTGTGTCCATGTGTATCTGGGAGTCTGTACATGGGTATTTGTGTATCTGCGGGGTTTTTCCAAGTGTTTCTTTTCTCTCTCTCGCTGGAGTCCCTCTGGGCTGACATGGACCCAGCTCTGACTACTTGATAAACAGCTTTCTGTCCCGTCTGTTATAGATAGTGACGATACACCAGGAGCCATTTGTATATGTGAAACCCACTCAGCCGGACGGAACATGCAAGGAGGAAATGACATTAAATGGAGTCTTAATTAAAAAGGTTATCTGCACTGGGCCCAATGAGACCATCCCAGGTAACCTATCAGGGACGTTTACATTATCACTGTGCTTTTACTGCACCCGCCAAACACCCACTGGAGATGCATACATATATATGCAGTAGGTATCTATATATGTATGCATGTAGCTGAGTGTGCCATTCAGAATGAGTGATGGTTGGGATGCTGGGACGTGCCTGGTCTGAACGCTGTGTTTCTGGCAAACAGTGTGACTGTGTGTGGTCGTCTGCAGTGCACCGTGTCACGCATTTCGTTCAGTCTACGTGCGCCGCCTTTGGATTAAAAAAACCAACGTGTATCCTCAAGAGTGATTGTAACTTGTAACTGTTGCTGGTTTTGTTACAGGACGCCCAATTGTGCCCCAGTGTTGTTATGGATTCTGTATTGATCTCCTCATCAAGTTGGCTATGACCATGAACTTTACCTATGAAGTGCATCTGGTGGCTGATGGGAAATTCGGAACTCAGGAGCGGGTAAGTTTTCAATCCACAGTCATGTTTGTCGTATTTTTGCATGAGGCAAAGGTTGCACGCGATACCTCACAATCAATACTTCACGTAACTTGAATAATGTTCTTATTTTACTCCACTAACAGTAGTGACCTCACTAACTATTCAGAGCTGAAGCAATAAGCAGCCATAAAGTGGAGACCCACAGATATCAAATGTCCAGCAGGTGAACTTGCCCACGGTCACTGATCTAGTGTCAGGTTTTTTATTTGTATACCAAAGGACTAGGTGAGCAGCAACCCCTGTGAGAGTTGTGGTCAGTATGTGAAAGGAACATAATATCATATAAAATCAACAAAACAAACATGGAGAATTGAGGATTTTATCCCAGGTCGTCTTTGATCGCAAGACCATGACAGCCACCATCCGTGAGCCTCTCTCACTGTGTGACGTAGGAGCACCGTTTTAGAGCCATGGCCGAAGATATCGCCACGTTTCTTTCACATCTTTCATCTCAGACAGCCCAAATTTGCAAAGTGTATACCGGGCTTTATGTTGAATTCTGAAGAAAACTTGCTTTTTCTCACATGCCTCCAGTGAACGAAGAATCCAAAAACTGAGAAAATTCTTAATGAATTGAAGTCAGAGCAGTCTGCGTTTAACAACAGCAAAACTGTATCAAATCATCTATTAATCCAAGTCTCATTTATCCAGTTGTAAAACAGAATCCTTCTCCGAAGGGGGAAATGAACTGAATTACAACTATTGATGCTCTTTGAAAGCCACACTCCATTAACTAAAACATTAATTTTACCTCACTGAACACAGGAGCTGCTGGTCTACCATTGCCTCAATCAGTTAGTTTGTGTTATTGCATGACTTTAATGAATTCGAACTACCTCCTTAAAATACCTAGGTCACACAATACGACAAACAAGCTAACTGATCAAGGCAGCACTAGACCAGCTGCTCCTGTGTTTGGTGAGGTGGCTCCTGTGTTTTTGTTATTGAAGTCTGGCTTTGAAGAAAACATTGATAAGTTTTACTTTCAGTTCAGTTCCCCACTGGAAATGTCTGTCTGTTTGGGAAGTACTGAGCATATGGCTGGATAAATGAGACTTGGAATATATTGCACAACTTGTTGTTTTGATATAATTTTGCTGTTGTTAAGCACGGACCCTTACGACATCAGTTTATCAAGAATTTTAACCATTTTTGGATTCTTCGTTCGCTGTAGAGGCATGTGAGAAAAACAAAGTTTTCTTAACAAAGTCAATGTAACACAGGGTGAATAATTAATATACAAATGGTCCTTTGGGGGTGAAGTATTCCTTTAAGACTGAGGATGGGTTTAATAACATATATTTATAAGAAGTAGCAGCTAATGTACGAATCTTTTGTTTATTCTAAAGAAATGACATCATACCCTTAACAGTTTGCTAACCTACCTATATATTTACAACACAGATATTGCACATTTAATGATGTGCACCATATGTAGCCATTAATACTGTCATATTAGTACCATGCTGTGTTTTTTTGGGTTTTTTTGAAGGCCCTGACAATTTGTACCTTGTTTTTTTTTCCTCTGAAATCTTATTAACCATAACCGTTACTAAATTTCAATCTCTATATCAATACTTTTTCATTGCATTTTGTTTGAGAATCATCATTTTAATGTGTTACCAATAAAACACAATAGTCCTGTGCTCATATCAATTTGCACCAAAGCTTAAATGGGCTATAATTCAAATGACAATGAAAATCAATGTGACACATGAAAGGGGTCACTCGTAATGAGGAACCTGCAGAGAGTTATCACCTGAATCTGCAGCTTCCCTCAGCTTTACAGAGCTTTATAGCAAGTTTCAGCTCATTTTATATCTTGACAGATTTTTCAGCATTCACATCTAACACAGAAAAAGCCTTTCCTGAAGGCATGAGCACGATATCCCACATTTTTGGTTTACTTCAGTGCATGATCTTATCAATTCCTGCAAATAAGCAAGCTCTCTTATGTAAAACAGAGCCAGTTCCAAAGATGTGGAGCATGCCTTGTATCCCCAGTAGGCTTAACCCAGATCCTTAAAGCCTGGAAACATTCTGTGGTCTAGACGACAGCAGGTTGATAGCTGATTCTCATGTTCACACCTTCCTTTTGGGACTCCAGGTGAACAACAGTAACAAGAAAGAGTGGAATGGCATGATGGGCGAGCTCCTCGGGGGCCTGGCTGACATGATTGTAGCCCCGCTGACTATAAACAACGAACGAGCCCAGTACATCGAGTTCTCCAAACCCTTTAAATATCAAGGCCTCACCATCCTTGTTAAAAAGGTACGTGTCCACTTTTAGCCCATTCGGTGCTCAGTGGAGTCAAACGACCACTGGGGAGTTGGATGCATCATTCAGTTGGAGAATCCGCTGCCTTCTGAGACAATTTTTTTTATTCATCCCTTGTACATTTACTATATCTTGATTTGTACAGCACAAACACAGGGACAACACAGGGTTAAAGCTGACAAACTTACATTGTGCAATATATGGCAAATGTATCAGGCAGAAATTCAAACATGCTCAATGAAAATTGGTAAATTGTATTTGAAAAACAAAGGGTAGCTTCTGTATTTTTCAACTTAGACCCTATTTCCCCATGTTTTTGTGTCTAAGTGACTATTGGAGACAACAATATTTTGAATTGGTCCAGTATTGAGCAAGAGCGCTACAGCTAACTGCCGCGATACAGGCTGCAATGTAACCACTTGGGGCATGTGTGCACCGTCAATGTACGTCCACTAAAAGGGCTTGTTTTCTTTCACCTCTTACAGGCTCAAATTGTTCTTCTAGGTGTCTAATAACATTATGGAAATGATCCTACAGAGATTTTTATTCTTGTTAAAGACTAAGATCATTTTTGTTTTGCCTAGAAACAGCCCCAGAATCGTTATCGCCAAGCCCACCAGACTCCATTCAAATAAACATTAATTTAAGCGGCACAGAGTCAGCACATTTTCACACTTAAATGGGGAAAACTAAGGCTTTACTTGAGCCAAACTAGAATTGACTAGAATTTTATTTTGTTTCTGTGGACTTTGAGTGAAGTGAGTTTCATGACAATAAATTTTTTTATTTTTTTTAAATGGAGTCTGGTTGGCTTGGCTATGGCGATTTCTGGGCTGTTTATGGTCAAACAAAAAGGGTATTACTCATTAACAAAAGCGTCTATCTTTGTTGGGTCCTTTCCATAATGTTGTCAGACACTTAGAATGATAATCTGAGCCTGTCTGTGGCAAAAACTAGCACTTTTAGTGGACGTAAATTGACAGCGCACAATTGCCCCATAACGTTACATTACAGCCTGTTTCACTACTGCTGTTTCAGTGCTCTCGCTCAATACAGGACTAATTTCAAAACTCGATGTCTTTATTACTTATTTAGACACAAAACATGGGGAAATGGATCCAAATTGGAAAATACTTAAGATACCCTTTAATGACAACATAATATTTGCATACAACCTTTCTTTAAAAGATGATACAGGTGTTTTTAGCCCTCATGTTTAAGCCCATTTGCTGCAAATCATTACATTACACCAGACTGCTCTGCAAATACTGCTACTGTATTTTAGTGTACTGAATATCTAAAGTAGAACCATTACTTTTCATTCATGTCATATGTAACTAAAATCGTTTGTGAAACCTGATTCACAGGTTTACATTTTGTCTATGTTCATCTCTCTTGGATAAAAATGAATGCCACCTTGAAGTGCACTGTGCCTGACTACACAACTCAAGCAAATTTCAACAGTCGGCTGTATGATCAACAAACACACAAGCGTGCCTGGAACAAAACACATACAAAAATCTGGTCATCAAATATGTAAAATGTACATGTGTTTTAAAGTTGAGGAGATAAATTTGTAAACAGACATCATGTTAGTGTATAATATGCAAACGTCAGGTAATCACACTTTATTATTAATAAATAACCAATTGCGGTGTGTGTTTACAGGAAATACCTCGCAGTACGCTGGACTCATTCATGCAACCGTTCCAAAGCACACTGTGGCTGCTGGTGGGTCTATCGGTGCATGTGGTGGCGGTGATGCTTTACCTACTAGACCGGTTCAGGTACAAGGGGGACCTGTGTGTGTATGTGTGTGTCCATGTGTGTGTTTCCGTATTCTCACGACTGAATCAGTGAATGTGTGTGCGAGCGTACATGTGTGTACATTCACTCCTAAGTGCTACAGATCTTCCCTCGGTGTGGACACGGACGCAGACAGAGGTGAAGATTGGCTCCAACCATCCCACTGCTCTGTTACTGTGCCGCCGTCTTTGTCTCTTTTCTTTCCGAGTGCGTCTCCCTCTTGCTTTTGCTCGCTCATGTTCAGTTCACTTCCCTGCCTGGGGTCGCCAGGGTTTTCCTCTCTACAGGTTCTCAGCCATTTCTCACTTTATCTCCTGCAACCCTCCCAATTTCTTCCCTCTAGCCCGTTTGGAAGATTTAAAGTAAACAGTGAAGAAGAAGAAGAAGATGCCCTCACCTTATCATCTGCTATGTGGTTCTCCTGGGGAGTGTTGCTGAACTCTGGAATTGGCGAAGGTGACACAATCATTACTGAAAATACCCAAATCATCACGTAACCGATCAATGTTGCCTTCTTCCCCGAACACTGTAACGCTGTCGAGTACTTTGGTCTTAACACAGTTGTGCAGTTGTATTAAGACCAAAATCAAGGCGTTTGTGGCTCCAGGCGTTGCCTCACTGTCATGTTTTTCTTAGAGGATGACAAATTAATTCCTTTTAAATCACATTTTGTAAAGAACGACGGCGACGTTTGCACCTGTTGCCTTTGCTTGATCATTCCTCTTCCAGTTTTCCTTCTTATGTCTGGTATTTTTAGTGAGCTTTATTTTTATTTCTTTGCAAAGGTTATGCAATTTTTAATGTAAAAGGTGAGGGTTTTATTATGATTTTACTGGTATTAGTATTTAAAGTAGTAGTAGTTGTACCAGCGGTAACAGAAGTAGCAGTTTGAAGGCTTATTAGTGCTGAGTGGTCGAGCTGTTACTTAACAGAAAAAGAACTACTCACTACTTTACATGACTAATCCAATTAGAAAATTACTGAGCTGAAAGGTTGGATCTTGATCTCATCACACAGGTGCACCGCGCAGCTTCTCAGCAAGAATCCTGGGTATGGTGTGGGCCGGATTTGCCATGATCATTGTGGCTTCCTATACTGCCAACCTGGCTGCCTTCCTGGTGTTGGACCGGCCTGAGGAGCGCATCACCGGCATCAATGATCCACGGGTGAGTACTGAATGATACTAGGACCAATGTTACTGTCAACAACATTTTTATCTATATATAAAAAATCCAAAATTATTCAAGTTATACATAAATTAGTAGTCGTCTCTCAACTGTGTGTGTCTCGCCTTGTCTCTTCATGCAGCTGAGAAACCCATCGGACAAGTTCATCTACGCCACTGTGAAGCAAAGCTCCGTGGACATCTACTTCCGGCGGCAGGTGGAGCTTAGCACCATGTACCGCCACATGGAGAAGCACAACTATGAGAGTGCCGCCGAGGCTATCCAGGCCGTGCGTGACAAGTGAGTCTCGGCCAGGCCGGGCCGACCAGAGCACGTGTCGGCCGGCTGCTCGACCTATAAGACACACAGGCCAGGGTCAGTGCAGTCAGCCCAGGGGGGTGGAGGGAGGGGTGGTGTGGTGGTTTTACATGGACCTCTGGATCAAGCGGAAGCGGCAGGACTTACTGCGGTGTTCCCTCTGATCCAGGCCCATCGCCCAGCTGAGGCAGACGTCAGGGACAGAAGCAAGTGTGTCAACAGCACTGGGACCAGTGTGAGGTTAAGCTAACATTGAGTCGAAGAGCACCCTTTTTCAGGTTGTACCGAGACGAACATCTTTGAGATGGGGGGAATCCAATGGGGGACGCGCCCTCACCCATCTGGCATTGGATTTCATTTGGGCCATAAGCAGCGGTAGAGATTGCTGGTAAACGCTGAATGACACACACGATCTGGTGTGCGAGAGAGAGAGGGGTGGGAGCCGTAAATGTGTATGTAAATCATTGTACTGTTGCACCGTAACCCCCTCCTTCCCCTCCTCCTCCTCCCTCCTGCTCCTCCTCCCTCCCCCTCCCCCACAGCAAGCTGCATGCTTTCATCTGGGACTCTGCGGTGCTGGAGTTTGAAGCCTCGCAGAAGTGCGACCTGGTGACCACGGGAGAGCTGTTTTTCCGTTCGGGCTTTGGCATAGGCATGCGCAAGGACAGCCCCTGGAAACAGAATGTGTCCCTGGCCATTCTCAGGTCTGTCCCAGCCGAAGCTGCATTACTCGTATGACTTCTTTCGTTTCTTATCAATATGATTTCATGGTCACGTACTGACCACTTATAGCCATCCAATACATCGCCTTATGTCGCAGCTCTCTCTGTATCTCCCCTCTCCTGCCCTCTCTGTCTGTTTGTCTCTGTCTAGTTATTGTCTGTCTGTCAGTACACCTGTCCTGCTGTCTCTATGTCATTTGTGTTGCTATCTGGGAGTGAGCGGCTCGGATATCCCGCCTTTTGCGGCGTGTATTAACTTTGTCACCTCTCTCCCCACCACCCCCAACCCCCTGCAGTTCTCATGAGAACGGCTTCATGGAAGACCTAGATAAAACCTGGGTGAGATACCAGGAGTGTGACTCAAGGAGCAATGCCCCAGCCACACTCACCTTTGAAAACATGGCAGGTATGGTCCTTAAGGCGTAGAGAAAGCCTTAAAAGTGATTGGACAAAAACTGCAGTGGTAAGGTACTGTAGCCCTTTTTTGTCCAATACCTTTAAAAAAAAAAATCGTTGTTTTAGTGTCGGCGTGGGTGCTCTGTGGAAGTGTGCCGTATAGTATCTTGTGCTGTGGCGTTGTGCAGTTGTGGTTCTCGATTAATAGTGTGTGGGTTGCAGCTGCCTTCGACAGTAGGAGTTGGTTGAAAAAAAGAGGGGCGACCGCTGAGCATGACGGGCACACCATGCTTTCATGCACAGTGGGAGCGGCGGGTTTGTAGACCAGCGGCTCACAATCTCTACCTCTGCTCTGTCTCTGCTTATCTGCCCCTTCGCTAACAGGAGTGTTCATGCTGGTGGCTGGTGGTATTGCGGCAGGGATCTTCCTAATCTTCATTGAAATCGCCTATAAGCGCCATAAAGACGCCCGCAGGAAGCAGATGCAGCTGGCCTTTGCGGCGGTCAATGTTTGGAGGAAGAACCTGCAGGTAGGATTGATCCCCTCTGCTCGTTTAAACCCAAGGTGGAAAGGCTGAGACTGGGGTGCAAGAGGGCCAACAGAGCCCCCTCCTCAGGGGGGTTGATTTCTGGTCTTTCAGCTTTTTTTTTTTAGGAGCTTTTGATTTTGTACGCCGGTGGTGGTCAGACTCAGATCACCGTATGAGAAACCGTGATCTCTGATGCCTTCATGCACCGCAAGGCATCCTCAGCGGCCACCGTGTTGATCCTAAAACAGTTCACAGAGGCCAACGGCGCCCGTGTCTCTTGTGTGTGCCTGCAGGACAGTAAGGAGGCCTCTGGAAGCCAAGCGGTGGCCGGGACCCCCTCATTAGTATGTAACTAACTAGCAGAGCCATTTCCACCCCCATGCCACCTCTCGCTGTTAGAGTAACAGTAAGATAAATAGCTTTGTCACCTTCTAACATGATGGACATCCAAATTAAAACTTCACCTCCCACGTCCATGGCATGACTTAGTATTTTCTAAGCTGCTGCTGTGGCGCTTATACAGCTCATAAGGTCAGATGATGTGGACATGGAACGAAAGGAAGCAAATGTCCAGACACATAAAGAACAACAATAACAGTGATTACTGTGCGGTTGATGCACTTTGATCGCGTCATCATTGATTTCCATTCGCTTGGAAGGCCATACTCACAGCAGCTATAGGAACTAACAATGCAAATAGAGCATAAAGATTAAAATCAATGCCCTGGCACGATCACACCGCAGTGACGGTGCAAAACTGTAAATGCTACAGTGTACAGTATGTCTCCTTATCCACTGCAGTGTTCATTGAATATGAGTTAAACTTACCTTGCATGCCAGGGGCTTCATGCAATGCAATGCAAGCAGACGCAGGCGCCAAATTGAAGGGTCAGCTCACCCAAATTTCAAAAGTAGAATGTCCTCCTTGCCCAAGTGGTATCTAGCCATGTGGATTGGTTTTATGGGCTAGGCTTCTGCCACCATACCAGTAAAATGGGGGTGAATAGAACTGTGATTTAAAGATATCTGCATGGGAAGATACTATGAAGAGTAAATGAGATTGTTCCTTTTTGTAATTTGAGTGGACTAACCCTTTAAGCTACAATGAAGCAGTAAGGTCCTCCACTCAGCCGATGAAGAACATGATTTGCTCCCATTTTCCAATGCAATCAAACGTGGCTGTGAGGCGTTGCGCTCCTCCTCCACCCACACCCCCCTCCCTTTCTTCACTCCTAATGGTTTCACTCCCTGATTGGATAGCTCGGAGGTGCAGGGGTCACACATTTAATGGCCAGTCACACTGTGAGTGTGTGACACAGCCTGCCTCTGTAAACCTTGAATCAAAGCTCAGTGTTTGGCAGGGCTGGAGGAAGGTATAGTATGACATCACAAGTGCCTGCCAGCAAATCAGTGTCCTTCTGAGAGTGTCTGCCATCGACCTGACTACTGTATGTAACTGTCGTGAGTGTCCTCATATGGATGTGCGTTCTCTAGGCGCATACAGCAGGCGAATGCATGCTGGGAGGGGAGGGGAGGGGGTTGGGGGGGGCATCACTGAGAAAGGAGAGGGACACACTAAACTGCCCGTAGACTAGCGAGTTTCCGATCCATGTCAGCAATGGTCACGTTGATTTCTCTGCACCACTGAACAGAGACGGCTCATGCATGCTCATCTTGCTCATCGGCTGTTACTGCGAGCCCTTGAGCTAAAATAACGGACACACACAATCCTCACCGCCCTAAATATAACCGCCGTAATGGGGTCTCATGCAAGAAGCACAGAGGGAGCCCGCGAAGTCAAGTTGAGCTAATGCAATCTGTTCGGTTCTGCGTGAATATTATTCAGCGTATTATTCATACTGTTTGGGTGCACTGATTAGATTACTCACCGTGATCTGATTTTCGCAAATTGAAAATGACAAGTTGGTTATGTAGGACACAAGCTCATCACGATGGAAAACCTAAGATCACAGTTTATGTGGCCTCCTCCTTCCTTAGTACAGCAAGCACTGAGACCTGGAGTCCCATTGTTGGCATCATTTTTGACTGCTTGTATGTGTGTGTATGTAATGATGTGCTTAAACTGCCTCAGGTCGGTGTATTATGCCAAGCACTGTGCAGTGCTGTGCACCCACATATCTTCAAACACAGAGATGTAATCTGAGAGAACGTGCACTTCTGACTAAATCTGTTTATGTACTACATCCCTCACCCTCTACGTATGTTAATGCTTGAAAAAACCCAAATTTAAGTTCATTATCTACCACACCACCGATCACTACCCCCTTCCCACAAGGCTTTACAAATAAATAAAGGTGCATGCATTGTAAGATACTCCATCTTCAAAGAGCTGTAGCCACAGAGATGTAGTGGGGGTAGACCTACTTAATCTCAATTAGTGCTTATTTTTCTTATGGTAAGAGAATTTAGCAGCCTTTTTGAAGCTGATGTAAATCTTTATGATCTAAATTTATAATATACATTATACAAAGTAAGTAGGTATCATATCTGCTGTGTAGCTTCACAAATTTTGCACAAGATTTTGTCTCTTTTATGTAATAATGGAGGATACTGAAGACAGCCCACAGATTTACTGTTTTGATTCACTCTCATTGCTCCATAGCGTCGTTCTTGTTCACAGCTGCCATTTGTTTCTATGGAAGCCCATTTCTGGAAAGAAAAAAAACAAAACAAACCGATATGTTAGTATATCAAAATAATGTATGGGTATCATTTGTCACTATTTTGAAATAAGTAAGTCATTCTTTTGATAGAGTTTCTCATTATTTTGAGACAGTTTCTCTCATTTTGAGAGTTTATTCGAGAAAACTGACTCATTATTTTTGAAAAAGTTCCAATTATTTTGAGATGAGCAAGTCATTATTTTTTCAAAAGTTTCTAATTATTTTTGAAACTCACTATTGTTTTGAGATACAAAATCACTATTTTTCAAAAGTTCCTGTTTTTAGTTCAAGTCATTATCATACTCATTATTTTTAGAAATTTTCTAATTATTTGGAGATACTCATTATTTTTTAGAAATTTTCTAATTATTTTGAGATACTCATTATTTTGAGAAAGCTTCTCATTATTTTGAGATTCTTGTTATTTTTGAGAAAGTTTCTCATTATTTTAAGAAAGTTTCTCATTATTTTAAGAAAGTTTCTCATTATTTTGAGATACTCATTATTTTGAGAAAGTTTCTCATTATTTTTGAGATACTCATTATTTTGAGAAAGCTTCTCATTATTTTGAGATTCTTGTTATTTTTGAGAAAGTTTCTCATCATTTTAAGATTCTCATTATTTCGAGAAAGTTTCTCATTATTTTAAGATTCTCATTATTTTTAGAAAGTTTCTCATTATTTTTGAGAAGGTTTCTCATTATTTTGAGATTCTCATTTTGAGATTTTCATTATTTTGAGAAAGTTTCTTATTATTTTAAGATTCTCATTATTTTTTGAGTTTTTCATTATATCGAGAAAGTTTCTAATTATTTTAAGATTCTCATTATTTTGTGAAAGTTTCTCATTACTTTAAGATTCTCATTTTTGAGAAAGTTTCTCATTATTTTGAGATACTCATTATTTTGAGATACTCATTATTTTGAGAAAGCTTCTCATTATTTTGAGATTCTTGTTATTTTTGAAAAAGCTTCTCATTATTTTGAGATTCTTGTTATTTTTGAGAAAGTTTCTCATCATTTTTAAAAAGTTTCTCATTATTTTGAGATTCTTGTTATTTTTGAGAAAGTTTCTCATCATTTTAAGATTCTCATTATTTCGAGAAAGTTTCTCATTATTTTAAGATTCTCATTATTTTTAGAAAGTTTCACATTATTTTTGAGAAGGTTTCTCATTATTTTGAGATTCTCATTTTGAGATTTTCATTATTTTGAGAAAGTTTCTTATTATTTTAAGATTCTCATTATTTTTTGAGTTTTTCATTATATCAAGAAAGTTTCTAATTATTTTAAGATTCTCATTATTTTGTGAAAGTTTCTCATTACTTTAAGACTCTCATTTTTGAGAAAGTTTCTCATTATTTTGAGATTTTCATTTTTGAAAACGTTTCTCATTATTTTGAGATTCTCATTATTTTGAGATTCTCATTATTTTTGAGAAAGTTTCTCATTATTTTTGAGATTCTCATTATTTTTGAGAAAGTTTCTCATTATTTTGAGATTCTCGTTATCTTTTAGAAAGTTTCTCATTATTTTGAGATTCTCATTATTTTTGAGAAAGATTCTTGTTATTTGAAGATATAAAGTCATTATCTTGAGAATGTGTCTTTATATTTGAGATGACAAATTCATTTTTGGGGGGGGGGGGGCTTCTCATTACTGAGATACTAACTCATAATTTCGACAAAGTTCCAAATTATTTTGAGACAAGTTTCTCATTGTATTGAGATTCTCATTATTTTAAGAAAGTTTCTTATTAATTTGAAATACTAACTCATTATATTGGGGGAAAAAAGCCTCTTTTATTTTGTATTTTGTCTTTTTATTTTAATTATGCTGCCAGAGATGAGCTTCCATAGATTCCAGCACAGACAATGGACGGACACAGTTAGCGACTAGCTGGTGAACAAAGTGAAGCAAGTAGCAGTTAAACAGACAGATATTTTTCTCAGGAGTTGGTGAAGACCAAACCAGAGCTAAAAGAAGAAAATTATGTTGAAGAAATGGATAGAAATGTGACTGCCTTTTTAAAATTAAAAGTGTGTGTCAGTTTTGTGTTCACAGCTTGTTTCTCCTGCTCCAAAGTGGCAAAAAAAAGGTTATGGAAGGTTTAAAAGTCATGACAACAATCTCACTGGGTTTCACAACCATTTCTGTAAAGTTTCCAACATGGCTCATGTCTGAATTGAATGCAGTCGTGTCCACAGAGAGACACAACCTCTCAACACTGATGGTGATGCGAGTATATCTGCTAATATTGGTGAATAACATATATCAGACTCTGGTATGAACTTCACAGGCTTCGTATATTTTATATTTTCATGTACTTGTTTTGCAACTTGGTCTCAATGCTACTAACTATAATGTGTTCTATGAATTTACATCATACAGATTTATGTAGCTATACTGTATATGTTACTGATTTGTTTTAGCGTGATCATTCGTACTGAACGTTTTGATGACCACTACATCACTGAGAGGCTACGTGACTGGCTGTTCCCTTTGAAACAGATGTTACTCAGAAGTGCACTGTCTGAACAAAAGTAAAACTGGTGTCAGCTGGGTTGAAAACAAAATGTCACAAACCCTATAGCTTGATGATGATTATGATGTTGCTGATGATGATGTTGATGATGATAATGATGATGATGATTATGGTGTATGACGATGATGCACTGCAGCGGCTCGCTCCTGTTTCCGACAAAGAAACAGGTGGCTGCTGTACACTGTGCGAGTCCCATGCCACGCTTCATCTGATGGTCCAGCATGCCGTGCATGGCCGGGGCTGTGCACACGCAGCACCTCATCAGGGCTCAGAGAGGCTAGACTGCACTCCTGCAGCCTCACACGTGTAAGAAATGGGGGAAAGTAAAGATTTAAAAGAAGAAAAAGTGACGTCACTTGGGCATTGATTTTCCCCGAAACCAAGACGCTTACAGTTAGTTACACGGGCTGACTTCCTCCATTTACTAACATGAGATGTCATCTTCCTACAGGAGAAGCATTTTATTTATTCCTGCACTAAAACGGGAGTGAGGTCGTGCACCAATCACTCCTCTGCCAGCTCTCATCCGTCCTCCACGCCAGCTAACGCCTGCTCGCCACCTGATATCATGTCATTAGGGTGTTGAGAGACAAAGTGCTGGTTGGCGGGGTGATGGGTGATACAAATGTGCCCAAAAAAGTGCCTAGTCATGTGACCTGATGAAAAAGGATGTACTGCGGGGGCCAGTGCTGGCCAGGATTGATTTGTCATGCTATTTGTTTTGTGTTTACTTATTCTATGTTTTCCCCTTTTACCCCTCTCTCCATCCATAAAACGTTTTGGCATGTTGAAATTCACACCACACTGCCCCGCCCGGCTACAGGGCCTCCCTCCCTGCAACTCCTCGCTCATCCTCCACTTTTACTTTCCTAACATCCATCTTAGAGTGCTTTCTTTTTTTAGAAGTAGCATCCTTTAGCCTCCATCTGCTCAGATCTTTATGAAATCAAGCCAACAGAGTAGCAAATCTTTTCTCTTTTTTTTGCACTTTAACTTAGATCAAGAGTAGAATTAGCATTTTTAACGCACTCCATCTCATACTCCATCTCATTCCCTGGTGTGTGGGGTGAATTTCCATTATACCACTTTAAGGTATAATGACTTTAAATGGGCTTAAATTACTGACTTTTGTCGCTGTTGTTTTCCCTCTTTGATATGCATCTTAGTGGCATTCGACACTGTAGCTTCTTGACTTTTTATACCTGCCTGGCTTTGGATGTGGATGTTTGCTTTGCTAGTCTTTCCTTTTCTTTTCAATTATCCGCCCTCTTTGGTTTCCCTTGGCTTTTGCTTAAGGATCTTCTTTAAAGTAATAACGATCAAGTGGATGGAAATTTATTTTATTTTTCTTTTCTCCCCCTATGCAGCCCTCTTCCTCTCTAGAGACTCAGGATGTAAGAATACCTTAATATGAGTTTTTTTTTTTTGTTGCACACAAACACCCAGTTATTGTGCTGAGAGTAGCTGTGGGGCACTCTGATGGTATGAGGGAGGGGAGGGCACCAAATTGGCACGCCATCTTATAAAGTTATGGTTAAAACTGCTTCTTTTTTTATTTCTTTTTCGACAGGACGGCATTTCTAAATGTTTTCCGGAGCTCTGCGCCTCGGTCAGAACCGAGCGCAGAGATTCTAGATATATTTCTAAGTCATATTTAGCTGATCCATAAATTTAAGATCGCTTGTGTGTTGAGACGAGGAAGTTGCAACTTGGTGTTCAGCATACAGGCAGATTATTTAGTCGTGTAACTTAGGTATCACACCCACTGACATCTTTACTAGTCATCACTCATTCCAATGCATTCCTAGGGGTCGAGTGAATGTGTCAGCACATTTCTAAAGGACTACCGCGCCATCTTGTGCAGTCCCACTGTGATAATGTCGCATAAAATGTAGACAAATGCCCTCACATCAGACTGGAAAGACTACTTCCACTCTCACATCTAACAGGCTTTATCCCTTTCTTTCTCCCTCTTTGCGCATTTTACATTTCCAAATGCTGTAGTCTTTCTCACAAGGACCCTCCCTCTATTTAGACAATATAAAATAAGGTAATGGGTGGGGGGTGGTGGGGGTGGGGAGAGAGAATGGGTGAGACTGAAACCACGGTTATCACCCCAGCCAGAGGACATGAATAATGTTTCTACATATATTCATTTTAGGATAGGAAAAGTGGTAGAGCAGAGCCCGACCCCAAAAAGAAAGCCTCTTTTAGGTCCATCAGTACCACCCTGGCCTCCAGCATCAAGAGACGTAGGTCCTCCAAAGACACGGTAAGGAGACAAAGAAGCAACATCTTCCCGTTTATTCTTCCCTCTCTTTCCTCTTCTCCTCCTCCTCCGCCTCCTCTTCCTCTTCCTGTCTCTACTTTCACCCCTCTCCTTTCTCCTCCTCTGTCCTCTCTGCCTACATGTCCATATCCGACCTCGAGAGACTCCCATGTTCCACTCACCCATTTCCACACGGCTCCGCGGCCTCTGCCACGTGTCTGTCCGTTCACCATCGATCAGCCATCACCATTTAGCATCTGTAGATCCTCTACAGGCTGGAGGGCATCAGTGCAGGAACTCAGGTCAGGCCAGGCCAGGAGCTGGGCTCTGAATTTGTCAAGGGGGGCGTCCCAAGGATTTTTTGGGGGTTTTGACGGGATTAGTGGCGTGTTCTTCTGGAGGAGGGGGGCGACAAAAGCAAGCAGTCTGCCAGTGGTGTTCTGTCTTGGGCTGCTCTTCCTCCCTGCCTCTGGTTTGGACGTGGGTTCTGGCGATTGTGTCCTGTTATGGTGGCGTTGTGGTGTGTGTGTACTGTACTTAAAGCATACAAGATATATGTGTGTTTGTGTCCTGTCATTTTGACTGCTTGATCCTTTGTATATCCATCGTTTCTTTGCACCAATCCCGCCCGCACTTCCTCTGTTTGGGTTGTCGGTTTGCTTTTGGTTTGAAAAGCATGCGCTGGTGTTTTGTCATTTTTTTTCCAAAAAAAATCCATTTCCAAGGTAGTCGTGATGGCCGGTCCTCCTGGGAAGAAAACTAATGTGTTATCTTATTTATCAACATGTCTATTTCAGGATTACACTCATGGATTTCTATTAATCAATTTACTTTTTGCTTTGTCATATTTTCTTTGTCATAATTCTTGTTTATTTTTCAGTGTCCTTGTGGTCTGAACTGTGCATGCTTCTTTCAGGGTATATTTTCAGGTGGTGGTGCCGGTCTTCTTTTATGTTTTAATTATTGTTTTGACGAACTACAAAACTCTGTGAAGCCTTAGACTCTCACTGTGTTACAAATACAAGCTATTCTTCTTATTCTAAATCCTCCGTCTCCATGTTTTTGCTTGACTCCTTTTGTTGCAGCACAATGAGAGTGTCAGGTTTTCTCCATTCCTTCACAGTTCAGTTGAAAAAGTCCTGCTCGTTGCGGTTGGGAGATTGTGCTCCACAAGCTTGGAGTGCTCTGACAAACCAGTGACCCGCGGTCATTTGTGCCCAGCTGCTCTGCTACACACATAGCTGGTCGCTGACCAAATCTGGCATGAGACTCTAAAAAGAGAACGACAGAGAAAAAAAAAAATCTCTGGAGATAGCACAGACACCTTCACGGCAAGGCTTCTGTACCAACATTGTGTTTTGAATGTGTTTCCCAGGGGAGATGTAGCCTATGGCAGCTAAGCTAACGGGCCACAAAGGAAAGAAAAACTTTATTGTGTGTTTTTATTTGATCTCCTGTCTTTTTCTCTTTCTCTTATGTTAACTGTCTTTATTTTTTTATGGATGTTTCTGCATTGAACCAAACCACCTTTACTCTCCCCTGGAGGTTTCTCAATAGAGTTGGTCTCGTTTGAAGAGAAGAAGAGAGGGATCGCCATTGTTAATATGTCTGTGTGAGGGTTCGGATGCTGGTTTTGGGAGCCCCAGCTGTGAAAAAACAAAATGTCTGGATAAAAAGTGGAAACTAAAACAGGATGTAGTGTAATGAAAAAAAAGATGCTCCAATTTAAAGATTTCCCATCCCCAGTCTTTGACCATTATTTTGATTTTATATAAATGTTCTTCTTTTATATTAATGGATATCAATGGACTTGAGTGTCAGTGTCCCTCACCCACATGCCACACTGCTCCTCTCTCCCTCTGCAAGCATGCCAATGACTGTAACTGTCATAGCTGTAGTAACAGTAGCATAAATAATCTTTGTAGCCATATATATATATATATATATAAAGAAGAATCACCATGTTTAAATAGCAGCTTTATAACCATTAACTGTGGTTGTGATGTCAGTGAGGTGTCTCTCTTTTGCTGGTCCACTTGACCCCAGTAGGGCGCGCTGTTAGCAGGCCCTCAAGGTACAAGACATGAGGAGACCCAAGTGGGGGCTGTAAGCCATATGATGATGCAACTTGCGGGTCAAGGAGATGAGGGACATCCACTCTGACTCCCGTTTATTCCAAAACAATGTGACATTTGGCTTTTCAGTCTGGATGTTGCCCCATCTGTCAGCATGTTAGTTGCATCATAACAGCTTCTGAAGCTCATATGCTTGAATGTATTGGCTCTATCAGCTTAAAACGAGAGGCATTTAAAAATCCTGAGATCTTGCTTAATTGAGAAAGACAAAAAAAAAGTACAGGAACACTGAGGCAAGACTCTTCAGTGTTTTGGTTCTGCAATATTCACTTGTACTGCATTTTCATGCACAAACAAAAGATGTTTTCTTGCACATTGGATGTTATGAAACAGGTTTTCCCATCATAGTGCTGTGAGTCAGGATGATGATTGGCACGTTGGAAATCACTTCAACTATAATGAACATAATGCAGACGAGTTTTTGACCCCACCCAGTCTCACTGTGTTCCAAAACATGAAGCTAATCCACAAAAGAACAGCATGTTACCGGCTCTATTTGTGACTGCAATCGACTCTATTCACAATGTTTAACCAGTTATTGTTTCATCAGGTATTTCTGCTTATTAGCAGAAAAAAAGCAGCCTCAGCATTGTCGAAAAATATGGCTTACTGCTGTCAGACCACACACACTCAAAAGACTCAGTCAAAGGCAAAATCCCTGTTGCCATAGAAACTAAGCACCTGCATGGAATCGGGATCTCGTTTCCCCTCTCAGCACTGTAGACGCCTATAATTCAACGCACTCTGCTTTAAAAGAAGCACAGTGAAGCAGGGACTGGACGTAAGAGTCCGGCACAACAGCACTTTGAAATCAGCCTAAAATCCATCCTCTCCTCCTCCCGAGCTGCTAAAATTAGAGAAGTCGCCTGTCTGCATGCGTACAAATGACTGTGGGGAGATAAATGAGCTGCCTGTTTCACCCATGGCAGCAAATTATCACCCACGTCAAAAGGATAAAAGAAAAATGATTCAAATGTGCTGTTGTCTAGACTCAGGACCTTACATCTGCTCCCAACTAGCCCATCTCAGGCACAACTGCTTTACAAAAATCCCAAACTTAAGAGATTCAAGACAAACTGTGACACTGAGTTTGCCTGAGAGGGGTTAGAGAACCCTTCTGCTTCTGGATTTCTGCAGAAATGAAGCACAGGTGTTCCTCAAATCAGAGATGAATGCTTAGATAAGCAGTGTTGCAGAAGCTGCCAAATGCTGCTTTTGTCAAGAAATGACTGTCTCCCTTCCTCCTTCCCCCCCATTTCTCTTCATCTCTGCAGCAGTACCCACCCACTGACATCACGGGCCAGCTCAACTTGTCTGACCCGTCTGTCAGCACCGTGGTGTAAAGAGAGGGAGACACCGAGGTTCGCTCCCCAGGGAGAGAGGAAGCGAGACGAGGAAGAAAAAGGGAGAGGAGGAAGAAGTGGAGGCGACAGGGAGGGAGAGCCCATCTCCTCGTTCCCTTCGCTGCTCGAAGCTGAAGCTTTCATTTCACCGCCTGCCGACGGAGCTTTTGAGGAAACCGCTTGCTGAAGAAGTGTCTGAAAACACTGAACTTGCACCTTTTTTTAAAAAGTCAGGATTACCTGACATTAGATGTTCCCTGAGCATGCACATTATACCCCATCTGACTCACATATACGATCTTTTCCTTCTGTATATTATTAGCAAACTTATTTAACCTTGTTTTTGTCCTTTTACTCACAGAAATTTACTTAATGTTTGATGTACTTTCAGATTTCCTGTATAAGTTTAGAAAGCCAGGTTGAGTTTAGGTTAGGTTTATGGATTAACCAAGTTTCGGTGCAAGTACTGTACTCAACATATCACTTCCAATTAGGGCTTAGATACCATAGTAATATCTAGTTTTTCTGAACAACATATACTGCAATACAAGACGTACTGTAAGCTTCAATGGATATCAAGTATTTTTTAATAGGAACTACCTACCTGTGTTTTTATCGACACTTTAAAGGTTTTTAGAAGACGTTTCTTTAATTAAGAAGCACTAATAATGGCACTAACAATGAGGATCTTGTCTATCAGAGAAGATGATAGAAGCATGTGTGTGCTTGTATATGAATAAGAGCTTTATGTATATGAATGATGAAACTACTATTTTGAAGATCAGATTCTGTAGTTTAAAATCATATCCTTTCCCCTTTAATTTTGTACTAATCTGCCAAATGCATGTTTTTATTTTCATTTCTAGTGAGAACTCTTAAAGATAAGCTGTGATGCTTTATACTATTTATAGCAAGATTAAGCAGGTGAACGTATGAACTCGCAGATTCATTTGCAATCTGATGAAACAGTTGAGTAAGGCTGGTGTTTTTATGTCCAAACACTCATCCGGGAGCCATGTTCCTTTTGGGGACGCCCTCTCTCTTCCTCTCTCCTGCCGCAGCAGTCTTTCTCATTTCCAGTCTCCGAGGGGTTGCATCAAAGGGCCAGGTTTTTCACCCAACCAGCACTCGGCCCTTCGTGCAAAACCTCCTCCTGGCGCAGAGCCGGAGAACTTTTGCACGAAAGAAACCCGAGTGGATTGAAAGCGTGGCTCAGCTTGCGAGCTTCTTTGCAGGTCTTGGTTAGATGCAAAAACAGGCCGTTTCCCATTTTCTGGAGCTGAGAAACCACTGCTGTTTGTTGAAAAGACTATCACTATCCTGCCCAGTCTCTGGCACTGCTTAGCACTTTATGCTGAGGCGTCTCCCAAACTGTAAAGTAAACATGTGGATTTACCACTGTAACATCAGCCAAACACATTCTCCACTTGAACATGTTTTAATTTCACAAACCTCTTTTTTTTTTTACTCTTAGAAAAAAACAGCTGTAAGATCAATAACGACACAATTTGGTTTCTGACCTTGAACTGAGAGTTTGCTTCTGATCACATTCTCATTCTGGCCTATGCATGCTTATGTGTTACTATCAGTGCTTGAGTTTGTTTTTGGATGCGTGCTGTTGCCGTGTACAGTCAGCTGAGCTCTGTGCGGAGCACTTAAGTTGAATGGACTGTAAATAGAGTCTGGTTCAGTGTAGATAGGGTTGAGGAGATTGTACTGCTTGTGTTACGACTGCAGCTGAGAATGTCTAGTTACACACGCACACACATAACAGTTGTGATACACAGGCATGCATCAACACACACACACATACACACACACACACAAACACACACAAACACACACACACACACACACACACACACACACACACACACACACACACACACACACACACACACACACACTCACACACACACACACACACACACACACAAACACACAACCCCTTAAGGGAGGAATCACTTGTTTTTCTTACCTTTTCCAGTAAAGATCTTGCATTGAATCATCTTGTTTATACAACTGTAAATAAAATATACTTGCATTGCCAAGTCCAACCATCCCAGTGATTTTATTGTTTTTAGGCCTGCAACAACAGTTACATACATTATTGGTTTATCTGTTAAAGGTCCAGTGTGTAGGATTTAAGGGCATCTATTGGCAGAAATGGTATATGATATTCACCACTATATATTCATAAGTTTATAATCACCTGAAAATAAGAACTGTCGTGCTTCCTTACCATATAACTCATCACTTATATCTGCATACACAACCTGTTCATCGAATACTGGCGCTCGGGCAGTGACTTGTGCGTCAAAAGCCATCTTTTCATGTCCGCATTTCACACTGACAGCACCCAGTGGCGTAGGGAGGTGTCAGGAGGTAACACGGCCAGACAACAACATTATGGTGCGAAAATCCGATTTGGGCGGTGGGGAGTGGTGGATGTTTCCAACAGTCACCAACTTTCACCCAGGTGGCTGGTGTTTGCTTACCATATGGATGTAAAGCTACAGTTAAAGCTGGCTGTGCACTTCTGAAATATCATGTATTGTACCTGTCAGCTGTGCGCTTGAGATCATACTTAACACGTATCCACTTAAAAGATGGATGAGTACTTGCTGTCTTCCTACGTTTGTACTTTTTAAAACAGATGACACGTTTGTGCTATTACAGGAAATGGCACACAGTATAGCCAACAACAAGTAGGTCAGTATGAGCGATGGTCATTGCCAGAAACCTTTAGCTCTGGTTTGCTGGTTTGGGTCATTGATTATTGCTTATGTTTCACAGGTTGGGCAGGGTGGATTGGCGCTCATTACGGGCTGTGTTTCAGGATTGGTTGTTGACATGTTGACTCCATGGCTACGGCTTTGGTTAATTTTACAGTCCCAGATGTCGGGAAATAATGAAAAATGCCCATCACTCTTTCCCAGCGCCCAAGGTGTTGTCCTCAAATAGCTTTTTTTGTCCAACCAACAGTCCAAAAACAAAAGATAATTAATTTACAAGACATAAACAAAAAAGAGCAGCAAGTATTTGGGATTTTTGCAAGATAAATGACTTGAAATTGTTTATTAAATTGGTTTGAAATTAATTTTCTTCCAGTTGACTAATGGATTATCTGATTTATTATTCCAACACAAATTATAGAAGTAAGTACGTAGCATTTTTGTAATATAGCAGTCCAACTATGAGTCCAACTGAGTTTGAAGGGGCTTCACAGTCACAAATTAAAGAATGTGAGCACACAATGTTCCAAAAAGAATGAAAGTGGATATATCAAAGAAACTGTAGAACATTAAGATACTGTGATAACTTGTTGTTTTGACTCTTTGGTCTGCCTTAAGACTGTATGGTTGAATCCTACTACTCTTACCAACCCTATATATACTGTAAAACTATAGGCAGCTACTTCCTGCAAACAAGCTGAGACAAGCCGAGTGTCTGTGACCTGCCCAGCAGGAAGCAGCAGAGCGCAAAACCGAAATGCTGGTGAATGTAGTTGAGCAAGAGTCATATATTTCCCTGAGGAGTTGTTGGACACCAAACAGAGCCAAAACAAAGTGAGTAGACAGTAACATGACCCCAATGGGATGGTTATGTTGCTCTGTAGGAGGGCAAAACAGTGCATCTTTTTAGACTAGAAGAAACAAATCCAATGCAGTTAAAAAAAAACATGCAGTTGAAGAACCAAGTTTATTTATAGTATAAATTAATATTATGTCCTTTGCAGTGGAATCTTGTGAAGACATTCATGGTCCCCAGAGGATGCATTCATTTTAACATTTCATGAAATTTCATTACATTGGCTGCCCAGTGGTGAGTGGTTGGCATTGTCCCCTCACAGCAAGAGGGTTCCTGGTTTGAACCCAGGAACCCCCCTTCTGTGTGGAGTTTGCATGTTCTTCCCTTGTCAGCATGGGTTTCCTCCAGGTACTCCAGCTTCCTCCCACAGTCCAAAGGCATACAGGTTAATTGGTGATTCTAACTTGGACGTAGTGTGTGAATGGTTGTCTGTCTCTATGTGTCAGCCCTGTGATAGTCTGGCGACCTGTCCAGGGTGTACCCTGTGTCTCACCCAGTGTCAGCTGGGATAGGCTCCAGCACCCCCGTGACCCCCAACAGGATAAGTGGTTACAGCCAAACTAAAGCTGTGTCCAGTATTCCTCACTAATGTGCTATTTCGTAGACTAAAACGTAACATTTCTTTATAGTATATCCAAAACCACCGTATGAAAACAATAGTGTCTGAAATGCATAGGCTACTATTTTGGTGAAATATTACAGTATGCAAACACTGGACATTACACCAGTATAAATATCCTACAATTCAACGCAGTAGAGGATGTCCGTAACAGACAGCGTCCAAGACAACTCTGTAACATCAATAATGCTTTAAGCGTAAGTATGTAAGAAGTGTCTTTAGGCATAGAATAGCCCAGGTTTAAATTATTTTTTTAATTACCAGTAGAGCTGAAGTTGGCATGAGTTACCATGGTTATGCGTCCCCAATCAGTTATAAGGCTCAAGCATTATGTACACAAAGCGTGCTGAACAATGGTACTTATATTGGATATTTAGTGCATTGTATGCGTTTTCGGAACATGGTAAACATTTTATGCATAACATTGGGTGCATTCGAAAATACTCACTCTGGGGCGCACTACAACACAAACTGGACCATTCGTAAACTTGTAGCATTGTTGGAATGTCGTGTTCAGTCATTCAAAACACCACACTCTCGGAGCATGAGTGAATGAGTGATTAACTCAATGGTTCATTCATTCATGTAGGAATAGAACGCGCTGTTTTTTCAAACAGTGACCCTCTAATTTCAGTGTAGAGCGAAAGATTGGATCCGCATCCACTGTCACTGTGTGAATACTAGCATCTTGAAGTTAGCACTGTAACACACTCATGTTTATTTAACCCAGATGATTAAATCAAGGGTTTTCCCTCTAAACCTCTGTAGACAAAATAAGAGTTGCTGGCGTTTGTCGACCTAAAATGGATATATGTCTCTTTAAGCTGATTAAAAACCTGTATATTAAACAGCCCTTGTATATAAAAGTTGATAATCTTTTAGTACTTGATATAATCCTGGGTACCCCACACAAACAGTAGAGTCATGGTCACAGTCAGTAGAATCTTTAATTAAATTATGAATGTCATCATTAATTAAATCACGGCTGTCATTGTTAATTAACGACAGACCTTGTAGAGTCAGAGATGGGTCATAGGATATTGTCAGGTGAGACATTAGTTCTAGTCCACTGACCTTCTGCCCTGATCACAGCTGACACTCCATCACACTCTGTCAAAGAGATTAATGTGACTCTGAGAGCTGATTGGTTCTGCGGATAACAAACTAATTGTACTGGGATGAACCCCTTCTCTAGAGGGACAGAGTGTGATAGCAGAAGTTTCAATTACAAAGACGAATTTGCCTTTTTTTCTACACAAATTTCATTAACAATATAGATTTTGCATAATAACAGACCTTCAAAAGAATTCATCTCTCTCAGGAAAAACAGATGAGTATCAAGAATGTGAAGGTACGTCATGGCGTGTGGGAGGGGGACGCCGTCTTGTTAGGTCAACATGTCAAATTGCATCAACACTACAGGATCTTTGACTCTCCTTTGCCAAAAAAGGGGTACCCATGTGTGTCAAGCTGATGCATGCAAATTAGTATTGCTGCAACCATCTCAATATGGTCTGCATTAGAGAGCATGTGTCACAACCTGGAGTTGCGGCATTTGAAAGATGGCTTTAATGAAAAATGCTATTAAGTGCATTAAGTGTTTTTGGAGCTTGGCCTTTACCCTACAACCCACTGTACTCAGAATTCAGGAAAAAAAAGTCGCAATTCTGAGTCCAAGTTCAGGCAAGATCCACCAAGCTTGATTTCACTGACATGAACAAACCTGATGTCACAGCTCCATGGTGAACCATACTTTATTTAGTATTTTATGCCATGTTTGTGTTATTTGGAACCCGGTCTCACTCCAAAGTCTTGAAATCTGGCGCATATGCAGCGACTCCAACAAAGGCATCCTTTAACGGCGGCATGATACATGGCCGCTGTTGTAGTTTAACCGCATCCAGCGGCGTCAGGGGGAAACACTACGGGACAAGGACGAAAGTTAGGGTGGCGAAAGTCAGAGTGGGGTGTGACGGATGGGTCCAACAAACACCAACTTTTACCCGAGAAACTAGTGTTCACGTCCCCTGAGATTCAAAAGCCAAACCCTGTGCATTTTTTCCTAAACCGAACCACATATTTTTGTTGGTGAAGGGAAAAAAAACATCAATTTGCAGTCGTGTACCAACATGGTGGGTTTATTTTGAAAGAGAATGCATGTACATTCATTCATCTTCTAACCGCTTCATCCTCTTGAGGGTTGCGGGGGGGCTGGAGCCTATCCCAGCTGACATCGGGCGATAGGCAGACTATCGCAGGGCTGACACATAGAGACAGACAACCATTCACACCTACGGACAAGTTATCAATTAACCTAATCCCCAATCTGCATGTCTTTGCACTTGGAGGAAGCCAGAGTGCCCGGAGAGAACATGCCAACTCCGCACAGAAGGGCTCCCACATCCGGGATCGAACCAGGAACTCTCTTGCTGTGAGTGCTAACCACCACACCACCGTGCCGCGTAAAAGTGCCCAGAAAAATGAGACGTCAAGTCTGGACAGCTCCATGACAACTGAGGAAACTCCAAGCTCCAGGTCAATAGTAAATGGATCTTGAGTTGTTTGATGAAACAGATAGGCCGATACGATGTGGGCTTGCTTTTTGCTCTTCTCTTCCTCCTCTCTGCTCTGAAGTCAGCGTGGACTTCACACACAGACAGGCCCACTTTTACTGCCTGCTGCTTGTTCATTGTGATTGTGAACGACATGGGAAAGCCAACAATGGAAAGTTGTCAAATATCCTCATGCCTGTTGATTCAACAAGTGTCAGGCAAATCTATCACCTATCACCGCCTGAAGTTCAGTCGTTGGACGTGAGGCAGTAATTAAGCTGTATAGTATGGCAAGCTTCTTAAGCATTATTCGATATCCTTGATATCAGACGTCAGTTTACTGAGCTAGTTACCTATGGTGACACTATCTGGAGTGTCGTTTTACCTTACAAGTTAACTAGTGAGGCTCAAAATATATACTAGTTAATTACTAAGGACCAAAATTTTCCACTAGTAACACCATTTGAGGTTGTTTTGACCTTACAAGTCAACTATTTAGCCCTGTTTCCACCAAGCTGTACCGTACAGTACGCTTTTTTCCTGTTTCAACTGCAAAGTTGTGGATGGTACCAATGGAACCATTCCATACTGTCCCCATGTTTGGTCCCCCCTCTGTTGGGGTACCTAGCACACAGATCTGGTACTAAAAGGTGGAGCTGTGAACACTGCAGTCTGTTGATAGAGGACAGTCACTCTGCTCAGGACTGAGTTGTGGCTGGTTTTGAGGCTCATGTAACCACTGTTCATGCCATGGAGAGTTTTATTAGACAACAACCCTGCCCACATTCAAGTAGTACTTCAAGAGTACTGTTTGTGGTGCAAATGCTCGGGTCTGGGTACCATGTCTGAAGGGTTAGTTTTGGTTCGATTGGTACCATACCTAAAGTGTCAAGTGGAAACGGGCTTTTGTGTCAAGACCATAGCCCCTTTCACACTGCCAGTTGTTGGCAAGCTGCGAGTGTTGAGACACACAGAGCTGGATTGGCGAGTTGATCCGAGGAGCCCAATTTTCCGCCTCATAGGGTAGACATATTGGCCGAACCTTTTTGGTTTAAACAGAATGACGCACGGGAATGCACAGGAGGGGCTGTTGATGACGCCGCACGTGCGACCCACTGGCGGTGAATAAACAGGAAACCTGACAGACACTGTAAAGATGAGAAACTGGGGAGACAAGGAATTGCCGGGGCCGACTCACGAGAAAATCACCTAAGGACTGACCAGCTGTGGCTTCCCTCCCACGTCACCGTTCACGTCACACGCTGAGCTACACGTTTTGTTACTTGCTCACACCCCCCATTGCCCCAAAAATGGCGCATTCTGTACGAACAAAATTAGGCAGGCGGCAATTTGCTGCACCCCCTGATTTTATTTTATACTGCCAATGCTGAAAAAAGACTAATTGGGCTTTCCTGCAAATTTGCACAATTCCTGTTTAAACAGGGCTACTGAGAGACATTTGAGCCTCATTATTTAACCCAGCCAGGTTCAACAACACCCCAACTAGATCCACCAGTGCACATTTTTGCCTTCACTAGTTAACTAGTTGAAGAAACTGATGTCTGAAGTCAAGGATGTTAATGCTGTTAGAGCTTCTTTTGTGGCATTTGTGGTCTGTCAGATGTATAAACTCAGTTCAGATGTAGCCTAATGTTGATAGTTCGAATAATACTTGTTTTTTGCAACATCCAGCATATTGCAAAGGATAAAAAAATGAAAATGAGTGCCCTAAGTGGCAGCATGAACAGCTCTACTGCAATATTCAGAAGCTCCTTCAAAATAACTCATTATACATTCTGCTAAATTTAGACTGTCAGAACAGGATTTCAGCAAAAATAGACTTTGAAAAAAAAAAGTTCATGTACAAAGAAAGTATAGGCCTCTAGTAAAAAACTTTTCCATGCTTCTACTGAGGCATTCAAATGAGGGTACAATTTGCAAGTCAGGTTTTGAGCTGCACCCATTCACATGTAAATGCAGGACTAAAACAACAACCAGCTCTGCAGCTCCTCAACCCAACAGTTTACAAGGTGGACCTGTGCCAGTCTAAGCCACCCCTTTTCCCTATTAATGATTGAATGAATATGACTCGTAATGCTGCTCTGTCCCTGACATAAACAAGGAAGTGATTAAGCGGATGATACTGTAGCTGTGAATGTGAATGAGCAGCAGTTTATCCAGCAGCTACAATAGAAACATTTTTCCCTCCATGGCACCAGTAGCCTTGGAGCTGTTTCCATTCACCACCCGAGGAGGAGTAGGTTTCAGGCGCATGGAGGAGGACTTGGCTGCGCACGGGACATAAATTCAGATTAGACTTTGCTATCTCAAGTGAAATGTAAAACAGGAGGCAGGCAGCAGGTGAAGCGTGAACCACAGGCGGGCTGTGATAACGCCCGGCCAGCGGGAAGCCATCAGCCACTTCTCCCACTTGGCCGCTATTAAGTCACCGCTGAAATCTGCAGCCGGCGCAGAGACGCGCTGCACTTGACACTTTGGCTTCATGGCTCAGCGCTCCGCTCACCCTGTCGTCCCCATCGCGCTGCTGGTGTTTGGACTTGTTGCGATCCTGCTCCTCACTATCCCCACTGAAGACGTGCAGGAGGCTCCGGGGTTCATGGTAAGGTCGGTTCCGTTGGGTATTTTGGGATCAGCGTTTGTCAGCGTGTTAAGTTGTCGATATAGTGTAACCGAAGCTGTGCTGGCAGGCGACGGTGCAGACAAAAATGTGTTGCACTGGTGCTTGGATGTTATTTACTCGTGTTTGTTTCCCCGCGTGAAGTTTGCATTTTGCATCCTCTGCTTTCTGCAGAACCGTGAGTTTGTTTGATCTCCTCTGCTCAGCTGTTGACCTTACAGATATGGAAGTCCAGGTGTGACGATATTGAATATAATAACAAGTCTTTTTATTTTAGATTTTATCTCTTGCAGCCATTGTGTGAATTATTACAGAGCCCAGGAGGTGTCATTGAAAGCAAAATCATGAAATATACAAACAACATAATTATAATAATTTGTGATCTTGATTAAATAATTCATTCAATTTGATTTGATTTTCATCTTTAAGCCATTATGTCCCTCATGTGTATTGCTTAGATTTAAAGGTCCAGTGTAGGGCTCGGCAATGTGGCTAAAAATGTTATCATAATGAAAATTTTCATATCAGCTGATATCAATAATTATAATGAACAAAAAAACATTATTTCATTCAAGTTGGCTGATTTTTGCTCCTGGGTTGAAGTTTAAGAAACTATACGGTTAATGCGGTTTAGACCAGTGGTTCCCAGCTGGTGGGTCGCGGTCCAAAAGTGGGTCGGTTCTGTTCTGAATGGACTGTAAGTGACCCGCAAACGTGTCTAGTTTGTAAAAAACAATCTTTATTTTTAAGTACGGTGAATTTCCAGCACAGAGCTGCATTTATCAAGTGCTGTTCCCTGCTGTAGAGTGAGTGACTAACAGACAGCTACTTAACAGAGACAGTAAACTAGCTCAGTGGCGTGGCTAAATGCAAGTATGACGCTGAATGTATTAAACTGAGTGGACCTTGAGCTAATAATAACTAAGGAGAAAACTGGACCTCATGGCTGGACCAACTGGGAACCACTGGTTTAGACTATTATTTACTGTCAATGTATGACAACATTTGCCAACAGCAGAGCATTTTAACAAATCTGAGGTAGATTCCAAACAATTATAATTAAAATAATGTTAATAAATATAAAATAAGTAGACAAATAAATCTTAATTCTGGTCAGAAGCATGGCAAACTCTTTGCACAAGTGGTTTAACACATTTAGTGTTTTAGCTGGCAATGTGTGCGATTGCAATTTTGGAGGACAATTTTGCGATTGCGATTACAATATAATACATGAATGGTATCATGAGTCTTCTTGCTTGATTCAGTGTTTCCCCTACATTATATTAGGGGGGCCCTGACCTGACCTGACCTGACACAGTGTGTAAATGACCATCAACAGACTAGTGTTATGCACAGTCAAACACGCTGCTCGCACAGCAGGGCAGCACGACACTGTACACACACTCAGTTGGAGCAGAGTCTGTGTTGCGTTCAGGAGTTGTCACGTAAATGACCTATTCCAACACGCCATAGCACAACACAGCAGCATGTCAAGTGGGCCGAAATCGAGGAAAAATTTGACTCAATATTTCATTTGTTATTATATTGTTTGACATGGAGTCCATGATTTCCTTGTGTCTCTTTGAGGTCTTGGTGTATGGCGTGACACTTACAAACTTCACACACTACAGGAGAGGTAGTCACGTTCACAGGCACACACGTTAACATTTACTTAAACTAAATCGCAGTCTTTCATGCTCATGTTATCGCACCGCCTGACATCGCGATTGCGATTAATAGTGCAGCACTAGTACGAGTGAACAAAACAAAAACAAAAGACAGACTTAGAAGACGCTGTGACATCGTGTGGGATCATTTATTGCCAGAGAAAATCTCACAGAGGTGACTGAGGCAGGAATCATACTTACAGACAAGGAAATGTTTGGAAGTTTTATTCATGTTACCTTTAATCACATAATGTCATTCAATTCTAATGAAACAACTGATCAGTCAGTCATGTTAACTTGCTAATTTACCGTTAGTATTAGATGAACTGACTGTACAGCTAGTGTAGCTAACAGGATGAGGCAGTTCAATCGCGGGGCAGCGCTGCGCTGTTATCTGTTGTCAAAACAATCCTACTAAAACATAATTTGAACGTGTTGAATGTTGTTGTAAAATTATAACCATACACATTAGTGGCAGGACTCGTCATTCTCTGTGCATTTCTAATTATATCATTAAGCACAACATTGTGTTGTCTTTGAGAACTCTTAAGCCTGTTTTTCCATAAAACCTTTGATGATACCACAGATGTCAACCAGTTCATAAACACCCAGCTTGGAGCGTCTTACAAATGTCTTTTTTGTCATCTTCTTCAAACTTCCAGCTCACTGAATGCTTTGCGCCAAAGGCGTTTACTGTCACAAATTATTAAACCAACAATTTACTAAATGGTGCACACTAATTAGCTTTTTCCCCCTCCGTGACACCTCCTGGGGTCTGTATGTTATACATGAAACATTTTTATATTGGTACACACACCACAATACCTGCCTTGCTGCCTTTTAAGCATGGATTTAATAATTTGCCGAATCAAAAGAGCTCTAGGTGTAAAATTTGTATGAAGAGATAATGTTGATCTCCAGTGAACACAGTAATTGTTTCAGAAATAATACATCAACAAGTAAGTACGACCCCATTCATATTTGAATATAGTGATTTGAATAACAACAGCATAAACCAGTCTAGCTTTAATCTTGACAGCCAGACACTTGTACCTGCTAATCTTCGAATCAATGCTTACTGAATGCCAAAATTTAAACTGAACTTTAGATGCATAATGGAAAAAAATGTGCAGGGAACTCCAGAGAAACTCCATGAAATGTGAAAACGTCTCCAGTTTCTGTCGATTATTATCCGTGTGTTTGGCTCTTGGTCACTCATCTCTCTGTTGCTGCAGTTCAGCTGAGGTGAGGGTGTTTTGCCTATCATGAAACAGCCATCAGAGATGACCTCACGTAATGAAACACACCATGTTAAAGCCTGTACCTGTGGAGCGTCCTGCCGATTTAAGAGACTGCCTTACATTCAGAGCGGAAATGAAGGCTCAAAGGCATTCAGAGCAGGACTGCTGCACATGTCGGCTTCTGTTTCCTCGAGCTACACATCCCGTGGTTCCTTTCTTGTTGGTATAATGCAGTCGCCCTTTCATTCACTCTCAGTGTGGTCGCCCGGTCACAAAAAAGAACACAAAAGGGGTTTTTCTCACATTTTCAGGGACAGAAGTGCTACAGTTCCCATAGTTTGTCAAACGACAGGACAAAACAGTTCATTAGAGCTGCTCTGTGTTTTCTGGCAAGTGTTGGAATCGAGTCCTTACAGCTCACCGCACAGCAATAATGAGAAAATATTATGAGCAATAACGAGGCTTCCACCCGATGTTGCTGTTCACCTGTTGTAATATTAGGAAAGTTGTGCATTCACAAATGCATTAGTGTGTTTGTATCTACACATGGATTTATGTTTGTGTGTGTGGCCCCTTTCCTTTTGGATCATCAGTCACATACCTTCTTGCATGACTGGGTTTCTACACACATTCTGAGTGTTTCCCTTTAATTAATCAGAGATTAAAGTTACTTAATATTCTGCATGGTAGTGAAAGTGTAAGCACTGTCAGGGCAACAGGTTTTTCATCACAGTGAGTAGCAGCTGGGAAAGTCAGTACTAGCTTTTCTCATGTTTAGTAAAATACTTCCTCTCATGATTTAGATAAATGGTGAAGCACTTAAAGGGACAGTTCATCCCAAAATCAAAAACACACATTTTTCTTCTTACCTGTAGTGCTGTTTATCAGTCTAGATTGTTTTGGTGTGAGTCGCTGAGTGTTGGAGATATCGCCAGTAGAGATGTCTGCCATCTCTCGGATATAATGGAACTGGATGGCACTGAGCTTGTGGTGCTCAAAACGCCAAAAATATACATTTGAAAAACTCAACAGCAATGTCTCTTTCCAGAAATCATGACCTGGTGACTCCAGATAATCCACGGACCTTTTTGTAAGCATCTCTGTGTAGGAACTATTTTCTTTTTACCGACACTACACCCACCAAGCATACCAACATGCAGAGGAAATTGTAGATCTACACATGCATGAGAGGCTCATGCCCATGACAGCACCAGATGTAAACATTAATAGCATTTTCCTTGGCATTAGCTAGTGCAGTTGTGCTACATGAGCTAGCAGTAGATGCACGCTATCTCTATGGCTGATAGCTCCAACACTCAGCAACTCACACCAAAACAGTCTAGATTGATAAATATCATTACAGGTAAAAGGAACAATCTGTGTTTTGATTTGGGGGTGAACTGTACCTTACACAGACCAAACTGTAGGAGGATAATTGATCCTTGATATTTACCATTTTCATGTTGCATATGTTGCGGTTGTGTACTCTCTCTCTCCTTGCGTTGACCATAAAATGAATCTGTTTCAGCAAAAGTAATCAATAAAATTAAGCAGTGTGAGCCGTGAGTACGTACTTGTACTTACGTATGTGCTTGATCTGCATCTGCAACCAGAGCTGTAACTGAATGCCTTTTATTTATGTGCCTCAATGTGAAATTTGATCAGTAAAAAGTTCATTTCCAGGATGACTGGGACAGATCAGTGGCAGGTTGAGAATTATAGCAAAAATCCAGGATTTCATCTCTGTCATCTGTGCTTTAACATTGGATGTTTCAAGAGAGTGTGTCTGTGTGTTGAACTGATCTTTGCCCTCAATGCACGAACATGCCTCAGGAGCACTCCCACACATGTTTTGATGTGTACATTTTGTTAGTTTGCAATGTCACAAATTATATATATTTAAAAAACGTAGTTTTCTTTATCACACAAAATTGACTGGATGCAGGACACTAGTTTGTTTTAGAAACTATATTGCATTGCTGTTGCCTTATGCAGCCCAACAGAATACTGTAAATCCTGTGTATAGAATAAAGCTCAGGGCGCCCACGTCCTCACCCGGCAGAGCAGGCGCCCCATGTACAAAGGCTGTGTCCCTGCTGGAATCCCACCCACAGCCCTTTGCTGCATGTCATTTCCCCTTTTTCTAGCCCCCCTTCAAGATTTAGCTGTCCCATCAAATAAAGACAGAAATGCCCAAAAGATATCCTAATAAAAAGAATTATTTCTTATAATTATTCTCTTATTTTGTAAAATACAAGTCAGAGAACCTTTCTTGTCTAACAAAGGTGGAAATGTGCAATAACAAAATGTCTTACAGTCCAAAGTGTTTATAGAAATAGCAGTCAGATTCTGTCCTTCACAAATGTGTAGTGGTGTAAAATAACACCCCGAGGGGCCGTCTTTGAAGATCCACATTACTAGTAAACCTAGTCTGCAGCCAAATGCCTTCCAGATGCCAAAATTAAGGTCATGTTGCCACGATCAGAGCTGTCTTTCATGCTCTTATGGTTTGTTACGTAAGGGGGTGTTGTTTTGTGTGTGTGTGTGTGTGTGTGTGTGTGTGTGTGTGTGTGTGTGTGTGTGTGTTCTTGACCCTCCTGGGAGCTGCAAATACTTTTCTTTGAGCCTCCCTGAGCGACTGCATGACCCTCTCTCCACCATGAATAACCGTATCTTTTTATATTCACACCAAATGTAGATATTGGATCCAACACAATGCAACAAACGGCATGGAGGGGATGAGCGTTATCATCAAAACAAACAGCTGATTTCTTAAGCAAAATGCAAAGCCTCCTTACAAACTGCATCATCACACGAGCTGTATGTGCACTTCCAGCACATTCTTATCCCAAGTCGTCACATATCGCCGCTTTGTCAATGGACAGTCACGTCTACATGACGTAGGTAGGTATCCTCCTGCATCTGCGTCAGGACGTCTACAAAAGCACATGTTTTAGGCAACAAAAGCACGTTGTTAGGTGTAGAAATACACATCGTGGTTTGGCTCTACATTCATATGGGAAGCGAGCACCAGGGCCTCAGGTGAGAGTTCGGGATTTTTTCATGGACCCATCCGCCACCCCTTCCACCCACCCTATTAGGACTTTCCAGCTGCTTATATTACGTTGTTACCAGCGGTGTTTCTAACTGATGCTGACCAGTGGCGTATCATACTGCAGTGACAGGGGACGTCCGACTTACTGGTGGCGTATCGTAAAACTGTGAAAGGTTCTGTCCGGCCTCATTAGAGACTGACTTGGCCCAGTGGCAGATCATACCACTGTGAAAGGTGACTTTGGCGTTGATGTCTGACACCAAAATTACTGACAGAGTGGCGGTATTTCACAATATTTCATCAGAATGAGAATGAACTGACACTTCATTCGAATACTGTATGGGTGCATTACAGCCACCCATCCTACCTCACTAAACCAACAAAACGTAATAAACCTACACATCACACGCTGGCTATGATGAATGGTGTCATGCTGGTGATTTGTTAAACAAAATCATGTCTTTCAAACCTGCCGGTGGGTTTCATGGATCAAGGCGGCTTAAAATAAACACAAAATACAACCATTTAAAGTTTTATGTCCCTCCCCTAAGCCAAAACATAAAAACATACGTTTTGCCCCAGTGATAAAAATTTATTTGACGTGCCTCCACCATTTGACACCAACCCCTGCCCTCCCTTACATAACAAACAGTCTCTAAGGGGTTTAGGGGTTAACCCAGACCCTAACTCCTATTTCCAAGGCTGTTGCAATTACCTCTCTTCATGTTTTGTTTTTCTCTCTGCAGTATGGGATCGTCTTGGATGCCGGATCTTCGCATACGGCGTTGTACATATACAAGTGGCCATCAGATAAGCAAAATGGCACAGGAGTCGTCACCCAGCACAGTGAATGTCACGTTGAGGGTAAGTAAGGAGAGCATCTGTAGTCAGCGCAGATTCACAACACATTCTTAAGATACACAAAAATCTGTTATTGCTCATATTTACCCAAATGTGGCTTCTGTTTGATGCTAGCACAGTTAGCAGGCTGAGCAGCTATACTGTAGCTACAAATTGAAGCTGTATATTTTAGCATATTTCAGCGAGAGTGTTTGGAACATAAAGAAGATATGAACAACAGAGAAGAAATTATTTAAAGTTTTTACAGATGTTCTAGTACTTTCTTGGCTCAGGTAACTGTACTAGTCCTGGTGTGAAATGTGAGCTGTTGCCAAATTTTGGTAAATTATGGTGAAAACATAAATGAGAAGCACTACAGTAAGGTTTGGGAGTGGTTTGATATGTGTTTGGTTTCTCTGAGTAGCCACTTGTTTCCTGAAATGCTGCATTCACATCATGTTGAAGTAATGAAGGTGCCCAACTTGTAAATTCTTTTCATGTCCAACATCTGAGTCAGAATTAGGACAATTAAAGTCCACCTTTCAAAGTAATTGAGGTAGGCTGTTAAAGTGCTAGTGCATTGACTATGCAAAGTGTAACCCTTACATGACCAGCTCTGCAGGCGGGGCTGGCTTAAGACATAGGCGATATAGGCGGTCGCCTAGGTCGCCACATTGTCTGGTGGGCGCTGGGAAAAAATGAAAATAAAATCAAAATAATAATAATAAAAATTCGCCAGTGGGCGCCCATCCTATTTTTTCCTGGAGGTAACAAATGAACAAATACAGAAAAAAAAGAGAGAAAGAGAGAAAGCAAGCAAGAAAGAAAGAAATACACTTTGCACCCCTGTTCCTCAAAATTTTTCATCTGCCCTGCCCCTGCACCTGTACTGTGCGCACTGAGAGCGGGGTCTGTGTCAGAATCTGGTCAAGATAGGATATTTATGTTTTACCTGCATTTCATGATAATGAAAAGGTCCAAGCCTTCAGGTGCTGGAGGAGAAGGAAAAGAAAGTCTGATATAGCATAGTGCGTCCAAATTTACGCCTGTTCTCCTCTATCGATTTTCTCTGCGACCGTGAGCAGAACCACAGCTTTCCAAAAGACCAAGCACTTGTCGGTCCAATGTTTTCACAGCGAAAAAAATAATAAAGTTACACCAAAATGATGTGTAACAGAGCTTTCATACAGCTTTGCACACACATTACTCTTGGATGGATTACTCGTGAATGCAGGCTCGCACAGAAATGCCACACATATCACATGAAAGCGCAGGAGCAGAGCTTTCCAATGATACCACACACATCATTGTACTGTCATCCCATCATGCTATAAATACAGATCAGTTGTCTTCAAAATAAAAACCTGACAAATCTCTTTACAATCCATTATACAGATCTTGTTATCAGTCACTTCATATAGTGAGGAATATCGTATCTTACCACGTCTTAGGCTTGCGTGTGTTTCTCCCTGTCTATGTCTACGATAGCTGTTGGACTCAGATAATGTTACAGATTGACAAATTGGCTAAAAGCCTATTAGCAATTAGGCTAAATAAAAATTTCTGTTTTACTGCTATTAGTGAGTTCTGTGACATTTTATGATTTACACCTACCCCAGCAGCACTTTCTGTCTTGAAGCCATTGTGGTCCCTGATGTTTGTGTCCCCAGTACTGGTGGGGTAATGTGGTTCGGGGGGGCACCAAATCTCAATCTCACCTAGGGCACCAAAATGGCTAGGGCCGGCCCTGCAGGCATGCAACTGTTTCGTATTGCCTAATGAATTTTTGCACCTTATAAACATGGGAATCTTTTCTGTCGCTGCTTTCCGTCCCCCATTAGCTGCCCAACTGCTGTGAATCATCCGACTACAGCCACCACCCTTTGTGAAGAGCAAGCAAAGATTTTAGCGTCTGTTCAAGCCTTCAGGGTTTGAACTCTTTCTATGCAAAACACAGGTTTCCAGTGAAGCATACCTTTAATCTTGTGATAGGTAATTATACCAGTAACATGAACTCAGTATGACCCCTCCACTCCTCATTTAAGAGCACTGCACTGTTTGTTTTAGTCACTTTAAGACTGCCAAATAATGGCGTTAGAAAATTTTTTCTCTTGTTATATTCATCTAAGCGGGTGGGATCTGAAAGAGTGCCAGCTGTTTTCTTGTGAATGCATGATATTATCACAGCTAGTGAAGCAAATCATCTGAATCAGAAATGAGTCAGGGCTGAGCTCTGTGCTTTGCCACTCCTGTCCTGCCAAAGGATAAACAAATGATTTTTTTCCTTCAATTAGTCATGAGCATGGTGTTTACACTGTCATGTCTCATGATTGTAAAAATGTCACAGTCAGATGTGAACTTTGAACCTTAGATGGATGTCTGATAATTTTACACACACACACACATATATATATATATATATATATATATATATATATATATATATACATATATGTATATATTAATATGAGAGAAAATGCTACAAGATTATTTATAATATTTGTTGTCCCCACAATGTCGTATTAAAGGTCCAGTGTGTAAGATTCAGGGGGATTTAGTGGCGTCTAGTAGTGGGGATTGCCAATTGCAACCAGCTGAAACTTCTTCTGGTTAGAATTCCTCAACTGTTCATAGTTCAGGAGGTTTTTACCAGGAGCAGAATTAATCACAGACGTCTTTTCCTTTCCAAAACTTAGTGATCAAAATCAGTAAAAACACTTTGGAACTGTTTAGCATGTCGCAGATGGGCCGTTAATGTCTAATGTCTGCTCACTTTCTTTCTCTAATAACTTAAAATCAGACTCTCAGGAGGTTTTACACAGGGAGCTGAATTATCCTTTCCAAACCCAATCTGGTCTCACTCCGAAGTCTTTGAAATACGCCGCTATGAAAGTCATCCTTTAAGGTCGGCATGATACATGACCGTTTGCTGCTGAACACCGGCATCAGGGGGAAACGCTGCTGGACAAGAACTAAAGTTAATGAGGTGAAAGTCCCGATAGGGTCTGCAGGAGGGGTGGTGGACGGGTCCAACAACTACCGACTTTCACCCAGGAGAGCGGTGTTCGTGCTCGGTAAGATTCTACAGCCAAACCCTGTTGTTTTTTCCTGAACACAACCACATGGTTTTGTTTGCATTGTTGTACTGACGTAGTGCATTTATTTTGACAGACAGTATGCAAACGGTAAATTTCCTGTGAAAACAGAAGTGGATTTTAAAAGAAGACAATGCATGTAACAGACAGAACTTGACACGGCATCCCAGAACGTCAACAACCAAAGCACCCAGGGTACCTTGCACGATGTCATATCTGGACGTGGAAGGTCCATGACCAAATGTCGATATGTGACGAGATCGGAGTAAGAATGTGTTGCCAATACGAACGGACCTGATAATTTAAATAAAACACTGAGTAAAGCAATTTCATGTTAAAAAAAATCAGTGTTTTTCTGACACTTCGCGTCTTGGAAGGGCTTCTTACTACAGTGGCCGATGTGAAAACATGAAAACATGAGTAGTCCTATCTAGAGCCAGTGTTTGGTTTGTCCATTCTGGGCTACTGTAGAGACATGGTGGTGAAATATGGTGATCTCCATGACTACCCACTCTAAATGTAGATATAAACAGCTCACTCTAAGGTCACCAAAACACAGCAATTCTTATTTTCAGGTGATTATACACCAAAGAAAATGTACTTAGCATACCCCCTTAAATCCTACACACTGGACCTTTAATTATCAGTGAGTTATGGTAACAGTATAGAATATATGTTGTTTTACAAGTTTCTTTATTAAAGTTCACTCTCAGTTGCCAGTGGATTGTCAACCAGTTTTTCCCAAGGAGCTGTGAGATCTCTCGTCTTGTGGGTGTGATCGATGATTTGCATCATGATACATGTGCTCAACAGCTATCACAGGAACAAGATTGTACATGTCGATGATGTAAAGAGATTTTTTTTTTAACCTGGCCCAGGCGGAGGCATCTCCAGCTATGCGGGCCATCAGGGAGCAGCAGGGCAGAGCTTAGAGGCCTGTCTGGACCAGGCGGTGAAGGACATCCCCAAAGAAAGACACCAGCTCACACCTGTGTACCTGGGAGCCACAGCTGGCATGAGGCTTCTGAAGTGAGTCAGTGTGTGTGTGTGTGTGTGTGTGTGGCCAGAATGTCTCTGTCTGTGTTGACTTTGTTTTTTTGTATGCGAGACTTTGTTCTGCTTTCATACACAGAACTTAATCTCCATTGTAGCTCTATGAATGTAAGGCTGCCCTTTGATAATCCTTTCATACACTGTGACAATAATAAAACCCAAAGTTCACCCACAATAAAGTGCTCTTCAAAGCACTATTATACCTTATGTAATAAAAAACCAGCAGTAAAACATATGTCACATGCAGACATCCTGTCTCACGGGGATTATACTGACATGCTCTTGACTAAAGGTAATCTTATTCTGTATTACATACTTACATAATTTCCGTTCAGAGCTGTCTGTGGCCTGTAAAGATATGAGACTTGTAGGTACCCATCCTTTCTTTATTTATTTGCGTGAGAATACAAGTATATATTGTTACATAGTTATATTGTTACCTTCAACATATGAACTACTGTATTTGGTGCCTCTTGATTTTGCTGTCTATAAAAGTTCTTAAGCAGTGGTACGGTATTTCTATTTCAAAAGAAAAAGAAAAAGGTAATATTCTGGACACAAAACTGAACTAGCTCTAGGTGTGTGACATTTTGGCATCCCTTTTCTGTTTTCTCTGTGCCAATTTTCTGCTTTTTAGAATTATGGAGACTGCGTTGGCAATTATAAATTAACGTTTTGGCAGCATTATGGGTGCAAAAGGGGTATGCACACCCATTTGCAGAAAGATCAAGCGAAATCTTAAAAGATGAAGAGTTAAGCCTAGTTCACATTACACGACGGATTATTCGACGGATAGAGAAAGGTGATGTTTAGAGAGCAAGCCCCAATAAGCAGCTCCACTTTAATTGATCTAGAATATTCTCCAGTGTTGGATTCTTAGGTCACTGTGGAGGCATGTTCTTTACAAACAACTGAACACGGGGTCATTGATATTGACATGGCCATGCAGGGAGGTGAAGTGTTCCTTTAACCCACATTAAAAAATAAAAAGGATGTTAACACTGTATATCGCTGCTAGTGGTGCTGTGTGGTGTTTCTGCTTTGTGTAGAGTGGAGTTACAAATGACTGCACATTGTATCCAGAGAAAAGTCCATAAATTTGAGTAAAATACAGTCTTCACTTATCTCATGCGAACACGCAGCATGAAGCACAGACATGGGGAGATAACTTCTACATCACATCAGGTCCCCTGGTAAGACTAGTCCCAGGCTAATAGGGCTTAACACAGTGTGACTGCATGAAGCTTTGAGAGCACAAAGAAGGGGTGTTAACAGAGCACTCAGACACTGTAACCATCCCTCCGTGTGAGGTTTGACTTGATGAGAATATGCAGCAAAAAAAAAGACAGCTGTCTGATCACTCAGTCAGAGGTGAATATGTAAATCGTTTGCTCACTTGGAACGAGTCCAAAAGCTGAAATTTGAGTGCGAGACAAGACACAGCTTGCCTATTTTGATCTGTCAGGGTCCCTTTGCACCCATAAAAAGCTACCACTACTGTAACTCCATAAAATTTAATGAACTGATTTAACTGTTGATAACAATGCAGGCTGCAGCTCAGGCCTTTTCTTACACTAAATCTTTGTTAATTAGCCTGATGGGTGTGTTGAGGGAATTTAGGCACAGAATTGGGGATGAAGTCTTATAGCTTTCGATATGATAAACGTAACTTGCTTCATGCAAAGGAGAAACTATTTCGAAACTATGCACAGATCAAAAGATGCCAGTGTAGAAGCTATCTGTATAGGATGAGTCCTCTCGGAGGCATCGGTGGAGTCAGGTAGGCTGGTTGAAACTGCTATCAGGCTGGTGCATCTGGTCCTGCAGACAAACATGTGCCACTGATTTCACTGTGGCGTCTCCGCGAAACTTCAAGGAGTAAACCCAGCCTTCAGATCAGGGTCAGTTAAACCTTTATAGAGGTCAGGAGCCAAACCTGAAGCCTGGGAGAGTAAAACAGTGAGTATTAAGTGAGTGTGACATAGCGTTTTACAACCCCTGAGTGAGTGTCCATAAACGTTACCTGCTGCAGCTGTACCTTGTTAACAAATGTAGTAAAATAAATCTCTTGTTTCTCCCAACCAGCATCTCCAGCCCGGAGCTGTCAGTTCAGATTCTGCAGGAAGTGGGCCACAAGATCCAGTCCTACCCATTCAGCTACCGGGGGGCGGCCATACTGAGTGGTCAGGAGGAGGGGGCATACGGCTGGGTCACCGTCAACTATCTCTTAGAGAACTTTATAAAGGTACCATAACCCAGCAAGCATTGAGACGTTGAGTGACAGTTGTTTGAACAAATAATTAACACTGACTGTGCTGACCTGAGAAGAGTCAAATTATCATCAAAAATATTTGTTTTTGCACCTAATTGTTACAAAGGTTATGGGACTGGAGGTCTCTTCTGGTCTTTTTGTCTTATTTACAGGGTGACTGATGACACCTAGTGGCCTCTCCATACTTGTGATCACACTGTCTATCATTAATCCCTCTGATATCTGCTTGTTATCAGTATGTGTGTTACATGGACAGCTGCTGTGGAGATAATAACCAGGAATAAAGCCCATAACCCTCTGCTTCTGTCCCCTTATTATGTCCTCACAGTATGGTTTCGTGGGGCGCTGGTTCAGCCCCGGCAAGCCCACAGTTGGAGCGCTTGATTTTGGCGGCGCGTCCACCCAGATAACATTTGCAACTCAGGAGGAAGTAGAGGACAAACACGACATGAGAAAGCTGCGTCTTTATGGCCACGAGTATTCTCTGTACACACACAGCTTCCTGTGCTACGGGCAGGACCAAGTCCTCAAGAGACTGCTGGCTCATATAGTGAAGGTAGTGTAACGTGCCACACTCAGATAGTGTCCTCATTGTTTTTCAGATCCAGACTAAACCAGGAGCTGCAACACTAAAGAGTTAAACAGACCCAGGCCTCGTAGCACTGCAGTGATGGGTTTCATTAGAACATACAGCTTCATGAGGTGTAAAATCTGACTAGCATGCCTCCTGGGCGCCTCCTGCTGGAGGCGTCCCGGGCACGTCCCATTGGTAGGAGGCCCCGGGGCAGACCCAGAACAAGCTGGAGGGATTACATATCTCGTCTGGCCTGGGAATGCCTTGGGGTCCCCCAGGAGGAGCTGGAAAGCATTGCTGGGGAGAGGGACGTCTGGGGTGCTTTGCTCAGCCTGCTGCCCCTGTGACCCCGCCCTGGATAAATGGATGAAAATGAATGGATGGATGGAGTTGTAAAATATGCTGTGAATGTACATGCAGATTTCAGACATTATGTTTTGTACATAAGACGGGGTTCCCACGGTCATGAAAAACCTGGAAAAGTCATGAAATTTCATCACATTTTCCAGGCCTGGAAAAGTTGTGGAATTAGTAGAAATCACTGAAAGTTTTGGAAAAGTCAAGGAATTAATAGTTGGGTCATTTCCACGTTATGTAACATCACGGCAGATTAATTTTCTGTATGTTTAGTTGACCATCAAGTATGTTTCTTCATTTTTTCAAGGTGTTCTGAAATTAAACTCTGATAATCTGATATATGAAAAAAAAAAAATCCAGACTAGTTTGGCAAGCTTTTTTTAAAATTTATTATGGGACCTTGAAAAGTCATGGAAACATTTTGAGATTTTGTTTGTCCATGAAAATGTGTGAGTACCCCGATTACAGTTTTACGTATAGTTATGAAACATATGAAGGTATCTCTGTATCAATTGCCCACCCTGTGTTACGTTGAATTTGTGAAGGAAAAGGTTTTTTCCCATGCCTCTTATGATGGAAGAATCCAAAAAAATCTTGAAGGATTGAAGTAAAAAGGGGGCAAGTTTAACAATAACAAAACATTAAAGCATTTGTTTACAAACTCTCACACAACTCATGTAGCATAATCCAAGTCTAATTTATCCAGTCGTATGCTCAATAGTTCTCAAACAGACAGGCCTTTCTGACAGGGAACTGAACGGAAAGTAAATTTAGTCTGTGCTCTTCAAAAAGCCAGTAATTTTCAGTGTAACATGGGGTGAGTAACTGATAAACAAATGGTCATGTTAGGGGTGAGGTATTCCTTTAAATTTCTTCATCAAACAATTGTTTTTATTTTCTAAGCAGTACATTTGAGAAATTAATTTTTCAGTGCTCCCTGGTGGATAACAGTATATCTACTGCAGCATTATTGGATTTACAGACCAACATATGAGATTGTGTTTTTTATGTACATATTATTTGTGATAAATAAAAGTCAGAGAAAAAAGTCAGGTAAGATAATATTGGTTGTATATCAAAATCGTTTTATGGTAGCATACAAAGTACATAATTACAAATGTGCATATTTAAATTATAATTGTAATAGTATTTTTCTGTCTCTCTCTATCTCTCAGTCTCAGGGTTACTCTGAGTCTGTCACTCACCCCTGCTATCCTGCAGGCCACAACAGAACTTTACCACTGAGCAGCATATTCAACTCTCCGTGCACAGAAAAGTACAAATCCAGCTCCTACAACTCCCAGGCTACTCTGACAATACAAGGCAGCGGACATTATGAACACTGTCAGAGCAATGTGTCTGAGATCTTCTCCTTCGACAGCTGCCCCTTCTCCCAGTGCTCCTTTGATAAAGTCTTCCAGCCAAATGTCAGCGGGAGCTTCATGGTAAGAAAGGCTGGAGGGAGTAGATGGCGCAGGCAGAGGGGTTGTGCACACTGGTAGCATTATAGACTAAAGGTCAGCCTGTGCACAAGGGGTACGCTCACAGTGTTAGTTATCATAGTCTGACCCACCGACTCTGCTCTGTCAAAGATTATAGCTTACATAGCTGTGCCGCATCAGTCTGACGTTTGTGTTTTGTCCTCTTTCTGTGCTACCAGGCGTTCTCTGCGTTCTACTACATTCACTCCTTCCTGCAGAGTACCACCGGCATCTCTGTGAGCACTCCTTCACAACTGGAGGAGGCAGCCCAAACTGTGTGCGGCATGACTTTCAAACAGGTAATGTTCTTTTTTAATTATGTTGCCTTTGTGTTCTCTATGGGCTCCCTTACCCCATTGGCCCCAGTGCAGCTGCCCTTCTTGCACTGTCTATATTTACGCCCCTGTTTTGTTCAGATAAGAGTCATTTTTAAAGTCCCTCTTCCGGCATTAATAATACCCCTAAAAACATATCTCTGCTCATCTAAATGACATATGACATAAATCCATTCACGCCTTAAAATGGCTTAGATGTATCTCTACACCTTTATTTAGTATGCACTCTAGACTCTGATTGGACCCAAAACAATTGTTTCCTCGCACCACTTCTCCTCCTTCTCTTCCTTATTTCAATAGTCTGTCGTCTTGTGCACGACAGGTTCAGTAGAGCGGTGGTGGTCCATGGCGAGGTGTTGAGCAGACGATGATCACCTCTCTTTGCTGCATGTTAAGGCACATCTCTCCCACTGCTGGAGAGACAGAAGGAAACACTGTCAACCAAGTCGCTTTGCAGCTTCTCTCTCTCTTTTTCTCTCATTTCCCATCCCTCTCTCTCGTGCTCTCTCTTTCTCTCTCCTCTGGTTCTTCACTATATCACTCCGTCATCAAACACATAAACCTCAGCTTTAGACAGTAATAGATAACAGGAGCCATCAGAGTGATTACGTTATCAAATAGGCCATAATAAGAGAATCATTGTCTATAAATCACTTCCTGCATGAGACTCACTGTGTTGCTAACGTTACATCAGCCTTGTCTGCCTGCTCTGAGAAGTTCAAGCAAAAATGAAACTTAACTTGCAAAGTATTGATACATAGCTACACCTAGCTTCTCCTCTGATACCCCTCGTTTCAACATAGCGTGATGGAAAGCCCCACCCTGCAAGTTGACTCGATTGGCTCCTCAGGTTTGTGATGTAACAAATCCTGGAAGCCAGAATCAGTGTTTTTGGGGCTGTCGTTGCTACACTGCATTTCCAAGGCAGAAGTGGTCGGCCATTGCATCGACTGCTTGTTTTGCTTATGATATCTCTTGCAGCATATAAAGAACACCATATGGAAATATTATAAAGATTATAAACATGCTAAACACTCAGTCTTTGTTTTTATTCCAGATGCTGCTTCTTGCTCCACGGCAGAAGTCTCGTTTGCAGGACTACTGCGCTTCCTCTGTGTTTCTCAAGATTCTCATGTTGAGAGGATACGGCTTCGATGACTCATCGTTCCCGCACATTTCCTTCCAGAAGAAGGTGAGAACTTCATCACCACTTTGCAATTAAGTACATCCTCTAGACCCATTTCCCACTAACTTGCAGTAATCATTTGCTGATCCTCCAGGCAGGAGACGCCTCGGTGGGTTGGGCTCTGGGCTACATGCTGAGTTTGAGCAGTTTGCTGCCGGCAGAGACAGTGGGGCTGAGGAAGGCCCTGACCCCGGGAGCGTGGGGGACACTTATCTTTCTCTTCGTCCTCCTGCTCGCGGCAGTCCTGGTCTTCATTTTACTTCGAGCTCGTGATGGGAAGAAGAAAGGAGGCAGTGAAAGCGTCATCTAGACACCCTAACAACACACAGTGCAGTCACTGAACAGTAAGACAGTGGCACGTTTTTGCTTGTGTTGGCTCTGTACTCCAGTGTTTGGATGTAAAAATGAAACTGTGACTCAGAGGTGATCAGGACTGTTATCCTAAACTCAGAGACTGTAGTGTATAATCACTGACTTCAATGAATTTGACCATTATATAACTAGAATCCTTTATTTGGAGATATCTTGACCCTAAAATCATCTGATGTGGATGCGAACACCCTCGATTAAAGCTGAAAGTCAAGACTTAAACCTCATACATGCTGGAGTGCAGAGCAACACAATATAAAGGTGTCACTGACCAAATCCTGTCCGACTGCCCTGTAGGTTTAATATAGTACTCCACTGGTGGCATTGGCACCACAGAGGAGGTCTGAATGTAATTTTTATTCTTGAAAAGTGAAACCATTTTCTGATTGTATGGAATGTAAGAAAACAATATTTTTGTTTGTTTGTTTTGTTTTTTGTTGTAGAAGGTGTGACTATACTCTGAAGCACTGTTAAAGTAATATAAAGCACACTATGGAGACGACTACCAGTTTAATATGTAATCACTATTTAATTTGTTTTTTGTATTGAAAGATGTTTTTCAGGTGAGAGTTTTATCACATTTGAGTCTGCCCATATTAACTTTTAATAACAAGTATCATATAGATGTGGTGAACAGCAGGCGTTTGCATATTACAACAATTTCCTGGTGGAGACAAACTCTTCACAGTTTATTCAAAAATTTTCTTTATGAGGCAGATATGTTTTTTTTCTTATAGATCTTGTGTCACACGGCGGACATTATTAAACATATATTTTGAGTGTTAGTCTGTAAGGACAGAAAATGGGATTTTTCAACTAAGATTTAATGGTCAAACTTGTGTTTTCAGAATAACTGTATCTATAATAAAATGTATGACACAGCAGTTGCTGATACAAATTAAACTAGAGTACCACACTCCCTATTGAAAAGACAGAGAGGAATGATATATCATTGGGTTGCTGAACACCAGTCACATCTTATCTGCCAAAAAAACATATTTATTCACAGCAGTGTTGTACTTGATCTGTCTTGGTCTTGAGATTACTTTTTAATTCAATCTTATCTCGGACTCAGCATGCATGAGCTATGTTTTATCATAAGTGTAACATGCAGGGTGGGACTTGCACTGGTCTGGTCTCAACTTGGTCCTACCCCCTCTAAGTCTTGGTCTTGTCTTGGTCTCAGTACACTCTGGTCTTGACTTGGTCTCGGTTTAGGTGGTCCTGCCTATAGCACTGACTCATACACTGTTAATTGATGTCATGTTTTGAATCCATTAACTTACTTTCGATGATACAAATATCACTAAGGTTTAAAGTAGTGATGAGCTTTAGTCGACGTGTCAAACAGGTGTCAATTCAGCTCAGTAATTGTTTTTGAATCTGATGTGTGTGTTGTTGCACTGCATTGTGTTATATTTTCCACCATAATATGGTATTTAAAGGCTCTTTTGTTGGATTAGATTACACACTACTTGTGTTGCTTTCATCACGCCATCCCCTCTGCGTTATAGGCTGAGGTGGAAAATGAAAAAACACATCAAGACATTCCAATATGTGCTCAGGTGCGCTGGCATAAAAAGCCAAAGGCAACTCTAAATTTAGATTTTGGTCGTAGCAATTCAGTGTCTTGGCACCTTTTTCAAGAACTTCCAAGATTATTTTAGCTCCATTAAAGCCCCTGCATGTTATCGTTTTATTTGTAATGTGGCATCTTTCAAACTATTGTTGTGGCATGATAGGTTTTGGTTCATCCTGGTGAAAATTGGTGTGTAGCTGACAACCCGTTTAATAAATGTCAGATGAAACAAGTGTGACAAATAGTTTTAACTAATTTTATACCTTACCAATATTTTTTACTAGTAGGCCACGAGCCACCGTAAATGCATAGTTAATATTAAGTCATTGTGAGTTTTGAGTTACTGTGACATTACATTGCTCTCTGTGTGTTCACGTTGTATGTTAATTGCTCCTGATAACAAAATAAATGTTTCTTTGTTTTCCCTTTGTACAATGAGGCTACTGTGTTTGGGTCCTTGTCATTTTTGTGTATCTTTCCTTCCTTGGTTTGCTCTGGACTACAACTACCAGAATGCTTTATTTTACGGAAGTGTGCGGCTAGTTCCGATAACTTCCGGTATAGTCAAGTTGCCGTCAAAATAAAAGCGGGGATTTTAATTGTGTGTCAGTTTTGCATGTCGTTTGAATTTCCCTCCAATTTAGTGAATTCATAGATCAATTATTGGGGTCAGTAAAATAGTTAGAATATTATTGTAGGGTATCATAATAATCAAGGAATATCTAAATACATATAGACTTAATTGATTTGATTAATAGTTTGCACCATAACAATGTTAAATGACATAAAACGATTAATGTAAATATAAAATATGATTAAATGAATGAGTGTAGGAGAGGAAGGGGGCAATTTCGCGGGCAGCAATATGTTTCACCAGAAACTGAATTCGAATAATTTACATTTTAATGTTTGCTAGACTTGACTAATTGTATTTAACATATATACCATAATTTGAAATTGAATGTATTAGTTTGAAAGGGACTTCCAGCAAGCTTAAAACTGAATGTAATGTTATGCAGTTGAATTCAGTTGCTCTGAAACTGTATTTAAAAATCCAACTCTCCATATACTTCCACATTCAGTTCTCAATGAACTGAAATTAAATTTCAAAAACTGAATTTCAATTGTAAATAAATGAGAAATATATAAATAAAATAAATGATGGAATTTCACTTTCTAGAGACACATGCTCACAGCTGTGGTTTAAAAATACTAGAACTTTAAGTAGCTGTAGTCAGTACCGCTTATTGTTTGGATGGTTTCGGTTTGGACCCGCAATATTGTTTATTTTTCCCCCTTAAAACATTTATTTATTTATATTTTTGCATCATAAAACAAAACAAATCTTTGCATAACTTAAATAGACATACTCCAGTGTCTGTAAAGTTAAATTATTTTTTCAAACAAATAATTTCCACCTCATAAACATAGAGTTCTGCCATATTTAGACATAGAGAGTAATTTGTAAAAACAAAAGAAAAGATAATAAAATTAAACATAAAAAAAGCACAAATAGAAAGTTTCCAGCTTTCCTCACAAGTTTAAGGCATAAATATTTTTTTTATAATATTATTATTATTATTATTATTATTATTATTATTATTATTATTATCATCATTAATGTTGTTTATTATTATGATTATTATTATTGTTATTATTATTATAAAAGAAAAATCTAAGTGATAAGCTAACATGAGGATTCAGAGCTTTTATTTTGAAGGCTATGACCGGAAGTGCTTCCCTTATTACTGCTCGGCGGAACAGTCCATGTGGGTCCATTAACGTCTAAAATAATTGAACAGAACCGTCCTTTGAAGCTGTACATCTCTCTGTGTACACAGACACGGAGTCTGTAGTGAAAGTAACGTTACAGACATTTTGTCTGTTAGCTTGTGTGTTGGTGGCGTCGCTGACAGGTCTGGAGATGTGCTCCCAGACGAAGGCTGCAGCTCTGATGGCCAACATACCGCGAGCAGACATCGACCCGTCCGGTGTGTTCAAGTACGTCCTGATCAGAGTTCACAGCAAAGAGCCGGGAGACGACTCGGAGATAGATATAGTCCGAGGATACGGCTGGGCTGAGTACCACGGTGAGTCCAGAGCACCTAGCTTAAGCTAATGCAGCCCAATACAACAGCCTTACAGTAAAACATAGCTTCATGGAGGTTCTGATGTTTAGTTTGGGCTCATTCAACTTTGTGTTAACTTTGGAGGCTGTATAGATTTTTGTCACTGAGAGGTGTTTCTAATATCCAGCCTATCCTCGTGGATGTAAACATGGAGGACAAAATACTAGAAACAACCTTTGTAGTAAATTACTGCCTCTAAAATGACCATGAAGCTGAATTACCACCACTCTCATTTAATCAGACCAGTCAGTCAGTCCTGTGTTTGAATTTTGGTTGCAGTGTATCATTAGTTTCAGTTTAAGTCAGGTATTGTGCATGTAAAGGTCCAGTGTGTAGGATTTAGTGCCATCTAGTGGTGAAGTTGCAGTGCTGAAATTTCTACCTATGTCAAGCATGTAAGAGAACCAAAGTCAGATTTATACTTGTGCATCAGCTCTATGCAGATCCTACGCCATAGCGCACACACGTGGCCTACACCGTTGCACGCATTTATACTTGTGTGATGGTGTGTCTGTGCCACTCTGCAGTTACACCTCCACAACATTAGTCGGCAGTCAGGTTTCTGTGAAGTGCTGTACAATTGAGTTGATAGAAAACACACATTTAACACACATTAAACATGCTCTTAATAGCAACAATTTCAAACACAAGTACACAAATCAGCTTCACTATAACTCGCAGCATTCACAGACAAACACTTTATCTGGACCCACAAATACAACACGCTAATGTTTTTAGCACAAGCCTATGGCATTTTACATTGTATAAACTAGCCTAGCAGCTAGTGGAGATGTCCTCTACTCATATAAAACCGGGGACAACAGCAACATTTAACAAAGTTAATGTTACAAAATTCAGTTCCATTACAGCTCATAAGGTTCAACGACAAAACAGCTGCCTCACACTAAACACGTTTTCCAAAAAAATACAGCATGCTAACATGATTAGCACAAGCCTATGGCATTTTACATTGAATAAATTAGCCTAGCAACTAGCAGCGATTTCCTCTGCTCATATGAAGCCAGGATAAATCACACGCAAGACATAAAATGTTATTTTTGTGGAGGCTTCATTGTTTTCAAAATTTATTGTTATTGTTATTCTTATCTGCGAAATTAAAGTAAATAAAACCTTTGTTTCCACTGAGGGAAATGGTTTCAGCTGACAAAACTATGTTGTTGTTTTTTTGTTTTGTTTGTTTTTTAACCGGTCTGGCCCCGCACCTCATTGCTGTAACTTACGTTTATATCATAAACACTATATTATGACATCAGCAGCTTATTATATTATTACTTTATAGTCTTCCCATAAAACTGTCGCCACAACACATATTAATATGCACATCATCCAGTCCAAGATAACTCCCCCTCATTCAAATATCCGAATATTCACTCACGCACGCACACGCACGCATACATGCATTGTGTTTCCCTTTATTTCTTTGTTTAATTTATCATGCATTTTACTACCTAGGCCTGCAGGAGTTACAAACTATTTATGAGCATTTTCATAATCTGAAGTATCATCTGAAGTGGAGCACATGCAGGTTTATCTAACAAGTCATCAACCTCGTCAAAACACCAGATGGCGGCCTCCATTTGTGATGATACAGTAACATATTTTATGGACAGTTGGCGACTCAAACACTAGCAGCTTCATTCACAAGTTTATTTCAAACAAATGTGTTAAAGCCGAAATCCCAGTCGCAGTTGTTATTTATAAAAGTAAATATTAATGCCAAAAATCTGTAGCACACAAATTTCTCTTCTGTCACAAGTTAGGAATGCTGAGCCTTCTGTGTTTTCCACCGTTAAATCTAGAAATCAGAAAGTGCAGCGTTGCTCACCTGTCAGTTTGTCTTTTGGCGGGTTTTTCTTGCAGCTGACATCTATGAAAAGGTTTCTGAGGAGCTGGAAAATAGCGGCGACCTGGACTGTGAGTGTATCGGAGGAGGGAGGATCAAACATGATCCACAGGACAAGAAGATCCACGTCTATGGATACTCCATGGTGAGGGAGTCCTGCTGAATGAGCGACCCCTTTACACTATCATGACATTCAGGGTTAAATAATGATTATTTGAGCTTGATTAAATGGTCATTTTCTAACTCTAATGGAGCTATGATGTGTTATTTTACATTACAGGGATATGGAAGAGCAAACCACGCAGTAGCCACTGAAAAGCTGAAGGCTCGGTATCCAGACTATGAGGTGACCTGGGCCAATGAAGGATACTGAACTGCACTAAAATCAGCCTCTAATGGACGCTCTTTCTCCAGGACTGACATGGCACTTACCTGTAACCCCTCATGCAAACACAGAGCATGTCATTAAGAATAATTTGATGAGGAGCTTTTTGATACCACATTAATAATCCAAGACTGAGACTGACATGCAGCGACAGGTCGGATCAGAACACAAGCCTTCTCTGGCTTATTTTTATGTGACGTAACTTGAATAACGATATAGCAAACAGTGTTTATTCATAGCTCTGTTTGGAGCTAAAACAAATACATGATTATTGTCAGTAGTGTGACATCATCTGGAATTATAGAATAATAATTGGTCATTACATACAGTCACTTGCTGACTTGTTTTAGAGTCACATAGTCTCATAAAGATCTCACTAAGATGTGTTGAAAATGTTAAATGCTTTGTCATGTGTATGCCTCATAAATGTTTCCAGGAATTTGCTTTTCAGTTGTGTGTATATTGTGTTCCTTCTGTTGCAGAGCAGAATAATGAAAACACCTCCCATCGCCGCTTATCTTACTGTCGGACACCGACAGGACTGTGAACTGCTGCTGAATGTTGTGACCTTAATTTGATGTGGGCAGATAAGACTAAATGCACTCGATGATCTTTCAAGATTACCAGTGTTTTGAAATCATGAATCCAGATAGTGTTGCTAGTGACAGGATACTACAGTTGATATGGTAAATGCACCTGCTAACAGTCATTTAAAGTTGTGTTTCTGGCCATTTTTGCTGGAAACAGCTGCCGGCAGCAACAGAAAACTGAGCTGTTGAGAGAAATGAAAGGGAATTAAAACAATAAAGTTGCAGACTATAAAACCAAAACACAGCTAAAAATGCTACAAGGCTCTTTAGAGCTGATGACATGTAGTTTAGCTTGTCTTAGCACAACGACTAGAAGCAGGGGGAACTGTTACTTACATCAAAAGGTACATAAAAACCCAAATGAAGGACAACAGACTCCTGGAAAGACGTCATAACTGAAAAAATAGCTCATACTAACACTAATAAAGAAGGAGCTAAAAAGGAGCTATAAATCACTGGTATCTGGTTTCAGGTGTTAATAAACCACTGAGGCCCTGTTTACACCTGCTATTAACATGCATCCTGGGTGATCCAGTCAGAAGTGGACAGCTCTAACTGGTGTCTGACGCTAAACAAGATGAAAGTATTTTAACTTTTCAGCATCTACGCGTGTCTAAAAAGAAGCTCTTGTTTTTAACCAGTGGGAGGCAGCAGTGCACTTCCTGTGCCTTGTCTGCTGGAAATTAAAAGAAGTTTGCAAAGACCTTGGCTCGCAGACAAAAGTACAGACAGGTTTATTCCTTATAACCAAATCGGCCAAGAAGTTTGAGGCATATATATCTTCCCACTTTTGAAACATACTTCCGCCTATGCAGAGGATGTCAGCTGAGTAGGCGGTCCTCCATCGTGGCCGAGGACACATAAGTCGCTAAAAAGATGTGGCCATATGCGGCACAGACCACCTCTGAATGTGGTCTGAGTGATTGACTTTCCAGACGCAATGACGCATTGGGTGCATTCACACCTGTGCTTAGAGCTGTCTGCTGTGATCTGATCATCTAACATGATGTTAATGCCGAGTGTGAACAAAAAAAATTTGTGACATGGTACAAATACCTGATGTTATTTTAACTTCCATTTATCGAGTGGTAAGACCATGTTGGAATAATGCCTGAACACACCAGAATAACACTTTCCTGTTTGTTTTACTGTCAGTATGGCATGAATGCACCTAAAGGGGGCGGCACTAGCTCAGTCCATGGGGACTCGGATTTAGAACCACGGCTTGCCGGCTCAAATCCCGGCATGGTGGCTGCAGAGGTGCCCCCAAGCAAGGCACCAATCCCCCAACCTCCAGGGGCGCCTGCACATGGGCAGCCCCCCACCCAATGCATGTATATGTCCTGTTTGTACAGGTGTGTATTTTACAACAGAGTGAAAAAATTGAATTTCCCCTGAGGGATTAATAAAGTACGTCTTAAAGTATATCTTCAGACCATCCAAAAAAAACGTCACAGATAAATTAAGTTCCCTTAAACAAGCAACTCCAAGTGGTCATGTGAAACAAAATTAATAAACTCATAATAGAAGGATAATAATTGAAGTGTGATATTTGTGTAGACTGATCTGCAGCTTGCATCTGAGTCACTCTCTGCTGCCAGCTCTGTCTACATCAGTTCTTGTGCAACATACGGATGTAAAAAATGTAATCCAGAGGAAATTGTTTTATGATGGTTTTTTGCAGTTGCATGCTGGGAGAATGTAAAGTCCAGGTGTTATCTCTTAGAAATGGAGAAGAGGTCAGACTCGACTAGTAAAGACTCTCCAGGTTGTGTTCAGACTTCCGGACTGATCAGGTGGAGGAGAGGAGAACAGAAGATGTTACAGTGGAGGAGCTCGGCCCTCATTCTGCTGGTGACTCTGCAGTTTGGTAAGAACACATTCAGCCAGACTCTGTTTAAACTGGGGGAGTTTTGGTTACACTTGAATGTGGAAATAATTCTGCTGGTAGTGGTGGTGGTTGGGCTTAACATAGCTTGATGTGTCACAGAGAGAAGTATAACCTACACAACTGATAGTGTTGAAATGTTTCTAACAAGCCCCAAAAGTTTGACAAAAAACTCTTACCTATTAGGTTTTTTTCTGAAACTTTTAACTTAAAAAACACAACTGCTGAAATTAATTTCACTGAACCCACAGTTTCTGAGGTCAAGAATAAACTTATGTGCTCAAACCACAAATGAAAAGTATTGTTGGTGCTGATCAACGTCACCTCTAAGATTTCAAAACACAGCAGCAGTAAGTAAAAGTATTGTTTTTGATAATAATGTCTGGTTGCTTGAAAGAGAGTCATTTAACGGCTATTTCTGGTTTTAAAATGATCTTATAAGTGAGCAATATTTCAGATATTAAATTCTCTTGTTACCTTTTGTGTCTTGGGCCCTTTAAAGTGAACTGGCAAAGATTTGTGGAGCTGCCATGCGAGGCACCTGTAAGGTTGAAGGGGTGTTTTTTTCTGTGGTAAGTTTTTCCTGATAAGTGGGAACAGCCTGAACTGAGGGTCACAGCATTCTGTCTTCCATGATAAAACAATGATTAAATGTCCTCATCAGTAGAACAGTACTGAATACTGCTGTCCATATTATTTTGGCCTGAACGTACATTTCCTAGGGTTATCTCTGCTTTACTTAGGATTGCTAAAACTAGATTTCATGCTGACTCACTCATAGTGTTGCACTTATTGCAGCAACATCCATACAGATCAATGAAATTGAAAACATAGGATGGCCTCAGCACCTTGATGACATCAGATTTCATTTAATATTCTCAACATTCATTCCATATCGTAAAATCATCCTAATATGTCACAGAGACTAAGGAATAATGTTCATATAACATACTGATCTCACCGACAACAATAGTACAGCCAGAATATTCACATTTAAAAAACATTTTTGCAGTCTGCAAATCATGTTTATGTTTTATATTTGTGTTTTGGCCTGTTGCGCCACCCACCGCTGTCTACCAGTCACACAGTCAGTAGAGTCAGCATCAGTTACAGTTACGACTGAGCACGGCAAGCAGCATTAGCAATGTCCCGGTGCATAGCATTAGCAGCCAGCTCCTCCTCAGCTGTATCCTGGCAGCAGCGTTAGCAGCAGGGAAGCCGGACTTGCTCGAATGGTCCGCTGGAAAACCGAAGGTCAAGGACACGGCGACGCAGCCCTGCCACGGCAGCCGCCCGTGGGCAAAAAAATCAGTCTCCAGCGTGCTGTTGTCCAGTAACTTCGAATCTGTAGGGGAGGGGGGGCGGAGTGCAGTGACCGTTTTGGCCACATTCTTACATACAGTGCCTTTAACTTAGACCTGTTGTCCTCTTTCATGGACACTTTTTTTGTGCCATCTAGTGGTAGCAAAAGGACAATACACTAGTACATGTTAAAAACAAGATGGCAGCCTGCCAAGTCAGTCTGCAGCTGAAACCAAATGTCCAGACTTTGCGGGCACGTTCCCGGGAAATCTGGGAGTGCTTAGGACTGTCCAAATCCATAATTCATCCAGTCCACAAGGGGCCTCAAGTGGACTTTCTGCAGACTTCCAGAGAGTTCACTTGGGGTGCAGACTTCAGCAGACTTCACTGATTTAACAACCTACAATTCATTGCAATACTCTGCGGCCTGTAATAGTCTTAAACTTGTCCGCAAACACAAAATTAGGTTTCTAATGTCAGTGATGCCCAATTTATTGAGTTATAGTCCTGTCCCTGTTCACAAACATTTCTGTTTTTGAACGTGTGTAGCCTCCATTGTTGTTGAGTCACGATATATATTTAAAATGGTTTTAGAAAAGTCTAGATTAGAGGAAGTTCAAGATCAAACTATTTTGACTTTATTTTATTTATTTATTTTACCTTTATTTAACCAGATAAGTCCGAAAAATATGCTTTAAAGAGCTTTGGTGTGAACAGAACTCAGTAGAAAGCTATCCCATAGTATGTCTGATTTCCAGCCGTCAGGTCGCTGAAGTGCAAAGTCTTGAGTCTTAATCAGAGACCTTTGGATGGACAGATGGCATTTCCTGCTGCTTCTCTCTGGCCTTTGAGCCTGTTGGCATTAATTGTACCATAAAACTTTGACTCTTGATCTTTGCGTGATTAGTCATGATAGGGGAGTTTGGGGCTGAGTCATCTGTGAGATAACTTAGAGCCTTCGAAAGGAAGAAATGGAAAGTATTTAAGTAAAATTGATTGTACTGTTCTGATGCTTTAGGTATTTAAATTATGAGAGACTTTAATTTTACTCTGTATTTCAGAGGAATATTTTTATTTTCTACTTCACTACTAAATTTATCTGAAGGCTGGAGTTACCTGTTACATTTCACAACTACAATTCATTTTCAACCTTGGAATCAGCAGTTGACAAAACAATCTCCATTCAAGGTCCACTTGTTCTGGAGCTTTCCGCCATATTCCTCTGTCTTCATCAGCAGATAATGTTTAGATTTGTTTGTTTTGTTTTGTGGTTTTAATATGGAGTATAGGGAGAGAAACCGTGATCGAAAATATACAAAAACTTGGACAAAACGTCCTGAAAGTGCTCTGAATAATGAATAATAAACTTCTGATGTTGATGAGGATCGTGTGATATGGTCAAAAAACCCAGACAATCTGCAATATTTAATAACAACGTACAACTAAATGAACAGTATTTATCTATTTATATACACACCGAAAGGCACTGTACTTCAGAATAAAAGCTTTTTATGATATTTGTGTTTGTCATGTGCTGAACGTTGTCTGATGTGTCACACAGCGGCTGTCTCTTGGGCTCACCGATGTCAGACACCTGAAGGGAAATGTGACTTTGTGTGCGACTGTTCTGACTGCAGCGATGAGACAAACTGTGGTAAGTTTACAAATGTTATTCAAGGGTGTCTTCACATGAAGTCCTTTTTGAACAAACCAAACTCAGTTCTCTTAAGTGCACCAAAAAGTGGACCAGCAAGAAAAGGGACTCAGTTGTTTTTCTGTTCACACTGTCAGTTCATTTGAAAGAGGACTCCGTTCTCTCTCTGGTCCACTTCAGCTCTGATGGGGCCTCAGTCCTCCTCCTGTTCACACGTGGCACTGCAGTGTGGTTATGAAGCCCCTCACTTTCAGATGAACTTAGTGCCTCTGTGCTGTTGCAGTTTGATGTATTCTACATTCCACATTTGGAGATGTGCAGTATCTTCCATGGACCAATCCACTCCTTGTCCTGCGGCCTTGTGAGTGTCACAGGCCAGCGTGGTTTCATCTGTTTTTTTAAGCATCCCAGTGCAACAGCATGTGGTGTAGAGGGATTAATACCAAGAGCAAAGCGAGCCTGGAGCACTTTGTGTCCACAGTGCACAGGTTAAACGAACCGTACTCAGACCACCGGTTCGCTTCAGAGGGGTTTGAGTTCTCTTGGACTGCTCATATATGCCCAAAAAATTGCTGAGTCACTGCTCTGAGTGCGTCTAGAGGGCTGAAAAAAAGGGCTTCATTTATGGGTGAACTGTTCCTCTAAATATGATGTCGGACGCAAAGACCCTGCTTTAAACTGAATTCTGAGTTCCTGTATGTAGAGTTCATGTTCGTATGAAGAGTACGACAGTTAACTATTATTTCTTTCCACTTCTCAAGGCTACAGCGGGAAAGGGTTTGAGTGTACCTTTGAGGATTCGGGCATGTGTGGATGGACTGACCAGTCTGTCAATGCAGCAGAGTACAGCTGGCAGAGAAGTCAGAGAGGAGGGGTCACGCTGCCGGACAGCGGACCGTCCTCTGACTACACCACCGGGATAGCTACAGGTAAAGTTTATATCTATCCCTTTTTATTTTGTTTTGTCCTTTTGTCCCCATGTTGTATATGCTACAAGTGTCTTAAAAGAATCAAGCACTTTTTGGTTTAAATAAGAAGAAATACTAGTAGAGTACATTAATACGGTGAGCTGTGAGTCTCTCCAGCAGTTAAGTTCACATTTGAGTCATTTAACAAGAGAAAGTGTGTTGAACACAGGTTTGGCTCGTCCTCCCAGCAGTTTAAGATCATGACATGTCAAAGAGAGAGCAGAGGGATGGAGTCATATGAATTTATGAACTCTAATTTTCAAAACTGCAACAACAAGAAATAAAACACTGAATATCTCCCATCACACAGGCTGGTTTATGGGAGTGAGTGCAGTGCAGAAAGCGTCTCTCAGCGCTGCGGTTTTAGTCTCGCCAGAGATGAAGCAGTCTTCACCAACCTGTCGCCTCCGTCTCAGATACTTCCTGTGGGACTCAGGTAAAGACTATCAATGACTGTGGGTCATACAATCAAACTGTCTGCTCTGGTCTGCTACATGGAGCTTCATGCTAACATAAAAGAAACATAACCTTGGTTGCCAATGTTGTAAATTTCTCCCTAATTTCAGATCATATTCCTGGTTGTGAAGGTTTTGGTTTAGAAACTTTTAATGGTGATTTCTTCTCTGTAGAAAATACTGCTTTACCCAGTTAGTCATTCCCTGGCTGCAGTGACAGTGCAGAAACACAGAGATGCAGAAGACCTGAAAACGCTGACCAATCAGAACAAACTGGGCTTTTTCAGGAGGAGGGGCTTTAAGAGAAATAAAGTGAAAGTACCCCCTTTAAAAACAATATTATAGACAGGGTTTCATACTATTTTACTACTTTTACTATCAGTATAGTTTGTATTTTATGTGTTGTCGCGTATCCCAGTTTTAATTTTAATTTTATGATTGTCGCTGATAATTTGATTGAGATTTGATTCAAGATGAGATTTTATTTCTCCTGCAGCTGCCCTACTAATTAAGCATCTCACCTGTAGGTCACAAAGGTTTGGGGTCATCACCCTTGTGGGTGTCCATCCTTCGACAGGACTCTCGAGAGGCTGTGGTGTGGCGTCCTGAGGTCACCAGTGTCCGTGGCTGGAGGGAAGCTACCGTCTATCTGGGCCGTATTCCCACAACCTTCCAAATCCGTCTTCATTCGCAGCGCTCCAAGGGGCAAAGAGGAGATGTGGCAGTAGACCAGCTGGAGTTTCTGGACTGTGCTCTGCCCTGTGAGTCCCTCAAGATATTTAGTCTTTTCGTTCTGTACCTTTCTATAGAGTCTTGAAATTCCCATCAGCAGTAATCGTAATTAATGAATAAGTTGATGAATTAGCATTCTCATAATGATTATTTTGATGATGTCTTTCTCTCATCAGCACCACATTCTGGTAAAGAGTGTCCAGCAGGGATGATGGAGTGTAAGAATGAGGGCTGCGTGGAGATGCGGCAGGTCTGTGACGGCACTGATGACTGTGGTGACGGGACTGATGAGCAGAACTGCGGTGAGAAATCATCTGAGTCACAACACAGAGCCCTCTGACAGCACGGCACAGAAATGATGCAGAAATTTGTCCTAACACAAGTGACTCACTGTGCAAACAGAACAAGTACAAAATGCCTGTGATAACAGGGCAAGACATATTGTGCAGAAAATATTAAAGGGGCAGTCCAACCAACAACAAAAGAAAACTTTTTCTTGCTCTTTTGTGGTATTAAAATCACTAGATTACATTTTAGTAATGACAATATATTCCCAGTGAAAACAGTTAACGGTGTGTTGTCTGTGGATTAACCAGAGAAGCTAGGATGTAGTTTATGGCAAGAAACATTTTTTTTTTTAGTACCACAACAAAAACCTTTACTTCCATCGTATTTAAATGAAGGCAGAAGTTTCTAGGATGGATATCTCAAAAATTTGGCCCATGAAAAAAACATGTTTCATGTGATTTGATATACGATACGATATGGAAATTTGTCCGGTTAGAACAGGTGATTTCCTATACAGTCCACACAGTACCTTAAACCTTAGGCTTTTATACATCCATTGATCACCAGTTAATGTGCACTGTGTTTATAGTGTCTCCATTTGGGTACCAGCCCTGTGACTTTGAGCAGGGTCTGTGTGACCTGTGGGACCTGAGATCACTGTCCAACTTGAAGTGGGTAAGGACCAATCAGGAGAAGATCTCCGTCACGGATCCTCTGAAAGGACCAGGCAGGGATCATTCCAGCAACAGTGTAGCAGGTATCACATACTGATGAATCAAAGTATCCTTATGGCTTCACTGTCAGTGTGTTCAGTGTTACTCCTCTAATTATAAGTAACTTTGTTTTTAAATATACCATGAAGTAATAATATATAAATAAAGGATAGCATTATTACCATTGCAGGTCACTTCCTGTATGTCACTGTCCCTGATGGTGGTCTCAAAAATGACTGGGCCGCTTTCCAAAGTCACCGCCTTGAACCCACCAATAGTTCACACCCTTGCAAGGTGAGGCTCAAGCAGATTCTTTCTTCAATCTGAGTTTTTTATTTTACTCTTATGCTTCAGTTTCACAGTAATTTCTTTATGGTCTGACGTTTTTGATCAATTATTAAGAAGTCAGATATTTCTAAACCTAATCTGAAACTAACATGAGCGGTTGTCTGTATCCACCTGCCGTAGATGGTGATGTACACTCACCAGTTTGGGCCGAGGTCCGGCGGTCTGACGGTGCTAGTGGCCGATGAGAAGATCTACCCCGTGTGGCAGAGGGGCGGTGCTCTCGGCGATGTTTGGGTGAAGGCAGAGGTGGAGATTGTCACCAACTCTACTTTCCAAGTGAGTATTTCATCTGAGTTTGAAGCCACAATAATGATGCTACCTGTGGCCTGGAATATTTTTTTAAACAGAGAAATTGATACTGAAGATTTATTAATAAAATCAGGATAACAAAAAGTACGTTATTCAGAGTTTTTGTCACAATGTATTGTACACAGGCTGACTACATGTAAATCTTCATTTGATAGCTGATAGCTTTTTCGTTTTGTTTTGTTTTTTGTTTAAAACTAATATTGGTATTAGAGAGTTTATTCTGATGAGAATGTATCAGCCAAATTTATTTTTGCAAATGAACTTGCCAGAGAAAAGTGATCTTTGCACACATAGGAGCATAGGAAAATAAGTTTTGAGCCCTGCTGACAAAAAATCAGCTCCATCCTCCTGCATGTAAACATATACATTAGGGTCTTTATGTTTTAGAGATATTTGAAATAGCTTGTTTACATGTTTAGATAGCACTTCAGACATTTAGTTTTTTTGTCTTTTGATGAAATTGTCCTAAATTCGCCCCTTTTCCCTTCTGCTGTAAAACTTTCTGCCATTACAGATTTTAATCATGGCAGCAATCAGGGACTTTGCATATGGAGGTATCGCTGTCGACAGCATCGTGTTGTCTCCCGAATGCCGCTTGTCATCTGGTAATCCTTTCTAAATGTCCTTTTAAAGAAATGATTCCACATCTGCACAGGATGAGAGCAAATACTCTGTGTGGTGTGACTAATCCGCTTTCTCACATTCTCATCTTGAACAGTAAATGATACCTGGGTTGAAGAGTTCCCGAAGCCCCCTAAACACCTGTGTACTGTACCGGAGAAGATGTGTGACTTTAATCCTGACTGTGTAGGAGCAGAGGACGAAGCCAAATGTGGTGAGTCTGTTCGTTCTGCTGACTCAGTTTTACCTTTATCAACAGGACTGCGAAGATAGTCTTTATTAGAGCCAGCAGAAGCACAAATGAAGCTGCTTAGGGCTTCAGGAGCCACCAGGGGGCCCCCTAAATTAGCAAATTACAAACTGCTGCTGTCTTAAATGCTGACTATTTGAGAACTAAGACCAACAGAGGTGTGATAGAAGGTTTTTTAAAAGGGCTTTATGATCATTGTATTTAAGAAGCAAAGGAGGAAGTAGAGTGATAGTGCCAAGAAACCTCAGAGGGAGGAGATCAGATTGGATGATTTATAGAGATCTGTGTGCTTCACATCTCAAACAAAAACGGTTTCCTTTAATGGAATACTTCACCCACCAATTACCATTTGTATATCAATATCTCACCTCATGATACATCGTATGTTTTGTACTTCCCAAACAGCCCTATCCGCTGAACTGAAAGTGAAACAAGTTCTCTCCATTGCCAGACTCCATTGACAAATACAGCTATTTTACTTCTCTGAACACAGGAGCTGCTGGTCTACCTCTGCCTCGATCATTTAGTTTGTTTGTCTTATTGTGTGACTTTGGTGTTTTAAAGGGTTAGTTCAGGTACACCAAAGATACACAATAACACAAACAAAGCATCTGATCGAGGCAGCAGTACACCAGCAGCTCCTGTGTTCAGTGAGGTAAAATTACTGTTTTTGTCAATGGAGTCTGGCTATGAGGGGAGCATAGATCATTTTCTTTCTGTCTGGGAAGTACTGAGCATACGACTGGATAAGTGAGACTTGGATTATACCACAAAAGTTGTGAGAGAATTTTCTCAATTTTTGGATTATTCGTTCACTGAAGGCACACGAGAAAAGCAAAGTTTTCTTCACAAATGCACATAACATGGGATGAGTTATTGATTTACAAATGGTCATTTAGGGCATGAAGTATCCTTTAACCATAACCACCAGCTTCTCCTAACCTTACCCAAGTAGTTTTAGTTGTTTTAACTGAACCAAACTTTATTCAGGCAGTAGATCAGAAAGTGCTGTGGGACTTTTTGAGATAACCTCCAATACAGTTGAGGGTTTTCATATGAAACGACAAAATGCGCAAGTCCTGTTTTTTAAATACCTTTTTCATTTACACAAAACTAAGTAGACAAATTCACTGTCTTTTATTTTATTTTTTGAAATGAATTCTAGCACACAAGAATAATACAAGTCATTGTTGTGAAGTTGTTGTTTGTTTGTGAGTGAGATGTCTGCGTGAATCCTCTCTGCAGGGGATTTCTCTTACGCTGATGGCAGCTCAGGCTGGACCGACAGCAGCATCGGGAGTCAAGGTTGGATGCTACATGAAAATGCCACTTCCGGAGGTGCGACCAACAACACTTAACCAATGCTTAACTAATATTCAGGTTTTCAGATTGAAAAAATAACAAAATATTTGAATATTTGTTGTTGTCGTATGTCTCAGAGGACCACCTGTATGTAGCCGAGTCTCCAGGCCAGCAGCTGACCGAGGCCCAGACACGGACCCCCCTCCTGGGCCCCTCCGGCCCAGCCTGCACCCTGAGCTTTGATTATGAACTAAGTGGGAATCCAGCTCACATTGGTAACTAAACCTTCTTGTTATCTGATGTGTCTTCTTTTTACTCCTAACTTCTCCCAGGACACACTGCTTAGATCTTTAAATATGACTTTGTTTACATCTCTCTGCTGCAGGTGAGCTGTCTGTCAGGGTGTTTGACAGCTTGCTCGGCATGCAACCCAAGCTGTGGGAGTTCAGTGGGAAGACAGCAGCAGGAGAGGGGGTGTGGCAGCATGCCGACGTGTCTATTGGAGCCAGAAAACATCGCTTCCAGGTCATAATTGTTTTCACATTTAAAATGTTTGCATTGATGAGACGATAGAGGGCAAGCTTTGAAGAAGACGAAACATCAGAGTTAAATCAGAAATCAAACCCACAGGTTATCTGTTTCCAGGATCCTTTAAGACTTTTCTACAACATGACCCCTCACTTGTTTTTTGCAATGCTAGAAAAATATAAAGATAACACAAATAGGAAATAGTAGAAGCCAAAATGCAGCTGCAGATTAAAGGCAAGCAAAAGAAAAACGTAATTTCCAGCTGCTTTCTTTAGCTCGTTGAAATGAAACAGCTGCATCTGGTGAAACTGGATAAAAATCTAATTTACTGTTAAAGCTTACTTATGTGAATCTTGTCACTTATCGGGACTCTTCTGTTTCCTCTGTCTTTACCAGCTGGCCTTTGAAGCTCGCGCTGTGAAACTTTGCCCATGTGCCAAAATTAGAGTGAAAAACGTTCGATTTGTTGCCTGTCATGCCGACTATTTCCCATCATCTCCAACAGGTAGCCTTCATAACTATTTATAGTACACACAGAAATGCATAATGCCTTTTATATTTTACCCAGAAATGTCTCACTGCTTTGATTAATTATTTTCTGGCCAGCCCTGTCATGTAACTTTGAAGAGGGGCTGTGTGGATGGTATCAGGACAACAGCGACAACTTTGACTGGACAGTGATCGATGGGATGGACCACACCATCGGGATCGGTAAGCTAACGTAAACGTATATTTTGTAATAATGTTTTTGTGCAGTAATAATAACATTGATGCAGCATTAACAGTCCTTATAAGTTTCTCTCAGGTTTTTAATTACATTGTAGACTTGGTTTAAACTTAATGTACGTGCTATATGATACCAAAAAAGTATTCTGTACAATATTTTCATTGAATTTTCAGGGAATGTGGGGAATTTTGTCATTTCCTCACCCTAAATAGTGCCACAGAGGCCAGTATTAGGGTTCAGTATCTTTGGACTAGTGCTGTCAAAGTGTCAATTTATCGTTACATATTAATTCTGAATATTTGAAAGTGTTTCACCACTCATTTTCCACGGTACTGACACACTGGTACCAGTTGTGCTTTCTCACTCTCTGTTATTTTTAATGTTTACTACAGTCATTCTTCTCATGTCTGCTCCTATCCAAGAACAGTCGTTGTTGTTGTCATGTCATATCCTTGTTATATTTATTTTTTGATTACTCCCTGCGCTATCGAAAAAGGTATCATATCGATGTATTTGTTTAAAGGTGTTGTATCTAAGTAAGAAATTCCAATATGTGAAAACTGAAAACACTTCTACAGACAATGAACTCCTAGAGCCATGAAATTTGGTAGGAGAACATATAAAATGGTGTACAACAGTTTCCAAAAGGCACAAACAAATGTCATATTTTTCATCACTTGCCCTTAAAAATGAAAACAGAAAGTGCAGAATTGGTTTGGGGCCCCAGGCAGTCCCCCAAAGTATACACATATGGACATTTCCATATTTCCTGCTGAAAATGCAGTGTTTGATTGATGTTGTGCCGGATTTCAAGGGATCTAACTTCAGTAGAATCTGAGATATTGAAAGTACGGAAAGCCAGCGTCGCAATTTGTTGCCATTTTGAGATGCCAAAATGGTCATGTTGACTCATTCCAAGCACCATAAAGATTTGTGTGAAAAAGGATTTATACTGTGTGTAGGCATTTTGTGTGTAAAGAGACAAGCTCCCTCCATGTCGTCTTCATGTTTAACTTGAACAAGATATGAGGATTAGTATGTCCGGTCGGCTTCCCGTGCATGTATTGAGCATTGAAGAAATGAAACGGGGAGATCTGAGTGTCAGCATCAGGTGAAGTTTATGCACCTAAGTGGGCCAGCCACGTCCTGCAAGTGGCCTCCATCAGAAATCTTCATGAGAGTCTTGGGAGTTGAATTTGGGATGTTATTCTAGTCCCACTACAGCTTCTAGATTGAAAGCTGTTGGGATTATACTTACAGTATTATATATTAAAAGTTATTTCTTTACTTTTACATTTACCTTACCTTAACACCTTGTTGTTACCCCATTATAACACCTGATCATGTGCTTTTAAATGCTCTAAAGAAATAAATTCTTAACTAATAATTTATCCATTCATTCTGGTAATCTATGATGCTGTCTGGTAACCTGTGCACAAGTGCACAAATGACTCAAACACAAAGTTAAGGACTTTGTTAATCCTGATTTGTGACGCCATCTTGTGACTTCAAAAGCTCAGGTCTTGACCTGACATTTTCTTTTGACTTTTGACCAACACCCTGGCCTAAATCGCCCGAAGGCCAATAATGAAGTTTTTCTGGTTTGAAAATGACCTTCTTAAATCTTCAGGAACAGTTTTGCCCTTTTAAATGAGTGTTTTAACAGAGCTGACGTGACAAGATCTTGACAGCTGCAGTAAATATTCTCTACTTAGTTACGAGCTCTAAACACTATAAGCCAATATCATAACATATATCAGACAATACTGCAGTGTGTTACATAAAACTGTTCCTGTGATGCCTTCAGTCACTTAAATTCCCGCCTGTCTATTTGTTGATATCCAGGGAAAAGCCTTGTCGTGGACATGTGGAGTCCATCTCTGCGTGGTGCGTTCGGACGCTTGATTTCATTCACACAATCACCAGGTTTTACAGATCACTGCCTGTCCTTCTTCTACAAGCTCTATGGGCCCAACGCAGGTGAGGATGACACCGGACAGAAAGCAGTGTAGAGATAAATATTTACAATGAGACATCTGTTTGTTCAAGCCAGTGGATACTTTAGTTAATTACTTAGTACAAAGTGAACATGACATAGTCTGAGAAGTCTTATTCTGCCTGGTCAAATATATTTTTAATGAGTTGCTGTCTCAAAACACCTGATCGAAGCTGTAAATAATCAGAGAGTTGAATCATGTCTTTGACTCACTGCCCTGTCCTCGCCCACTGATCCCATCCAGGTGCTCTGAATGTGAAGCTGTTAGATAAAGATGGTTTTGAGACCGTCCTCTGGACCCGGAGTGCAGCTCACGGCAACATGTGGCACGAGGCGCACTGCCCTGTACCACACCAGCTCACAAACTTCCGGGTATGGAAAACTGGTAGTCAAAAGTATTCCAGAGTATAATACCCAAATAAATATTTGAACAGTATCTTACACTATCCATCCAACCTGTTATGTACCACCAGCTAATGTTTGAAGCTGTTCGCTCTGGTTTCGACGGGCGCGTGGCCATTGACGATGTGGCCTTTGGGGGCGGTCCGTGCTCCGTGCCGAGGATGTGTTCCTTCGAAGGTCAGCGGTGTGGTTACACCAGCTCTGGTAAAGTTCGCTGGCTCCATCGCAGCGGACTCACCGCCACAGTGACTGGACCCAAAACTGACCACACTCTGGAGACTGAACTGGGTGAGAGAGAATCAGAAAATCACATGAATTAATAGTAATATTTTCACTACATGCAGAAAGCTTAGAGATGCTGATTTGTGATCTTCCTCTGCCTGGTCAGGTTTCTACATGATGGCCAACACTGGCGCCAACTACCTTCCCTCTGGTGAAACGACCGCCCTCCTCTCCCCTTTTCGCCAAGGAACCGCCAAGACTGAGTGCGTCAGTTTCTGGTATCACATGGGAGGAGTGAATCCTGGTGAGGCACCTTCACACACTGAAAGACACACACTAAAACAACAACAAAACATACAATACAACTGTGTGTACTTCACAGGTTCTCTGACATTGTACATGAAGCCAGTGAAGGGAGAAAGGGTAAAGATCTTCTCTGATAGTCTGAACCAGGGAGACGTCTGGCGCCATGGCAACGGCAACATCTCGAGTGCCCTTGAGGACTGGCAGGTACAGTGTGGAGGCTGGAGAGGGCTGCTGGAGCAATTATAGTATGACTATACTATAAGTGTTACGTACAGGATAATGAAACTGTCTCACTCTCTGCTCTCTCTCACAGTTTATTACTTTGCGTTCCTGTCCTGACCCCCCCCCCCAAATAGCAAGAAATTAGTAAAAGTTACAGGAAATATTCCTGACACCTAAATTTAAAAAAAACAACAACAAAAAAAAACCAGGGAAATTACCTGAAAAAAAGTGTTAAATACATATATTCATAGAGAGAGAATGATTCTTTTTTAATATGGTTTTAAAAGTACAGTTACAATAATGCTAAATACATTTTTTCTGGGCTTTTTTTTTTTTTAAACATTTGTAATCATTTCCCCCTTTTTCAGGTTATTTTTCTTGTTAAGATTTACTATATTCTTGCAATTTGCAGGACACTTATTGCCAAGTTGCTCATCGCCTTTTTAACGTTTTTCTGAAAGAAACCAAACCAATTCACTCAGGATTCAAAGGTTTAAATGCTTGTGAGAGGCACCTGAATGCAGCACAAGAGAACTGATGCGTCTCTCCAGGTTTCATAGTATTAAATTGTCCATTCTCCAGCAGAATTTGACCCAGCAGATTTAGAGAATCATAGTTAGTGGACAGTTATATTTAGGATCTCGTGTTTGTCATCTAAACCAAGATGCTGTTGTGCTTTGTCCTGCTCCGCAGCTGGAGTTTGAGGTGGTCGGAGCCGGAGGCAAAGACACTCACGTTGCAGTTGATGACATCTACATTTCAGCTCAACCATGTCAAGATCTAGGTTTGTAACAGCCTCAGCAACATTAATGAGAAACACAGCCACAACGTTAATGTTTGGTTTCACTGCAGCTTCTGAGCTCTTTAAAGGAGCACTCTGACAAGTTCTTTATGTTCTGTTGTATATCTCAGGCTCTAAGTGCAGCCTGGAGAGAGGGATGTGTAGCTGGAGCAACACTCAAAACATTAAAATGGACAAACTGGACTGGGAGCTGACGAGTCAGGAGGCAGAGAGCCACTACCCCACCCCAGCCGAGGACCACAGTCTTGGGACAGAGAAAGGTAAAACAGAGAGAGACAATCAGGGACAGAGTTACAAACACAAACATAAGATATGATCATGTAAATCATGTATTCCATCACTTATCAACACAGTGTTCACGCTGAGAGTCAGGAAGTACTTTGATTAATTCCAGGCAGTAACAATAACACATCAAAAAAGCACCGAAATGTCAAATAACTTTCCCTTTCCTTTCCGCCAGGTCACTTCCTGTTCTTACCGAGCAGCAACCGGACGACAGACAATGAAAACGCTCAGTTACTGAGCCCTCACCTGCCCCCGACCAAAGGCACCTGCCTGAAATTCTGGGCCTACAAGCCGTACTCATGTAAGATCACTGTCACTGTGAGAACCTGTCAGGCGCAGTCTGAGTGATATTTGATATTTTCTAAAACTCAATCCACCTGTTTTTGTTTGCAGCGGACAGCGAGCTGAAGGTGTGGAGGCTGTCTAAAGGTCATCTCCATCAGCTGCTGGTGATTAGTGAACTGGGAGGACCGTGGAGACGCTTTGACGTCAACATCACATCTACTGAGGAATACCAGGTCAGGCTCTCATTGCCAGAAAACACAAAATATGCTGTGTCTAATTTGTATTCACTAACATAGTGCCTTTATTCAGTACACTACATGGGGTTAAAGTGTTCAAAGTCTATGCTGCAGCAAAGTGGTACAACTGTCTCTGCTGTTTTCTTGTTTTTGTTGTTTACAGATTGTGTTTGAGGGAATCAAAGGCACACACGGCGTTGTAGCTCTGGATGACATTGAGTACACCGTCGGAGTCGACTGCGCCAACCAAGTCACAGATGCAGTGAAAAGTAAGACAGGCCAGCCCATTAAGTGCTTACTGCACATGTACACAGCTTATTTTACTAAAAATAGTTTGATGTTTTAGGTAATATCCCTTTTTTGTTTTCCTGCTGAGATCTAGATGTGAGGATTGCCACCAGATTCATGTCTGTATGTGAAATATGAAGCTACAGCCAGCAGCTTTTTTGCAGAGCTTATGCGGCTGTAACTAACATTTGTTTTCATTGTCGATGAATTCAGTAGCTGTTTGGACTTTAGATTATTAGAAGATGGTTTAAAATGTTGATTGGTGTTTCTCAAAGCCAAACAATACGTCCTCAAATGTCTCGTTTTGTCCATAACCCAAAGATATTCAGTTTACTGTCACAGAGGAGTAAAGAAACCAGAAAATATTCACATTTAAGAAGCTGAAATCAGAGAATTTTGACTTTTTTCTCTCAAAAAGATTGTTCAAACCGATGAATTAAAGTAGTTTGGAAACCGCTGGGCTGGCTCCGTCTGAAAATAGAAAAGTCGACACCTCTACAGCTCACAAATTAAGATTTTACATCTTTTTAGTTTTAATCTGTTCGAAAGTGTTACATTGTTTAACATGCTGAATGCTGGAGACTTTTCAGCCGTCCATTTCACTATATGTTCACTATATTCACTAGTTAAGATATTTGTCTGATAGTCAGCTGGCTCAAAATGTCAAAACCAGCAGTGCAGCCTTTTGACTGAGTCCCTCTTGTCTTCAGTATCATCTCTTATAAAACTGGAAACTAAATGTTTTCCATCTTTCTTGCAGCTGCAAAGCGAGACAACGCAGGAGGGATCGCAGCGTCTGTCATCGTGGTCCTGCTGCTGATCGCCACATTGGTCGCCCTGCTGGTTTACTACCTGCGAATCCGAAAGAGAGTCAATAATATGGCTGGTCCAACATCATCCGTATCATCTTCCTCAGCTGATGCTGGATTTAGTAATGAATCATATGAACCAGACCTCACAGTAAGTTAATCTGACATGAAAACCTTTGATGCTTAAAAAACATCCAGACAAGTTTGTGCTGTGAGTATTAGGATATTTCTGCCGTCTTACACCCTGATCTTATGTTTGTGGGTTGGGCCATCGTGTCCATGAGTAACATTAGCTTTGCACTCATCAAGTTAAGTGCTGATATCCCTCAGACTTGTACTTGTACTCGATGTAGCAGTGTTGCTGTCAGATCGTACGTCACTCCTCACACGCTCTGGTGAGGTGTCATTTAAATGATATGTACATGTAACACTGGTCATGTTGTTGTCGTGTAACATACAGCTAGTGAAATGAAAATGTCCTTTACAGTCTCCCAAGTGATAAAATCATACTTTAAAATAACCAACTCTCTTTTATAAACCAAAAATGAGTTGCAGATTTTAGCTGTAATGTAGTCAGCAGCATGGTCTTTTCTTTGCTGTGTCTGATTAATGGTTAATCATGTGATTTCAGCAGGACCATGTGATGATTCCACCAAGGCAAAACCATCCCATGGCAGCTGGGTTCAATGATGTCTCCGTGAGTGTACAGCATTTTATACTGTTTATGACTAATGTTTCATTTCCTTTGGTGGGAAGACAATATAGTCGTCTCTGTTCATGTTCTGTGAACGTACAGTTAAATAATGGTGGTTTAAAACTGCACTTAAATCTAATTTTTCTACTCGGCTCATCTGTAAGAAAACAAATACCTAGCATTACTGACACATGTCGCAGAGATGAAGGAACATGGTGCTCGTTGGAGTTTGGAGTACATTGGACAATGGTTGTGCCCACTGACACATCAACTCTTCTTCTTGTGTTTCTGCAGGTTCCTGCTGATTTCAGAGAGATGGAGGTGGCGTGAGGCAGGAGGAGCGGTGGTCCTGCCACCCAAAGGTGGCTTTGTAAAATTGAGGCGATATCACAGCAGAAGAACTGCTTGTGTCGCCCCTCCATGCCACACACACACACACACACACACACACACATATACATATAAACATACATACATACATACACATACGTACACAAAACATAAGACGCCAACATACTGAAACACTGATGAAGGCCTAATCGGTACAGCTGCCTCAGATCTGATTGAGCCCTCGAGGATCGCAGCTCTCTGCCTGTGGACGGACGCATGGAAGTCAGAAGGAGAACGTCTGAGGTGTCGTGGACAGAAAGAAGTTTAACTGTCTTTAAATCAAGATGGGGCATAACCCATGAATGGAAATCATGGTTGCTTTGAGATTTAGGATCCATTTTGGATCCGTAAGTAAGCACTAACTGAGGTTCTTGAGCTTAGAAGACATGAGTTTACCAGACAGAGAGTCTAATGAAAGACACGATCAAGATGCATTTTGGGAGAAGAGCTTGACTCACATTAATGACTAAAAGTTGAAATATCTCTGCCTCAATCTGTCTCTTGAAAGTTTTCTTACTTGATAGAAAGTTGTGGAGTGCTTCTTTAAAGGAAAGAACTTAAAACTGACGGGTTAAACCTTGATAAAAGATAAAAAAGGTTAGAGAGGAAGTTGACGTGTAATGCTGCTGTTTGGAAAAAGTCTGTGAGACAGATGTATTCTTTGGGCTTTGTGAGAGGGTCATTACTCTTTTAAACAAGATATAATTAAAGTGAATTAAAGCTGAGTATTAAAATACGATTAAGATACGGTTTGTTTGTGCTGTTTTTGTTTTCTTTCGCCAGTGTGCAGTGTACTTCTGGGAATGTTTCAGTCCCCAGATTCATAGGCAGAGTCAGAGCTCTTAGCTGTCTAGCTGATACAGGCAGCTGCAGACCCAGACCCTGGGTGAGATTGTGAAATGGTGAATTTACAGATCACAGCAACTAAATATGAAACACTCTGTTTGATGTCAGTCTTTGTTTGAGTTCTAGTTCCGGCAAAAAAAATGTCGTTGCACATATCAGATATGCTGTTAGAATTGTTAGCTTGCATTAGGTCAGTCACAGACCACGTTATCTGATGTGATGTCAACCATGTGTTTCTTCTCAAACAGAGATTATCATAAGTGAAACCATATCAGGGAATTTATCAGAAGTAAACTCATTCTTCCTTCTTCTTACTGGCATATGTGTCAACACATGTTTGACACTTCCTGGTAGAAGCATGTCGGAGCACTGCACATGTTTTTCGTATCACCAATCATTCTTCAGTGACGCATCAAATTCATTCCACAAAAATAAAACGGAAGTCACAGCAGGAAAATTGTGCTCAGCTATGTCAAACACTCCACTGAGGTCGACTTACGATTTACATGTAAATGACGCTGATCATCCCGATACAATGGTATGTTCTGCTAGGAAACCTTAGGCCCTGGTATTCATGTGGATACCACTTGACTCATACCACCCACCCAAACACCGGGAAACCCAATCCCTGGGGTATTAGCCTGTATGCTCAATTGGATTGGGATTGACGCCTCAAACTCTTAAGGTGCTTTCAGACCTAGAGTTGTCTTGCTTTGGTCTGAATCAGGGACTAATTTTGTCACAAAGTTGTATAATTTCCTAGAGTTGGTTCGTGTTCTCACGGCAGCATTTACAAGTGGACCAGATCAAATGTCTTGTGTGAGAAAGCTGCTCTTGATTGGTCAGAATTTCCATGTGGGAAAAATAAAAAAAGTAAACCAAACGTTGAAGAAGAGTACACTTGCAAGATAAATGTGACACTTTCTAATGTCACAATGGAGGGACAACTACACAGGTTAATTTTAGCGCTGCTCATCATGGACTATATTGCTGTCATTGTTCATTTTAGTCAAACCATACAGTTTGAAAACGAGGCGCGGCTCCAACTAGAAAACAATGTTTTGATGCATTGGATGTGCTGAATGTTCATATTAAGGCAGTACAGGAGGAGGTGCACATTAAGAATCCTCCAGGACTGTAACATGCTCATGTTTAACCCAAACAATGCGACTTCAGTTGGTTCGGATCGAGGTCGGAACACGTTCTCACCACAAACAGACTGAGACCACCTCTTCAACAAGGTTTTGATCTGATTGTTTTGGTGTGCAGCCGAAGGAGCATGTTGGTTATTTTCCATGCTTATGTGTAGTTGTAGTTTTTAAAACCCTGTGTATAGACAGAAAGTACCATCGCACGTCTATCTGTCCTCCTCAGCTAGTTTGATGACATTTGAGGCACTCTGTCTTTTTCAATTAGGTTTCCTACATCACTGACTTTGTTGCCATAGCACGTTTTCACTTTGCTTATGTATGTATTATATGGGAAGAAAACTGTATTGTTCCCCAAATTAATGTTTAGAGTAGCAGGCTATTTTAAATGTGCCTGCTCAAAAGTAGTGCAGAAATGTAATTTTTGAATATCAGTCAACAAAAAATAATGAGATTTCTGTAAACCAACCTGGTCATATCTTCACAAATTTAATAAAGTCTTGCTTTTCCTCATTATAATACTTTTGTTGATACATATTTTCCACATTTTTGGAGGTATTTATCAGCTGATGAAATACATTGATAAAAAAAAAAAGAAATCATTGATAATGCAGAGGATCAATGGTCGCATCCTACACGCCAGAGGATGAATGGTATCCTACAGCAATCATGCGTGCTGCTGATTGGTAGCTCCCTGCATGGCTCTGCTGTGGTCAAATGCCTCGTTCATCTTTAGGCAGAGGGGATGACGACATCATGTCCTTAGCAACGGTCGCGTCTCTACGGCAACATCCTCCGATGTCCCCTCTCTGCTGTTGTCACCGTGATTCTCATCTGTTGTCAGTGAGAAACACCATTTTCTCTCGGGTGAACGGATGATTTTGGAGGATGCTGTGTTGTCATGGGTGGAGTGCGAGCGCCCACCGCAGCAGCCGTTTGTGTCTCGCGACTTAAGTGCCTAAAGTTGGAGTGGACACGGGGCAACTTGGCCACGAGGACCCTCTCCCCCCAGTCATCGCTGATCAGCCTTCATCCTGCAGCAGACCGCCAGCCAGCTCCGTCTGCAGCCCGGTGCTGTTTGCTCTCAGCTGGACCGTTTCCATTTGCACCAGCCGGTTCTCATCCAGCGGCGCGTGCGGCTGAATGGATCCCGCCGTGCTCATCTTCCTGCTGTACGTGATGATCGCGCACGAGCTGGTCTGCGGCTGGATGCAGTACCGGAGACAGAGCAACAAGCCCCGCAAACGAGCAGCTGGACCTCTGCTGCGCTCAAGGTGAGTGTGTGTGTGAGCGTGTGCACGGGTGTGTGTGGCTGTGATTTAGATTGGGTTTTAATCAGAGCAGTAACATCTGGATGTAGAAATACCAATATGTTCTGATAAACATGGAGGCACTGTTGACAGCTCTGAAAGGCTGAGCTGAAACATTTATATTGATTATTAATCTTAATTATTATTAATTTTTACCCTACTTTGCCCATAAACACATTTAAAAAATCAAAACAAATAATAAAAATAGATTTAAATCAAAAGTTTAGGTAACAAAATAAAACAAATTTCTCAAATGCATCAGTGTTTGTATTATGTCTTGTATTGTATTGAGCCGTAGCAGAACATTGTCTGAATAAAATAAATATTTGAGAATGGAAGTTCATTCGTGACCTTATCTACAATAAAAATTTACAAACTCAAGGTTCACTTACTGTTTTCCCCCAGTGCGTTTGGACGTATCACAGCTTTCTTCACAGTTCTCCACAGTTAAAGGTCCAGTGCAACCGGGTCCCACTCCGAAGCCATCAAAATCCGGCACTTCGGCCGTGACTTGGGGCGTCAGACACTGACAAAAAAGACGTCCTTTAATGTCAGCATGATACGTGGTTGGTCAGCGTTATGGTTTAACATCGGTTGGCTGCATCAGGGGGAAACGCAGCAGAATAAGACCACGTGTTTTTGTTGCCTAAACCCAACCACGAGTGTTAGTTATTGGAGGCAGATTTCCAGTCTTTTTCCAGATTTTTGTTTCATTTTCTCCACTAAAGCTGCTATCAACAGTGAGTGAACCCTGAGTGTAGAATATTTTTATCTAAGAACTGAAATAAGCCTACCAAATTACCAAACTTATGATTTAAATCAGGCAACGTATTAAAAAGTGAAATTAAAATCTGAACAGGTAGTATTTTTCTTAACAGCTCTGTATAAAAAGTACATTGTGCACTAGGAAGGTTTTAGCTTCAACACTCCAGTCCCACATTTAAGTCACTTTAATTCAGTACTAAGGGTTTTGCTGGTGACACGTTAAACAAGTTTTGGTTGTGGGAATTTTCTGGGTGTGTCCCCAGATGCTTTCCGAGTAGGATGTAAGTATTTACTTGGAAAATATTTGTTATTGTATCTAGAGCATTCATTTAGTAAGGCTGCAGGCCTGGGTTTGTGCAAGGTGGGGACTGTCTAGTTACAACACAACAAGGCCCAAACATAATCTGTCAGACGCACATTATTGTCTAAAATATTGTATACTGCAGTTATTAGATTCCCCTGGACTTAATGAACAAAAGGGCTGTGAACAGGTTTAGATGAGTTACCCTAACTGAAATGTTCCTGAAACGTTGTTTGACTCTACAAATACCATAATAAGATGACCTCAGGGGAGAGTTATAAAGGAGTTATGTTTCCTCGTAGCTTCAAGCTTTAATAGCCTGTACTTCCTCCTCAGCGCCCGGGTGTGCCAGGGAGCCTGGAGGGCGAGCAGCCAGTCGGTCAGGCCCGACAGAGGAGGCCGGGACCTGAGGAAGTGCGGACGCATCGTCAGAAAAGCCTAATAAGGAAAGGAGCCAGACGTGGGTGACACTTGTTGAAAGACAACTTGAATGGCAGCAAACCGGGCCAAGTTACGGCAACAGCAGAATTTACTGCTGATGATGGCTCTGCTGTGCTTTTGAACACCAAAGTGAAGTTTGGGGGCCGAATCCAGCGGATGACCTCTGTAAATGCAGATAGTTCAACTGTTTTTCATAATGCACTGAGGCTCAAATTCTGTCTGTGAGCATATAGTCCCAGTAAAATCTGTTAAAGTCTGTGGATTATACACAGTATCTGTGACCATGTTTCTAAAAACACATATTACAAATGTAATTTCTTTTTAAATATTTTGAGCGGCACAAACACAAATCCATTCCCCTCCATTGTATTGTTTTGGGGGTAGACGTTTCAGAGGTGGATATCCTAATACCTCTATACATGAAACCAAAACTGCAAAGCTAGCTACTTTATTCATTTAAAATATTTCTATCTTTATTATTAGGCTGAACTTACCAGTTATACCCCTCCTGGTTATAGTATTCTCTGGGAAGCTGGCCTGTTTCTATTGTACTTTATCGTTGTTTCCGTGAAGGTCAATCCTGAAATCAACTGGAATGTTGTCCAACAAGGAACCAAAACACACACAAAAGAATGTTGTGCATCAAGTTGGGTTTGTTTTGATTGTGTGTCTAAAAAAAATGATGATGATGAAAGGAATTCCCATGGCTCAGACTGCGGCTTATTACCATAAACCATGCATTGTCATTTAAGGGAAGGAACTGAGGGTGTTGACTGTATTTCTATGTGATCCAGTGATACTGATTCTTACAAAATGTTCAGAATTATATAATTAGATACCTGCTTATGTAATTCCCTTAATTAACTTTCTTACTCGTACAGCACGCACTCCCCGAAACATACACACCCCACACTGAACAAAGAGAAAGAGATCTTTGTGTTCACGCTCTGAACTCATAAACGCCTGTAATAGTGTGACCTTTAGCTGCAAACCTTCTTCAGGAATGCAAACAAAACTCATCCAAACAGCAACAAGTTTCACTGCAGAGTCTGATTCAATTCTAAATCTGTTTTAAGTCAAAAAACCTCAGTGCTTGAAATCAATTCAGCACATTTTATCATGAGGTTTGGCACACACAGGTCCTCTAATTGAAGGCAGACTTAGAATTCAAAAGTCAGATAAAGGTTTTGCCACACACACGTACACAATCATACTCAGTACAACGTGCAATTAAATTATTTTTACGCCATCTCCAGAGACAACTATAACATAGAAAAAAGAATACAATAGAATACTATGGAATCAGTTTAAATAATGAGTGGGTTTTCCCCAGGTGCTCCAGCTTCCTCCCACAGTCCAAAGACATGCAGGGTAACTGGTGACTCATAAATAGTCTGTAGGTGTGAATGTGAATGGTTGTCTGTCTCTATGTGTCAGCCCTGTGACAGTCTGGCGTCCTGTCCAGGGTGTACCCCGCCTCTGGACTCCTAACGGGATAAGCGGGTACGGAAAATGAATGAATGAATGAATGAAAACAAAATAAAGTACAATATATTCCAACAAGAAACAATAAAACAGTACGTAACAAAGTGAAACAATAAAACAGAATGAGTTTCAGAAAAACCCAAACATGGAATAGCTGGAATGAGACAGGTGGAGATATAAATAACATGTAGTTATGGATGTTAATGGCACTGGTTCAGGACCCAGACTGCCCCTAGGAAAGCAACTCCTCATCCTCTCTGTGTTTTGTGTGATATTAGACAGAATTATAAAGTCGTTACTCTATGTTTCCATTTTCAGTCAGATGTTGTGACCACTTTTACAATTTCCATGAGAGAGGATGATTCAGTTTTCCCTGACCAATCAGTAAAGATCAAGGTGTCCGCCTGAATCTAATGTCATTTTAGGGCACGGTCACACCCAAGTCACTACTGCCTGCCAAGGTGATAGTTGTGCTGACTGTGGGCAGTGCTGGGTGTGACTAAAGACTGTGTTTCCTCCTGAGACTCGAAGTTTTGTTTGAAATGCATTTTTAGTTTCTTGGAATCAGTAGGACCGTCAAAGATGATAAAGTCCCAATGTCTTCAAACGATGGTGTGTGGGGATGTATCATCCATCAAGACGTACAATCTATGGATGTGACCAAAGCATAAAGCTAGCTTGTCAATGTTAGCTAGCTAGCCTATGAATAAATAGATACCAATAAATACCACATAATATGATCTTATTGGTACATATTGCATTTTCATACACTTAATGCCTGTCTGCCAGCCAGGCAGCATTTCTAATGTGGGGCAGTTTGTATTTTCATGGCCAATATACAGCATCAGCCTGATAAACACGGCAACAATCAATGTCTCCTCCACACATTCTTCTGTGCTATTGGTTGAGGCTGCGACCTCACCAAAGTTCATCAGAGTTCACATGATCCAGAGATGTGACGGGAACGGGAGGCTGATATTCACCAGTGATAATTTCGCTAATGTGTGACCGTACAGTTAAGTCAACACTTATGTTTAGGCATACCAACATACTTGTTTTTCTGGGGTTTGGGAGTGGAGCGGAGCAAAGTAAAAACAAACTACAATGACAGGCGACACTGACATGTCAATTTAGAGCAGCCTTGACAACAGTGTCTATCTTATCTATAGCTGTTGCCATTGGTATAACTCCTCATTTGTTCCAGCACACACCTCGACAACTCTTGACAACTGCTTGACAACAGCATTAGTCCTGTCTGTGGCAATGATTTGCTAATTGTCAGCAACTTCTGGGCTGAAAAATTTAGCCAACATTTGCATATTTGCATCATTGCTGCTGCCACATAATGTGCTCTAGGCTATATTAGTCACATACAGGAGTAGATACATGTCAGGTGAATCATAACAGATGTGGTTTACTGCATTCTGTTTGTTACAGTAACTATTGTTTATGCAAAACTTTAATTAGTTGTAAGACTTGTAAAGTAGCCTAAGCACTAAAATACCTTTGGATTCAGTGATGAGAAACCACGCCAGAAATGCCTGTGATAACAATTAAAACTACACCCATCCCACGTCATCCAGAGCACGCCCCAGCATACTTTGAGTTTGAACAATGCTGCGCTTTAGCCAATCACAACGGAGGGGGCGAAGGTTTTTAACAGATGATGTCCTGATGTTAGCTTTGCCGCTGCTGTTAGCTGTCCCCGTCAGCTGCAGCCACTGATGCTTTCTAGACATCGTGATTTCCCAAAACTGAATAAATACCACACATAGCAACGCAAAACTGCTTTGCTAGCTCAATCATGTTGTAACTAAGATATCCGCTGGAAAAATATTTTTTTCACAGACTGTTTATTGAGTTACTGATTTACGACAGACACCGCTAATGGGGCTAACAGTTAACGGTTAGCCCAGCTAATCTACGATAATCATGTTATTAATTACAAAACATGCACACAGAAATAGTAATGTTTGTTCAATCACTGTGTTTATAGACTTTACAAACATCAAATTAGTCTAAACGGTGATATAGTGACGTGAAAAATGTGATATAGCTGAACTCTGCTGGTTTTCTACCTGGAAGTATTTGTAAACGACAAGGCGATTCCCTGGGAGCACCGCCGGAAATGAAGAGGTTGAGCGATCCCCGAGGCCCCTGCACTTCCGTTAGTCGAAAAACAACGGGCAGTGCCTTCAGAGGTAAAGGAAGAAAAAAATAAATATTTTTTTACCGATGGATTTCCAGATTGAGTGACTATTCTCATAGGTTTCACTCCCTCCAAGTTTGTCTCCTCAACTATAATTGACGTCTTGCCTTAAATGACTGAAAGACCGAGGTTGCTGAAGCAAAATGTTATCAAACATGGGTCTGTGGCCTGAAGGCCCAGACACATCAAACCAACATCAAATAACTAGTTGCAACAAAGGCCAAGTGTTGCGTTGCCTCAAGTCACCTTTGTCATGTGTACATTGTACAGTGTGTATATTATGTGCCTGCATGAGAGGAAATAACTCTTCATAGCAGCCGGCAGCAGTAGTCTGTACTCATCATTCAAAAAGGGAAACCAGTGGGATGGATTTAAGATTCTAGTGAGCCATTTAGCACGTTAACAACACCAGTAAACAATAACACAAACTACATAAACACTGACACAAAAAGAGTTCAATGGCATAAAACAAAGTCTTATCTTGTGTTTTGATCTTATGCCTTATGTCTGATTGCTTTCCTTTCTTCTGTTTCTCTTCTCGTCCTCTAAGCTGAACCACCAATCAGAGAGATTTCACTCCTATGGGCTTGAATGTCTCTGACGTTGATTTATTGGCCAACAAAAAGCCAACAAGGGCCAACTAATGTATGGTGTAGACACAACGGGGCGACAGACGCTCATCACCGGTCTGACATTGACCAACGACTGACTGTGGCTTGGTGTGTCTACGCCCTAATGTGTATCAATTCAAGGGTCCTTGACTCAAAAAAGGTTGAAAACCACTGGGTTAGACTATTATCAAAGATAAAACAACTAGCATAGTTAGAAAAGTGAGAAATTATTAGCCTTGTAGGTTCATAAAACTGTCTCAAACCCACTAAAATATACTGCTGTCCAATCAAAAGCTTCTTTAAAGGCTACATTTTTTGCCTACTACAGCACTTGGTGGCCCGTCACGCAGCTTCGCTTGCATATGTCTTTGTCCGGCTCTGTGCACACATCACACACTTCACACACACCATCACATTGTCCCATGTGACCGGTCCTGTTTCTGTAGGGGTTGTTGAATTTCTGCCCTCCTGCCTGATCTCAGGACAGCTAACCTGACGGAAAGTGAGCAAACGCGCAGCTTCTCGTCTCTAATTGTGTTCACTGAGCTGCGAGACTTTCAGCTCAGCAAACAGCAGTCAGACACTATCAGCAGATGGCCTCTCTGACACAGGTGGGTGTTCATTACTATTTCTCATGGGGGTTTGTGTCAACCTCAGCTGTGCTATGGTTTGTCTGATTTATTGCTTGTTTGTTGGCTGATTTTGACCAATGAGGTTGAGGTTAAGTGAAATGTTTTGCATGTGCTGACCTTTCAAAGTATTGATGTCATTTACTGATTAAATAGTCTTTTCCCCACTAAAGGAAAGTGTTTCAAACTCACAGATTGGCAAGTGAGAAGCAGGAAGGATCTGATTCTGTCTAATGAAAATATAATTTTATGTCATGGAAATCTGAAACAGGCGCACATAAACACACACCTTCTTAGAAACCTATCTTGTGACGTAAAGGACATGTGAGCCTGTGTCATCATCATTGGTAATTTGCATTCCAGATAAATACCACATGCAGGTTCAGGCGCGCCGCACACTGAAGTTGTCTTGAAGTTGTCACCTGACTACACTTGAAGTCACCTGTAACACAGTAAGTCAAAACATTTTCATTGTATTATGTTCAGTTTGCTTTGTGTGATTTTGAGTTAAATCATCAAATCTTCTTTTATTTGTTCCTTACATGATCGAAACTGATGCAGAGTCTGATATAACTAGTTGGACAACTTTGCACGTTCTTTTATTGTGGTTCACCCTCAAGCTGCCTGAACGAACCAGGAGTTTGTAAAAGACTTAAGTAAGATTTTGGGAAGTTTTTGGAAAAGTTTTAATCCTCTAATTTCAGATTATACAGTAAATATCATTTTAAAGTTGCAAATAAGTGTTTAAGTTTTTGCTATTTGAACAAAAATAAGAGGGATGGAAAAACAACTTTTTGAATTTTTTTCCAAGTAGGAACCTTAAAAAAATGTAGTGTTATAATATGATATGTTCTTTATCCACAACTGGATCCGTTAACTATAGCATTTTTCACACATTTTGTAAAAAAGTAATTACATAAAATCACTCACAATTGATGAGATGCAAATGGAAAATCTCCTCAGTTGTGTGTGTGTTTGTTTTAAGTCGTTCATATAGTATTAATGTAATGTGTTGGACCTACATATCTCTTGCGTTTTACTGGCAATGAGCACAAAAATGAAAATGACTCCCATACGTCCTGAGCAAAAAGTAGAAATAAAGACGGAGAGAGTCAGAGACTAGATGTCAAATTTTACAGACATTATATTTTTTCTACTGTATTATATTCTTATTTACAGTAATGCTTAAAAAAAATCAGCAAAAGCAAAAAGATAAATTTACAATTCTACAACTGCTGCTCTGAGATGTTTTTACAGGTTCAAACCCTAAAGGCTGAAACCCTGTTATTTTGTGGTAATTACTGGTTGGAAAGCAGCAAACAGCTCACACCTCCTCCTAAACCGTGGGTCCGATTTGCAACACATTTTCTGTGGATAATTATTGGACCAAGCTTATTAAAACTTATCAAAAGCTTGTTGATACTTTATTGTGTTTTGAAGATATTGACCAGTGAACTTTAACAGGCTGTGTCACAACACATAAATCACCCTAACTCCACCACCGTTGAGCCATCTGTCACAAAACTGGTAGGGTACGTCCACAGAACTACTTGTAACATACCCGGAAAGTTTCATTTAAATCAACCACTAAACCAATCAGAAATTGTTTGTCCAATCATTACAAAACTGGCAGGATATGTTTCACCACCATTCAAAACAAGTGCATCACTCTGGTGCAACATTTGGCCATAAATCAATGACAGTTTGCCCTAACACTAACCATCATAAACATGTTTAAGCTGATGAATCATGTCCCCTAAATGTTTCTGTGACAGTTGGGCGTGATAGTGTTGCAGAAGAAAGGTGTAGCCTGGCACAGATTATAAATGAAAGAGTGCGGTTCATAGATCATAAAACCTGTTAGTGATCTTATAACAGGTGTGAAGGTCTCAGTCCCTCACACCTGCAGACATCTGACATTCCACGTTGACTTGAAACCTACTGAATTGGTTGCAGCTGTAACTTGTTATTGTTTTCTGGCTGGTTGCTTTTAGTTAGCGTTTGTGTTTCAAGCCCTACAGGTTTCTGACCTCAGCAAGCAAAAAACAGCTGAGTTGCTCCTGGTTGACAAAATAATGGTCAAACAAAACAGATTCAGAATCAGCCTAACTGGCTGACTTACATTGCTCTCAGCGAATACACAGAAAAGACATACAGAGAAATTAAAAAAGTTGGACAACGGTCAAATATAAATGTTTTACTACTATGAAGCTAAAGAAGCTACGAAAGCTGTGGACATGTGGAAGAAACATGGAGCTTTTAATTGTCTAAACCTTGTTTTTCCAGGTTTGGTATTTTCATGGAGGTCAGGTGAAAAGAGATAGGAGTAAAAGAAAGAAAGACAAAGATGACAAATTAAGAAGACAGTTTGTATTAGCTTGTGAAAAGTGCAATAGTTCCCTCAGAAATTAATTGGAGGGGCATCGGTGGCTTAGTGGTAGAGCAGACGCCCCATGTACAAGGCTGTTGCCGCAGTAGCCCAGGTTCGACTCCAGCCTGTGGCTCTTTACTGCATGTCTCTCCCTCTCTCTCTCTCTCCTCCTTTCACACTTCACTATCCTTTCAATTAAAGGCAAAAAATGCCCTAAAAATATCTAATGAATTGGAGAAATACAGTAAATGCAGGTCCCATGGTGAAGTGACTAATCCAGTGTAAAACATGGGTGAATGAATGAAAAATCGACTATTTTTAAATTCACCTTTGCATTGTCTTCTGCCTCTCTGATTAAAGGCGAACATGGCATCTGTGTCACTGAGCTCCCTCCTCAATAAGGGCGTGCGCCAGCAGTACATGAACCTGCCGCAGGGGGAGAGATGCCAGGTCACCTACATCTGGATCGACGGCACCGGTGCAGGTCTCCGAAACAAGACGCGAACTCTGGACAGTGAGCCAAAGAGCATTGAAGGTAAATGTCATCTTTGTATGAGACAATTGTTTTTGTACAGTTGGCCTAAAACTAAATATTTTACTTCGCTATATTGAGTCACCCTTTAATCCTACACCTGGATGAGTGAAGGATTTACTGAGAAATAAATATCAGGATAGAGCAGCTCTGTTGTCAGGGAGTGACTCTATGGGAGGGATGCTTGCACACCTTCATTGCACACAACACAGAGCATCCTGGTGCAACCTTACTGATAGCTGGCTGAGCTGAAGAACAAATATTTGTTACTGTTCACACTAACCTAGATTAGACAGGATCAACATGTCAAGTTATGAACAAACAAATGTCACACTAGAATTTTGGCGTACTTTCACTTTCTTGCTGAGAAGCTGGTTAGCTCAGCTTAGCATAGCATAAAGACTGGGAACAGGGGGAAACAGCTAGCCTGGCTCCATCCAACTGTGACAAAATCTTTCTCCTAGTATAACATATGTCTCTTTTGTTTTAAAATCTGTACAAAACCAAAGTGTAAAAATTATGCATTGTGGTTTTTCAAAACGCCAGCTGTATGCCACCCGCCCAAAATGCAGGCGCAGGAAGTTAGTGACTAGCCAGCGACCATGTTGTAGCATTTAGCTGCTAAAAAGACAGATATTTCTCTCAGTTGGAAGAAACCAAAAAAAGAGTTCAAAACAAGAGTGAATATTGAGCTCAAATTCTTCAGATGGACACAAATTAAAATTTAAATGAATGCTAATGTTGCTCCATGTCTGCTGAATGTTTAAAAAAGGGTATTGTTTGCTAATATGTTAATGGTAACAGCGTTAATATGGCTATGATTATTTGTTGCTAGGTTGTTGTGCTGCCAAAACATAACAAAGTAAATTAATGTGAACTCAAGTACTTTCAAAATACTCAAGTATTTACATTTTCATAGTTGCAGACATAGTCTTTACATTATGCATGAGCACTTTAAAATGTCACCTTTCTTTCTTTCTTTCTTTCTTTCTTTCTTTCTGTCTTCATAGTTTTCACCTCCTTGTTTTGCTTGTAAACAAAATTTATGTGATGTAGGAGTGACCGGGGATGGTTGCAACACAAACTAGTTATCCGTGCCTGCTATTAATGTACCTTTGTATCACCTTTGTAGCTTTTTGTTAAACACTTAAAGGCGCTGAATATAACTCTGGAGAAAGATAGTTGATTGTTGAGTCTCATTCCCAGGTCATCAAATACATCAAAAACGCTTTGGGTTTGTACTCAGACCGAACCACCAACCCAAAGCCTCGGTATCTGACAACCTGAGAATGAGACTCAACAATCACCTATCTTTCTCCAGAGTCACATACAGCACTTTTAAATGAAATGACATAGAAATGCACAAACACAAATTATGCTAAATCATAATTTGTGTTTGCTTTCTTGTTTGTCTATATGTGCGCTGTCTCTGCTGCACTTAAGTGTATTTGTGTATGTCTGTGCATGTGTGCATGTGTTTAAGCCAAGTAGGTTATATTTAAATTTTGCTTGGGGTTGTTTTTTAACAGTGTTTTCACATGTTATTCCAGCTAACTCAGACTCTTGTAGCCATGGTCTAGCTTACATTACAGCAAACACATGAAACAGTAGCAGTAGTAGTAAAAGATAAATACATTTCTGGTCACCGAGCACTAACTAACTACAGGATTTTGTCTCAGTGAGTTCAGAGTTAAAACAGTCTGTGATTTTATCAGTTTTCACAGCTGAGCCTTTTATAAGAGATGTTTTGTTGATAATCTTCTGCTTGAATCCACCTTGTCAGATATTCCTGAGTGGAACTTCGACGGCTCGAGCACATACCAGGCCGAGGGCTCCAACAGTGACATGTACCTCATTCCAGTCCGCATGTTCAGGGATCCATTCACCCTTGACCCCAACAAACTGGTCCTCTGTGAGGTCCTCAAATACAACCGCTTACCTGCAGGTACATTTTTCACATCTCTGTTCATGATTCACTGGTCACTAAGGTCAGGACAAAAGAGCCGTACTTATTTACAGCTGTTGTTTTACTGTTTAGAAACTAACCATCGAACAAGCTGCAAACAGGTGATGGACCAGGTTAAGGAGCACTGCATTTGGTTTGGGATGGAGCAGGAGTACACGCTTTTGGGAATAGATGGACATCCTTTCAGTTGGCCTGTAAATGGATTCCCAGCACCCCAAGGTAAATCAGCACTCATTTTGTCTGCACATTTGCTGACTTCATTCATGTGGAAGAAATATTGAGAAGCTGTTTAACAAGGCATACTGCATAAAGGGTTTATAAGTTGATAGTTCAAAAGTATTTACTCAGAAGTTCAGTGTATAGGATGTTGGATTTAAGAGAATATCTACACAGGGAGTGGGTCCTAATCCACAGTCAGCCATGTTGCACCGCCATGTTTCTACAGTAGCCCAGAACGAACAAACTAAACCCTGGATCTTGATAGGGCCATGTGCTTTTTTTTTTGTATTTTCACGTCGGCCACCATAGTTAGCAGCCCCTCAGTGGCGAACCAAACTGCACTGGAAAAACACTGTTTTTTTCATCTACATTCAACAGCTTTATTTAGTGTTTTTACTGGTTTAAATCATCTAGTGTATTTGTTATGGAGAGGGAAAGACCTCTGCCGGTAATTCAACCCCCAGTAAGAACCTCCTGGAAGTCTGGATTTTAAGTTATCAGATAAAAAAGGTGAGCACACAATAGCAGGTGCTGAGCTTGTGGCTATTCTGTGACGAGCCGAAACGGCATCGGAGAAACACTGATTTGTAATGTGAAAATGCTAACTCAGTGTTTATACCTATTTTAACCACCTGGTCCATTTGGATCCGAGAAAATGAGACCACTGTTGATGATTTGGCTCCTGGTAAAAACCTCCTGAAGGAATCATCACCAGCACATCATGCTTAGCACGGGGGAGAAGTTTCAGCTGGTTGCAATCTCCAACCCTCACCACAAGATGCCACTAAATCCCACACACCTTTCGTTTCATATAAATCAAAAATGTTGGGAATCAATCTGTAATAAGATATAAATTCTGCAGTTATACATAATGATAACTCTAAAAAATTACATCTGAATAATATATGAATAAATACATTTTGATGTGGATACAGTTTAGCTCATGATCCTGGATTTCTTGCAACCTGGCAACCTGAAAGTTCTCTTTACAAATTGATCATAAATGTTCAGATCTTCCTGGTGAATTAAAGAGCAAGACAGAGTTTTTAAAAAGTGGCAACAAAAACGTTTAAATTATGTCATAATACTGATTTGCATGGCGCTGATATTTTTATTAACCATTAAAAAAAAAGCCATCAATCGCCACTCATAAACCCTTTATAAAGTATGTCTTATTATAAAATGCTACAACAGAAATCTCAATTAATCACATATATATTGATTTCTTATTATTTTTCTCTTTTTTGTACAAAGTTGTATTTATTAAGTTGTAACACATCACATTACCTACTTAAAGGACCCTACTACTGCGGAGTGGGGGCTGACAATGCTTATGGACGGGACATTGTGGAGTGCCACTACAAGGCCTGTCTCTATGCAGGGATCAAAATCTATGGCACCAATGCTGAAGTTATGCCATCTCAGGCAAGTGTTACCATCATTCTAATGCACAGTGGATAGAAAATGCTTTCACCATGCATTCAGGTTGAATTATTATTTGTTTGACACTTCCCTTCTACAGTTTCTTCATTTTCCTCTTTTCTATGCTTCTTCTATCTTCAGTGGGAGTTCCAGGTGGGGCCGTGTGAGGGCATAGAGATGGGCGACCATCTGTGGGTTGCACGCTTCCTGCTGCATCGTGTGTGTGAAGATTTTGGAGTTGTTGCAACACTGGACCCCAAACCAATGACGGGCAACTGGAACGGTGCTGGTTGCCACACGAATGTCAGCACCAAGCAGATGAGGGAAGAAAATGGACTCCAGTGAGTAAACATGTACTTTGAAACTTGTGACAACTGTAATTCATACATTACAGAGAAACTTTGGTATTTTTCAACCTGGACCCTATTTTTTCATATCTTTGAAACTTAAGCCCCGTTTCCACCAATAACTTTCTGTGTGGTACCTTTACCTTACCCATGGTATCAAAAACTGTACTGAATATCGATATTGTTCAAGGTATAGTATCAAAGATAGAAATTCTAGTACAGTGTTATGTTTACAGCTTGTTTCTGCTGCCCCCAAGTGGGTTTTTATTCCCAGGAGTCAGAGTTAGTTTTTTGCAACCTTGCAACATCCCAACTAACTCTCTGTTTCCCTCTGATGACAGATACATCGAGCAGGCCATCGAGAAGCTGGGTAAAAGACACAACGAGCACATCCGAGAGTATGACCCTCGGGGAGGGAAGGACAACATGAGGCGTCTCACAGGCCTCCACGAAACCTCCAGAATTGAGGACTTCTCTGCTGGAGTGGCCAACCGAGGCGCCAGCATCCGCATCCCTCGCCAGGTGGGCCAGGAAAAGAGAGGCTACTTCGAGGACCGTCGGCCTGCAGCCAACTGCGATCCGTATGCTGTGACCAGAGCCATTGCAACCACCTGCCTGCTGGATTCAGAAGAAAAAGTAGAGAGCGAGTAGAAGAAATGAACCTACTTTGTAGTAATTTAGTATGTAGAAATATACACCTGCCTGAGCTCACCTGAGTTGGACACTTTAAAAAGATATTTATTTGCTGTTGCGTCTATATTATTTAACTGATGTGCACAGACAGCACTGTAAATGTCCTTAGAAATGAGAAATTGATATAATATTTTTTAAGCAGTTTCCTCAGAACTGGAAATAAAACCTTTTCTTTTGTGTGTGCATATTGTGCAGCTTTAGTATGGCTCATTGTCTCTTAAAACTTGTGTAACATGTGTTTGTTTGTTACATGTGTTTGTTTGGGTGACGTGAAATAAAGACAAAATGGTGCTGTGCTTATTTGTCTTGATTTTTTTTTTCAAAATGCAGAATAGAAAATAAAATTGAAAGTAAAAAAAACAAAAAAACAGCTGAAATTTGATTATTATGTTGGGAAATATTTGATTTATTGTCTTTTCCAGGTTTTAAGGCTCTTACAGGTGAGATTTTCAGTGTTTTATGTCAACACAATCAACAGTGAATCATTCTTATTCTTTATTCATCATTATAATTGATTTTAAAAGTGTTTCTTTGTGATGCCCACTTTATATAACTCTGAAGTATCTGTTTTAAAGGTCCCACTTTTTTTTTGTAAAGATATTTTTTGGGCATTTTTACCTTTAATTGATAGGAAAGCTGAGTGTGAAATGGGGGGAGAGAGGGAATGACATCCAGCAAAGGACCACAGGCTGGAGTCGAACCCCGGCTGCTGTGGCAACAGCCTTGTACATGGGGCGCCTGCTTCATCCACTAAGCCTACGACATCCCTTAAAGGCCCCACATTAAGCTCATTTTCAGGTTTGTACTTGTACTTTGGGTTTATACTAGAACATTTTAACATGCTTTAATTTTCAGAAAACACATTTTTCTCATACTGTGTGTCTGAATATACCTGTATTCACTCTCTATCTGAAACACTCCATTTTAGCACCTGTTTCTTTAAGACCCCCTCTCAGAAAAGCTCAGTCTGCTCTGATTGGTCAGCATTTCCAAGTCTTCCACATGGGCGGCTCTGCACCATTACTGCAGCTCCGTAAATGACTCTAACAGCACTCTCTATCTTTACAAACGGTTTAGCTGGAGTTGCATAGCCAGCGCTTGGGTCCATGTTTACTTCCTGACCTATGTGACGTTTCTGCTGTGCTTATTTACGAAGTTACCCATAGTATAGTTGTGACATCACAACTTCACAAAAGTACTAATGGTTCGTTTAAAGGCACAGGTTCTGAATGCGGACTGTGTGCATTTCACTATGTATTGAGTGTCATGATACTTTTGCACTATTTATAGAGCACTTATACCTGCTTTATATCAAAGAAGACATGCAAATCTGACTTTTAATAATATGGGACCTTTAAAATATCACAATATTTGAGTTTGTGAGTATCAAACAGTTATTAGATAGACAGAGGGCCAGAACCGGCCCGCCAAAGGGTCTAATCCAGCCCTAGATGAAGAGATACCAGGTTTCAGGAGCAAGTTAAACAATGCCTACTTCATGTAAAATTCTGCTTAAGAGGCTTTTCCACCCTGACCAGAGTACAGTTCTTAATGAATACTTACTGTGACTATGTTTAAAGATACTGAACATTGTGTAAAATATTGTCAATCAGCAGCTTCACTTCAAAGGAATCTGTATCAGATGTATGTGGCCCATTAACTAAAATGAGTTTGATACCTCTGCACTACAGTTACAGATGGAAACGACTTCTGTCTATTGTCCACTAGGTGGAGCCACTGGTCCAGTTCTCATCTCACTGTGTCCCACCATGACTGTACATTTAAACAATTGTAATTCACCAGTCAGAGCCACCTGACGAAAGGTCAGTGTGTCACAACAGATCAGAGCCGTCTGTGCTGCACTTTCATAACAGATGAGTGAGATGTGGTTTCGAATCAGGAAGCACTGAAACACAAAAAACACACAAGTATAAGATGTCTGCAGGCAGAAAGGACATGAATGAGGCTGTCTAGTCATTATACTCTCAGCACTGGCATGGCATCACTTAAGCCTGATGCTCAGTGCACCTGACATATGGCGTTAGCATCTTATCCTGTTACTTCCTGACACACGATCCTCTCACTTGCAGCCTTGCGGTGTCAAAATGACTCATTATTCAAGCTGTTTGAGGGGAGGCTTTTTGCAACATGAGTAAACAAAAAAAGGAAAACCGAGGGATTCTTTAGACCAGATCAGATGCCACCACATACCAGATTTCCATGGATACAGGCAGTAACTTGGCAACCGTGGTGTTTGTCTGTCGTCATGGAAACATCTGTCTCTGAGCATTTACCAAGAATACTAGCAGCCTGGGGAAATGATGACATGCAGGGAGAGGAGAGAGGATTCATGTTGTCTCTTTATTTATGGTCTGGTTAATGCAACATATCAAAGCTCCATGCGAGATGTGTAATCGTTTTCTGTGAGCAACGCAGCCATCACAACTTTCACATCTGCTCCAGCCGCTGATGCTGCACATTCAGACAGGAAGTACAGTCACAGACAGGAAGTACTTTTAGAGACAGGAAGCATACACAGAGATGCAGAGTGTGTGACCCATGGGAAGAACTGTGAGACATTCTCATTCACGTGGTGTTTTGGGTGCCAGCATGCAGACTACAACACAGTATAGGGATTTCTCATTTCCTAAATACCAAACTCATAATGTAAACATTAACTAACAGGAACTGTGACACTGTGTTCCTGTTCTGAACACGGATATTATTGTAATTATTTAAATTAGCAGCTGTGGCTATATGCAAAGTTCCCCACACTTACATATTTACACTTTGGTGAATGTGGGCTGAAACTGCATGCATCTTTAACTACAGTGGAGGAGGAGTTGTGTGAATGCTCTCTGTGTCAAAAAGTAGTCTTCACACACCTTTTAATCCTTGTACGTGCAAACATACTTGGCAATTAAAGCTGGTTGGTTTAACAAAATGTAAGAAATTTACACCATAACATGGTGGAAACTCACCAGAATGCATGTAATTAAGCGTGATACTCAAACTTTTCTGGAGCCCCTGTCCCAGTGTTGAAACTGAACTACACCCTTGTCTCCATAACAAGGGTGTAGTTTAGTTTCAACACTACACTACACCCTTGTTATGTGGTCTCAATAAGTCTGAAAATGCATCTATAATTATACACTGATCGGGAAGTACCTAACGTACAAAATTTCTCAAAAAGTGTGAAGTAACATACTGGAAAGTACTGCAAACTATTTCCCAGCACACAGCAGGCTAATATTACATTACAACACTATGGGACACTTGGTTAATATGTCCAACTTTCAAGATCTTTTTGGTGATTCGAAGCTTTCTTACCAATTATATTTTAAGGATAAATAAGGATATCTACCATGTTTGACTGACTATGTTTTCTTTTATGACACTAGTTCCCCTAAAAAAAAATAGATAAAGGAAAAATACACATTCAAAAAAGTGAATATAACTCTTGAAATGGCGTCACCACCCATGACCCCCTTTTCTCTGTATTATATATTTATTTTTTATTATTAATCCCAGAAAAATTCACACATTGCAAGAGCACAAGAATCAGAAGCAAGAGAAAAGGTGAGTGAGTGCCAGCTAAGGTTAAAAAAAAAATTACATAATAAACAATACAGATGTTATTTTATACTCTGTAAGGTGACCTGAAAGGCACCTTTTAAATAAAATTTAAAAAAAATATATGTTACTGTTATTATTAATAATAATAATAATAATATGACAAAATTTCAAACTAAACAGCCCAAAATTAAAAAAAAAATCATATAAAAGGTGTGAGTGCTAAATCAGGATATAAAATAAAATAAAATAATAATAATGACCTTGGGTGTCTTCAAAGGCGCCTTTTAAATGAAATGTATCATTGTTGTTATTTCTTGTTCTTTGTCTTCTTCTTCTTCTAAAAATAGAAGGTATGACAAAAATAAAAATCAAATAGCCTAAAAAAATGTATACACCTTTCACTCATAGAGAAACTGTATGTCTACATCTTACTGTGAAAATAGGCTATAGAAATATGTAAATATTAAGCATATAGCATAATTTGTGCAGGTAGAGGAAGAGATTCTGACTTTCTGTCTGTAAGATGCAATAACTTCATTTAATCAAATTAAATCAAAATATTGACAATCATCTTTCTGTCGTATCTTAGTTGTGTTTATTTATGACTGTTTTACAGTTTAAAACGTTAAGGAGTTTCAGTTCCAGTGTGTTTGGCTTTATGAGAATTTTACCCAACATGACCCTGCATCTGCCATGTTTACTCCAGCCTGTAAAGCACAGGGTGCATCAGTCATCATCCCTCCCATGACTTCCAGCGGGTTGAAAGTGACGTCACTGGTCTCTAAGGGGGGGCTCGCGGCAGCAGGTGAGAGCGCAGCATCGCCTCCTCGCTGCTTTCAAAGACGCAGAGCGGCGGAGTAGCGGAGCGGAGCGGAGCCATGGGAAAGCTTCAAGAATTTGATATCACTTTTGCCAACAACAAGGTGGTCTACGGTCCGGGAGAGTCCATTAGCGGAACTGTGAAGATACGGACCGGGAACTCGCTGCAGTACAAAGGTAAGCTGTCCTTCAACATGTTCATGGAGAGGAGAAATGTTGCCAGCGTGTCTCTCACCGCCTGCTTCAGGGAACAGTGGAGCGCGCGGCGAAGCCTCAATGCAGCCTAAATAAACTTTTCCTCCGTGGTGGTGGACACGAGGAAGAATAAACAGACACCAACCGCATGGTTGGCTCAGTGGGTGACTGTTGTGACCGTGAACGTGGAGAGAAAATTGGTGCGGACGTCCCTGGGTTTGGTGGAGGTGGTGCTGCGCTGGGAGTGGACGGAGTGTTTCCACCCTCCACATGACACGAGCAGCCGCCGTGGACTCAGTTGTTGTTGTGTCTCTGCTAGTTGGTGCTGCTCGGTACTCGGGTCGTGTCAAACCCACATCCTGGACCACATGGTGTCAGAACACGCTCCATGTGAGGGTTTGGGACCAGCGCGTCATGTTGTTGGGGATGTTACTGAGCAACATTCACAAAAGCGGAACAACAGGTGTTAGACACTTCATTGCAACATATTTATTGTCATAAGTCATGTCTTACAGCATGTTAAAGTCACAGTGCCAACATCTGAGGCAAACTTGTGGGAATAATGAGGGGTAAAGTAGGTTAGGAAGGAAGGTGGAGAGCAGCTGGTGGAGTTGCCATGGAGGTACACAAAGAATCTATTGTGCGTAAGCGATCCTTGTGGGGCTTCTTGTCTGTTAATAGAGGGTGCTATCAACTTTAACTAAAGCACTGTTTCAAAGGGAGTCTGGCACAGGAGTATGTTAATAGACCAGGACAGTAAATAAAGAGGGCTCCTCCAGAGTGCAGTGATGGTCAGGTGATGGCTGCCAACTGGGGGAGTGTACAGATTTTATAGTCATTTTAAATGTGTGTTAAATAGCAGATATAAATAACATTCACTACATTAGTGCTGTTTTAGGAAAAAGCTTTGCATCATAACATGGATGTCTGAAGAGAACCGGATACAGCATTGGAGGCGGGGCCCTTGCATTTCTATGAAAGCTGCTCAGTGATGCATGAAGCCAAAAAGTTTGACTTGATTAAATCATGCAGCTCATCTATAATTTGAAAATGTTGTCGAACCAGTCATTTCACAGGGGTTGTGAAGCTCAAAAAAAATGGATCCACCGATTTGCAGACATCTCTTTCCCAATTTAAGTCAAAGTTTTACTTGTTACAGCATAGTATCGTGATATTTTTTATTGTTCTGCTGCAAAAAAATGGCTGAAGTGAGATGAACAGGCTGAAACTTTATCTTATTAGTTATTGACAAAGTTTTCCTTTGGGGAAATAATTTACAGTTGAAAAAAGGTAATACATGATAATATTGTTTCATGATCTCATGATCGTAGATCCTCTGGTGATTCCCACGCCAACCAGTAGCACCCTGTAAGTTTTACGGTTTGGCCTAGGGATGCACCGATCCGATATCTGGATTGAATATCAGCCCTGGTATCATCAAAATATATGGATTCTGTTCTACATGTAAAGGTATATAGCTTTTTAGGTCAACCATGGTATCAGATCGGGTATCGGCTGATACTCAAAGCCACAGCATTGTGATCGGTATCGAAACTGAAAAAGCTGGATCTGTGCATCTCTAGTTTGGCCATGATGCCAAATTGGCTTCAGAGTCTGGCGCACTTCCTGTGTGCCTGCATAATATCCTACAGTACAGTATCCTACAGTGCAGCCCAATTTGATCTCAGGTGGGCTGTACTAGGAAAAACCATGGCATAATAACATGGATGTTTAAAGAAATCTCGATACGGTGTTGGGGACGGGGCCCCGTTCATTCCTATGAAAGCTGCTCAGTGGCTCATGACGCCAAAGAAGTTTGACTTCCGAGCGGCTATCTTCTGATGGCCGAGCTGGCTTTTTCTGGTTTAGCCCTCTGCAAACTTGACTGTGGATAGAAATGATTCAATCGTGTGGCTCCTCTAGACTTTGGAAATGTTATTGGACCCAGTAGTGAAACAAGTCATTTTACAGGGGTTGTGATGCTCAAAAAATATATCCACTGATTTACAGACGTCTCTTTCCCGATGTGCTGGCGTCACCACACCAAACTGAAGTGGAAGCTATAGAGGAAGCAGGTGAAGGTATCACCTGCCATACAAACTATTTACAAATCAAAAGTTTTGCAGTGCCTTAGCATTAGGGTTACAACAGTTCTTTTGTGCTAAAGCTGCTGATTGTCAATATGTTGCAGAATAGCATCTTTCGATATGATCACAGTAACTGCTCATGTTTTTTTCAGACATCTTTATCCTGCTCAGGGAGGAAAGCCTCAGTGTCAGCATTTTACATAAAGTAGCTACTCACTGTTTTACTTGCCTCTGAAACCTGGTGCCTCTTAGCCTTCATAAGTAGCTGTGCAAAGTCATGTAGTGGGCCAAGTTGGACCCTTTGGCTGCATGTTTAACACGCCTTTTGTTAAGGTTTTTGTGAAGTTACACTGCAGCATTTCCTTCTGCCTTCCTGTACCTGCATGTCAACATAGTTAGATTAATTTGCCATCATGCACAAGCTGACCTGAAGCAGATGGCGTTACAGCAGAGGTCAGAGCTCCTGTTGAGCTCTGTTACACTGTGATGTCACATGGCTGCAGCCAGTTTGTACCTGACACCAGGCGTTATTCCTAAATTAAACAATGCTCTGATGAACGAGGGCTGTGAAGTGAAGTGGACAGCTCAATATTTAAGACGTAATAAAAGAGGAGGTGGAGAGAGGGTTTGCATCTGCTACAGGCAGGTGAAGAGTAATTGTTGCATTTACTGGTGGTCCGTCCATCCAGTTTAATTTCCCTGTAAATCTGATTTCACACCTGCAACAACGTGTAAAACCACAGTGCGCTTTCAGTGCTCTGCACTCTCACGAATGTCTCATAAGAACTCTGATACTAAATCTATAATTACAAATAAAGTGGATTTTAAACGTGGAAGAAGATGAAGCCAATTCAACATTAAAAAAATCCAGAATCAAAGCATGTTTTTAAAGGGATCAAACAATTAACTTTAGTTAACTGTGTTGATGCCTGAGGCTGTCATTCTTTTAACTCTTTACCACCCACCACTTTTGGGTTGGTCCACCTAAGTGTTGAAATAATAAAGTATTAGACCTCTGCAAAGGATTCAGGATTTATTACATTATTGGACTGCTTTGAAAATCGAGACACCATATTTTAGTGTTTTACTTGTGTACTCTGCTGTGTGTTGTGCTCTTTTTGAATATGAACACAATGACAGAAAAGAGAAGAGTCTAACCTATCAATACACATACCCTGTGTTCATATTCATGTCACTTTTCATAGCACCAGCAGTCCGGGAAAGTTCCACGGTGTGCGACATCTAACAGGCGGGACAGTGGGTTAAAGGTTAAAACACTTTGAACACATTTTCTTGTCTGTTCATACGACTTAACTTGTTTTGAAGGTAGAAAAAGTTTCATTTTTTCTTCGTTTTTCTCACTTGCTCAAAATAGTTCTCTCCACCTTCTGCTGTGTTAAATGTGTATTTAGTGTCCTGCTGTTGAGTCATTTTCTAGTGTTTGTTGTGTTGCAGTTTTTCTAGTAGGGGAGGGCAGGGACAAGACTTTAACTTCTTTAGTACTTCCTTCTTTGCACAGAGATGCATTTATGTAGGGTAACCATATTTTATTGTGAACAAAGCACACATATCCTCTATCTGTACCAATTGTTTTTTAAAATACTGTATAAATGAGACAGGCACAATCAGACCGGGAGGTCTTGTTCTGCATTGTTACTTGTGCCCTTCTGTCAGAATGAAAGAGACACAGATGTGGGTCAAAAGTAATAGTTGGATATATCGACCACAAAAACAGGAAATACTAAATATTTCTGGCATATAAAGCTTATAAATGCTCCAGTTAGTCCTCCAAGCAAATCACCATGTTACTCTCTAATCAGTTTATCATGTTTATTGTCGCAATTGTATGAAATTGATGCGTGGCACTCATCTAAGTGAATACACCATTTTCTCTTAAAAATAACATAGGGTTGGAATTAGATGGTTAAACCGTCACAAATCCTCACCAGTCATGTGCACTCTCTTATTCATTAACAGCAAGAGCAGTCTGAGCAAATGGACCAGCAACATACTGTTACTTTCATCCTAAGAAAACACCAAAGATAATGATAGCATGATAAGTTAAACCTTCACTGATACTTAGCCTACGGGTTAGAGCTGCCCCCCTGACTGAGAATTTTCCTAGCTGACCAATAGTTGTCATTTAGGGCCATTAGTTGACTAATTGATGATTTACATTTGAAATCTGTAACATTAAAAAGTTACCTAAGAAATGAAAAACACTTCAGTTGTCTATTTTTTGCACAAGTAAAAAACTGTCGGCAGATTTGGCAAATTGGCAAACCGGATAGGGTTGATTTTCTCAACAGTGAGGTACTTCCTGTGGATTTCCTGGCACGTTTCTGAGACAGAGTATAACAAGAGAAAAGGTCTGTGAAACTTGCATCACAGCCCTCCCCTAAAGCACATCCTGATGATTGTTTGTCCTTCAAACAATGTTTAATTTCACTAAAGCTTGCCTGGTGAAAGTGTGTTTTAAGAGGTTATGTCCAACGTAGTATTGTTTTTGCCAGTTTAAGTCTTCCACTGACTTCCAGCTGAAGAGACTTCTCTTCTCCATCTCTGGCTTTTAGCCTCTCCATTAATGTACTGTAAATGCAGAGGCTGCATTATGTGTCCAGTGACATCACCCCTCTCAACCATGGCCGCTGATGATTCCATCAATCAGAGGGGCTCGAATCATGCTGAAGCAGGAAAATGTGTCTCTGCTTTGTGCAAGCGTGAGAATTTCCTGTTTTTGTCTTTGGAGAGGAGAATACAAGAGAAAACCTGGTTTGTTACTGTAAATGTAGACAGTTGGGCCAGGTTCCTCATTTAATCCATTTCCTGCATTTATTTGATGAACAATGTCTCAAAAGGTTAGATGGTGAATCACAAGGCTAGTCATCTGAAAACCACTTTCACATCCATGGTATCATAATGATGCAGATTAAGAGAGGGTACACTTCTTGAACACTGTCTACCCAGTTAGTGGATATCAATGCAAACCGCAGCAGCAAACCTTCTTTAACTGGGGAGTGATTTTCTGTCCTGGTGCTTTAATTAAGCATCAGGATAGAAAGCATCATTAAGCAGTCGTAAAATTCAGTAAGCTTTACCATTTCTCTTCCATTCAGTGGCCCTGACTTCCTAATAGTTGGTTTTTAAAGTGTCTATATCCTGCCAGAAGTGTGCGCAGCACTCACGAAAAACAGAATCCACCCAAAGATAGTTTACCGAAGAGCAGCTCTGGCTTTCTTCAGCTCAGGACGGCCTGTGTATCTGGGCGGATGAGCCACGCAGCATCTATTACATAGACTGTGGCACCATATGAGCTGCATGGATCCTTTTTTTTAGTGTTTTATTCACATTGCATCGTGAGTCGTGTGTGTACAGTTACCAAGTCATATGGTGAAATAAATACAGAGGGATATTAATAAACAGATATAAGTTCTCTGAGATGCTGATTTTAGGGGCCAAATTCTGAGCCTCGCTGTATTATTGATGATGGAGACCATTAGAGAGCATTTCTATTGATTAGCTTCCTCACAAAGATGCTCGTTAAAGCACAGTCGGGAATGCATGAATGAAAGTACATGAATGAGCTTATGCACATTATACTTAAACATAGTGTTGAACATGCACGACAACCCAGTGGAAACCTTAATTAAAGTTAAAATGTTCATATGGTATGAGTTACATGCCAACATTCAGGAAGTAGTGCCTGCTTTATTTAGCAAGGTAAATAGTAAGGATGGAGTGGTGAATATGGGTGTGCATCAGACTTTCATGTTGGAGTCTGGAGTGTGCGTCCTTTTACAGACAATAAACTAGCAGTTTATGACTATGGGAAGGATTGCTGTGAATTTTTGTGCAGACATTCATGGTGCTCGGAGGATTAAGTCCTCTGACCTTTCCTCTAGCAGAATATGAGGTTGAAGTTTGTAGTTTTTTGTAAATGTCCCGACTATTGGATGTCGCTACATAATTCACACTTTCATGTTCCCCTCAGGATGAATGCCAATCATTTTTGTGATCCCTTACCTTTTCCTTTAGCACCATCATCATGTCCAATTTTTAATTTGTCCCACATTCCAACCAGCATTTGTATGTGGGGCCAATGTGGGTAGTAAATGGGTTGACAAATGGGCCCTATATGGGATTTTCCATTGGTTCCATATTGGCTCCATGACAGTTGCCCACATCGTCGGCTTTGCCCAAGTGGTTTGCCCCTCCTGATTATGCTTGAACTACTTGGGTACCAAGTGGATATGGCCTCAAAATGGACATCTTATCTTGGGCTGACTTGGGTAAACCCACCCATGTAGGCAGTTGACATGGGGCCTGTATGTAACCCATGAACAATTCGATAGATGGCCCATTTTTCATCTCGTTTACTGCCCACATGGACCTTACATAGTGATGTTGTCTGGGACTTTGGATTATGTCCAGATTCTTACAAAAAAAATGACAATCCCATCAGCTTTAGCTGCACTTTGAGTTCAGTAGGTGTATCACAATATCAGAAATTTAGCAGTCTATACCAATACCAATGAAATTCCAGTTCTCCATACCCAACTCGATACCACGGTAAAAAAACAATAAATCCCATGTAATCAAACAGATGCTCCTTTATTAAAAACAATTAAATAAATCAGAAGTCACCCATGGTGACCAGAAAAAAAATGCCAATTGTGCAGCGCTCAGGACAAAATAGATGCTCAATGCATTGTTATACTGCTGGTAATTGTAGGGTAGTGTAAAAACACAGCGCTTCCATTGGACTCAGGAAAAAACGCTTGAGCTGTCACTGCAGCTGCACTTGTTACCATGTGTTCCACGTGTTGTTGTTGTTACTCTGTGCTGGTACACGTTCTTCTTGTTCTCCTTTTGGCATTCAACAGCAGACTAGAATACTTGTAGGAAAACGTGCCCCGTCATATCCAGAATCCCTTGTATTAATCGTACCAGAGAAAAACAAGCACTGTCATGTTTTCAGAATGTTGGCATTGACATGGTACAGCTACTAAACATTAGCGTGTTGCTGTAGGATTGCGAGCATGATGTCATGCTAGTGCTAGCATTTAGCTTGAAATACTGCTGTGCCTAATCACAGCCTCAGAGAGCTCATTGTCCTCCTTTAAACATTGGCCTCAGTCTTTTCCTAGTCCATAGTTTATTTGCCATATTCTCAGTACTGTCAATTCTCAATTGTTGGTGTTATCACTGTATACAGAGGAAATTTCTATTTGCTTTTGACTGTCTTTAATTGTAATCTTTTGTTGTGTATGTCTGTTGATTGCCACAGACCCAGAATTAATTTCCAATACACTTTTGGCCAATGAAGGACAATAAACTATAGTTGGAAGAATAATCAATGAAAAATGGTAATAAAAGTTAAAGAATACCATCATCAGTCTCTTTCATTATAGTGTCATTTAAAAACCTTTATATAAGTCCTGTTTTAGAAGCTAACACGTAAAGATGTCCTCCACAAACTACATTTTCTGTTGTTGATTCTGGGATATTGACAGAAAAACCCCTGACTGAGAAGCAGGGGATCCCTCTGTGTTAATGTGTTGTTATAGATCGGAGGTAGTAGGCGTAGCCAGTCTGTCTGTTTGGTTTATTTCCCTCTTGTGTCTTGGTCGGCCTCCCTGCACTCAGCAGCGTGTATAGTCACCTGATACAGGAGATGCTGCCTATTCACTCAGTGTCTCAGCTTGTATGGACATTTTATCTCATGTGGGACGTACCTGTATTGACAGTTTACTTCAGGCTCCAACACTCAAGACAGAAACGCACAGTCCTGGTGGCTGCATGCTGTTGTAAAGCAAGTTAAGTTTTGGAGCTGCAGATTTAACAGGAAATGAATCAATAAGTGAGAGTCCACTTGATCTGACTTCCTGCTTGTTGGTGTTCTCATTTATCTTTTATCTTTGCTGTATATCCAAGTCGACTTTGAAACAGCACTGTGTGTAAATGAGACCTTTAGGTGTGCAGTTCTTTTGTATCTCAGATGACAATGGCGGATCTCTGCTTAGCTTTCAGCAAAGCAGAAACACAAACATTCACTGTAACCCAATCATCATCTGTGGTGATACAAACCACCAGCTTTATGTAAACAAGACTAGACGTCCCCTCAGGTTTGCACAAAGCATTCCACAGGCATGTGTATACACACGCACACACACACACACACACACACACTTTGTGCCTTTAAACTGTGCTGTTTTAATCTTGTATGTAAGTCTTGTGGTTTATACATCACATGATAAGAGTCATGTTATTCTCCTTTTTTCCTTATGACAAACCATTTTGACTTTTGCAGCTTTTGTGCACAGTCAGCAAATTACTAACTCATCCTGTTACTCTCAGTTTTAGTTTAAACGTCACTTGAACTCACCATTTTGTGTATTCTTCCATGGCTGTGTGTTATACCGCCATGCTTGTTTTATCTTAGACTAGTCGACACCTGTCCACACAGCAGCAGTTAGTTCAAAAACAAATCTATTAAGGAGAATTTATGGTAGGACTAGGAAGATGATTCCATTACTGGCCTGTCACTTTATATGTAGACATGACCTTGATCATTTTTCTGACCTAGATATGTGTTTACATGTCTGTTTGTTTTCACTAGAATATCAACTAGGGCTGGGCAATATGGCCTAAAAACAAATTTCAGGCCTGGTAGCATGTACCTGGGCTCCAAAACTTTCAGCATGTGAATAAACCCCGGCTTTTCCACGGTAAATATGGGCACCATATCTCTTGCAAGATACATTGCGACTGCATCCGTGATCGCTTTCCACCGGGCCCCTTTCTCGTCATACGGCAGTGTTTCCCCTACCATTATATTGCCCCCCTGCACCTGCAGCAGGGCACCGAACACACAGTCTATGGAGAGGAGCCTGTGTTGCGTTCAGGCGTTGTCAGGTAAATAATAAATTCAAGCACCTGAATAGGGATATTTTCGTAGGGAGCAACACCTCTCCCACTCGGCAGCATGCCTCTGTTTGAGGTGCTGCAGTAAATTGGTAGTACTGCTACCTTGGGTAGCAACAGCCTTCAAACACACTTTGCAGCGGGGTGCTGTTTGTTCTGTGTCTGACGCTACAAAACTGAACTCGTTCCCTTTCTTGGGAACGAGTTCTTCCCTGCTCGCTGCCATGATGTTTGTTGTTGTTGTTCATTAAAACAAATCGACCTAAACTACAAATTCAAATTAATCGATAAAATCAATTTATCGCCCAGCCCTAATATCAACAACATTTTAGCCAACATGATACCAGAATAAACAGAAGATTTTCCCCGACCATTACTTGGGTGCAGCAATTCTCCCTTTTTCTCTGTTTACCGTCTTCTTGTGTGAGTCCAAAGAAAGATAGAAAATCACTTTAAAACGACACAGCGTGGCTTGCCGGTAGACTGCAGCTGTACTTTTGGAGTTGAAGACACACAGTCCTGGTAGTCGTTAGTTTACCAACCCCCGGCAATGTCCGCTGTTCGTAGTTTTACCCTCCAACAGCTTCATCCTCCACTCAATTAATCCACCAACAAACTGTCAGGCTCCCAGGCCGCCCATCCCTTAGAGATGAGTGCAACACAGCGGCCTTATAATGGAGGTAACTGTGATGTTTCCACTTGTCTAGTCATCACAAGAGACATCATTTTGGGGGAGGGTTGGAGTCAAATCCATGCTCCACCAGGTGAGCCAGTGGGCGCCCCATTTTGTTTTGTTTTGTTTTGACTGACCTCGTACAAAGGTGCCATAAATTCATATATACTCTCTTGTGTATATAAAAGGTGTTCTTACGATCAGTGGTTTATAATGGTCTTAAATTTTTTTCTCACTGTACCTGGTGTTGCAACAGACTAGTATTGAAGGAACTGACAGTAGAGATGTTGGATGACTCAGGGGCATCATACAATAGTTTTCTCTTGATTTGCTTTGACTTGTACATATGTACACTAATTCTGTTCTATTTATTTTGTTGTGCATTGGTTGCCGCCTGCATTGTTTTGTTATTGCTATTTTTGTTTGTCCCTTATATCCCGTGGAGGGGTCAAAAGGAAATGACATGAAATACAAGACAAATATATACTTGGTTAACAACCAGTTTGAACCTGGATATTGGCCTCTAACAATGCATGTAGGAACTTGTTCAAGGTTCGAGTTCATTTGTTGGCATAGTACAACACTGGATTGCACAACAAAATGTAGCTGTAGTAGTTTCATACTGCATAAGATGAAAACAAAACAGTAAAAGCAGTGCATTTCTCTGGTGCAGTTTTTTAATTTGCAGCAGGAGGAATGAAAACACTTGTGAATCCTTTAAACAGATGATATGGCCGGTGTCTTAGCATTAAAAGATTCAACACCAAGGAAATATTCTCCATCGACTACATTTGTGCACCAATTATCATAGATACAAAAATAGAGTCAACGTCCGCTCTTCCCACCAGAGTCCTGCACTCCGCCTGTCAAGTGTGACAGCTGGATGCAGGCTCACGTATGTGTTGCACGCTCATCTGATTAGATAGCAGCAGAAAGACAATAAGAGATGAAACCGGTTGGAAGGGGATACTAACAGACTGGACTGATGCTGTTTTAACAGTTTATTTTTGAGCTGATCTCCTTAAAGCAAAACACTGAATCCAAATAAAACCCTGTGAAATTGACACAGCATAAATCAATGAATCCAGTGTATGAGTATCCTTTTGTTCTAGTTCATGGAGATATCCCTGCAGACGGGGGTTTCTGTGTGACTGTCTAGACTCAGGGGCCTGAGTGTATCATGACATCATTGCCCCGAGGGCGACTGATAACAGATCTGTCTGAAAAAACACCAGTGAAATGAATAAGACATCCTGAGTGCAAATTTTTAGCCTTTAAGTAAATTATAGTGAAGAGGATGAATAATTTGACCATGGCTGTTTTTTTTTTTACTTTTACAACTGCTGCTACTAATACTACCCTACTGTAACTCCTCCTACTACTTCTACTAATGGTCCCACTAGTACTGCAGCCACTAGTGTTACTATTAGTATTATTTCTACCACTATAACTGCTACCTCCAATGGTCCTGGTGCAGTTGTTAATAAGACTTACACTACTGCAACTACTAGTTCTGCTACTGCTACTAGTGCAACTACCTCTGCCACTGCTGCAAAAACTACCATTACTAGGGATGATACAATCTCAACGGTCTTTGTCGGAGCCATTAAAGGCATTTTTTAACTGATTTGGATCGGTTAGCTACATAGTTCCTTTGTTTTACATCAGCTGTCACACAGGTATTTTTGCTCGTAAAGCTGTCATGCTCAGCAAAGCGGAAAGCAGCTATTGTCAACTTTCCAACTCTCCACTTTCATGTCTCTCCTCGACTCCGCTAGGGTTTTATATGTATGTGTATGTGTATAAGAGCAGGGGCTGAGTCACGCCTGCAGTGAAACACCACATGTCATAAACTACGGCAAAATTTATTATTTATTTATTTACCAAGATTTCATGTCAGCATAGCGTGAGAGTCTTGGTGTCATATATGGCTCATGAGGTTTTCACTGCTGTGCTTGGTAGAGACAGACAGCGGTGCTTAGCTCATGACAGCCACGTTCACCACGTCACTGCAAGAGCAACAAAAAACCCACAAGCAAAAAGCCACTAACAGTGAATATTTTTAGGTACCCTCATCCGCACAAACGATGTATAGATGCAGAGAAATAAACACTCAGGTCAAGACAGGTCATTCAGGGAGACTAACTCAGGCAACGGGGATAGAGACATCAATATTAAATTAATCACATTGGAATCTGGGACAGATAAACTTGATTGGGACATCTTAAACTATTACAACTACTACTAGTGTTGTTACTACTACTCATACTAAAACTGCAACTGCTAGTGCTGCTGTTTATACTGATGGTTTGGCTACTAATGTTAACACAACTTGTTATATACATTTTGAAACATTTATTTTGGTAATACAATTTTAAAGGTTCAGTAAAAACAAAACAGACGAAACATAAAGTCTGTAAGGTTTTCTTGGGAGCTCTTCCTTGTTTTGATAAATTTGGTTTGGTTCTCATTCTGTCTTCTGTTTGTATTGTCCTCTGAGACTTACGTACTGTATGCATGAAACATCTTGAACTGAAGAAGGAAGGGTTTTTAAACCCTCAGACTTTGGTGTCCTTTGTCCGGAAATCAGGAACGTGACACATGATTACTTGGTGACTCAGAGTGACTCCATTCTTTCTGCTGCTCTTCAGTGTGGGCGGGTGGCATCGATCCACATGTACAGTACTTCGTCAGACAGTGTACTGTGCTCATAGAAGTGGTGTTGTCAGCTGCAAATCTTGGCCCCAGCTGCTCCCTCTCCCCTCGGACTTAGTCATGTTAATAATAACTATCCTTTGACCTCCATAACTGATGCCCTGCCTACAGTAACCCCACGGCTGGTTATTTAGGTCTATTATAAGAGGATTCTGTCTCATTCCCACTGATAAGCACAGACACACCCCCGATCACCTCCCCCCCTTCCTCTGTCTAAAAAGCTGTCCCACTTCCTATGCTTTGTAAAATGTGAGGAGAGGATGTCACTGTTCTGTGGAAGTGGAACAAAACGTTGATTAGTGCTAACAAAAGAAAACTAAAGATAGAACTCGTCAGCTGGGAGATAAGAAGTTGGTTTATGGTTGTGCTGGCATGTTGTGAAATGTTACATGGTGTGGTCATGTAGGCCCAAATGGTAAATGGATAATCTCATCCAACTGTAATTGAAAGCTACACTGATCAATGTTTCTGTTTATTAACAGTTAGTCCAAAGACTATATGAAATGTGACAACCTTTTGCCTCTGTTTTTTCTCATAGTTGTGGCTTTTAAGATACATATATGGTGTGATTCAGTCTCAGGGCATTAGGCACCAAACAGCAGATAGTATAAGTTGGCAACCAACTAGTAAAGGAAGTACAACATACGGCAACTAAGATGCCAGATTTTCTTTGTGTTTGTTGTTAGTAGGGCTGTCCTGAATATCATTTGGGGCGTCAAAGCTTCAGTGATAATTACCTGCCAATATTCGAAGCTGCAATGTGACATGATGGGTCTTGGAGGGATGTAATATCATCCACCCGAATCAACCAGACTTTGGTAGAACTTAGCATGGCTGCTTGTGTATGTGAGGGAGAGATAGAATCACAAAAAGCAGGGGTTAATAGCTGCACTGATGACACTGGCTTATTCGTGTCTGACACTTGTCACCTCCCTTAAGCTTCCTCCACCAGTTTACTAGTGAAAACCCCCCAAAACAAAACACGAAGCATTCGAATACTGATTTAGACGTTGATTACAAAAGCAGCCATTTAGCCTGAAGCATTCGGGCTAGCCCTAGTTGTCAGGGGACGTAACAGCCCATCGAATTGGATTAGTGTATTGAGTCAGTGATCAAAATTTAATATCGTCTATGCAAAGTAAACACTGATACATATCATCATCTTAAAGATGTCTGTGTCACCTCTTCCATCCAAGCGCACCTTTTTCCTAAATATTCACACTGTGCTAGCACCAGGCAGATGTTAGCAAGCTGCCAAGAACAAGACGCTGAAGATATTAAATCCCCTCTATCACATGCCATAAATGAGCAATGCCATTGGAGCATAAAATACTCAGACGATGCAACAAACCAGGCCGGGCACCAAAAACAGGTTTATGGCATTGAGCTTGTGCTTGTGCAAGCGTTATTGTGTCAGATACGTACTCACCGGCTTTAATCTGCAAAACCTGAACTTCAACTCTAAAACAGCCATGAGTGTTACAGCTACCGTTTCATATTTCATTTGCAAAAACACGAGACTTTACGGTGTTGTCAAGTGACAGTTTTGTGAGCTACTGCGTACTCTGGAGCCGAAATATGCAATCCTATCGAGACAGCACTTAAGTGAAACTTGCATAACGAGTCTGTACAGTGAAGCTAAAGATGAGATCAAATGTCAGTTAAGGAACGCAGAACAAGTTGCTATCACTACAAGTGGCTGGATGTCATTTACAACAGAAGCCCATGTGCAGTAATTTGTTTTTAATTAAATATCTGGAGGAGTTCAGTAATAAAATTGTGAAATTATCCTTAAGTTGCTTTTTATGAGTTGATATAAAAGTAACTGATTGTGTTAATATAATATTATGCTAAAACTAGTGATTTACAGCTGTACTAGTTGTGGATTATTCCGACCCATGAGGCAAAAAAATGTGTAATTGCAGCTCTAACTTTTAATTGAACCAGGTTAATTCCACAGAGGTTTTCAAATGAATCATTTGTTGTACAAAGTATATGTTGTAAAAAGGTTTTGTGATCTGAAAGACAGAAAAGGAGCAGGATATGCATTTGCTAAGAGGTCAGAAGGACTGTGAGGTTTTGGTAGATGTCAAGTGTGAAACCACACTGAATAACTCATGGCAGGACACACAGATTAAGTGTTTTATAGCCTATATTTAGAGGTGAACCTGTGTGTTTGTGTGTGTGAGTGCGTGTGTTTGGTCCAGTTTTTTAGGAGCCACGAGAGATTTAAATCATCCCCCCCCCCCCCCACCACACACACACACACACACACACACACACACACACACACATACTGTTAATCCTCCAACGACCTCTCACTCCTCACCTACATTTATATACAAAGCTCGTCTTTTGTCATAGATGAAAATAATTCCATCACAGGACACATGCATGTATTCGACCCAGTCAGAGAGAGCAGTGTTTACCCCTTCATTGCAACCTTGTCAAGGACAGTTTACCTGAAAAGGAAATGATAAGCATGTGCTCGTGATGTAAACATTAATGGCGTCCCCCTCAGCTGAGCTGTAACATTAGCTAGCTCAGTGGTGCTAGGTGAGCTAGCAGCAGATGCACTCTTCCTTCTGCTTTCTTCTACGGTTGGTGGGTGTGGTTTGGTAGAAAGAAAATAGTTCCTACATGAAACTGCTCACAACAAGGTCCGTGGATTATATTAATATTTGTACTCGGTGATTCTAGGGTGGACCATCCCTTTGAGGTTGGAATGATTACATGACCATGTAATTAGTCAACACATTAGTCAACGGGCAGAAAATGACAACGAATTCATGTCTTATCAATGTTTGTCGAGCAAAAATGTCACTCAGTCTCTGCTTACAGCATCTCAAATGAATTTACAGCTCTCCTGTGTTTTATAACATTGTAAATGAAACATCCTTGGCTTCAGACTGTACACAACCTTGTGCATTCGTCAGCTTCTCCTGACACTGTACAAATTAAACAATGATCAGTAGATTCATCTAAAATGAAAAAATGTCACGTTCAGTTCTAGACATTTTGAATTCGTTCCACAAACTCTCTGCTTTCTTTTCTGTCTGCTTCCGTTTTTCAAGATGTGGTCAGTCAGCGTGTGCGCACGTTGCAGGACCCTTAGCTGTGGGAAATTGTGTTTTTGGCAAGTTTAATGCAGCAATAGTTTCAATGTTTGTTTCTGCTTTCTTGTCAGTTTCTTTAAGCACTGGCTTATTGGAGACAGCAGAGTTTCAGCTCTGTTGTCCTGACATGGTGTTCTATAAGCCCCAGGCCATCAGCAGCTGTTATTGTTGAACCTATTTCACCTACAAACGAAAGGTGTTCGTAACACACCATGTTAGGTCCATGTCCTTCTCCAAAATCACTGCAGTGGCTGGGAGCTGCTTCTTTACTAAGTTTAGCTCATGAAATAGCCTAAATCTTTGGTTTGTACTGTTTTGGCCTCCCTGCATTGGCTTCCAGTCTCTTCTATAATCCATTTTAAAGTTCTTTTAATCACATACAATGCCCTAAATGATCTGGCATCGGAGTATATGACTGAGCTTCTCACACTGTATCGTCCAAACAGGGACCTGAGGTCTGGGTCTTCTAACTGTTTCAGAGTCCAGGTTAAAGACAAAGGGTGATCGAGCCTTTTCAGTTCTTGCTCCTTGGCTTTGGAACAGCCTCCAACTTTGTGCTTTCAGCTCGAAAAGTGGTCCAGAAATAAAGTTAATACTGTCATTGCCGATGAGTCAGTTATTGATGCTGCTCATTAGCAGTTTAAACACACCCTCATCATAAAGTCAGCTGGGACTTAACGCTAACAGTTACATAAAGAGGGAGTGAGCAGAGGTCTGAAGGTCACTGCTGGGTGTCAGCTGATACTAAATGACAAATCAAACAATCAAAGCAGGTGACGGGAGTTTGCACAGAGTAGATTTCTCTCTACATCAAGTATGTAGCTGGATAAAAAACAGTGAAGATAAGGTATAGCAGTATATTTAGCTATAGTAGTCATTCATGTGAAATTACAGTATTTAACCCTTTAAAAATACAGTCAGTATGTATGCACATGGAGTTGTCGAGCTCTGATTAAACATTGGTTTGTGATTCATTACAGTCAGATATAGTGGTCTTATCCGTCATGAGTACAGCCTGTTCTGTCTTTGTGTTTGCTTCAGCCAGTTTGATTCTGATCTCAACATCCTGATCTTAAAATGATGTTTTTGATGTTGCCTTAGAACATTGACATTGATTCAAGAGAGGTCCTGTAACAAGCTGCTTTGTATCTGATACCAGCACAATGAGATTGCTAATTGCCGCTAAGGGAAAATCTGATGCTTAAATGTAGGTGTCCTCTGACATCGATACCATAAAAAGTGGTCCTAAACTGGCGGGTAGAAAGTGTTTAAATATCTTAATTCTCAAGCAAGCCTCATACAAACATCAAGACGATGAAACGGAGGAAATATCCAGGGAATTGAATCATTAATTCACTAATTGCTAAATGCCTTATAATGAAAACTGGATGATAATCTAGCTGCAAGGCTAGATGTCAGAGTATCTTGTTGTCCTGACAGACTGAACACAGAGGCATTGTGTGTCTCCTCCAGTCACGATGTCTAGATTTGAGACTAATGCAATGAAATGTGGACATTTCATGGCGTGATGGGTAACGTGGGAGCAAGTGTGCAGAGTGCAGATTACACGTCTGCTGGTTGTTTTATGATGTAACTTCTGCATGGATAAGCCTCTTACACATGCATGCAAACATACCCAGGGATTTGTGTAGCGTGTACATGCAGATGTGTATCGACCTACAGTCAAACACATGCAAACACAAACATAAACTGATCCGACTCAAGTGTGCAAAGCTTGTCGTGGGCTGGTTCATTATGGAATGCTGACATATACTTTCCAAGCAGAGTGTGTAATTAATATTACAGCTCAGAAATCAGCAGCAGTGATGAGAGCTAGTTTGACACTGCATACGTCATACATCGTCCAAGTTTGCTAAACTCTCCTAAAGGGATGAACGCCATTCTTCCAAAGGATATTACCTCATTTGGGGTTTTGACGATGATGGAGGAGACTGCTGATTGAGATCTGGTGATACACATAATGTTCACACTCATCAAACCAGTCAGTGAGCCCTCTTTTCCTCTATGGAAGCGTTTGTGTTTGTTGTTTCTTTTACCTTTAATTTATCACCAGTCTGTACATTCTCAAGCTTACATCATAGACTGTATACCAGCGTTGGACGTTGACACAGTGACGTCACCTATCAATTTGTGGACTCCTGTTTGAAGCCTTGACTGGTTGTCGCCATCGTGGATTTTTGGAGCCAGTAGTGATGTGGAGTGACCATATTTTGATGAGAGGTTGGAGCTGATCTTAATGCTAGCTTCTAACTGGTTAGCATGGTGCATTTACCATCTGTGGTTAACTTTAGGTTTAAGTTACTTAGGTTGGGTTTAGGAAAAGAAACAAGGTTGGGTGTCCTTATTTTTAGGTAAGTTAAGTTATGTTGGTTAGGCCAAAGAAAATAGACATGGTGATGATGTACCTTAAAATAGACTCAAAGTTTACACGGTTCTGAACATTAGTCTCATGGGAAAAGTCGTGTGTTTTGTGGCCTGCCTCCTTACAGGGACCGCTTCCTTTATTGCTCCTGTCAGTGCATTGATCACTTGATCGCAGCCTTAACAAATACGGAGGTTATACACATTTTACTGGCTTATGATTACGTAGGACATGTACGAATTTTGGTGCATTGCTTTTTGTAGGAAAACATACAAACAGTGCACAGGGCCGCCTGAACTCTGATAATAAACCGGATATCGATCAATCTCTATTACAAATGATATTCAGGCTGTAAACTGCACTGGTTGTTGCTAGTAGTTAATTCCCCAAATGACTGAAACTGAACCTTTTCCATTGTATTAATAGGTATGTTATTGTTAGTGCTAGAGTTGTAGGCTAAATTGTCACCACTTTGTTTTGCATTTCTTGGTTTTTCAATCTCTGATAACGACCTTTCAGTAGAATTGATTTTAAAATTTAAATATCTCATTTTCATTGGCTTTTAAAAATGTACGTCTTTGATCCTATTTGGAGATGTTTGTGGTTGTTTTTGAGGCTGTCAGTGTGTGTGCTTTGATGCAAATATTCCTAATAGGGGTGTAACAGTACATAAAATTCACATTTGGTTCAGTGTGATGCGGCGGCTCGTTCTTTGGCTCGATGTGTTTTTATCCACCACTCTCTCTCGTCATTGTCCTCATAATTGACAGCGAAGCCAAAGTGGCTCAAAACACCAGACCTGGAGGTTATTGAAGGATCTTCTTTTTCTGGTTAGTTAATAGCGTTACTAACCATCTTGCAACAAGCTTGCTTAGTGGAGCGTGCCTTCCACTGTGTCTCACTGTGTAGAGTAGAAGTAGAGTTGGTTTGGGGGTGGGAGGAGCAGACAGCATGTTGCCTGTCCTGTCGTGTGTGCTGCCTTGTTGAATGCAGTGGCACTGAGAACATTATATTAAACACAGTTTAAGCTGTGTATTTTATTTTCCAAGTGTAATAGGATAGTTCAGCATATCTTTCAGTTCGTAAAGCGTACCAAACCCAAAGCCTCATACTGAATGGTTCAATATGAATATGTGTATTGTGACACCCGTAGTTCTTCTGTATTGTGTCTTCTTCCTTTCCTGCCCTGTCTTTCTTGAAAACATCCTTATCTCAGATCAGACCTGATTAAATAGGTCATTCTGTATATTCCACCTCTGCATGTCTTGTCTGTAACATCTGCTAAAACATTACAGTTGCACAACAGTAAGTTAAAAAAACCATGGTAACTTTATGTCGTAATGACATGCAAAAGGTTGCCTCACACTCTTATCTGAGGCTCCGACATGCCTCATATTCATGCTTCTTGAGATGTGATGGAAACACACATGAATGTTTAAAGGCTGAGTGTAGTTCCTGAATTTTGTTCCTGTGGCTTCTCAGTTGCTGAGCTTGTATGGTTGAAAAGCTTTAGTAGAGGGCAATAATTCTATCTCCGTTTCACTGAAGCGTCTCTCAGTGCTGCGTTTCTGCCTGTTACTGATCTAATGGAGAGGTAACTCAGGACATGTCTGAACGAACAGCCCGTGCTCTGTTCTGCTGCAGGGGATTCCCTTACAGTCAGGGGTAATAGATCATAAGATCAGGTGGCTGTGTTTGACATGTCTCACTGAGAAGCACCAGAAAGGAGACGAGGGAGGGAGATGTTGGAAAATAGAGAAGGACTAATTGTTTGCAGAGCTTAAAGATTTAATGAAGGTAGTAAGTGTAGCATCGGATTACTCGGCTGTCCTGTGGTGCTGAGTGACAGCTGTGACCTGTGGGGTTTCTGATACTAAAAATATTTCAAATGGTAAAAGACAGGTTTTAGAAATATTCAGGGAACAGAGGTTCAGTGGATCTTGGTGCATTTGCTTCTCTGTCCTTGACGGCTTTTGTTAATGATACAAGAACAAAGAATGATCTCAAAACTCCCCAGAAAATATCTTTTTCTGTCTGAGCTCTGACCTCACTGGTGAAATGAGTCTCGCAGAGACCCAACAAAACAAAATTGCCATTCATTTTTGTGCAGTATCATTCTGTAGGAATCTCTCCATGAATATTGCATGAACAGAGTGGTCTGTCCATCAACACTAAACCAGTAGGGCCTGACAAATACAGACACATTTTAGTTTAAAATTTAATCTTAAAGGAATACTTAAGCTCCCAATTGACCATTTGTAAATCAGTAACTCAACCTGTGTAATGTTGAATTTGTGAAGAAAATTTTGTTTTTCTTGCATGCCTACGGTGACAGGAATCCAAAAATTGAAGAAATTATTGATGAATTGAACTAAAAGGAGTTTGCATTTGGGGCTGCAGACATGCCATGTCTTTAACTGCCTGGAAAGCACGAGGTTGGGTGCTGTGTGCAACTCTTGTGCCATGTTGGTGAAGATTCTCAGCCATCCAGGTCACGGTAATCTTAAGTGCTGTATCGTAGGCAATGCATTTGCTTGAGTTTCTTGAACTAAAGAAGCCTCTTGGATGAGAGGTGAAACATCTTCAAGAAACTCCATTTATAAACTTTCACACAATCCGGACGGAATAATCCAAGTGTCATTTATCCAGTTGTATGTGCAGTAGTAGCTTCGGGTTGACTACTGCCTTGATTGGTAGTTTGTTTGTTTTAGTACACAATAACACAAAATGACTGATCGAAGCAGTGGCAGACCAGCAGCTCCTGTGTTTAGTGAGGTAAAATGACTATTTTTGTCAATGGCGTCTTTCATTTAAGAGAGCATAGGCAAGTTTCACTTTTACTTCAGTTACCTGTCATAAAGGGCTGCCAGTTCGGGAAGCACTGAGCATATGGCGGGATAAATGTGAGAGTTTGCAAACAGATTTTTTGATGTAGATTTGCTGTTGTTTACAGCGGACCCTTTTACTTTAATTCATTACGAATTTTCTTCGTTCACCAGAGGTATGCAAGAGGAACAAAGCTTCCTTTGCAAATTTAGTGTAACATGGAGTGAGTAATTGGTACACAAATGGTCATTTGGGGGTGAAGTCAATATAGGTGCTTTCAATACTGCCATCATTGTAAGAAGTTTCACATAAATTAGATGTACTACATGTTTAGGAGCATCCCAGGTTTAAGATGTTGACCCATCAGGTATAAAAATCCATCAGGTTAACTGATTAAAAGTTTTCCCAACCAGTTGTGTGTGATGCTAACTGAACTGCTGCATCCTCCTCAGGTTTTGTAGTTTGTAACAGTTCTTCAGAGGCTTAATTTAAAACAGTCCAGTCTTATCACACAGACGCTGCTCTGGGAGTTTCTGTGCCTCATTATGCTGGAATGTATATATGACGTCCGCGGAGCCTTTTAGTGCATGTGAGGAATGTTGATCAATTCAAACAGCCTCTTCTAATCTCATTCACACTCCTGACCCACTTAAGGATGAAATCCTAGTGGATGTAAGACAGAGTCCTCCTCTGGTGTGTTGTGACTGAGAGGTCGGGGGGTTTCCTTATTCTGCTTTGTTCTGGTAAAGTTCAGACCTTGAGCAAACTGAGGCTCCTTTGTGCTTCCAGCCGTCAGCTGAAACTGGACTCAGTGTAAATAAGGAACTGACATTATCAGCACAGCTTCCCTGCGCGCTTCCCCATTAACTCCCAAGCTGACTCATTTTTCCCATGCACTGATGTAACAGACAGCAAGCTCTGACTTAATGGTTTTATCCCACAGACACAGTGCAGCCTTTTTTTCCTTGAAAAGTTAATCAGTTGTTGCCAAAGTCATTTTTCTCACTCAAGTGTTTAGTATCGTTATGCTTGTGCAAACATAATTTTCTGTACAGAAACTCAGTCGTGAAATAAAGCTGCTCTTTGTTTGGAAAATCTGATGGCAGAGCAAACAACAGTATTGTGTAACTGGCACTTAGTTTCAGGAAAGACGCCCTGAAGGACAAATTTCCTGCACAGGGAGAGACAGAAAATGAAAGCTGGAATGGCATCAACAACTTCACCAAAAAGTATGAGGAAAAAAAATATCTCCAAGATATTCTTACAGTTAACATTTTAACCACCATAGGGTGAAATGACAATGATAAAAGTCTTTGTGCACGTGGTAATTGGCCATATTGTAAGTAATATTAATGATGATTAGAACGTTATTTAACACTTTTCAAAAACAAGTTACAACATGCTTTACAAAGACAAAGAAAAACCACAAAAGAATATACTTGAAAAAGTAGAGTTGATAAGATAATAAAGACAAATGAGGTATGAATTGTGAAGGAGAATGAGATCTCCTTTGGCAGGTCATGGGGCCTAGACTCCAAAAACTAAGTCTCCTCTGGTTATTAGCCTTGACCCAAGAATTATTGTCAGATCTCTGCTGAAGGATCTCAGGCGGCATTCGGGCTAGAGTTCTCAACAAGCCAAAAAATGACAACCCAAACTAAACCGACCTGTCTGAGTTGAATCCTAAACCCGACCCATCGGAGATCATCACATAAAATACTGAGACTGGGCCCGACCAAGTCCCGCCCCCCGAATAAGCACCCGCCGGCTTCTAATGCCTGGGGCGGCACAAGCCAGGCGTCTCCAACCTAAATGGACCAGCTGGATGGATCACCGACTCTCCACGCTGTATTTCCGTGCAAGACAAGCTCCCTGCTCTGGCTGGGAGGAACGACAGAAAGCCCAGCTGACACTGACGCTGACAGTTCAACAGCCCCACCTCATCTATTGTTTCACAAGGCTGGCTATACAAGACCCTACCTGACCCAGCCAATCAGCGCCAATCAGCGCACATTTTCGTCCACAAACTCGGTACCACCTGTCTGGCTTTTGAGGATATAAGCAGTCGTCATCCCCAAACATGTTTTAAAGTAATCATTAAAATCATAAAATCTGCTAAACTAGGTGTTATATGCACTCATCTATTGGATTTTGTGAGTAGTCTTGCTGCAGCATCTTGAGCTCGTTGAAGTTTGGAGGGGTTGTGTTGGGTGAGACAGGAATACGGTAAGTTGCAGTAGTCTACACAGGATGTAATGAAAGTGTGGACGACAGTTTCTAGACTCTTAGAAGATAAAAAATATAACATTGTCGAGATGTTACGAAGTTGCACAAAGCAAGATTGAATGACTGACTTCATCTGCTGGTCCATGTTGAGTTTGTCAAAGCTACCACCCAGATTTCTTCACTGGGATTTGATGCAACAGGTTAGAGGACATTGGTGAGAAGAGATGTAGGGCTGGGTATGGAATCTAAATACTTGTTTCGGTGCTCACCAAATTGCATCGATGGCACTTAGAATCAAAGCTGTGAAGTACAGAATGCTGGCATGAATTTCTTGTTTGATTCATAGTCCGATAATTCCTGATTTCAAGAAAGAAGTGTTCCACTTTTAAACTTTTTCTTCATGCAAAGTTCTTTTTTAGCATTTATAATTTTTAAAGTTTGGCTTCTGTTGTTGAAAGGAGAGAAAAAAATGCTCATATTTCTTACAGTGATATGTCAAAAGTAACATTTTGGTGTCAGACTCAGTACCAGAAGTCAAGTATTGTCTCACTATTATGTTTTTCTCTGCTGAATCTGTTTCTTATCTTACGACGTGTTTGTTTGACTCGATCATCCCCTCTGGGATGTTCCTCCAGCCAAGTGCACTAAAAACAGGATATACTTTACAGATAGACAATGGCACACAACAGACAGTCTCACCTTCCTGAGTTATTCACATATTCATCAGTACCACACCTTTGGCTCCCACCCACATCCTCCATGACCCACCAACACCCTGTTCTCACCCACATCACAGAACCCTTTGATACAACACAACGCAGCCAGATCTGGTGACGCTACGGGTTACATTTTCTCTCCTCCATACGTCTGCCCACACAGTCTAGTTCGTAAAATCTAATGAGTAGTAGCACCACAATCATCTCCGCCTCCAGACACTCTCATTGAACCGTGGAGAGGACCTGGACAGACTCCAGTGTGTTGGCAACAAATCCAGGCAGCTGCTGAGTCAGAGCACGCTCTGCTGCTGGCTTCCCTCTTACTACTGAGTGTCAGTCTCCCTCAGGCTGTGGTTTATTCTGTGGAGAGATGGCTCCTGGCGTAGATTCCTCTACTGGCAGTAACAAGGTGTGATCCGTAGCTGCTGGTGTGTAGACGAGTTGGAAACTGTCGGCTTCACAAAGATCTTGTGAATTGCACTGCAGTATTTTAGTCTTTAAACTTATGAAGTTTGTTAAATAACTACTTTTTAGAGTTGGGCATCGCAGATCAAAGCGTGGATCTGGAACTTCAAGGATTGTTTCTCGCTTCAGATGGATTTGGAAACTGATTCAAGTGGTGCAGTTTGGGCACTGATCATAAACCATACTGTCCTTACTTTGCCCAAAGCAGTCATTACCAAATGGTGCCATTACTTACTCATGCTGTTACTATATTTTATTTTAAGTTTTTGTTCTTATCGTGTATTTAAGCATGTTGCTGCCATCTGTCAAAGCTGCTTGATTGATTCTGAGTTTGCACAGAAATGCTGTCATTCAGCACTTTTTGATCCACCTGTTTTTGTTGTCATTTTCAATACACACAGCCTTTATGAGTGAAAATGATTTTAAAAAGAAGACAGAAAGAAAGCTTGCATATTGCTGTGGTTTTCATGCTTGGCTGCAGTGGAAAAGATGCCCAGTCACCCAAGAGAAATACAATAAAACCTACCAGAAAAATATTTTTTTAGAATAAACAGTGACATCTGCTTCGGTGTATTTTAGTGTAGATGCACCACCCATATGTTGGTGCTACTCACTATTACATTCCTTCACTCCACCAGAAAGCCTAGGAATAAGGATTAAATACAGCAGGGTGTCAGGCAGAGATGCCAAGTCACATGACTTGGACTTGAGATATAAATTTGCTGACTTCATACTCGGCTTGATAAAATCAAAATAGACATCTACATGTAAATATGGAGCCCTCATAGTACTGTAACCTGATGTACTGAAGAGTTGCACCCTTTTCTTATAATCTGAGGTGTTGACTGGTGTACATAATGGGATATACAATTTCATATTTATTAGATATGGTGGTGCATATATAATTTTGTGTATATACACGCATCCACTATTAATCTATATGATGCTCTGACTCGGATGTTTTCCTTCTGTTCTTGTTCCCTTTGTCCCATCTTGTAGTTTGCTGTTATTTATTTTTTTTATCATTGTTATTGTTTGTTTACTTGTTTTGTTTTTTTGCTTGTTGTTGGTTTGTTTGAAAAATCAAAAGACTTGCCTTGGTTTTACCGCCAGTGGCTCGTGACTTTACCTGGACTCGGGCCACTTGGCTTAAAAATAATTTTTTTTAACTTTCCCGAGCTCAAAGATCAAAAAATCTGTAATGCCATCCAACTAAACTCCTGTTTTCAGGATAACTGAAATACTCGCTCAAGCTTCAGCTCATAAACTTTGTCTTTACCCGCCGCCATTTTCCGAGTGCCTGATTGATACTGCACATGTGGGTCTCTCAAGATGAGAAAGAAGTGAGATGGCTCACTCCTTTGTTACTTTCATCATTAACTCCAGAGAAAATTATGTGTTTAATTTAATGTTTACCACTTTGCCAGATCAGGCAAATGAGTTGCTAGATTTACTAGCTTGACGTGGCGTTATATTTGCTTTAGGCCGTTGGGCAGTCTTTAATGTTGAGCCCTGCTTTGGACTTGTCTGTCTTGACCTGGGGCTTGAGTGCAAAGACTTGAGACTTGCAAATCAATGACTTAGTCTCACCTCTGGTGTCATGTGACCTGATGTTCTAGGTGGCAAATCCTGCTACATAACCTCAAGATCGCTGGTTCGACTCCTAATTCATTTGTTAATATAATAGGCTAAATGCCATTCTAGGTGTCACTCTGGATTATAGTTACTGATGTTCTATTAATTATGTCATGGACTTACTGCCCTCATGGTGTCCACAGTGAAACGTGATGACATGTCTGGATGTGCGTCTCGTCAAACACATCATCACCACTCCTGGCCCATCTGGCTCCATGTGTCTGTTGGAGAGGTCAGGCCATTATTCAGCCGCAGACAGCCAGTCTCTCTGCCAAAGCAGCCCATCTCTTATGACACAACTATTCACTATTCAGCTGTGCTGCAGCCGCTCTTCCTGCTGCTGCTGCTGCTGCTGCTGCTGCCGGGGATATTAACAGATTACCCCTGCGCTGACCTTTCATAGGCTGAGCTCTTCACTTTTCCACAACAGACAGCTGTAAACAATATCTTGTTGCAGTAATGGCTCCGTTTTTCTGTCATATTTGTCCACTTCACATGTCTACTGTTGCTTCTGTGAAGTGTGATGACTCCGGTAAGATATCAGGGTGTGTTAATGTGGAATATAAAGGTATTATTCTCCTTCATGAATGAGGCAGATGGCCGGAGGAGCAGATTGCCGGGTTTAGTTAATGACCACATAAATGGACAATAGTCTGCGTGGCTGAAGGGCAGCGCTCCGTCTCGCTGCAGATTTTTTGTTTTTTGTTGTTACCAGCAGCAGAGGTTCCTCCCTCTTCTCCCAAACTGTGCCAACAGTCGTGCCGGTGTGGAGAGCCCAGCCATCTGCCACTTTGTGTGAGTGTGTGTGTTCTGTGATGCCAGCACAGGATCCTGCGTGGGTGTGAGCCTGAGATTGGTCAAACACATTCTGAGGCATGATGGTTTTTTTTTACATCAGAGCCTGTGTCTTGATTTTTTTGTATCATACCAGAATTCTTCTCAGTTACCAAATCAAAAAATGGCACGCAGGGTCAGGCACAGTGACAACAACAGGTAGACATTTTGTTTCACTCCTATGAGGTTACTATCCTGAATATCTCTGCTCGTGTCAGACCATTGTAGGGGATGCTGCAAATCAGTATTTGCGAGTAGTGGATTACCAGGATGCTTGCATCAATGTAATGTAATGTAAAGTTCCTTGACATTAGCCATGCTAGCATTGTTATGATCGCAGTCATTCACTGCTTTGGTGCATCTCTACAACTTGCTCCACCAGCTGGTTGACATTTTTGGTTTTAACTATTTGAAAAAATGCCATGAACGTCTGCACAGAATACTTACAGTGACTTGAGGATAAATCCTACTGGCTTCAGAGACATTTCTTCTAGTGCCATTAGCTATGAAATTTGGTACATTCATGTCTTCTTCAGGGTGCTTTTCAGGCAGTTGGTGATCTTTTAACGTTTCATGTTGCAACACCATCAAGTCAAATTTTAATTTGCACAGTACTTTGGTTAGTGTCCTGTAAAACTAATGACCTTTCCATCACCCTCAGCTGCACCTTGGGTTTAGTGCTCATTAGAAGATATTTGCACAGTAAACATGGTAAATATTCTACCCGCTAACCATGAAAGGCAAAAACGAAGGAGAGACATTCAGATGTCACACTGGGGTCACAAAACATTAAGAGTGATACTTAGCCCTATCCATCTGTCTGCTTATTAGAATACTGAGATAATACTGAGGCTGGGCCATCTTTCTGTTTAATCCTCGGGCTTCTGTCACAGTTTTGGTTTGTGTGCATGTGTGCGTGCATGCATTATCAGAGAGATTTCATTTCCTCACAGACAGATCAACAGAAAGACAAGAGGGATAGAGAGAGGAGGGGGGGGGCAGACAGACAGAGAGGCTGTGTTCACAGAGCTGCAGCGCTGTTTCTGTGGTGTACTTCAGTTCTTTTCCTTGTTGGTGGACTGTTGATGTTTACCAACAGATTATATCTTGGTCTGAGAAGTGAAGTCGATGCAGAAGTGCCTTTAACTTGCATTCTTTCTAACAGCAAGTAGGGGGCCACTCCACTGGTTGTAGAAAGAAGTCAGATTGCATACGAGAATTACCCTAATTCCCACTTCGTCAGTAAATATTTTCGTGTTAGTTTATGGCCTCAATTACTAGTTTCAAGTCTTCCTCAGCACAGCATGATGTTCATTTTGTAGAATATGGTCCCAGCTAGAATAAAATAGATGACAAAACAGGGTATGCTTTAGGGAAGTGGTTCCCAACTGGTCTACCCACAGGGTCCAGATTTCTCCTTACTCATTAGCTCAAGGTCCACACAGGTTAATGCATGTGTCATACTTTCATGTAGTCATGTTGTCCGGCTAGTTTGCTGTCTCTGTCAACTCACTCACTTTACAGCAGGAAATGGCACTTCAAAATAAAAGCTCTGTGCCAGAAATTCACTGTACTTACAAATAAAGTGTGTTTATTCACAAACTTGACACATTTCCACGTCACTTGCGATTGAGAAGTCGCTACCATGTTGATGTCCTCGGGCTCTCAGTCAGGTCCAGCCCTCGCTCCTCCATAGCGCCACCCTCTTATCCAAATATAGTCACATGTGGCTCCAAAAAAATCCCAGGACGGCAATGGCCAAAAATGCGAAATTCGAGGCTTCGAAACAGGAGATCACAAACCAGTGGGTGATGTCACGGTGGCTACATTAACTTCTTTTACACAGTCTATGGCATAGTTTCTAGAATTGCGGCCCTCACACATTTTGTGGGGCCCTTGTGCATGGCATGAAGTGCATGCATTGTATTTTAATCAGTAGTCCATTTTAACTCACTTTCAGTAGCCTACATTTAATACACTACTGGGTCGACGACTTGTACAAAGCTACTGGTTGCAGTGTAATTAGTGGCACCTTGGGGGTTGTGGAAATTAGTTTCTGTCATCAGTGTGAGTTCTGTTAGCTAAAATTTGCACTTTTGGTGGTCAACTTGGTAGTTCAATCTGGAAGTGAGATGTGTGCATGTATCCTGTGTGCCCTTGATCGTATTCTGGCTCCCTAAATTGGTTCTTAGTCATCATAACTGTGAGAACCCCTGGTCTGTGGTCGTAGAACATGATCAGCACCAGTGTGAACCTTAAAAGGCTTTTGTGTGGAGTAGAATTGTTTTTATCATTTAGATCTTTGACTCAAGCGTGAGAAGACAACATCATTTCCTGTTCTCGAAGCAGCTGCGCAGGAGCTGCTTAGATTCACCAGCTTTCTTGTGGTTAAATCATCAACTGCCACAGAAAACAACTCCAAATGCATTTACATCACATTAAAAGCCACGCTCACTTCCCTTTGCTTTACAGCAAAGAGCAACAACAACCAGTACTATGCTGTTATGTATTTTCATTTTTGTCCAAATCCGTTTTTTTAGGCATTTAGCACAGATTTAAACAGGCAGGAAAACATCTGATTCAGGTTCAGCTGAGAAAAAAAGAGTAAGGCACTTTGCATTCGTTCATGCGTTCTTCTAGTTATATTATCAGTAATCTTTATAAAAACCGGAGCTTTATCTAACCTGTTGCATCATCACAAGCATCATCACCCCTGTAAAACGCAGGTGTAGCATGACTCTGCAGGTGACGAGCAAACAGTGCCATGATCCACTTCAGTGAGCACTTTGGTTTCACAACAGCTTCCTGATAAAGTTTCTCCTCCGCCCTTCCATCTGTTGACAGAAACACCATTCACAGCCTGTTGTGATTAATAACCACTCCAGCAGAATGACCAGCACCAGAGGCCCATAATGATTTAGTTAGGCGTCCCTCTTTGCAAGTCTTTCTCATGCTAATCAGTGTATATAGTGCTGGTGGTGTGTATTTGTCACACTGTGGTGCCCAAACTGACTGTGCTTACATGTGACAACTGTCTCTCTTTCCAAATAAAACTAATGTAAATGATGATTCCCATGGCAGTGTTCCCAGGACTGTTAAGGAAAATGATTGTTAATAGTTTCATATGCGATGTTGGAAGTTTCCTACTAATCCCTGCTGTAAATATATCATCAAACACGTAAAGGATCGACGATTGATTGTTTTTCTCTCTCCTCTTTCCACAGCCATCAAGGTGAACTGTCAGGGATCATGTGGGATCTCCAGCAGAATGAATGATGCGTCATGGGCTCTGGAGGAGCAGTACTTCAACAGCACGTTGTCTGTTGCTGACAAAGGTGATGACAGGAAAAGCTTGATGATGTTTTTTTTAGCATGTCTGCTGGTTTGACCTCATCTAAACACATGCGTGCTTGAATGGTGGCTTTAATGTACAGGCTTTGGATTTTCATTCTAAGGGTGCTTTCAGACCTAGAGTTGTCTTGCTTTGGTCTGAATCAGGGACCAGCTTTGTTGCAAAGTTGCATAATTCCTAGAGTTGGTTTGTTTTCTCACGGCAGCATTTACAAGCTGATAAGATCAAATGCCTTGTGTGAGAAAGCTCGATTGGTCAGAATTTCCATGTGGGACAAATCCAGGAAGTAAACAAAACGTTGAAGAAGAGTACACTTGCAAGATAAATGTGACACTTTCTAATGTCACAATGGAGGGACAACTACGCAGGTTGATTTTAACTTCACATGCCTGTCTTAACAACACTATGACGTGACTGAAACTCCCTGTCTTTCACCTCATTTGGTTTATGGGAAATCTGCTGCAACAGGCTTAATCTCACAATGGCAGCAGCAGGTTTTTACGGCCGTGTAGTGAGGAGTTAAAGCCTCAATCAGTCAGAGTAGCAGTCCCCTGCAGTGATGTTCCAGCCGGCCTCTCTGCATGCTGCCTCTCTGAGGTGAGACGTGGTTATCAGTGTCCAGCAGAGTCTGATGAGAAGGTTGGACATGCTCCACAGAGGACAGGTTTAATTTTTTCTTTACTATCCTGCTCTGCTGCACTGACGCCCGGCTTAGCTGCGGAAATGAGAGCTTACAGGACCTTTTGTTGAGAGCGTGATCTTCCATCTTTTGTATTTGTTGCAGATACCACCCGCAACCAGAAGGTGAAATGTGCCGTGCATGCATGCATGTAATGTGTTGTAAATGCAAATCGCACTGTGGGACTTGATGGCAGCAATTCGAGCATGTAATCCATGCTGGTTGAGATGCCAAGAAAGAGTTCAATGTTTAACTCTCAGGACTGCGTGCTTCAACATGGGGCATACACCAGGCTATTTAAACATACCACCTGCTGGAAAGTGCATTTACTCAAGTACTGTGCTTGAGTAGACTATTGAAGTGCTTGTTTCCATATTATATGTAACTGCATGAATTGTATGTGAGTGTCCAAAACATGGTTGTACACTGAGGCATCACCCAAGTGTGCACCACAAATACACATAACCCTCACAAACATTACATCATATGCTGGAAAAACAGATTTCTTTTTTTAATAATTACTGTTCTTAGTTTTTTTTAAAAAAAAATGTAATCCTACTACAATTACCTTTTAAAAAGACATATATCTTAACTGGTATGTTGAATCATGAAGTAAAACTCCTTTTCAAAACTAAACAAATGGGGAAAATTCTTGATGAATTGAACTCATACAGCGTTGAGCTGCGAATATATCAAAACATCTGTTTTCAAACTCTCACACTATCTATCTACCTGTGTGATCTGAATGTGTCATTATTAGAACAAGTGAAATTATTGTACTGTTAGATGGGATTTTGCCCCCAGTGGAAGTGAGTGAAATAAGAAAGATGAAAGTCAAACAGAAAAGTACAGTATGAAATTTGGTTTATAAGCAGGCTCAGATTACTCAGACTGAACCAACGAACAGGCACAAACATGAACACACCCGTCTCACACAGAAACATTCAAACCTGTTGGTATGCGCTTTGGTCTGAGTGGTGCATGGTGCAGGTCTTGTTTAACTATTTAGAAAAAAACATTATCTCCAGGGTGCCAAATGCTTTGTATAAACATAGTTAACAGTCAAGTCAAGGCAAAAATGATATAAATATGAGTATAAATATGTATAGGATGCTTTAAGCGAATTTGAGTAATACTAAATGCAACAGCTGGGCATTGAGCCTCGGCCTTGGCACAGATCTAAATGTGTTATTAGCACTATAGACTACAGTAGGCATAGTGGCATAGTGTCATAAAGTCTTATAGCTGCTTGCATTTACGCCCCATTAAACATAAGAATCGGGGTTCCTTTCATAAAATAAGAATTAGTAGAAGTTTAAGAATTTAAAAAGTATTATTTTGGTAAAGGTATGAAAACTTAGGTACTGGTTATTGTATTTCTCAAAAATTTAAAGTGACACAAACTGTTAAAACCAAAACAAATCCCACCAGTCTATAAGACGTGGTGTGCAAAAACGTCTTAGGAATAAATATGGGAAATAAAATATAAAATTAAATTGAAGAAATACCACCATATGTAGCACATTTGCAGTATCTGTAGAGCAAGAAAAAAAACTCACTCACTGTCTCAGTACACACAGAGTATACTGTAAAACACCAGGCACACCACACTCCAAACAGAGGAGGACATAAATAATTCATTACACACCCTCCCTCTGCGCTCCCCTTTATCTCTGCCATTTTTTCCGTATCCCATTCTCTTCCGAAAATGGGCTGCTCTGCCCCCAAGGGCTGAGCGGCACAGAGAGAGCGAGACAGAAAGGGTGACAGAGGACCACCACACACACACACACACACACACACACACACACTCTCACACAAAGCGAGCGACGCTCACTTTTGGCTGACTGATAATGTGGTATGCCACAGATGCTTGGCGGTTGGAGGAGTGAAGACCAGTGATGTCAGCGTCCGTTCTTCATCCTGTCACTGTTTTCAGTTAATGACCTTCAGGAAGCGAGGATCACTATTTGATAGCCCTGGCCTAACCCAATCAATCTGACCATTTTCCTGACCGAACCCGACCTGAGTCCGTGACAGTTATAACCGAGCCCGGCCCGAACCTGACAGACTTTCTTATTTTTAAGTCCGAACTCAACTCGAGCCCGACGCAGTTTGTTACCTGACATAGTTGTTGTTATGGACAGTGTGTAAATGACCATCAAAAGACTGCTGTTACGTGCAGTAAAACACGCCGCTCGCACAGCAGCGCAGCGCTGCACTGTACACACACTCACTTGCAGCAGAGCCTGTGTTGCGTTCAGGCGTTGTTCTAAAAAAAGAGAAAACATTCCATGTCCTGCGACAATGCTTTTTAAACAACGCTCCATTTCCATTTCGTTTGCCTGTAGCTTGCGTATGCGTAATGACGTGAGGCATTACGTGGTATCGGATTGGTCATAGGCTGTACTCGCCGATGCCCGATGCCGCATTTTAGGCAGTATCGGAGGCATTTCCGATACTGGTGTCGTTATCGGTACAACTTTTAATCATTTCCTTCATCCTGTTCCTCTTCCTGTACCCGTGTTAGTTTGGCTCTCTCGAGATGAGTATATAAAGTAGCTGCACCTGCACAGCGCTGCTTTACAGCATGACTGCTTCCTCTAGCAGTAAACATGATGCAAATGAACACACACGCAGTCTGAGTGCTTCCCCTCAGGAAACTGAGACTAACGGAAAAACTTGTGCCCGTCCCTAATGAGGTGAGACATGTTGCTGTCTGCAAGAATTGAATTGGGCTGTCAACTCATCTAGAGAATTAATGTCCCGACTCTCTCAAGGTACTCTTGAAGCATGGGGTGAAGAGGCCCCATGGTTCCTTGTGCTCTTCTTATCAGTTTAAGTGAGCTTGCGAAGTGAACAAATGTGGAAAATTGTCTTATTCAAAATGTACAAAGTCTGATTCAGAGAAAATGCACGTAACAGAGTTTGTTTTATTGCAAAGCACCACGTCATACTTGAGGGAACTTCCTGCTGAGATCGTGCCGCATGTGCTTCTGAAAACATAGCTTCAGTTTGTGTTGTCTGATAACATCAGTAATACCAAGTTTGCAGACTGAATTTGTTGTACTTCAGCAAGTTTTCCTTTCCCACTGCACTGTTCATATTGCTGTTTTTCACTAGAGACATTTTGGTTATGCCAACATCTTCAAAGAATAAAACTAGTGATGGTCTGTAGTTTTGTTATTGTTAGCAAATTTTATAAAAGTAAAAACTTAAATAAACTGGTCCTAAGCCTGTTATGTCTTACTCCTCTGTGCCATAGAGCTTAATTGTTGTCCAAAAACCACATCAGTGAGCGACACTGTTGCATTGGTTACATGTTCATTCATTACAGTGAACACACACACTGTGGTTTATATCGAGAAATCACACATACACTGTTCTGCTGCTGTAAATACTCAGTAGATCACTGAACGCATATTGTTCTGCAGCTGAAAATAGCCCCCAACAGATTCACTGTTTTCTCCTGTTTAAGTAAGTTTCCCTCAAAAGCACAAGGCCCAGCTGTTTAAAGGAAACAGCACTGTTTTGTAAAGAAACAAAACCAAATATCTGTGACCAGCTTCTTAAAGGTGTTATTGGACCAGACATCTCCTGGGACTCCCTGAGAGGAACTGTGCACTGGAGAGCTTCTCCAAGAGCTACATACCCTCATGGGCTTTATCTGCTTACATTTGCACTGCCAGTAGGAAGTGACATACTGTTAGCCAGCCAGCAGTTGGTAAAGCAATGTCTCTTTCGCTATGTTGAGGCAAACTTGCGCTGTATCCCCTGTTGCATAGATGCTCAGTAAAGTCTGGACCTTACCATCGATCTGTTGGTTGATGTCTTCCATTTTTTGGCGGGTGCTTGTGCTTCATTGGCTATTTTTGACCAATCATCATGCACTCAAGGTTCCTCTTGTGCTGGGAGGATACTGTACCTACTCTGAAACTGGAGCTAAAGAAGTCCCTCAAAACAGCGTTCTGAGTAGGGCTTCGCAGTTAATCAAAATGCTAGCAGAAATGCAATATGGCCAAGTGCAAAATCCAAATCACAGGAGCCGCAATTTCTTCATGAAAGTAAAATGTGTGGCAACATACCACTATAGATGTAGTAACATGATGCTAAGGAGATACCCACGCCCACGTACTGTTTTTCACATATAAGAAAACAGGCTTGTTTGGTATAAACCTGAGCAATAATCACATCAGCATCATTTTTCTATAGATGTTTTTTAGTTAAAATGCAAAAATTACCATTCCCGCAAAAATTATGACTCGTATTGCATTTGCAATATGTCACAATAATCACAGTATGATTTTTTTTTTTTTGCATATCTTGCAGTCCTTGTGCTAAGAGCTGCGAGCTTTCCTAGTTCTTGTGGTGCAGACACAAGAAAAAAGGGCGTTTGTAGAACTATGGAAAAGTTGAAAGCACTGGGCTTGAGTGCGTAGTTGGTTGTTGGTTTTGGTCTTCTTATTAGATTTGTTGCCAGTAAGAAAAATATAGAATAGAGCCAGACTTATACACTGCATATCCTTTAATCTATAAGGGCAGATTTTGCAGTGATGCTGACCTGTAGAGCAGAAGAATGCACTCAGTCTTGGGTCGATCACTGCTGGCCCCACTGTGCTTGTAAATCATTGATTAACTTTGCTGAGAAATGCTCCAACTTTGCCAGCTACACGTGTTGTGCCGTCACACAGCCAACTGTTTATCGCTTCCTCTGACACTGGCCGATTAGTTTCAGTTGCGAGTTTTGTTCACTACAAAAGCCACCTCGACTCAGCTGTCTTTAAACAACAAAGCCTGTTTGTCTCAGAAACTCCATCCCACTGGGAAGTAGGTGATCCCCACAGGCACGGTGCCTCACCTGGACAGCTAATGTTCACTGAGGGATATGTAAAGTCGAAATAAAAACAACCATTCACACACAACCCTGACAATTATCACTATGTGTGCACCTGTACATGTAATTTGCATTTTTCTGTTTCCAGTCTGTGTTTAACTGATAAATCTTCCTCTTTTACAGGAACCCTGGTGGCAGGCGAGCACAGTTTCCCCTTCCAGTTTCTCATTCCAGGTGAGTGTAGGATTAACCTTTTGACCTGGTTAAGCACATTCCTCCATTTCAGGGGCACACCTTTACTTCTTGTAATAGTTTTCCAGGACCAGATGACGTCAGTGAAAGGAGCATTCAGATTTGATTACATCTGATAACACGGGACTTTTTCTAACATGTGTACTTACACAGCGCTTAACCCGAAGCCCTTTGTCTCCCAAACAAAGCCGACACACCTAGATCTGTGATATCGATGAAGTGTGAAGGATCATGACATAGTTAATGTTTAAGAGATCAGGGAGGAGCATGCCAATTGTGATACCTCAGCATGATAATTTTATTCCACTGGCCACATGTTCACAAACACGCACAGTATATGTTCCTGAAGGCTGACAAATATTCCAACGCCATGATCATGCAGATAACACGGAGATCATGCTTGGCACCTGTGAGGGCACACAGAGTGCAGTGTCTGTCTGGTATCTCACACTCTCTCAGGCGTGGGCTGAAGCACAGGGGGTGTTGGGTTATTTTTAGTCCCCTCTCCTGTTGTGCAGTCACTGTTTAATTGGTCTTCATGCCCCCATGCTTCACCCTCCCCTCCTCTTAGGCCCTCAGACTCTGAGAGCATCAGCACAGGGCATGTTAACCATCATGTAGTGATAAGTGACTCATTGGAGAGTCAAGTGTCTCCTGCTGCCCCCTGCTGGTACGCCAAACAGACTGATTTGCTTCTTTGCATCTTCTAAACAGACTTGCAGGAAGTCTTGAGGGTAAATGAGCCAACCTGACTTTTGACACAGGATTTTAAGAGGTGATGGTGTTAATGAGGTTTTCATCCTGTGTTAGAAATGTGCATGTGTTCATATGAAGCATTAGAATACATAAAAATACTTACAGTCTTGTAATGAAGAGACTGTTTTAAAGTTTAAAAAATGAACAACTGCAAGGAAGGAATCCTCCAGCACCTGATCAGGATGCACACCACTCAACGCTGAGCAACTTAACAGCAATTCCTACTCAAAGACAGAGAGATGGAGACCTTGAAGCTTGTTTAAATGTGTGTTTAAGTGTTTGCACAGACAGTAATGGTTCAGCGTTCTTTTTTTAGGGAAGTAAAAAGTGAATAATTCATATAAACCCACCAGTAATACGGAAAAAGCAGTTCTAGCACTTTTAGTTACCCATGGCAGGTACAGCAGGTCGTCCAAATATCACAGCATTGGTGTTTTGGCTCCTAAGTCCATATCAGAGTGTCACTGAGCAAGACACTGGAGCACTGGAAGTCCTTAACAACTGGGAGGGATTGTAAAGCATTTTGCGCTGTTATTCGGATAAAAGTGCTACATGAATGCAGTCAGTTTATTTACATGACTGGTCATAATTTAAGAAACATGTTGGAGAATAGTCTTGTGTGCCTGCAACTTCATGTAAGCAGCTATAAGAAGCTATGGCATGCAGATTACAGTGTTTTCTATATGTTAATGAATGATAAAGGTGTTAAAGGGATACTTCACCCCCCCAAATGACAATTCGCATATCAATTACTCACTCCATTGGTGTCTTAAGCAACTGTGTTTAAAAACAACAAAACTATATTAAACAGTGGATTGCCCCCTCCGGGTTGGGAGTGAGTTACCACCCCAAGTGAGGGAGTTCAAGTGTGTAGGCGTCTTGTTCACGAGTAAGGGTTGAATGGAGCGTGAGATGGATCTGCGGTTTGGCGCAGCATATGCACTGATGCGGGTTATGTGCTGGACCATCACAGTGAAGAGAGAGCTGAGCCAAAAGGCAAGGCTTCTGATTTACTGGTCCGCCTACATCCGAATCTTCACCTGTGGTCATGAGCTCTGGGTAATGACCGAAAGAATGAGTTTGTGGATACAAGCTGCTGAATGAGTTTCTTTAGAAGGGTGGCTGGGCTCAGCCTTAGAGATAGGGAAAGGAGCTCAGACATCCTGAGGGAGCTCGGAGTAGAGCCGCTGCTCCTTCGCATTAAAAGGGGTCAGTTGAGGTGGTTCGGGCATCTGATCAGGATGCCTCCTGGGCGCCTCCCGTTGGAGGTGTTCCAGGCACATCCCACTGGTAGGAGGCCCCAGGTAGACCCCAGAACATGCTGGAGGGATTACATATCTCATCTGGCCTGGGAACACTTTGGGGTCTCCCAGTAGGAGCTGGAAAGCGTGCTGGGGAGAGGGACGTCTGGGGTGCTTTGCTCAGCCTGCTGCCTCTGCGACCTTGTTTTGGATAGGAGATTGTAAATGGATGGATGGAAAACCATATCAAAACATGATTTTGCAATCTCTCGAACAACTTGTGGAGTATAATCCAAGTCTCATTTATCCAATCGTATGCTCACGAAACAGACAGCCTCTCTGCCAGGGAACTTAACTAGATGTAAAACCAGCAGCTCCTGTGTTCAGTGAGGTAGAATTACTGATTTTGTCAATGGAGTCTGGCTTTGTGGTTTGGAAGGTGCTGAGCATAAGACTCGATAAATGAGACTTGGATTATACAGCACAAATTGTGTGAGCCTTTGAGGTTTTGGTGTAGTTTTGCTGTTGTTAATCATGGACCTCTTTTATTTCACTTCAAGACTTTAATCTGTTTTTGGGTTCTTCGTTCACTGGAGGCTTGCAAGAATTGATATACAAACATCTTGACATCTTCGTGTCAAAATTGATGAGTCTGTTATTTAGAAGAGAAACTATAAATTAAGCATCATGAAAAGGGTTGCCGGGGAAAGGAAAAGATTAGTAGAAATGGTTGGATAATGATGGATATGTGGAGGGATTGTTGGTCATCCTGCTGATACTCATAAGCTCACATATAAGTAGTTGGGAGAAGGAGTCTTGGGAAATGTCTGTATTTTTTAACAAAGCTGTGCAGGGAAGGACTGAGAATTTCTTCTGACAAGCTCAGCTCAGTCGAGGCATAAGGTGTTGTTCTGGCCTGATCATTTCTCACTGAGGGTACAGAGAAATTCAAAGAGAGGAGGAAGGCGTAGGCTGAGATAAGCTCAGTACAAGGACACTTAGAGGGATGAAAAGGATTGGATGAAATGGCGGATGGCCTTGTTCCAAAGGGACACGAGATACAAGTTCAGGAAGAAAAGAGAGTAGAACAAAAGAGATATGCTTTAATAGAGTGCTATAAACTTTTATCCTTTGAAGACGAGCCCCTGCAGCACATCATGCAAGCATCCTTGTTTTCATACACATAAACTGAACAACCAGTGAGAAGCAGATGATAGAATTCCAGAGCATGAAGAGGCCTTAAAATCGCCAAATATCCTCTTATCTCGCTGTTGATTTCTGAAATTAAACCGTCAGCTGTGATACATTCCAAATCATCAACAAACACAGAGCTGGAAGAAGGTATTGGCTGCTACACTCAAATCAGGGAGCATGCTGTCAGACAAAGAATGTGTGAAATGTGTGCTGCTGTTTTTTGTGATAAGCCAGACTTATTGAAATCAAAAGTGTTAACTCCAAACAGGATTCCCTCTCACAGCCAATTTCTTTCCCTCTCTGGCAGATAAAACCTGCTCTGCTTGATCTCTGCACCTCTGAAGGCACAATCTAAATTCGAGTTTTTAATTTTAGTGGAACTACATTTGTGGAACTTGACATCTTGACCTTTTACCTGCAATTTCTTGACGCCCAAGACTGTCAAAGTGACCTTTTTTCAAAGTTTCTCTTTAAACTGGGCTAAATTTGGAAGACTGAAACATTTTTAGAAGTCCAGGTTAGGCTAAATTTAACTGTTGTTAGAGCAGTATTTCAATGACTGTATCTCAACTTGTTATTAGGAACTGATACATACTGAAATACAGTCATTAAAATGCTGTTAAGATTATGTTTCTATGTAACTTAAACATCCAAAAAAAACACGGTCACGGTCAGCGGCTACTTTGTATAAGTAGCAAATGTACTCACACTCATCTGTCCGCCCATGGTCATGTTGGTCCTAAAATGAGGTATGATCAAGCACATTGCTATTTTAGGCAGCACATATTGATCGTGCAATTGACCAACAAAAACCTGGTCTGAAGTCAATGACAAAGTATTTTTTGTTATTTAAAGGACACACATTTAGATAGGTGTTGCAGTGGTAAGCATTGTCGCCCGGTTCCTGGAGTTGACATGTTCTCCCCGTGTCAGTGTGGTTTCTCCAGGTACTCCAGCTTCCTCCCACAGTCCAAAGACATGCAGGTCAATTGGTGACTCTAAATCATATCTTCACTGATTATTTTTGCAAGTTAAAGTTTTGTTCTGTTTCCTCTGTCAAGTTTGTAACTACAGTTTTAGTTTCACTGTTAAAATGTCTATTTGCTACAGTGATATTACTGCTCCTACTGCATTACTCTCAACAGAAAACTAATTGTTTCTCTGATTTGCCGAAAGGCATCCTGACCGAACCACCTGAACTGACCCCTTTTGACGCGAAGGAGCAGTGGCTCTACTCCGAGCTCCCACCTGATGTCTGAGCTCCTCACCCTATCTCTAAGGCTGAGCCCAGCCACTCCACAGAGGAAGCTCATTTGGGCCTCTACCAGTGGGACGTGCCCAAAACCCCTTCAATAATTAATTAAGGGAGTAAATCCAGCCCATTTGCCTCTTACAACTTACTTTACGCTCAGATTATGCACTCTTTAACTAAGTGGAGTCGGACACGCCCTAAATGCATGTGTGCCGTGCTTGCTATGTCTTCAGCCATGCTAGCAGCTCTGTGAGGCTGTGTTTGGACACAATGGTGCTTTGAGCTAAATGTAACATCAGCAGGAACTGTTCACCATCTTAGCATTAACTCATTAGCAGCTAATTAGTTTTGCCTGTTTTAAGTCGTAAAACAAAAGTATTGGACAGATTAAAATCTGACCTGGTGATGGCACCTACTGAGAGGTCAGGGTGTCACCAGTGTGCCTGAGCTCAGAGAAAAAAGTCAAGCTTCACGATCCTCGCCACGCCACTTTCAGCAGCCACTAGCAGCTCAGTCTGGTGTGTCTCTAGGGAAAGTCAGTCTTGTTCTTCAGTCTGTCCTCTGTCAGTCTGTCGTCCACTGCTCTGCTCCCAAGCTGTCTGCAGCAAAACAACAACAACCCAAACCTCTTGGTTAATTCTCATTGACAGCAGCAGCAGACTTGTCCCTAGAGCAGAAGCCTGCCTCTCTGACATTAATCTCAGCGAGGATCAGTAAAAAGAAACACTTATAAGAGTGAGGCTGAGAGAGTGACTTAGCTTTTATTGACAACACATTAATCACCTTTGTGCACATCCGGTTTGGATATTTATATGCAGATTATTGGTACGGATCACAGAGGTTTTGTTTCTCTTCCCTCTGGCTCTGAACATCTCTCTCCTTTTGTCTGTCTGTCTGCCTTCTCCCCAAATAGTTATTTTTATCTCACTCTCCTTAAATTTCCTTCCCTCCAGCCTTTTCCCTCCCTGTTTCCTCCACTTCACTGTCCTTTCCTTGAGTCACAAGAACAATCAGTGTCCTTTTTTTCCATTTGGGACGAAAGCACAGGAATCAGTCTGATAGGCTCCTTACTTCCTGTGACAGCTCTGATAGAGGTCTGCAAGGAGAAGGACACTCTGTTTCCTACTAGTAACAATATAAAGGAGAATAAGATTTAATAAAGCTTTTTCAGGCATTGCAGTATTACCATTTCTATTTTTCAGTTATTTTTTTCGCTAATGAATATACAATGAAATATCACATTTGAATTTATTTTCTATGTCATTTGTCTAAAAAAATATGTGTGTCAAAACGTGTCTATTTTGGTTGTGTTTAAGAACAGTCTAATTATATGCAGCATATTTTAGTTAGTTGGGCTTTATGTAATTTTTATACTAATATATTAATTTTTTTTATAATTTATATATTTTTTTTAAAATAACTTGTAATTTAATTGTATTGTGCAATTTTCCTATTTGTGCAATAATATTTACATATTTCTATGCTTCAATGTAGTTATTATTGTGCACAATCATCCATCAGGGACATATTATTTATTATTATATTTATACAGTATCTCTATAAGCAAAAGGTATATATAAATATGTAGCTTTTATATTATTATTATTATTATTATATTATTATTTTAATTTTATTGTATTTTATATTATTATTTATAGGATTATTAAAGTCTGTAATTTAAACTTTAATAATATTTTTATTTTATTTTATTTTATATTATTATCTATAGGATTATTAAAGTCTGTAATTTAAACTTTAATATTATTTTTATTAAAGTCTGTTATTTAAACTTTTATATTATTTTAATTTTATTGTATTTTATATTAGTATTTATAGGATTATTAAAGTCTAATTTAAACTTTTATATTATTTTAATTTTATTGTATTTTATGTCATTATTTATAGGATTATTAAAGTCTAATTTAAACTTTTATATTTAATTTTATTGTATTTTATATTATTATGTACAGTATGGGATTATTAAAGTCTGTAATTTAAACTTTTATATTATTTTGATTATATTTTATTTTATATTATTATTTATAGGATTATTAAAGTCTAATTTAAACTTTGTATCTTATTTGTATTTTTTGTAGCTTTTATTTCATTTCTTTCACCTAATCATTTTTTTTGTCTTTGCGTTTTTCCCTTGAGCTGCTGTAAAACTTAATTTCCCTGATGTGGGATTATTGAAGTCTCTTATCTCATCTGATTTTATATTCGCAGTCCCTATGTCAGCCCCGAAATATCTGTCCTCAGTGTCAAAGTAACGTCTTCATTGTCTTTTTTCCCTCCAATCCTCTCTGTAGTCGCTGCCCCAACTTCCTTCGAGGGCCCCTTTGGGAAGATTATTTACCGCGTGAGGGCGGCCATTGACACGCCCCGTTTTGCTAAGGACTACAAAGCCCAGAAGCCCTTCTACCTACTCAACCTGCTCAACCTCAATGAGGTGCCTGACATTGAAGTAAGTGTTCAACTTTTACTACTTTAATAAATCCGTAATAAACTGAGATGTTGCTTTGAGTTTATTGAGGAAGTTTTGGATATAACCCAGACACAAGGAAAAGAGGGGACTTTAAAACACTGTAATGCATCTTTTTATTTGATCAGTGTTTGTCTTGTTCGAGGTTTATTTGATTTCATGGCAGAGCAGGATCTAATTCATTTTCTCCTCTACTCCTCTGCATTACTTATCATCTACTCTCTTAAACATCATGACTGTCAGTTTCCTGATACTCTGGAAGTCAGCAGGAAAAGATTATCAGCATTAGATTATCAGCGCAGCATCAGCTAATGAGGCTTCTTAATTACTAACAACACACAAACAAACATTTATCCCGTAACTCTGCCTCCACAGCATCCCAGTCACGCTGTGACCACTAAGAAGTTCAGCTACCTCCTGGTGAAGACGGGGACGCTGATGCTGAAAGCTCGCAGCGACCTGAGGGGTTACATCCCCGGCCAGGTTATCAAGTTAGCCACAGAGATCCACAACAAGTCTGGGAAGGACACGGGATGTGTGCTGGCCAGTCTCATACAGGTAGATTGTTATTATATATATTTTTACTAATTCTTACAAACACACCTTTCTTGTTACAGTGAGTCATCTTTGGAAGTTTGTTTTTCAGGGTTCCTGCGCAGTATGGAAAAATATGTAATTGTTTACCACTCTTTGAGGGAGTGCAGGCCAGAGAGAGCTGCCTCTACGCCTGTTCGTCACAGCCTTCAAAACAGCTCCGCCCCAAGTGCCTTAGAACTGAACCAAATCCAATTATCCACCAAATTAGTTTTAAAGAACACGCTGCATTATCTTTAAATTGCATATATACATAGCATTACAAACATTTAGCGTGTCTGAATATTTATGAGTCGTGCAGTGATGTAGATATCAGAAAAGTAAACAGACTCAATCTTTTCTGCATTAGAAAACCTTAATGGCTGCGTTTATCATTATTTCCATGGACACGGTGAACTAAGAAGGCTGCACAGATGTTGTGAAAATTAAATTATATTATATTATATATATTATATTTTATCTTTGCCTTCTACTGATTTTAACTGAATAGAGCTTGAATGCATCATGATGTAACTCAATATAACCCCCGTTAACATGTATTTCAGCCACTGACTGCTAACAGCTAACTTCAACTAGCTCTCTTCCTGCTGATTTCAAAATGATTGTGAGTTTACCGTGACCTTTCATCCCGATGGTGTCCCAGGGTAGATCTCAGTTCATCTCAAACACATTTCCTGTGGTCTCTAAAACGACGGGTTGGTCTTGAGCCCCCCCCCCCCAAAATTGATGTGACACGATGGCAACTACGAGGTGAATATCGGTCAGTAAGCCCTGATAAAACAATGCAACCATAATGTGAAATGTGTAGGATCCCTGGATTTTGTTGTGTTTCGTTTGTTTTTTAGGTGTTGAGTACCATTCAGGTGTACTGTAAAAATAAATGAATAACGATAATGGATCATAAAATCTATATAAGAAAGCAAAACACAGATGTGTGTATTCACAGTTTTTGACCTGTCCCAAATACCATTATTATGAGCACAGTCAGTGTGCTCTGCCCCCCGGAAATTTCCATTTTAGGGATGTATTATAAATCTCTGCTGGACCCCGAAGCTTCAAACCATTCCCAGAACTAATCCCCTCATATGGGTGCACATAAAATCTCTCTATACCTCGAGATAACAGTAATGGAGGTTCTCTTGATCCATTTCAAAGGAACGCTTTCCCTTTCCAATAATCCAGAGATGGGTGAAGTGGTTTGACGTCACTGTCACGTCTTTTTATTCTCTGTCACAACAGAAAGTGACCTATAAGACCAAACGGCCTGTGTTTGACCTGCGGACCATCGCAGAGGTGGAGGGAGCCGGGGTGAAAGCAGGAAAACACGCAGAGTGGAGAGAGCAGATCATCGTCCCTCCTCTTCCTCAGTCTGCACTGGCTGGCTGCAGCCTCATAGACATCGACTATTTCATTCAGGTCAGTGTGTGTGTTTGTGAGATACATGTGTCAGATGTACTTATCCTCTGAACTTCCATAGTACTTTAATGTTTTGTGTGTGTTTGCCAACGCAAATATGTGTTACAGGTGTCACTAAAATCTCCAGAGGCAATCGTCACTTTGCCCATCTACATTGGGAACATCGCTGTGAACTTGTCTCCGTCGAGACCCATGCCCTCCAGTCCAGACCACTGCGCTGTCACCATCGGACCCAGGGCAACAGGCGTGACACCCAGCGCCCCACCGGCGGAGGAGGATCCAGAGGAGGAGCTGTGTGCAGGAGGTTTGGCCAGTGAGGAGATCCCCACCAAGAGTCACTCTCAGCAGGATCCCTCAGGTCATCCGGTCACCATGTCCCCCAGCGCCTTCAGCCACGCACCCGGTGCAGCCCTTCCTCCCAGCCACAGACGACCCGACGCCTCAGCTCCGCTGTTCTGTGTTTCCACCGGGGCCACTATACCTTTCTTCACCGAGGGAGACGTCACTCCTGTACCCACTTCCTGTTCTCTCATCCTTCCTCCAGAGTACAGCAGCTGGGACTACCCTCATGGTGGGTTCGTAAATAAGTCTCTGACACTGTCGTCCCCATCACAGTCCATGCTTTGAAATATCCGTTTTATGTTTTCATCACAGGCTGTTCAAGGAATGAATTGTCTGACTTTCAATTTCTATAACCAGATAAACTCTGGCTGGTGTTGAGCCATGAGTCGACGCTTCTTATGTTGTTGTTATATGTCCTTTTACAGTAGGGACACCTTAATAAGGCAAACACAAGTAGCCTAATCTCACAATCTCTTGCCTCAAGTTACATATAAACTGTAGCACAACAGAGCTGAGGGTGCAAAGTTTTATCACTTTATCGAAGACAAAACCTGTTTAGGTACTTGAGAATCCTTGCATGGCAACTTCCTACCCATGCAAAGGTCCTGACAATGCCAAAATAATGTCCATTACATTGTCATGTAATTAATTGCAAGTTAACAATATGATGCTAAACCTTACATATGCTCACATATCGGCACAAAACGAGGATCAGGAGAATCATGGCAGCTTTCTGTAGGTTATAACTGCCTCAAACTGAAACTATATCAGTATATAAAACAATATAAAAGAGGTTGTCTTTTCCAACACTGTCTAGTGCAAATATTAATTGCCTCAAAATAGGAGATGAGTGAATAAAATAATATAAGAGACTAGCCCTCCTAACACCTTCAGATGATGACAGAATTAAAAGGGAGAGTAAAAGTTTAACTGGCACATAAACTGCATTTGATGCTCAGTAGTCCGGCTTATTTGACACGTTCATCATAAAAGCAGCGGTTATACCTCATCACAAGGAGTCTCTCAAGTAGTTTCCAGACAGTCTGTTTCTCCACTGAGTCAGCGCAAGACTGCCCGGGCCTACGCACGATATGGTGTTGTGGTGTCAGCACTTTTTTTTTCTATCCAGCCATTATGCAGATAATTGGAAAACTTATGGAGTGCATGAAAGGACATAATTGTTTGATAAGTAACTGTGCTGTGATTACTGAATTTAGAGAGGAATCTTGTTACATTATTGTGTTATTTTGGGATTACAGTAAGGCGTTACCCCCAACACTGATTATATGAGCATGTTTAACGTGTCTCTATACGATGAATCCCACTGACTTACTTGATAAGTCGTGGAACAGAGGCGAGAAAGTGCAGGACCTCAACTATATTACTGACTATTTTTCTGCCTTTGTGTGTTATAGAGCCCCCACCCACTTACGAGGAAAGCTGCAGCAGCGCCAACTCCAGTTTCAACAGTAGACAGTAGAGAAGACGCAGGTGACGAAGCATCATGGCCACGCCCACCCACACCTGTCTGCATTTGCCTCAAGAGTAACCAGGACAGAGACACGCCAGGTTAAAGAGGATGGACGATAACTCCACTCCTGAACACCCTAAAGATTCTTTGTCCTCAAATAAGTAAAAAAAAAAAGGGATCATATCTTATATGGAATATAATTTCACCTCATGTCCCATCAGGTATTGTCAGACAGAGCGGGTGAAAATCACTGTGCCTAAAAGAAGTATTTTGAATCATCGTACAGCATTTAGAATATCCAGTGATTGGACATGTTTCTTTCATGTGGCGGAGTAAGATCTGTTGTTTTATCAATGAACTTCTGCATCTGTGATGCCTTGAATATGAGTTCGGCCTACTGAGGGCTCATGTTTTGCGAGATCAAACGTTGGCCTTTTCTGTAGTCTTGTTCCAATTGTGCACTTGTTATTGTGGTCCACCGTTGTCCGTTTGTGTCTCAGTTGTCCTCCTCATCAGCAGGGCAGAGCTGTTTTTATGCTGGACGTTGAAAGAACTTAATGCCAGAGGTTGTGGTTTGTCTAGTTTGAGTATTTAAAACCTCTGTGTGTAGGGTTTTGGTGATTATGGGCTCATTTATAACAGGGCTGCACAATTATTTGATTTGAGTATTTGATTTTTGATGAAGGTAAAGTGTGTCCAACATACCATTATACAGTAAATGAGGCATTGTGGTGCTACAAAGATGCTCCAGCCTACAACGTAAGGGAACATGCTTGTTTGGTACAGACCCATCATCTTTTTTTTATCAGTGAAAATGAAATGCAGAAATTACTATTCCCACAAGAATCAAGAGTCATCTCAGTGTTTTTTTGTTTTGCATTTTGTGCAGCCTCACTGCTCATATTCTTCACGTGTCCTTCATGTTGGCATAGAAACAGCCACTAGATGGCACTAGAGGGCAGAGTCAAAAGTCTGTGACAACAACAATCAAGCCAACGTTTGAGAAGGTCGTAATAACGTAACTTTTAACGGAGCCGGTGTTGTAGAAGCTGGAGTTCTGTGAGGTCATTAAATACATCGCAATATGTGGACGGAGAATTCTTTTAACTTTATCACTGATTTGTTCTGTTCTTCGATTCTTAAAATGTCTCCCGTCCCACGGTCGTGTACTCAGAACGATCTACATAGAAACTTGTTAATGCTACCCAAAGTTGCTTGATATTAATCGGGATGACTGCAAGATGAAAATGCAACATAGGACTTTGACTTGTCTAGCTAGTCATTTCCTTTACTACACATTAATGAAAAGTGATCGCTAGACAGACAGACAGACAGATAGATAGATAGGGAAGAAAAGTAGACTACAGTATGAGGATGTGGAAATATATAATAAATATTAAATCAATTTGATGGTTTGAAGGCACAACAACAGCATTGCCATTGAAATATAGGTTAGAAAATACAATATTTGCCTGATTTAACATGACTCGGGGTATAAACCACGCCCTCTTCTGTCTGAATACAGATAGAGACACATATAATTTTGTTGGTTGAACAGATATAGATACAGATAATGGCGTACAGGCAGAAGGCACCGTCCTTGTCTGTATACTCATCTATCACTGAGCATAAATGAGCCTTTAAAGTCATTCTGATGGTTTAAGTCTTTGTTTAAGCAAATATAAAACAACCCCAGTTAGAAATTGAGTCTGTGTTTTGTAGCTGCATGCATTGCTGCCTGCTACGGTGTCTTATTTTATAATGCCACTCCATGTTGCCAGTGAGAAATCGTTGGAATCCTACACACAGAGGCTTTAGAGATAAATAGTGACTCAGCAACACCTCTCAGTTGTATCACTTAAAACAGAGGTAGCAGTAAAAACTACTTTAATATATTGTAGTTATACGAATTAATCCGGTCACATCATAATCTGTGTGTTTTTAAACATTGTTTCTGTCAAAAATAATCAACCAATTGGGATATTTACATTTTTCTGCACATTTAGTTTCTGGACAAGATCACTTATGTAGAGAAACAAAGAGAAGCGTGTGCATTGATCTCACTTTGGAAAAGATGAATATATAAATATATATCACCCCTGTAGTGCCACCATATGTTGCGTCATATCACTGAGAGGTTCTGCTTTGACACCAGTTTTGTATTCATAGGACAGTTTATCTGCAGATGAGGCTCATTTCTCCTGCAGCTGGGTGAAATGACCGCAGTGCTGACGCAGTCTTCCTCTGCCCTCTTGTGGCTGTCGCCGGTACAAGTTTAAATCAACTTGTACTGACACTGGAGTTTAACCCTAACACAATCAGCCATGTTGTTTGCAGAAGTGACTAACTGAGGTTTGATGTAAGTGTTGTCGTGAGATGTGATGCGAGTGTTTAGCGTCACCGCAACAGTCTGAGTGAGATTGTATGTTGTTTTTTCTCCTGTTTGTTGCCTTAACTTTCATTTAGTGTTACATTAGTGAGACGAGAATCCTTCTGGAGTTTCAGTTGGTGCAGATTATGAACATACATGTGCACAACACGGCACTTTTTACAGTTTGCATGGATTTGTGGGTGCACATCTACTGTACGTGTGCCTGTGTAAGTAGGTCTGTTTTCACATAAAGGTATACTGTGCAGGATTGGTTGCTGTTTGTTAGCATGCTCGCCAGGGAAAGTGAGTAAAAGCCAGCCCCAGATTCACTCTTGTTTGGTGTTTTGCTTCGCTATATTTGCATTTTTTGCAATTTTTGTGGCTTCCTCTTGGATGTCTGATGCTTCACCTGGTCGCTACCTTTTTTTTAAAAATGAAAAGTGGGCCCTACGTGATGATGAGAGGGATTACTTCTGTATGAGACTATCTGTTGTTTCTAAGGGAAATCCTGCATAGTATATCTTTAAACTCCATTTCAAACTGGTTCATGACTCAGCGTTTGTGTTAAATTATCTGAAGTTTTTCTTTTCCTTTGTACGTGGGCTGGGTGATAGCTGAATATTTTACAACTTAAAGTGTAACCATATTATGATTTTATCTTATTATGTTATCATTCCCTTGCCCAAATTAATTAATCTCAGCAAGCTGTAATTTTAATATGAACAGAATGACAGACAGAAGGTTTTGTTTTGCACATATAAGGAGTTTAATCTGATTTACAGTGGACCACACTTCAGTGATTGCATCTGATTTTATATATAGCATATAGCATATATTTGTCATATTCTGTTTTACCTTAATGACAGTAAATGTCCTTGTTTATGTAATTATAATTATTTGACCCATGTCACCCAGCCCAACAGTGTTGCAAAAGCGTCAGCACATATTCATTGTCACTTTTCTGTGGGAAACTACGACCACTGAAAATCTTAAGCACAACTGCTCTGACGAATGTTTGTGTCACTGTAAATGTATTTCTCTTGTTTTATCACATTTTAGTACAATTTCAAAGTCATTCTGTGAATTTAGAACAAGATCTCAGTGCTGGTGTCGGCTCCTGACTGCAAATCACGTTGCCACGTTTCTCCGGAAATTGTATTTCATTTTGTGAGGCTCATCAGCTTTGAAATTTTCTCCCAAAAAAAAAAACTGCTGTTACCATTAGAAACCTGACAGTCCCCCAAACTACTTCTGGCTCTACATTATTGTAAATGCATGCCTTAAACAGTCTGGACTCCCGCCACCTCTTATAGGATCTTGTGATGGACTTTTTCTTTTTCCTCTGTCAGCGAGGACGTCAGGATGTGCTCGTGCAGCTCTTCCTGTTCCGTCTCCTGTGGACTGTGCCAAGTGCACTTGATGTAAATGTAGCTTTTAAAAAACAGTGAGGAAACTGGACCTTAGACCTGTTGGACTTTTGTTTTTTATTCTTGTTTTAGAAAATATGTGCAATTCCTCTCATCTCCAAGAACGCTGCAGCAGCAACTCCCTGAAGTCATTTCACGCTGCCTTTATCGATCCTGATTCTGTTGAATTCTTCTCCACCAAAAGGTACTATAGCTTTATGAAGCCCCACTTGTTCTGTCTTTTTATTTTTCATTCTTTCCCCCCTCACATATTGATGAGTGGTGTCTGGTTTTGTATTTTTCTACTTGTAAACTGTTTACAGGTGCAGTATGCAGATACTAATAGTAGCACCTTGATCAGTAAATGTAAAATTTCAACATACAGTGCAGAATCACATCAGAGTTGTACTGTACAGTATAACAATAAAATTATATGACATGTTTTTGTTGCTTATGTGGACAGAGTCAGCTTCTTTATCTAACTTTTCCTTTTCTTTTGAGCATAATACCATCTTTCAACAACAACGCAATTTAAAGTGTGTCACATAAAAGCAAACATTTCTGTTTATTCAGACGTAGAACGGCTGGAGACTATCACAGCTGACACTGGGTGAGAGGCGGGGTACACCCTGGACAGGTCGCCAGACTATCACAGGGTTCACACATAGAGACAGACAACCATTCACACCTACGGACAATTTAGAGTCACCAATTAACCTGCATGTCTTTGGACTGTGGGAGGAAGCTGGAGTACCCAATGAAAACCCACGCTGACACGGGGAGTACACGCAAAGTCCGCACAGGACTCCCCCCGCACCCAGGGGTTCGAATCTCCCATCCCTGGTTCGAACCAGTGACCCTTTGCTGTGAGGTGACTGCTAACACTGCATGATGAAATTTCCCAAAATGTAAATATTGCATCTGTTGAGGATTAGGATTTAGCAAAATAATAATAGTATATCTGATGTGGTTTGGTAGGTTGATATGATTTTCATAATAAAAAAAACACATAGTAAGCACAAAGTCACCCCACATTAATAGTGTTATTATTGTTGATAGACATTTTTGAACAATTATATAGAATTATTATTAAATTTATTATTTAATCATAATTCTTTTTATATTTTTCTCTCTTCCAATATTAATCAGCCTCCTTCCTGATTTTTTAATTTTGTTTCATTTTATTTTATTTTTCGCCTTTTATAGTACCAAAATAAAAAGGCAAGTAGCCGAAGAAGTACGAATACCTTCGGCTTCCTCCGTCTATCACGTGATCCAAGTATTTTTTGGGAAGATGTGATTTGCGCATGCGCAATACCTCGAATCAGTGTCCAGCGCTCCAGCAGCTACATTTCTCGGCTAATATCAACTAAACGTCGTTTATAATGCAAACTATGGTCATCCTGCTCGCTAACAGTTGGGTTCCGGACGACTTTTACGAAATTTAATAACCATTTCGATTTGTTATTCGCATTACGCCTTCGTTCCCAGTTGCTGAAAAACTCCACTACCCGTCAGCCCTCTGTTTATTGTCTGAAGTCAGGAGGTAGCTTCATTCCTGCTGCACTATCTGAGCAGCTGTGCTCACTGGCTGCTACTGCTGCTGCTGCTGAGGTACAATTGAGAAATTGCTCCTACTTTATTTTCTGCACTCGAGCACCAGCTGTAGCCGGACTGCGAGCCGTCTGTGATGGGGAACTGGAGCCAATAACCGCTGCAACCGTGGAGTGTTAGCCTGAGCTCAGCAAGTTCACCATGATGTCCGTAAGTTGGGTGTTTGTTTGTCGCAGGATCATGTAACGCTACTTCACATGTTGTTCTGCATTTGAAATATGTCCCTGCATGTTAAAATGTGGAGTTCAGCGTGTGGAAATTTGATATTGACTGCAGGGAGCAGACCATAATAACCCCACAGTAATATAGTGAATGCTTTAACCTGTTGACCCACTTAGACAGCAGTGTTTCCAGTTTGGAAAATGGGGGAGAAGTTAGCACAGCCTGTCACAACTTGAATCATCTATGACACCTTTAGGCTAGTTTCAATAGCTAATTTTAAATAGGGCTGAAATTACCTGCCTAAAACTAATTGTATTGTGTCTAACTACAATTTGCTATGACTCATTCAATTGGAAACTGTGACACTATCATTATGTATCATCACAAAATGACATTTAGTATAAGGTTATATTCAGTTATTGTCCAAATCACATGTGCTTTATAGTGTTGCCTGGCTTTTTACAAAGCAAAACATTGTGTTTAAGAATTTTAATATGTGTTTTTCCTTCCTGTCAGGCAGCCATAGCGAGCAGAAACTGCAATAGTTCACACCCACATGGCTTTGATAAGAATAAGAAATGAAATACCAAGTATGATAGTCGGGGTGGGAATCACCAGAGGATCCACCATACGATATTATCACCATAGTTTAGTCGCAATACAGTAATATTGCGATAAAATATATTGTGATACATTTCCTTTTTAACTGTAGATTATGTTCCCTAAGGAAAACTTTGAATCTTATTAGATACAACAGATGTTGACAGTCTGTTCATCTCACTTCAGCCATTTTCTATTTGCAGCAAAATGCATGCAGTGGACTGAAAAAGCAATATATGATGTTTTTCTAGTAGGCTACCTAAAGTTTAATTTGTATTTGTAATATTGATCATCTTGGCACTGTGTGACGATATACAAAAATGCTGCAATACTATGCTGTATTGATTTTTCTCTAGCCCCTTTGTGTCATCCATGTAACACTAATCGTAACACATGAGAGGCACAAACTATAGATAGTTAACATGCATTGTGTGCTGTATGTATAGTGATTTCTATCATTTTATTCAACCATATGCACTTTATTTGAATTCAAACTCATCCTGTATTGCAGTCATATTTTCAATGCACTGATGCAGTTTTAATGATGAATGTGTCATCTTAATATGTTAATGTTGGAATGACAATTAGATCAAAAGTACAGCTTGTACATAAAGCATATTTCAAGACTTTGCATAAGTTAGTTGGCATTTGCTTTTGACATGAATATCAACCCACAGCTGTCTGGCAGATTTCAAAAAAGAAAATGAAACGCACAGCCTGAGTGTAAAGTACGTGTTGGCTTAAGCGTGCTAAAGCACCTGCACTGTCCTGTGAATGTGTACTGTACATGTTTGCAGTCTCAACATAACACCTTGCAAACAAGCCTGTGGTTTTCTCAGGCTGTAAGATAAGCTGACAATAATCACTGTGCCTGGCCTTGAGTTGGACTGTTGACTCAAGTTGTCTATATTTGTCTTTCACGCTGCCTCAAATGTTTTTGTCTTCTGCATCATTCTTACAGTACTTATGCACTTTTTACCTGTTGCTTTGACATTTAACTATATTTAAAGGGACAGTGCATGTTTTCCTTGTAGCTGTAGTGCTATTTATCAATCTAGACTGTTTTGGTGTGAGTTGCAGAGTGTTTGAGATATCAGCTGTAGAGATGTCTGCCTAGATGTCTCTTGGCTTGTGGTGAGACATTTGAAAAATTCAACAGCAATGTCTCGATGTAGAAATCATGAAGCAGTTACTCAAGATAATCCACAGATCTCACCATGAGCAGTTTCATGCAGGAACTAATCTATGTCTAAACCCGCCAACGTGAACGACATTCAGTTGTTCAAGTTCAGGAGTCTCTCTGTCAATGTGACAAGTTTCTACAAGTCTGACATAAAACTGAAAATAACGAGTGAGTTAACAGTCATTATTCTTCAGAACCAGTCCTTCCTTTTTTCCGTCTCTCACATCTAATCCAATAGAATCTTGTTTTTGAAGGATTTTGTAGGGATTTCTATTTATAACACCATACTCGCCAAGTAAATTGCTGGGATTTGGGAGCATGATGACATCACTAAAAATAAGTCTGACAGGGCAGAGCAGTCAGACAATCAGTGAGGGTTTAAACAAACCACAATGATAGGATTGAATAAGATTGATTGATGGATAAAATTTTAACCCATACTTATTGTTGAAAACATCCGTCACAGTTTACAGACCAACTTCCTGGTGCAATGAGGGATTGTTACCAACATTACAGGTGCACAAACTGTTGGTTTTCCCTCCACATATATTGGCTTTGATCATCTGGCTTACAGCCAGTTTGCTCATCTCACTTCTCGTGTTTCCTGCCCTGTCAGACTTTATTATGGGGATGTTATCATAAGATTTAATCAGACATCCTGGTCATATGATATAATGCACCTCAAACCCCCGAACCAAAAACATACCTCTCAAGATCTGGGTTCTATTTTTGGTCAAAAAAATAAAGAAAGGAAGAGAGAAAATGCCTATCAGATGTTCTCAGAGGTCAAGGTAGCATCTTTAAATTGCTTGTTTTGTCCAGCTAACAGTCCAGAACCCTAATACATACATTTTAGTACCATGTAGGAGAGAATCCTCACATTAGAGCAGCTCAAACCAGAGTTTACTCAGCCCGATAAATTATTTAAATGACAAATGGGTTATTAGAATCATCAGCTAATATTCACTTGATCGACCAAATGATTCATCGACTTGGAACGTTAAGGTTGTAGGTTTGATGTCAAGTCGACCTTCACCAGTGTGCAGCTGGTGGGAGAAAGTCATGCCAGGACAGGTGGTGAATTAGCAGGGAAGAGAAGGAAAGAGCCTGGCAGGGACTGGGCAGCAGGCTGAGGGCTGCGTAACGGACACAAACAGCACATTCCTCTGTCAGTCTGCAGTCACAGGGCAGAACAGAGTGTGCTTTTGTGGGACAATACATCCTGTAAGTGTGGGGCAAGACCAGCTGAATGGATATTTGTTCAGAACAGCATAAATGGAGTTAGCTTTTTTTTTTTTTTTTTTTTAAATTTAGTTTAACGAATCCAAAAAATGACATGTAGAACAGATGAGGTTTTGAGTGCAGCACAAAAGAATATGGAGATAATTCTGCGTGGAGAAAGTGTGAATTTCCTGCAAGACAACTGAAGAAACAGAAGTAGTAGAGCACCACTTCTTCCATCCATCCATTTTCATCCGCTTCCCTCTTCCCATTTTCATCCCCCATTTCACAGGCCTCGCCTGCACTGTCTATATTTTTGCCCTGGGAAAACTGGCAACCATTTCGAGGCTTTAATATTCTCCTCTTTTTTTTTTTTGTTTCTTAAGATGACGTTTGGGGTGTCAACCAGCGTGACGCTGCTGTTTGACTTCTGGGATGTGCACGGACCCGCAGGTAAGACGAAGAGTGTCAAACAACATCTTCACTTCACAGGAGATGTGGTGGATCCAGTAGTTGTAACTCCCTCGAACCAGTTCATCTGGTTAAAACATACTGCGGTGTTGTATCAACAGACACTGTCCTTTTTCCTTGTTACTCAGGAAGAGTTTACAGAACAGCTCATCCAGGGGTGAATATAGATTGAAGTTCTTGCCAATGCTACTGTCACAACTTTTGCAGCCTCATATTGTTCTCCTTCTCTCCTCAGCTTCATGCATCCATAAAAACACACATTACATTTTTTAACCCCTCTATGGTATGAAAAGAAATTAGACACATGACATCATGTAAAGCAATTGACAATTTCTTTTGTTTTAAGTTCAAAGAAAATTCAACTCTGAGTCCAGCTCTGTGAGATAAATATGTGTGTGTGGTGTGTTTGTCTCCAGGGATGGTTCTGTCAGTGTTGGTGGTCCTGCTGCTGACAGTCTTCTACGAGGTGCTCAAAGTGTGGAGGGTGTGGCTGGGGACCAGTTCCAAACTGGCTCAGCCTCAGTCTCCGTACGCCGCCCCTCCATCCAGTCGCAGCGACAGCATCTCTGTGCTGGAAAGCAGCCCCTCTGAGTCCTCGCTGACCCCCATAGAAGCACAACCTCCCACTCGAAACACCAGAAACAGGTCAGGAGCCTTTTGACTTAAGCAAATGATGATGATGCAGACATGCATGTTTGCTTTCTGATTTGGTCTTATCACGGCAAACCACAGCTAGGCCTACATACCTTTGTGACTCAGCCTTCTTGTACGGGTACTCATTTCCCATTTTGGCTTCCTCCTGCATTGGAAATGCTCCTGGTTCTGCTCTCATAGATTGTCATATTTGCTTTGCAATGATTCTCAATCTATGTTTTCTGCTGACTTTATCGCCTTGAACTAATGTGTTACCTTCAGGAACAGTTCAAATTTGTTGTTGGTCCAAGCAAAGAAATCTTTGCTCCGACTTTTGGAAGGAAGAACTATTTTTTTCTGTTACTAAGCAACCGACCGCAGACAATCTACTTTGTGTTTACCATTATGGGTGTGATCAGTGTACGTGAACGTGTTTTCAGGCATGTTAGTGTGGTCGGAGACTATTTCTGTAATGGTGCTAAAATACTCATGAGACATGACAAGGACATTGTTTTCTAGTTTTAAAAGTTTTACAATTTTAACATATTGGTGTGGATGCAGCTAAGAAAAGTTGCAGACTACAAGACTATACTTTAAAGAAAATAAACTTTTTGGAAGCAGATCAAATGACAATCACTGCATTGCTAGAAGTCAGAAAAGTATGGAAACCCATTTCTGCCAGTAAAGAGAAAAAACAAGCTCATGGTAAGAATTTATCTCACAATTTTAATTTAGAATTTATTTCAGTCTGCAAATAGAAATAAGAACATCATGAATTAATCTACAAATTCATGTAAGTGAAGTCACAGTTTCTGGCAGATACTTAAATAATACAGAGCAAAACATTACAATAAAGTAACATAACTAAGATGCTTCTGAGGTCCGAAAAAGGTGTAGGCTGAAGCTACAGCTTATAACACTGACCCTTTTAACAGCAAATCATATTCAGCAATCAACAAAACAAATCAAAAACAGGCAAACTAGGCATCATAGCAACAACAGAAAAAAGAAAAACAACTTACAAAAGGCAACGTAAGTTCCCATACCCTGTTTTTTTGACATCCATTACGTCCATTTTCATATTTGATCAATACGTTATTTTTTAAACTTTTGTTTAAACCTACTTAATGTCTACTTAATATTTTCAGTTCCTCACTACAACTGTTCCATAAACTGACTCTTTTAACTGAGATACAGTGTAGTTTGGCGTTTGTCCTCACCAATAGTTTCTGAACATAGAAATACCTCAAAGCATGTGGACTTTCTCTCTAATCCACTTTTGGATACTTTTTGAGTAGTTTTTTTTTTTTTTTTTTTGCTCTGTAGATAATTGACATGGAAAATCCAAATTTTAACATTTGACTTTGTATGTCAAAATATTGACTTACCATGTGCATTTTTAAAAATCATGATTATGTTTTTAAAACATTCTTTTCTTTCACTGGTGGAAATGGGCTTCTGTAGAAAATCAACCTGAAATCTAACATGTAAAAGCAGTTGAATTTTTGGCATTTTCTTGACCCTGATCAAGCACTTCGGTGTTTGTTAAATCAAACATGTAGAGTTCAGTGATTACAGTGAGCTTTATATGTTTATGATTTGTGTTAACTCTCTGGAGTCCACGGATGCGCCAGTGCGTCCAAATCACATGACGGGTTTAAGATGACATCTCTGTTTCAACTTGTGTCGAAATTGTGAACTTCAAACTATGTACCTCTTTTAAATTGTGATAATTTACGCCTGTAGTTTACGCTTTTTCCTGAATATTGTCGTCACGTTTGGTGCAGGAGGAAACGGTAAAAAACGGCTATTCTAATGAAAGTGCATGCAAGCAGAAAATGCTTTCAAGTGCTTTTAGGTCCAATATGTTAATACAGTATGACAAAATGAAACAATAACTGTCAAGTCACACAAGTGAGGTTGTTCTGAAAAAAATGACACCAAACAAGGCAAGGTCAACAGTTTTAAGGTGAAATTTAAAGGTACAATCAAAAGTAGTCAAAAACGGTCAATTATACCCTTGAATCCAGAGGGTTAAGCCACAACACGGCAGTAATATCTGAGCCTCATATCACTCTGCAGCTTTCTCTTGTAGCTGTGTGTGGTCTTCTTTGTGTTTATCTCTGCACCTGTGTTAAGAGTGCGTTAAGTATTTCTCACACTAGATGTATGTGAGACTGAACATTGGCCTCCCTTTCTGTTAAATGGTTTAACAGTCACTTAATCTGTAACAATGATTGAACCCAAAATCAATATGTAACTTTGTTTTGCTATATCGTAGGCAACTGGACTTGTTTGCGTTGCCTACGATATAGCACTTAAGATTTCCATGACCTGGATGACTGAGAATCTCCACCTACAACGTTGTCTTGCAACATCCGTAACATCCTGACAGTGTTTGAGGCAAACATCCTCTCATACTTATGTAATGTACCTGGTGTAACCAACTCATGTGTTCCTCTCTTTCCTCTGCAGTGTGTTGCTGCATGGTATCCAGACAGTCCTCCACATACTGCAGGTGACTCTGGGCTACATGCTGATGCTGTGCGTCATGTCCTACAACACCTGGATCTTCCTCGGGGTCATCGTGGGTTCCGCCCTCGGCTATTTCATCTCATTCCCTCTCCTAGGTAAAACCTGACGGTCAAGAATGTGCACACAGAGGACAGCTTGTTTCCCCCTCGAGTTAAAAGGACCGCATGCTCTGGATGCTACACACGGGAAACTTGACTAATATCAGCGTGTCGTTCCTTTGCCCTCTGGCACAGCTAGCATTTGTGAACGTTTTAACACTGAGAAGGCACGAGAGGGGAATTCTTTGTATGCTGAAGGATGAGCTGCACAACGCTAACGCACACTACAGATGCTTTAACTCTTCTGGATCTGGAAACTGAAACTTTTTCACGTACAAAATCATTCTGATGTCCGACACCAGTTTCAGACTTTGTGTTATGGTCTCCGGATTCAGTTGTTAACTTGGAAACTGAAAATACAAAGTTTAACATTTGTCTTACGCCAAAGACACCACTGTGTACGATTTTAGCATTTATAAATTTTTTCTTTACTGATAAAGAGACATCATATTCTGTTTCTAAGGCTTAGTCTTGATAGTCTACTCATACAGCAAACATCTGAAAGAGCAATGCCAGTAGAAAGAAGATTCTAGTCTGGAGGGGAGGGAGTGCTGCTTGCTTAAACTCTTTTCTTTTTTGTTTGCTTATCCTAAAATGCATCCCAATGTTCCGCAGCTGACAGACAACACAGCTCAGAGGTGGAAAGTCATGCATAGCTTGTGGCATATTATGGTTATTTCTGAAATTGTGTTTTTCTGGTCGACCTTGGCAGACTTTTTAAACTACTACGCTGCATTTTACTAAACAATTCAAGGTGTTATGACACTACAGATGGTCAGAAAATAGATTTCATGTCAGTTATAAAAGACTAACTCTTGACTATGTTGACAAGACACTCCTACTATGACTTTAAAGTGGAACTCATCCTAAAGACTTCTATTTTTGAATGCTTAAAAAGCAACGTTTTGTGATTTGAACCAGCAACAGTGGATTTAAGACTGATTATTTGTCCCTTTTCAGTATTTTGGAGTGAAACCTGAAAGTGGACACACACTTGAAACTGTGACTCACAGTCAGATGTCATAAGAAAGGGCTCTGATTCAGGAACTGAATCATGTGATTGCAGCTGGTCAACTTAATGTGTGTCATTGGCTCACTAACCAATCAGAGTCATTGTCACACGTACATCAGGGGTTAGTGAAAGTTGATCATGTGGTTGTGTGGCAATCATTGACAAACCATGGACCTGCAAAGAAAAGAACCTGCAACTGAAATTTCAGAAGTGTTTTCTGTTGAAACACCCCCATGCTCTCTCTTGAAACAGAATATTTTTTGCTAGTTTTACAACAGACTCTTAACAGTAGTAAAAATATAAAATAAGTCTGATGATTTGAGGTGGTTTTTAAACATTTTCTTAGTGATGGTTTTCTGACACAAGAACTTGAAATAAAAAATAAAGAAGAAAGCTGATGAAATATAACTATTCATCCATCTTTTTTCACATATATTTATTTATTTAAGGAAACAAAAGCACTAAACATACAAGTGGAGCTGCTCACACCAAACAGACTTACAGGTTTTGCAATAAATAAACAGGAGGAGGAGACAGTCAGTGGTCCTCCATTGGAAGTAAGGTCTTGGGTATGAATCTAAAGGCAGCAAACTCAAAAGATCCCCTAAACATAGTGGAAATTTCACAACAGGACACTGACTCAGACAACTGAGAGAAGCAGGAATCACAACTCTCCTCCCAGCATGTAACATTAGATTGCAGCCTTGTCTGTTGACTACAGATGGTGCAAAAGTGAAATTAAGCCACTTAGTAGAGCGTGTGATGCTGACACCAAAAAATGTGGTAACGCTTAGACAGGGACAACGGTTCGCTTAAAGGGACAGTGCACCCCAAAATTAAGAATACAGATTTTCTCTCTTTTCTGTAGTGCTATTTATCAGTCTAGATTGTTTGGGAGTGAGTTGCCGAGTGTTGGAGGTATCAGCTGTAGAGATGTCTATCGTCTCTCCAATACAATGAACCTAGATGGCACTAGGAAAAAAAAACAACTTTGTTGGTGTTTTGAGCACCACAAGCTGAGCGCCATCTAGTGCCATTATATTCAAGAGAATGCCAACAGCTTTACAACTGTTATCTTCAACACTGCAACTCACACCAAACAATTATACTGAAAAATAGCACTACAGGTAAGAGGGAAAATATGTATTTTTGATAAGTTGTAAAATGATATATTTGTACTATTATTTAGCTGAAAATGTATATGTACGTCCTGTATATATAATATAAAGTACAACACTTTCAGTATTTCATATCTATTTGTCCTGGAAAAAGGTTTTCTGTTCTGTTAGTCTGCACGGCAAGTGAGCTGAAATTGCAAAACTGTAAAGTTTATTCCAAATCCTCCTGAGACTCAAACTTTTGTTTGGTATGCATTTTTATTTCTCCTAGTTATTTGGGATCAATAGCACCTGAGAAGTATAAAAAACTCAACATTGTTAACAATGATTGTGTCCCAATATCCTCAAATAAGATGATGATAATGTCCCAATGTCCTTCAATGAGCTGAAGATAAATTACCAATATCTTTAGATGAGTACTTCCTAATTAACAGCATCTTCGCTTGTTGCTGTTGATAAAATTGTGTCAAATGTGTTGCCATATCAAACTACAGGCATTATTAATCATAAATATACAAGTTTCAACCATTAAATTTAACCAGGTTTTATACCTTGTCAACTTTTGTGTTGGCTGCAGACTGACTTGGCAGAGATGGCTAACTAAATAGTTATTTCCAGGAAACTTTTTTGCACCCTCGAATGAAGTGCTGCCAAATGTATTCGAGGGATTAAAGTCTAATATTTATATACACATTTATAATCAGTGTCTCATGTCATGATTTACAGTGACACGAAACTGTTAATCTAATGCAAACAAATGTCTTCCACAAGGTGAGCATCAATGAGACAGTTTACTTTTTTTTACACAGACAGGGACATAAAACTCCTCTAACAGCCACTTCATCCAAATAACAAGTACAAATATATAATTTTACAACTTTAAAATTTGAACAGATTGGTTTTAAATAGAAAATCGTCCCTGTTACTTCACAGCAGTTTGAGAAAAGAGCTTCTGCTCGAAACGTCACGCAACACAAATAAAACTCCTTGATAACGGGAGCTCCTTGGTGTACGGATCCTCTTCATTTTCTTGTAAGTGTTCTATTTTCTGATCCAGCACCCATCCCAATCGGGCCCTTGGATGTGCGTGTTTTTTGATTCTTTTCAGCATACGTGAAGTTGGACAAAATATACACAAGTAATATTTGGAAATACATCAGAAGTCGTCATAAAGAGTTTCCCTCATAATCCCAAAGAGAGCTTCCTCTGGTTACAAGTTCATCAGAAATCCTACAAGCATACAGTATGAGCCATTATTGACTGTATCTTGGTCATCTACACTAACAAGCAAAGTGACAAGAAACAGTAAGTTTTGGTGGGGTTTTTTCTCCAAAAGAGATGAAACCATCTTTCTTATCAAATCACAGTGGAAGTGCAAATCATTCCTGACAGATTGTGCTATAACATCGTGTGTTGAAACATAAAGGCCATTTGTGAACACAGGAAAAGCTTTCCAAATAAACAAACTACACATGGAAGTTACATTTTACAAAAATAGATACTGGTATATCAAAAAAAATAGTAGTGAAAATACACATATGAACCCCCTTACAACATCTAAAGGCTGGTTGTACTGTAGCACCCCCTGCTGCCCAGGTAGAGGCTGTGATCATTGAAGCCATATATTAAAAAAGGCCTGATTTCCTGCTGTGTTTACAGACTTTACTGATGTAAACAAACCTTTAACACAAATGGAAAACATTAATAACTTAGATGACGTTCTTGTTTAGAGTTTCTCCCTTATTTTGTGAGTTTAAAAAAGCAGATTACCCCTTTAAATCCTTGAGCTCAGCGTATTAACATAGCATGAAGGTATGTTTTAATTAGTGTCATAGACAAAATATGACAAAGCTTTTCATTGAGATTCACTAAGCTGCATAGAAAGGAACCAACCACCAAAGAAAAAAGTCAAGGGGAGGACGGGAGAGTTGGTTTTGGAGTGTGCAATATCAACAACAATACAGTCTTAATTCACGCTCTCCCGTTACATGTGACGCACAACCTGCTGTTTCTGTCTCCAGTTTCAGAGTTCTGCTCAGACGATTATCCTCCTACGCTACTGACACTTCCACATCTGCAGGGTCGATAATTTTGTCCTCTCCGTTCAGACCGTTTGTAATTGGCTGAGGCTCACCTTCATCCAGCCCCTCATTGGTCGGCGACTGGAAGCCGCTGTCGTTACACGAGCCGGAGTCTGTAGCCAGTTGTGGCAGCGACGACTCATCTGATTCTGTTGCAGAGACCTCAGCAATCCGTTCACTGTCGACTTGTTTCACCGCTGTCTCTATCTCCTCGATGGCGTTCTTGATGGCTGCCTCCTCCTGATGCTCCTTATCAGCTTCCTGTTTTTTGCTTCCCACCAGCTGCTCCAGCATTGCTTTTGTGGACGTCTTGTCTCGCACAGATTTCCTGGGCACGTTCACGATGGTGGTGACGTGCGTCACATCCTCCTGCACCCCGTCCTCCGTGGTGAGGGTGCCTGTAGTCGCCTCCGTCCTGTTGGTTTCCTCGCTCTCCTCTGCAACTGGAAGCGCCACCTCCACCACAGGGTTAATCAGGTCCCTGATTTCATCCACACTGTCAGGAGACATGGGTTCCTTTGGCAGGTCAGAGTCCTCCTCATCCTCCCCGCCATCCTCCTCTTTGCCCTCGGTCACCTCATCATCCTCCTCGGGGATAAGCTCCACACCTGGGACCTCCAGGCAGGACTCGAAGGGCAGAGGCATCCCGTCCAGCTGGATCATGGACACCACCTGCTTGCGTCTGCTCCCTGAACCTCCTCCGTCGATACCGCCACCACCGACAGAGCCCTCTGTCTCATCGGCCCCAAACTTAGCAGCCCAGTCCACTCCGGGGGTTTCTCCGAGCAGGTGCAAGTTTGGGTCGCTGTTGGTCAGAATGATGCTGTCCCTGTAGAGATTGTGTCTCCTCTGGACAGCTGCCTCCTTCACAGCTGGACAAACAAAGAAAACAGAAGTCACTCACTGTGACAAGTATGTTTGGTGATATCATTTATAACTACCACTTCTGTGGTCACGGCAGCAGTAGTCTCTACATATTTTTGTTTTAACTCCTCACCCATCATTATGTCCTTGGAGACAGACTGCAGCACCACCTCCTCAAACATATTTTCCACCAGCAGGAAACGGGAGAAGTCCTCAAAGATGAGCTCTTTAAAGCGAGGCAGCTCCTGGGAAGGAGAGGGCAGAGATGAGTTTTATAAAGCTCCCAGGAGTCAAATCAGTTAACAGCTTATCACATTTAATTCAGTTAGCGTGCACCTTTGGCAGTTCTGCCCCAGTTATCAGACAGGGCTGAATAAAAGTCACAAGTAAGCATGGGACGAAATAAGAATATCATGCCACGTATCCAGGACGGAATATTTTGTTACGATAACCATCAAAATATGCCTAAATATACCAGAATCATTTCACTGTTCATTTTTATTGCATCACAGAGAGGACACATTTTTAGTGAACATCCTTTGTATTGAAAAACAGTCTTAAAAGACCAATTTATTTTAGCTATTTGAATTGTGTCTTGCCTGATTAAGATTAGGTTGGTGCGTGCGTATGCAGCCTGTTTTTAAGTCTCTTATCACCTGAGACCTGAACTTTTGTTTGGTATGCATTTTTTTATTTCTCCTAGCTATTTGGGATCAGTAGGACCCGATAAGTGTAAAAAACCTGGACCTTGTCTACTTTTGTGTCGGGGTCAGCGGCAGACTGACTTGGCAGAGTCGCAGAGATGGCTGCCATTTTGGTTTTACATGGATTAGTGTATTGTGCTCTTACTACCACTAGATGGCACAAACAGTGTCCACAAACAAGGACAACAGGTCTGAGTTAAGTAGAATGAAGTAGTCTCTTTCGGTGCCACTGGACTCGAGATTCACAATTATCCCTCTAATGGAGAATTTACCACAATCAACGCTACATCTCCTACACTGAAGCAAGACACACAGACTTTGTAGTTCGATAACCTGTTTTTGTTGGTGCTACACATCTCTTTGTGCTGATTTTGTGTGTCCTTGCAGTTAGTTTGTGTCACTTTGTAAATGTTTTGGTCTTTTTGTAGTTATTTTTTGTCTGCAGTCCTTTTGCATCTCTTTGTAGTTGTTTCATGTCCCATTTCATGAGTGTTTTATGTCTCTTTGCAGCTGTTTTGCATCCTTTAGTAGTGTTTATGTCTCTTTATGGTCACTTTATGTTACTTTGAGGTTATTTTGGGTCTCTTTCTGGCGCGTGTCTCTTTGGGTGACATATTGTAAGTGGAGACCAGGGAGTCCCCTGACATTTAGGGCCCATGGAGCCTGTGCCCAGTAGGCCTGTTCATTAATCTATCCATGGTCCTAAGTATCACTTCCATATATGTTCATGTTATGTTCATGTTCTGTGCAATCTGATGGTGTTTTTCTGCCTGCACAGGAAGGGCCAAAAACACAAAATAGTACTAATAAATCCAAAAGTCCTTGAAACAAGCACTGTAAATTAGAAACAAGACAAGTGCAGTCAAAGGTTCTGTCTTGAAATCAGCTGTTCGTGTCTTGCCTTATGCTTCTTGTACCGCTGTTCTTAGTAGCCATACTTTCTCTTGTGAATTTTGACAGTGGCATGGGACGGGTTCAATGGGTCCTGCAAGCTATATTACCAGCATTGGATGTACCATTTACGAATTTCTTTCCACACTTTTGGGAATTTTTATAAACGGCTTTTGGACCTAAACAAACATCAGAAAGTTGCTGAAATTCAGAGTACAGTCACCCTTAGAATGTAAAATGGTGGAAAGGTGTCACAATATTGTAAAGACATAATGTATATTCTTATACATGCAATTTAACAAGGCCGCTCAGAAAAGTGATTTGAGGTTATGTCCGATGCTACTCACAGGTGAGCAGGAAAGCGAGAGCTGCTGCAGCATGTACGGGATGGTGATCTGCAGCAGAGCCTCTCTGAAGAACTTCTTGCGCACTGTGCTGCTGTCGTAATCATATTTCTGACAGGGACAGACCAGAAACACATGTAGAGCTCAGTGACTCGTAAAAGCTTTTTTTCTCATTGCACAAAACATACACACCTTAGCATCTTCCTGCTGCTTCTGCTAAAATATACAGTATATCCAGATTCTGTTTGACTAATAGATTTCTACTTTTTTCTCCTTTCTTTTCTGGCAGGTGGTGAACTGACCCTAAATGTCAGTTTTTAATGTATTATTCTTTGTCCTGTATGTTCTAGCTAAAATAGAGGAAACATTTGATGAGGGAACAGTCTTCACATCATCTTTCATCCATGTTGCCATGTGTTTGTCACCTGTACGCCTTTTCAATTTTTATTTTTTACCTTGAGAACCCTGTCCTGGCATCGCTGGATGTTCTTGCACAGGTCGTCCTCTCCCTGGTTCTCTATAGACTGGTTGAGCAGCTGCTCGAATGTGTAAACTGCGTTGTCCATTTGCTGTCAGAATTTAAGAAAAAAATCTTAAGTTATACAGTAGCATGAGAAATGGGCTGATTTATCTTTATTAATTATAATACTCTTTCTGTCCAGCAGGTGGAAGTAGAGACTTCACCACAGGCAGGACAGGTTGCTGTTGTCTTACAGGAACAAGGGAGTGTTTTCAGGCCTCCTCACTGCTCTGTTACGTGCTGAATCTTTGTGTTATACCAGACAAAAACTGCTGCTGTAGTGTCTTACCTCCCTCATGAGGATCTGAGCCCTGCTGACGAACACAGAGGGGCTGGCGACGTCGAACCTCTGCTGCAGCCCCTCCAGGTTGAGCTGCTCCACCTTCTCATAGCAGCTCTGCATCTTCACTGGGTGGAAGGCGAGCATGGACAGCCTGTCCATGTGCTGAGGGGGAGACAGAGAGAGGAGGGTGGTGGTGATCGAGGTGGTACAAGCATCATAGAAGGAAAATCAAGATCAAAATGAGAGACAGGTTGAGTTGATTGTTCAGGTCACAGAGAGCAGCTGGGGACACTCCCTAACTTAAAGAGAAGCACTGATGTGTCTGAGGCTTCCTAAACAAACACCATCTCTTCATGCACTCTAATAATTTTATTGTGACCAGAAGTCCAGCAATACTCTTCACATTTACAAATAAACACTAAACCAAAGTAAAATCTTACATGGAGAATATAGAACCCAATTAGTAATTCATCTTTAAAGCACAGGCCTATATCTTAGCGAGGTTTCTGTCTGTGCTTTGACTCAGTTTTGTCTAAAAAAGCAGCATGGGAAACAGATGTAGGAACAAGGGCTGCTTTTTTTGGGAGACAGCAAAATTAATTTCCTGTTACAGCCGATGATGTAAGCAAGAGTGTGTGTTAAAGCTACATTAATCCAGGTCTTTTATTTCAACACTGAATCATATGACTGTGTGTAATGTGAATGGGGGTCATAGTAACAAACCCGTTGTCGGCAACTAACATTGCAACCCCACAGCTTAAAGGGACAGTTCACCCCAAAATCATAATTACGTATTTTTGCTCTCACCTTTAGTGCTGTTTATCAGTCTACATTGTTTTAGTGTGAGCTGTCAAGTGTTGGCGATATCGGCTGTGGAGATGTCCGACTTCTCTCGATTATTACAGAACTAGATGGCACTCGGCTAGTGTCATATAGGAGCTATTTTCTTTCTACCAAACTACAATAGGAGGCTTGCATCTAAAGTTACAGCTCAGTGGAGGAGGACTCCATTAATGTTTACATCATGTGCTGTCACAAACATGAGCCTCTCGTCCATGAGTAGATGCACTCTTCCTTCTGTGCAGTGATACAGTTGGCTGATGTAGTTCAGCAGAGAGAAAATAGTTCACAACAACTTCTGTGGATTATCTTGAGTAACCGGATCATGATTTCTGGAAAGAGACATTACTGTTGAGTTTTTCAAATGTATTTTTTTTTTTTGGTGCTACAGGTCAGAGGAAAAATATATATTTTTGATTTCGGTGTGAACTGCCCCATTAAGGTGCTAAGCGAAACAGACGATGGACCTCCCTCTATATTACCTTGGCTATCAAACAACTCGTGTTGACCTGTGTTACTGGAGATGTAAGATTACTGTAAACAATGCTAACACCTAAATCAAACTATTAATTCATGCACAGAAAGAAAGGGTTAAGGAATATTCGCAGCAGCAAACATGACTCACATCTCCCAGTTTTTCTTTGCCCCCTCCATTTAGCGAGTTCTTGCTGATCTCCACCAGCTCCCTGAAGAAAACGTCCCTGACCTCGGAGAAACCTCGGCTGGTGGGCTCCATCAGGGCCTCCAGGATGGAGCTGATGTAGGGCTGGACGTTGGTCCGTAGGAGCTGCTCCGCCTTGGGTAACACCAGGGCTGCAGGCAAGGAGGGACGCATAGAGAATAGAAGAAAAGAAAATAATCATGGTGAGTTGCTGCAGCTTGTAAACACACTTTGAATGATGATGAAAAGTCAGTCAGGGCACCAAGACAAACAAAGGCATGGCTCTCTGACTTTAGGGGAACTCTGCAAATATGTAATGACAACACACAGTGTATTACTGATTGGCAGGTTGAAATGTTTGGTATGTATGACATTTAGTAAACACACTTGTGTCATTTCAATGGAGGCCCAACTCTCGGATACACCCAGTTGCCGGAAGTGTAACCCGTGCTAAAAGAGACAGACTAAATAACACCCACAGCTAGGTCTACGACTCTCAAACCTCTGCATTCCCCTCATTTAACCTGCATTGTTTTGTACACCTGACTTGTAGTTTCGAGTCTTATCTGTGGCATAAAGTCAGAAATATAGAGCAGGTGAAGGAATGCAGTTCTGCCACTTCAGCTCAATGGGAAAACAGTGCACATGAAAAATGTGGGCAGCCTGTGCCAAGTGAACTGTTGACTGGGAAAGTGACAGGCTCACTACTCAAAGGGTGGATGCTGTGGTGCTGTAGAAGCCAGCAAACCCAACACAGTGAGTGACAGCAGACTTAAACACAAAGTGCAGAGAGTCCAACAAGAGCTGGAAGATGTCCGATATGAAGGGAGGTTTAGTTACAGAGGAAAGGACCTTTTAGTGCCAAATGTCCAAACAAACTCATCAGAAACTTGAGCACTGTGGCGTTATTCAGTGACCAAACTGAACGCTTCGCCGTGCCAATAATCCCCAGACCAAAGAAAGCACAGCTACATCTCACTCAGGCAAACAGTGGGCGAACAATGAAGCGTGCACTTGAGGTAGGGAAGATCATGTTACACGGCACAGCGAGCAGCAAGTGAACTGAGTCATTTTGCATGGCGTGTTGGACACGTGTAAACTCAGGTGGTGCTCAGTTAAGGGTAGATTCAGAAATGCCAAATATTTATTTCTGTCTGTCAGAATTGCTTTGTGTATTTTTTAAATCCATTTCCTACTTCTGTTCTAACTAAATTTCCTCCCTGGATCTTACTTCATTTAATAAAACCATGTTACACTGGAGTCCTGTTACTACAGGTATCCACAGCTTTGATACTGTAGATTAGTATCATGGTTTCAGTTGTTTTTACAGTGGATATTTACAGTCGATCCCCAGGTGTATGGGTTAAAACTGGGCTACATTTGGTTAGCATAATGGTTATGTGTACAAATAAACCTTTAAAGCACATTTAACCCATAGACCTAGGTGTCAAAATGTGTCTCCTGTGGAAAAAGTGGGGTGGGGATTGATCATCACTCATCTCTACCTCATGGTGGGAACAATTTTCCGACCACAGACTGCTGGACAATGCAAAAGATACGTTAACATCACTGACTGTGTGGCCACAGATATCCAGTTAAAGAGGAAAAAGCATGAATGAAAACACTGTGAAATGTTTTATGTTCATTTGCAAGATTTAAAGAGACAGTTCACCCCCAAATAAAAAATAAACTTATTTTTCCACTCACCTGTAGTGCTATTTATCAGTCTAGATTGTTATGGTGTGAGTTGCAGATTGTTTGAGATATCAGCTGTAGAGATGTCTGCCTTCTCTCCAGTATAATGGAACTAGATGGCACTCAGCTTGTGGTGTTCAAAGTGCCAAAAAGTGCATTTGAAAAACCTAACAGCAATGTCTCTTTCCAGAAATCATGACCCGGTTACTCAAGATAATCCACAGACCTTGTTGTGAGAAGTTTTATTTTGGAACTATCTTCTTTTTACTGAAGAGAGGGAGGCCAAAGAGGACCTAAGCGAGATGGGTGTCAGCTGGCATGGTGCAAGGAGGGTCGCCAGGGACTGGAGCAAGTGGAAGGGTCTCATCGCCCAATGTTCCAATAGGAACGGAAGGAACTAAGTCTAAATAAACGGTGATATAGTTAGCAGTGTAGTCAGTAGAAAGAAAATAGTTCCTACATGAAGCTGCTCACAACAAGGTCTGTGGATTATCTTGAGTAATCAGGTCATGATTTCTGAAAAGAGACATTGCTGTTGAGTTTTTCAAATGTATTTTTTGGCGCTTTGAGCATCACAAGCTGAGTGCCATCTGGTTCCATTATATTACAGAGAAGTCAGACGTATCTAGACTGATAAACAGCACCACAGATAAGAGAAAAAAATATGTGTTTTTGATTTTGGGGTGAACTGTCCCTTTAACTGATTATGACAACCCTTTAATGCACTGTCATAATAGAAAGATTCATTCTCACCTCGTATCTTGCCGCTGACGTGCTCTTTAGATGTGATGATCTGGTCCATGTCGGTTCGCAGTCTGGCATCCAGTGGAGCTTTCTGGGCCTCACAGGCTTCGACCAGTGCTTCATACTGGCCGGTGGTCTGAGACAACACCTGCTTGTACACTGCATCAGAGATCTGGAGGAGAGAGTTGTTCAAGGACATAATTAGTTTGGCCTCTCCGGCGTTCCTACACCATGTCTGCAGTGCACTGTATGGTACTACAGGAACTCACCAACATCCAGTGTCGCTGCCTCTGCTGCATCTTCCCCCTCAGACGAGGACCAATAATGTTTCTCAGCTCCGGGTGGAGAGTCTCCATCACCAGATTAGCCAAAATCTGTACACACACAACATACAGAATTTATGTATTAACACACTTTTACTATGTAGTTATTTTTGTGTATGTTTTTTATTGATAAATAAAGAAATAAAAGAGGCTATAATAAATCTGACTGGGTTGTATTGGATTGATTTCTACCTAATGGACCTTTGAGGTCATACTGTGAGCTGCTAGGTCAGCCCCACCTTTCCACCCTTTACTGTTACTATGGCAATGTGCCAACCAGGGATTTTTTTTTACATTAGAGGTGTAGTCAAAAACAACTAATATCCTCCACCCAAAGAAAAACAAAAACAACCCTTTAAAAAAAGAGCAGCCTCTCTTTCCCTTGTGGTCACATGGATACAGTGAGGCGATTGATACACAGCTGGAGGCAGGAAACAGACACACACACACACACACACACACACACACACACACACACACTCAGCTCAGCACCTCCATGAGGTTTTTACCAAACTAAACTAAATATTTGGTGAAACACGTTGCTCGGGGTAATGAATAGCTGAGACAAAAGCAGGGTGGTTTTTCCACACAGAGGAACAGACAGACCTGATAAACAACAGGTATGTTATTGTAGTCTGTTTGTCTAAAAGTGAGGCTGTTTGAAAGGACTAAATTAAAAAGTGTTTTTGTTGTATTATTGTTCCATTGGTGGCTGTGATGTCTCATAATTACATTTATATAGTTTTAATGTCCATCTGGATTCCCCTAAAATTGCAAGGCCATAAAAAACGGAACTTATTTAACGCTGTACTATACCACTGTATTATGATTATTATTTTTCATTACTTATCTACTGTATATTTTGTTTTCTGGAAAACAAAAAATCACGAAAAAAGAATGATGCCTAATCAAATCACTTGATAATCTATCACGCTATTTCTCATTTGACATCGATTTCTGATGCTCAGTTTTTCAACTCGCATACATTTCATCATCTCCATTTTTTTTATTTGTAAGCCTTTTCATCACTTTTATTTTTTCCAATTATTTTTTGTTACTTCTAACTTTATTGTCACTTTCCTTACAGGTCCAGTGAGTAGGATCTAGAGAAATCTCTCACCTGCTCTGTCACCTGTTTTGGAGAAGAGACCTCTGTGGGTAATAGAGTGTCCCAAGGATGACATTTTTATGTAGGCTGACGAGGAAATTAGCATTGTACTGGTTCCTTCATCAAAACAAACATTTAAGATGTTAAGATGTTTTGTTCAGCAAGATAACCTTCACAAATTAACACCACTTTAATGATTACTGAAGCTTAAATGAAATCACCAGAGGTTAAGAAGCTAACATTAGGCTGTAGATGAACTATACTATGGTCACATGACATAAAGTCACCACCATAACAAGACTGTAAAGCTGTGTTTGGCGCAGCGTGACGCCGTTATGTAGTCTCATTTAACCACTTCTCAGCAACTGCCTTTTTAAAGACAGCTGAAGTGGAGTGGAGTAGGAGTGGGGTACTTACTGACATATTTTATGTCGCAGAACAAAACATGAAAGTCTCTTAATCTTGTGTCACCATAGACCTTATTTCAGGCATTGAACTAAAAATAAAACATTTAAAAAAAACAACATTGACTTTGAGACAAGGGAACCAGGAGTGGAAAATGGTTTAGGGACTCATTATTGGGGCACTCTTTTATGTTGTGACTGATGAATGATGGATGTAAGATGGGGAAAATATTAAACTTGGTTGTTGGTTTCATCACATCACAACTGTTTTGGTAAAGTCAGCTTTAAATTAATTAAATCATTTGATGATTTATCACTCATTTTTTCATTTCACAACCATTTTTCCAGCACCATTTTTCCATTCACATGCATTTTTTTTATCACCTCCAGTTTTATTAATTATTTTTTAAATATAAAACCCGGCTATTCACACAATCTGTGGTCCAAACCTGGTCACTTGACTTTCTACGTAACTCAAGTTCAGGACATTGAACGCACCTTCCGGAAAGGCGCTCTGTTTAAACCGTTGATGCCACGCCCACTTTGTTGGACCCGTTACCACTCCGGTACCGCTAACATTGCTAAAGTAGCATTTCACAGTGAAACTAGCCCGCCAAGAGTCTCAACATTTTTTTTCTACAGGACTGTTTTGTAGAAGAAATCATTGTGTTTGACGCTTGTTCCCCAGCTGACTGTCAATGGACGTAATTCGCTGGATGCCGGTTGTTTCACCTGTTAGCTCTGAACAAGCTTTAAGCTAGCTTAAGTTTTTCCTTCCCGGCTGCCGTTTGCTGTGCTTCACATCACCAAGGTAAGTGTTAGCTAGTTATGCTAACACACTGTATATTCTGTGTCTACTGTTTGCCTTAGCTCTGCTAAACTGGTGCTTGTTGTGTGAGTTATGCTAGCAGCCTTTTTCACAGCCGACATTTTGAGTTGTAGGAAACATACAGGTGTTGATAACATTTATAATGGCTCTTGCATTTAAAGCCAGGTGTCCCAAATTGTCAGGACACTGAAATCAAAGCAGCTTAATGTTATTCCTCCATATTTAATTAAATTATTTACACCTGTGATTTTCCTACAAGCCACGTCTACCGTGACACAGGGGCGTGTTTCATGTGTTCATTGTTTTGCTTGTGCATTATGATGCTTTCACACTCTGAATAATGTAATGTAAATAATCATGTTTGAGGGCTACAGGGTGTCTACAGGTTCTTAAAAAGTCATTCAATAGTCTTAAATTTGAGTCTTTGAGGTCTTAACTACTACAAGCATTTGATCTAATTTAATTTATCCATTTTTTAAATTTCTTTTTGTGAAAGCCTTTCTGTGTGTAAGTCCACATTTCTAATGTTACAAATGTTTAAAAACTATAATACTGTCATTTTACGTCATACTTGCACTTAAATGTTTGCAAAATGTAGATGATTTAACTCACTCTAATAACCATATTCCTACATCCCATGCACAGGGTCACATATAAATATGTGACCCTGTGTAGAGGTAAGTGTTATATACTATGTGCCTGCAATACTTACCTGCGATGCTTAAATAAGTAAAACACGATTTGTCAAAAAAAAGGCGTTAATTTGGTTAAAATGGGTCTTGAATGGGTTTTAAAATGCATTACATTTAACCGGTACATGCAGACACCCTGTGCTATGTGCTGATTTGGTCTTGCTGCTTTGGGGCGTTTCCTCTTGGCTCAATGCAAACTTTAGTGTTATGGAAGTATTGTAAACTGGCTTTAGCAATGGGTAAACATGACTATTGTCTTGCTCACCGCCCATTCTTTTGTCACATATATTCTCATTTCCACTTCATGCTTGTGTTTACTGTGAAAGCTTTTTGTACTACCAGTTACATTTACACAGCTGACCTCTTATTTTGTGGTTTTTCTGGATTCATAAAGCTCATAACTACGTACAGTGCTCATGGTCATCTGCAGCTTATTTTTCCCCTTCTGTGTTCACATAATAGATTAAAAATCCACAGGAATGTCTGAAAGGGAAAGACACTGGAAAATGGAAAAATCTCTTACAGTAATGCCTGAATTGCTCTGTATAAATGTCATCTCCTCTCATAAAAAAAACTTCATTACATTAATAAGAAATTTAAAACACCCACTGTTAATGTAAAATATTGATCACTGCAGCTTTACCATGTACACATAGCTGAGTACAAACTGCAAGGGAACTCGAGCGAAACAGGAAACAAGAAAAAGTGACTGCCATACACAAACAGAGCGACTATGAAGCACTAGCAGCAAGACTGAAAGAGAGTCATTCAGAGGGGAGACCCCAATCGACCGTGTGTGTGTGTGTGTCTCTGTGAATGCTGGTATGTTGAGGGGTGGGGTCATGTTGCTGACAGTCTCTTTGAAGGCCTTGTGTAGGTGCACTCTTGTACTGTAGTGTGAAGAAAAGGTGTGTGTTGGTGAAGTTGATGGAGTGTTTTTCCGAGCGATAGCCTACTCACTGAGGAAAAAAACAACTTGGAGCTATTGGTATGGCAAGAGATATGTCTGGAGAGCAGCCATACCTCTGAAAAATCTTGTTCTACCATTATCGAGGCCTCTTAATAGGTTGAACTATGACCCTGACCTGAACTTTGGACAGATACTCAGAGGAGGTCTTTGGAAATTGTTCCTGGAAATCTCTTTATACTATCACAAGCAGTAATCATGCTATTTGAGGTACAATATCTTCAGCATCAAGTTGTATCACTGGCTGTGTTTTCACAAAATAATCAACATAAAAATGTGACTGCCGCATTCAGTTTTCATTTGGCTATGGAACTGCTCTAGCGTTTCTACATAGTTGATCTTTTTTATTTTTATCTAATTTACTTTTACTTATTATTTATCATTTTTATATTTGTTTAAATGCATACATTATTATTTACCATTCATTTTTAAGTATCTATTTTTTACATTTATTTTGATCTTTTTTATTTTGATCTAATTTTTTTTACTTATTTATTTTTATATTTGTTTAAATGTATACATATTTATTTACTATTGATTTTATTAAATTATTTTTTATATAATTTTAACTAAACATATTTATTATTTACTATTTATTTTTAAGTATATATTTTTCACTTTTTTTATTTATTTGTGTATTTTATTTTTTTTCAAAGTTCATTAAATGCATGATGTTTTTCAATACTGAGTAGTAGAGTTAAATAATCCAGATCTCAGTATTAACCAAAATAATTGTAACTATGATTACTGCAGTGATCGAGCAGCCCTGACCTGCAGGCAGGGCAGAACATCCTGCATTAAGGTAGTCTAAAACTAATGATGCATTCGGGCGCTCCTCATTAACTTGTTTTTGTTTATTGCCTGAAAATTGGCATCAAACAACCAGTACTGTGTATATACCGTGCAAGTGGGAAACAAGTTTCATGATACCTTGAGTTTACGTTTATCTTGCATAAGATGGGAAAGGCATTGAAACCAAATCTAGAAATGCAGAGTTTATAGGATCCAGCCTCTGAGCTGGGACACAGCTGTACTGTGAATAATCTGAGATCCTGACCTGTGGGGGCGCTCCACACATCATATCCCAGGTCCCATAGTGTCCTTTGGCTTGCCTGTGATGTCTCACAGTATCAGTGAAGGCTGGTGTTTTAACAGTGCAGTCCTCTGGCAGACCTGTTGGGGGCGGAAAAGAACAGAGCAGATGCTTGGTAACATGGCAGAGGCCAGATCCCCTTCACCCCTCTTTTAAGAGAAGGTGCAGTTAGCTGAAATGATGGCAAATGGCAAAATTGCAGGATGTTTTTTGAATTGTTTGATTTCTTACTGTGTCAGAATGCTCTGAAAAGACTATAAATGAATGTTTACTTAGTATCCGATGAACTAACGTGTCAAAATTTCATTGGTCTCTGTAGATTCTCACACTAACAACAGTTTCCATAACATCTGAGTCATTTCTGTGGAGCCATCTGAGAGTCTAATTTTGGCTGGCGGTATATTCAGTAACAGTCGCTGGAGTGCAGGACAACACATACACTCGGCCCCTGTCACACACAGTTGTGTCATCCCTCAAAACAGGAAGATGTTGGCTTGTTGGAGGACAGATTTCATGTGGTTGCCCTGGTTACGGTCCCTCCCAGCCGTCAGGACAATAGAAGCAGCTCACAAAGCACTCGGCAACATGCGTGCGTTTTTAGGAAGTTGGTTCTTATCATGTGGTTGAGTTCAAGTGATGGAAATACATCACTAGCTGCCTCTCTCCCACTCTCAAGGCCACAGCACTGAGCGACAGAGTGCTGAAAGTCATATATCCCTCACAAAAGAGTATAAACAGGTGCATGGAATAAAACATCTCTATAATTAGTTTGTCCTTCGGCGCAGTTCTTCCTTTAAATAAAACTACTGATTGAGATTCTGTTTGCTCATGTGGCAACAAGAGCCACTTCTTTGATGCACAAATAAATTAAAGGATAGGTTTGCGGTGTGTCCACCCAGCTGTTATTGAAATGTTGTTTACCATCATTTGTGCTGGTCAATAAGAAAGCACAACTTCAACAATAGCAGCATACCTTTTTAAAAACCTTACCCCTCTGCTTTGGCTTTTCACTGTGCCTACACACGTACGCTAAGTGCTGTACTTTCCACTGAAGTGATTTAGTTTTACAGAGGTGGAAGAAATATTTAGAGCCCTTACTTCACCTTTACTGAAGTGAAAATAGATATAGCAATGATACTGATGTCATGACAGGGCTATACATGCATCTGTAAGCCTGCATGCTGTGTAGACCTCCACATACATGTGCGCAAATGTCCAAAAAAGGTTTGGCGACGTTGCTCTGGCAATTTAACTATCCACTCTTGCTGCCTTGTGAGGCTGTTCGCTCTTGAGGTGCCAAAAAATGCGGGACAAGAATGCAGTTTCCTGTGCTGCATAATGAATGAATGAATGAATGCTTGGTTTACCCACAAAATGCCTGAGTGATTACCTGTTTGTGGTCTGTGAAGTCTGTTACGCACAAGCATCAATGTGTGCGTCTTTATTTGCCTGAATGTCTATGAAGTTGTTTTGTCTGTGGCTGTAAGTCTGTGACTCAGAGGAGGCTGACAAAGACAGGAAGTGACCAAGGAGTGAGGCGGGGGGAGAGGCAGTGCCAGACAGGAAGCTGTCTCTGCTCCTGGCTCACTAACTCTTTGCTGACAGGCCGAGGGTCGTGTGTTAGCTTGTTTTGGCACAGGTTCGCATGAGAATTCACTGGACACTACGGTTAGAGGCGCAGTGGGAAAATAACGGCACAGACAGCTGGCATGTTGGCAGGTGACCAGCCATCGTTTGGAGGTCAAATGCAGTGAAGAGTGTCTGAGGGATGCAGCAGCAGACTGGCTTATGGTTTACTATCCTTATAGAGCCTCAATGGATAATGTGCATGTCAGCAACATGGCCTTTTAAAGTGTTCTTGACCAAGTAGTCAGCCAATCCGCTCTCCCTATGTAGAGGGAGCTAATTCAGCAATGCCAATTGCAAAAATATAACTTAGGCTCGTGTCGTAGTCCATAGCTAACTTACTGACTCTAAAATTATCCTTTGTATTTACATCTGCCTCAAAGACAAAGACAAAGACAAAGAATAGCACAGAGGATGACACTCCTCCCTTTAAAGCTTAGGCCCAAAGCTTTTAAGCCTTAAAGCAAACTTCAAACGGCAACTACGCCCATTTTCAAAACTCATTTGATATTCTTATAGTCGAAGATAGTCCAAATATAAAAGTAAACATGGACCAAATCCAAAAAGTACAGTGCTAAAACTCAAATTTATGATGTTGTAGGGTGTAAAGTCTAGAACTGCTTCACAGACAATTAATTGGGAAAGATGTTATAAATGACACTGAGAACACCCAGGGGCATGATCTAAGTAAATGGGAATGTTTTCGGTATCAGAGCTGAGAACACGACAATAGAATAAAGCTCATTTGGTTATAGAAAAGGAAAAGCAGTCTGTGGGTCCACAAAATCAGTCGCCTTTCATTGTCTTACTTGTCAGGTTTCTGGCTTTGAGAGAGAAGCTCATATTCACAAACATTGGTTGAACTTTAAGCCATGGAAATTACATATTTGAATTCTTAATTTTCTCATCTAACATTCTCTCACTCTTGAAGTTTCATGTTTAACCATGATAGCTAATGAGTTGCAACCGTAACAGGAACATGACACATGCATATCAAGTAGCTCAGTGGGTGATGATGGACTGCTGTAACTCAAAGGATGTAGACTGTGGGTATAGAGCCTGTCATTGCCCCTCTATTTTAGATGGGAACATGCTTCCTGCATGTTGCTGTTCCCAGAATCCCGGTTGCTACTAAAACTAGGGCTTGCATAGCTAGACGTATCTCCACACTTTGTTTGTTTGTTTTAGCACAGTGCCTACCAGCTTCCGAACTTGCGACCTACACACTAAAACATCTTTTAATGTTTTATGATTCGTTTTCTTTTGCTAGAATCAAAAGGGGGCATCGTCGCTGCATCCTGGGCTCAGTGTTGCCCAAGACAGTTGTCATTGGTTTAAACCCAAAGCATCTTTTACCTTAGTCTGGAATTATGATGGGTTCAGCTGGCATATCATGAGATATTTTAGAGCCCCTACAATAAATAGTAATGGTAAATAAGTATTGTTTACCCATGGCATGGCACTGTTCTGTGGCCTGGTGGCTGGGAATCATTAGGCTTAAACACTCAGTCCTCATGTCGGCTGTTTAGTTTTCAAGAATAAATTGGTAATTTGAAAAATTTAAGGGAGCAAACCAGATCAGCAGTGTAAAATACCTAAAAGCAAATTCTTCTATATTCTCAGTGTGTTGCTCACTTACAGAGAAACATCCTCTCGGTGCCAACAGTAAAAGCAAAATATTTTTTGACTACCCGCCAGGCCTGTTAACCACTACACATTCTCCATGTGTCTGAAGCAAGCGAGATCAAGGAACAGATTAGTTTCTCTGCACTGTGTGCATGTGTGTACCGTGTATAAATAGAACATGTGGCAGCACTTACCACGGTCTCTTTATTCGAGGCATTTCCCTCCCTGCCTTGCTCACCACTCTCTGGTTGGTGGGATTTTAGCAGCAGCAGTGGATGGGTTCCCAGGCCTTCACATTTACAGATGCATGTGTATGTTTCCCAGAGTTAAATATATTTGACATTTTAAAACCCATTATGCATTTCCATGTCAAATTTTCTCTGATTAGGCTTCAGCTTCAGGGCACCTGCCTTTACATTGAAGCTGGTTTAAAGCACTTCTTATAAATCCTCGCACTGCTGCTCCCTCCACTGACACGCATGAGGAGGATTTCCCCATATGGTGCAGCCCTATAGAACCCACCAAACCCACAGTACAATAAATACTCAGTGAAACATACCATCAGCCGCAGACATCACAAACACATGACCGAATAAGTCCTAAAATACGATTTCAGCAGATCCCTGCCTCCATCAGCTGCAAATGAGTAAATGCCGGACACCCTGTTTTGGTTTATTTTGTATATATTTTGTCGGGTAACGACACCATAGAGTACATAAACGTCAGCATTTTGAATTGTACAGCGTGTTGAGACGCACGCTGTTCAGCTACTGACAAGCCACAAACATGGTTTGAAATGTTCTTTTATCGCCCTTTGAATGTGCCCATCGCAGGTCTCTTCTTGCTGAGGGGAATTAGTCTGAGGTCTGCAGATCAGAGCAGAGGGCTGTGGGGGTGGAGACTTGTCTGTGATTGATGGTACTCTAGTGGCCCAGCAGCAGCTTGGAGCAGTCTATGACTACTGATGAGATGCAGCATCAGCCTGGCTGCTGGACTGCTGCACCAACTGAATCCATCATAAGCGCTGACACTAATCATTATTTCTATTATCAATTGACGTCATTATAGTTTTTAATTAATGAACAAATCATAAAAAAGTCAATAAATATACACGTTTTCAGAGTCCAAGATTATTTCAAAGCCAAAAAATATTTAATTATCAATAATATGTAACAAAAAGGATCAAATCCTCACGTTTCAGAAGCTGAATCCTGGAAAAGCTATGAAAAATTAGCAAAACTGTTTTTCAGGCCTGGGAAATTTTGGAATGAACAAATTTTCTTAGAAATGTTTGGAGTATAAATTGTTTTGGCTGTTGTCTAATTAAAATATGCTCACAAAAATCCTGAAATATATCTGTCATTTTGCAAATATGTTGTATTGCTAATTTAAAATCTGTTGCTGCGTGGCCTAACCATATTGGTGCATGCAGCTTGTCTGTGGTGGGAATGTCTAACGTGCGAGTGAAGTTGGCAAGTTAGCAAGCGCAAATGGCCAGGAACTGTGTGGTTAATTATGTATGGCTTTCAAACAACAAATTTAATACATGGCTCAAGAGAAGCAGACCTTGGTGGAGGCTCGGTGCAAAGCGTAATAGTTGCCAAATTTAATTGTGGGAAAAGGAAGTGTGCGTACCTCTCCCAGTTTGGAAATGTGCCCTACTTTAATTTGCTACTTAAACTACTTAAAGTCATGGAAATGGAGTAAAATATTATGGTAAAGTTTTGAAAATTCATTGGTAAAATTGTATGGGAGCCCCTTACTGATTTAAAAAAATGGCTTCATATTTCATCAATGAGAAACAAATTAATTCAGGACTAGACATCATTGTGTTTATGTGTAAAGTTCATTATGAATTTAACCTCAGCCACGACAGTTACATCACTGGAGACTCTGAGTGGCCTGTGGGTTTTAAAATTTTAGTTTAGGCCTACTGGTTCCATTTTAAGTCATAATAACATTTAACTCACCAGGTTAATTACAGAGGCTGAAGGTCAAGTATCTAGAACAGTCACATTTAAATTGTTGTAACTACTTATTTTGAAGAGTAAACAAAGGTAAACAGTGAAGCTCTAACCCAAACTGTCTGTTGTAAGGGTCTACTGGATTTTGCAGATCCTGGTTGAACTCTGTGGTGTGAACACTCACACAGACACGTCGACATGCTGACTAATGAGATGGGCCGCAGCTCTGCATTGTGCAGAATACCGCGATGAGGTCACCTGTTAACGGGATGCTTTGCACATCATTCTGTTAAGGCGATGCAAAGCAGCAGCTGATCATTTTATTGGAGAGAAACTGAGGGTAAAACAACAAGAGCTTTAGTGGATGCAAATATATCTTCGGTGTGTCAACGGGAACATTTAACTTGTGGTTTTGACTTATCAAAGCCAGCTGAATAGTGTCAGTGTTCAGCTAAAGAACTGCTTTGCATGAAGCTTCTGTGCTTCAAGAAGTTAATTCTTCATGGGCACTGCAGTATTTTCTGTAGCATGACTGACATGTTCTGTAACATTCAGTGGTCATTTCTCACTTAAGTGTAAAAAAAAACATGTACAATTCTCTGATGCCATCTGCAGCCATACAAACTTGCTGGTAACTATTTGATATGTAAGATGGGTTCATTCCAACATTTTAAAATCTGTCCTGTTGGACGTGGTGGCATGTACAGCAAGTATACATGTTTCTGCGTGTGTGTATAAGTCCAGTCAGTGAATGAAACTGCAGAGGGGTCAGGGGTCAGGCTGTAAAACCATTTATCACCCCCTGAAAGCCTTTTTCCGGTTCTGGTTCTCCTCAAAACATCAGCACGACAGAGGTGAGACTGGGCGTGTCAACACAGGCCAGAAACATGAATGCCAATCCACACTGACACCAGCCATGGCGACTGTAAAACAGCAACACTCTCTTTCAACATACTCCTGGAGCCCAGCCTCACATCTGGAATGTATGGCAGGGACTCTGGCGTTTACTGAGCATGCCCGAACAGGTAGTGTTGGGAAGTAACGGGTGTGCTTGACTGATGACAGACAGAGGCAGATTTTATGTACAGTCAGAAAATGTGTGCATTAAAGTCAGTGTTTGGCTTCTAGTTTGTTTTCTTCTCGGCTGGTTTTGACCAAAATTCCTTAAGTGAAGAATTAAAGCTCCTGTTTTTCAGCTTCTGACACTTTGGGGCTTGCATTGTTTAATTTGAAACTAATACTGGTGACGGACAGCTGCTAGCATAGACATGTGGGGTTAAACAGAACAGTTGAATTCATGTTAGACAGTTGGCATGTTTGTTGGCTCAGTGCACAACAAGGTTGAATCAGGTTGGGCAACTTTGTCAGCCTGCTAATGAGCTTCAATCCAGTGTGTTGTTTCATTGGATGCATGGTATGAGGTTTTAGTTGTTCGTAATACAGGATTGTTTAGGCTTTTTATTTACAGAGGTAACTCTTGGACAAACTAAAGTGCACGCTTGCTTGCATCTTTCTTCAGGTGCGGAGGGATTGATGCAGCTGACTTAATGATTACAATGACTCCTTGAGTGTGATGATACATCCTAACAATCACTCCAAGCACAGTTACAGGTAATTTAGCCACATGTTTAAAGTTATAATAAATATAGATGTATTAATAATGTACAAAAGGCCCATTTAGATACCGTAATAATCCACGCTCTATCTACAATCTCTTTCAACACCACCTGCCTTTGCAGCCAGCAGGATCCTAACATGCCCAGTCTTGTTTACTGCAGTTTGTTTATCGCTTAATCTCCGTAGTTTTGTATTTTTATCTCAACTTCCCCACAGTTCGCACTCATCCCGGTTCTCTCTGTCTCTAATCTAAATAAAGCACGCTGAATGTGAGATCACTCAATTACACACGCTTGCATGCAAACACGCACACAACCAAAAAAAGGAACTTGACTCCCCTCAAACGTAGGCAATGAATGGACTCACTGCGTCTTACTGCAAAATTTAAATATACCTGCCAATTAAAACTTGTTGTATAATTTGCAGTGAGAATGTCATGTGGCGCACACAATTTGGAAGGTGGCCAATCATTAGATTCTCCTACACAAATCCCAAAGATGTCACTCTTGCCAAGCCAAGAAATACAGTGTGACACACAATAAAAAAATGGGATTACATTATGTTTGCGCGTCCTCAGGCACGTCTCTGCCTTCTGTGTCTCAACACAATGACACATGAGTCATGCCATCATAAAAAAAAAGCCTTATAGCAGATCAAGAGTAGTTCTCCACCCTGATATGACAATAATTTTCTGATGTGCAACCAAATGACAAACACACTGCAGGATCCTCTAAAATACAGTCAATTCACAAACAAGAGCCAGCACTGAAATAATGGTGACACGCCTAAACAATTAAAGGCTTGTACAATAAAAAAAATCTCAAAAAAGGAAAAAGCAGCTACTCATTACCACTATATTCCTCACGCTTTTCATAAACATATCACGTTATAATGTACTAAGCTTGTTTTTTAGAAACCGTATGGACATAGTTCCCTCTAAGTTGCTGTGTCTTCCATTTTAAATGTATTCTTCTTCATATGTAAGGTTTTTTTTTGTAACTCCTTAATCCTGGGTAAAGCCATTAGGTGGGCTGGCACATCACTACACTGATGACATGTATTATAATGCCTCAATAGTAAAAGTAGCGTCTACTTAGCCGTCCTTTCATGACATTAAGATAAACAGTACTAATGTAATTTTTTCATAATAAAAGTCTTTCAGGAAAAAGAGGGAATTAGGGCTGTTCGGGATATGTTTAAATTACTCTGTAACAGTAATTAATTTGTCTATGATTGGTTTAATGAATTATTTATTTGTGGTAAAAAATCACTTTCTCTGAGCCCAAATCTCCAAAATCCTTATTTTTTAAAAACAAGAAAAGCAGAAAATCCTCAGATATAAGAAACTACAACCAGAGAATAGTTTTCATTTTTGTTTGATAAATGACTGAAACAATTATTTGCAATAGATAGACTAATGAATGGACACGTTACGGTCTAATATTTGAATATTTTCAGTTCTACAAGCGATCTATAAACTGCTGAAAGATTTTTTGTGAAACAAAATGGAGGAAGAGTTAACAGTTAACAGCTAATTAAAAAAGGTAAGCATCTCAATAAACGCAATCGAATATAAAACACGAGCAATTAAAATAAATGCCTATTTAAAATAAGTCTGACTGTCTCTTCAGCTGAGTAAATAAAGTCCCTGCCGAATATTCAAGTAATGCAGATTATCTGTCGGTCTCAAAATTGATCCAACGACAACAACATGTCACACTGTTACCAAGACTAATAAAAAAATAAAAACAAATACCCATCATTCCTGCATGATCTCACATTCACAGATCAACCAGCTCACTCAGATGGCATGTAGAGGCTTCACACACTCACACACACCCTTGCCTGAACCGCCAGTGAAGGTAGAGAGGCACAGAGAGGCAGTAATTGTCCAGGGTGGAGCACAGAGAGAGACGCTGCTGCTGTTCAAATGGTGTACATTTAGCGTACGCTGTAGACAAGTGAATTTGGCAATCATCTCGTCTGCTTGTCACAGTTTGGAATAAAAAAAATCTGAATCTTATTAACACCGCCAGGGACCTTTCTAGTGTACTACTGCTCTACTTAGTGGAAGTGAAGTCATTGTGTGCTTGTGTGTATCGTTACCATTGTTACTGTGTCTGACACAGTCCTGCAGCACAGCGTGCCACTTCTTCTGCTCCTTCTCTGTCAGCACACAGAAGTAGTGGTGGCGGGCGTACGGGTGCCACAGGATGAGGGGGTACTGGGTCGCACACTTGATAAACGGATGACTGCTCACTTTGGCCTTGATACCTACGAGAGGTCACACGACAGAGCGAGAATGAGAAACTTAAAGATTTAGAAAGCGCTTACAGACAATAAGGAAAGATGCAAAATAATAAAATAAATAAGAATAAAAAACAGGTGCATTGAGGATTAAATATGAAAGCATTGTTATGCTTTTAATCTGATTAAATCTGGATGGACAGTAACACATTTTGTTTATTATCAATGCCAATTTAAATGAAATCATACATTTGGACAAGAGATTTTTAATACAATAGTCAATAAATGCTAATGTTAATTTAAAGCCAAGCCAAGAAGTCAACTTATGTTTAAGTAAAATATGTGCAGACAGATAACATAACAGTATTTTCAACCATTTTTATCCTTATTTTCTCATATATATTTTCATATTTATAGTATATATTTGATTGTTTTCTCTGTGCTTTTCCCACCTGGCAGGCTGGTATTTATCAGCTCCATGTATTCCTCTAATGAGTCAAGGGCCTTGTATCCGGCGCAGTTGATGGTTGCCTTTGGGTGGAGGCCCCGTTCATGTGCCTATTAGAGAGATGGCAAACACGGCAAGCTGTTTCAACACAAGTGACCCGATGACCAAATCAGATAGCTGTTTAGTCGAGTAAGAAGTGCACCCACTGTTTTGCTCTCATAGAGGCTGATGTCGTAGCTGTTTGGCACGGAAACAAAGCGATTCCTCCATTTCCGATTCTCCTCCAGATACTGAAACAGACCCCCTGAGAAGATGGACCGGCCTGCCAGAGGGTCCTGAAAAATCACATGGACACTTAGAACCAAAGCCTAATGCAATGTCACATTTCAATGTCATATTTTATGTATCACTGTGGCTTCTGATATGCACACACGTATATTTTGTATTAACTTGCTTGTCAGATCTCCTAAACTATGCAAGAGACCTAAAGCTTAGTTGGTGTTTCCACATATGTGGGGGTGGTGATTTTGTTTAGTGTTTACACAAGGATACACACCACCCACTTTGTTGTCAGGTTTCCTGTCTTAGATCAAATAATACTGTAACTGAGACTGCTTAGAGAGGAAGGAAAGAACGAAGGAGACAGGAGGGAGTAGCCCAGCTGAAACATAAAGAGCTGCTTGTGTTTGAGAGCGGATCTGCTGCTGTTTGTTTGCTGGAAATTTTGCGGGCATTAGTGACAGGGTCACTTGTGCTTGTGTCAGGGCAGAGCCGAAAGAACGTGATTAATTTTCACAGGGTTAACTGAGGTAGACCACAGGCTAATATTATTAACAATAATACAGTTGTACTGTTTTTGTTTTTTTACTGGTTTTCACAAAATACCCAGATGGTTTACAAGGATGCAATCGGTTTAAACATTTTTTAACTTAGATTTTACGCACCCAAATTTTGGTTTTCTGCATTAGGGCACAATGATCACCACAGAATTGATTGATCAGTTCAGTGCTTGCAGTACAACTTGCGATTGCGGTGCTGATAATACATCCCTCTGCAGTAAGTAAGTAGTATTGTGTATATATTTTTTTACATCAAAAATTAGACACAGAAATCTGCAGATTATAAAAAAGAGCCCTTGCTCAGGTGTCTTGTGTCTACATGTATGTGTTTGCAAAGCGTTAATTCACATATGCATAATATTGCTGTTACGTCATTGGCACACACACACTCACACATAGCGCAGAGAGCAGATGAACCAACATAATAGAATTCCAAACAGCGTCTCTGTTCATGTGTGAAATGTGCTCCACTTCCCCTTCAGTGATTGAAAACGTGAACAAAAGTGGGACTTTCAGTACAGGCAGTTACCAAAAACGATGAGAGGCGGACAAAATGTGGTAATGCAGAGGCCTCGCTCATTAGGTAATGTTTTGGTACATAGACCCCAAGAAGCAGCTCATTCATGCCTCATGTCATGTATAGGATCAAGCTCTGTTTGCCTGACAAAGCCCATATTGATGTACGTTTGTGTTATGCATAAATCGTTAAGGTACAAACAACAGTGTGAATCTGTTCACACATCTTGTAGGATGGCAAAGTGAAGGTGGAGAGATTTACATTTTTTAAGTGTAATGCTGAGTTGTTGATTACTTGAACTAATTTTTTAATTACTCATTTTGCAAATGACACAAGGGGTTAAAAAACCTGTCGAACAGGAAAATACCCCTCTAACATATATATGTTATATGTTTGTAATGTATTAGATATTATCCAGTCACAGGTTGAAGCCATATACATTCTTTCTTTGCATAGCTTGTCTTTTATCTTCCTACACTGAGCAGGTTTAAACCTCTTAAGCTCTGATACAATGCACTCGCCTTTCTGTGAAGCAGCTGTGACTGCGTTCCTCCTCCTCCCTCTATCTCAAAGCGGACGCTATTGAAGAGGGCGACTGCGTACTGCTGCTCGTACACGTCGCCAAACTCCTTCATCACATCTCTGGTCCGAGCTGCAGGAGGACACACAGATAGACACAACAGATGAGGAAACATCCATATCACACCAGTGACACAATATTTCTATAGAACTTTCATTAAGATAAAGTCGAGTGAAAAATAACATCTTACAGTTTCACAGTAATGGCTAACATTTGTACTGAAAGGTAAAAAATTGACAGTCCTGCAGTGAAAACCCAATAAAAAAGGTTTGCATTAATTTTCAACAAGACAGACATGACAAAGTCTCGTAACGTGGCTGATTTCCATGTGATTTTATCATCTCTACTTTTGGCACGTTTTTCAAAACTTAGCAGTTTAAGTTTGCAATTTAAGTTATTTTTTATTGTATATTTTGAGAGCTGCAATTCTCCTGTGAGGGCATACTGTCAGAAAGCCCACAGTCAACTGCTGCTATCAGCTCATGAAAAATGCTGTATAGTAAAATTTAAAGTAGGCCCTTTAGAAAGAAAACAGCAACTGTTGGGCAGCACTCTACCAAGAGATGCGTAACATGTATTATCAGCACAGTTTACTTAATATAACAGCTGTCTGATACAGCTCTGTCATTCATAAAGCTTTTGCATAGTTAAAATACAGTGCATTCAAAAGTTGTCTTAGATATTCAAACCTAAGACTCCATGTTTTTATGGCTGCACCATTTAGTCAAATGGAAATATTCTGGATGTCTTACTTGTCATTTTAAACATAAATGTCGTGCCAAATTTAGCTTGAGCCTCAAAATGATTACCATGTGAACATCTTTGGGTGTTGTGGACTATTTGCTGGACTAAAGAGGTACTTTGACGGTGTCACTTTGGAAATTGTGACATTTTCAGTATTGTCAGACATTATAGACTAAATAATTAACTGATAATGAAAATAATTGTTAATTGCAGCCCATTAGGAGCAAAAGAAGGAGTCTTCCTATGGAAATCAATTCGGAGAAATCAGTGTTTTCCTGTATTGTTTAGATCCTTTCCGCAGCCTGACTCAGCATTTCTTTTCCACCTCTGTCTGCAAGCAGCATTCTAATAAATACTCAGAGACCCTGCTGGAGGGGACATGAGCTTTTCCCACGTCCCAGTGCTGGAAAAAGAGTCAGTTTGCGAGCCGATCAGTATGTTTGGCTCAGTCAGCAGCAGACAGCGATGACTATGATCTGTTTATGGAAGGGACAACACAGGAAGGAGGGAGCCGGTATGTAGTGGGAGAGCAGGAAGGAAAGCGCTGACAGGACAGGATAGACGGGGAGAAAATGTGGAGGAGACAGGGGACAAGGATACACAAACTTATTAAAAACACAGTGTCATACCAGGGGAGATGGATGGACAGGTCAGAGGAAACAAAGGAAGATTTTGAGACAGCTAATATTAAGACTCATCCTGTGGATACTGTTTTGTAGGGTTAGCTATCGAACCTTAATACTTTTATAGTACCGACCAAAAGTAGTGTAATCTGTCAGGCACTGAGAGTTGGCTTTGAATATCTAGTCAGATTCGTATTCTTTTATCAGATAGCTACTGTTTTTTTCTGACAATTTTACTTTTTGACGAAAAAGAAAATCATTTGTCTTACTATTGGTACTTAAACCCAGGTTTGGTATCTGAACGAGTATGAAGACGGCCCCATTGTTTGGCAATGTCTTACGAACCCTTCTGGTTCGTAAAAAAGTTCATCAAAAGGTTTACTGTGTATATTTTGTCTACAGAACCCCTTAAGTCCCAACGCATATTTTTATGTGATTAATCCTGTTTGTACAAGATATGGATCTTATGCAAACTTTCCTTTTATTTTTGTCACTGTTTTTTATATTGTGGATGTTTGATAGACGCTCACGCTATCCAGTGTAAATTTCCACAAGATAAGTGCTGGCTAACTAGGCTTCCACTCCAAATGTGCAGAGAGTCGGTACTTTCCACTGGTTGTCTTGCTGTGCCAAAGTCAGCAGACTGGATAATTGTACATGGACAGCCTTTTGGGGCACTTGGAAATTGGAATTTGGGAACAAAGACCACATCGTAAATCACACACTCAATCCTCTGCTTTAACCTGTGTACGCATAGCAAAGAGCTTTGTTATATTCCTCCATCCAGAGCACTGTTACTCTCCTGACTTACAATAACCATAGAGACTGACATCAGACACAGTAAGATGATGCCCCCTACCCTGCCCTGATTTGTTATGTGAATAACTAGTGCAGCCTTAGGGACCTGGAAAAGATGACATCTAAAACAGAGAGCATCTTTTATTTTATTTTAAGATAATTTTTTGGGCTTTTGTCTTTATTATAGGACAGCTTGAGAATGACACGAAGGGGGATGAAACGCAGCAAAGGGCCACAAGTTGGAATCAGCCCCGTGCCACTGCAAGGACTCAGCCTACATGGGGTGCACTTTACCAGGTGAGCAAAAGGTCGCTCTATAGAGAGCATCTTTATATTATTTTCCATTTTCTGCTCCTCATCCAGGGCTGGGTTACAGTAGCCAAGCCCGGTAGTTTAGACGTTCCTCTCCCAGCAGTGTTCCAAAGCAAGATGAGGTATATATTCTCTCTAGTGTGTTCTGGGTCTACCCCAGGGTCTCATACCAGTTGGACATGGCATAAAGTCTCCAAAGGAAGGCACCTCTACCGTGTTTTTCAGGGTGTGTCCAGTCACTGTATGGAGGAAACTTATTTATGCCACTTTTATCAGCAATCGCATTCTATCAGTCGCTACCTAAAGCTCATTACCACAGGTGAGGGTTGAAACGCAGATGAAGTGGTAAATCAAGAGCTTTCCCTCACAGCCTGGCTCCCTCTTCACGAAAAGGCACTGTTCCGAACTCTATGCAACATTGAATAGGTGTGACGACCAAGGCAGCCCGACAATGTTCAGAGCCTTCAGCATCTCAAGGAGAATGTTGTCCATACCTGGCACCTTGCCGTCGAGGAGCTTCTTTGCCAGTGAGTCTTCAAACTCTGCTTCCTCCACAGAGAAAGTGTCAGTTAAATTTCAGAGTTCTTCAAAGTGGTCTTCCCACTGCTGGATAATATTCCTAGTCCGCCTCAACAGCCTGAGGCAAGCCCTGCTTTCTCCTTCCTGAAAACTCCTCCCACACCCAAGTTTTTGCTTCAGCAACCACTGAAGTAGCAGCCCCCCTGGCCACCTGGTACCTGTCTGCTGCTTCAGGAGACCCCATAGGCCAACAAAGGCTAACATGCCACAACATGCATGAAAAATTCCACGGAGATGGGACGTTATGGACAGGTGTCTCAGTGAGACGTTATCAGGTCACTCTCACTACACATTTGGGTTTACCAGTTGTGTCCGAAAGTGTTCGCTGCCATCTGATCCAGCTCAGCACCAGGTGGTGATCAGTTGACAGTGCTGCTTATTTTTTGACCAAAGTGTCCAAGTGATGGTTTCTGCATCATTGTCCATGTAAACATTGAAGCCAGCTGGGTGGCAGACAAAGCCAATGACCTAGGTGAGCTGACCCCTGGCAGGCTGGTTCGAGAAATGTGAAATGTCTCCTCTCTGACTGGGATATAGTTTGGCTCAGCTCTATGCATTACGTGTGTCTGAAGCCAAACACCAGGAGAGGCCATACTCCCCTGTCTGAAGTTATTTAGGGTCAGAGGCACTGGACAGGTTTTGGGACACTGACCAGCCCCAAGCTGAGCACCACTGTGTTGGATTTCTCCCCTGAGAACGAGGTGGTCACTTCTATGCATGAGAAAACTTTATGCTGTTTATCATGAATACTACCAAAATTATTGTTTTTTATCTTTGTAAACAAGTTTAAATTCTACTATGCCATACAGTAGTAGATACTAATTTTACAGAACACACCAGGAATATGTTTCGTGCCTTTCAGAAGACAGTAATGAAAACCAAACCAAACTTCACTGAGATCACCCACTGAGATGAGAACAGATGCTAACCTGCTGAAAGGGATGGACTTTTGGGGTCATAATGGTTACACATTGTACTGTACATCCCTGTTGTTCAATTGTCCAAACATCTTGCAAACAGGGTCCCAGCTACACAAACTGCATTGCATGTGACAGGAAAACTGAGATCAGTTTGTATTGAAGCAGCTGTGAAGAGTGTTTCATAAAGTAGGATTAGCATTGTAGCTAAACAGCTCTAAAGGATGTTAAATAATCTCTTTAGAAACATTATTTATTATTAGTAACCAGTAAGATGCTTGACTGAAGTATGAGATGTTGACAGAAGCTGATCATTCAGTCCTTGCTTTTGCTTCTGTTTAAAAGTGGCAGTCTTGTTCTTGAACACATATTTGAGAAACAAGTGCAAGATCTTCCACATGGGTGAGTTTGCTTAATCTGTAGATGAGCAAGCACATGGCCTCATCTCTCTTCAGAGTGAATTGTGTCTGTGTTGTGGAGGAGGCAGGAGATCATTTTGTGAAAATGTGCGTTGGCAGCCAGGATGAAGAAATCACCTTGTTGGGAGGTGCTCACTCCAAACAAGACTCCCAGTGCTGAAATGCTGAGCTGTTTTTCCTCACTCCCTTTTGCTCCCACACACACAAACGCACACACTCTTGTTACGTTATTCATACATGCCTGCATATATGCAAAGACGAGAGCAAAAGATGTACAGATAGATAGGTAGAGATGACATAGAGGGAGGCTGTGTGAGAGCCAGGCAGCAGTTTCAGGTATTAATCCAGTGACATGTTTCTACCTGCTTTACTCCTGCAGCTTCACTCGTTATGTTCTCCCCCCCCAAACCCTCCTCCTCTGACTCATCTCTTCATGTGTATCTTTCTCTCAGCCAGACTCATAAGCTGAATATATTACCCTATTTTAGGTAATGTATCTGAAAACTTAAAGCGGTGGTGGCTCTGTATACAGCTGCTCAGATGTTCATGCTTTAAATGTTTTAATCATGAATACATTTCTCAAATAGACCAACTTTTTGTCACCTGAGTCAGACCCATTTATGATTAATGTGAGATGCAGTCCAAGCTCCAGAGAAGCTACTGAGTGGACCTTTTTAGATGAGATTACTTTGTCACACAAACTGTTCCCAGGGTCAAGAGTACGCTTTCATGATAAACACCTTTTTATCTTTGTTTACAGCTCTTTTCAGCTCATTGTGAAGCTGACAGGCTCTGTATTCCTTTTTTCCAAAGCTCTAGCTAGGTGATGTCTTCAAGTTGCTTATTTTGCCTGAACAGCAGTCCAAAACTCAAAAGATTTTGAATTTATAAGGATATAAAACGGAGAAAAAGACACATTTGTCTTTGAAGTGGTTTAAACTACTATCAGATGTGCTGTTGATTCATATTTTGTATCATTTCAGTCTCCATCTCTTCAGATACACTGAAATAAACCAGCAGGTCATACGTAAACAGAGAAACCACCACCACGAGAGTCTGCTTGTCACAATGTTGTTCTTCCTATTTTAAACTATTTCTGGGAGTATTTCTCTTTCTGGTTCACAAGAAACAGCAACAACAAACAAACTGAGTGTCTGGACCTCAAGAACGTAATTTTCAGTTTCCAGAAGTGGTTTCTTCATGCCAGTATGTGTGCCAACAAACACACAAACACAACTGCAATCCTGAAGAAACATAGTAACTGAGGCTAAAAGGATTCTCAAACAACAGTTTCTGCAAAGCACGACTCTGGAGGATCCAAATAGCAGCTAAAAAATAGTCTTCTCTCTTTTCTCGGATCATTTTGGACCCCGGATGCGTTGCCAAAAATACTTCCAGCAACAACATTCTTAAAATTTCGAGACAGCATCTAAGGATTCATGGAAGTGTTTCAGCTTCTGCACTCTTCCCCTGCTTCCCTCCGCTCCCATGCCTTGTTGAAATAATCACACAGACCTGCTCAGTTCACAGTGGGAGGCTGCAGCAATCTGAGACTTAAATAGCAGTCGCTCCCAAACTTACACAAACACGCTTGCCTCTGGGAAACCTACTTATTATCTCTCTGTGAAATAGGCCTGCAGCAGAGATGGGATACGCGGGAGCTATTCAAGTGTTCAAGCAGAGCAACAATACGCTGATATGAATGAGAAGCTTTGTCCCAAAATGAAATGGGGAAACGTGACACTTAATGAGAAGAAGTTGCTGCTGTCGAAAAATAATTAAATGCTGGGTTAACACATACAGTATTGAGAAATTAAAGTTCTGAGTGGATTTCTCTCTGCAGCTCAGTTCAAAGATGATCTATGATTATTTATGATAAAGCATGAGTTTTCTGACTGAAGAATCAAATCAGATAACATTTGTGTTCAAACTGACTCATTTACAAAAGCTGAATAACTTAATTTGTAAGTTTTTACACACCCCTACAAACTTGATTACGCTGTTAAAAACTTTTAGGAAGATATTGGTGCTGTTTTGGATATGAATATAATAACTTTTAATGAACTCCAGTCTGTGGGAAGCTGTCTTCGTGCTTCAGCTGCAGCCCGGCCACTCCTCTCTTACCTGTAATCATCTCCCGCCTGCTCTCATCCAGGTGAGAGGAAACCACGTCCCCCATGGTTACAGTAGAGCCTCACAGATCCTGCAAGTATCCGGGCTGGTTACAGGTTGAATTCAAAAAGAAAACACGCTTCAGTGGTCTCTCCAATAGTCTCAAACATCCGACCAGGTCCGCTGGGATAATCACTTTCCCCCTGAGAGGCGCACGGCTCTGGCGCTGCTGCGTGTCTCCGCTCCCGCTTTGAGGAGGACGACTGCGGCGAGGTGACGACTCCCCGCCCGGTGAGGAGCAGGAGGAGGTGAACACTAGGCTGGTTCACAGTGGCAGGACACACCCTCTGGGAGTCATCACTGGTTCAACGTGTTCCTGCGGCCCTGCCAAGGGTGTGGCCAGCACCAGGAGCTTAAATAGTGACAGTGTGTTTAATATTTACGGTGTGTGTGACGGTGCAGCGTCACTTTATTTGGCGTTTAACTTAAAACTTACATGGCATTTGAAACGCAAACCTCCTTGTACTGTCCATAATGATCACCTCTAAGTAATGTGGATTATTCAAAAAAAAATTTCAGGCTATATTTGATTTAGTGTATTTCAATTTAATATTTATACTGGTGCCCAAAATATGCGGGTTAGTGTTAAAGGTTATGGGAGAGACAGTTTTCCATGATGCCCTGCGTTTGCGTCCTCCTGAAGAAAGATGCATGCTGCCCCCTTGAGGACACGGAGTATATTGCTGTTTAATATTGAGAGGGGCCTGTATCCACTGCAGACAGCCTCAGTTCACAGTGAAACCTTAATGCACATTCATTTAGTAACTCTTTTTTTAGGTGATAAATATCATAATGCTAACAGAAGAGATAGATGTGAAATAATGAATGATTTAATGGGAAAACATGCTTCTCACAGATTAATGAAAGATCAGAGTGGAAGTCATTAGGACATTCTCAGTAATAGTTAACTATATTGACAGAGTTTATTGCTTATTTGGACCCTTACGTTGGTGCCTTGGCAACAGCAGCTGCTCCTCTTTTGGACAGTTTGTTCATAAATTAGAAGATTGGCATAAAAGGACTTTATTTTTTAGTTAAGTTCTTTTAATCACATTCAAGGCTCTTAATGATCTGGTGACTTGGGGAACATAGGTCATTCACAAACTTTCTCCAGCTGGTTGGATGTTGGGCGATCTTCTCTGCTTCCTTCCAGGATGTTCTTGATTCCTTGATTTCTGTCTCGGCAGACCTTCTCCAGGTGTTATTTGGTCTTCCTTGCTTTCTTTTACCCTGTGGGTTCCAGGATAAGGAGGGAGGTTTCCTCAACGTGTGCCCAATCCAGCCCCATTTTCAATGATCTGGTAGCAGAGTATGTAACTGAGCTTCTCACACCATACTGCCCAGACAGGCCCCTCAGGTCTGCTAGTCTGGGTCCTCTAACTGTTCCAGAGTCCAGGTTAAAGACAAAGGGTGATGGAGACTTTCCAGTTCTTGCTGCTCGGCTTTGGAACAACCTTCCCCGACTGACTTTGTTCACGTCTTTAAATCTTGTCTGAAAACGTACCTTTACAGATTGGCCTTTCTGACAGTTGATAGACTGTGTTTAAGTATATGTTGGTTTAGGTGCATGTATGTGCTCATGCTTTATCAGTATAACTTTTGAAACGTACTTGACAAATGAAGTTATTATTTATTATTATCATTATTATTTACTGCCCAACCATCTCCACTCCTTATAACAGTGTAACAATTTAAATCAGACAATGAATTGACAGAATTTGGCTTGGCAATATGGATAAAATCAAATATTGTGGTATTTTTTGACCAAATACCTCAATATTTATTCTGTGACAATATTGTAGGGTTTAGTATTGGTGCTTTCAAATAATATTTACACAATGAGATATTTGATAATCATCAGTAATGTGGGTTTAATTACCATGTGGGTAAAGGCAAATAATAGCGAGAACAGTCTGGTGAGATCAGAAAATGACATCACTTTACTGTAATGCCACCCTTAAAACCAGGCAACACTTGTGATATTATGATATCAAAAATCTTGATGATATCTAATCTCATATCGTGATGTGTTAAAAATATAATAACGATATATTGCCCAGCCCTATCAGGACTTATGAGTTATAGAGATGGTTGTGGTTTATCATCTTTTTTGGTGTTAAATAATATATTACATATTACATGCAGGCCTAGACAACAATTGAATGGCATGTTTCTGGATAAGAGATTATAAAATACCTTTCGAGGTGTCTTAATAGTATAATGATTTATAATGAGTAATAAGTACAAGGCTGTAGTAAACTGTTTAAGCTAATAAGCTGCGGTTGTAGCCAGACATCCAGCACCACCAATGAGGGGATGATGCGGAAGGATACGCAGTGACGTCTCCAACTGGAGGCTCCTCCGCAGCGAAGTGAGGTGAACACAGAGAGGAGGGAGGAAGCATTGGGTGAACACTCAATTCAGCACTCAGCAGCATCATGGCACCTATCGGATTAAAGGCGGTGGTCGGCGAAAGTAAGCTTATTTCTGTCTTATTTAGTGGGATGCTGCGCCGAGCGCGCAAATGCGGCTGTGTTTGTGCGTGTCTGTGTAGGATGCGAATGTCAGTTTGTACATCTGGTGATGATGAGGATGATGATGAAGGTTGTGCTCTCGGTGTTCCATTGTATCCTATTGTAAACCACGGCCGTGTAGTGAGGGAGCTGTAGTAAACCTGCAGAGGCTGGTTTGTCTCACCAGGCTCCTGCGGTGCGGATGCGCAATTGTATCTCAAGCGGCGGAGACCTGAAAATGGATTTACCAAGCGGTGATTAGCCCACTGATGAATGTCGGCATCCTTCTCCAGAAGGATGCAGAAAGCCTGGAAGCAAATGCAGCCCACATACACCCTTTTAGCCACAATCAGCGTTTATTCCAGGAATAATCTGCACTGCATTGGAGCTGCAACACAAACTGGTTTTCCCTGAATACTGTACAATATGATCCTACAGACAGTTGCTTCTCACGCCTTGGCAAGCTAATTACAGCTAATAATCTAATTTAATGGCATTGGTTATAAAGTGGCTGGAGATTAACACTCTCCATCCGCGGGATTTCCTGATTTCAGCAGTGCCTCACCCCTCTGATGGAGCATGAAACGGTTGCATAAAACACCCTTTCTGATCCAGAGCGCCTCACAGCTGAATCAAGCTGCTGTCAGCTCCGCTACACATTAATGGCGGATTGTATGCAGGACGAGAAAGTTGCCTTTAAAATTCCGCATTATCTGTGGGCCTATATTGTAACGATCAGTGGATGCCCTTTCTTCATTATGATGCCCTTTACTGGCGGTGCGCCACCGATCTAACCCAGCCCGTGTAATCCTGCATCATTAGGACGCTGCAGACTGAACTGTCCAGCACTGGTTCTGTAATCTAGACTCATTTATTCCCACTGATGCTTCAGCAGTGTCGCTGTGTGGTGAGGATGCAGGCCTTGAAATAGAGGCGCAGCTCGATTCTCCTCAGCAGGGTCAACTGGGTGCAAGTGTTGGTGGTTGTGATTATGTCAGACAGGCCTGCATAGTGAGGCAAAGACTCGTAGAGACCATGTAATGCGGAGCAGGCATCTAAATATATCAGTTTTCCCTCATTTCTTCAGCTGCACCTTCTCCTCATTTTGAACCAGGCCTGTCTGTGGTGCAGGATTTGCTTCATTTGATATGTGCTTCGCCTTATTGATTTGGTTTCACATTTCACTACAGAAATCCAGGCAGCTCTGTAGTAATGTCTCCCTCTCTGGCAGAAAGATTGCTGAATCTCTAAATTTTTGAAATCCTTTCAGGATCAGTGATGTATCACAGTCATGAGTCCTGCTGCAAATTCTTAAGGCCCCCATCCCCACCCAGTCACACACACTCAGGGATACACATCCACCTCCACAGTGTTTTTGTGCTATGATATGATTGGTTCGTGCTTTGGCTGGGAATCAGACCTCCCACATGGAGCAAGAGTCGAGCCTGAAACACCAGTGGTCAAGAATTTAAAAAATGTCAATTCACTTTGAAGCCAAGACTACAGTATAATGTTATATAAAGATATAATGAAGTATTTTTGTGATTGATGGTTTATGAAACTGTGACTTTTAATAGGGCCGAGGGATATGGATGGAAATTAGATATTTAGAAGACAAATTCAAACTTATGTTCAATGCTATGAGCTATGCTCCATACTTATTAGATTTTACTTTAATCAGTGATTATATGATCATATTGTATGATAAGATTCGAATAATAATATAGACTTACTGACCAGTGCTGCTATGGAAGAGCAGGTGTTTTTAAATACATGATAAAGAAATATTGTTTCTTTATTGTGGTGGAGCTGAAAATTAGATTATGAGTCCGGTCCTGCATTTTTACAGCTTGCATCAATGATATTTGTGCTAATGACCAGATTTTTCCATAATTATGCAACATTTTTTTTAATTTAAGGCCACAAAACTGAAATTTGATAGAGGTGATATCATCTGTGCACCCACAACATTACACAATACATCTTCACATGCCAAATATTCTTGTATGTTCCACATTATCTCATTATTCAGCCCATGTCACTGGAAATTACATAACCTAGTTTGTAAAATTAAAGGCAGGGCACATGCAGACTCTGTGTCGAGTGCACCGTCTTTTCCAGAACAGTGTAAACACTTGTGCGTGTTTCCCAGTAGGTGAAGGCAGGGACGCAGCAGGCAACACCTGCGCTCTGTTTGGCTGAGGTGGAGCTGGGATGGGATTGGTGGAGGTGGAGGTAGAGGTGGTGGTGGTGGTGGGGGCAGAGAGGGAGGGCGACACCATCATGGGTCCTCTCTGCAGTAGCGGATGTAGCAGCCAGAATGAAGGAGGGGGATGGGCGGCAAGCACAGCTTCACCCTCCCCTTTTATGACTGTATGTGAGCATCAGTCCAAGAGAGCAGACAGAAGGAAAATACTGCTGAATGATGAGGGTTGAGGATCTCAGCAGCAACATGAGCTGGTAGATATTTAATTAAAAACAAAGTGGCTGCTAAGGTTGATGACACAGATGGAGCACAGTGCTTCTTTTTGCAAATCACAACCCTGTGATTAAGAAGAAACAATGTTCTGTTTTTAACATTCAGCAGATGAACACCTTACATTGTAAAGCACGTCGGGCTGTTGCACCTGATCTCATTATATTCTGCAGGTATTCATGTCCATTCCTTGTATTTCCCAAGAGGGAAAGGCTTTTTATCTTGTCCCAGACAAGGAACAGCCTGACATTGTGATAACGTGGTCACTGTCTTGCACTCAGTGAACTTAGATTCCTTAACATACATTTTCTTATTTTCTCTTAGCAGCATTTTGATGACTCTATTCATCAGTCAGCTGATCAGAGTGCTGACATGAGCTGGTTGTAATCCAGAAATTCAATTCGTTTTTATGTGAGTTGCAAAAAAGTGAGTGTCGGAGATATCGACTGTGGAGATGTCTGCCTTCTCTCCGATATAATACAACTAGATGGCACTCGACTTGTGGTGCTTGAAGCGCCAAAAACGCATGTGAAAACCTTTCGTCTCCTTTCATAAATCATGGCCAGGTTACTCAAGATAATCCACGGACCTTGTTGTGAGCAGTTTCATGCAGGAACTATTTTCTTTCTATCCAACTACACCTGCCAATCATATCACCATGCAGAAGGAACACGCATCTACTCATAGACAACGTTAGCTAGGTCAGTGCTTCCTGTATTATTGATGTTGGGTTGAACTGTACGTGTAAAGATAACGGGGCTAAACTGTTAGCATGTACCTGTTTTTGTCTTGTTTGGGTTGTCCAATTGTCAGTTTGTCCTCATTCCATGCGATTATACGCTGTTGCTATGGAATATACGCTATACACTCATACTAATCATAGTGAAGAAGATATTTTGGCGATCGGATGCAATATCATTGTACTGTTCGGCTTGTGCTGAAAGATGCCACTCGAGTTGTCAGTAGTACTGGGCATTGAGTATTTGAGAATAATGTTTTTTAGGTCTGTCTCTTGTTGCAAGACTTTGAAAACACTGAATTACTAGTTTGATATTTTAAGAATAGGATAAGGAAATTAATACCACTGTCTTATCTGTGTGGTAAGTACAGGGCTGGAGTCAGGAAATGGCTAGCCTAGCTTTGCGTGTAGACTGAAAGTAGGGGAAAACAGTTAGCATGACTCCGTCCAAAGTCCAGTGTCTCGGCAAACAGAGGCCAGGCGCAGTGACTATGCAGCTTCCCGGAGTCTTGACGTCACGGTGAGGCTAGCAGGTTTAGTATTGTTGTTCCTGTACAGAGAACAAAATTAAGACCTGTGTTTACCGACAGTATCCGTGATATTGTGCTGTAACTGAAGACACTGCACAGGGAGTACAGGGCAGATGGATAAACTTAGTTTTAGAGGGGTTGGTATTGTTTGTTTTGGATCCGTTTCCCTCTTTGTCCCGTCTTTATGCTAAGCTCGGCTTACCACGTCTTGACTCTAGCAACGTACCTAACACAGGGATGTGACACTAGTATTGATCCTCTCATGTGAGTCTCGGGGGAAAAAAGGGAAATAAGTGCATTTCCCAAAATGTTGAACTCTTCCTTTAAGTGTCTGATTGGTTGTGATGAGTCAATTCACTCTAAGTGGAAGTACGTGGAAGCAAGCCAATGTGTATTTACTCCTCTCTGTGAGAGGGCTTTATAGGCGAGAAGGAACGAAGAGGGCGAAACCAAAAAATAGAGGGACACGTGCATGCACTTACTTGCACACGTATACACAAAGCTTTCATGTGACCTTGGAAGCATCGGTGAACCAGAGCATCGCACACTCGTCTGGGTTCAGTGTCTGACGCAGTGCCTGCAGCCTCTGGGCCTCCGTAAAATACACACACACACGGCAAATACACATGCACGCTGCAAACACACACAATCCCAAATGAATCCATGCCGAAATGTCATGTCGCCGTGGTTACAGAGCATGAAGGGCTGGCTGAAATAGAGCTCTCTAATTCAGGGTTACAGTGGCTCATAATCTTAATGAATTCCCCTTCTCTTTCACTGAGGAAGAGTGCTGTGTCAGAGCTGGCAGTCATCCTCCTCCTCCCACTCTTCTCAGCAGCACGTGACTGCTCTCACCATCCTCCTTTTACATACATACGCACACAAACAGTGGTGACACATTTAACACAGTGTTACAGAAATATCTACTTAGAGATGATCGGTGTCGTGCAAAGGCCAAGTAGCGCCAGCTAAGATGCTCTCGTGCTCCAGCGACAAAACAAAAAAGAGGAAATGCAGATTAAGGAGAAAGAGAAAGGATAGCATGACGTGATGGCGATGCATCAAGTTGTTAACTGTAAGAGGATTTCATATGCAAAATGATATTGATCTGGGCTTTTATGCTGTACATTAACCAGTACAGCTGGAGGAGACTGCAGAGCACTCAGAGCTTCACACAGAGCTCCAGCCAGGTTGTTGCAGCCTGCAGCACCACAGTGCATCACCTGCTTTCCTACAGTCTGCTACACACTGCCTGCCATTTTCAGCATCCTGGCTTTCTTTAAATTGTTTCCCAGCTTCTCTTAATTGGTAACTACCAATTTATTAACGTTTTTGAGTCTGAGTGACTAATGGAGACAAAAGTATTTTGAAACTGGTCCTGTATTGAGTGAAACAGGCTGCCATCTAACATTAATGGGCAATTGTGCGCTGTCAATTTACATACACTAAAGTGCCTGTTCTCGCCACTGACAGACTCCCATTGTTTTTCTAAGTGTCTGACAGCATTATGGAAAGGACACTACAGGGATAGACCTTTTTTCCCCAACAGTATCCTTATTGATTTTTAACAACAATTAACAAAGACTTACACATAGACACACACCAGTAAGTCCACACACAAAAATGGACACCTGAACAAAATCTTGGTACGACAGTCGTAAAAATAAATGAAAATAAAATAAATGAATGAAATGAAATACAATAAAAATCATAAATTACTGGTTTAGGATCGTGTTAGTGTGATATGCTTGAGTACACGTCACATTAATGTACAGATATTGACAACAATTAAAAAAAAAACAACAACAACCCTTTGACCGAGGATAACTTATAGCATATCCTCCAGTGCTTCCATCATATGGGCTAAGTTTGTCCTCTCTAGGTAACACATGAACAGACCTCAGATGTTGTGAAAGAGTGATTGATTACCCCTGATAGCATTTTTTTTTCTGAGGGTAGAATTGTAGATAATTCAGAAATGCATTCACCCACGCTCAGCTTACCAACCTTTCTCCATGAAAGAGCAATAACTCTCTTAGCCCAAAACAGACCCATTTCTAAAAAGACAGTTTTCCCCTTGTAATGTTGTGATTAGCTGGATATAAACCAAGTTTAAAAAGCTTTGGGTCAAGAGGTATTTGTATGGATAATACATCCTGGATACTCTCTCACTGCTTCCCACTTTTTTATTTGTGTATACTGTCAAAAACAGTTGAAAAAAGTACGTTTTTCCTTTCCGGATTTGATTCATCAATCAAGTATAGTACTATTGTATTTATTGAGCCTTTCTGGGGTTATATATGTTCGCATCAGCCAATTATACCACAGAAATTTAAGACATGTTAACTGCTTGTGATCGTGCTTTGGTACTTGCCCTCTCTCAGTCCTCCATGTTGAAGTCTTTATGCAGGTTCTCTCTCCATACTTTTAGTCTCTTTATGATGACTCTGAGGAGGACTTGCCAACTAGGGGTCATATACGGCTGTGCGATATGACGATATATATTGTGCGACGAGAGAAAAATGTCTATCGTTTGATATTTTGCTCTATCGTTTATATCGTTGTGACGCAAATTGCATTTTTTTCAGCAATATTTTTCATCATTTGGGCGTTTTATTGATCTGATTCACCAGCTTTCTCACTACCAGCGCTCCCTCTCTTCACTCACTCTCTAGCTCGTTTGACCACAGCTGCTTGCTCTCGCTCTCTCTTTTTCTCTCATCTTCTTTAAAATGAGTTGGTTGCCCGACTCATCGTAATGTTATCAAATGAGGAGAAATGTCTTCTCCTTGTCCTAGTAACGTTTTTGTACTCCCTCATTGCAGAGTTTAAAGCTCTGATCAGTCTGATCTCTGTCACACCTCTGAATCCGGAACACCTGCATGCTACGTAAAAGCACACACAGAGGCAACTTTTTATTCATTGGATTAAAATTTGCTATATCGTGATATGTATCGTTATCGGGATATGAAATGACCTATATCGGGATATGAGATATTGGTCATATCACCCAGCCCTAGGGTCATATATGAGATAGACCTTTTTTTTAAGACCTTTTTGTTTAACCAGAAACAGTCCTGGAATCGCTACTGCCAAACTCCATAGACTCCTTTTAATGAAACAGTATTTATATCATTGAAAGACCCATTCAGAGTCGACAGAAACAAAATAAAACTCACAAAAACTGTCTTGGTTCATCCTTCCACTGTTCCAACAATCACAGACTCTGGTTTGGTTGAAATAAACCCTTGATTCACCCAGTTAGATGGGAAAACGTGCTATACGAGCTAAAATGACTTATTTATTTAAATGGAGTCTGGTGGTTTTGCTGATTGAGATTTTGGGACTGTTTCTTGTTAACAAAAAGGATCTTACTTTCCATAATGTTTTCAGACACTTATGATAATAATCGAGTCTGTCAGTGACAAATCAAATACTTTCAGTGGACGTAAATTTGACTGTGCTGCAGTTTCACAGCTGCCAGCTGCAGCCCTCACTCTCAGTAATGGATCAGTTTCAAATTGTTGTCTCCAGTAGTCACTTAGACACAAAAACACAGGGAAAATGGAGTCCAGGTTGAAAAAAATAAATTAAGTTACCGCTTAAATTCCTCTCTGGTTAGTTTATGTAGAGTACAAAAAACATGTAGACGATTTAAACACCGCTTGGGTTTATGAATTGATTAACTGCAGATGGTTTTCTGCCACTTCCTGCCCTGGTATTTCTGTCAAAGAGCCGAGAACAATTAGCCGATTAATCAGTTTGATGAAATGATTAATTAGTGACCATTCTGACACAGCAGTGAGAGCATCTTCAGCTCCCGTAATGTGTTGTATTTCGAAAGTGGAGTATTTGGGGTCTGTTAAGAGAGGGATTTGATTAAATTGTTCAGGGATTTTATGTCCTCGCTCATAATGTGTGTGCGGTGCACTGTGGCGAGTGTGGGGTCTCTGGAGAATCATAATGATGTGGAGCTGATGAAGACTGTTGGCCTCCACCCACACCTTCCTCACCTACATTATTAGATCAGCAGGTGGAGAATGAGGGAGAAATTAATAAATAAGACTGCTGGAAATATAAACAGTTTTTGTCACGTGACCCTGAGGCAAGCTAACAAAATGAACTTTGGCTTTTCTTGATTGGAGGAGTTAGCTGTTGGCCCCAAGTTGCATTTGATTGGATTAATGAGTGTGTACACCTCACAGTGCTGGATAAGTCTAAAAATGTTGAAAAATGGTTCGAGCTTCTCCAATGTCAGTATTTAATGCTTTATTCTGTTCTATATTTAAATGAAATACCTTTTAGGTTTTTGGACAGAATAAGAAATTCCCTCCCTCACTACTTGACAATTAATGTCTTCATTGACACCTAAGGTTCCTTTTGAGTATAAACCATGACAACAAAGATGCATCAGATGTGTTGAAATGATAAATGTGTCCTCCTAAAATAATGCTATCTGGAGGCGTATAGTAGGAGTTTGATAACAGAAGGTTTGCAAAATAGTCATCGATTAGTCAACTGGTTGTAGTTAGAAAATAATTTAAGTATTTTAAAAAAGACGTATTTCTTAAATGGCATTTTGCATATGAAATCCTTTTTACTGCATTACATTCTGTTGACTGATAAGGGCTCCTACTTATCTGAGTTTCCCATCACAGGGGCTCCTTGCTGTCAGGTTAATTGGGGTGGCTGACAACTCCATGTGTTTCGCAGGTGTATTGCAGACCACTTGGCCAAGCGTCTAGCTTCTTGTGCATGTTATTGCAGAGGATCTTAATGCCTTTAAAGATATTTTTGTGTCTCGGCAGGTAATAATCTGCTGTTGAGAGATGTTACAAGTGTGCTAATGTGTAGATTGGTACTGCTTATGGTTAAACGCCAGGGGCTGGCAATGCTAGGCCCACCGTTTTTGAAAATGTGAAGGGTTAACCCACAATGTTGTCGTATGTGCTCAGATGGCTTTTGCATCTGCTTAAATTCTTGGCTGTTGAGGTACATTTATGTAAACTGCATGAGAATGAGTCAATATACTGCAAACATGGTCGCCAAAGGTTAGGCCGCTATACAGATCTGCTGTCACAGTGTCTCTGTGCTCAGGTCTCATGACTCTGCCTTTTCTCTGCTCCCGTACATCATCACCCATCGGTGCGGGTCATGGGAAAGGGTCCTCACATTAACCTGTTTCCTTTTTTGGCTGGGTGACCTGCACCTGTCCTCAACCTGCATGAACCTTTGACCTCTGATTGGATGGATGTTGGAGGCCAGAAGGGCTTCAAACTCATGATCCTCCTCTGCTTTTCTCAAAACCAACTTGTGCTGGTTGGGGCTGGTTAGGGTGTTATGCAACTGCAGCCCGTCTGACCAGGCTGCAGACTAATATTAGGGCATGAAAGCAGTCTAGCTCGCTGGCGTCAGCTGTCTTACAGAGGTAGTAGAGTGCACAGGCTAATATTACCCTTTTCAAAACACCTACTGGAGATCTCATTGCCGTTGATTACTCTTCGATTCAAGGATGAAAGATGCAACCTGCTCTGGACAAGTTTTCCTTCACTCGTCATTGACAAAAACCTCACTCAAAAAAATGTCCCACTACCTGCTGCTTCAACTGGGTCTTATCCAAATGCGCTGTTTCTGGTAGGATTTGGACCAAATAACACTTGGCACAGCAGACAACTCCGTTTACCCATGAAGTCCTGTAGCAATACTAAGTTAAAGGGCAAAGGAGTTATTAGACAAAGCAGTGTAAACAAAACATAAACAAAGTGGTAGTGTGTCATTGTTGTTTTTTCGGTTTGGCACACAAGCAACAATGGACATGCGCAAATGAAGAAGATGATGTCATTGTTTCCCAAATGCTCCATTTTACATGCCTACACGGATACAATTTCTATCTTGGTAACCTCAAACTTGCATGTGACAAGAGGCCAAAACTTAGACGAAAGTATCCGTTTTCAAAAATATCTTTACACGTGGATTCAGGGCCTTAAACTGAAAACAAATATGGTTTAACAATTGGATCACCATGAAGGGATGTCATGAGTTAATCTGATAATTACGTTGTTGCATTGATTGATGTCAAAAATAATGACAGATGTCCTCTGCAAGTTACCTAAAGCTACAGATTACATGGTACATTTGAGAAGCTATAACAGCAAATGTTAAGTAAATGATTTGCATTGATTTATTTATAGTCAGTCAACTATTAAATTATTGGCTGGTCATGTCGGCTCTATTTTAAACACACTATGACCTCCAGCTTGTACTAATATAGAAAATAATGGACTCCATGGTGAAATGCCACTGTTATTTGCCTCCATTTTGTCCTTTACAGCATTTTTTTTTGGTATCACTATAGCAACTGATCATGCTTCATGATGTATAAATGGCATAGCTTTATTGATGGACTCTTATAGAGACCTGGCTTGACTTCATGTGTTCTGTCTTTAAATTCTTAAATTAGTTTTTAAGTAGAGACCCTCCATGTAAAGCTTTAAGTGTTCCTTTAACACAATAAAAATGTCTCTTAACTGAAGAGCAGTGAACGCTGTATTTGTAACTCAGTGCGAGCCCTGCTGAAATGCCTCCCTGTCTCTTTAAGATCAGCCGTGTCAGATTCTCTCGGGAGTGATGCTGCTGTATGAAGCTGAGATCCAGAGAAAAAAATGGGTCATGTACTCATAGGTGAAAGTCCCTGAAGGGGGGAGAACCACGAGGCAAAGGGAGAAACTGTCAGCTCTCCACTGCTGCATAATGTGTAGAGTCTGGGCTGAATGTACATTGACCTGATCAGCAATATCATGTAGGACATCACACTGTTTCTTACTGTGGCAGAGAAGTGTTATTTGGATGAAATGCCCAGAATGTGGTCTGTGCGTCTGGATTGTTCAAAAAAGATTCAGTTTTTAGGTATATCTTTTATTCAATCTAATGGTTTGTAACAAAAAAAATGTGCCTTTTGGCCCATCCTCGTTCTTTTCCCTGCTCTGCCACGGGGATGTGTTTCCTGTTAAACTGGATGTGAGAGATTATGTGGCGTCTGAGGAGTGTGTTTGTTCGTGCCACACTCTTTGTTTGGTTGACACAGCTGTAACATTGTGTTTTTTCAGGTCCCTTCCCTTCTGTCTGACTGGTGCGGTCATGTATTGTTGTGCCTCTACCAGCGGGTCAGAAAGGAAAAATCCACAGCAGTCTCCTCTCAACGTGGTTTTCATCTTTTCTCTCAGTCATCAGTTAACGAGTGTGGGCAGCGTTCACTTAATTGTTTTGTCATCATAGTTCCGTTATTGACATGACTCAGTAAAGGTCAACATGGGAAATAAAAGAGAGGAGTGAGGGAATAGCTCTTATCTGACGACAGTGGGTGAAACAGGTGGAGAATCTCTGACGTAGTTGACATTATACCAGACAGATGAAACACATATTACAGAAAAGAGAATGAAATATGTCATACAAAATTATTATTTTTTTTGTTATTGGACTATATTGGGGATTGCTTGAGGTCACCAGACATCATGTAGACTAACTATAAGATAAAGCTGTTAGCTGCACAACTCAAACAAATACAACGGAGCTAACAGAGTCAGGTGAAATATCTGTCAAGCACAGTTTATACACGACACTTGAAGTGTCAAGAAGAGATCTCTCCAGGCCGATTGAGGGAAAATAGAGCTGGGTGTTTATGGGGGAGAAAATACCACGATATTGATGTATTAAACAATAGGATTTTTGATAAATTATCATCAGTAATGTGGGTATAATAACTTAGTGGGTAAAGGCATGTAATAAAGCAGCTAGAAAAAAGTCTGTTAAGTTAAGAAAATGAAATCACTTTACTGTAATTTAGCTTTTAAAACCAGGAGAAGACGACACTTACGATATTATGACATCCTTGATGAGAATATCTAGTCTCATATTACAGTATCTAAAATTGATATACTGCCCAACTGTTAGTGAAAACATACATTGGTGGATTGTTACTGTGTAGGGGCTTTACAATGTCTCCAAATTTTGCAGTTAGTCAGAGCTTATTTGCTGAAAACAGCAGCATGATTAATGAGTAGAGTTGGGTCCTAGGTTTGTCTCTACAAATGCCACCTTTCAATAATTTGATTTATACATTATTGTATAGTGCAGCATTAACTTTGCTTCCACAACCCCACAGTCCACAATCTTTTCATACATATTTCCCAAGACTAGATATGTATCAATCAACAATATTGACATGAGTTTCTTTCTCTCTGCTGTCATTGACAAAAAAGAATTGTAAAGGTTGTGTTGTTGGCTCTCAGTTCTCCTTTAGAAGAGGATTTATTATATTATGTAGCATGAAAGTTGTGTGAGAAACTTTTTCTTGAGAAAGAGAGGTGCAACATCTTGAAACATAACAAAAATTAACTGAAAAACACTAGTTAATACTAAAATATCAGTGAATTGACTGGAGCTGCTTTTATCAGAAAAAGGCTGGAGCGAGAACAAGAGGAAACACATCAGCTGCTGCAGAGGAAAAGGGAAAGCGAGAGACGGATATCCTCACTGCTTCTTTGTAGAAGTGTCTCATCCTGTAGCCTGGAGCCTCTGCTGGAAGAAAAACAAGTCAACCTTTTAGGAATTAAAGTGAGCCAGCTTTAATTTTACAACATTTACTTTGGCCAATTAGCACAGATTCATCAACGGATCCAAAATCAAAGCACCTGGTCCATAACAAAATAATGTGCGTCAGGTTTTGTTGCTTTGGTTCTGCTGTTGCGCTGACACAGCAGCTTACGGGACAAAACACAGAAGATACTGGAAATAGACTGAAGCTGAGTCGGGGAATCTCTGTCATTTAGTGAGAATAATATTCTTACTATTCCAAGATCATATGTCCCATAGGAGGTCAGATACACTTACTCTGACTCACAGGAGGTGCAGGCCGTAGTCTGGCAGTGTTTCTGCATTCACTGGGTCAAATTTCAGTCTGTCACAGTGCGTATGCTGCTTTTAAGACAAATTTTGTAGTTTTTTGACAACATAAATTTGAGCTATATACACACAACTGAATGGTTTTAGTTATATATATAGTACGTATCTATCCTTCCTTACAGCCAATGAATCCTTCTCTCCTTCCTTCATCGTATACCTCCTTCCATCTTGCACTGTGTATCAGAAGTTTTCAAAGTCTGACACTGTGGGCAGCTCCTCAGACAAAATATGTATGTACAGACAACTGAATTCTGACTGCAGGGCCATCCTCCAGATCTGTTGCCTGAAAATTAAATGTTTATTTCATTTACATAAGACACCTCCAGTTGTTTCTGAGAATTTGGCAGTACAGCCAACCAGTCTAGTGAGCCAGTATTCACCTGCAAGATGGTCAGGGACCAGCCACTGAGACATTCTTTGGTTGGGTAAACCAAATTGTTGCATCAGCTGTCAGGTGGCTTGGTTTCAGACCATCTTGCAAGTGAAGAAACCAGATGTTAAGGTCCTGGGCTGACGTGGTTACACATGGTTTGCGATTGTGAGGATGGGAAATGACATTGGAGATGGTTTATGGTAGTAAAATGAACATTAAAGTCACGGGCAACAGCTCTTGTCTTCACATTTTAGATTGGCCTTTTAGTTTGATAACCATCTTATACATCCTTCCTTCCATCATATGTACTGTATCTTTCATTCTGTCCATCATGTCTGTGTATCCTTTATTCCATCTCCAATATTCTGTCATCCCATCTGTTTGTCCTTCCATCCATGCTATATATGAATCCTTCCTTTCAACTGGTGTCTTCTTCACCTGGAAGAGTTTAACATTGGTTGTTTTGGAGGCAGAAACACAGACCTGAACACGTCCCTGACCTTAATGTCATGCGTTCAGTAATCTTTTTTGTCTGAGTCCTTTTTAAACTGTGATAATCCATCAGTATTTGTGTGGTCTCAGGTTTTAGCCGGGGCCGAAGGGCTTAACGGTTTATATTCACAGTGATCCAGCATGATGTTAAACAGTAATTCACCCTAAATGGGTTTATCCCAACACAGCTGGCAGATGGTTGGCACAGTGATCAGGCCAATATCAGTTTCGTGGCATTAACATGACCATCGTGCCATGACGTCACATTGGATAGGATTATTTTTTCCTCTGTGGATCTTTGAGATCACCAGGAAACAAAGCAGAATCCCTTTCCAACAGCCCCTGCGTTTTTATTCACTCCTCACAGAGAGGATGTATTCCACTGCTGTAGATCTGTGCTCATTAACCTTGTTGGAGGCTGTATTTGACTTTGGCATGTTATTGTCCTGCAGTAAAGGAAATGCATTATGGGATTTTCAAATATATACCATTAGGACAGGATAAGGTTAGTTGTCTCTGCTGTAGTTGTTTGCTGTTGAGTCAGGTGAGCTAATAGAGCCCAAACCTGCATGAATAAGCACCTTGTTTTTGGCTTCTCTTCTCTGTACTACTATAAGATGCATGTTATAGCAGTACTTTATAGTTACAACGTAGGTAATGTTTGCTCTTGATGTTAAAAGACACACAGTTACATGCAATACCTGTCTTATTTTCCCAAACGGCTGCAACGATTAGTCAACTAATCAATGACTAATCGACTATTAAAATAATTGGTGACTATTTTAAGTCGACTAAGGAGTCTTGAGTCTTTTTTTTTTAGAAAAGTACTATAAAAGTACCCCAAAATACTCTTATTGCAGCTTCTTATGTTGAAATATTGTCAGCTTTACACACTCTCCCATAACGGTGAACTAAAACCCTTTGACTTGAGTACAAAACAAGACATTAGATGACATAATTTTGGGGTTTGGGAGAGACAGACCGACATTTTTCAACATTGTAACACATTTTTTGCTAAAAATGATTAGTTGACTAATCGAAGAAATAATCGACAGATTAGTCGACAATGAAAATAATCGTTAGTTGCAGCCCTATACTCAAAGCATGGTTAATATTATCAGTAAATGCCGTTTCGAGATAAATATTTGCCTCCATTGTTGTTATTAGTTCCTTGTTTTTTAGTAATTGCTGCCAGACAGCAGGGCAAGGCTTGTTTTCACCTTGTTATCATGGCAAAATGTGGTTCTGGAGACACCTATTGTAGTGCAAAGTACCGCAGAAGCAGTTTATAGTACTTAGCGAGGTGTTGTCTATATGTCTGTCTGTCTGTGCACAGAATTGTGACTGCTCTCGTGTTACAACCGTGCAAATCTGAGTCAGAAAACGTTAAAGGTTTGTTGTTGAAATCACAATGAAGGCCGAGTCTGAAGATGAGTGTGGTCCAAACTAGGGCGCCGAAAGTAAGAAGTGGGGTAGGAAGTAGCCTACATGCGTTTTAAGTCATGGATTGGCATCACAGCTAGTGTGATCCTGTTGCAAAATGGTGTCTAAAAGTCTCTTTTTGGCTACAAAAAAATCCCATTAAGTGAGGATACTCAAATAAATAGAGCACATACTGTACTGTAAGTCAGAGCCATATGTGATCCCCACACTTAAACACACACACACACACACACACACACACACACACACACACACACACACACACACACACACACACACACACACACACACACACACACACACACAAGTCATCCAGCCTGCAGGGTTCAAAGACACCTGAACAACTAAACAATGGTTGTTGCATATATTCCCCTGAATTTATCTATTAATTATTTATGCAAGTGTGATGGAGCTGAGGTGAATCAGCCCTGGGAGTGGAGCTCACTGTGGGGAAATGGCGTGTGTGTGTGTGTGTGTTTGTGTGTGTGTGTAGCTCTCTGTGAGTATTCTGTGTTTACAAAATGTGTCAAACCATTGTTCACCCATCAGATTCCTGATGATGTTATTTTCTTCTGCAGAGATTATGAATGATGTCATCAAGAAGGTGAAGAAGAAGGGAGAATGGAAGGTAAGATGTTCACAGTTACAAGAAAATGCCCTGAAATAATTAACTCTGGGTCTTAATCTGAGATATCTAATGTTTCCTCACCCTGACAAACTGATCAGTGGGGTGACTTATTTTAAATCTGATGTCAAATCAAAGCCCTGCAGCTTCCTCGTGTTGTTCTCTAGTTTGAATTCATAAACCATTTATGAACAGAGCATTTTGGCACAGTAAACTAATATAACAGTATATAGTTGGACAGAAATTTAATGTGTCAGCACTCTGTGTAATTAAGTACTGGCTCAATTCAAGCACTGTTCATTTCTGTAAGTGAGTATTGGTGGTGTAGCCAAGTAATCTATTAGTCAAATAATAGTTGAGGCCCTAAAACCAGTCTTGAATAAAGATTTTAGGGCTGTGCAGCATTTTTGCTGAGCACCACAGGATATTCCAAACAATCACGAAGTTGAAACTGTATTAGAAAATAAATAAACAGCAAGCTGAAATACAGAGAAGATACAAATGCACATAACATATATACGTGGCTACAGGTATTTGCAATTCCCAAAATGGATGTACAGCTTTATTTGAATAACATGTTTTTAGTGTCAGCAATATGTAATGTGAGTGAAGTGTTTGTCTTCTTTCCTGTTGCCAGGCGCTGATCGTGGACCAGCTGAGCATGAGGATGTTGTCCTCCTGCTGCAAGATGACAGACATCATGACAGAGGGCATCACCAGTAAGAGACGATGGCCACATGTAGCATTTCTCTGCACTGTTCTGAGTGTTTTTGTAAGTTCATCTGTAACTGTGCACATGTTTGTTTGTTTCTCCTTCTCTAGTTGTGGAGGACATCATGAAGCGAAGAGAGCCTCTGCCCAGCCTGGAGGCCATTTACCTGATTACACCCACAGAGAAGGTACACGTTCCGTCTCTTTGTGTGTCATTCATAGTGTATATTTAGAGGTGTGTCTATGGCAGCAGGGCTGTATTTTTAGCTGAGAGAGGAAAGAAGCCGCGGCAAGTTCAAACAGACGGCTGTTGACTCAGCCGAGGCAAACGACACATACACACTTCTTTGTTTCCCTGGTGTGTGTGTGTTTCTCTTTGTCCCGAATATGTACTATGAACGTGATGTGTGATACAGTTTGCACATTGCTACGTAGTGTAGTGGATATTGAAAATAAAAGGATACACAGTATGTTTGATAAGTTTTACAATTTTAATGTATCGGCATAGAAGAAAACATAGTTTCGCATAGTTTCAGGTGTTAGGTCCTTTATTATGTTGCTTTAGTGGTGTTATAATTTTTCCTGAGCAAGTATTTGAGTTTGTTTTGTTCCGTTTGGTCTCATGTTTGATCTCTTTGGTTAAATATTTTAAGCATTACTGGCATGATGTGTTGAGCTAACGTTTTAAATAATTTTAAGAACGTTATTTCTTGTGTTGAGGTTAAAGGGTGACTTTGGTATTTTTCAACCTGGACCCTGTTTGCGTCAAAATGAGTAATGGAGACAGTCCAGTATTGAGTGAGAGAGCTGCAACCAGTAATGGCGAAACAGGCTACAGTATAACCACTCAGGCATGTTCGCACCATCAATTTACATCCTCTAAAAGTGCTTGCTTTTGCCACTGACAGGCTCAGATTGTTGTTAAATTGTCTGGCAACATCATGGAAAGGATCCCTACAGAGATAGACCTTTTTGTTTAAGAGTAATATCCTTTTCGTTTAACCAGAAACAGCCCCGAAATCGCTATTGTTTAACCCACCAGACTCCATTTAAATTAACAACAATTTATCACTGTTAAACATACTTCATTCAGAATCAACAGAAACAAAACAAAACTTTTAAAAGCCGTCTTGGTTCGTCTCTCCACTGTTCCAACAAACACCCACTCTGGTTTGGTTGAAGTAAACCCTAAATTTAACCTGTTAAATGTGAAAATATGCTGGCTCTATACACTCTAAAATTAGTGTTTATTTAAATGGAGTCTGGAGAGGGCTGTTTCTGGTTAAACAAAACAAAAGGGATCTTCTCTTTAACAAAAAGGTCGATCTCTGTAGAGATCCTTTCCAAAATGTTGCCAGATACTTAAAATAACAATCTGAGCCGGTCAGTGGCAAAAACAAGCACTTTTAGTGGACATAAACTGGCAGTGCAAACATGCCCTGAGTGGTTACATTGCAGCCTGTTTCACCACTGTAGAGCTCCTGCTAAATACTGGACCAAGTTCAATAAATTGTTAGTTAGTCATTTTGACACAAAAATGTGGAAAAATAGGGTCTAAGTTGAAAAAAGGGGTAACTCAGGCATGTAAAGACTTTGGTAACATCATTTTGATCAGAATATCTAGCTTGTATGAATTGTGCACACTGACACACATAAACTGTAGTCATCACACTCACTTGAACTCTACGATCTGACGCTCTGTCTGTTTATCTCTCCCCAGTCTGTCCACACCCTCATTGCAGACTTCAAAGACCCTCATTCAGCTAAGTACAAGGCAGCCCATGTTTTCTTCACTGACTGTGAGTATATACAGAGTCTTGCTTCAGCATTACTCTATGTAATACATTACTTTTGTTTTAAAACATATTTGTATTGCAAAATGTTCAATCATTTGCGTCCCGTGCTTTTTGCTTTTTCTCATTTTCTCTTTGTTTAATCTGTTATTGTGTTGTTTTCTGTGGCTGTTTTCTCGGCTCCTTGCAGCTGTTTCCTTCATAGATAAACTGCTTTCTTGTCCGTCTTTATATATTTGTCGGGACACTGCTCATTGTTGTTGGAGCACCCGAGAATGTCCTCAAATCCCACCAGTTTCCTCCCAGCTCACTGTTTGTAGGGGCATTAATTTTTCAAAGCATCAACAGTGAGCTGAGAGGAAATGAGTTTGGGGATGTCGTCAGGTGCTGCAACCAAAACAGGGAGTGTATCTGTGATTAAACTGGTTAATGTGATTAATGAACAGTGCACAGATATCCACACATTGTCCCTTCTTGCTTATTGAATGTGTGTTTTCTCTCATTTCTTGAAACATATTGCAAAGTTGTTTTAAAATGTCTTCTATTAATTATAATTCTGTTCCTACCAGCCTGCCCTGATCCTCTCTTCAACGAGCTGGTGAAAAGCCGCGCTTCCAAAACCATCAAGACTCTGACGGAGATCAACATTGCCTTCTTGCCCTACGAGTCTCAGGTACGTATCCAGCTGTTTGTGTAATTGTGTTGGGTAGTGATGGCTACTCTGGTGCTCGCAGATGGGACTTGTGCTGGCCCCTGGCTTTTTTCCCCTGTTTCTAGACAGGGCAATGAATGAAAGCTGATTTATTTTTGCTGTTTATCAGTGACTGTGATGGACAACCAGAGAGACAGAGAGAGAAATCCAGAGATAGAAAGCTCGAGTCCGAACAGCAGCAAGAGATCGATTAAGACAGGTGGGAGGAGGGAGATGCTGCAAAGGACGCGGCTAGGAATAGTAACAGGGAGGTTATTGCTTGTTATACGGAGAGAGGAGAGAAAAACACAAAAACACGCTCAGGTGGTCGCTTGGCACGATGCTGCTGACTCACCAGTCACTCTGTTTACCGCCAGACTTTTCCAGCAAGACTCACATTTGTCACATTGCCTTCCTTCACTCCCTACCGCTCCTCAGTCTTTGCTATATTTCCAAATTCCTGCCTTTGTCGTGTTTTTCCTCCTCCCTCTCTCTCTCCCTCCCTCTGTCTGTTTTCAGGTTTTTCCTGCCCGCCATTCCTGAATCCATGCCTCTGCATGTCGCTTGTGCTCTCTTTGCTCACTGCTTGCCATCAAGCTTTTTATTTTTTCTTTATATCTATTCTCTCTCTTCCTCCAACCATATTTTTTCCTAATTTTCTCCTCCCTCCCTCCCTCCCTCCCTCCCTCCACCCCACCCCCACTCTTTCTATCTCCACCATCTCTCCTCCTGTCCATCCTTCTCTCGCTCACTATCTGAAGATGCTGCTCAGCCCACAATGCTTTGCTCCTCTCCTGTCTACTCTGATTAATTCAGAGTCAGTGGTTTTCTGCTCCAGGCAAAGTGCTGCCTCACAGTCCCGCCTACAGGCTGATGCTTTCGCCCCATTGGACGAGTAAGGGTCCACACAGCAGGCGGCAGCCAATGGTTGCTGAGATAACATAGGGACCATTCTGCAGAGCAGAAGTGTGGTCATGTGACTGTAGACAGATGGGGTGGGAGGAGGGAGTGGTAGTGAGTGATGCAGGAGAGGAGACAAGGAAAGAGGAGTAGAGTAGAGTAGAGGAGAGGACACAAACAAATGAGATAGAGGAGAGGGAAGGAGAGAAGAGAGTAGACACAGATGGGAGACGAGAGGAACACTGACAGGACGCAGGAGGAGGAGAGATGAGGGGACAAAAACAGATTTGAGGGAGGAGAGGAAAAGGGACAGAGGAGATAAGACAAAATGAAAGACAGAAGGATGAGGACATGACAGACGAAAGTAAGGAAATTAAAGGAGAGAAGAGAGGAGGGTAAATGACGGGTGGAAAAGGAGAAAAGGATATGAAGTGGAGAACTAAGGAATTAACAGAGGAGAGAAGAATATGAGAGAGGAAAGGAGACAGAGTTTAAAGGAGAGCTGAGACAATGACGATAAACAAGAGATTACACAAGCAGACAGAATATGTAAATCAACTGTTTGATATTATCGTAACACCTCCAGCTCTTTATTTTACAGTAAGATAACTTGCTGCGTGCCCTCTGTGACCTGCTGCATTTCACACAGCACAGATCAAAGTCTCCATGACACTGAAAATCTGTTTCAAATCGGCCTTTACATCTTGAAATCCGTCCCGCCCCAAGGTTAACAAAAGGTGTAGGAAGGTGAAAAATCAGATCAATCTAAGCAAGAAGGCAATAAAGTGTGTTTTTCTGATAAAAAGTTGAACTTGTGTCCATGTTTGTGTGTGCAGGTGTACTCCCTGGACAATCCAGATGCCTTCCACAGTTTCTACAGCCCCCATAAGACCCAGCTGAAGAACCCCGTGATGGAGAGGCTGGCTGAGCAGCTGGCTACGCTTTGTGCCACCCTGAAGGAGTACCCTGCCGTCAGATACCGAGGGTGAGCAGCAGGGGGCGCTACTGAAAGGCAGCTGTGTGTGCAGGCTAGGGGTGTGCGATACGGCCCTAAAATAATGTCACGATATTTCACAATTTTTGATATTGCGATAAAAAATACAGGGTTTTTTTGTTGTTAATTTCAAGAACATACACTTCCAACATTATATATAAATTATTAAAAATGACTGCACAGGCAAACTTCTTACACTTCCTCCTTTCTCTTGAGGAGAAATCTGAAAAAAATTGTTTTAATTTTTTCCTCCACCTGGACCTGCACACTCTGTCATTTCTCCTCTGCTCCTCCTGATGTGTCACTCAGCGCTGACCATCAGACATCCCCGTGCACACACACAGACCAACATTTATTTTTATAGGCTGTTAAGTTGTGATAACTATTTCATATTAATGCATTAAGTTTTTTGTCAAGCTTCATGTAGGCTTACATTATGACAGGCGTGTGACACAATAATCTAGCAATGCTGATTCCCATGTGCACACAGCAAGAAGAGGTGAGGGAGAGATGCTGTGCTGCTGCCAGAGGAGCAGCTGACTTTTTTATTATTATTATTATTTAATTGATAGGAAAGTCAAGTGTGAAAGGGGAAGAGAGAGAGGGAATGACATGCAGCAAAGGTTGAACCCGGGCTGCTGCGGCAACAGCCTTGTACACGGGGCGCCTGCTCTATCCACTAAGCTACCGACGCCCCTAGACTTTATTTTAAGCATTATCGAGTAACCCCATGAATATTTTTTTAAAGTGTAGTGCAGAATAATGTCCAAGACAAAAACAGAATAGACTTGGCAGTCAAGGAAATGGCTTATATGAACATGTTGTGTTAAAGTTAACTATAAGTGCTACAATGAGGATGTTAGATGGTTAGTGAAACCCTGCAGATGAAAGAAATATTCAGTCTTTTTTGGTCAAAATGGAAAACCTGTCTTTCCTCATTTTGTGTTGTTAGATTTAATGTAAAGATCTATTTCATGTCTTCTCAAAAAAAAAAAAAAAAGAGGATGAGGAAGATTTCGTTGCGTTTATAATAGAGCTTAGTTATTATGTACTTTGGGATCTGCTGCAAGGACAGAGCTGCTCCACATCTGCTGCTCACATGCTCTCAAAACGTATTTTTTCCAAGTTTTTTAAAATTGTTTTCCACTGTCTTTTCTTTTTGTTTTGTGTCATCTGCTTGCCTGAACATTTGTCCTTGGGTCTGTCTTTCTCCCTTCTGTCTACGTTCATCTGACTCTCTGTTTCTCTGTCTACCCCCATATGCTTACATTGTCTGTACATCTGACCATCCACCAATCCATCTATCTGTCATTGTGTCAGCGAGTACAAGGACAACGCCACCCTGGCCCAGCTGGTTCAGGACAAACTGGACGCCTACAAGGCTGATGACCCCACTATGGGAGAGGTGAGCTTGAGAGAAATGACTTTTTGTCCTCTTGTATTCTTAATGATTTGCTTTGTTTTTACGTGTTGTCTCATATTCTTGTTGCAAAATACCTATTTGAGTAGTTTAAGTTGAATTGAACTCTACATTACTGAGAATGCACTTCAAAATGGTCATATTAACTGTTTGTGTATAACATCATATATGTATATTTATCTTATTGCTCCTTTCGTTCCTGTATCTGTTCGCCTTTTTCTCTGTAGGGTCCAGATAAGGCTCGCTCACAGCTGATCATCCTGGACAGGGCGTTTGACCCTGTCTCTCCTGTCCTGCATGAGCTCACCTTCCAGGCCATGGGCTATGACCTGCTGCCCATCGAAAACGACGTCTACAAGTAAGAAAAACACAATTGACAACAACAATTACTATGGTATAGATTGAAGCTGCAGCAAGTAGAATATTTGTTTAAAATGTTCATATCAGCTCCAATCAAATATTTGAACCTAAATTAGTGCCTTTCACTCAGGATGTATGTCTTCTTTTTTCAGGTATGAGACCAGTGGCATCGGAGACTCTCGTGAGAAGGAAGTTCTGCTGCATGAAGACGATGACCTGTGGGTGAGCCTGAGACACAAACACATAGCTGAGGTGTCCCAGTGAGTACATTTCCTCTTACCTCTTCATATCTCTTCACCCAGTCTTTGGATACTGAATTACAGGATCTAACATCCTTTCTGCTTCTCCTTGGCTGCTTGTGTTTTATTAGGGAAGTGACCCGCCAGCTGAAGGACTTCTCTGCCAGCAAGAGGATGAACACCGGAGAGAAGGTAAAGAGGAAGCTGCTGCAGGAAATGCTGATACAGTCTGAACGTACAGGATTGGCCACATATTAGTACTACGTTTGCACATGGTGGATAAATTCTTTATTCTTCAAAAACTCCCAATGTTGCGTGAAGAGATCAACTATTTTGGGAAATTGGCTTATTCACTGTCTTGCCGAGAGGTAGATAAGAGGATCGTTACCACTTTCATGTCTTTCCATCAGATATCAAGCTAAAACCAGCAGATGATTAGCTTAGCTTAGCATAAAGACTGGTAACAGTTTGTCTGGTTAAACCACTGTTTGTTTGTATGCTTTTTTTTAATGTATTAAACAAATAAGATTAAGCTGATATCATACGTTTTAAAGGAGCCTGTATGCAGATTTTATTACCTGGCTAGTCAGGTTCGTTAGCTAGCGACTCATTACCCAACATGTTGGCCTGTTCCTTTAAATGTGTTAAGAAAACATGACCAGAATTAAATTTAATGCATTTATTTATTTATTTTTGTCTGTATTGCTTTTTTGTTTCCATTTGAAATTTGTCATAAATGGCAATCATAATTACGTTAAACTCATAATTCAATATTTTTTAAATTTGTTCAAAACTAGTTGGTCATCCAAGTTGTATGCGACATTCAGAGCATATCTATGACTTGGAGTCAGAGCCAAGATTGTCTGCACATGGCTCTCAACATAGGATGGGCTGAGCTGAAGGCTAGCAGCTAACGGTGCTAACTGTGTGAACAATGCTGACAACAGCAACAGTGCTGACAGAGCCAACAGTGTTCAGGGGGACTGAAGGGTGGGTGCTACGCCTCTGTGACGATGCTAATCCTCCACTGCGGGTTGGATGGTGTTCTCCGTGGCAACTGCCGTATGCGGGCATTGCAGAGTGCTAGCAGTTAGCTAGCTAGTGGGATACATACACAGGGACTCGCATGTGCTAACATACACATGCGGCCCGACTGTCTACCACAACAAACCACAGAGAAGCTCAGATTATAACACACATACAGCAAGCGTGATTTCAGTATCTGCTCAGGATGCCATTACTCCAGTTTATCTTTACATAGCAAATAGTCTACTGTTTTACCAATGCTTTGAATGTCACACACAGCTCCTTTAAAACATGCTTTGAGCTGTCTCTATTTTTAAAGAATAGAACTAACCTCTGCAATGGGACCAAAGTCCTACATATATATGGTCTGTCATCAATAGTGTAGTTATTTAATTATTGTCTGGTACCAGTGTTGACGTCATCACACTCTTTTGCTTTGTTTCAACAGACCACAATGAGGGATCTGTCCCAGATGCTAAAGAAGATGCCTCAGTACCAGAAGGAGCTCAGCAAGGTGTGTTGGTGTTTTTGTGAGAGTGTGTGAGTTTCCCCTGTGTGTGTAAATGTGTATGCTGACCCTGTGTGTTTTATGTTTTTCAGTACTCCACTCACCTGCAGCTGGCTGAGGACTGCATGAAGCATTACCAGGGAACAGTGGACAAGCTGTGCCGTGTGGAGCAGGTGAGGAGGCAGGCGAGAGGAAACAAGAAGCAAAGAGAAAATAAGAAAAGACGATAGGAGCGGAAATGAGGAGATGAGAGAAAAGGAAGAGAGTATTGGTCAGATAAATGACAGTGATTTCTGAAATCCTCAGTAATCGAAAATAAAATGCTTTCACAATTGCTTGAAATGTGTATTTGAGGGTTTAGAATTATTTTAAGCAACAGACATCATATAAAGCCTGAGTGATCTGTTGCAGGATCTGGCTATGGGCACAGACGCTGAGGGAGAGAAGATCAAAGACCCCATGAGGGCTATTGTGCCCATCCTGCTGGACGCCAACGTCAGCACGTATGACAAGATCCGCATCATCCTGCTCTACATTTTCCTCAAGAATGGTAAGGAGGAAACTGCAGCCAACAAAAATAAATCACAAGTCAAGTTTGTAAAACTCTGTGCTGCTTTCTGTCCCTGTAAAAGCACCATTTTGTTTTTATTTTGTTTATTTTATTTTATCACTTCCTACTTGTGTACCTACTTACTTACTTACTTACTTACTTACTTACTTATTTAATAAGTAATAGCACATCTTTACCATATGTTATGACCCAGGCCTAGGGGCACCTGGGCCACACATGATGAAGTGCCCCCGCTCTTCCCACTCCCAAGAAGATCAGCCAACTTCCATGTCAAAAGTTCAAAGTAGCAGCTTTATTTTTTAAACCTTCAGAGAGGAGCAATGCCAAAAATAACAAACAAAACAACTAAAGCCATATCCCTACTTTACCTGTCAGTAAATAAATGTAGAAACAAAAGACAATCGAACTAACCTACCTCCTAACTGAAATGAACAGGAGAAAAAGGGATTAACAAAAAAATGGCTTCTCCCTCCTACCTTAAGGCTGCTACTGAGTTGATATAATATTAATATTTACAACTTACAACAAGCCGTTCTAATTACAAAGGTCAAAAAGTAGATTGAACACACAACTAAAGGCAGTCGCTCTACATTCAAAATGCTACTGCAGCACACACAAGAATTACACAGAATACCAGCTGCTGTCGTGTTGGGAATGGGGAGAGTGAGAGGCCGGAGGCCGGCGTCAGTCAGGTTTAAAACTGAGCAGTCAGCCAATCAGCAGCAGCAGCCCGATCACATGGTTGATTGAGAAATCACACCTCCTGCAGCTCATCGCGCACACACACACACACAGACAGGCTGATTGCTACTGCAGAAATAGGGGAGGAGAGAGAGAACTGTCAGTACAGGCAACATAAACAATCAAATAAATGACCACAGTCATAACACATACACTGACCTCTTGAAATCTATGAAAATCCCCAGAGTACAGCTCCATTAATCTGGTATTTCGAGCTGTCAGCTGTCAACTGTCAGTACTGTTGCTGTTATTTAGCACTGTTTATCGAGTTAGTATCGTAAGCTCTCAGCTGCCAGCTCATCCAAGTCTATGTTGAGAACCAAATGCAGACAACTCATACTCTGAAAATCTCACAGAGCCTCTTCAATGTCTACCAGCTAATGAAAAATTTAACTACTACTTAACTAGTCAGCTGTTCAGCACAAGTCTGTTAAAAAGTGATTCACAGGATACAGAAGAACGGATTCAGTAAAAGCCAGATAACTTCTTTGATCAGACATAAACTGCACAGCTATAATGAACTGTTATATTTAAGGATTGTATTGGAGGTATATAGCGTCAGTTTTCAGTTTTAATAAAACAATTTTATTCTTTCGCTCAAGTTACAAAAACATGAATTCCCTTTAATCCCAGAATGAGCTGAACATATTAAATGTAAACATATAATAAGATATAACCTGTGTGTGTGTGTGTCTGTGTCTGTGTCTGTGTGTGTTCAGGCATTACGGAGGAGAACCTGAACAAGCTGATCCAACACGCTCAGATCCCCCCTGAGGACAGTGAGATCATCACCAACATGGCTCACCTGGGCGTCCCCATTGTCACAGATGTAAGATCCTCACTGGGTGGTGCTCTTCTTCTTTTTTGTCCTCTTCTCTGTCATCTCATTCAGTCTGATGTGCCCTCTGAATCTTTACTCCTCTACTTCTTATTCATCACGTCAGTTGCTATACAGTGTATGGACCAAATGGTGTGAACCAGATCTCGCTAATGCTTTTAGCTTTTTCCTAAAAACCTCTCTTTCATTTCCTTGTTTCTTTGTTCCTTCATCAGTCCACCCTCCGCCGAGGAAAGAAGCTGGACAGGAAGGAGCGTGTGAGCGAGCAGACCTATCAGCTGTCCCGTTGGACACCACTGGTCAAGGACATCATGGAGGTGTGTTTGATTGTTGTTTTTGTGTGTGTTCAAGACAAAGAAGACCTTGTTTAACCTGTTGTTCAGCAGCCATATTGGAGGATCACCACTTTTCAGTTTCACAAACGTGTACAATGTTTTTTCCTCAAGCAAGGCTCCAAAAACAACAAGCTAATTCATCTAAGCGAATTATTTTTTTCACTTTTCAGTTGACGTACATACACAACAATCTCAGTCAAACATCTGTTTTCCCAGCCTGGTTGTCATCAACTATATTTAGCTCCTTATTTGTGCAAAGCCAATTCTCCAATGGACCTCCATGATGGAGCACACATGGTTGCTAAGAGACATGACACAACTATAAAGCCCCTTGAAGTGTGTTTGTGTCTGTGTGTTTAAGGCAGGCGTCAATGCTGACAGAGATCTGTTTTGTCTGTTTGTGCCCGTGCAGGATGCTATTGATGATAAGCTGGACACCAAGCACTACCCCTACATCTCCACCCGCTCCTCTGCCTCCTTCAGCACTACTGCAGTCAGGTACACACACACACACACGTGCATATATATTGTATATACATATACACAGTGTGGCATCTCATTGCGTGGTAAATCAGAAAGACAGAAATGGTGGTAGATCAATAGTAATTTGGGAAGGGATATGAACCTAATGGATCAATAGTTGAGAAACATTGAGAGCAGGGTGGTGATGTTGATGACTGTCAGGTTAGTGAGCCATGTACGAATCCTTCTGCAAAAATGGGAGACATTACCGGAGCTCAGACATGCACATGACTTCTTCACATGACATCAACATAAAGTTTTTAAAAGACAATACACAAACAGTCACAGCTGGAATAATAATAAAAATGCGCACCAACTCAAACACCAAAAATAAGCGAGCTGACGTTAATACAAGTCATTGATATTTCCAACCACACGTGCATGTGAGTGTGTTTGATGATTAGATGGAGCGATAAAGCTGCATTGAGCCACACACGTTCACACTCCAGCCTGTGTGGACATGGCTGCTGTGTATTGATTCACCATCAGATCCTCTCTGGTTACAAACTGATCTGCCTCATTTGTCGCCCCTCCTCCACAAATACACCCAGTACAGAGGATCCTATTGGGACACGTGGGTTAGTCAAAAGAAAGCTACACAGATGCAGATGAAACCTCTGATATCGCTGTCTAATCAACCGTCCATTATATTGGTGGTACAATATAACAAAAAGCATCACATTTTCAATTCAAATTATAACTACATTCACAATATCAGCACCTAAAGCAAAGAGCATGAACTCAGTTCTTTATTGACTTTTATAAGCTAACTTTTATCAAAAGCACTGTTATTTTCTGCTGTAGCTTTTAGTGATGTTCAGTTGTAGCATTGAACGGATGATATTTTTCTCTGAGCCGTGTCTGCAGGCTGCGGAGCTTCCTGCCAGAGTGTGTGCAGCCTCCAACAAGCCAGCAGCAGCCTGTATGTAGACCGAAAAGCAAATGTGTGTGTGCCTAACAAGCAAAAGTTAGAGTGAACCCTGTCATATGGTAACTCAGATGACCAAGGGACTTTTATTTTCTTGCGTATTTTTTGTGCATTTTTATCACCTTAGATTATTGCCTCATTTATGGCAGTTAGAGCTGTAATGATCAATCAATTAATTGCCAACTTATATGACAATCAGTTTATCAGTTTGAGTCTTTTTGAAGGGGAAAAAAGTAGAAATGCTCCAATTCCAGCTTCTTGAATGTGATTGTATTATTTCTCTGTTACAGTAAACTGAATATCTTTGGTTTGAGGACATCATCTTGGGCATTGGGAAACACTTTTTCACCATTGTCTGACATTTTATAGACCAAACTACTAATCGATTAATCACATAAAATAATCGAAAGTTTAATCAACAATGAAAATTATCATTGCAGCCGTAATTTCAGCCGGCCAATAAAATGACACTGTTGAGTGCATATTTGACATTTCACTCAAACTAGCATAAAATGTGGAGGTGATGAAAATGGTTTAAAAAATTCCTCCTTTGTCCCACGAAGTGCATAACTTTTCAGGACAATAGAGGATTTTTTTTTAAATCATTTTGTTCACTTGGTAGAACAAAAAAATGTACATGTCTGTGTCCATGAAACATCCTTCATGTTTTTAAAATCATCCTCAATGTAAAACTATTGCAAGAAAGAATAGGTAAAAAACAATATTAGATCAAGGTGAGATGGTAGAACGAACTCAATATAGAAGTTTCAGACGAAAATTGGCATAGTATGTAGAAGATACACCATTCAACCACTAATTCGTGAACTTGGAGGGAATTCTCCTAGAAGAATCTGATTCGTTTCCAAAACTGAAAAGTAAGCATCGTCATAGTTGCCAAATGTTGGCAAGAGTGCAGGTCTTTCGATGTAGACCATTGTCATGTTGTTTGGAAATTTCAGAAAATAACTGTATTTTGGGAAATGGTATGTAAAGAGCTTAAGTACGTACTAGGATATCAGGGTTACTAGCAGTTGTTTGGTGCTTTATCGATGTAAATTTTCTGAAGATGTTATTGCTAGTGATAGATATTTGATCAAAACACCAACCAGTGGCCAACAATTGTGGAAGAAATCTTTTTAATGGAGAGGTTGAGACGACAAGAAGCACAACTAGAAAGAAAATGAGAGAAATTGACTCTATACAAGACTCAAAAAGACGACACTGGACTGGATTAATAATCAATAGACACACTGATCCTGCCGTTGTAACTGACATCTCGATTTCACAAAAATGTTCTGCTAAAGATTTAAGAGAAAAAAACTAAACTAATATTTGCCAAAATAAGGGGAAAAACAAGCTTTAAAACTGTGATAACGTGCCCATGTTTCCTTTCAGTGCTCGGTACGGCCACTGGCACAAGAATAAGACACCTGGAGAGTACCGCACTGGGCCTCGCGTCATGGTCTTCATCATTGGTGGCGTGTCCTTCAGCGAGATGCGCTGCGCCTACGAGGTCACACAGGCCAATGGGAAGTGGGAGGCCGTCATTGGTGAGTAGTGCACCAGAAGGCGCCGCTGAGCGCAGGCCCAGATCAAGAAGGAGTGTTCATAGTCGTAGGTTTTTGCCGTACACCTTCAAGATGCACCTGTGACAACCCTGAAGAGTAACTCAACACCCCCTGAAAATGTAGTGTTTGCTGACCTCCAGTGGTTTAACTTCTTACCTTGCTGCAGTGATAAGATCATGTATCAGTGATGCTGGGTGTGGTCAGAGGTGAAACAGCCTTGAAACCTACAACCTGAGAGGGGCAGTGAAATATTTAAGTAATACACAGTTTACCATTTTTTGTTATAGGAAGTGTAAAAGCTAATAAAACCTCACCTTCAGGAGCCACGTCCTCTGAGACTGTGTGAGGTTTGACCAGCATGTTCAGACTAAGTTAGGTTTTCTGAGGGACACAGAAAGACAAAGCTTCTGCACCAGGTCACAGCTCAAAAAAATTAAAGATGGAAGGGAAGGAGAAACACGGGAGGGAAGCACAGGAAGTGAAGTGAATGGACAGTTGAAGCCAGAGGTAGAACTGCAAGTCTTCACGACACAATTATCAGTCTGCGTTTGTTCTTTAAACATGGGTCAAAATGAATTAACTTTTGTCACCATAATGCCATTTTGTTAAAGGATGACTTCCTGGAATTAATTTGCACTGTGGTGAAGCGAGCATTAACACGATTATACGAGAGTTTAGAACAAAACGATAGAACAAAAGTTGACAATCACTGACAAACAACAAGCTAGACTTAATAAAAATAATTCAAACAAAATAATTATTATTACAGGTTTACTAAGTTATGAAGATAAAAACTTTAACTTTTTAAATGCAGAATGACAAATCATGTTTTGCATAACAGAAACCACCCACAACACAGCTCATGTAGGACAGCCTTATCTGCTTTTGGACTGTCGTGCACCCACATCATGAATCCCAAATCCTTCAACAGTCAGTTCAATGTACCCTTGTGTAAAGTCTGTGGAGGGTCTAGCTGCAGATAGCTGTTACAACCTGCCTACTGTGTGCAATGTGTTATGTTAAATTAGCCCTTTATGTTATGCCCCTCTGTACTGTTTATTTGATGTCTTAAAGCTTCAGCAGCCAGTCTGTGCTCTAAATGGGAAAGTGTCCTGTTAGTTTTTGTTGTGCTCTGCTTCAGCTGTTGTCTTTAAAAACAACTGTTGTCTTTAAATTGCAGCCACGCCATGTCTTTTTCTGTGTCTCTGCGTTTCTTTGTGTCTGTGCAACATGGTGAGTGTGTGAACTGTCAGTGGACGAGTGTGTCTCTGCGTGTGTGTATGTATGTATGTATGTATGTGTGTGTGTGTGTGTACTGTACGACAGGTTGCTTGTCTTTTTTAACCCTTTTGTTTTTTGGAGAGAGTGGGGGAGGGGCGTGGCATGTGCTGAGAGACGAGTGGTGAAGCCACCTCTGTTCCTCCACAGGTTCCACCCACATGCTCACCCCCACCAAATTCTTATCGGACCTGCAGCACCCCGACTTCCGAGAGTCCACTAGGGTGTCCTTTGAGGACGCAGAACCCACAGCCGAGTGAGGCAGAGACAGATTGGGAGGGAGGGAGAGAGAAATCACACTGAAAAAAGTAAAGGCAGCCGCACAAAGAAGCCCTTTCTGAACCTTCGCAGCACAAGGGCTTCCTCCCTGTTCCTTCTTCTTCTTTGAACACCCAGCACTGTTTTATGTAACTCCACCCTACTGTGTCCCTCAGGGATGGGCACCCACCGACCTTTCCTCAGTGCGTGGATCGCTCCTTCAGGTTCTAGTCCCTGTATACTGAGAGTTAGCCAATCAGAGTGGGAGGCCTGATATTCAATCAGATTTAACATGTCTGTTGTACCTACAAGAAGGCTGAATCCAAATGTCCACGGTCCAAATCCACAACTCACCAAGTTAGCAAGATGTGGTCTTTCTGTGGAGAGCATCTGCTTCGGGTGCAGACCTCACCGGACTTCATTTGCAATAAGAATGTGACATCGTGTTTTCCACATGGAAGACACAACAAGAACAAAAAAAACTCTAAATATATGAAACATACAAATAAGATGAGATGCAAGTAATCTTGCATCATGTAGCAACTAAATCACCAGAGTAAATGTTGGCATTGTATGTTTCTGCAAACCACAAATACTTTATATTTAGCAATGCTGTGGTTAACCTGTGGTCAGGTTTAGGCACAAAAACCACCTGGTTATGGTTAGGAAAAGATCGTGTTTTGGCTTAAAACAATGGTTTTCGACTGGTGGTTTGCAGTCCTAAAGAGGGTTGCGGGCCCATTCCAGCACAGAGCTTTTATTTTGAAGTGCTATTTTCTGCTGTAGAGTGACTAACTAATGGACATCTACTTAACAGAGACAGCAAACTAGTTTGACAACATGCCCAAACACAAGTATGACACTGAATGTATTAAACTGTGGGACCCTCACTAAGGAGTGGGGAGAAATATGGACCCCGTTGTTGCACCAGTTGGGAACCACTGGCTTAAAACCCCCAGTTTTGGTGGCACTATCACAGCGGGAAATGCAGCAGTGGGTTGCCTAAAAACACCCACGTTTGGTGGCTAATATGCTGCTGGAAAAGGCAGCAATGGCTTACCTGTTTGTTGGTCTCAAGCAGTGGTCTGCAGCTTGGCAGGCATCTCACCTAGTTGCCCCACCTCCTGATGACAGAGTCAGCTCATATACATGTAATCTGAATGATGTCACTCGTAGAATATTTATGTGATACCAATGAAATGTACACATTCAACCAATCCTGATTGCAGAAACGTACAATGCCAACATTTTCCTCTGGGTACTGGGCTGCATGTAGGAACAATATTTAGCTATGCAGTATTTTAGAAATATGTAGAAGAAAAACTTAAAAAATAATGTGTGCCAGGCTCATCTTGTCAGCGGCGTATTTTGCCTTGCCATCTTGTGGCCACAGTGCATATGGCGGAAGTCCAGTGGGCCCAGTCTGGAGGGCCCTGGAGTCCACAGGGTGGATATTTGGATTCAGCCCACTTAAAGTCTGTGCTGAAGAGCGGCCATGTCTGAGGGGGTCGTGACCCCATCCCTGCTGCCTCCTCCCATCATCTCAGCTGGGTGGATTAAATCGCCCCCCGACAGCCACCCAAAGGCCCTTTGAGCCTGTTGAACACTGACTCCAGATTTAATCTACCCCGGAGATCCATCTTTATCAGTTTTTACTGTCTGATTATTTTCCTAATTAACCCTTCGCAAAGACAATCACCTTGATTTGTTACTGGTTTTTCCACATACGGACAGGTCCTTGAGTTGATGTTGGATTTCAAAAAAGGATCCTCTCCTTTTTTCTTCTTTTTTACTTGTGTTTTTTTTTCTTTTCTTTTGACTCCCAGTCCTCTGACTCCGTCCACGTCACTTTCTCTCAGTCCACCATCACATGCTCACATGGCTCATGGCTCGTCCGCAGAGGGGGCAAAATATTAGCAACAGATCACCTTTATTACAATAATACTCTCCGGGTGCTGACACACAGGGCAATTTTGGGGGCAACGTAGATGGAAATCACTCAGGTAAGGTAACAATAATAATTGTAGAAGAATTCAAGTACAGGTGCCCAAAGAGTTGCTCTTTGTATTAGTGCCCCTCTGATGCCTCTCTGCTGACACAGCCTGGGAATGTAGCATTGTTCCACCTGATATGCTTTAGCAACCAAATAAAAAGTAAAGATGCCACACATGTCAAACAGCTGCCACTAATCCAACCCTCCCCTAATGTAGGAGACCCTTCCTGTCTTCCAAAACCCATCCTTTACACCAGTCACAACAAGCAGACAGTTTTCAGCTTGTTGCAGAAACTCAGATACAAATACTACATTCAGTAGAACCTATGTACAACTAGAAAGCACTTAAAGAGCACACACCTCCACCAAGCCCGAACACTCCTTGAAATTAGCTATTTTGATAGTACACAAAATGTTTAGAGGTTTTAATTTGCTTCTGGGTCCGATTCTATACACACACACACACACACACACACTAACCATTTGTATATTAGTTACTCAACTTAGTATTTAATTGGATTTATGACGAAAACGTTGTTTTTCTCTCTTGCCTCCACGGTGAACGAAGAATCCAGAAACAGAGAAAATTGTCGAAAAATAAATAAAATTAAAATAAAAGGAGTTTGCATTTATCAAACGGCAAATCTGTGTCTGTTTACAAACTCTCACACAAATAGGCATTATAATCCAATTCTCATTTTTACAGTCGTATGCTCAGTACTTCCCAAACAGACGGCTGTTTTTCCAATAAGGAGCTGAACTAAAAGTGAATCTTATCCATGTTATCTTCAAAGCAAGATGACCAAACACTCATTTTATTTAGCTGAACTTGGAAACTGTTGGCTTACTGCTGTCTTGATTTGTTAAGCCTCGATTCCACTTCACGCTTTCTGTGTGGTTCCTTTGGAAACACTAATAACCCCTAAGACATGCTACGTATACCCTAGGTTCATTTAGCATTTCCACAAATGGGGGCAAAAATGGAGAGGGTACGGAACGGTACCTTTGGTACTAACTTTTCATTGTGGAAACAGAAAAATTGCGTACTGAACAGTTTGGTGGAAACGTGGCTAAAGTTTGTTTGTGTTATTGTTTGCATTTGGTCCTTTAAAGGGTTAGTTCAGTTTCACCAAAGTCACACAATAACAAAAACAAACTAACTGATGAAGGTAATGGTAGACCAGCAGCTCCTGTGTTCAGCAAGGTTAAAATGACTGTTTTGGTCATTGGAGTCTGGCTTTGAAGAGAGTATAACTCTTTGTTCAGTTACCCATTAGAAAGGGCTGCCTGTTGTGGTAGTGCTGAGCATACACACCAAAAATCTGTTCAGCTCTTTCTTGGACCACGGCTTAGCTTCAATCAAATGTCACTGAATTTTATCGTAGTTTTTGAGAATCCTGCTAACTAACAACTATACGGAAACTCTCAAAACACAACCTCCTTGGCGGAGGTAACAAATAACCCACAAATAATTGCATAAATGTCCATGACCACCTAATCGCCTGTTTCTGTAAATTATTAGCAAGGCTACTTTTCAACACACACTCACCAACTAAAGACTGAATATTGTAGACCTGGGCATCCATCTCATTCCCAACTAATCTGCTAAAGCGATATCGTTTACGAACCAACTTTTGGTTTTCTGGTTTTCTCAGTAAGCAGCTCTCACCATAAGCAGTATGGCCGCTCCCCCTCATACTGCTGCATTCAACACTTCCTGAGCAAAATGGCCATCACTTACTAAAACAAGTCTTTGTTTTTGTTATGCTATTTTGGTCTAAACCTAGCCATGTACAGCAATGTAATGGCGTTGGAGATCAACGTCACAGTGTTGTGTTTCTGTGGCATAAAGGCCCACGAAGCTGTGTGTTTAGGGAACAGCAGAGAAGCAGGCGAGGCCAGTCCGACGTTGGCCTCTGTGGCCCACACTAAACCCCCACCCACGACCCCTCGACCCCCGCATCACCATAACGACCCAACTCGAGATGGGCTTGCCTCTTTCTCTCCTGTTTTTACCTCCACTTCCTGTTGTGACCCCTCACAGGGTCCAGTTTAGTTTCACTGCAGCTGAATGTCTTTGAGGTAAAGCAGCTAATCAAACCAAACAGGAGGAAACACGCAGCTTTGCAACAGAAACAAACCAATGAAGGTCAAATACTGTTGATGATGTTGGACAGGTGTGAGGAGTAAATCAAATGTTTTGTGCCTTTTTTATATGAGAAATAATTAAGATGGCAGAAATTACCCAAATTGGCAAATTTGGCGAAAAGTTTGCTTTACTCCAGTCTAACACCTTTCAAGTTTTACTCTGTCTGAAATGTGTCTTCAGCTGTCAAAACAGTTCATCTGTGTTACCAGGGTTACTGAGTTTCACATTTTCACTCATATTTATAAGAGACAGTAGACCTAACTCTCTGGTTTGGGATTTCATGCAATGTAGAGAAGATCTGCTTTTGTCTTTTTGGTGCTTTTTGTTTTTTGTTTTTCTGAAAAGTATTTCTCAGCTGTCTGCATGCTGTTTAATTAAAGGCCCACACGGTCATGTGCACATTTTCTAACACCTGATTGGCTTTGCTGTTTAGACAGGTTTGGTGTTGCAGGATTTTCTAGAAGCCCATCTGCTGTTTTTAGTTTTCAGATTCATGACAGTTGTGTGGCGCCATCACTGATCTGTGTGCTTCCATATTGTTTAACTGCATGTGATTTGACATGGATTCATGAGTTTTTATCTGGCCATATGTTTGTAGATTTAAGGACTCGAGAGTTCTTGTCAGAGGTGGAAGATGTTTACATGGTACTTTGCACAGACAAATCAAGAGACGTGTAGATAGATGATTGGAATAAAATGAATATCAATTAGAAATAAATAGATATGGACAGTTGAGGTATTTCAGTCTGTCCAGTAAATCTAGTTTAAGTCATGCCTCTAGATTTGGGTTTTTCTCACTTTCAGATTACTTAAGAGTACATGTTCTTCTATAGGCTGACAGGCGTCTCTCAAAGGAGCAGTGTGTGGGATTTAGTGGCATCTTGTGATGAGGATTGCAGATTGCAACCAGCTGAAACTTCTCCTGGTTAGAATTCCTTCAGTGTTCATTGTTCAGGAGGTTTTTACCAAGAGCCGAATTATCTGTAGAGGACTCTTCCTCTCTAAAACAAACCGACCAGGTGATTTAAACTAGTAAACACACTGAATAAAGTAGTTTCATGTCACAAATCAGTGCTTTTCAAATACTATTTTGCCATTCGCAGACAGGTTGCTAACATAGCACCTGCTAATGTGTGCTCACCTTTTCTCTCTGGTAACTTAAGATCTAGACATTGAGGAGGTTTGTTACAGAAGCAGAATAATCCGCAGAGGTCTCTTCCTCTCGAAAACAAACAGACCCGGTGGTTTGGTGCTTTCAGACCTAGAGTTTGCTTACCTCGAATTTAAGTTGCATAATTACAGCATTTATAAGTGGACCAGATCAAATGCCTTGTGTGAGAAAGCTGCTCTTGATTGGTCAGAATTTCCATGTGAGAAAAGCAAACGTTGAAGAAGAGTACACTTGCAAGATAAATGTGACACTTTCTAATGTCACAATGGAGGGACAACTACGCAGGTTGATTTTAGTGCTGCTCATCATGGACTATATTGCTGTCATTGTTCATTTTAGTCAAACCATACAGTTTGAAAACGAGGCGCGGCTCCAACTAGAAAACAATGTTTTGATGCATTGGATGTGCTGAATGTGCATATTAAGGCAGTACAGGAGGAGGTGCACATTAATAATCCTCCAGGACTGTAACATGCTCATGTTTAACCCAAACAATGTGTCATGTGACTGCAGTTGGTTCAGATCCAGGTCGGAACACGTTCACACCACAAACGAACCAGTGTTTGTTTGTAACCAGACGGAGACCACCTCTTCAAGAAGGTCTCAGTCTGGTTGCCATGGTGCGCAACTGAGTGTGATTGCTGTGTTCACACCTGCCCAAATTAACCCAACTTCAACTTCTAACGCTGTTAGGCTCGTCACAGAGGGGCTGCTAACTTAAGTGCCCCATGTGAAAGCATGATGGGCCCCATCTAGAGCCAGTGTTTGGTTTTTCCATTCTGGGCTACTGTAGAAATATTGCGGTGCAACATGGCAGACTCCATGGACGAGGACCCGCTTCCTATGTAGATACAAACAGCTTACTCTAAGGTAACGAAGACACAGTGATTCTTATTGTCATGTGATTATACAGTAAAGAAAATATATTTTATTCCCATTCTGCCACTATGTCCCCCTAAATCCTGCACACTGAACCTTTAAGTAGTGTGAAGCTTTTTTATGAACTCTTCTGTTCAAAGTTCAGAATGCAGTTCTGGAGAAAGATAGTTGATTGTTGAGTGTCATTTCCAGGCTGTCAACAACCGACGCTTTGGGTTGGTTATCGGACAAAACTGCCAACCAGTGTGACACTCACTCTTTCTCTAGAGTTGCACACTGACCCTTTAATGTAGGACCAAGAAGCTGCAGCTGTAAGATGGATGTAGTGTAATAAAGAGTACTAAGTATCCCTGAGATAATGCCGTTTGTGCTCAAGTACAGTAACAGTACTCCCACCTTTAGAAATAGTTTTAAGTTCTTTGATCAGTTTGAACCTGCTGGCTCATTGATTATGATTTTGTAACTTTGGGTTGCTCAGCGCTTCTGTCTTTACGTTAAACATTATGTGGGACCGCCCTCATCTGCAGCACAGTAGGCATCATAGCAAGAGCTGAAAACACATTTTTCATCTGTTTCCTTCCACACGTGCAGATCTAACGCTCTGTTTGTGTGTGTGTGTGTGTGTGTGTCTCTGTGTGTGTTTTATGCATGTGCGTGTCTCCAGGATCGACCCACATCTTCACCCCCACCAGCCTGCTGGAGCAGCTCAAGGCAATGAACAAACCAGACGAGGAAGTCACAAGCTAAAATCCTCCAATCACATCTCTCTCCTCTTTCCCCTAACCCCGCCCACCCCCCTCCTACCCCCGTCTCACCTCTGTATCCTTTACCCCCCAAACACCCTGCATTAACTGTGTATGCATCTTGCTTGAGAAGAAAAAGACATATTAGAAGATAAAAAATATATGTTGTATCAAAGATTAAAACTGTTGCAAGTATTCTCATGTTTTACAATGGATGCAACTAAATGAACTTATTTAAAGAGGTTTAAATATCACAACAGAAGGCCATTTAAAACTGAAAGTACCAAAATGTAATATTGTATGCTATGAAACCTGTGCAAAAGGTAGACACTTTCTCTCGTTTGTTCCTTTGGGTTTCCTCCTTGGTGTGAGTTTTATTGGAAGCGGGTCGAGGAGGGATGTGCGGTTTGAGAGGTCGATGTTGTAAAATATCTCATATCAGTCAACATGCAATATATAGATATAAATATATTCATCAGAGAGGAGCCCCACCCCCCGACCCCGCCCCGCCCATCTGAGATGTTCGTATTCAGTAGCATGCTTGGACTTGTGTGGACTGTTAATGTGTTTGTATCCATTGTGGATGTTCTGGGAGCCGCAGAGTTAGCACTTAGCTTTTTCCTAAGATGTTGAGATTGAATACTGTGCGGAACACTTTGGGTTTGAGTATCGAAAACTGAACAGACACTCCTGTAACATTATCCACGATCCATCTGTAAACTCAGCTACCAGTTTATGGGTAAACCTTGGCCATGTCAATCTAATTCCTTATACTCAGTTGTGTCTTTAAGATTTGGTCTACTATGATGATAAAATTTGGTGGCTAGAGTGCGTCAGTTAACTTTACAAATGTCTTTTCAGCCATATTTTGATGGAAATATGATTGGACGGAGAAGTGGCCTGTGCTACAAGAATGGTAGACATGTATACGGATGCTTTTATAGTTTTTCATGGTGAGACCGTTGTGTATTTGAGGTACTTCAGCAGCCGTCCACTGCCAACGTTCCATCTTGTGAAGCAACGTGAAGTTTGCCCCCGTTTATTTTCTGTGAGACATGAAGGAATTGTTTCGCAAAACGTTGTTAGATTCCAGGCGATGTGAAAAACTTCATCTCTGTGATGGTGCAGCTTCACAAAATTTGCTGTCATTGTTTATGAGAAACAACTGATTTGCTGCACAAAGTATGCTGGGATGCAGACCGAGCTGGGCAAGGAGGGTGAGCGTGAGTTTATGTGGCTTGATCGTGTACAGTTGGGCTGCACCGCAAAGTTAAACTTCAAGGAAATGGAGGCAGAATTCGCCGGAAGACTTCATAGTGATTTGAGGGAAAATCAACATGGAAACGTGGCGCATTGGATAAATATCAGTGGAGACCATTGCTGTACTTTCTGGAATCCCTCTCCCTGGTGTCGGGGATTACAGATAGAAACAAAATCCGAGTGCTGCTTTGCTGTCGCTGCCTGATGTGTACCGGAAACCCAATTTGTTCTGCGCACGTGGGAAGATGTTTGGGGTTAGGCTTTGACCTCGAATGGTTAAGGTCAGAACGGCCAGTTGGTCAGTGGATAGGACCTGAACAAATCGGGTTGCTGATATGGATCAGATAGTGACAGCCACCTTTCCTTATGAGCAAACTACTGACACTGACACGTCCACAGGAATAGCAAGATATGGCCGAGGCAGTGTTGCCCAGTTTGTCGGCTCAGTGTCTGATACTCAAAACTGAAGTTTTCGTTAACGTATTCATTTAAAAAGTCTTGGTTAGGTAGACAGTCGAAAGAGACGTAACTCTGTACAAAGCGAGAATCATCCCTCCTCCAGCTGCCGAGACTGTAAAGTATTTACTTGCCACAGCCTTTTTCCTTTTCTCCAGAGAAACTTCACCTTTTAATGTCAAAGGCCGTTGCTTGCTGATATTTAATGAATAATCTTAAAAAGGGCCAGTTGTATTTCAGTATTGTATCCTGTCAGATTAAGTCTTATCATTGGTTAGTAACGATGTTTAATTGGGCCATGCACTGAGTAGTGTTGTGTATGCCATATGTTGCTGTTTTAGTGTCTCACTGTTGACTGGTGATATTTCTGACTGTGAAGTAGTGATAACTTTTCCTTTAAAAAAAAACAAAAAAACGTCAATGTGAAGCCGCCGTGTTTGTGATGTTTTAGCTGTAGCTGTTAGTGGTCAACTCGGAAAAAGAACTAATATCTATATTTTCTGCGTCTGTTTCCTCCTCTGGTGCAATGTAAAAACCCTCCAATGGTGAATGGCTTTGCAAAAGACAAAAAAAAACAACTTAAATCCACCCTTTTCACTTTTATTTCCTCCCTCCCTGCCCTCTTTCCTGGCCAAACAAGTTGTATATTGCACTATA